>OX493264.1:48486721-49801721 GCA_950370525.1 Bellardia bayeri | reverse complement strand
TGAGGATGCCCCATATCTCGAACGCATTGAGAAATATGTAGTAAATTATGAACGGTTTGAGTTAATCGCTTTTCAAGATAAAGAGTACTAAAATCGAACGAAATTTGTAAGCATATCAATTTGCTTTAAGTGATTAGATTTAGAGAGTAGAAGTCTGTAGGAGCAGTGAAGTAGCAACCAGTGGTAAAAATAGTAACTGTTTAAGATATCTTTAAAAACACATCTATCGTGTGTACAAAATGAATTGCCTATACTGAATGGCTTTCCATCGTGGCAACTCGTCTAGAGTTCTGGGCTTTCTAGCGAACTCGCAAGGAACAAAAGAATAAAAAGAAGTAAGCATTACTGAAATTAAAAAGATTTGTTCCTTCTTTAATTTGTCAAAGATGGCCTCCCCTCGTATCAAGCAGATTAGGACCTTTTTCGTTACCCCAAGGTCTATTAAATGCATCACGTCAATGGAAAATTGCGTGACCATTTTC
The DNA here is from genome assembly GCA_950370525.1 of Bellardia bayeri. Lineage (NCBI taxonomy): Eukaryota > Metazoa > Arthropoda > Insecta > Diptera > Calliphoridae > Bellardia > Bellardia bayeri. The sequence continues at coordinate 49,801,239 of OX493264.1, read as the reverse complement.
AGCTTGAGCTTTTCAAAAACGTATTGTTCTTCTTTAAATAAAGCGTAATAATATCCAGGATCTTTTCGGTTTAAAAAGTCCTTATCAGTTCTATGAGTACCAGCACGATCACTATAAACTGTAACATTAGCAATACGTCTGCCAGTTTGTGTGCATTTCGAGCAACCTTTAAATGCATTATGTCCAACAGTACCGCAAAGAAATGATCGTGCTGGCGAGTCACAAATTACTGCCCTTATCATTACTTTTACAGCTTCATCATTTACAATATAGCCATTTTCTTGCAAATCTTACATTTCGTAAAAAAAAGTCATGTAAATATTGGTTGACGTTTTGTGGCTTCTGCTCTCCCAAATATGAACCTATTAGAAACACTTCAGGATTATCTATGTTATGTATATGTCCCATAACAGGCCACAAACTTTTTTTCGAACTCTTAAATAATGGTAGACCATCAATGCCAATATCTAATAATAGTTCTTTATAGTTAATTATTTTAGTTTTTATTGAATCCAAGTACTTTTTTACACCTAAGTGAAAGTAGTGTCCTGGATTCACACTTCTCACAATAATTTTTTCCCTATTTTTATTTAAGGTGTTGGTTGAAAGGGGCACGTTAATTTTTTCGGAATTTAATGTTTTTAATAATTCGTCACAACACTTTCTACCCGGATTATGTACCAAGTGCTTAATTTTCTCGTTAATGAATCTTCATTTTTTTCACTTGAAAATTCTTGACAATCAGTTTTATTAAATATGATGTCTAAACCGTCGTTTGTATTGTAACATTGTCAACTAAATCATTTGTAAGAACACTTTCAGTATTAAGTGAAATTACACTATTTTCAACAATTTTTTCCACACTTTCTCGTTTTTTCATCAACCGCTTTAAATTTCTTGCAGAAAAACCTTCCATATTGATTTGCATATATTAAACTTAGATTTATTTATAAATTAATTTTATATAACTATTATTTATTTTTATGAAAATGAAATTTATGTATTATTATTTATTTCTTAACAAACTTTATGTAACCTTCCTGTTACACTATCAACTTTAAAGTAACATCAATATAGTGATACACATTTCTTGTTTTTTTATATTTTTTTAAAGCCGCTATAACGGTATTTTTTTTGTCTTTGCATTTATGTGCATAAACACTCTAACTCGTCACTTACATTTTAATCGGGGTTGTAATTAGTAGAAATATAATTAATAATTTTTTTAACATAAACCCACTAACTAACACTCCGCTTATATTGTAATCGAAGTGATAATTAATAGGTGATATTTATTAGATTACACATATATAACATTCTAATGGCCAGTTTTTAACTTTAAAATTAATGTGTGTTTTAACTTAAGTTCCAAATTCATTTTTATAGATCATATTTAAATACAACTTAAATCACTGACTACGTCCATTTAAATACAACTTAAGTTTTTCATACTACCATATGATTTTGACAGTTCTGGAAATTATAAAAATTGCGCATTGAAGTTTTTTTACTTTTTGATAAAAATATTCAATAAATAAACTCGCCGCGAATAAAAACATTGTGCTTATTATTATCAATATCAACTAAAACAATGAATTTAGATGAAGAGGATATGAATGATGCAGCTTTTGTCCATTTAGTTTACAAGAATTTGTGAACTAAATAATAAATAAGCTGTTCAATGAAGAAGTTGTTTATATTTTTTTGATATTTAATAGTGCTACCATACTTTTATCATAATTAAATACCAAACTTAATTTGAGACTGAAAGAATGAAACCGTATTAAATACAACTTAAGTTTAAGGAAAAATTCACTAATTTCGTCAATGTCAAGCTAAAAACTGTCCATAAGTACTTTAATCGCTCGCTTAGAATGTTATACTGATGTCATCGGTTATAATCTAGGTACTTCGTTCCCTAAAACCTATATAGTAATTGAATACTTAAATACTTATATTTAAATAAGTTCAATAAACACATAAAATTTATAAAGTATCTAAAAATTCCTCAGAGTTTTTATTTACTAAATTTACCCTTATTATCCTCTCCTCCTAACCCGTAAAAACATAACCAGTCCAATCATGAATAAAAATTCCGCGGGAGATTTTTTCCTTTTCTCATTTTTCCTCTTCAAATTCAATGTTAAAAAAATAAAAAGTGAAAAAACTCCCACGGATTTTTTATTCATGATTTTTTATTCAGGATTGAAACATACCTTCGGGGTGTAAGGTAGGTTTATATGTTCACGTGTCAAAACACGGGTTGATAGCCACATTTCATTTCTAAACTAGCGGGTCACCTATCATACCCCCTTAACCACTGTTTTGAGAGGTTTTTGTGTAATATGTGCTTTTACTAGATACATATGTATGTCAACTAACGTGCGTAACCTAAATCGTGCCAACGACAATACGACGCGCAACAGGTGCAGCACTAGCGACAAAGACTATCGGCTTAGTAATAATAAAGTGTTAAGATTATGTATAAAGTTTCTTTATTAAATAAATTCAAAATTCTAATTTACAGATGTTAAAAATATGATGAATATTCAAATTACTGAGAAAAAGATTAATATTACTTCGGAACGATTTTTAAGAAGATTAATAATGTAGTCGGTGCCACAAAAACTTAAACGAGCTGCATGTAAGGTTGTGCAGGTTGTCAAGAGATGGTTGATGGTTTGGAGCGAGTTGTTGCAGAAGAAACGTATGGGCTGGGGAACTCTTCAGAGTAGATGTTGGTGGGTGAGTTTTGTATGAGTGAGTCGCAGTCGAGTAAAGCATTTATTTTTGGGGCAACTTGTGGAGGTTGGAAGTCCCAACGCCAATTTACATGGGCTTATTTTTTTATAGAGGTGTTCATATTCTCCCCATTTTTTTTCAAGAAAACGTTGTTAAAATGGCTCAAAGCCGTGCATTATATAAAACCCTGGAGGTAGGGATAAATGTAATGTGGGGTGAAGGTTTGCTTCATTCCGCGCATAATCTGCCAAATAATTTCCAGTTATTCCTGTGTGATTTAGGATCCAGCAAATTTTGACCTTGCTTTTAAGTTGAACAATTTTCTGCCGGATAGAGAAAACTATCTCATTTTTATTTTGGATCCATCATATGGGATCCTTATTATGAGATTTATAATGAACAAATTGAGTCCGTGCAAAAAAAATTTTTGCTTTTTTGTTTAAGAAGTTTTCAATGGAATTACTCTAATTTACCATCTTATACGAGCTTTAATTAAATTACCCACCTTGAAAAGTCGACGTATTATATTAAATGTATGTTTTATGTTGAATATTGTAAATGGAAATATTAATATCTTTTAAAATTTGTAAAATTTAATGTTCCACGTCGTAATTCTCGATACTATAAGCCTTTGCATGTAAAATTCTGTAGTACAAATTATGCTGATGCAGACCCATTTGTTAGAATATGTAGACAATTTAATGATTTATACCAATTTGTTGGTCTCAATTCTAATATTATTAAATGTAAACTTATTGTCTTCCTCAATTGTTAAGTTTCTTTTTTTTTTATTTGCATATTTCTAATTTAAGTAAAAATAACTTTCTTTTGTTAATAGTCTGTAAGGATTTATATTCATAGACTAAATAAATAAATAAATACGGACAGTACGGCTAAAGAACGAATTTTTCCTGTAGTGTGTTGTGCGATCAACTGCCCAGTCGATCACAAATGGGTGAGCCCTGACTGAAGAACGTGTATTACGAAAAAAAACAAGTGTTTCAGGAACAAGTTTCCTGATTTCAGCAGAATGCATTCCATTATAGTATCGATAGAACAGTGAAACACAACCCACATTGCGACGATGCTCCAATGAATCAATAGAGTTGGAAATCATACTGTCATTGATTAGCATCTTCGCCCTCTCTCCTGTACGCGGTCGATTAACTCCAAAATATACTTCGAAGCACCGGCCCATACATGAGAGTTATATTTAATTTTCGGCCGAATTGAGGTGGTGTAAATAGTAAGAAGATCAGATGGAGTGAAGTATTTCTACGCCGTTTTAAAAAACCAAGGCACTTGAGCGCTTCTTTTGACACTTGAAAAATGTGTTTGGTCGAGCGGACATCACACGTCTGATTCCTGATTATTTACACCGCCTATAAAAACAGATTAAGCAACATTATCTATTGTGCGTTTGTGCGTTAATAAACAACACTGAGTCTTACGTGCGTTAAAATCGACTCTGTTAGCACAACCCCATTCCGAGATTTTCTTAAGATCTTTGCTCATCGTATCATTCATATTTTGTCTCATTTCCCCAATCTCCAAAGGGTTTGGTCTATGGCTAAATGAGTATGAATGGCAAATGTTGCTATCATCTGCAAAAGAATAGATAGGGTTTGCAGTTTGACATAGAAGGTCATTTATAAAGATGAGAAATAAAGTGGAAGAAAGAACGGAGTCTTGCGGTATCCCTGAATTAATCTTCTTCTTCTGAAAATCTCGGGAAGGACAATGATAAAGAAATTTCTATAACTGATATTAATGGAGAGCATATAAAAGACAATGCTCGTAAAGCTGAAATTCCTAATTCTCATCTTTATCACTCTGTTAATACTATAAAGCAAAAAATAGTACAATCACCTTCTGATCTCTGTAACGGGTTAAGAACGTTAAGATCTTTTAATAACAGATTTTGTTTTAATTATACCTCTTGTGAAGATGTTAAACAAGTTATTTTAACCTATCACCTGGAAAAAGTTGTGGGCATGACAATATTTACCAAAAGTATTTATACACTGTTCAAATGTTATTTTGCCAATTCTTGTACGTATTTTCAATTCTGTGATCTTTTTTATGCAAAACAATCTATTGAATGAATTTCAGTATGGCTTCCGGAAGGGTTGTGGTACTGAGGAGGCTACTGTCAATGTGCAAAATTATATTTGTAAGGGTTTAGATGAAGGTTTTAGTGCTGTTGCAGGAATATTTGATCTGACCAAAGCATTTGATTTGATAGATCATAACATATTGTTACAGAAGCTGAAATACTATGTGTTACGGAACGCCCTATAATGTTTCACAATAGTGCCATCATTGTTCCAATAATTGTGCCATCCTTGTTTCAAATCATGTGTTTTTGTAAACCGCGTTTTGCATTTCCTTTCCTTCTTGTTTTTTGCTTTGCTCTTTATTTTGAGTTAAAAAGTGTAAATGTTTATGGCATGTTTCTAAATAACGAGTGACTCAAATTTTTCACACAAATGAGTGCAAAAATTAGTTTTGGGGTTCTATAAAACTAGTGTCAATTTTCTTGAGTAAAAACGTAAGACTATCTTTTTTTATGGTTTCTACCTTGAAATTTCAATCGTCCTACTGTCAAAAACAGACGAGTAGAAATAAGTGCTTGTGTGCATCACAAAACAATATTTTATATATTATTTCTTATATTCTTACAGCATAAACTATTGTCTACTATCTTAACTTTCAATTTAAATGTTAATTGCGCTAAATTTAAAAATTTTTCATTCAATTTATTACAAAATTAAAAAATTCATAGAAATTTCAATTCACATAAATTATTTTTGTATTGTAAATAAAACACAGCTGTTTTTATTTTGGTTTCTATGGTTGCCCCTAAAAAATTAAAATATTGAACAATTACATGGACAAAATTAAACAAAATATCTAATTAAATAATTTGGCAATAATGCAATAGAACAACTCAATATTACCAAGGTAACTAACGTAAGTCAGACGAGTATATTATAGAAACACATTTGTTTCCGTTCGGTTACCACTCGTTCGCATTAGAATACACTACTTTTCTAGAAACATGCCATTAATGTTGTTTTAAAAGCTACAGGAGAAAGAGGTGCAAAACTGCGGTGAGTGTATTGTCTTCATTTGTTACTTACTTATTTGTTACCGTTACTTTTTTTTATAGAAATAAACTTCCTAAATATTTGTTCAACGCAAAGCTTTTTAATTTCTGTCAGCAACATTGCTTTATTTCGTTTTGTCCTTTCATACAAAATAACTGCGTGTTTGCCGCCGTGGAAAATTTCTACAATATTAAAATTCGGAAATAGTTGTTGTCCATTATGATAGAGCATTCTCCACGCCGGAGTACTCGTCTACAAGGAAGCAAACATACCAGCCGAGACACAGCCAGTGTCTAACCAAGTTTCAGTTGAACCTGCCGCCGCAGTCACCACCACACCATCAGCCACAACTAGTAAGTCAGCCGGCATAAGTAATAAGCCTTCTACGCCAAGCACAGCAAATGCCTTAAACGTGATGGAGATGCAAAAGCAAATTGCATTGTTAAAACGCCAGCTTTCGGAAACCCATACAAAACTCAGCAATAGTAATCGCCAATGCCAACAGCTCGAGTCAGTTATTCGTAACACGGAATCTGTAAGTAATCATAACCTCACAAAATGTGTTTCCTTTCAAACAACAGATACAGCCGCCAGCACTCCTTTGACGCTATTTACCACCAGCATATATATACCTCCAACTACATCTATAGAGAGCCGTTACACAAATACAGACGTATATACTACACATACTACCACAATGACAAATGCCGCCATGCCGTCATTACCAATTACATATAGTTCTGTTGGGCCACCATCTTGCCAATCATTTTCTACACAGCCCCAGTCAGCAATAAATCATTTTTATAACCCAGGTTTGTTACAAAATAATTCAGGTGCTATGATGTATCCACGTAAGCTTCAAGATTTGCCAGAATTTGGTGGAGCAGCGGAAGATTGGCCAATATTTTACACAGCCTATCTTCAATCAAACACAACATATAATTATTCAAATTTTGAAAATAATCAGCGCCTGCAAAAAAGCCTCAAAGGTAATGCTCGCGACTTAGTTAAGTCATTGTTAATTTACCCAAACAACGTTGGTGCTGTCATCGAACAGCTTCGTACTAGATTCGGTAGACCAGAACAGCTGATTCAAAGCCAGTTACGACAAATAAGAGAAATTCCACATATTTTGGAAAATAATTTATCAAAATTAGTACCCTTTGCTACAAAGGTAAGAAATTTGACCGTTTTTCTTCAGTACGTGGAAGGTCACCAACATATTGCTAACCCGACGTTATTGGATGAATCAATTTTAAAGCTGCCAATGAGCAAAAAATTAGATTGGGCTAGAGTTGCTGCTACTATCAAACCATATCCTACTCTTCTTAATTTTAGTGATTTTGTGGATGAGATGGCCAACTTAATTTGTACAATACAGGATGCCGACAACTAGGAACCAAAACGTCGAGTCCTACTTCACACTACGGAAAAGCAGCTACAATGTCCTTTATGTAAAGGTCAACATAAACTTTATGATTGTTGCAGTTTCCGAGACTCAACTGTTAGCAAACGTTGGTCAGACGTTAAGAAGATTCGTGCCTGTTTTTCATGCCTTAATGTTGGCCTTCTACCCGCGATTGTCGTCGTAAAAAAATGTGTTTACAAGATGGCTGTCAACGAAAACACCACAAATTGCTCCATGAAGTTGCCAATGTTGCAGTGCCACCGGCCATCCCAAATGAAGTGAGTGAGCCACAACAAAGCGTACTCAGCTGTTCTTCTACCAACAACAACAAAAATTGTTGTTTCGTATTTTACCTGTTACTTTGTATGGTGAAAAATTTCGTATGGATATTTATGCCCTTTTCGACGATGGATCGTCAATTACAATGTTGGATAAGGATATTGCCGAAAAGCTTGGAGTTCGTGGTCAGAAAGATAACTAAAACATACAGTGGTTTGGCGGTCGATCAGCTCAGGAGTCAGTTTATTCGTTCAACATTAAAGTGAGCGGTATGGGTAAATCAAAGTGCCATTACATGCGTAATGTTTATGCTGTTTCAAACCTAATCCTGCCTATGCAAAGCTTAACAAATGAAGATTTGCAAAATAGTTTCCAAACGTCGTCATCTTTTCCCGTTAAACCCTACACCAACGCAATACCCCAGCTGTTAATTGGATTGGGTTACCAACTAATACTCAAGTAAATTTGTCTTCCGGTCCATTTGCCTGCAATACCGAGTTGGGTTGGTTAGTGTTCGGCCCCTGTCGTACTTTGTCCACAAATCAGCCATCATGTTTTATGGCAAACATTGAAAATGACAGCAGTCTTCATCAGCTTGTTAAGCATTTTTTCAATGTAGAAAGTATTGGTGTAAGATCGGCCCCTCCCATTGAATGTGATGATGACATAAAAGCAAATAGAATTCTACTAGAAACAACAAAACGAATTGGGGACCGATTTCAAACCGGCCTCCTATGGGAATATGATAACGTAAAGCTGCCAAACAGTTATTCAATGGCCCTTAGACGCTTGGAGGGAATTGAAAAAAAGATGAATCAAAACGAAAACTTTGCTGCTGCATACAAAGAGGTAATAAAGGGGTATGTAGACAAGGGCTATGTTCGAAAACTTCGTTTAGATGAAATAGAGTTGCCAAGTGACAAAAAATGGCATTTGCCTCATTTTGGGGTAATAAATTCTAATAAACCAAAAAAGATTCGCTTAGTATTTGACGCAGCTGCACAAGTGAATGGGATTTCTTTAAATTCTCATTTATTAAAGGGTCCTCAAGATATTGCATCATTGCCAAAAATTTTAGATAATTTTCGTCGTGGTAGAGTTGCCGTTTGTGCTGACATATGTGAGATGTTTCACCAGATTATTATTCAGCCCGAAGATAGAATCAGCCAACGCTTTTTATGGCGCGATGGAAATCAAAACGACCCTCCTGTTGAGTACGAAGTGATGGTCATGACTTTTGGAGCAGCCTGCTCTCCATTCTCAGCACGTTACGTCATGAAAGTCAATGCCTCGATATACAGCTAATCTCAGCCAAGAGCTGCAGCAGCCATCTTAAATCATCATTACATTGACGATTTTGTCGACAGTGGAGGAGGCAGTTAATGTTTCCAAACAGGTACGTGATATCCACAAAAAGGGTGGTTTTGACTTACGAGGTTTCATTTCAAATTCGAATGAAGTCACCCTGGCATTGGACGGTAGTACAATTTCGAAAATAATGCTAGCAGATGACAACACAGAATAAGTTTTGGGTTTATATTGGGACTCCATTTCTAATAATTTTAAATTTCATTTAAAGTTCCATAAAGTCGATTCATTTGCCATGTCTGGCCACAGAAAACCTACAAAAAGAGAATTAATCAGTATCATCATGTCAACATTTGATCCTCTCGGGTTTTTAAGTTATTTTATTGTTGGTGGAAAACTAATTTTACGCGAGGTGTGGAGACGTGATTGTCGATGGGATGAAGCTATCCCGGAGGACGTTAATAAATCATGGGATCAGTGGCGCAAACAAATGAATAAAATTCAAAATTTTTGTGTGCCTAAATGCTTTTCCCATCAGGGTCGCCAGATCGTTTTAATCTTCACATTTTTGTTGACGCCAGTGAGGATGCCTTTACTGCTGTGGCATACTGGATATGGATTGCTGACGATGGTAAAATATGTACTAGTTTTGTGACATCTAAAACAAAATGTGCACCTTTAAAAAGAGTTACAATTCCACGCCTAGAGCTGCAGGCAGCAGTACTTGGAACCCGATTAATGCAAACAATTTTAAATGGTCATGGATTTACACCTAAAAAATGTGTTTTATGGAGTGATTCTAAAACAGTTTTAAAATGGATTATTAGTAGCCATCGTCGATACAAGCCATATGTAGCACATCGTATTGCTGAAATTTTAGCATACACCGAAACTGAAAGCTGGAAGTGGGTTTCAACCCATGATAACGTGGCTGACGATGCAACGAGAGCGTATAACAACGTTGACTTTTCCTCCTCTACACGTTGACTTACTGGGCCGGAGTTTCTTTTGCGTAACGAAGATGAATGGTTAAACAATTATACAGCTGATGTTTCAAATCTTCATGAGGAGGAAGAGCTTCAACCTAAAATCTCTTTATTGGTTGTAGGCAATACGTTTATAAATTTTAATCGTTTTACATCTTTCTCTAGAATAACGAGAACAACCGCATGGACTTTACGCTTTATAAATCGATGTCGTAAAAAGAGAGCGATGTACAATATTATGGTTTAACGGCTAGTGAGCTTGAGTCAGCTGAGCGATTGCTATGTTTACAGGCACAAAAAGAAAAATTTTCAATTAAAGTCCAGTGTATTAGAAATAATCAACCCCTTCCTAAAACCAGTAATTTAGTACAGCTAACGCCTTATATCGACGAAATGGCCAGCTTTTTGCCTTATAGTTCAAGACGACCAGTGCTATTACCATATGATCATGCCTTTACAACTCTCGTAGTTCATCACTATCACTGCCAAATGAAACATCAAAATCACGAGGCTACAATATGTGAACTACGTAAAAAGTACTGGATTCCTCAAGTTAGACGTCTACTTCGGAAAGTTATTTCAAATTGCACGTTATGCAGGTACAGTAAGGCTACTCCTCGTATACCAATTATGGGTCCACTTCCTATTGATCAGCTCGAGCCAAACTTCAGACCATTTAAATACACAGGTCTAGACTATTTTGGCCCTTTCACTGTATCTATTGGCAGGCGCACTGAAAAAAGATGGGTCGCACTTTTTACTTGCCTTACAATTCGAGCAATACATTTGGAAGTAGCCCATGACTTGTCAACCGACTCCTGAATTATTGCTATGAGAAATTTTATGAATCGCAGGGGTGTTCCACTACGATTGCGTTCTGACAACGGAAAAAATTTCATTGGTGCTAATGAAGAAGCTAAACGTTTTACAGAAGTTTTTGAAGCAGAACGAATTCAGTATGAGCTGTCTGGGAAAGGCGTTGAGTGGGATTTTAATTGCCCAATAAATCCGTCTGAGTGTGGAATATGGGAGAGAATGGTTAAGTGCGTTAAAAAAGTGCTGCGGAAAACATTAAAAGACGTTTCACCTAAAGAACATATTTTGCAATCTCTTTTAATAGAAGCAGAGAATATTGTCAATTCGCGCCCATTGACGCACTTGCCAATAAACCCAGACAAAGAAAAACCCCTCACGCCAAATCATTTCCTTATTGGCTATGGAAATGTAGCTCAAACTCCACCAGCTGTTGAGGCAGATAGTAAGCTCTGTGGTCTTAGAAAACAGTGGCGTGTTGCAAGGAGTCTTCGTGATAGATTTTGGAAACGCTGGGTACTCAAGTATTTGCCAACATTAACAAGAAGAGTTAAAAGGTGTGAAAGAACAACTCCATTAAATGATGGTGACATGGTATTTATATGTGATCCAAACCTTCCCAGGAGTCAATGGCGACGTGGTATAGTAATTCGTGTGTTTGCTGGTCCTGATGGTGTGGTGCGTCGAGCTGTTGTAAAAACTGCGACCGGAATTCTACAAAGAGCCGTATCAAAGTTAGGTTCGTTGTTGTTTTCAATTTACTTCAAAAATCTGGAGTTAACGGGTAAAATGTTCATTTATGCTGATGACATTAGTGTTTTTTATCATTATAAGCATGAAATTGCATTAAAACCTTATATGGAAAAGTATGCTGCTTTAATTTCCGAATATATTCGATTAAATAAACTTTTTTTAAATCATAATAAAACAAGACTTATAAGATTCAAACCACACTCTGGTTTTAATAATGAATTTAACATTTTTGTGAATGGCAAAGAAATTCAAGAAGTTTTATCTGTTGAATATCTGATATTTGGCATCAACATATTAAGAACCTTAAATCAAAAATTATTCCTGCACTGGGCCTTTTATAAAATTTAAAAATAGGTTTGATAAAAATACGAAGTTTTTAATTTTTCAATCTCTAGTTCAAACCCAGTAAAAAATTGTAATGTTTTTGGAAGCCATAAAAGTACAAGAGCGCTGATATATGCGCTGGCTATTACATACTACTTAGAAGCAACAGAGAAGCGAAAACCATTGAAGTGAATTTTTAATATAAATAAATGAAAATTATTTAATAGCTTCGCATAATCCCTTATAAGTAAGCAGGTTGTAAGGGAATAGTTTAAATGATTATTTTAAAGAAAAAATTACGACCAAAGTTCAAAGTGCTTCTGTTTATCCCTTACGTGGAAGCACGTTGTATTGCAATGATTTCAAAATGTGTTTACGATTATTCCCGACATGTTACCGAAAACAAAAGATGCTTAAAATTACTTCTTTTTTATTACGCAATCAGTCATCAAATTGTTTTTGAGCAGAGAGGACGCACGCAAATTGAACAAAAGTGATAATGAAATATATATAAAAATATATAAAATACATACCTGCAAAAAATATAAAAAACCTATAAAAATTAAATACAACTAACAGTAAGTATTTTTATTAAATACAATAACACATACATACATAAATTTTTTTAGTTTATTATTTTTGTGTGGTCAATTACTTGATTTGTTGTTGTTTTGTTTTTAATTTGCGTACAGTTTGTTCTATTTTAAGAATTATTATCTGTTTTGTGTGTTTGTTTTTCGTTCTTTTACATAAGTTTTTGTGTTGCATGTAAATTGTAGGAGAAAAAAATAATTTAAAGAAATGATTGGAAAAAGACAGCTTAATAAATTAAAGCAAAAAGAAAGGTGTAAAAATTTGTTAGCTCTTTCCGAGGCATCGGTTAATAATTCAGAAGATGTTACAAATATCGATGTTGCTTCTATTGATGAGACGGAAAATATAGAACAAATGCCTATTAGTGAAACAGAAAGTTTTAAAGAAAATATTAAAGAATGGTATCTTAAATTTCGGCCTTCTATTCTATTCTATTGGTAAAAACATTAATTATTCACTTAGTCCCCTTTTACAATGTGGCAAGTGAAAGGCAGTCGGACAAGTTTGTTGGCGAGAGAGGAAAGAAGTAAAGTGTGTCACACATACAGCGTCGCCCCCTTACCAACAAACTTCGTCTGTCTGCCTTTCACTTGCCACATTTCACTTGCCACATTGTAAAAGGGGACTTATACTTTTAACTAAAAATTGTAATTTGTATTTACAGGTGGCGACACTCAAAAATATTTTAAGTCAAGGCGGGTTAAACAAATGCCTTACAAGTATATTTGATATAAAACTCTTGGTTAGTTATAATGTAGATGGCAAGCAAGGCAAAAATCGACTATTGGACTTTCCAAAATTTGTAAGCGCTATATATGGTAAACTTTTTAAATATAGTATATATATAGATAAACATTCCTTATAACATTTTTTCTTTATAGAAGCACTTAAAGTTGATAATACTCTTTCGAAGAAGAAATTTATTAACGATTTCCGTACAGCACTAAGACTAAACAAAAATCGTTGTTACAAAAAGAAAAGCTTGAGAAAACATAGCAAGTCCAACAACTCATTTTTGAAATCTGACAGTGATGAAGGGTCTGATGCGGAAAATATATTTCCGGACAGAAGAGAACAAACTCCAATTAATACCTCACTAGATTAAGTTCAAGCATCTTAAAGCACATATTATATTGCAGTTTAAAGCAATAGTATTAAATATCATATCACAATGTTTCCTATTTACAAATGTATGTATTTTAAGTTTTTTTTTTAAGTTTATCGATGAATTTACATATTAATTTGTGTTTTTTTAGTAAATAAAAATAAAATGTACAAAACTAAAAAAAATAGTAATGTTTTCATAGCTTATATAGGAGGCATGAATTAAATGCTTCCAGTAAACAAACACAGTAATAGCATTGGGTAAGGTATGAAATTGCTATATAAATAGAGACATGAAAGAATCGCTTCTTGTATATAGTATAGAAGCAATACATCACAGGTATGCAAGCTGCGGTTTCTGGAAGCTTTTCCTTCACGGAATAATGTAAGCCATGAAAAATGCTGTGATTTTACAAAAAAGTAGTGCTTACAAGTGGGAATTCGCCATATAAAAATCATGCCTCTTGTAAGCAGGTTTGTAAGGGGGAATTGTGCTTCTCTCCCTTACAAACCTGCTTACCAGTAAGCACCATTTTTTACTGGGAAGTCACTGCAATTATCTTACTATGCTATATGGTTTCAAAATCAAAATTTAAATCGCTGCAAAGATTACAAAACAAAGCTTTAAAGATTGTAGCAAATTTACCTATTCGATTTTCAACTATTACATTGTACAGAGATGTTTTACCAATTTACGGGCTTTACAAATTACAATTGCTAATTTACGTATTTAAATGTCCTAATAGCATTGGCCACCGTACAATACAATTTTCACAGAATCAAAACCATTTTAACACAAGAAATAGTAACAACTTAAGAATAGACTTTTGCTTAAGTGAAACAACAAAGCAACGTGTCGAACACTCTGGTTGTAGCCTACTAGTATTAAATGCGTATCAAGACTTTCACAATTTAAATCTTCTTTAAAAAACTTTTTACTTTAAACTGTTGATGATATAATATAATAGCTGAAATTTATTTTGATTCTAAATTATATTTTATTTACATAAATTAAATTTATTTTTTATTATCTATTATTATTTAATTTTTATATTGTAAATTTTTTTTGCCAACAAGCCTCTATAAAGCCAAAAGCGCTGAGGCGAAACATGTACATTCGTTTTATCATAAATTATAAAAAAAATTGAATTAAAAAACAAAAAAAAAAGTTATCACCGACACCAAAAGCAATAAGTTTCGATAAGAGAGCACCAGTGTCGAACGGCTTAGAAATATTTAGAGCCACCACTGCAGAACAGATTGCTATTGGGCGATAATTATCAGGGTTTGTAGCCTCTCCGTTTTTAGGAATCGGCATGCTGGTATACCATCTAGCCCAGGAGACTTATTTATGTTAAGATCCGCTAAAACCCTTTCAACTGCGCACGTGCGAAAGAATATATTTGGCACAGTTACTGATACTCTTTCGAGCACAGGTATGATGTCGATTTTTTTTATTAACTAGTAAATTATTTGGGTGTATGTGCATTGTAAATATATGTATACATATATTTTTTTTTTAATTCATTAGTAGGTTTTGAAATTGTTGTATAAAAAAAGAAAAAATAGATCGAATATTAAAACTTGAAAATTTTAATTCATTGTGGTGTTGAAATTTATTGAATTTATTGTGCGTGAAAAAAGAGAAATATAATAAATTGTGAAAATTCGTCTCGAAATATTAAAGGCTCAGGGAACATATATCTGTTGTTTTAACAATTTAAATTGGAATTTTTTTATTCTGGTAAGAATATTGTTGAATATATACATATTTAGGAAATTTTGTATGCTAAAACTTTTCTTTGGGTATTTGCAATTGTAATAACGTATATGTTATTTTATAATCGTCTTCTCAGATTGGTGGCGGGGTAAGACAAGTGAAAATGCCAATCCTAGTTAACGATAATTACAATTACTCTTACTTATTGGTAATTACTCTCAAGTAATTGTAATTTTGGGGTTTAGAGAAAGAGAATAAAAGGAAAGAATATTATTAATTATAATTTCCTTTTATGTTGGTGGGAATGAGAACAATTAAGCTCACCTTGGTAGATATGTATGTATGTGCCAATAACAAGATATATTTTTATATTTATGTTGATTTAAGTGATTTCACGAGATTTATTAATGTTCATTCCTTGAGTGGTTAATTGTAAGTGACGTTATAAAAATTATGTTTAACATGGTTCAGAGTAAACCAAAGCATGGATAAATTTTAGTACATTTCTTTTTTTTGACATTTTCTTTTCATTATTATTAAATATGAAGTTTTTCTTCATGTATGATACATTTACAATTTAAATAGTAGATAGGTATGGTAATTTATTGTAATTCAATTTTCAAAACTTATAACTAATATATATGTATATAAATAACGATAATATTTATTATTATTGTTCAAACCATGTTTGGACATGGCGCCGGCCTTGCTTTTAGGCAACAGATGGCCCCTTTTCAGAGTGGCGCAGAGCACGTGCGCAAGAGATTTTATGGCCTCGACAATTACCCTTTGGTCTGGGATAGATGCGATTGTTGGCTGATGGCGGCTTGGCTGGTTGTTTCTGGATGAGATCGCAGTCCGTTGAACTATTTGCTGTTGTGCTTCTTGTTGTTGCTGGTGATGCGAACATTTGCTTCTGCAGCTTTCTCGTGGATGGGTGTCTGTGGTAATCTGCGGCTGGGTCTGTTAGGAATAATGGGAAGAACATTGTAAATAAACGAGTAATATTAGTGGGGCTACAACCAGGGTGGGGCGGTCAGTTATAGAGAAATTGTAAGTGTTAACGTGTATAGTGTTGAGTGTGTGAAATATTAGTAAATAAAATGTTTCTAGAGTTATTAGAGCTTAATAAATGTTGAGGGGACATTAAAATTTTAAATTAATTTAAAATTTTAATCTTGATCTTCACTTAAAAATGGTAGGTAACATAATTTTACAATAAGTCGAGTAATAATTCCTGAGCTTATGCGTATGTCGGCAACTCGTACATTTTTATCTGATCCCAAATACGTTTTTTCGATTATTCCCAGTCGCCATTCGTAAGGCGCCTGAAGATCGTTCATTACAACGACAAGATCCCCGAGTTTAAGGTTTGATGTAGTGTTTTTCCATTTGTAGCGTTTGTGTAGAGTTTTAAGATAATCGTTTTTTAATCGTATAGAGAATTGATGATGAATAGCCTTCAATTTTTCCCAGCGGTTAATTAGCGACATATTTTCAAATCCTTGTTCTGGGAGAGCCATTTTAGGGGCTCCTCTGAGGAAATGTCCTGGAGTTAGTGCCGTTAAATCTGATGGATCTTCAGATAGAGCTGATATTGGGCGAGAGTTTAGAACACCTTCAATTCGAGTCAAAATGGTTGAAAATTCTTCAAAAGTGTATTTTTGAGCACCAGTAATTCGTTTTAAATGAAACTTAAAACTTTTTACGGCAGCTTCCCATAAGCCGCCCATATGAGGAGCGTGCGTGAGTTATGTATTTTTGAGCTATATCTTGCGATGTGTTATTTATGAAAGATGAAAATTCACGCAAAAGTTCTCTGCTAGCGCCTAGAAAGCTCCTGCCGTTATCAGATACTACCCTTTGGGGTAGTCCTCGCTTCCCAACAAAACGAGCAAATGCAGCTTGAAATGCCGCTAAGAACAGATCTGAACATACTTCTAAATGAACGGCTTTCGTACTAAAGCAAACAAATACGCTGACATAACTTTTGACAAATATAGATTTTCTTAAAGATAACGCTTTAAGTTCAAAAGGCCCAGCAAAGTCAATTCCTGTTATTTGAAAGGGTAGAGATAAATTACATCGGGTAGGAGGTAGCGGAGCCATTATCTGAGTACACGGTTGTTGTTTGTAAATTATACAAGGTTTACAGCCATTCGGCACATTAGACTGCTTTCAGCATGAGATAGAAATTCGTGCAAATATTTGAGATATAGCTTACACATTTTTGAATTACCGTGTAAAATTATGGGATACTGTTCTCTATAGGGAAGAGATGATTGAGATAATCTGCCATTTACGCGTAAAACCGAGTTTGAATCAAGAAATGTATTAAGAGATTTTAGCGAACTTTTATTGCGTAAAACTTGAGCTTTTAGGCAACATTCATATTCTTCGAAATAGAATGTTTTTTGAGCCAGTATTATGAGTTTAATTTTTGCAATTTTAATTTATTCTTGAGTTAAAGAGTTTTGAGTATTGCCAATAATATTTCTGCATTTATTAATAAATCTGAAAACATAACAGATAACACGTAGAGCTTTGCTGTATGATGAGAATCTATCTAGAATATCTGTATGTTGAATTTCGGAATGCATTGCTATTACTTTCTTAGAACTTTCAGGAGTTTTTAATGGGTTACGGTTAGGCCAATCAGACGATGGTTTATTTAGCCATGATGGGCCATTTCACCAAAGAGAATTGTGTAAAAGATCTTGCGGTATACAACCTCGAGTTCCTAAATCTGCTAGATTGTCATGAGTTGGGACATGTTTCCATGTTGCGTTTGGTGTCAAACGGTGAATTTCTGCGATGCGATTTGAAGATATGTTTCCCATGAGGGTGTTTCGAGAGCCAACGGAAAGGAAAAGTTCTTGGGTACGGAAGTTCAGAGATGAGATTACGTAGTTTACTAATTTTGCTAGCAATGCTGCACCATTTAATTCTAATCTGGGAACACAAACTGTTTGAATTGGTGCTACTTTACATTTTGCTACTAGTAAATTTACGAAAGTATTATAAGTTTGTGTTTTACATCGAATGTAAATTGTGGCACAATATGCTGTTTTAGAGGCATCTGAGAAACCATGAATTTGAATATGGTCAGATGGATTATACTGTAGCCAGCGTGGAATAGAGATTGTTTCTACTTGGGATAAATCTCGAACAAGATTATTCCATTTTTGAAGAGATTCAGCTGAAATGTCTTTATCCCATTCTAAACCTTCTAACCACAGCCGCTGCATTAGCATTTTAGCTCTAATGACTATATGTGCAAGCCATCCAGCTGGATCAAAAGTTTTGCTACTGAAGAGAGAATTTGGCGTTTTGTTATTCTTTGGGATTCATCAATCGCAGAAAAACTGTATGAGAATGTGTCTGTAATTGCATTCTATTTAATGCCAAGTGTTTTAGTAGAGCTTACATCGTGAAAACGTAGAAAATCTGAGTCTTAAAGATCTTCTTTAGGTAAATGAGCAAGTAATTCTGGGTAATTTGCAGTAATTTTCTTTAATGGGAGTCCCGCTGAGTTTAATGTTTCAATGAGCTGAGTTTGAGCAAAACGCGCTTCTTCAATAGTATGACCTCCCGAGTGAATTTCATCAACATATGTTTCTGTGCGCAGTATTGATGCTGCTTTAGGGTATGCAGATTCGGAATCTGATGCGAGTTGAAATAGGGTCCGAATCGCAAGGTTACACCAAAAGTGACAGTTTTGAGTTGATAATCTTTGACTGGACCATCAGGTTCAGTTTGGAATAAAATTCTTTGAAAAGGTCTGTCAGCAGGGTGAACAATTATTTGGCGATACATTTTTTGTATGTCACCACTAAACACATATTGGTACTTTCTCCAATTAAGAATTATAGTGATTAATTCATTTTGTAGAGTGGGGCCTGTAAATAGAATGTCATTGAGAGAAAATTGGGATTTTGACTTTCTAGAAGCATTAAAAACGACTCTTACTTTCGTAGTTTTGTGTTCCAAGCGAACAACTGCATGGTGTGTTAAGTAAAATGAATAATGCTTTTCTTGATATATAGTTTCATAGGAATGAGTTTCTTCCATATGATTTAGAGTTATGTATTCATTCAGAACCGATTTATATTGAGCTTGCAGTTCGGGGTCTTTTGCGAGTGTTTTCCCCATTCTGGAGTATTGGGCTAGAGCAATAAATCTAGATGAGCCTAGGAAAACTTTGTCGGGAAGTTCAGTTTTGAATGGTAGTCTTACGATGTACCTACCATTCTCCTGACGAGTAGTAGTTTGAGTATAAATCTTTTCACAAATTGCATGTTCCATAGAGGCTGCGTTGGTAGTAGGGATTTCTTTCTGTTCCCAAAACTTTTTTAACGTTTCATTTAATTCAATGATGCGACTGAAGTGGTAAACGTTTGAATAGTTTGGGTTTTAATAGGACCACTAAGAACCCAGGCAAATACTGTCCTGAACGCCGATGTTTGACCATAAATATTCTTTTTTATGCCTTCTAAATTCAGAAAATGTTCATAATCATTTCCTATAATTAAATCAGTTTGAGCTGATTTATTGAAATTTGGATCTGCGCGATCTAATTCAGCAAGCTTTGATGAGTAAGGAATTTCAAATGAATGTGTAGGGAGCTATTTAGTAACTTTAGGCAATACTATAGCTTTAACTGGAACTTTTAAATTATATCTTTTAGCATATAAAACGAATTCACACTCTTTGCTTGCTGACTGCTTTTGCCCGCCAATACCAACAATTTCAAAATGAGATTTTTGATAAGGGAGTTGTAGACGATTTCGCAATTTTTCTGTTAAAAATGTTCGTTGAGAACCTGGATCAATTAAGGCTCTAACTGTAATTAGTTGACCTTGATGATCAATTTGTTCTAAAGCAGTACGCAAGAGAATATTTTCATTATTTAAATAGTAGATAGGTATGGTAATTTATTGTAATTCAATTTTCAAAACTTATAACTAATATATATGTATATAAATAACGATAATATTTATTATTATTGTTCAAACCATGTTTGGACATGGCGCCGGCCTTGCTTTTAGGCAACAGATGGCCCCTTTTCAGAGTGGCGCAGAGCACGTGCGCAAGAGATTTTATGGCCTCGACAATTACCCTTTGGTCTGGGATAGATGCGATTGTTGGCTGATGGCGGCTTGGCTGGTTGTTTCTGGATGAGATCGCAGTCCGTTGAACTATTTGCTGTTGTGCTTCTTGTTGTTGCTGGTGATGCGAACATTTGCTTCTGCAGCTTTCTCGTGGATGGGTGTCTGTGGTAATCTGCGGCTGGGTCTGTTAGGAATAATGGGAAGAACATTGTAAATAAACGAGTAATATTAGTGGGGCTACAACCAGGGTGGGGCGGTCAGTTATAGAGAAATTGTAAGTGTTAACGTGTATAGTGTTGAGTGTGTGAAATATTAGTAAATAAAATGTTTCTAGAGTTATTAGAGCTTAATAAATGTTGAGGGGACATTAAAATTTTAAATTAATTTAAAATTTTAATCTTGATCTTCACTTAAAAATGGTAGGTAACATAATTTTACAATAAGTCGAGTAATAATTCCTGAGCTTATGCGTATGTCGGCAACTCGTACATTTTTATCTGATCCCAAATACGTTTTTTCGATTATTCCCAGTCGCCATTCGTAAGGCGCCTGAAGATCGTTCATTACAACGACAAGATCCCCGAGTTTAAGGTTTGATGTAGTGTTTTTCCATTTGTAGCGTTTGTGTAGAGTTTTAAGATAATCGTTTTTTAATCGTATAGAGAATTGATGATGAATAGCCTTCAATTTTTCCCAGCGGTTAATTAGCGACATATTTTCAAATCCTTGTTCTGGGAGAGCCATTTTAGGGGCTCCTCTGAGGAAATGTCCTGGAGTTAGTGCCGTTAAATCTGATGGATCTTCAGATAGAGCTGATATTGGGCGAGAGTTTAGAACACCTTCAATTCGAGTCAAAATGGTTGAAAATTCTTCAAAAGTGTATTTTTGAGCACCAGTAATTCGTTTTAAATGAAACTTAAAACTTTTTACGGCAGCTTCCCATAAGCCACCCATATGAGGAGCGTGCGTGAGTTATGTATTTTTGAGCTATATCTTGCGATGTGTTATTTATGAAAGATGAAAATTCACGCAAAAGTTCTCTGCTAGCGCCTAGAAAGCTCCTGCCGTTATCAGATACTACCCTTTGGGGTAGTCCTCGCTTCCCAACAAAACGAGCAAATGCAGCTTGAAATGCCGCTAAGAACAGATCTGAACATACTTCTAAATGAACGGCTTTCGTACTAAAGCAAACAAATACGCTGACATAACTTTTGACAAATATAGATTTTCTTAAAGATAACGCTTTAAGTTCAAAAGGCCCAGCAAAGTCAATTCCTGTTATTTGAAAGGGTAGAGATAAATTACATCGGGTAGGAGGTAGCGGAGCCATTATCTGAGTACACGGTTGTTGTTTGTAAATTATACAAGGTTTACAGCCATTCGGCACATTAGACTGCTTTCAGCATGAGATAGAAATTCGTGCAAATATTTGAGATATAGCTTACACATTTTTGAATTACCGTGTAAAATTATGGGATACTGTTCTCTATAGGGAAGAGATGATTGAGATAATCTGCCATTTACGCGTAAAACCGAGTTTGAATCAAGAAATGTATTAAGAGATTTTAGCGAACTTTTATTGCGTAAAACTTGAGCTTTTAGGCAACATTCATATTCTTCGAAATAGAATGTTTTTTGAGCCAGTATTATGAGTTTAATTTTTGCAATTTTAATTTATTCTTGAGTTAAAGAGTTTTGAGTATTGCCAATAATATTTCTGCATTTATTAATAAATCTGAAAACATAACAGATAACACGTAGAGCTTTGCTGTATGATGAGAATCTATCTAGAATATCTGTATGTTGAATTTCGGAATGCATTGCTATTACTTTCTTAGAACTTTCAGGAGTTTTTAATGGGTTACGGTTAGGCCAATCAGACGATGGTTTATTTAGCCATGATGGGCCATTTCACCAAAGAGAATTGTGTAAAAGATCTTGCGGTATACAACCTCGAGTTCCTAAATCTGCTAGATTGTCATGAGTTGGGACATGTTTCCATGTTGCGTTTGGTGTCAAACGGTGAATTTCTGCGATGCGATTTGAAGATATGTTTCCCATGAGGGTGTTTCGAGAGCCAACGGAAAGGAAAAGTTCTTGGGTACGGAAGTTCAGAGATGAGATTACGTAGTTTACTAATTTTGCTAGCAATGCTGCACCATTTAATTCTAATCTGGGAACACAAACTGTTTGAATTGGTGCTACTTTACATTTTGCTACTAGTAAATTTACGAAAGTATTATAAGTTTGTGTTTTACATCGAATGTAAATTGTGGCACAATATGCTGTTTTAGAGGCATCTGAGAAACCATGAATTTGAATATGGTCAGATGGATTATACTGTAGCCAGCGTGGAATAGAGATTGTTTCTACTTGGGATAAATCTCGAACAAGATTATTCCATTTTTGAAGAGATTCAGCTGAAATGTCTTTATCCCATTCTAAACCTTCTAACCACAGCCGCTGCATTAGCATTTTAGCTCTAATGACTATATGTGCAAGCCATCCAGCTGGATCAAAAGTTTTGCTACTGAAGAGAGAATTTGGCGTTTTGTTATTCTTTGGGATTCATCAATCGCAGAAAAACTGTATGAGAATGTGTCTGTAATTGCATTCTATTTAATGCCAAGTGTTTTAGTAGAGCTTACATCGTGAAAACGTAGAAAATCTGAGTCTTAAAGATCTTCTTTAGGTAAATGAGCAAGTAATTCTGGGTAATTTGCAGTAATTTTCTTTAATGGGAGTCCCGCTGAGTTTAATGTTTCAATGAGCTGAGTTTGAGCAAAACGCGCTTCTTCAATAGTATGACCTCCCGAGTGAATTTCATCAACATATGTTTCTGTGCGCAGTATTGATGCTGCTTTAGGGTATGCAGATTCGGAATCTGATGCGAGTTGAAATAGGGTCCGAATCGCAAGGTTACACCAAAAGTGACAGTTTTGAGTTGATAATCTTTGACTGGACCATCAGGTTCAGTTTGGAATAAAATTCTTTGAAAAGGTCTGTCAGCAGGGTGAACAATTATTTGGCGATACATTTTTTGTATGTCACCACTAAACACATATTGGTACTTTCTCCAATTAAGAATTATAGTGATTAATTCATTTTGTAGAGTGGGGCCTGTAAATAGAATGTCATTGAGAGAAAATTGGGATTTTGACTTTCTAGAAGCATTAAAAACGACTCTTACTTTCGTAGTTTTGTGTTCCAAGCGAACAACTGCATGGTGTGTTAAGTAAAATGAATAATGCTTTTCTTGATATATAGTTTCATAGGAATGAGTTTCTTCCATATGATTTAGAGTTATGTATTCATTCAGAACCGATTTATATTGAGCTTGCAGTTCGGGGTCTTTTGCGAGTGTTTTCCCCATTCTGGAGTATTGGGCTAGAGCAATAAATCTAGATGAGCCTAGGAAAACTTTGTCGGGAAGTTCAGTTTTGAATGGTAGTCTTACGATGTACCTACCATTCTCCTGACGAGTAGTAGTTTGAGTATAAATCTTTTCACAAATTGCATGTTCCATAGAGGCTGCGTTGGTAGTAGGGATTTCTTTCTGTTCCCAAAACTTTTTTAACGTTTCATTTAATTCAATGATGCGACTGAAGTGGTAAACGTTTGAATAGTTTGGGTTTTAATAGGACCACTAAGAACCCAGGCAAATACTGTCCTGAACGCCGATGTTTGACCATAAATATTCTTTTTTATGCCTTCTAAATTCAGAAAATGTTCATAATCATTTCCTATAATTAAATCAGTTTGAGCTGATTTATTGAAATTTGGATCTGCGCGATCTAATTCAGCAAGCTTTGATGAGTAAGGAATTTCAAATGAATGTGTAGGGAGCTATTTAGTAACTTTAGGCAATACTATAGCTTTAACTGGAACTTTTAAATTATATCTTTTAGCATATAAAACGAATTCACACTCTTTGCTTGCTGACTGCTTTTGCCCGCCAATACCAACAATTTCAAAATGAGATTTTTGATAAGGGAGTTGTAGACGATTTCGCAATTTTTCTGTTAAAAATGTTCGTTGAGAACCTGGATCAATTAAGGCTCTAACTGTAATTAGTTGACCTTGATGATCAATTTGTACTAAAGCAGTACGCAAGAGAATATTTTCATTATTCATAGAGCAATTAGACTGAAGTTGATTTGAAGTTTAAGGTAGTTCAATTTGATTTCTGTTCGGATGAGTTTGAGCTGTATTTGACAAAGTATTTCGAGGATTATTGTTATTTTCTCTTGGCTCTTCATTATTTTGGGTATGTTCTGTTGTTTGAGTGGGATTTTGAAACATTTGTTTCATATGAAGTAAAGTGTGATGATGTTTTTTACAGTGGAGACATGTGTTTTTACTTTTGCACTTTGTTTTGAAGTGAGATGAAGATAGGCAGTTATTACAAAATTAATTTTTAAAAACGTAATCGACTCTTTGTTGCACAGAGAATGCTCAAAATTTAGAACATGTTCGTAAAGAGTGATTTTCATTGCAAAGTTTGCACAAGGAAGCATTGAGATTTTCTTGAGATGTATATGTTTGAATTTTTGCCTAAGGTGCATCATTGAGAGTAAAGCAATTTTTTGAGGTTCTTATACTTGTAATTCGTTCTACTGTCTCATATCTGTTTACAAGGAATTGTGACATTTGAGTCCATTTTGGAAGTTCACGGGGAGATGTCAAAGACTCTCAAAGTCAAAGAGTAAAATTTGGGAGTTTTGTTGAAAATAAGCGGATTAAAATAGGGTTAAAGCTCTCTACTTCCACCCCAAGGGTTCTAAGAGTTGCTAGGGAATCATTTACTGAAGATTGTATTCTTCTAATTGATTCGCTGTCTTCAGCAGTTGCTGATGGAATGTTAAAGAGAATTTTGATTTGGTTGTCAACCAGAACCCGTTTGTTTTCATAGCGGTTTTTTAAGGCGTTCCATGCTAGTTCAAAATTTTCGTGAGATAAGGTATATCTTTTCACAATGTCTCTTGTTTTATTTCGAAGGTGGTATAATTTTGTGACAGGAGATAATTTTGAGTGATTTATGTATACGGCTGTGAACATGTCACGAAATGAGGGCCATTGTTCGTAACCGCCTTTAAAATTTTCAGTATCACAAGGGGAAGTTTTATTCAGTTACTAGAGTTGTCTAGATCAAATTTCTGTGTAAGCGGTTGAGGATGGAGTGAGTAACGAGCTGTTGCCTCAAAACCTGGAATATTAGAACCGTCTAATCGAGCCGTTTTATTTAAATCAAGAAGATGTACATTCATAATATGCATCTACACATGCATCAAAATTAATTTTTGCTTCTTTAAATTCGGTAATTAATGAGTTGTCAGAAGTTAACATCGACTTTAAGCCATCTTGCATCCAAATCTTTTAACTTCAAGAACCGATTCGGAATGGTCCTCAACAGGTGTTCTGTTGAACTTTTGACAAAATTGGAGCAAATGCTCGCAGTCGAATACGAAACGCTCTTTTGGAGAAGATTGAGTACGAGATGTAGAAATCATATTGAAATGAGTTTTTATTTTAAGAGTAGCTTTTTATTATAGTCTGTATTAACTTATAATATTTTTAACGTATTGAGAATCGAATTTTTTATTTTAAGGAAGTTATAAAGGGCTAGTGAGGGTACTAGTACACTAGTGGAGCAATATTGCTGAGCAATAAAAAATTAAACAAATGTTTATTCGTTTTTCTTAATTCTCTTTGCGTATAAGGGGCTATTGAGTTATAGCACTACGAATATTATATCTACATAGTTACAATTCAGTAAAAATGAGAATTAAGATTTTACGTAACAATTTTGGTATTTGATATCTAGTTAAAATTTAGTATCCATTAGAATAAAGAATTTTGAATTTGAGTTGTTTATTGAGAAATTTAGTTATTAGCTCGGTTAGTGTGAGACACGAGCAGTGGTTATTAAATTTAGTATATTTATACTCTATAAATTTTTATTTTATTCACGGAAATAATTATTTGTATTAAACCATTTTTCGGCAATTGAGACAAGTTTTCCTTTACGCTTTTCGATTTTAAATAACTAACCACTTTAAGATGAAATTCCAGAGAATTAGACAAATACTAAAAAAGAACGATTACCCATCACACATCATAATCAACACTATTCACAAAATCCTCAGCAAAAATACAAACAGAAATAAAGACGACGAAACGAACGAATCAATTTTTTGCAGTGTACCATTTATTCCTAAACTGACAGAAAACAGAACCTTAAGGAATATAATAAACAACAAAAACATAATGATAGCTCACAAATCTAATTCTACACTGAGGCGTGTGTTTACTAACAGAAAGAGCAAAATAGATAAAATGAAAACGGAAAATGTTGTTTACGAAATTACATGTAAAGGGGATGAAAACGATCAATGCAATAAAGTTTATGTAGGGACTACGAGACGCATGTTGGAAACGAGAATAGCAGAACATGAAGCAGACGTAAGAAAGGGAAAAGAATCAACTGGACTCTCACAAGGAGAAATCCGAAAATAAGAGATACACATTGGAGAGCTTGAGAATACAGGAACGACTATTGCACACTCTCAACACAAAAGAAGATAGAAATAATACTAAGCTCCAATACATGCCTGCAATTAATTATAAGTAATAGTTCTGTGATATCCGTAGTTATAAGTTTGACGATTCTGTGATTTATTTTATATTTATACAATTGTAATTATTTATTCATTTATTTTAATTAACTTGGTGTCGTGTTATTCCCGTTTTAATTACAATATATTTTTAAATAATAACAAATGATGTAAAATAAGTAATAAAATAGCTCCTGAAGAAGTCGAAAACCCACATCGACGAAACGTAGAGCAAATTGATGAAGAAAATTGTTTTCATTTACATCATTTAAAGAAGAAAATATAATTGACCGAAATCAGCCCGTAGGGATAATATCCAAAACTCAATAGAAATCTGTAATTGGTCATAAATATAACCTAATAGAAATTTATTTTAATTAATAATTATGTATTTAATTTTTTAAATTTCCAATAAAATAAGAAAAACACAATGGTACCTATAAACTGCGATTGTTTATTATAAATGCACAATGGTAACTCTCAACTGTAATCGTTTATTATAAACGCACAATGGTAGCACTTACCACGAATTAGAGAGAAATTCGTAAAAAATTTTCTCCTTTTCTGTTTATGTTCTATAAAACTTTTGTTTTTTAAGAATTGTGGGTTTTTCAAAATTTCTTATGTACGCGGGTTTTTATTAATTTTACTTTTATTTATTTATTTATTTGTTTCCTTTTAGTAAATTTAGTGTTGAACAATTAAGAATTATAAAATATATTTTTCATATTTATTTGCACTTTGTTTTTTCGCCTTCTATTCTATGTTATTTATTAATTTTATTTTCTGTAATGGACTGTATGATGAACTCAAATAATATAAAGAGATTGCAAAAAAGAGTATACAATCAAAGACCCAGCGGATTTTTTCCCCATACATCTTCCAACTGAGACCAATGACAATGTAGATGCGACTAATCCAAAGTCTGTATTGATTTTCACTTACATTTACACAGTGATGGCCTAGGCCGTCGGATGGGTCCAACTCCACCTACATTGTAAGCGAAGGTCGGATGGGTCCAACTCCACTGACATTGTAAGCGAAGGTCGGATGGGTCCAATATTGTACTGATTCAAAGGGAACTTAGATATGTCTCAATGCAATTAGTGTTTTATAGTAAACATTGTATAAATATTAGATGGGTCCGATTCGGATCGATAATGGGATGAATTTGAACTATTAAATAATTAAATTAACTAAAATTTCAACAGAGTTTTTGTTAAAATATTTTTATTAATAGAAATAATACATAAATAGGCTTACTTAGTAAAAAAACAAAAAACGAAGTTCATAAAACCAAAACAAAAATTCACAAAAAAAAACAAAAATGGTGAAGAAAAAAAAAAAAGAAATTAAATCAAGAAATTAAATTTTTCCGGTTTTTTTATTTTAGCAGATTTTTCGGAAGTGTCTGGCCTTGTGAACTTTGAAGCAATTTTTAATTTTTTTGGCGTAATCCTTTTCATTTGATCTCTCGCGTCGGGCAGCTTCTGAAATAAGAATAGAGAATAAAAAAACTAAATTTTGTAACATGAAAAATCTAAATTAACATACATATGTAGACTAATCTATTTACTAGACCATAGACTAATATAAAGACTATAATATAAACTAAACTGTGGATTAACTTACAGACTATACTATAGACTAATCTATAAAGTAGACTATGTATAAACTAAACTATAGAATATACTATTGACTAGACTATTCTATAGAGTACTAATATAATAAATATTTAGGAAAAAGTTTACAAGTTAAAACAGTAATTTACCGAAAATGGCCATATTAAAAAGTTTAAATTCTGTAAACACCTTCTTATTTTGGGTGCCGTCATAATTGTATGATAATATAATAGAAATGTCAACGATTTTACAAAAATTTTCAGTAAGGCCTTCTGGTGAAATTATAATTTTAATAATGCTATCCTGAAATAAATCAAATTATCAGAAATAGTGGACTAAATATCTTATTTTTTTTTAAAATCTTACATATTTTTCGAAATCTTCTTCAATTTTTTTCTCTACAATTTGGGAAGTTTTGCGTTGTTTGTCTTCACCATTTTTTTTTTTTAAATTGCTAATTCTTGGGAATGAGCTCCCGTGTTAATTCCAATTTTCTTTTCTACATCATCCAAACGATTATTAAGCTTAGCTACTGCCAGTATCAAGTCAGATTGGTTATTTAAAATTTGGTTCAATTTGTGAATTATTTTATTTGCCTTGTCTGAAATAAAAAAAAAAACACAATAATTACAATTTTTAATAATAATATAACATGTTTTTCGAATTACCGTTTGTTGAAATGTCATATTGTATTTTGTTAAAAAGCGCCATTTCCAAACAAAAAAGTATCTGCTGTGTGAATAATAGGTATAAGGAGAAAATCATCATCGATCGGAATTGAAACATATTTATAAGCAATATTATCTGTAAGAATTTTTTTCTTCATGTGATAGAGAGTTATTTGATACTACGTAAATTCCAAAATCAGCAGAGATAACAGGAGTTTCATAAAAAGGCTTTTTCTCCATATATCGTCTACCTACAGCAAATAACTTTCCATCGCGTGATTCGAAGTTTGAAATTTGAAAAGGAAAATTGGTCTTTAAACAGCACATATTGTCTGGTTTATTTTTTGTCAAAGTAAATTCTTTTGTAACATATTTTCTTATTATATTGCTCCCTGAGATTTGAAATCCCAAATGTTTTTGCTTTTTGAAGGGGCAATATTCATTGAAATTATTGTCTACTTGCCACAAAATATTTGTTGGCAGTAATTGATTGAAGATTTCCAAATTCCTTAATACATTGTGCAATATGTAACATATTATGTACATTGTACGATAAATATTTTTTAGGATATAGCAGTTCGAAATTTTTTACAAAATCTTCGAGCATTTTACTCACAACTGTCAAGTAATCAATAGCATTTCTTGAAAGCAATACTCGGTAAGAGCAATGAAATAAAATAAAATGATAATAGTAATCCTCATTTAAGATTCCTCGAAGTACTATTATCGACGTATATAAAACAAATTGGCGTAATTCGATTGCTTTCCACCGTGGAAATTCTGCTAAACTTCTAGGTTTTCTTCCAAACTCACAAGGCACATACTTGGCTAACGATTTCAGCTTTTCGGAGATAGGTTCCATTATTCCATTCATTTGAAAATTTAAAATGTAAATTTTTCCTATTAACCCAGCAATTTAAAATTTTTTTACATACACCCAAATCCATTAAATGCATGGGTTCGATTGGAAATTGTGTCCCCATCTTTATGCCCTTCTCCTCTAATATGTTTTTGGAAGTCCTGTATTGTGGTAAATGGTGGTATGGGTCCCGTCTATTTGAAAAGTCTTCAGCCGAGCGTAAAGGACCAGACTGAGTCGAAAAAACTATAGTCCTTTTGGAGAGTGGTACCCAATTGATTACATTTGGAACATCCATGAAATTCATTGTGGCCAACTATTCCACATAAAAAAGCACGGGCCGGACTGTCACAAATGAATGCTCTTACTATAATTTTCACCTTCACGCTGCCTAAATCAATCTAATTTTGATTTGTATCTAGTTCGTACATAAGGTCGTGTAAGTATGTATCCACATTTGCGGGCTTTTTTCCCCCAGATATGTCCCGATTAAAAAAACTTCTGAGCCCGGATAATTAGAAAAATGTCCCATAATTGGCCACAAGGTCGAACTCGAACTTTTAAAAAGGGGCAAACCATCTATGCCAATGTCTGGAAATAATTCCTGTATTTTTTCAGATATAATTTCTTCTCTTAGTGCCAGTACACGACTTTTAATGCCAATGTGCAAATACGTTCCAGGTGTAACCGTTCTTGTAATCATATTATGTATTACACATAGTGTTGTTGAACTGTTCGGACGTGTTATTTTTAGTGCGGCTGAATTTTCGGTGAAAAAATCGTAATAGGTGAAAAAGTGTAATAGGTCGAAATAAAACAAAAAGTTAAAAAATAATTCGTAATAGGTAAAAATACCTACGGTAAAAAAAAAAAAAAATAAAAAACATTAAAAAATAAAAAACATTAAAAAAAAAATAATAAAAAACATTAAAAATCACATAAAAACTGTATGAGTGTTCCTCTCAGATGTAATTCTGAGAAAGAGCTTAGCTCGACTAGAAAATCTTTATGGATCTCTGAGGAAGAATCCTTAAAAAAATCTGTGGAGAATCTTCTCACTACAAGAGCCGTAGAACGGCGCCGTTCCTGTTCGCCCAATATAGTGATTTCATCAGATGATAAAACATCAATATCTTCTACATCAAATAGTGCAGTCAAACCTAGAAAACAAGTAGGTATGGATAAATACGTCACAGTTCTTAAGCGACAGAGGAGCCCGACATCTGCTCAAACGTCATCAAATTCAAAAGCTCCCAAGACCGTGAGTATTGACAATCCAAATGATCAAAACAGGTTTGCTCTCCTCCAGACGGATGATCCAGAACTTCCTAAAAAAACGTTTAAGCCCCCACCAATTTATCTGAGAGAGCCCACTTCCAGTAAATTGGTACAAGGAATTGTTTCGGTAATAGGTGAAAATATGTTTAGCGTAACCTCAATTAAACATGGAAATATCAGCGAAACCAAAATTCAAGTGAAAAAGGAAGATGACTTTCGAAAATTGTCCAACCAGTTGGAGAGGGAGAGTAGGGATTTCTATACCTACCAACTGAAAAGCGCAAAAGGACTCCAAGTCGTTCTAAAGGGTATAGACCCAGATGTTGATCCTGCCGAGATAAAGACTAGTTTAATGGAAAATGGCTTCAAAATTAAGAACATAACGAATATTAGAAACCGTGAAAAGATTCCTCAGCCTATGTTCAGGGTGGAATTGGAACCCGGAGATATAGTCTTAAAGAAAAACGAGTCCCATCCCATATACAATCTGATTTACCTTCTGCATCGTAGAATCACCGTGGAAGAACCGCATAAGCGTCAGGGACCCGTCCAGTGTCTTAATTGTCAAGAATTTGGTCACACTAAAGCATATTGTAAATTGCCGTCAGTTTGTGTTGCGTGTGGGGAACTACATACAACTGCTCAATGTGATAAGTCGAAAACCGACTCAAAAATCAAAAAATGCAGTAACTGCGGAGGTAATCATACCGCAAATTATAGAGGTTGTCCAGTTTACACTCATTTGAAAGGCATAAGGACCAACAAGACGTCAGTATTACCTGTTCATCCACAACAGCCTAATTTTGCATCGAGTAACAATTTTCCTCAATTGTTACGGCCCACTAGTCATGAAAACGCGCCTAGTTCTAGACAAGTTTCTTACGCTAACGTGGTTAAATCTAATATGCCAGGTTTGGAGCAGGAACCTAAATCTCAATATTACGAGCCTAATATTAACACTCTAGAGACTACTTTGCAGACACTTGTCCAAACTATGAACACTTTTACGACCACTATGACATCCATGATGCAGGAAATGCTGAAAATGCAATCCACTATCTTACAAGCAATTTTAAAGAAATGATTTGTTTAAAAATTTGTTTTTGGAACGCGAACGGCCTCCGCCAACATAAAAACGAACTGGAACACTTCCTGATGGATAAGCAGATTGATGTCATGATGATTGCTGAAACTCACTTGACGGCGACAGGGTACTTCAAAATTAATGGATACGTGTTGTATGATACTAAAGATCCCCGCGGAAGAGCATGTGGAGGTTCGGCAATTCTTATAAAGAACAGAATAAAACATTATTTAATGAACAACATATGTGAGGATTACCTACAAGCAACAAACATTTGTATTGAATTCTGTCAATACAACTTTGTTTTATCATCAATTTATTCGCCGCCTCGATTTTCAATAAAAGAACATCAATACTACAGCTTTTTCAATTCCCTTGGAGCTAGATTTTTGGTTGCTGGTGACTTTAACGCCAAACACACATTTTGGGGTTCACGTCTAGTGACCCCGAAGGGTCGTGAACTCTTCAACACCATTGCCAAAATGGGCTTAGATGTACTCTCAAGCGGGCATCCCACCTACTGGCCGACGGACCGACGGAAGATTCCCGATATTATTGACTTCGGAGTAGTGAAAAATATCCCTGTAGAATCGATACAAGTGGAGCCTTCATTAGACTTGTCTTCAGATCACTCTCCTTCTATTATTTCAATGCGTTTCCTTCAAGGGTATGGCTCTCCATTTCGGGACATGTCTAAATCCAGAGTAAGTTGGATAAAGTATAAAAAGTATTTAAGTTCCCACTGCACGGAAAATGTAGTGTTGAGAACTACCGAGGATATTGATGGGTCGATTGGCAAGTTTACTGAGGACATACGAAGAGCTGTGCATCACGCTTCCACATATGACGTTGAATGCAGAAATAGGACAAACAGAACTTATTTCGCTGAACTCGAACATCTCCTGACAGAAAAAAGAAGAGTTAGAAGAGAGTGGCAAATTCACAGGTCTCCTCAACTGAAAGCTAGGCTACGGGAATGCAGAGATATACTAAGAAATTTCTTAGAAACCCAAAGAATGGCTTCACTTAAATCATACTTGGAGGGAATTGACAGTTCCCCACAATCTGACTATTCGTTATGGAAGGCGGCACGAGGTTTAAAAAGACCAGTTAGAGGAAAGCCTCCTTTGCGAAATCCGATTGGTGACTGGGCTAGAAACGATTCCGAGAAAGGGACTTTATTTGTTAACCATTTGAGAAATGTGTTTACTATAAACAACTCAAATAATGCAACTGAATTGCCACCACTCGTTATTAGACCTCCTGTACCTCTAAGACTTAGCTTTAATGATATTCAAAGCGCTATTGGTACTCTGAACCTTAAAAAAGCTCCAGGTATGGATAAAATCAGCAACAAAATGCTCGTGGAGTTACCTGGTGTAGCTAGAAGAATTATTCTCTTTATCTTCAATGCTATTTTACGCCTAGAATACTATCCTGCAGATTGGAAGGTATCTATGATTACCATGATTCCTAAGCCAGGGAAGGACCTCACCAAAGTAGAGTCATATAGGCCAATTAGCCTACTGCCGACAATTTCAAAACTGTTTGAAAAATTGTTAATGGCTAAGTTGATTCCAATTCTGAACGACACTCAATGTATTCCAAATCATCAATTCGGGTTCAGAGCTAAACACAGTACCATCGAACAAACACACAGATTAGTAAATGTGATAAGACGGTCGTTTGAAGAGAAAAAATACTGTTCCGCGCTTTTCATTGATGTTTCCCAAGCGTTCGACAAAGTCTGGCATGAAGGTTTAATGCACAAAATAAAATTAGCTCTGCCTGCTAACACCCACAAACTTATGAAAAGTTATTTATATGGTCGCAAATTTACAATCAAAGAAGGCGATTTTTTAAGCCCCGCTCAGCCAATTGAAGCAGGAGTACCCCAGGGTAGCATACTGGGTCCTACTTTATATTTGATTTATGCATCCGATATGCCGTCAGACCCCAATATACATACTTCAACTTTTGCTGATGATACAGCCTTTATTAGCGTTCATAAGGACCATCAAATAGCATCACAGAATTTGCAGAATTATATTTATAAACTAGAGAATTGGCTTGAGCTTTGGAAAATCAGGGTTAACGAACAGAAATGTATTCATATAACTTTCACATTGCGAAAAGATACCTGCTCGTCCATCAGAATAAATAACCAAATTATTCCGCAACACAATGAAGTCAAATACCTCGGAATCCACCTCGATCGTCGTTTAACCTGGAAGTCTCATATTGACGCAAAACTTACACAGATGAGATTAAAAGCAGTGCAACTTAATTGGCTAATCGGCAGAAATTCTACATTAAAGTTGGATTGTAAACTTTTGTTGTACAATGCAATTCTAAAGCCAATATGGTGTTATGGAATTCAATTATGGGGTACTGCCTCAGCATCCAACATTGAAAAAATTCAAAGAGGTCAAAATAAAATTCTACGTATAATTACTGCAGCTCCATGGTACGTTAAAAATTCTCGAATTCACAAAGATCTAGGCATTCCTTTGGTGAAAGACGAATTTACAAAATACGCCTCAAAATATGTCAGCAAACTTGAACACCATCCAAACCCACTTGCACGAGACATCCTTAACTTTAGTGGCCATGTTCGGTTGAGAAGGAGGGATACCCTTGCTTTAACTCAAACGCAAAACAGATGACTGGATCAGTGGATGTAAATTTTTTGTAGTATCATAATATTTTGTCTAGCACTGGCTGGACTTATTATTTTCTTTTAGTATTAAGATTCGAAAACTTATTGTCATTTCAATATCTGAAGATTCAATAAATAAATATAATGTATTATAAAAAAAAAAAAAAAAAAAAAAAAAAAAAAAAAAAAAAAATATTATGTATTTGATTTTATAAAGTTATTGACTAAAGCTGGAACGTCCAGGTCTTCTGACCGAAGAATCTCTAATAGTTCATTGCAGTAGATCTTACCTGGCAGGTGTTTCCTATACCAAGATGATAATTTGTAATTTAAACTGCCTATATTTAAGGTTTTTATCGACCTTTTTCTTATTCTATTATTGATTTGTTTAGAAATTTCTAAATCGGGCTTATTAAGGTCATGTATTCTATGCAAATAAAAGATTATTTCATAATTTATTTTTCCGACGTTTCGTTGGAGATTCCCAACATCATCAGGGATATTTTATTAGATCTGGTAGCATCAAAATGAATATACAATTGAAAAATAATAGTTTAATAACAACAACGATAACTTAGTTCTACAGGAATAATATTACTCACATATAATCTTTCGTCAATAGTTTTGCATTTAGAATATTTTATATACATTTTGTTTTACATAAACACAACATAAAACATAAATTTAATTAAACAAAACAAATGCAAAAATATAAATAAAATAATATCACAGTATAATTAAATTGTATTAAACTAAGTATCACAGCAGTAAAATCAAACTAAAATATTGCGATTGTATAAATTGCATTCGTGTTGTTTTTGTCGTCTTTTGTATTTAAAGCATTCGTAGCTCTTTCCTGAATCCTCAAACTTTCCAGTGTAAATCGTTTATTTGTTCTCTTTTCCTTGTCCAATATTTTAACGTTTGTGAGATCGGGTAGATGTTTTTCTTCAACACAGTGTGTAGCCAGAGCTGTAGTCATTTTATTTCTCTTTATGTCTGTTCCGTGTTCTGATATTCTTGTACCAAGGCTTCTCTTTGTAGTACCCACGTAAACTTTACCACACTCTTCATCTGTTTTACCTAAACATGTGATCTCATACACAAGATTACTTTGCTCATTTTTTTCTATTTTTGTTTTTGTTTGTGTAAATAGAGTATTGATTGTTTTGCTCGCTCTGTGCGCTAATTTTATTTTGTTGTCATTTATTATTTCTTGAATTTGTTTGTTTTCTGTGAGCTTTGGTATGTATGGGAGGCTGTAATATTTAGTGTTGCCAGATGTGTTGTTTGTGTTTTCCCCCAATTCCCTTCCTGTTTGTGCCTTTTCTAATAGATTATTTATTAAATATGTCGGATAGCTGTTTTTTATTAGTATGTCCTTTACTTTGTCAATATTTTTAGATTTGAATTTGTTATCGCTCAATTTTAAAGCCGTTGTTATCAAATTCAGTGCAGTATTTATTTTCTGACTTTTTGGATGTGTAGAGTGATAATTTATTAGACGACCTGAGGCAATAGTTTTCGAATACCAATCCGTTATTATAATTTTGTCCTCCCGAAATATTTTCATATCTAGATATGGTATGCATTTGTCTTCTTCTTTTTCTATCGTGAATTTTATTTTATTGTGGTAGTTATTAAATGTTTCTAAAATCAGTTTTTCGTCCTTTCTTTTAATAATCGCAAACAAATCATCCACATATTTTGAAATTAGTTTTATATTTACATCTTCCTTTTTAAGATCCGTGGTAACTTGTTCTAATAGTGTATCTAGAACGATATCAGCTATTGTTGGAGATAATGGATTACCCATGGGCATTCCGTAAGTTTGGTTATAGTAGGTGTTGTCATATATAAAAACTGCCTATATTTTCTTCAGTAATGGTCGCACTAGTTAATGGTTGATGAAATTTGTCCTGATTATTTCGTTCAATCTGAGCATTTATTACAATATTGTTTTCTAAACAGTCCGTTGTAACATCTACATATCTTTTTAAATGTTCTGCCTCCACTTTTTTTAATCGTCTTAAATTTCTTTTACTGAAGCCGAACATTTCATTTAATTTAAAAAAACTTACTATTTTTTTATTTATACTGATTTATTTTATTTATTTAATTATTTATTTTTAATTCCACAATCATATTTTAAAAGAATAGAAAAAACAAAGAAACATCAAAAAATAAATAACGGGACAACGGCTGAACCAAAACAAACAACAATACTATATTAACAATATGATTCTACATTACTTAGCCATCCAATTCAGATGCAAGTACGATGACAATATTTTATTCGATTTTGTCTTGTTCTTTAATTCTAATATACATTTCATTTTACAATGGAATAGCAATAGGACTCATCTGAATCGGATGCTAGTTGTATGCTCTTAACCAATTTTATTTTATATTTTCCTATTGACATAATAGTATACATTTGGATGTGTCTTAAATAGTAATAACCTGCGGACTGCTGGGGAGTAAGAAATTAAATTTGTTAACTTTATTTATTGCTCTTTATTTCACTTACAAAATTATTATTATGTACATTAATGAGATATATTATTATTTTATATTATTACTAGCATGCAACCTGCTACTTCGTTAGCGAAAAAAATGTGGAAATACCAAAACAACTACATAAATTATTTTAAAATGTTTATTATAGAACTTTTAATTATTGTGTAAAATAAATACACCTTACAGCATGATATAGGCTGTTTCCAACATTATTAAAATGTATATTAAAAAATGCTGAATCTCGAATAACGAAATTTACAAATTATGTATTATTGTTGATCGTACATATTGCATTTAAAAACATTTGAGATCGTCCACCGGATGCCCAATAGATAGTGCGTATCATAACTTGAATATCATTGATGTCCAATAGCCTCTTTGTACATTATAAATATGAAATGCAGAATTGGTTTAGATAATTAAAAAAAAAATAGTTCTGCGAATGTATCTAACGTGAGCTGTAAGAAGCAAAGTTTTAAATCTACAAAATGATTTTTTAGAAATGAAACTTTTTACCAATATTTTTCTTGATTGACATTTATTGAGTTAAATTATTTGTTGCACATAATGACAACATTGTTTTTAAGCCATGATGTCAGAAAACCACCAAAGAAGAATTTAGCTCAGGTTTATTTGATTAATTTTTTTTCGAAAGCGAGGCCTTCTGCTTCCTTGACTGGAATAGCATTTCAACCTCCCGCAGACATTTATATACCTTATCACACACATCATCAGATTAATCCAACGATTAATTAATGTGATACTATTTAAAAAAAAAACTAATGTTAACTTGACTAGTATAATACCATTTTTAAAATACCTGCAATGAGATCGTCAAGCACAAGTCCCA
Organism: Bellardia bayeri; assembly: GCA_950370525.1. Classification (NCBI taxonomy): domain Eukaryota; kingdom Metazoa; phylum Arthropoda; class Insecta; order Diptera; family Calliphoridae; genus Bellardia; species Bellardia bayeri. The sequence goes on along the minus strand of OX493264.1, from coordinate 49,762,833 downwards.
AATGATCCGCGTATTCAAATGTCTTCCCCAATATTGGTTCCTAACATCTTTTAGCGGCAAAGCACTCATCAACTTAATGAATTGCAGGATCATTTGAAGAATTTTATTTTGTTACATTTCTTTAATACACAGAAGATTCATCGAGTTAGAGTAGTCTATTTGGAAAGAATAAATAATTTAATAGAATAGTAAATCATGTAATGTTATTAAATTTTGTAATAAATTTTAATTTTTACCTATGTATTCATTATATGTTTGAAAATATTTTTGTACCCTACGCGCGTTGCTACGCCACCAATTAAAATTAATTTGAAAGAAAGGCATTACACAAATATTCAATTCATTTTGAGTAATTTTATTGATTTTGTTTATTTTGAAAAAAAAGTAGGCTGTCGAAAAAAGTATACCGGAGTCTCAGTTATTTCCCGTCAAAGTTTTAGTAAGATCGGTCCAGCGGTCTGGTCTCCCCGGCAGGCGTTGTAATTAATTAAAAAAGTGGGCGGTAGAGTAGCCGTTTTCATACCAACTCAGAAACCTTCCCGGGCTCATTCACAACAACTTTGCCAAAGATAATCATATGATCAAATACATAGTTTACGATTCTATAAAGGACATACATACAAACATATATTTTTTGAGTTGGGGCATGAAAGTGGGCGTGGCACATAACATTTTTATTTTTACCTCGCCTTCAGTAAGATGTGTATACAACTTGTTTGAAGTAAATCTGTAAAAAGCCATGCAGAAGCAATTAATCAATTAAAAAAAGTAGGCGTTACAGTAGGCGTGTTCATACCAACTTAGAAACCTTGTGCTCATGCACAACAACTTTGCCGAAGATAATAACATGATCAGATACATATTTTGCGAGAATAGAATAATAGAAATGAATTTCAAAAAAGTACCAATAAAGGCGTACTGAAATTTGGCCCTTTTTACACCTTTATCTTTGAGTCATGAATAGCATGTTCTGGGTTCTTTTTTGTGTGGATCGAAGAATATTTTATATTTTTAAATTGAAGAAATAATATCAAATGTCCGTTTTTACCCCGTTTTTGTCACCCGTGAAAAAATAATTTTCAAAAAAGTACCTTTTAATTATCCGTATTACGTACTATTTGAAAATAATAGTTCATGGAATTTTTAGTGAGAAAATACATTTAGATAAAAAAGAGTACCAAAAAAGAATACAATTTTTAGGCCATAGCAATTCGAATTTTGAAAAAATTACCAAAAAGATTTCTAGTCTTTATTGATCTGAGCCAGATGCATTTAATATATTATTTCTATGTTTATTTATGTAGGAGATATACATGTTAACGGAGCGTTCTACTGGGACTATTTTTACCCCATATGGTCACTTGAATTTCCAATTTCAAAAAAGTGCCAAACACCTGTCGGCTCTTTTTTCGATTAAAGGCGGACGCATTTAAAATATTATTTCTAAGTTTATTTGTTTAGGAGATATAGAGGTACTGGTTTTACCTGTTTTTGCCCCATTTGTCAACCTTAACAACCGAATTTCCAAAAATCCCTTCTTAGTGGATCTACATATTGTAAAACAAACCCATTACCAGAATTTCAAGTTTCTAGCTTTAGCGGTTTGGGCTGTGCGATGATGAATCAGTCAGTCACGTACCTCTTTTATATATATAGATTAGTGTAAATTATTATTGTTATTATATTTATATGTTATTATTTTTATACATCTAGTATGTACATGGAGTATTGTTATAAATCCATGTTACAAATAGTAAGAATCGGTCCATGATTTCTCATAGCCACCATACAAAAATCTTCCCGAATATTGCTCAATTATACATAAATGCCTATAAAATTGGAATACAAACAAAATTCAGCAAAAATAAGTTTTATGCAAAAAGAAATCGCACAACGAATACTTTCGAGAAGTTTGCTATTTAAAATCAGCAAAATCAGTTTCGGTCAACTAGAGTTATGGACCAATATGTGAGACAAACTCTATAAAAATTTGATATTTTTTGTCCATTTTATTGCAATATTTTGCAACATATTGCAGATAACACCATGAAATTTTGTATACATTGTTTTTATGATAAAAGAAGAAAGTGTGCGGAAAATAGTAGGAATCGGTCCATCATTTCTCCTAGCACCCATACAAAAATCTTCCCAAAATATTGCTCAATTATACATAACTGCCTATAAAATTGGAATATCAAGACAAAATTCAGCAAAAATAAGTTTAATGCAAAAATAAATCGCAAAACGAATTTTTTTTTAGTTCGGTCCATGTTTGATAATAGCGCCCCATATAAAGTCCACATCCAAAATTCCCTTAAATACGTATAAAACAGATATAAATAATGTTAAACGGCTAAAATTTGACATGAATAATCTTTATACGCAAATAAATTGTTGTACTAAATTTTATCGTGGTCGGCCCATAATTGGTCAGAGCTTTCCATACAAGGACCACATCTGAAAAAGACATTTATCTCTATATATATTGTATAAATATCGGTGCCGACTCAAAACTTTCCACAGATCATTTACATATATACAAAAATCATCCCACAAAATTTTGTGAATTTCGGTCTATTTTTAACCGAAATTCATTTTAATACTCATAAATCTCTTAGAAATAAGGGTACCAATCCAAAACTTTACACGGATCATTTACATGCATGCCTAAGTCAAACTGCTGGGTCTTGAGAATATCGGTCCATATTTGACTATGCCACCCATATAAGGTCCACTTCCGAAATCCACGTTAATACTAATATATATCTTAAATATACCGTTATTATGTTGAAATTCGACGTGAAATATTCTCATATGCATGAAAATAACTTTTCCAAAATTTAAGAAGATCGGTCCATAATTTGTCATAGCTGCCATATAAAAACCATTTCCAAAAAAACAAATAAATTCGGGTCAAAAAATATTATTTTCGGATTTAACCCATGTTCGGTCCGTATTTTATAATCATGATATATATCGTTGAAAAGGTATCTTTTATTTAATGTATTACAAATTATCATACACCCGGTAGTTCCCGAGATATAGGCCTATATATTTTCAACTTTATGGGTCCGCCCCCTCGAAAATAGGCGTGACCGCCCTATTTGATGAAGTTTTTTTTTTTTTGAGCAAAGTCACTAAAACCGAATTGTTCCCCTTTTTTATACTCTGTTTGTTAAATTACACTCAAGATTATTATGAACATCAGACAAACTCTGTAAATTATGGTAAGAATTGCATCCACAACAAAGGTGAAGGGTATATAAAATTCGGCATAGCCGAATATAGCACTCTTACTTGTTTTCTATAAGAATGTTTGTAAACAATAATCAGTTGTTTTTGACATTACAAACATGAAAGAAAAAACAAAAATACCATGCTGTTTCTGTTGCTTTTGTATTGTTGTAATCTCGATGTCACCTTGTAGTGGTTTCACCATGTTACAAAAAGTAAAAAAACAATTTTTTTAAAATTAATTTTTGACTTTTTATTATACCCTACACCACCATAGTGGGGATTTGTGCTGATGTTTGTAACGCCCAGAAATATTGGTCCAACAGAATCACTTTCTTTCTGACTCGATCTAACGATGTCCGTCTGTCCGTCTGGCTGGCTGGCTGTCCATGTAAAGCTTGTGCGCAGAGTACAGGTCGCAATTTTGAAGATATTTCGATAAATTTTGGACGGATGGGATTGAAACTGGTGGAAATCGGTCCATTATTTCACCTGGGCCCCATACAAATGTCCTCCCCAAATTGGGGTTTACTGATAATAAATGTTTGAATTATGCAAGTATCCAAACAAATTTCACCACAAATGAGTAGTAAATGGTGCTAAATCACATCTAAAAATTTTGTGAAGATCGGTCTATAATTAGTCGTAGCTCCCATATAAGGCTCACTTCCGAAAATCACTTTAAAGAGCATAACTCACTCAAAAATTTTGGTATCCAAATAATATTTAACGCAAATATATTTCATATGTATACAAATAATATGGTCTAATTTTATGATGATCGGTCCATAATTATTCGTAGCTCCCATGTAAGACCCACTTCCGAAAAGCACTTTAAAGAGCATAACTCTCTAAAAAATTTTGGTATTCCAATAATATTTAACGCAAATATATTTCATATGTATAAAAATAACACGGTACAATTTTATTATGATCGGTCCATAATAAGTTGTAGCTCCCATATAAGGCCCATTTCCGAAAATCACTTTAAAGAGCATAACTCTCTCAAAAATGTTGGTATCCAAATAATATTTAACGAAAATATATTTCATATGTATACAAATATTATGGTCTAATTTTATTATGAACTTTCCATAATTAGTCGAAATTCCATATAAGACCCACTTTCGAAATTCACTTTAACGATCATAAATTTTTTAAAAATGTTGTAATTCAAATAAAATTTGACACAAATAAGTTTCTTATATACAGAAATAATGACACCTAATTTATAATGGTCGGTCCATAATTAGTCGAAGCTCTCATATAAGACCTTCTCCGTAATTCACTTTAAGCTCAATAAATCGTTTAAAAGTATTTATATCGAGATAAAGTTTAACACATATATTACTTATATTCACAGACATCATGACACTACATTTTCGGATGATCGGTCCACAATAGGTTATATCTCCCATATAACGCGCATTTCTGAAAAAGTGTTTATTATATATTTATATTTATTAAAAACCTCCAAATTCAAGCACGTGAAGATTTTGTTGGAATTTGACTAGAATGTAAATATAACTGTGTTAAGAACTTTAAAAATATTTGAAGAATTGTTCAGGATGTGACTCGATTTTATCTTTCATATTATTGAAGATTGCTCTTGACACTGAACTCAAGGCTGGCATTACACTTGTTATTAAATGGAGTACCAATACAGTCTGGGAAGTTAAAATAAAGTCTGTATCCCTGTAGCTTGTATTCTTTGGATGCTAACTAACTAAGTTACATATGTACGTATGAACTTTTCAAACCCTTTTTTACATACAGGCATACATATGTATGTAAATACTTTAGTTAAAGGCATTGAAAAATAAAGCATACAAATTATCAAATAAGTGACACGACAACTTTTCGTAGATTTTTAAACGTAATTTTACGTCAACTTACAATTGTGCAATTGCTATCCCTGGTCCAGACCAAACACAAACCAAATTTTAAATCCGTTGTGTATTATTTTCCAAATTTGTGGATACATACACATTGAAATTCCAAAGCTTTATGGTGAACTCTGTCTCTCAGTGCGCATGATCATTCAAATGCTGTCAAAATAAAACAGGTACAACCTATGCAGATACTAAGAATGTCTTCAGTTTAATTCGGAACGTGAAAAAATAACTCGTATGTGTAACAACGGTGTGTACACATTATTCCTCCTTATTTTTCTTTTAAGCATATACATAGTCAGTCAAAAGTGAAAATATTTATTGCAATTTCTGCATGCATATTATTTATATGTAAAACTTATCAACAAAATCTGATAAAACATTAATTGTTTTAGATAAAAATTTATTCATCTGTGCAGTGCAAATACATACATACATAGATATTATTGTTACAAAGTGAATGTATATATGTATGTACATAGATATATGTACGTGTGTATGCGATAAAACAATATATGTACCTATACATGTATTTCTGTATACATATAATTAATACATATTAGTATATTGTTAAAAAAAAAAAAATTAAAATATCCATTAAAAATTTAAAATAAATAATAAATATATACTTGTAAATAATTGAATAGTGAGATAACAGACGACAATAAGAAAATTGAATAATTTTATTGTGTGTATATACTATGTATGTATATGTTATATACTTGTGAATGGGTGAATATTATGTGTACGAATAGCATCAGTACATGTTGTATGTGTTGTTATTTTGAGTAGGGAGTGTGCACTTCTAATCTGATGTATGTATATGTATAGTACAAGTATTTGTATGTAGATGTAAACACATACATAGGAACATTCCATAGCAGAAAACTCCAAAGTAAATGAAAGATGGCGTTCTTATTGCTTACATTTTCATTTGCGGTAATTGCTTTCGATGTTACGTGTGGTGTTAAAGATGGTCAGTATAAATATAATTAAACATTTTAAAAATGAAATATACATATGTACATAAACTTTGGCGTGTAAATAAAATAATGAAATCAAATAAAAACAATACAAATCAATTGAAATTCAAATGCAAATAACTTTCATAGTTCTTGCACTTTCACGGTACTACTGATTTTTACACAATTATCCGACTGAGAACAGAAAATAATATTCTTTCGTCCATTTTTGTGTGTGGAAAACTAGAAAAATATTGTGTGTTTTAATGTATCCATTCAAATTTGTGTTTTTTTTTACAAAAAAAAAAAAAAAAACAGGCCCTTAATACGATAATAATTTTACACAACACAAACGGCTTTTAATTATTGGAAATTGGAATACATATGTACATATATAGATATGTTATTTAAACACATATGAGTATGTGTGTACGAGTTGTATGTATAATCTCCAGAGGAATTGAGAGCTTCTTAACATTATTCCTCAAATCTTGATAAGAAGCTTACAGATAGGGGCGAACAAAAATAACTTTTTGCTCTTCGTAACCAGTTGTAATTTTATTTTTTTAATCGACTTTGTTCTATTAATTAACAAGATATTATGGATGACGTCGCCTTGCAAGGCACGTCGGCTTGTACGGTACATTAATTAACTATGACCATAGTTAATATGTAACATACATACATATGTACATATGTATGTGAGTTATAATTATGTTGTTACATATCTATAAAACATATATTTTGAATTCTTTAATATTTATCAATATCGCATGCATAGAATTTTATAAACATTAGAGATAAGAACGGATATTTAAATTATTAATAATTTAAAAGTAAACTCTAGCTTTTCCTTGAAGCACACGCTAATGTATGTACATGTTGATAACACAATTTTTTATAATTTAGATATGTATTAATCTATATACATATATACGAGGGCGGTTCGGAAACTTCTTAGCCTAGAACAGAAAGCGCGGTATAAACAGAAAAAAGTTAAGTGTTTTGAAAACAAATAAAAAGACGCATCCGCGATTTTTTTACAATGGAAAAAATTAGAAATTGGTGGTGTCATTAAATATTTAAATAAAAAAGGTTTATCGGGACAAGAAATTCATAATGATATGATGCATGTGTTAGTTGAAAGTGCTCCTTCATATGCAACAGTAAAAAATTGGGTTGCTGAATTTAAAAGTGGTCGTATAAGCGTTAAGTGGACGTCCAAAAACAGCAACAACAACAGAAATTGAAGCCAAAGTACTTTAATGCTAAACGAAATAGTTTATCTCAAATGATCGAGTCCATTTAATTTTGCATGAAGAACTACAGATGAACAAGTTTTCTGCAAGATGGGTGCCGCATTTGTTAACAGTCGACCAAACACGCAGAAGAATGAAAATTTCTCAAGCTTGTTTGGATCGTTTTAAGAAAAATATAATTGATATTAGGCGTCGTTTCATAACTGTTGATACTATATATCCAGAGACAAAAGAACAATCCAAGCAATGGACTGAAGCTGAAGGAAGTGCCCCAAAGAAGGCAAAAACAATTCAATTGGCTTTGATTGACTATCTGCAAAAGGGTAAAACAATAAATGCCGACTACTATTGCAACATTTCGGATTAATTAAATGTAAATATCGATAAAAACGTCCAGGATTACAACACAAAAAAAAAACATTTTTCATCAAGACAACGCACTAGCGCACAACAGTTTTAACAATGGCTAAAATCAACTGAATTAAACTACAAGTTGCTTGACCACCCACCTTATTCTCCTGATTTAGCTCCCAGTGACTTTTAATTTCTAGCTGGCAAGCGTTGTACCTCAAATGAAGATGCAATTATAGTTGTAACCCACTATTTTGGATGCCTTGAGGAAAACTATATTAATCAAGGGATAGAATTGCTAGATAAGCGTTAGACTAAGTGTATTGAAGTTTCAAGAGATTATATTGAAAAATAAAAATGTTTTTGAAAAACTAACTATTCTCTTTCTGTGCTAGGCTAAGAAACTTCCGAACCGCCTCATATCTTTTGATCAATTCTTTATTTAAATTATTTTTATAACCAACACTAAACTGAAAGTCTTTAAAGTACGCTCCTGTTTTTTGTTCACGATCTACACTGTATCGAATCTCGCAGGAAAATGCAGCAAATATTTTTTATCTGTCGTAGATCAGTACTGACATGTGCCATTTCCTTTATGTTCGAAACCGGCAATCGTACCATTATATGACTGATAGTGGCAGGGTGCCACATTACTCCCCTCGCTGGAAGAAGGTCATTGAAATCTAACCGGGAGCTTAACACGCCTACCACTAGAAACGACTTCAGGTATTTGTGTGCTTGATAAACTGGATGCGGTTGTGGTACCGTTGCGATTAGTTGACCAGGTTGGAATATTATTGTAAAGCTCTTTTGTAACATTTGAAGCAGGAACTATTGTCGTCGCTTCTGCTTGGTTTGAAGATTCAGACGTTGAAAGGAAACAAGGTTTCAAACCATCAACACTTATATTTGTTTTTAAACCATGCTCGTCATACGACGTCATACGGATGCGTAAGCTTGGGACGTATTAAGTCGTTTTAAACAAAAACGTGTGTTGATGACTGAAGACCTTTAAAATTAAAGCTGACTCAGAAGAGTGATGTGAAGTTTTTGTAGATTTTGAAATTCTGTTAAGAAATCGCACGATGGTTCTGAACATCTGATTAAAAACAAATACTCTTGGATTTCTTAAGGTAGTATCATAAACGAGCTCTGCAGAAGATGCTTTTATCATTTGCATGAGCTCACCAAACACTGAAGACTTAAATTGTTTGCCTTTATCAGACGTATTATGCTTCGGCACGCCAAATCTAGAAATCAAATAAGTTACGAAGGCTTTAGCTACCGTTTCAGTTGACATATCGGGTATCGGAATAGTCTCGGCCCATATTGTAAATATGTCTATAATTGTAAGACAGTATCGCTATCCTTCACAAAAAGGGAATGGTCTGAATATATGTACATAAAAACGGTCGTGAGGCTGCGGGATGAAAGGTCAAAGGTCGCACACAATATCTTCATTACATCCAAAAGGTATTAAACGTTTTAATATGAATGAATTAGTTAAAATACGTTGATTATGTAGAGAGACTTGTAGAACTGGGTCATCTTTTTGTGCTGCTGCAAAATCGTTTAAATCAATTGTTTGAAAAGCATATTCGTTCTCTCTAAACAATGTTTGTATTCTAGAGAGTGCATCAGCTGTAGCATTTTCTATTCCTGGGGTGTGACGTATGCTTTTTAGAATATAGAGCTAAAAAAATATTGCAGCTAATTTTTTGATATAGCGCTGCTCCCACGCCAGTGTCTGACGCATAAACGTAAATCGCTAATTTTTACAACAATGAAATGCGTTTTCGGAGTCTGGAGCTAATAGCATCGTTCTTTTTGTTACCTTCAATCATCTCTTGTAAGACTCCTACGTAGACTATTGTGCTGGGCAAGAATTTTCTGTAGAAGCTTATAATAGCGATGAATCTTTTGAGTTCTTGCGAATTATATTTTTTATTATTTTATTTTTAGTAGCTGCTCTTTGGAGTAGCTACTTCTTCTTTTATAAATTAATTAAATTAAAATATAAAATGTAAAAATAAAAAAATACAAAAATTGTAACCTTAAACTTATAAGTAACATAAACATATGTGACCCGGCCTACGAAAAAAAATTTCCCACTTTTTTTTTGTTTCGATAGTTTTTGAGACGCTCTTTCACGTGGTAAACTAGAACTTGCTTAGAAGTGTACTAAAAATGTATAGAAAGAAGAGCACAAATGAACAAAAACAGAATTTTATTGAAAATCCAGAATCAAGATAATAAATGGAATTGAAAAATCTAAAAACAGGATTGAACGCTGCAAAAACGATTTTACAAAAAACAAAACTGTTTTGCACAAAAAATATTTATTTAGCAGTATTAAGTAGTTTTCTTCGTCGCTATCCTTGTTGAAACCTTTGAAGTTCGTCCTCGTAATTGACACCAACATCATCGAAAGAATCATCATCATTCTCTTCGTTTTCACAGAAATATGTTTGAATAACCTCATTAAATTCTTCTTCGACAGACAGACAGACTCGTTCAGCATTGCTTTTAAATCTGAGCACTCACACGATTTTTTTTCGGTCAGAAACTGGTTTATGCTTTGCATTGAAATAAACATCGCTCATTATATACACGCACGAACTTATCTCATTTATGCTCTCTTGCCTTTTGGGCATGACTGTTCATAATGCAGTAGTAGAAAAACTACTAAGAAACTGACGAAATGCATTGTTTATCTTTAACAGCTGTGTCTCGCAATTTCGTTTTTGAATCATAAGCCACATTTTCATAGGCCGGGTAACATATAAATATATGTAAATGCTTATGTTACTGTCTGGCAAAGTGTGGAAACAAAATTTAAAGATGTAATTCAAACTACTAGGTTCACTACACTTTTCCAGCAATTAATATTAGAAATAGGGTGAGTACGTAACTCCTCCACCCCTTGTTTAAAACACTCCTGGGTTTTATATATCATATCTACTACTTTTTATACCCTTCATCGTCATGAGAAGGGTATATATAAGTTTGTCATTCCATTTGTAATTTCCACAATATAATTTTCCGATCCTATAAAGTATATATATTCTGGATCCTTATAGATAGCGGAGTCTATTAAGCCATGTCCGTCTGTCTGTCTGGATATTGAAATCAGTTTTCTGAAGTCCCCAGATGTCTTCGGGATCCAAATCTTTAATAATTCTGTCAGATATGCTTTTGAGAAGTTTCCTATTTAAAATCAGCAAATCGGTTTGGGCCAACCAGAGTTATGGACCAATATGTGAGACAACCTCCATAAAAATTTGATATTGTTTGTCCATTTTATTGCAATATTTTGAAATACATTGCAGATAATACCATGAAATTTTGTATACGTTATTTTTATGATAAAAGAAGAAAGTGTGCGAAAAATAGTATGAATCGGTCTATGATTTCTCATAGCCCCCATACAAAAATCTTTCCGAAATATTGCTGAATTATACATAAATACCTATCAAATTGGAATATCAAGACAAAATTCAGCAAAAATATATTTTATGCAAAAATAAATCGCAAAACGAAATTTTTTTTAGTTCGGTGCATGTTTGACCATAGCCCCCATATAAAGTCTACGTTCAAAATTCACTTAAATACGTATAAAACATATATAAATAAAGCTAAACGGCAAAAATTCGACATAAATTATCGTTATAGGCAAATAAATTGTTGTACTAAATTTTATGGTGGTCGGCACAGAAGTAGCCATAGCTCCCATACAAGGACCACATCTGAAAAATACATATATCCCTATATATATTGTATAAATATCGGTACCGACTCAAAACTTTGCACAGATCATTTACAAATATACAAAAATCATCCCACAAAATTTTGTGAATTTCGGTCTATTTTTAACCGTATGCTCCATATAAAGCCCTCTTTCGAAAATCACTTTAATACTCATAAATCTCTTATAAATAAGGGTACCAATCCAAAATTTTACACGGATCATTTACATACATGCCTAAATCAAACTGCAGGATTTTGAGAATATCGGTCCATATTTGACTATGCCCCCCATATAAGGTCCACGTCCGAAATCCACCTTAATACTAATATATATCTTAAATATACCGTTATTATGTTGAAATTTGACGTGAAATATCCTCATATGCATGAAAATAACTGTTGCAAAATTTAAGAAGAAGGCCCATTATATTTCACAACTTCCATATAAGAACCATTTCCAAAAAAAAAACTAAACCCACAAAAATGTCTAATAAATATTGATATCTAGCCAACTTTTATATGGATCAGAAATTTTAATCTAGAAATCATATTAGTATCGGTTATACGGCAATTAACCTACAGATATCTTCGGAATCCAAATCTTCAATAATTTTGTCAGACATGCTTTTCTATTTAAATTCAGCAAAATCCGTCCATAAATAACGGAGATAGGAGAAAAAATCAGAGACAACCTCTGAAAATTTCATCAAAAAAACTTAGTGTATTAAAATTGTTCATCAACAGATGGCGCTGATCAAACAAAGTGTTTAAGTGTGTTCTTAAACCGTAATATAAATGTGTAAAAAGTTTTCGAAAACTTTCAGTGTGTTCTTAAACCGCAATATAAATGTGTAAAAAGACAGGGTTAATTTTTTTAATTGTGTTTGTGTACATTTAAATAAACAAAGACTCGTTATATTTTTTTCAAAGTACTTGATGCTTTTATTTTAAAAAGAATACGGTTTATTTAAAGGAAATAAACCACCGTTTTTAAAAGGTAAAAACGTAACAATATAATATATACAATATGTATGTATATAATATAATTATGCATCCACAACAAAGGTGAAGGGTATATAAGATTCGGCATAGCCGAATATAGCACTCTTACTTGTTTTAATTTTTTAGATATTAAAAAACATTCAGGTCAAAAAATATTGATTTCGGATTTAACCCATAGTCGGTCCATATTTTATAATCATAATATATCGTTGGAAAGGTATTTTCAATATCTTTAATTTGATGTATTACAAATTATCAGACACCCAGTAGTTTCCGAGAAATAGGCCTATATATTTTCAACTTTAAAAGCCTGCCCCCTCGAAAATAGGCGTGACCGCCAACAAATGTTTTTGTTCTGTTATCTCCTCTAAAAGACCTATTTAATGAAATTTTTTTTTTGAGCAAAGTCACTAAAACCGACTTGTTCCATGTTTTTTTATTATATTTTGTGGTTGATTTTAAATGGTTTTTATATTTTTAATATTAATTCCAAATATATGTTAGTGTTTTCCTTTAAAATTTGGTACTTTTGTAGCAAAAAATTTTTTTTAGAAACGAAGTTGTTTTTTTGAGATATAAGAATTAAAAAATATATATATTCGCCTTGCATTTGCAATGACTATAAATAAATCTCAAGGACAATCTTTAAAAGTGTATGGGTTAAATCTAGAATCCCAATGTTTTTCACACAGTCAATTGTATGTTGCGTGCGCGAGAGTCGGTACACTGTCAGTACTAATCATTTTCTGCCCCAATAGAAAAACTAAAAACATTGTTTACCATCAAGCTGTAAAATGATTTTTTGTTTTTTAATTAATAATTGTTGTTGTATATAATAATAATCGAATTTTGAAGAAACTTTATTATATTTTCTTTTATTGACATTTTTGTGTCTTAATTTTTAATTCTATATGAAATACAAAAGATTAGTAAATACCGAGCGAATCCTGGGCGGTCAGATAGTATATTAATAAAATGCACTTACCTAGTCTTGAGATGTGATTAGTGGCAACATCAATACTTTCAGCTGAATTATTAAATGTCCAACTAAAGTCAACATCTGGGGGATTGGCATCAACAGAACATTTAATTTTAGCATCTTCTTGTTTAGCAACTCCATATATTCTTGGCTGGTTTGGTACACAGGTTGGAGCATCTAGAATTGAAAAAGTGTTTAGAATAATTTTAATATAAAATCTATATATATATATAAATTAATGCATGTATGTATGTATGTAATGCATGGACTCCAAAACGGCTGAGCCGATTTTGATGAAATTTTCACAGCATTTTACTGTGACTCTGGAAGGAATAATAGGTTATATGAAGTTTTGATTGTACAAACGGGGGTGGCACCCAACAATTTAAATCGCCATATTTTGGGCATTTTTTTACCTACGTCAATGATATGTGGTACATATGGTATTGGCATAATTAGGAATACGTACCAGGAGAAAAGTGGGTGGGACCACGCCCCTTTATAGGAAAATTAATAATCGTAATATCGTCATTAAATTTTCACAATAGGATATTCTTACGAAATAATGAATTCTTGACTATGTAAGTGAACAAAGGGGCATGGCCTCGCCCACTGAAAAGCATCGCTCATATGATGCGCTTCAGTATCCTATTATTTTTCCATATGGAGAAGATGGATATCACTTTGAAATGCGTCAAATCAATCAAAGAACCCCTAAGGCCGTTAATTATCCTGTTGAGTTCTTCACTCGATGTGCCAGGCTTTCCACCACATGTGCTACAACTTAAAATTGGAGTGCCAATTATTTTACTGCGTAGTATCGTTCACCATGACTTTGCAATGTAATTTAGTAAAAGCGACCATTATAACAGGAAAATAAAAAGGTACAGATGTACTTTTGCTACGCATTTCAATGCTACCAACATATTCATCATTCGATTTTAAACAATTTTTTCCTGTTCGGTCAGCTTTTGCGATGACTGTTAACAAAGCTCAAGGTTAATATCCCGTGTATATGTGTATGTTCCTGATGGGCAAACTAAACCTAAAGCATTGCAATAAATACATTAAAATTAAATAAATAAATGTTTGTAAATATATAAATAAGTTTTATTTTATAACGAGGGGACGGATAGCGAAGCACACCGAGTTTAGCTAGTAGTGATATATTTATTAAGCTGTGCCTAAAGCAGTGAATAAATAAATTTACAGTAGAGTATTCAAAAAACCAACTTTTCTAGAGAACCGTTTTTCGGGTTTGAATTTTCAAAAAACCTTTTAACCGATTTTAAATTATATGCTGTAATTATTAAGTTTTTTTTTAAGGTACACGCAACGTAATCCCGAGCTGCAAGGAAAATAAATGAAATAGATCGGCTGTTGGAAAATGATTGTATAGCAACATCCCCTACAGTGCTCCTATAGTTATGGCACTAAAGAAAAACGCCATCTTAGACCGGCTAAGAAACGCACAATTTACCATTTGCCTTTTGGGCTAATATCAGACAAAGTGATCGGTGCTGAAATGGAAAGCCTTGTTTTTGTGTATCTGCACGACATCATGCTACTGGGAAAATCACTAGAATAGCACATGGCCATCTTAAAAAAGGTGTTCAGGAGACTACGAGAGGTAGGATTAAGTATTAATCGAGAAATATGGAAGTTTTTCCACAAAGAAAAAAATATCTAGATCATGTGATCAATAACAGCGTAATTAATAGCGATCCCGAAAAGATTGCCGCTATTAAAAAACTTCAGTGAGAGAACTGAAAAGATGCCTCGGAATCACCTCTTGGTTCAGAAGATTCGTCCACGAATTCTAGCAGATCGTCCACCCATTGGCCGCACTGCTGAGGAAAGGTAAACATTTTAGATGGAACCAAGAACCCGATTTTTCAAGAAAGCTCACACTCCAAACCGACGCGTAAGACTACGGCTTAGGAGCAGTGCTAATCCAAGAGTTTGATGGCCCGGAGAAAGGAATTTAATACACTAGCCACGATAAAACCCAGACAAAATTAATTACTCATCTACTGAAAAATAGTGTTTGGCATTAGGTAGTATAGGCCATACCTGGAAAGTGAAGGATGACATAGAAGGAAGAAGACAAGTACCTATACATACATAAACAATATCAGCAAGAAATACAATACACAAGCATTCAGCATCACAACACATCCAGCATACTTTTTTTTTTAAATAGACGTTTGCTATTCCAACAAAGAGTCCAACAAAGGAGCATTTTCGGAGCGAAAGAAAAATTTGCTTGTTACTGTCCTGAGTCGGCACGCAGTATGACTCAGAAATTCCACTTAATAATGTGTGTACCAAAGCGTTGTTATCCTGTTATTTGTGCTTTGAACAAAAAAAAAAACATAGCTGTACCACACAAGAATGACAAAAACAAGATTACCCAGAGCCCAAAAAAAACCCACATAAAAGACTATTTTTTGACATTATTTAATAGCTCTTTAAGAGCCAAAAAAACCCTCAAAAAAGACTCTTTTCGAAAGTAAAGACCCTTTTTTCAGAAGGTTTACGGAGCAATTATAATTGTTTTTTGAGCTCATAAAGAGCGTTAACGCTCCGCAAAAGGTGTCAGAAAAGACTCTTTTCGGACTCATATGGCTTGCTGGGCAGTACCACATGCAGATCAAAAACAAACAGACAGCACTCATCGAACATTTGAGATAAGTTGTTCCAAAATATTCGCTACAACAATCACAACAAGGCAAGAACAACAGGCATTTTTGTTTGCGTAATACTTTCGTTACTGTCAAAAACATCTGGCATAGAATAAAGAAAACAAATATACAAACATGGATAAAAACAGAAAACAATTGTGATTTTTTTTGTTTCTTATATTTTCTCAAAGAATTTTTCTTTAAGTTACGCATAATATTTATTTAAATATACAAGTAATACGTAATTTTGCAAAGTAAAACATGCAAAATTCTTTATTTTCAAAATTAATGTATGTATAGGTATTGTATAACAACAACGCATTTTTCTGCAGCAAAAAAAAAATCACTTTATAGCGGAATCTTAATATTTATCTTACAAAAAAAAACTAACATTTTTAGCAAAACAACTCAAAAAACAAACACACTATTTAATATAATATAGTTTTTTTTAACACTTTTAAACTGTTTTACGCAGATAAAACAGCGACAAAAACTCAATTTTTCAAAAACAAAATAATTTTGTAACGTTTTTATATAGATTTTGACTATTTGTAAACAACTTTTTGACATTTTCAATTTCACCATGAATAGAGCAAAAAATAATCAGCTGGCGCTATGCTGTTACCTGGTATAATTTCACCATGGTACGATTACTTGTTACAACATGAAAACGATGAGTATGTTTGTCATATGTGTGACAATAACAATAGTGGTACCATCAAAGGAGAAGGTTCAAAAACGAAATCAAAACAGAACTGAAAAAGCTTGATCAGCTGTCTCATATACATGAAGCTATGAATTTTATGTCTAAAAAATTCGATGACTTATTGAAAAGTGTTAATGATAATAAAAAGGAACTAGAGCAAAGAGAAAATAAGTTATTTAAATGATCAAAACGTTAAAAATGATTGTTTAATACGTGGAGTAATACCAGATAAGGGTGCATCTGCGATAGATACAGTTCTAAAAATAACAAATAATGTTGGTGTGGTATATACAACCGGAGACTATTGACGATGCCTATTTTATTAAAAAAAAAGAGAT
The DNA here is from genome assembly GCA_950370525.1 of Bellardia bayeri. Lineage (NCBI taxonomy): Eukaryota > Metazoa > Arthropoda > Insecta > Diptera > Calliphoridae > Bellardia > Bellardia bayeri. The sequence continues at coordinate 49,745,679 of OX493264.1, read as the reverse complement.
CCATCAAATACTCAAAAAAATAATAAACAAATAATGATGACTACATTCAATTCGAAAATATCTAAAGATGTAATGATGTCAGTGAAGCCTAAATTAATGGAAAATGAATCCACAAAAGCTGTTTTTGTCAATGATTTACTGAGTAGAGAAACCCTAAACTTGTTCCACTATGCCAAATCATTGAAAAGCGTTGGTTATCGGAATGTATATGCTGCAGGCGGTAGAGTTCTTATAAAAAGGAGCGAGTTATCCAAGCCAAGAGTTATTGTGAGTCGAGAAGATGTTGATAAACTTTAAATGGAAGCAACTACGAACAATCAGAAACGCAGGTCTCGGTATGAATCAATCGATAATGAAGACAATGATGATATATATTTATCTCCCTAGTGGAAAGTTTTTTTTTATAATCAGTAATATTTATTATGGATATTTTATTTTATTTTGTTTTTTCTTATGTTAAACAATCAATATTTTTTTAATTTAAAATCTTTTGAAGCTTTTATTAATAATAATACAAGTTGTCATTTTAATGTTATATCTTTAAACACAAGAAGTATTTCTTCAATTAAGAAATTTAATAAGTTTAAAACTCTTGTTGCTAAGCTACCCAGGCTACCCAATGTCATTGCTGTTCAGGAAACAAGAAGATTTAACTCAGATATACAGTATAGATGGTTATGATGCTATACATTGCTGTAGATATGATCATTTTGGAGGAACTTCTATCTTTGTTTGCAAGAATCTAGAATATAAAATTGATATTTGTGAAAGTATAGATTTTTTCGATTCAACTGCATTAACGCTAAATAAAACCAAAATGAATGGAAAGGCTCTGAAGATTATTTATTTTTACAGATCATAAAAATGTGACACGAAATATATTTCTCCCGTTTTTTGGAAAATAAGCTTATTCATTTTGGTCGTAGTCCATGTATTTTTGTAGGTGACTCCAATATTGATAGTTTAAATATTAGTTTGTATGAAGAACTCAAAAATGTCCTTGCAAATTATGATTTCATAAACTGTCACACATTAATAACTCGCCCAGATAGTAAAACATCGATTGATCATGTATATATATATGTAGTAACATTGTTAATTCATTGTACGTTGACTCTGTAGAATGTAAATTTTCAGACCACAATCTAATTTCTTGTAGAATAAAATTTTATGTTCAGGATCAGACATTTGTGGAAGATGTGCACTTATATTGTGATTATAATCGTGCCAAAGTTCAAATTGAAACCAATATACAAAGATTACATGAAACAGGAGATCCTTTATTAGATATATCATCGTCAGTTGTGTATGTTGATAATGCTCTGCAAAATTCTACATTTGAAAAACGTCAAAGAAGAGAAATTAGCCATGGAATTACACCTTGGATAAAAGGAAATTTGACAAAATTAATAAATTACAAGAAAAAGCTGTTAAAAATGAGAAGACGGAGACCTGGAAATTATGATATTGAGAGTAGAATAAGAGGCATTAGCAATGTAATTAAAAAAGCAAGTAGAGAGGCGATGAACAATTTTTATAAGAACAATCTTTGCAAAACTCAGCACGATCCAAAAAAGTCTTGGCCATTTTTAAATGATACCCTTGGTAGACAACAAAACAGAACAAATAATTTAAAAAATTCTAGTGGTGAAGAAATTTTAAATGATTTTGAAAAAGCTGAAGTTTTTAATAAACATTTCCTACAATCTGCCAAAGATTTAAGAGAACAAATTGATCAATCATCAACTGATTCCTGAAATTCTTTAAGAACCTTAATTCAGCATAGAAATACATTTCATTTAAAACATATATCATCTGATGAAGTAGTGGACATGATAATATATGACCTAAAGTTCTATTAAAATGCAATGTTTTAATACCATATTTGGTCAAAATTTTTAATAATATGATCAGTAGAAGTATATATCCAGATATTTTGAAAATACATAAGGTGGTTCCAATCCCAAAAAAAAAGACTGCGTGTAGAGTTGATATGTTTAGACCAATAGCAGTTTTGTCTATCATTGATAACGTTTTTGAAAGACTTTTGCATAACCAAATTTCTGCGTATATGCAAAACAATAATATGCTAAATGATTATCAACATGGTTTTAGGAAAGGGTGTGGTACCGAGGAAGCAGTTTTGAACGTGGTTAATTTCATTTGTAAGGGATTGGATGGAGGATGTAATGGTGTAGCTGGTATCTTTTATGATTTCACTAAAACTTTTGACCTCATTGACCATGAAATTCTTGTTCAAAAACTTGGCTATAATGGAATATGTGGAAGAGAATTATTGCTTATAAGAAGTTATTTAACAAATCGAAGACAATTTGTTCAAATTAACGGTGACAAGAGTTCGTATGGTTCTGTTGAATATGGAGTACCGCAAGGTAGTGTTCTGGGACCTTTATTGTTTACACTCTGCCTAAATAATTGGTCTATCAGGCCAACTTTTTATTTATGCTGATGATATTTGCCTATTTTACCTATTCAAACACGAAACCGTTGCAAAAGCATACATGGAACGTGATGCTGCTCTTGTATACGAATTTACGAAAATAAATATTAAATTCCAATAAAAGAAAATTAATTAGATTTAAACCATATTGTACTAGCAACGTAAACTTCAGTATTTTTGTTGATGGCAGAGAAATCATGGAAGTTAGCTTTATAAAGTATTTAGGAATATTTTTGCAAAATAATTTGTCTTGGAGTCTACATATACAAGGTGGCACAAAAGTAAACTTCCAATCAGGCAATCTTGCTAGCCAGTGCAAATCGCCAAAACGGAAGATAAGGCGCCCGGGAAATGCATCCTTCAGCATATCGGTTGTGGTATTTGCAGTGTGTGCCGTTGCACCGTCCTGTTGGAACCACATGTTTTCCAATCCCAATTCATCAAGTTGCGCAAAATTTATAGCATTTTCTGATAGGAGGATTACTGTTGCGCCACCTTGTACAATATTTTAAATCAAAAACTGCACAAGCTGTTGGATTTTTGTATAAATTTAAAAACAAATTTGATCGTAGTACTAAATTGCTAATATATAATGCCTTAATTCAAAGTCATTTTAACTACTTGGCCATATTGTATGGGTGGAAGAAAAGTACCGAGCTGAAATAAATAAAGCCCTCAAAGTAGTATGTAACCTTTCAATTAGGCACTCAACATTATTATTTAATAGTAAAAATTTTGATGCAGTTTTGCCAATATATGGTATATACAAAATGTAGCTTTTACTTTATGTTTTTAAATGTACACATCACATTGGTTAGCATACAATTCAGTTTTCAAGTTTTCAGCACTCTCATAATACAAGAAATAACACAAACTTATCCGTAGCCTGGTGTAGATTAGAAACAACCAAGCAAAGAATTGAATATATGGGTGGTTTCGAATTTAACAACTTGCCACAATACTTAAAAAATCTTAATAGAATTTCATTATTTAAATCAGCTCTTAAAAATTATTTACTACAAAATGTAAGAGAACTTTTATTATAAACACTTACAGCCAGTTTATGTTACACGTTTAAAGTTAGACGAAACTGGACGAAACGTCAACGATAATAACAATTTTCGTTTAAGTAACGCGCTCTCTATTGTTCGTCTTCATTTGCGTTATGGACGTATAATTTAACAATGTGTCAAATCACAGTATTGCCTGTATGTAAATATATTTGTTTTGTTTACTTTTGTTCATATTGAATAATTTAATTTACTATAAACAATGGCTACCCTACTAAAGCCTAGTACTCTGTTCAAATTTGGGAAAAATGTTGAGCAACATTAATTATTTCATACGGAAAATTTGACGTATAGCCAATGTTGCCTATCACGCGAATTTACATAATTTGACGTTTTTTTTAATTGAAAGTACGCCACATTGTTTTACTTATGTAAACAAAACACATATGTTTTGCTTTTTTGTGAATTTAAATCGAAAATAAATAAAAGTTGAAATATTAAAAAATCTGTGTTGAATCGAAATAGTTAAATAAAAATTAATAAACAAATATTACTGGCCGCTTGTGCAGCAGAACAACAAGTAATAGATATTGTTGTTGCGACATAAAAGCTTTTGGATGAAAATTTCACGTGAAACAATTGCTACTTTAATTATTTCGCTGTGAAAAAATAATGTTGCCAGATACATTTCACATGTTTTTCACAAAATGAACAGAGTACTACTTCTGCAACATTTTTTCATGAAAATTTCATGTTTATTTTTTTAACATGTATTTTGACAGCATTCCACTTGAAATTTTGAACAGAGTACTATGCTTAAGAGCAAAAAAAAAATAAACAGCTGGATATACATTATAAACAAATCAAATTATTTACAAATTTGTGTAATTTTGAAAAATTATTAAATTAATAAAAAAAAAATATGTTTTCATCATTATTATACATTGCTTTTACATAACTAAGCACATAATTGTTTGCGTATATTTACTTTTTTTTAGTTTCAATTTCAAAATTTTTCTGTTTCTTATATGTATATTTCTTTAGGACGAATGAAATATTTTATTCGTCTTTCATTCGTTTGTTTGACATTTAAAAACGCGATACATAACCCAAAAAAATGTGCCAATTGTTATGTTATTCGTAAAAAAATTTGACTTTCGTATTACATAGCCCAAAATAGGAAAAACTTCAATTATTTTTGACGTTTGTTTAGTTATTCATCTTACATAAACATGCTGTTATTTATTATTATATTACTATACCTACATATTACTTTTTTCTTAAACTTTTCTTCTTTTTTATTTTTATTTAAAGTAAATTTAATTTATGTAATATTTTTACCAACTCGCCTCTATAAGACCCAAAAGGGCGCTGAGGCATCATTATTGTAATATTTTAAATAATAAGAATTAATTTTTTTTTTATAAAAAAAATCGTGAATAAAAATTCCACATGAAAGTTGCTTCCTTTAATTTTTTTAACATTGAATTTTAATAGGAAAAGTGTGAAAAGGGAACAAATTTCATGTGGAATTTTTATTCACGATAAGCATAGTACTCTGTTCAAAATTTCAAGTGGAATGCTGTCAAAATACATGTTAAAAAAATTCACATGAAATTTTCATGAAAAAATGCTGCAGAAGTAGTACTCTGTTCATTTTGTGAAAAACATGTGAAATGTATCTGGCAACATTATTTTTTCACAGCGAAATAATTAAAGTAGCAATTGTTTCACGTGGAATTTTCATCCAAAAGCTATATATTTGTTTATTCATTTTTATTTAACTATTTCGATTCAACACAGATTTTTAAATATTTTAACTTTTATTTAGTTTCGATTTAAATTTACAAAAAAGCAAAACATATGTATTTTGTTTACATAAGTAAAACAATGAAAGTATCAAGAAAAAAACGTCAAATTATGTAAATTCGCGTGATAGGCAACATTGGCTACACGTCAAATTTTCCGTATGAAATAATTAATGTTGCTCAACATTTTTCCCAAATTTGAACAGAATACTAGGCTTTAAGTTTTAAACAATTAACATCAACTACTAGCAACATGTTGCAAACTAATATGAATAAATTAACTAGAAAGTACTCATTACTTCCTACTATACATAATGAGTAGTATGTTTATGTACCTTCGCGCAGACTTTTTCCATACAAATTTGGGATCATGCCTGGATGGGAGTATGTAATTGTTAAAATGAATTTCTTATTGTAAAATGTGTTTGGTGAATGTGGTATTGTGTTACTGTTTTCCATCCCTGGATATAATTGTGATTAGTATAAGTGAGTGTTTGTTGGATGGGAGTATGTGCTTGTTAAAATGAAATAGTGTAAAATGTGTTTGAGTAGGAGGGTGCGAATAGGGTGTTTGAGGAGGGTGTGAGAGGAGGGTGGTATTACGTTTTCCAAATGAAATAGTTAGTGTAAAATGTGTTTGTGTTTTATGAATGTAATATTGTGTTGGTGTTACCATGCCTGGATATAGTTGTGGTTAGCGGAAGTGAGTGTTTGTTTTTTATTTGCTTTAGTTGCAGTTTTATGTTTTTGCATTGTTTTGTTTATTGAATGAAATTTGTTGATCATTAATTTGAGTTTGATTTGTGCGTTGGAGTATGTGTGTGTGTTTTTAGTAAATATTAATAAGCATTCTTTGTTGAAGAGCATTTGTATGTTGTTGTTATTGTTGTGGGTTAATGTTTTGTTTTAAGTAAGGATCTTGCATTAACAGATTCTTTTTTTGTTTATAACATACTTTTTAAAGATTACAATATAAACTGAGAAATGTTGTCAAGCATTCAAGGGAGAGTTAATTAAGTATATATGTTTATATTAATTATGCAAAGAAAATTTGATAGGATTAAAATGAACAAACATATAATAACGAATCAATGTCAATGACACTAGATTTGTTAAATCAATTCCGATTTATGTTTTTTTATAATTTTGTTTTGAAGAATATTTCTTATGTTTTGTTTTGATGAACATTCTAATAGGAACTGTAAGAATTTTTTCCAATAAGAAAAATGTACTATAAAAGGATAAGTTTGAAAATATTTCTATTAGTATTTCTTAAAAAATTTTAATATCAAGTAATATGTGTGTAAACTGTGTCTGCAATTTAAAATTAAAATCCTCACTGAAGTTATGGCTGAACGAGGAATTTGAAAGAGCCCTGGAAAACAGTGCGAAATTCTTTTCGAGAGCTCGAAAAGAAAAGGGATTTAAAATAATTTTTGAGGACATCCTAATAAATGATGTTCTAGTTGAAAAACTATAGCCTCATATTGAAAACGTATGGATGGAATGGGATTCCAGGATGAAAGAAATTAAGATAAAAATAATTAATGCCGGGGAAGAGAGCACATGGGGGCATATAAGCCTCCAAGAAGATGGAGTACTGTTTGATAATATCAAATATTATATTTTGTTTAAATCATTTACAGAATGTGATATAGAATAAATAAATAAATATTAAAAATGTTTTTATATTTAAAAAATTTTGTTTTGTGTTTTATTATAAACATTTATTTGAAAAGGGTTATACGCCAAATTGGACGGCGGAAATCTTTAAAGTTAAGATTGTAAGAAATACAAACCCCAATACATATATATTACAAGATTATCAAGGTCATGAAATTAAGGGTGGCTTTTATGATTACGAACTCATAAGAACTAAATATTCTGATATATATTTAATTGAAAAAGTAATAAGAAAGAGAGGTAATATGTTGTATGTAAAGTGGTTAGGATTTTCATCAGAACACAACTCTTGGATTAACAGTTCATCTGTATAAAATACATTAGAACATTTGTATATCGAGTTATTATTAAATCAACTGCAACTATGTCAATTACATTAACAATATACGGCAATAGTTCAATATTATCAGCAAACTACTTTCCACCGATTCAACTAAGTGAAAATTATGTATGTGGATTAATAAGCTTCGATACATATCACTCAATACCAAATGTTGATATAGGAAACAATCTGTTTCATATAGGAGATCATGAAATTGAAATTCCTGTGGGTTCATATGAATTTTCTGATATTAATGATTTGCTTACAACAAAATATAAAAAAATAAATTCAAATGGAAATCTTATCATTATGGCTAATTATAATACTATACAAACATATATAAGAAGTTCTATAGATCCAGTATATTTTAATAAGAAACGATCAATCGGTTCGCTGTTGGGATTTAGTGAAAGAATGTTAAAACAGGGTGAAGATCATTATTCTGATAAAACTATAGAAATAACTAAAATAAATACAATACTAATTCGTTGTAATATTATTAGCGGCTCTTTTATAAATAATGTGTCATCGCATACTCTTCATCAGTTCACACTTGTTGTCCCTCCAGGATATAAAATAACGGAGACACCGTCTAATGTAATTTATTTACCAGTTAATGTTAGAACAATACATTCAGTAGTTTTAAAATTTACCGATCAGGATGGTAATTTAATAAATTTTCGTGGAGAGAATATAACAATAAAACTACATTTAAAATCATAATAATAAAATGATTGTCTACAATAACAACAACAACAAGATAGCAAATAGATATATAAACAACTTGAATAGTGAATCATCATTCAGTCTTGCACCATCAACATCGAAAGTAAGAGAAAAATCAACAGTAAGCAAGAGTTTTTAGAAAAATTAGGATTTCGATTAAAATGAGTGATATTATAAACGTTTTACAAAAACCACATCTTGATAATTCTATTATTAAAAAAGAATATCATAGCTATACATCATATTTACAATCTTTTAAAAATAGTGATGAAATTCGTATATCAATTCAGAATCAAGATTTATACGTTCTTCCACACGAAAGCCTTCTATACATTGAGGGATATGCAACGAAGGAAGATTCAACATTATCAACAAATATACAACTCTTAAACAATTGTGTAGCACATCTATTTGATGAAATTCGATATGAGCTTAATGGTATAGAATTTGATCGTACACGACATTTAGGAATCGCAACAGAAATAAAAAACTATGTCTCGCTAAATAAACTAGAAAGTGATAATCTTTTAAATGCTGGTTGGGCACCATTGAATAAAGATGATCTATCTCTTGTAAGCGGATATTTCAATTTTTGTATACCACTAAAGCATTTGCTTGGATTTGCAGAAGATTTCAATAAGATAATAGTTAATTCCAAACATGAATTAATACTTTTACGTGCCAAAGATGATAAACAAGTTTTAAAGTCCAGCGTCACAACCGAAAAGCTTAAGTTATCTATTGTAAATATAACATGGAAAGTTCCACATGTTCAACTTGATGACACTCACAAACTACAAGTGTTTAAAATAATCAACAATCGTCAACCATTAAATATATCATTTAGAAGTTGGGATATGCACTATTATCCTACACTTCCCACAAATACAACCGTCTTGTGGAATGTTAAACTAACCAACGAAAACGAAAGACCACGTTTTCTGATTTTAGGTTTTCGAAATAGTGAAAACAAATTCATACATTGTGATCTGTCTGACATAAAAGTATACCTAAATTCAGAAACTTATCCATATGATGATCTAAATCTTAAATTTGATAGAAATCGGTTTGCTCTATTATACGATATGTATTTAAAATTTCAACAAAGCTATTATTTTCGTAATCCTCAACCATTGTTGACACGTGAAAAATTTAAAACGTTGGCGCCATTAATAGTTCTGGATGTAACTAATCAAAATGAAACGGTTAAAACAGGACCAACAGATATACGTATTGAGATTAAAACTCTAAAAAATATACCAGCTGATACATCTGCATATTGCATAATTATAAATATTTACTTATTCGAACATTGTCACCAACTTTAAACTTGGGCTTTTGAAAAACTTTTAATTTGCTGTTAACTGTATTCAATAATGATTTTTCGTTTGATGAATTTACTTGATTTGGTGTCATCTTTATAGTTCTATGATATATGTTATTATATATATCTAAAAGATTTTTATATATATGAATCCATTTATATGTTCCCTGATAGCTAAACTCTTTCCACATTAATCCTTTTGGTGTTCTATTAAAACGTTCAACAATGGACGCCTTTAAGACACTATATGTTGAATAGTGATTAATTTCTTTCGATTGCATCAGTTGACGAAATTGACTATTGACAAATTCTTTACCGTCATCAGTTTGTAGGTTTTTTGGTTTTCTATGACTCTCATTAAATATTGTTTTCATAGCGTTTGTAATGCTTTGAGCAGTTATATTTTTTACTGCAAGTGCCCACGCATTTTTCGAAAATGTATCTAATGCAGTTAAAAGATATCGATAACCATTATTATAATCAGCATAATTATTCATTTACACTAAATCTGCTTGCCATAAATCATCAATTCCCTTGACAACAACTCTCCTTCTCTTAAAATTTTTTCTCACTTGTCTATATAGCTCATTAACAACTTCTCTTTTGTCTACACTTAAATTCATTATTGTTTCTGCGGTCTTCCAATATAGATTTATATTTTCTATTTCGTTATGCAACTCTTTTAACTGTATAATGGAAGTTTGGTGATCTTTAAGCAAAATAAATACCCACCACATCTGCCTGCTTCTCATAGAGCGCCTTCATATTTATAAACCCTACACCAACCTCCTTACTCCTTTTCTCAACTAATTTCTTTAAGATTTTTGTTGATTATTAGTTAATGTGTTATTAACTGTATGCTTCACCTCTTCTATATCAGCTGTATGTGTATTATTTATAATATTAATTGTACTATTTAAATACGCTTTTGTAACGGCATCTTTATGATCAATAGGTTCTAACAAATTACAAATTCTTTTTTTAATAAGATCAAAACATTCATTATTTATACTAACCTCAAGTACTTTAAATAGATCGATATTTAATTTATTATTAATGGTTTCTTTTCGACGTTTATTTAAACTTTCTCCAAATTTATTAATATAACTCATTTTCCATTTGTTATTAGCTTCTTTTAGTTCCTCAATAATGGAAATTATTTCGTTTTTATGATTATTATGACCAGCACCTGTCGGTGCAATAAGTAAACGTAGTCTGTTGACTAATTCATTAGGATCATCCCAATATATATAGTTTGATTTTCTATTGTCTACTAATTTTAATAATCCACTACCTTTTGTTAGAATATTGAACTTTTCATTAAATAATTTTTTTAGAACACGTTGATATTTAAATGCTTTTGTACCTTTAATTTGTTTATTTGATTAATAGTTACGTTTGTGTACATTTGTATTAGTTATAATATTTTTTTATTTTTTTAAATCGATTTTATAAAGGTTTAGAGTGAAATAATAATTCAAATAATCCTGGTGTAATTCTTATTCTTTCACCTCCTATATATAAAGAGTTGTTATTTTTACTAAATTTTAATTTATTTGCTCCATATCATCGCCAGTTTCCAGTTTGATCTATATTAAATCCATAAACTTTATCTAATATTCCATTTTGCATTAATACTTTTATGTTTGTGAAGATTTATTTCTGTTATTACTATTGATTTTTATTCTTTTTTTATCCTTATTTAGTTGTGATTGTGATTCCAACGCTCATATTATGTGTATGGTTTGTAAGATTTTGTTTTTGAAAATTAGAATCATTTTGAATTAAATGTGAAGAAGATAAAGGTTCTATATATGATGACAATTTTAGTTTACTTTTATTTTTTCTATTAGATATATATCTTTGGTTTGCTTGTGATGAATTTGAAGGTTTTTCGTTTATATACGATGATGATGATTTTAGTATACGCTGGGTTTTGTTATTATATGTACGACTATTCAGTATTAGTCTATTTCTTTTAAGGTTTCCTCTTCCATCATCATCAATACTCTCATAATCCATAACATCATCATCAATATTCTCATAATCCATAGCATTATAAGATTTAATTTTATTTTGATCAAAACTAGTAGGACCACCATTATGAAATGATAATGGAAGATTTGTATTTTGATCTGGATTTAAATTAAAGGGTGTTGAAGTTGTTAACTTATGATTTTTAGGATTAGAAAAACTAGATATATTTTCATCATAATCCATATCGCTATTTACACCAATAAAATCGGTTTTATCGTTAATACTATCATTATCTGTTGTTGTTGTTATTGATTGTTGTGAAGATAAAGATGGATATGATGAATTTAAAGTTAATTTAATTTTTTTATTTTTCTTTAAGGATTGATAATCATCTAGTTTATTAATTATATTTTTTAAAGGTTTAGTTATAGGTTGAAATGTATCTTCTAACAGATTAACTTTTTCAATTTCATTTAATTTAATATTTTTTAATTTTTCCTTTAATACTGCTCTAGTATTTATAAGTTATTTCATTAGTTTTTTGTTCATGATTATGTTTTTATCTGCTCCTGACCTGCTTTTTATCTGCTTCTGATATGCTTTTGATCAGCTTTTTATCTGCTTTTGATCTGCTTTTATCTGCTCTTGATCAGTTTTATCTGCTTTTTATATGCTTTTATCTGCTTTTGATCAGCTTTATCTGCTTTTTATCTGTTTTTATCTGCTCTTGATCAGCTTTATCTGCTTTTTATTTGCTTTTGATCAGCTTTATCTGCTTCTGATCTGCTTTTTATATGCTTTTGATCAGTTTTATCTGCTTTTTATATGCTTTATCTGCTTCTGATCAGCTTTATAACTGTTTCTAATCTGCTTTTGATGAGCTTTATATCTAGAATTACCTTACAATTGAATAAAACTATCAAAACCCTTTCTATAACGTCCTTTATTGACTATATCATCCTTACTTATGGTTAAAAATCCATATTTATCTTTCCAGCATTCACTGCAAATCGTTGTAAATTTATTAAATGACATATCTCCGATAACGTGATCATTATAGATGTGTCGTAAATTCATTTCATCTTGTTTAAATGCAATAATCATATTTGCATTATCACGTATTAAATGTTTGGGAATTTTCGTATATGTTTGACACAAGTAAAAACAATCTACCCAGTCTACCCATACAAAAATACTCTTGTATATTATCTTGTTTACCACAAATTACATCATCGAATATTATTATTGTATATGGTTTTGCTTTTTCGGGACTTAAAACTTTATCATTTTCCGTGAATGTAAATAGATTTATATCTTTGATTGGTTCAATCAATCTCTTAAGATAACAATATTTTGGTTGATATAAAGATTTTGAATATATGTATATATTTTTAAAGCAAAGTCCATTAGGACTCTCTATGAGACTAATCATAACATTAGTCTTGCCACAATTCGATGGTCCCACAATTAATGTTCGTATTGAATTAGGTAATAGAGTGCTATGTCGGCTTCTATCTATTTTTTTCTCTTCATTATCAACATTTCTAATTACGATTTGTTTAGATTGTTTAATTAACCGCATTTTAATGACTGATAAAATTTAAGTAAAACTAACCTTATATATCATGTATATATAAGAGATAAACACTTTTAGCTTTTTATTAATCAGTTAACATTCATAGACGAAGAATGGTATTAAAAAACTATAAAAACAAGAATAGTAATCAGTCTATAACTGGAAGTGGTTTGGTAAACACGTTAATAAATAAATTACCTTTTGAATTACACTTACCTGGATATCAGTTTTGTGGACCTGGTACAAAACTTCAAGACCGCTTGGCAAGAGGAGATAAAGGAATAAATTTATTAGACGCTGCATGTAAAGATCACGATATTGCTTAGTCACAATCAAAAGATTTAAATGAAAGACATAAAGCTGATAAACTATTAGCTGAAAAAGCCTGGCAACGAGTAAAATCTAAAGATAGTGATTTTAAAGAACGAGCAAACGCTTGGTTTGTTACGAATGCAATGAAGACTAAAGTTAAATCTGGATTAGGTATGAATCAAACGCAAACAACTAAAACTAAAAAAAGTAAATCGAAGAAGAAAAATGTAAAAAGAAAGAGTCGAAAGGTGTGTAATAAAAAACTATTTTCAAACACCGTTAAAAATACATTAAAACAATTGAAAAAAGAAAATCCGAATAATATTCATGATGCTATTAAAATTGCGAAGAAAGTTATTCATACTAATTTCAACGGCAAGAGGAGATCTACTATTAGTGTACCGAGGGTAATACCATTACCTAAAATTGGTGGATTTCTGCCATTAATTCCTGTCTTGACAGCATTATCAGCACTAGGTGGTTTAGCTACAGGTGGATCAGCTATAGTAAAAGCTATAAATAGCGTAAAAAATGGAAAAGAACAGCTAGCAGAAGCTTCTCGTCATAATAGACATATGGAATCAATTGCTATGGGAAAAGGCCTCTATCTAAAACTATATAAAACTGGATATGGATTATATTATAGTCCGGCTCCAAAAAACTTTTAAAAAGTCTACCCAATCGCCCTCTAACGGATTTAGATCTAAGAAAATACTGTAAACAATTTAAACATTTCAGAGGTGTTTTTATGCGGAACTCTTTACCTAAAATTCCATTAAAACAAGAATGTGGTATTGTTAATTTAGATGACGTAAAAGGTGATGGAACACATTGGGTAGCATATTATAAAAATCATAATTACAAAGAATATTTTGACAGCTTTGGAGACTTGCAACCACCACTAGAAATCGTCAACTATTTAAAATTACCCATTGAATATAATTATGAACAACAACAACAATTCAATACATTTAATTGTGGTCACTTGTGTTTAAAGTTTTTGTATAATAAATATAATTTAAAATAAAAAAATTTTTCAAAGTTTTTGTATAATAAATATAATTTAAAAATTAAATAAAAAGAAAAAATTGTTTAGTTTATATTTAAGTATATATTTTTTATTAATTCATATTATTTTTTTACATTAGTTTCTTATAAACTACTTAATATATATTTACATTTAGGAAAATTTCATCATCATCATCATTCATAATTTCATTATATAAATTTGATGGAGACTTTGTTTTATAATGTCCCCATGCGTATGTATTGATACCATTTTCTGTTATATATCTCTTATCATCTAAATAACTTAATGTTAGTTTACTTATATTTTGTGTATAAATTTGATGGACCTTAGATTTAAATATATACATTTGTTCATAATACAATTTTTTTTCTAATAAACATTTTCTAAAGTCACTTATACTTAATTTATTAGTTACACATTGTTGAACTCCTTTAATTCTTTTAATTTCTTAATCACTTTGATCAATTTTAACAGAATACATTTTAGCTCTTAAATCAATGAATTCCTTAATAAGTTTACCATTACACTCATCCTTCTCATACCTAAAACTTTTTTATTAACAAGTGGTATACAATACATTATCTCTCGGATATGCAGATGTATCAAAATGTGTGCTAATATCATTTTTAATATCATCATACAGATCATTTGTTTTAATATCATAATTAAAAGAATCAGTATCCATATAATTGAGTCTAATGTTTTCTCGATATTTAGGTTTTATGTAATCATAATGAAAACTATACATTTTCCATTTTGATATTTCTAAAACTGAAAATCCTATATAAATAGGTTTATTATATTCAGTTTTAACTCTAGTCATTTGAATAGCATGCATATTTTCATGAATTTTTAATGAACTATGAAAATTTGGTTTAGCAATCAGAGCTCGAGCTCCTAAACGTTTACCTCTATTCCCATTGACATACTATTTTAATGTCTTTCCTCTTGTCAACATTTTCCATAGTTTTCCCATATACAGCATTATTCAACAATTTAAAAAAATTTTGTTCAGATGAATTTTTAGCTAGTGTTCTGTGATGGTTATTTAAATCAATATATTTTTGAAGCCAATTTGATTGATCGAATTGCAGAATTCTATGTATTTTCTTTAAAATTAACCCATGCTGAATACATTGCTGTAGATTACGATAATGTATTATGTAATTAGATTTCTTGTTTAAATCAGTTATAAGTTTTTTCTGTATCATAGTTTCAATTTTCTTATTTTATTAATGTATATGGATATTCTAAATCCACTTACAATATATAACCTAGTGGAGAATCTTCCTTTATGTTATTAACATTGAATTGTTCACAAATTTCAACCCATTTAAAATTTTTATAGGAGAGGTATTGTGACATTGCATAACCATATAAGTTATTTACATCTAAATATATTAAGTAATTTGATTCCTTGTTAGAATCATAATCACTAATATATTTATTATTAGCTACCGAATGTCGGTTAGAGCACAATACCTCCCCTAATACCACGAACAACAAAATTATATATGTTAATGTCAGTCAACAACTCTAATTCTATTTCAGTTGCTTTCAACATTGCGTCCCAAGACAGACCGGGAGCTGTATAATACTGACAGGGATCTAAATTGTAAATATTTTTACAAACTTTTTTAAAATTTTCAAAGATATCACAAAGTAAAAGAACATCGACTTTTAGATATAAAAGTAAATAGTCTTTTAGGGTTATACATTTAAAAGTGGTCCATACATGATACATTAACAAGTTTATTAAAAAAGTTAACACGAGGTGGTAATTGTGTTTCTTCAAGACGACTCGCTAAATCTAAATAGTCATATGGAAAGACACCTTTACGTCTCATTAAATTAAATTCTTCGTCATTTGGATAAGATGATCGCACTACCGTTAAATCGCTATCGGACAAATAACTTGCTAATTTTTCTAAACTCGATGGCATAAATCGAAATGAATCGAGAAAACGTAATTCAATAGTATGTTTTTCAATTACTGAAATTTTCTTAGATATTGATACATATAATTCTTTATTTAAAGGAATTATGTTTATATCACCTTCAATAGAGGAAAGTTCTTTTACAAACAAATGACAATCATATGCTGAAGAATTATGGAAAAATATAGGCATGAAGTTTGCAAGTTGATATTCTAAATTACAATTGTTGTGAGCAGGACCTCTATATTCACCTGTCAAATGACAATGAGCAGCCACTCGATTATTAAAATCCAACAATTTCTTGCAAATATGACATATTGGTTCTTCATTTTGTATCTTTTTTTGATTCGGTGTTAAGGAATTCATTGGTTTAACTATACTTAAATAATTATTATAAATATCTATCTTATATATCTTAGTAGATGATAGTACTAAACTTTTAAAGAAATGTTTTGCAGCATCATTACCGTTATATATTCTAAATTTATCTAAACTAGAGTTAAATGAACATTTAATATAATAACTATATGCAAAAGGAATATGTTTCTGTACGGAGTGGACATTTGAAGAATTTTCTATACTCACCGGCACCAGAATACATTCAAAGTCAGCATATACTATAAATGGTACATCCATTTGTTTTTTTATAATTTTTATAAGACAGCTTATTTTTTTCCATAGTAGGCATTCTGGTTACAATCTTATTACATTCGCTCTTATGATTTTCTAAAGATGTTTCATTATGGAAGTGTATTAAACATGTGTTACACATATATATCTTACGACGGTGATTGGTTAATTGGCTTTTGATTAATCTTGATATATTTTTAATCCATATATAATGACATCTTTCACCATCTTCCAACATCAACAAGTTAATGTGTTTAGATTTTTCTTGTTGAGAAAAGTAATATGGACCGACTATATTATTGCCATCATCTAATCCAAATACATTAACACTTATTTCACTATTATTAGCTTCAAATATTTTTATCTCATTAATTGGAAGCGGGAAGTTTAATTTTTTAAAATTTATAACAATGTTATTATTCAACGTTATAATTTCATCTTTAATGTTTCC
This sequence comes from Bellardia bayeri, assembly GCA_950370525.1. Taxonomy (NCBI): domain Eukaryota; kingdom Metazoa; phylum Arthropoda; class Insecta; order Diptera; family Calliphoridae; genus Bellardia; species Bellardia bayeri. The sequence continues at coordinate 49,728,432 of OX493264.1, read as the reverse complement.
AACATTATATGAAGTACATATATTACTCCTTAGATTAGCTGCGTCTGGATATAATGCTGATATTATAGCCCACTTGAAACAATACTCATCATTATTTTGTACGTTAACACATGCAAATTTTCTCTGTATTGCAGATGGCAAGGGAATGTATGCAGAACCTTTTATACAATTATATTGATTAATGTTCATCTCTAAACGTAATATCTCAATTAATGCCCAGCCACTATCACGCTCCTGAAATTCGCTCATCTTTTTAATTATGATATTACATTGGTTATTATAGATATCAATTATTTCTTCTCGCGTTGAATGCATGTTTAGAATTCTCATTTTAGTCTGATGAGACTTTTCATCGATCTTGCATGAATCTTCATCTTCCTTTATCAACACATATTGGTTCTTTTATGATAACACCAATTTTTTTTTTCAATATATTCTTTACAATCGTCGCAATAAACTTTGATTTTACCATTGTCATCATTTTCTGTATTGGAGTGCGAGTGTCGATGCAATTCTAGACGATTCGAAAAATGTTTATTACATTTTGCACATTTAAACGATGAGGAAGGTCCATCGTGATACAATCGAATGTGTCTTCTTAAATTTGTATTGTGAGTAAATACTTCTTGACAAAATTCACAAATAAATCCGCTAGCCATTTTTTTCAACCGAGTTTATGTTTACTGAAAGATTTCTTTAACATGAATGATTGTATTAAATCAAAACAAGTACTATTTATATCAAAATGTATATTTTTAATTTACTCACATTGAGTTGTTTTATTTTTTTTTATGACACTTCCTAATACATTGGGTTTTTTTTATTTTCTTTTATGTTCCTTCTTAATATATTGAGTGGTTTTATTTTCTTTTATAACACTTCCTATCTTAATAACGCTTCCTAATACATTGTGAGTTTTTGTTTAAACGGTACTTTAGAAAAAATCATTTTTTTGCGGTTTTTATTAATACCCCTCTAGTTTGTACTGAGGGTGAAATTTTCAGTATAAATAGTTAAATCGACAGAGAAAAAGCATCAGTTGAATCTTAAAGTTTGTTAAGTCAAGTACATAATTAAAAAATAAAATGAATGTAATCAATTATCTTAATACGATTGGAGAAAAAAAATTTCAAAAGAGTATATTACCCCTAAAAGAAGTTCCGGCAAATGAAGCATTTAAATACTAAAATGCGAAAGAAAAATCACCACATTTGGCGTTAGAACTATGTTGGAGTTAGAGGAACATGTAATTTTTCTTCCTGAGAAATATAGTTTTCTTCCTGACGAGATCATAGATCAGTTGTCTATTGGAACATTTTATGTTAAAAAAGTTTTAAATGGATTTTATTATAAGTTTATATTTGAGATAATATAAACATTATTATTTTATTTTCATTTGTATATGAAATAATAAATAAAAGCTATATATAAGAAAATTATTAATGTATTTCAGTTGTTTAAGGATAATTTCCATACAAAATTTGCTTTATAAACCTGTAATATATATAAAATATAAAGCATGGTACTCTGTTCATCATTTCGTGCGAAATACTATCAAAAGCCCATATAAAAAAAATTGATGCGAAATAAATGCGAACTAATGCTGCTGAAGTTGTACTCTGTTCTTATTGTGAAAAGTTACGAAATGTTTCTGGCAGCATGTTTTTTCACTGCTGTTGCATTTGCAGCTGTTGTTCTTCTTGGAGGATTTTTTGTTCCTGCAGCCGCACGACCGCCTCTAATTCAGCGATCTTTCCTTCTATTAAGTCGGCTTGCTGCATAACTCTGTTTACATCATTATTGTCTTTTTTCACTTATTACACCCTCTACCACCAAGAGTGGTGAATGAGGGTATATTACGTTTGTCATTCTATGTAAAACTTTTTTAATATTCATCTGAGACCCATTTTCTTGATCCTTATGAAATTCTAAGTCGATTGAGACATGTCTGCCTCTCTGTCTGTCTGTGTAAAACACTCTCACGTCCAAACTATACAACCTAACTTAACGAAATTTCCAGAAAAATATTTCTTATTTTGCAGGTAACATTGGTATTGACAATCAGCAAAATCGATTTAGGCCAACCAGAGTTCTGGACCAATATATGAGACAACCTCCATAAAAATTTGATATTTGTTGTCCATTTTATTGCATTTTGAAATATATTGCAGATAATACCATGCAATTTTGTAGACGTTGTTTTTATGATAAAAGAAGAAAGTATGCGGGAAATAGTAACAATCGGTCCATAATTTGTCATAGCCCCCATACAAAAATCTTCCCGAAATATTGCTTAATTATACATAAATGCCTATAAAATTGGAATATCAAGACAAAATTCAGAAAAAAATAAGTTTTATGCAAAAAGAAATCGCAAAACGAAATTTTTTTTTAGTTCGGTCCATGTGTGACCATAGACCCCATAAAAAGTCCACTTCCAAAAGTCACTTAAATACGTATAAAACAGATAAAAATAATGTTAAACGGCTAAAATTAGACGTAAATAATCTTTATAGGCAAATAAATTGTTGTACTAAATTTTATGGTGGTTTGAAAGATTATCATTTTATACTTTCGTTAAGTAGTTAATTCGAACTATTTTTTAAAGAATAATAAACTAAATATAACAGCTATGACTGATAAAGATTCATCATCTTCAACCTCACAAAGCAAGGAGAGTCATTCGCATTTTACGGTAAAGTTACACTCAATTATCAAGCAGTTGGTTGATTTTAATTCTCGGTTAACCACGGACGAATTAAATGCTTTAGATGAGATCGATCTTTCTGTTCATCTTGATTACATTGAACGTTTGTACAATGAATTTAAGCAGCCAATTGGTGTACTGGAAGAAAAATGTAACGGTGATGTGGATGGTAATACACGCGCAAATTTTATGACGTCATATTTTTCGGTAAAGGAAAATATCCAGCGAAAACTAAATATAAAGTCAGTTTTCTGTAGATGACTCAATGAGTATTCGCAAGAATAGGCTGCCCGAATTAAAAATTCCTCGGTTTAGTGGCTCGTATACAGAATGGCCTAACTTTTTTGCAATGTTTACAACTGTTATCCATAATGATATGGAATTGAGAGAAATAGAAAAGTTTCAGCATTTGCGTACATGCTTGGCAGATGCTGTTCTGGACACGATCTCATCGTTGGAGCCCAGAGAAGCTAATTATGATAAGGCCATCACATTATTACAAAATCGATTTGATAACAAATTACTTAATTTTCAGGCGCACATTAGAGAGATTTTCTGGCTAAAGGTTGTTGACAATGATTCAGCAACAAGTTTAAGAGAGCTAAGCGATTAACTCAATGCTCATATGAGGGCTTTAGAGACAATATGTTCAAAGGATCAAGTTGCTGATGGCTTGCTTATAAATTTGATTAGCGAAAATTGCACCCGAATCTACAAACGAAATGGGAAGAAGGATTGAGCGTTGATAAGCTACCAACCTGGTCATCTATGATTTCTTTTCTCGAACGACAATGCCGCATGCTAGAAAATATAGAAGGCTCCATGTTAATGAAGAAGCCAAATCAATAGGTGAGCAAAAAATTTAGCAGTCATACTCGAAATGTACTTGTACCCTCGAGTGTAGTTTCATCGTGTAACTTTTGTGATGCCAATGATCATTGCATAACTAATTGTTCCCGTTTTGCAAGTCTTTCGCCTACGTTACGGTTTTAAAGAAGCCAAGAAATTAAACTTGTGTCTAAACTGTTTGAGAAAAGGTCATCGTTTAGCAAAATGTAAGACCGGAACATGTCGACATTGCTCATTGAAGCATCACTCATTATTGCATATTAATAACAATAATTCGTCGCAGGGGACAACAAATGGCGTTCCAGATTTATCTGTAACCTAATCTACTCTCGTTTCGTCTTTATCGCCAAAGGTCACACCTGAAGCCCTGGAATCTCCAACAATTAATAATGTGTTGCTACCTACGGTCATAGTATTGGTAAAAGATATATTTGGTGTTTTTGTGCCTTGTAGAGCAATTTTCGATTCAGCCTCACAACTCAATTTCATTACTTCTCGCCTTGCAAAACAACTACAATTTAAGGTTAAGCCATCATGTACATATTTCAATATCTGGTATTGGGAATGGTAATTTCACAGCAGACAAATCAGCTAACATAGTAGTCAAATCTTTCTATGATAATTATTCCACCTTTTTTGATGCGGTTGTGATTCCTAAAATAACTGACTATCAGCCAAACTCCAATTTCGACGTAAATCTTCTGAACATTCCTGGCAATGTACAGTTGGCGGATCCAGAATTCAACAAACGAGGTCGCATTGATATTTTGATAGGCGCAGGTCTATTTTTTGAGCTTATGAGCGTTGGCCAAATACGATTGGGCAAAATTCGCTAATATTGTAAAAAACTCGCCTGGGATGGGTTGTTTTTTGGTGGAGTTGCCACCCAGCCAATTTCGTTTTCGCTAGCAAAAACATGCAGAAATATCGATGAAGCTGAAACGTTAGCCGATGTTATTAAAAGTTTTTGGGAAATTGAAAACAACTTCGAAAGCAAATCCAATATTGCATTTGATGACGCATTGTGTGAGAAACATTTTCAACAAAACATCATTCGGCTCAGCTTTGGTGAATACTCAATTAATCTGCCCAAAAAATTAGGTATTATCGAACTTGGTGACTCGTATGAATCAGCACATCTACGGTTTTTAATCTTGAGAAAAGAATGAATAAGCATCCTGATATAAAAAATCAATACATTAACTTTATGAATGAATACCTAAATTTAAATCATATGTCGCTGCTCACAACCATACCAAAAGATGTAAAGGTCAACTTTCTTCCTCACCATTGCGTACATAAGAAAGATAGTACAACAACAAAATTAAGAGTCGTGTTTGACGGTTCGGCAAAAACGACATCAGGTCTATCACTCAATGATATTTTGAATGCAGGGCCAACTATACAACCAATATTATTTGATACTTTATTAAGATTTCGTTTCTTCATAATAGCCTTGAGTGGGGACATATGTAAAATGTATCGCTGCGTTCGTGTTCTGCATCCCAATGACTTTCTACAGTGCATATTATGGAGAAATAATCAAAATGATGATGTTAAAATTTACAAGTTAAACACAATAACTTATGGTACCAAGCCTGCCGCATTTCTAGCAATTCGTGCGATGCATCAACTAGCATTGGATGAGGAAAAGTCGTTTCCTATTGGTGCTAAAATCGTGAGACGAGACTTCTACGTTGATGATTTGATATCTGCTGGCAATTCGGTCCAGGAAGTTATCGAAATTAGAAAACAAGTAACTCAGCTGCTGAAACAAGGGAATTTCGTTATAAGAAAATGGTGTTCTAAATGATGTATCGCCGTCTGATCATGAAAAATATTTGAAATTTCAAGATGGTACCGACATAACGAAGACTTTAGGTCTTTTATGAGATCCAAATGCAGACGCTTTCATATTCACATTCAACCATGTTTTGGATAGCAATACCGTTTCAAAACGAACTGTCTTGTCATCTATTGCTCGATTTTAGAACACGTTGGGCCTATTCGGTCCAGTCATTACCAAGGCAAAGATTTTTATGCAAAGTTTATGGAAGTCAAAATTAAACTGGGATGAAAGTTTACCTCATGGTTTGTACTCGCTTTGGCAGCAGTTTGTATCAACATTTTCTTTAGTTAACAAATTTACATTTCCTCGATTTGTTTCCATTCCAAACTCGAAGGTGCAACTACACGCCTTTTGTGATGCAAGTTTATCTGCATACGGTGCCTGCATTTATGTGAGGTCAGAATCTGCTAGAGAGGTTGAGATAAATATATTATGCTCGAAGTCAAAAGTTGCATCTTTAAAGGCTCTTACCGTCCCCAAACTTGAATTATCTGCAGCTCTGCTTTTGGCAGAACTTCTGAACGAAATCTTAAATACACTGGAAAACAAATACGAATACCATTGCTGGTCAGATTCTATGGTTGTTTTGTCCTGGCTGCGTGAAGAATCTTCAAACACCCGATAATTCTTTCCAAACATCACCCTATTACTACGTCTATGGTTTTGTACTATCATCAACAGCTTTTGTATGCTGGACCGCAGTGTTTGCTAGTGCACATTCGGCAGAAAAATAATAAGCTCAATCATTAACAAATGCGTTACCTGTTTTCGTTTAAAACCTAAAATTTCGCAGCATACAATGGGAAGTTTACCGCCAGACCGTGTTCAACCCAGTAGAGCCTTCTGTACAACGGGCATAGATTTCTGTGGCCCCTTTTACTACAAATCGGAAGTAAGAACTCGATCACCATTAAAGTGCCACATATGTATTTTTCTATGTTTTTCAACAAAAGCCATACATATGGAGCTGGTGCAAGATTTCTCCACGTTATCGTTTTTAGCTTTTTTTAACTCGTGGCAAACCAAACACAATATGGTCAGACAATGCGACAAATTTTGTGGGTGCAAAAAATGAGTTAGCAGAATTGCGTCAGTTGTTCTTTGACCAAAAACATCTTAAAGAAATCTACAAGCAATGCCTAGAAAATGGAACCAACTGGAAGTTTATACCTCCCAGGTCTCCTCATTTTGGTGGTCTTTGGGAAACCGCGGTTAAGTCTGTAGTACCAAGTACCATTTTTATCGTGCCGTAGGTCAGTCTGTTTTTACATTTCATGAATTACGAACACTAGTGTGCCAAATATCGGCTATTTTAAACTCTTTTAAACTGTGTTCAATAACCGAAGATCTGGACGACCTGGAAGTATTGACACCTGCTCATTTTTTAGTAGGCGCACCGCTAACCACAATTTTGGAACCTGACATCACAGAACTAAACGTTAATCGCCTAAGCCGTTGGCAAAATGTTTGCCATATTCAACAAATTTTTTGGAAGAAATGTAGCAGCTCTTATTTAACTTTATTGCAGGAACACACAAAGTGGCAATCAACAAAATCCAACATTACTAAAGGCACAATTGTTATCGTCAAAGAAGAAAACGTTCCACCCATAAAATGGCAGCTGGGTCGTGTCGTAGATGTTATTCCTGGAAAAGATGATGCAGTTCGTGTCGCTCTATTAAGCCGTAGAGCCGTTACCAAATTAGCCGTATTACCAATTTTTTGGAAGAAATGGAGCAGCTCTTATTTAATTTTATTGCAGGAACGCACAAAGTGGCAATCAACAAAATCCAACATTACTAAAGGCACAATGGTTATCGTCAAAGAAGAAAACGTTCCACCCATGAAATGGCAGCTGGGTCGTGTCGTAGATGTTATTCCTGGTAAAGATGATGTAGTTCGTGTCGCTCTATTAAGCCGTAGAGCAGTTACCAAATTAGCCGTATTACCAATTGAAGATAATTCTGTTGAAAGCCACAGCCTTCCAACGGGGGGAGGATGTTCGTAGCAATTGGTCACACTAATTGCAGTCACGCTGCCAACATTATATTGTTCGATTTTTTATACATACATACATACATATATATGTATGTAAACATGTATTTATGTATAAAAAAAACTGATCCGTTAGTATTTTTGTAGTTTGCCTTTCTTGCTTTTGTACCTTATTTTATGCATTCAAAGAATTTTTGCCTTTGTTATAAAGTTTCATTCGATTTCTTGAAGTTGCAGCAATAAAATCACATTTGAAGTTGAAAACTAATTCGTTGTCTTATTTTCTAAATAGCCTGTAAAAAAGCTTACAGTCTCAAACACCTATATTCTATAAATATCGGTACCGTCTTAAAACTTTGCAAATATCATTTACATATGTACATAGAGCAATTCATATGAAAACGATCAAAATTGGCAAATTTTTGGACGACCCCTCTCCGATTTTAAAATAAATAGTCTCAATCGATTGCCCAGCAAAAACTAATGTACCTATGTTACAAAACATTTTATGACCTGTAGCCTCAGTCGGGTTTGGTGTGCCATTACATGCCACTGCTGCTATTATCCATGGATTTATGGCTCAACTTGGGGCTCTTAAAAAAAAAATAGATTTTTTCTTCATAAATGTATTTTTAACTGTAAAATAATTTTTAAAATGTATTTTTAACAAGGTGGTCTCTTAAATGCCCTTCTCCTGTCCAAACAAGGAGTCGGGGCCCATTTTTTTATTGCTGATTCTTAAAGCAAAAATTATGAGGAATCCAAAAAAAAAAAATTAGCCGGAAAATCCAGGAGCTTCTGTGGAAAATCGGAAAATTTAATTTTCATGGAAAAATTTAAGGTAAATTTCTAAGAAAAATTAGGAAAATTTTATTTTTCAATTAAAGCCTGATTCAATACCTTTCCAACGAGCTATCACTCGTTGCGATCGCTTTAGTAGTTTTTTTTTAAAACAACTTTCAATGAGGTCCCTTATGAAGAATTCTTCAATTTTGTCACATGACAGTGGTGTACACCACCAGTCACTATAAAAAAAAAAATATGTAGGTACATTATTTTTTGCTGGGCAATCAATTGAGACTATTTATTTTAAAATCGGAGAGGGGTCGTCCAAAAGGCGATCGCTTTCATATGGAATTGCTCTATACCAAAATCATCCCATAAAATCTTTTTAAATACTCATAAATCTCTTATAAATAAGGGTACTAATCCAAAATTTTTCACGGATCATTTACATACATGCCTAATACAAACTGCTGGATTTGGAGAACATCGGTCCATATTTGACAATATCCCCCACATAAGGTCCACACTCTAAATCGACGTTAATACTAATATATATCTTAAATATACCGTTATTATGTTGAAATTCGACGTGAAATATTCTCATATGCATGAAAATAACTGTTCCAAAATTTAAGAAGATCGGCCCATTATTTGTCATAGCTGCCATATAAGAACCATTTCCAAAAAACAACTAAACCCACAAAAATGTCTAATAAATATCGATATCGAACCAACTTTTATATGGATCAGAAATTTTAATCCAGAAATCATATTAGTATCGGTTATACGGCAATTAAGCTACTGGATTTTGTAGCTGTCAGTCAATAATAGCTCCTGAATTAACTTCACTCCCGAGCATACTAAACAACCATACAAATCTTGTAAATAACGCTATTGAGATGAAATGCAACCAATATAATCCTAAAATACATAGAAATCACATTAGTTGATACTGGATTTAGAAGCTATCAGTCCATAATTGGTCCATTTCTTCTATGCCACCCATAAATCTTTTGTAAATAATGTTATTGAAATTAAAATTCAAACAAAAAAGAGTCATCTTACATCTTATCCTTTTTTATACTCTGTTTCTTAACTTGTTGTGAATATGGAAAAATGTTCTTTTAATTTTATAAATTGTTAAATTACACTCAAGGGTATTAAGAAAATCAGACAAACTCTGTAAATTACAGTAAAAATCAGTAATTACATTAATTATAAATGGTCGAAATTAGATAAAATTTCAAAATATTTAACATAAATTATGTTGATCGTAAAATTGTCTTTCAAACAATATATCAAATACTAATAAAATTTGCACTAAGACTGAATAGAAAACACAGAATAAGAATATTTTAGTCCTATACCCAGTATAGTTTTTCTATTTCTTAGTACGTTTAGGTGGAGGGTATTTAAGATTCGGCACAGCCGAATATAGCACTCGAACCTGTTTTTTTTATTTTAACTTTTTTACTTAACTCTTTTTGTGTTACTTTTAAGTATAATTTATTTTATTTTTATGTTAACTCTTTCAGGTTCTTGATTAACAGCCTGTTTATGAATAACTAAACAAACGCTAAAAATAATAGACGTTCTTCTTATTTTGGGCTATGTAACACGAATGTCAAATTTTTTGACGAATAACGTAACAATTGACACATTTTTTTGGTTTGTGTATTGCGTTTTTAAATGTCAAACAATCGAAAGCAAGACAAATACAACATTTCATTCGTTCAAAAGAAATATACATGTAAGAAACAGAAAAATTTTTAAATTGAAACTAAAAAAGGTAAATATACCCAAAGAATTATGTGCTTCTTTATGTAAAAGCAATGTATAATAATGATGAAAAAATATTTTTTGATTTAAAATAAAACGTTTTTTCGAGCTCGAGGCCAATTATTTGTAAAAAATATATATATTATTTATTAAATTATTTCTTCCAATATTTGGATATCCTTCGGATATCATTATCAAGGAATGAGTTACAATTATATTTTTAAAAGACATATTATTGTCCCCACCTTCACACATCCCCACATCAATAACACTGGTTTACAGCCAAAAAATACCAAGAACGGCACATGCCTAGATAAGTTAATTGGGACCTCCTGAACACGAAAAACGCTGTAATTTTTTTTCTCTAAGTACCGTTTTTTAGATAACGGTACTTTTGTGTTTTTCGGTGTATGGTCCCATTCAAACCCTTGTGGAGCCCGATCGTTGGAAAGGTAATCGAATGCCTTTTCCGCCTATATCTATCTGATAAGAATTAGTGAATTTATACGTCTATAACGCAAATTAAGACGAACAATAGAAAGCGCGTTACATAAACGCAAATTGTTACGTTATCGTTGACGTTTCGCCCAGTTTCGTTTAACTTCAAACGAGTAACATAAACAGGCTGTAAGTTTTTAACTTTGGCCGTTTACCGACTGCGCCAATTATATTTTTTATTATTTTAGTTTTAGTAGCTGCTCTTTGGAGTAGCTACTTCTTCTTTTGAATTGAATCTTTAGACTAAAATTAAAATGTAAAAATATAAAAATTGTAACTTTAAACTTATATTAAAGATAAGCAACACAAACATATACATATATGGTGAATTTCACCATATTGTTTGTTTGTGGTGTTCTCTTGGTTTGGTTCACAATATTTAATTTAGAGTGAGTAATTAGGTATAGATATAATATAATTTTTTATACAGCACTTCTTTGATATGCACTATTAGTTTTTAAATCTATGTACAAATTTTCTTTTATGTTTTAATTTTAATATTTAAATTTATGTAAAAATTTTCATTGTGTTTTAAAATATTAATTTCAATTTGTGTATGTATTTCTTTTTATAAAGTATTTGAGTTTAATAGTTTATAAATTGTTTAGGTTTAATATTGAGAATAAAAGTTTCACAATTAAAATAATTTTAATTAACATGATTTAAATTTTTCTTTTATTTAATGCAATAATTGGGTTGTGGTTAAATTCACTTTTCCAAAGAGTAGATTGTAAGTTTGGTAATTGTTGAGTATGTGTGTTGGTTGTGCGTGTGGAAAAGTAATCGTCTAGAAGGTTGAATAATGAGTGATGAGTTTTTGTTTTGCGTGTGACGATGTGGTCGCTTTTACTTTTGAATGTTGAGTGTTTTTGCTTCTGTTTCATTTGCGGCGAATGCTCTTTAGTACACTGTGGGGTTTTGACGTCTTCTTGGAAGAATGACGTGCCGATCGGCAAGCTGGTTGGCACCGGTGTTGTTATTTCGGGTAGCTTGAGGGTGAGAGAGATGGGTATAGGTGCGACGCTGAGTGTGGTTGAGTTGGTTTCCAGGATTCTGTCTGCGGCATCTCTCGGTGTTTGGACGGGTTTATTTGCTTTCAGGTGTAGTGTAAAAGTGATTTTGTGTAGGGATACTATAATCTACTTTGTGGAATGTAAATCTGGGTTGTATGGTAAATAGCATAGCTTAGTAATTGGGCGGGTTAAATTTCCTGCTGCGGTACGCACGTCCACTACTCAAATCTGTTGATCTGGTCCTTTATGAACCCGTTCAATACGACCTAATCGCCATTTATTAGGTGGTAAATTGTCGTCAATTATAATGACTAAATCGCCTATTTGCAAATTGGGAACTGATAATTTCCATTTATATCGTTTATGGAGGGATTTTAAGTAGTCCTCTTTCCATTGTAAAGCAAATTGTTGCTGGATAGCCTTAAGTTTTTCCCACCGGTTAATTAGGGAAAGATTTTCAACAGATGGCTCCGGGAGTGCCATTATTGGACCACCCCTTAAAAAGTGTCCTGGGGTTAAAGCGGTTAAGTCTGAGGGATTTTCAGAAAGAGCGGAGATAGGTTTGGAATTTAAGACACCTTCAATTCGAGCCAACAGGGTGGTAAACTCTTCGAAACTGAAACGATAAGCACCAGCGACGCGTTTTAGATGAAACTTGAAGCTTTTAACAGCTGCTTCCCACAAACCACATGGGTGAGGTGCGTGTGGAGGAATGAAAGAGCATTTAAATCCGTGGGTGAGATAGTTTTGTGCAATGTCTTGAGATACATTTTTTAGAAAAGCAGAAAATTCTCTACGAAAAGCACGGATTGCTCCAATAAAATTTCGACCATTATCGGAAACGACTTTGTGTGGAAGTCCACGTCGTCCAACGAATCTAGCAAATGTTGCTTGAAATGCAGCAGTGGAAAGAATGGAACACGGTTCAAGATGAACTGCTTTTGTTGCGAAGCATACGAATACGTAAACGTATGCTTTAATTATATACGAATTTCTGAGGGTAGAAGCTTTTAGTTCGAACGGTCCAGCGAAATCTAGACCCGTCGTATTAAATGGTAACGAAATTGTACAACGGCCAGTTGGCAGTGCTGCCGTAATTTAAGCGCACGATTTTCGATTGTAAATGATGCAAGTTTTACTGTATCTTATAATTTTTTGAATCCGTAATTTTAGGCGTGGTATATAAAATTCCGTTTGGGCCATACGATACATTAATTGACATTCTCCATGACTTAAAAAATATCTGATAAAGACAGTGGTTCGTAATTGCAAAGTCTGTGTTCTTTATAGAAAACAACTTCAAAACGAGATAATGGCTGCGTTGCCGAAAGAAAGAACGACCCTTTGTCGCCCATTTACGAATACTGGCGTTGATTTTGCTGGCCCGTTCGAGATTAAAAGTTTCACTGGCAGATATTGTAGAATTTTCAAAGGCTACGTGTGTCTTTTCGTCTGTTTCTCTACGAAGGCGATTCAGAAGCTGTGAGTGATTTGTCTACCCCTGCCTTCTTAGCAGCGTTGGCCCGTTTCGTCGCCCAAGCTGCATCTATTCTGACAATGGCAGAAATTTCATTGGCGCCGCTAAATAATTAAATAAATAAAATAAGACATGTGAAAGAGCTTCGTGACACCGCTGTAGAGAACTACGGTCATCAGCATTTGTCGTGGCAATTTATCCCTACTGCAGCACCTCATATAGAAGGACTTTGGGAAGCAGGGATAAAAAGCGCGAAAATGCATCTCAAGAAGTCAGCTGGTCAACTGAGATTTACGTTCGAGGAGTTTTCAACCGTTCTGGCAAAAATAGAAGCGTGTCTGCGTTATCTGCCCTTACCCCAGGCCATTTTTTTGATAGGAACCTCGATGCTTACCCCTGCTGAGCCTGAAGAGCTGTCCTCACCCCTTAGTATTGTTAATCGATGGCGTAAACTAAAGGCCCTACAGCAAGAATTCTGTCGCCTTTGGAAACAAGAGTACCTGAAGGAGTTAAATAAGCGCTACAAATGGCAACACCCACAGCCAGACCTAAAAGAGGGCGACCTTGTAGCTCTTAAAAGCGAGCCAGGCTGTCCAAATGAGTGGCGTCTAGGGCGTATCAGTCAAGTTTATTGTGGTAATGATGGCAAGGTGCGAGTAGCCGATCTAAAAACGCGAAATGGCTTAATCACTAGGCCGATACACAAATTGGTGGCTTTGCCCAAATGCGACACCTAAGACCCCTATCTTTCACATTCTCCCATTTAACCAAGTCTTCTCTTCTAGATCCCGATGGCTGAAGGTTTCAACACCAAATTTTGTTGCCCTTTATGTAACCGCCTTCACGCTATACGGCAATGCTCCCGGTTCGTAGCGTAGAAAAAAAATCAAAATATGTGTCATAGGTAAAAAAAAATTTTAAAATAAATGTAAGATAAGAGACTAAAATATGTTATAGAAAAAATGCAATCGGTAAAAATTAGTTCACGTTTTTGTGAGTTCACTATAATTATAATTTTTTACAAATACCAATTTATACACGCTTTTATATAAATAAGCACATAATTGATTCCAAGTTTCCATTTTATATTGTTTTTAAAAATAGTTTGTGTTTCTTATACATATGTATGTATGTATGTATGTATAGTATGTTTCTTTTGAACGAATGAAATATTTTATTCGTCTTGTTTTCGTTTGTTTAACATTTAAAAACTCGATACACGAAGAAAAATATCGATACTTACTTGTATCGGTCAAAATAAACCTAATAATTTTGTGAAAGCAAATGAAAAGAGTTCATGTTTAAAATTCAATTTTATTAAAAACAAAAACTTAACAAAAACGTAAGGACAAATAATAGATAAAATAAAAAATACAATTCATGAGCTCAAAAAATTTATATATTGTAAATATGTACAAACTTATTTCGTATGTATGTATGTATGTGTATTGAAATTAAATATTTTATTTTTATTAAATAATTTTTAAGCTTGAGGTCACTTTTTGGTTTTTATAAAAGATTTTTATTTTTATGTATAATTAACTCAATATTTCGATTTCCTTTGGAAATCTTTTTCAGGAGTTATTTTTATTTAATATTTAAAAAATACCAAATTTTCTATGTGTAAAAAAATAGAAAATATGTTTTTAAGTATGTTATTTTTCCAAGCTAAATTTCTTATTTTTTAAATATTAAAATAAAATAACTCCTGAAAAAGATTTCCTAAGGAAATCGAAATATTGAGTTAATTATATATAAAAATAAAAAATCTTTTATCAAAAACAAAAAGTGAGCTCAAGATTAAAAATTATTTAATAAAAATCATACAAAAGGTCTAAGAAAATAAAATAAAATTATTAAATATTTTATACAAAAAAAAATCATTTTTCGATATACTTCCCAAAAACAACAATTTATCAAGATGCTTGCGAGACAATCGGTTTCTTGTTAGAGTGCCTGTCGCTCCAGCTTTTGAAAATAGTCTTTCACATGGAACGGAAGTGCTTACTATATGGAAATAAAATCGGCCAGTTTATATAAATTTGGAAACATGGTTTTTAAATCTTCACATTCTTCAAGCGGACCGGCTTTTAACGCCGAAACGGGATTAGGCAAGTATACTGACACCTCATCTGTTTTTGAAGTAACACGTTGCCGCTTTTGACCAATTGCTAAATTTTTGTGATGCAGCCAAAAATCAAAGTCTTCGCTTTGAACTTCTTCTTCTGATTCACTAGTGGATATTGAAGTATTATCATCTCTTATAAAATTCTTTAATTTTTGTATAGCTCTTCCGCATGCATTAGGATCCCTAAAGTGCAGATTTATAAAACGTGGGTCTAAAATGGTACCCAACGCGGCGTATGTATTAAATTCTGTCATACCAAACCTTTTAGTGCATTCATTCAACAGCTTGTTTTGTAATTGTGTTACACATTCTATAGTTGAAGAAAATTATTGTAACTTTGATGTAAGGCAATTTATCATTGGTATAATTTTCGACAGAGTTACATAATTCTGCCCAGATGACTCTTTCGTAACAAATTCGAATGGCTTTAACAACTGAACAATTTGCTTCAATGTTTCGAGTTCGTGTCCGGTCACCATTTCTGGACTACCAGATGGAGATTCGATTAGAAGTTCCGAAGCTATTTTCGACATTTCTATATATCTATCCAACATGTAATATAGTGAATTCCACCGAGTCTTTACGTCCAATATAAATTTTTGGTACATTCTTCTGGAACTCCTATATTTATTTGTAGTTTTCTGAGTTTGTCAGATTGAATTACACTATTTTTGACCCATTTCACAATTCCTCTGACCTTCTTTATTAGATCAGCAAATTGAGATGAACCATTAATTGAAGAATCTACTATTAAATTAATGGTGTGTGCAAAACACGGCAAATGTTTTGAATCACCAAGGGTTCTCTTAACTGCGGCCACCATGTTGGCACCATTATCTGTAACTGCACAAGTAACTTTAGAGAAAGGAATTCGCCAATCTTTTAAAATATCAGCAAGTGCATTAGATATGTATTCTGCTGTGTGATTCATGACAACTCTCTTGTTGCTAGTTAATGTTACATTTTCCAAAAAATGTAGTGTTACACCCAAGAAGCTTTTTTCGTTCATACATTCTGTCCATATGTCCAGCGTGACACAAAATTCAGATACATTTGATATTATTTCCAAAAATTCTACCTTTACGCTGTCATATTTGCCGCTGAGCAACTTTTTTAAATGTGTTGTTGAAGGAACTTTGTAATAGGGCGCCAACTCCTTCATCAATTTCAAAAAACCTTCGCCTTCAATGACATTGAAAGGCCTCATATCTTTGCATATTAGGTATAAAATGCAAATATTTATACAGGGTGGGCCAAGTTTGACTGACTGATTTGAACTGCTTATAACTTTTGTGTTTTTAAATTTTTTTATTTATTTTTTTTTGCAAATTAAAGTATGAATTATAAATTTTTTTTATGCTAAGTATGAAAAATTACATCTTTTAGATGGCGTCCATTTTCCTGTTGGCAGTTAATGGCTCTACTCATACATTTTGCATTACGTTGCGCAACGTTTCTGGCTGTAGTTGAGCAATTTCTGTGCGAATATTCTGCTTTAGCTCCTGAATATTTTGTGGTTTGTTGACGTAAACTCGTTCCTTAAAGAAACCCCACAAAAAAAAATCTGGGGCCGTCAAATCTGGAGAACGAGGTGGCCACGCGAAATCTGCATTTTTTGAAATTATTCGGTCTTCGAAAAGTTCTCGCAGAAGTGCCATTGTGGCTCTTGCGGTATGAGCTGTAGCTCCATCTTGCTGGAACCATATGTTACGATTATTGAGAACTATCGGACGTAAAAAATTTTCCAACATGGTCCGGTATACCACCCCAGAGACGGTTTGTGGTTCATTAAGCTCATTTTCGAAGAAATATGGACCAATAACTTTATCAGCCATGATTCCACACCAAACAGTGCATCTGACAGGGTGTAATTGTCGCTGATGCAATGCTCTTGGATTCTCTGTACCCCAAATTCGGCAGTTCTGTTTATTCACATATCCATTTAAATGAAAATGTGCTTCATCGCTCATAATCAGATTATCCAAAAAATTGTCATTTTCTGTAGCTAGCAAAATCAATCTATTGGCATATTGTAGCCGTTGTGGTGCATCCCTCGGCAATAATTCTTGGGCCAATTGAATTTTATATGGAAACATCTTCAGATCAACTTTTAGAATACGTCGTAGCGATGTTCTGGAGATGTTCAATTGAGTAGCTCGTCGACGAGTAGACACAGTTGCATCCGTGTGAACACTTTCTCGTACAGCTTCTATAGCTTGTTCAGTGCGAACAGGACGAACAACATTTCTTCGTGGTTCATTACCCACTGAACCCAAATTCTCAAAACGGGTCATTAAGCTTCTTATCATGTTTACACTGGGAGCCTCTGCAGTATTAAAATGCTGACGGTATTTTCTTTGTGTTGTAACAATTGATCGTCCGGAAGCATAATAAAATTCAACAATTTTTACACGTTCTTTCACTGAGTATGATGACATTATGAAATTTTATAAAATTCTGTATTATCTGCAAAAAAAAAAAATTAAAAATGCAAAAGTTATAAGCATTTCAAATCAGTCAGTCCAAGTTGGCCCACCCTGTATTATTATATTTTACACCACCTTCTGCAATAAATGAACTCATATACTTATGTATATATGTAAAATATTTTATTTTTGTCATTTTTCCTATCTTGAAATATGACATTTTGTACGTAAACAAACAATACATTAACTGCCGTATTTATAAAAAATTAAAATAGACTTTAAGTGTACTTTAAGAAAATTTTGTATGAAAATTTTGTCTTAAAGCACACTTCAAGCCTACTTTATTTTTTATAAATACGGCAGTAAGTCTTTGCTGCAATATAGTCAGCTCATATACCCAAATTTGCAATAGTATAGATAAAACTTAGATGTTATTAAAAGTAAAGCTACATAACAATCCAGTTTTTTCTCAGAAATTAAAATCTTTGAGTTATGACTATTTTACAGCAAAGAGTCGATGTTTTTTGTAAAAGGCAAAAGGCTTTCATAAATAAGTTATTTATGCCTTTTTGGGCAGATTGTTTTTCAAATGCAGCTTTTAGTGTGTTTGTTGAATTTGTTTGACATAAATCCGAACGGGAAGAACTATTGCTTGATGTTGAAGACTCGAAACTTGTTTGATAATCAGGTGTTTTTTCAATCGTAGCCGATGACCTTCCAGATGCGGCATCGCAATCGCTTTCTTTTTGTTTTCTCCTTAAATTTATTGTTTTTCATTGAATTATTTTTCTTCAATCCTTCAATTTATTGTATATACTTACTTCGATATTTTTCCATCAGCAGATTCAACATAATTGGGATGACTTTTTAAATGTTTGTGCAAATTTGATGTGTTACCACAATACCGTACATATTTGAAGCATTTTTTGCAACAAGCATTTTTGTCATCCTTTTTGGTGAAAAATGCCCTTGATTTTGGAGGTGCCATTTTTACAAATTTTATTTATACAATAAATGTTTTATTCTTTTTACAGAGATCACAAATTTCGTTTAATGAAGCCACTATATTTATTGTTTTTGTATGTACTTTTGACCGATACGAGTACTTTTTATCGATACCTACTTGGTAGTAAAATATCGATACCAAAAATACTTGGTATCGCAATAAAAGTATCGATATGTACTAATATTTACTAGTATCGTTTCATCCCTATACATTACCCAAAATAAGAAAAACGTCAGTTATTTTTGGCGTTTGTTTAGTTATTCATCTTGCATAAACAGGTTGTTAATCCTAATTGTTATTTATTAGGTATTATCAATGTAATAACTAATTTATTAATTTAATAAAATCTTAATATTCTAAATAGGCTCAAAGTGTCGGTTATTTTTAGCCTCTGGTGACCTTCGTACTGTAGTAAATCCCGAGCGAGATTTTTTTTTTTGTTTAAATTATAATTAAATTTGCACTAAATCTGAATAGAAAACACAGAATAAGGATATTCTAGTCCAGTGTAGTTTTTGTATTTTTTTTTTTCAATAATTAACAAACACAAACTGCGAAGCTTTTGGCTTATCTGCAGGCGGGAATCGAACCCGCAACCCTTTGACTAATAGTCCGGCACTCTATCGCCTAGTCTATCGGGACACTTGGGGCGAAGTATTAGTTTACATTTACATCTGTCATTGCGTATATACCATGAGGCGCAGATGGTTTGTCGTATTATCCTAGACTGTCTTCTCTGTAATTTTTGGATGTTTGATGCACTTGCCGTGGCTCATAATTGGATAGCATATGTCCATATTGGTTTTATAATAGACTTGTATAAGAAAACTTTATTAGCTAGTGATAAATTTGAGCTTCGACCTAAGAACCAATGTATTTAGTTGAGTCGCTTTAAGTTTTATTTTTGCTTCAATATGACAAGACTGTATGAGACACGGGGGGTAATGTACATATGTTGTGGTATGTAATGGTTGTAAAAATAAAATGAGGGGTACTTACATATGGGGTTGTTAAAATTAGTTTAGATTATAGGGTGATGTCTGGTTTAAGTCAGGCTTTTTTGTCTCCTTTGGTTTTGTTTACCTCTTCTTATCTTCCGTTAGACCAGGAAGCAACCTTAGGTAGCTCAATATTGTCCTAAAGTTACACATCCATACACATATTCACCGCAATTATTATGTTGCACCAACAATTTTATGAATTATAACTTCACTTTTTTCTATAAATTGGTATCTTGTTCCAATGTAATTTGTGACCCTTCAAGTCTATATATTTTTCTTTGCCAAAATCACTTCAAAATTAAAATCAAATTGTGTTCAATAATTTCATTCGCACTTTATTTTACTTTAAAAGGAATATTTTTTTCAAACAGCTTCGATAAAATTGATAACAAACTAATTGGTCTGTACGACGCAATTTGACTAGTATCTTTTCCTGGATTGGGAATCATGATAATTGATGAAGTAGCCGAGTCGTAACATTGCTTTAAATATGAGTCGTATAATTTTCTTTTCTCTTTTTCATTTGCTGATTTTATCACTGATAAAGAAAATTTTGGGTCGTTAAATGTATTACACATAACTGGATGATGAGAACAAGAATTTGCACCACGTGTTGTGAAAACGTTCTCTAAATGAATAGCGAAGGCATTCATCTTTTCGCTAATATTTTTGGCTTATGTGCGGTTTTTCAGTCTTAATGAAGATTCGTGGGTAATAGGGCGTTTTAAATGCCTTACGGCCTTCCATAAGCTATAATTTGAATTTCTTGTGGCATCTATGTTTAAATAGCTTACTATTCTAGAGTCGTTTTTTGTCTCAGTTTTCTGCGTAGAATTGTTTGGCATAAATGTAGAAGGGTCTCGATGGCTGGGGAACGACTGTCTTCTCAACTTCCATTTTTCCCTAACAAGAGTCGTTATATCAGCCAATGTGTTCTGTGGAATACGTTTGCGTATCCGTTTAAGTAGGGTTGCATTTTTGGCGCAGCATTCAAGACTTCTTTATATTGACAGCTCGGATAAGTTTCCAAAAGGATAGATATATGAGAGCTTACATACATTTTATATTTGAACCAATTTGTGTTCCTGTTTGATAGGAAATAAAGTTCGCAGCTGCGTCATCAGAAG
The DNA here is from genome assembly GCA_950370525.1 of Bellardia bayeri. NCBI lineage: Eukaryota > Metazoa > Arthropoda > Insecta > Diptera > Calliphoridae > Bellardia > Bellardia bayeri. The sequence goes on along the minus strand of OX493264.1, from coordinate 49,707,791 downwards.
TGTGTTGTAAAATAAGAATCGAAGATGAATGATCAGAGGATAGGTCATATAAAGAACTAACTAGTAATTGATCTCGCTTAATTTTTTTCACTACGGCAAAATCGATAAGATGTGGCAGATTGTTGAAGTCAGTGTGGGATAAGTGGGTTCTACACACGATACGACGTTAAGATTATTTGCGAGAACGGTGTTATATGGCTGATTGAATGTAAAATGGCTGTAAAAAGTCGAGACTATGCAACACTGAAGAAGTTATCAAGATTTGTATCAACTCATTCAAAGATTTTTGAGCTTCACACAAATTTTCTTGTTGTTTTCAAAAAATCGGGTAAAGGTGATATAACCGAAGCGTAAGTCTTAATAAATTTACGCTACCAGCCGGACATCCCTAAGAATCGTCTAAGTTGTTTTACAGATCTTAGGGTCGGAAATTCTCCAATGGCCGATATTTTTTCAGGATCTGTTTGAATCACTCCATTTCCCAGTAAAAACACAAGAAAACGGACTTCCTTTACATAAAATTTTGATTTTTCTTCATTAATTGTCAGTTCTGCAGAACGAATTTGTTTCGAAATCTCTCTCAACATCTCCATATGCCTAGCAAACTTATGTGACACAAGTAATAAATCGTTCAGATAAACGGACTCTTCTGGCAAATTCGTAACCTTTGTCTATTAGTCGGACATCGTTTTAGGCGCATTACAAAGTCCGAAAGACATGACTTTGTAGTCGAACAAACGTGTTATATACTCAGCCTTTGGCAAACGACTAAGTATACCATCAATATTTGGTAACGGATATGCATCCTTTTTAGTTACCGGATTTACCTTGCTGGTGTCTTAACAATCCTTTCCTGGTTTCTGGAAAAGGACAATAGGAGAAGATCACTCGCTGTCTGACTCCTCAATCACATCATTTTCCAACATTCTATCTAACTCCGTCTATATTAATTTTGGCATGGCTGGCGATACTGGAAAATGTCGTTGTTTTATCGGAATAGCAGAACCTTAGAATCAGTGACATGCGAAGTTACACTTTTCCTATCTAAACCCTCTATAGAAAATGACGGGAATGAATTAATAACAAGTTTTAGTTGTTGTTGTTGTTCAGGCAATGGTTTTTGTCTAAAATCTCGGAAACGCTAGTTGGTACTTTTTTTTTTATTTAATTCGGAAACTGGTCCAGGGGGAAGTAAATCTAATGTTTGAAAAATTCTACAGCTGAGACTAAATTTTGAGCTAGAGTAGACATGATATAAAAAGTAATTGGTTTCCCTATACCACAGAAAATTACCTTCGCATCTACAACTCTAACCACACTTTGAACTTTACCATTAGCTTTTTTCACGACGGACCCAATGTTAATAAACCGATGTCCAGATTCCAGGAACTTTGTTGCAGCTTGCGCTCCTAAAGAGCTTAAGGAAGCTCCTGTGTCCAATAAACCAATTTTGGTTTTACCAAAAATCTGAACTTCGGAGTAAGGGCGAATGTCGATCGTTTGGATTATCGAAAATTATACTTAAAAATTTGCGGTGTAAACTTTTAATTGTTTTTCAAAAAGTTTTGAAATGCAGTAGGCGATGGTTCCTGAAAAATATGGTTTCAAATAGCTTTACATTCCGCTAGACGAATATGATAGGTTTGCAGTATATTGGCTGATGTACATTTTTCACACAGACAAATAATGGTTTTTAGATAACATATTCTTTTTCCGAGTTATTCTTTCAAAGTTCTTCAAAGTTTTAAATATATTTATAGTATATCTTTGAATATTAATAATAAATAAGCGAATGGACGCTCTTATTAAAAAAAAAAGAAAAACAAAAAAATTAAAAAAAACTCCAGCAAAATTGTTAAGGATTTAATTTCGTTAATTGGAGAAAAAAATTTTTAAGAGCATACCACGCCCAAAATTTACAATATTTTGATCTAATTTTTTGGTTACCTTAATTTTAATATGATTACTATTGAATGCCATTACAATTTTGAAAATCAGTGATAATAAAAAACTTTTGGCCGAATAAATTGAATTCTGAGCCACCGTGCGGCGCTTGAATTCATAAAACGGGTACTTTCCAATTGCAAATACAGCGTCAAGTAGTTCAACAACAATTAAAATTTATAACAAATTATATAGTCACTCTCTTTTAATACACACAATAACTGTCTGTCTGTCTGTTTACAATTTATACACCAACGTCACCTTCTAGCAATTTTTAGAATTAGCTACTTCAATAATACGTATGCAATACTCCATAACTAAGCTGGCAAAGCCGTGTTTTATAAGTAGAAGTCTCCTATAGCAATGTGTACAAAAGCTGATGGATGTTGAAATCAGACATTAAAACCGTTAACCATAAATAAAAAAATTTCTTAAACAATACGAAAAAAGTTAGTTTCAACAATACTTGAAATATTTTTCAATTGATCATATTTTAAGTATGTTTGTAACCATGAATTTACAAGGACGCCAATGTAGCCAACAAATTAAAATAGAAACAGAAAAACATAAACTAGTAATGTATTCCATATTTAATTGATTTATCGTTTTCTTTCAGTTCCCTCTCAAAAAGTGGAGGCTTTAAGCGGAGAAACTGTCTATCTTCCTTGTAACGTTAGTACATATGATGGCGACGAAGTAGTTTTGATTTTGTGGTATCGAGAAGACAAAGGCACACCTATTTATAGGTAAGTAAAATAAAATTCTTGAAATAGTATTTTTAAATTAGAAATACCAATTTTCTAATATCGGCCCGCTATTGTAAATACTTATTAGAACTCTAAGATTTATGTATACCTAATTTTCAATTGATTTTTGTTAACATCGGCCTGTTTTCCACTGTTTTATAGCGATTTTTTTCAGAAAAAATATGCTCGTTTTTTGCAGATAAATTTAACTTATATTTTTGTCATGAAATCAATGCAGAGTTCGTTATCATCAGTATTGTCAAAAGTTAGTTAGAAACAAATTTTAGATTTCAAGGTGTATTCAATAAGGTGAAATTACGTCATCTGTTTTATAGCGTTATTATTTTTTTATGTTGTTAGCATTATACGAAGGCGATTCGGAAGAATAGTTAGTTTTTCAAAAACGTTTTTATTTTTCAATATAATCTCCTGAAACTTCAATTTTCATTCTTATGCGTTTTTGGTCGACTGTTAACAAATGCGGCACCCATCTTGCAGAAAACTTTTTCATCTGTAGTTCTTCATGCAAAATTAAATGGACTCGTTCATTTGCGATGCCCATAATATTAGCTATTTCACGAACTTTTATTCGTTTATCATTGAATATCATATAATGCATTTTGGCTCCAATTCCTGTTGTTGTTGCTATTTTTGGACGTCCACTCAAAGCTTGTACGACCACGTTTAAATTCAGTAGCCCAATTTTTAACTGTTGCATATGAAGGAACACATTCATCATATCATTATGAATTTCTTAACCCGAGAAACCTTTTTTATTTAAATATTTAATGACACCACGAATTTCTAATTTTTCCATTGTAAAATAATCGCGGATGCGTCTTTTTTGAACACCTGTTTCTAGATGAAGGAGTTGGCAGATCGAAAAGAAATTGAACATGTGATGAAAGCTTCGAAAACACTTACCTTTTTATGTTTATACCGCGTTTTCTGTTCTAGCCTAAGAAGTTTCCGAACCGCCCTCATAATGTTAAATTAAATTATCGTTTATTGTGTGCATCTGTCTTCCCTAAATCCATATAAAATATAAATGTTATTATAGACTCCCCTAATTTAGTAATAATAGTTTTACACTGTCTAAAGGTCAACATTGCCGATTTATTTTATGATTTCTTGATGATACCGAAGTCAACGTCCCAACGACCCAACGACCCACACCTACACCTATAGGTTTCGATAATATGCACTCGAATGTTGTACTACATAGCAATAATAATTTATTAGACAAGTATATAATACAATATAAAATGTCACACTGTAACAAAAATCTATTACAATTGTAATTAGTTAAAGAATTGTGTTTTTATCTATTTTCGAAACATGTACTACATTAAAATAAGAAGTATGATAATTAATTTAGTAAAGTGCCCCAACATTCTGGCGGCGTTGAAAGTATCCGCTTTCAAGACTACAATAAAACTGCCAATTTTTGAATGGTCGGCAAATGATTTTGGGTGTTTTTTTTGTCAGCGGGTGGGCCATAAACCAAAAAATGGCCTGGTGTCAGAGCTTCACTATCATTGGGGTCACTGGATAAAGCTGCAGTTGTCCGATAATTCATAATAGGTTGTACTTCTACTAATGCAGCAATTCGAAGCTCACGATTTTATCGATGAACGGCCCAAGTGATTTTAACAATGATTTTATTTCCATATTTTTGTTAAGATAGAGCAATTCCATATGAAAGCGATCACCTTTTAGACGACCCCTCTCCGATTTTAAAATAAATAGTCTCAATCGATTGCCCAGCAAAAAATAATGTACCTACATTTTTTTTTTTTTTTTTAACAGTGACTGGTTTAGTGGTGGTGTACACCACTGTCATGTGACAAAATTGAAGAATTCTTCATAAGGGACCTCATTGAAAGTTGTTTTAAAAAAAAACTACTAAAGCGATCGCAACGAGTGATAGCTCGTTGGAAAGGTATTGAATCAGGCTTTAATTGAAAAATAACATTTTCCCAATTTTCCTTAGAAATTTACCTTTAAATTTTCCCATGAAAATTAAATTTTCCGATTTTCCACAGAAGCTCCTAAATTTTTCGGCTATTTTTTTTTTTTTTTTTGGATTCCTCATAATTTTTGCTTTAAGAATCAGCAATAAAAAAAATGGGCCCCGACTCCTTGTTTGGACAGGAGAAGAGCATTTAAGAGACCACCTTGTTAAAAATACATTTTAAAAATTATTTTACAGTTAAAAATACGTTTATAAAGAAAAAATCTTTCTTATTTTGCTGCTTATACTTAATTACAATATTTATTAAAAATTTCAATTGTCTTAGCATCATTATAAAATTAAAGTAACTTTAAATTTAGCACGTCGGCAGACGAAGAGTACCGCTTTACATTAATTGACATATCAGAAATATTTGGTATGAAGCAATGAAACTTTTGCGTTCCAGTTATAGTTTTGACATTATTATATCTGTTTTGAATTCGTCGCTCCATGGCATCGTGTTCTTTTTGAGTGCATACAACTGTGTTAATGGCAATTTCCTTGCTTTGAATCCACGAAAACAAATGTTGTACATTTAAGATCTGCTCAGTATATGGCCTTTGCAAACTTGCCTTAGTCGCCATGCGTTTTAGGGTTCCCCCTAACGCATCGCATGGGCCCTTACCGTGGGACGTCGCGAAAAAGTGCCACTCGACCTTGCAGTTTTGTTCTTCTTCAATTATGCAAAGATTGTAAAATTTTTTTTTATTCTTGTACTGAGAAGCCGCGCCGTCTGAGAAAAACGTTACTTTGTCGATTGCATCGAATTTTGATCTTAAGAATTCAAACAGTTTCATTTGAAATAAATAAACGGACACATAAGTATGAGCTAAACTCTCCGCGACAACAACAAGGCTTACGGTCTGTAGTTCGTTATGTTCGTTTTTGAAATAAATGCAAAAATGATGCACCGTGCACTGGTCGTTTGCCCAGGGATACGCCTGAATTTCATCCTGAAGAGAAAAGTGTAATTCTCGGCAAAGTCGCTTATCACAATGAATTCATTTTGGGCTAATTTCTCCTTACTTTCCTTTAGAAATTTCGGTTGCATCTCGGATATGAAATGGTGCGCCTTCAGTTCATTCAACTTGAATCCGAATTCCTCGATGAATTCCGGAATCTGCTTTACCACGGTCTCAAGGGAACATCTGCCGCTGCTAATTATCCACTGTTTGAAATGCACCTCCTGAATTAACAGCTGTTCAAACTTTTCCGCCAAATATTGCTCTAGCTCGTCAATTTTCGGACAATTGTCGCATTTGGACAGATGACAATTTTCCGTGGGGTATGCGCACAACGACTTCGACAGTAGGTCCCTATATGTTTCAATTTCACCGTGAAATACTTTCAATTTCTTGCATGGAAAGAAAATTAATTTGATGTTTTGATGAAACATGCAAACGCAGACTGAATGTGTTCCGTGCCAGCACGCATTCTTTTGGTCGTAGGATGGCAAACTTAGAAAATCCCACTTTTTCTGCTGGGTATTGCTCATTGAACTGATGGTATGCTTCGGATAGATTACATAATAATAATCTGCGCTGCTTGTGTACTTTTTCTCCATCTTCACGTGTGATAACATAGTCACGTGTACCTGGGCAGGCGCGGCTGTTGTCATCATTGCAGTGAAAATCTTGAATTAATTTCACAAAAATTTACAAAACATTTTATGACCTGTAGCCTCAGTCGGGTTTGGTGTGCCATTACATGCCACTGCTGCTATTATCCATGGATTTATGGCCGATCTTGTGAAGGCAGGCAGACCATATTCACTACACACTCAACTTGGGGCTCTTAAAAAAAAAATTGATTTTTTCTTCATAAATGTATTTTTAACTGTAAAATAATTTTTAAAATGTATTTTTAACAAGGTGGTCTCTTAAATGCTCTTCTCCTGTCCAAACAAGGAGTCGGGGTCCATTTTTTTATTGCTGATTCTTATAGCAAAAATTAAGAGGAATCCAAAAAAAAAAAATTAGCCGGAAAATTTAGGAGCTTCTGTGGAAAATCGGAAAATTTAATTTTCAATTTTAAAATTTTATTTTTCAATTAAAGCCTGATTCAATACCTTTCCAACGAGCTATCACTCGTTGCGATCGCTTTAGTAGTTTTTTTTTAAATAACTTTCAATGAGGTCCCTTATGAAGAATTTTTCAATTTTGTCACATGACAGTGGTGTCACCACCAGTCACTATAAAAAAAAAAATATGTAGGTACATTATTTTCTGCTGGCCAATCGATTGAGACTATATATTTTAAAATCGGAGAGGGGTCGTCCAAAAATTTGCCAATTTTGATCGTTTTCATATGGAATTGCTCGATAATAATTTCTTTGACAAAATATTGCTTTAGCAAATTCCAAGCTATTCAATATAATGCGTGTTGTTGTTCTTCTGATAAAAATTGTTTTATAGCATGAAAAAATGGGAATAGTAATGTGATTACGCGTACTATTTTTGTATATGAACTTATTTTCTCGCAGAACTGTAAAATGCGGTTGTTATTGGTGCTCGAATTTAAAAAGAGATACACGAATCGCTGATTTTACAACTTGTTCATTGCATTCATTAAGTTGCTTAGGCCACTGCAATTCATCGTACTTTAAAAAATCGGGCCCAAAAAAGCATGACGACTCTTTTAATGTTTCAAGAGAGCAAACTCGAAAGATGAGATCGGCAGGATTCAATGCTGTTGGTACATGCCGCAGGAACGATTTGTCGTAATTTCAGATATGCGATTTCCGACAGAAATGGAAAGTGTCGAAGAATGTAACTGCAACTATCTTAAGACTACAGTTGACTCTGTACAAAAGAATACTCGAGGGTTTTCAAAATGGAGCTATTTTTCGGTACAAAATTGATAAAATATAAGCACTACAAAGCTATAGCTGTACGCTATTTGCTGGAACTTCAGAGTCCCAATCATATTTCTGTATCCACAAGTCTTACAGTAAGACTCTTGGAATTATTGTTAGAGGGGAAATAAGCCTATTGAGCGACGAAAGTGCTGATTTTGTATACATATGTAAAAAATGCAAAGAGAAACTTACCTTTTACTGGATCCCAACTTACACCAAGCGCACTTCAAATTTGTAGAGTTTCCATGTTCATGTATTTTGGTGAGATGTCATCCGATAGGAATTCAGGGTGAATTGATTGTATTTTTGCTAATTCTAACCCACCTTTCGATAAGATGTACATGACTTCATTTTTAATTATAATTAGCTCTTCTATGGTGTTCGCTCCTGGCATTTGCATGTCATCTATATACATTTTTTTATTTATTTATTGTATCTTCAATATTGAACTAACAATAAGTATTCAAATCTTAAGGGACAAAAAAAATATGGTTCTGCGAATTCCACTAGTGTATAGGTCCAATCTTCTATTTTGCGCTCGAATTGATGCAAGTGTATCCCTCCTTCCCAACGGAGAATGGCCACCAAAGTTAAGGATGTCTCATGCAAGTGGGTTTGGATGGTGTTAAAGTTTCCTGTCATAATTTGACGCGTACTTTAAAAATTCGACTTTTACCAATGGAAGCTTGTGAGTTCTAAAGTTTTTAACATGCCATTGAGCAACAGTAATTATACGTGGGATTTTATTTTGACCCCTTTAGTTGCATCCAATAGCACCAAATTTGCTTTAAAATTGCGTTTTACACCAAAAGCTTGAAATCTAAAGAGTTTCTACCGATTAGTCAGTTTAAATGGACTGCTCTTAATCTCATCTGCGAGAGTTTCACGCCAATGTATGACTTCCATGTTAAGCGACGGTCGAGATGAATCCCGAGGTATTTGACTTCACCATGTTTCGGTATCACTTTATAATTTATTTTGATAGGCGAGCATGTTTCTTAACGCAAAATGAATGTGGTCTGGGTACAGTTTTGTTCATTAACCTTGATTTTCCAAAGTACTAGCTTGTAGATGTACTTTTGTAAATTTCATGATGCTTCCGGCTGATTTTCATGACCGCTGATAAATGCTGTATCATCTGTAAATGATTAATTGTGAATTTTAAGATCTGTTGGGATGTCAGTAGGCATTAATGAAATATAAGGGTTTTTCTTTGATTACAAATTTGCGACCACTTGGGTAACTTTCCAAAAGTTTGTGGGTGTTTGCAGGCAAGTTTAACCTTATTTTGTGTCAAACCGTCATGCCACACTTGGTCGAATGCCTGAGAAACGTCAATAAAAAGAGCAAAGCAGTGTTTGTTTCTTAGAACGACATTCTTATCACATTTACTAATCTGTGGGTTTCTTTTATGGTGCTGTGTTAAGCTCTGAAGCCGATCTGATGATTAGGAATACATTCAACATCATTCAGTATTGGAGTCAACATAGTTTTTAGCAATTGTTGTTAACAGTTTGGAGATTGTCGGCAGTAGGCTAATTGGTCTATGTGATTTTACATTGGTGTGATCATTCCTTTGTTTAGGAATCATAGTAATCATAGACACCATCCACTCCACAGGATAGTACTCAAGGCGAAAAATGACGTTAAAGATAAAAAGAACAATTCTTCTAGTTATACAAGGCAACTCCATAATTTATCCACATTTTATTACTGATTTTATTCATGCCCGGAGCCTTTCTAAGATTTAAAGTGCCATTACTTTGAGCATCATGAAAATTAAGTCTTAGAGGCACAGGAGGTCTACTAACGAACGGCGGGAGTTCAGATGAACTATTTGAGTTATTTTCGGTAAAAACATTTCTTAAATGGTTCATAAATTGAATTTTTTTGGAATCAGTTCTAGCCTATTCTCCAGTTAAATTTCGCAAGAGAGGCTAACCTCTAACTGGTCTTTTTAAACCTCTTGTAATATACGTACTGTTAACAAAAAGCAAATACTAAATGAAAACTTGCTTAAATCTGTTTCTACTGTGAAGGCACTGGGGGAGCCATTTATGCAACTGCTAGCTTCAGCCGGCTGGGGGGTTCGTTATACCTTGCAGTCAAAACTAAACTATTACAGGAAAAAATTTATTATAGACTCCCAATAAAATTCACTAATGTCGAACAAACCCTTATACATGGTGGAAAATATAATAAAAATTGATTTCCGTCTTGTATTTTTATATGGACTCAAAGATTGGCGTAAGTCTTGGCAATGCTTTTTCCCTCCCTAACCTATGTTTTTATTTTTGCCATTATATTGTACCAAAACCCCTAACACAAAACAATCCCTTTAGAATTTCACCACATCTCGTCAAGAAAACAAGTATTTTTGAAATACGTTATCAAATCCATATAGATTTATTAATTAAATCATTTTAAATAATAAAAGAAATTGGATTTTACTTAAAAACTTATATTTAACAGATAAATTTAACGTTATTTAAAAAAATTGTAAATAATTTTCAGCGTACAGATTACATAAAAATTAATTATTTGTTATCTAATTTTAACTGGAGTGCCATAATTTCTGATAACAATCTCGAAGATATTGTTTCTAACTTTTATTCCGTACTACATGAACTCATCTTGGAGGCTGTCCAAAAAATAACAATTCATACTAATAAAGGTCCACCTTGGAATAATAAAGTATTAGCAAAGGCCAAAAATAAGAAAAACAAACTTTACAAAAAATTTAAAAGGTCTGGCTGGTACAGTAGATTTTAGAAATTACTCCCTTGCATGTTCTGAATATAATAGTACGAATAAACTTGCACATGATAATTATATTTCTCGCATGAGATCAAAGCTGAAATCTAATCCGAAATCATTTCATAAATTTATTAATTCTAAACGTCGAACTTGTGATTATCCAAAGTATCTGAAGTTTGGTTCCTGTAGTGCTGATGATGACATATCCATTAGTAACATGTTTGCTGACTTTTTTGCAACAACGTATTCAAAAACTTCTTACAACAACACCGCCTCGAATTCATTTAACATTAAGCATTCATCGAATATAAATTTTTCATCCATCGACATTGAAACCGTTTCATCAAACCTTAAATCATTAAAATCCTCATTTCACGCTGGTCCGGATGGAATTCCCAGTTGTCTTCTCAAAAACTGTGCCGAAACATTATGTGTTCCCCTAACTGCAATTTTTAACAAATCTATTGAACTCTGTTATTTGCCACAATTATGGAAAAAATCGTATATTATTCCTTTGTTTAAAAGTGGAAGCAAAATTGAAGTATCAAACTACCGTGGAATCGCTAAATTAAATGCTATCCCTAAATTAGTAGAGAAAATCCTTACTGATATCATATCGCATCAAACATCCTCTTTATTGTCTACTCGTCAACATGGTTTCTGCAAATTGCGTTCTACAACAACAAACTTACTTGAATTTACTACTTTAATAAATAATGGTTTTATATTAGGTTATATTTATGACCAATTACAGATTTCTATTAAGTTTTGCATATTATCCCTACGGGCTAATTTCGGTCAATTATATTTTCTTCTTTAAATGATGTAAATGAAACAATTTACTTCATTAATTTGCGCTACGTTTCGTCGATGTGGGTTTTCGACTTCTTCAGGAGCTATTTTATTAAGATAATTTATCTTATGTTAAATCATTTGTTATTATTTAAAAATATATTGTAATTAAAACGGGAATAACACGACACCAAGTTAATTAAAATAAATGATTTATTTATGGTTTATTAATGGTTTTGTAAATAAACTGCAAACTGACGTAATATACACAGATTTTAGTAAGGCATTTGACAAAGTAAACCACGTTATTTTACTTCAAAAAATATCGCTGATGGGTTTTAGCATTCCGGCTTTAAAATGGTTGACTTCTTACTTATCCAATAGAACTCAACAAGTAAAGTTTAGAGGAGATGTTTAAAACGTTATTAAAGTTACTTCAGGAGTACCTCAGGGCAGTCACCTTGGTCCTGTTGTATTTACACTTTTTATCTTCCCAATGTCATCCTTCATTCTAAAATACTAATGTATGCCGATTTTTAAGAGCTTGGAAAATTCTAATGATATACGTCTTCTACAGGAAGATTTAGACATGTTTTCTCCATGGTGCAAAATCCATTTGATGGAACTTAATATTACAAAATGCAGAACATGTCGTTTTACGGAAATAACAAAATTAATTCGAACTATAATATAAATAGTACAACTCTGGAAGAAGTTAACTCTATTGTTGATCTTGGAATTTTGCTAGATCACAGACTAAACTTCTGTGATCATATTGCGCTAATAGTTAATAAAGCTTTCGATGTGCTTGGATTCATGAAACGCTGGTCTAAGTAGTTTTCTGACCCATATATTACCAAGGCAGTATCTTGGTTCGCCATATTCTAGAATATGGTTGTATCATTTGGGATCCTTGCTACAGTATACATATTAACAGCATTGAATCTGTTCAAAAACAGTTTTTGATATTTTGTTTACGTAACCTCGGATGGAACTCTTTTGTGCTGCCACCATATGAGAATAGACCCAACCTTGTGACGATGGAATTCGGGAACTCTCGTTTCCACCCACACTGTATAGTATATTACTTGTGTTTTTTAATGAACTAATAATTCGTAATTTATACATTGAAATCTGATATAATTCTTTTAATTTAATTTTTTATAATTCGTAATGTTACAAAATTCTCTTGTTACATTTATATATTTCTCTTTGATGCAGTTGCAGTTTTGTGTTTTTTCATTGTTTTGTTTATTGGATAATATGGGATATATAATATTTTGATTTTTTTAATATTATGTTGATGTTGTCCATTTGATTTATCAACTAAATCCCAATTTGTACTCATAACAATCAAATAAACAATCTGATAAGAAAGGCATGAACTATTATTTTACAATAAGAAAAAATATACCTAATATAAACGGGAAAGATTTCAAAATATTATTTATTAGTCTTTCTTGAAATATTTAATAATGAGCAGAAATATGTTTGCCTAACTGATGATGAACCGGTTCAACTAGTTGAAGTTTTACCCAACATTCCGTTGAACTGTGACTCAATTGTAAATAATACACCAATTGTTCTCAACGATGATAGTGATGGTGATGATTATGATGGAGAAATAGAAGCAATCAATATTAATTCAGATTCCGATTCTACTTCAGGCATGGAGACAAATATAAATGGGGAATATACAAATCTTCAGAATGAGTTTTGTAGTGTACTACAAACTCAAATAGATATAGCAAAAGCACGTGTACATGAGTTAGAACAAAAACGTGAGGAATATTTAATTTCCTTAGAAAAGGAGAGAAAACTGAAAATAATAATACAAAAGGCAAAGCAAATATACAAAGAATACAAAAAGCATAGAGTATCAGTATATGAAAAAATTAAACAAAAAAAAACGAATTCGAAGTGTTCGGTGTGTTTGGAAGATAACATTCCAGGAAGAGATGTTTATTTCCCAAATTGCAGTCACCAAATCTGTAAAAAATGTTATAGAGTGCTGAGAACAAATGAATGTCCTCAATGTAGAAAAAATATAGAAGTTCTACAAATAATAAAACACTCTGGTGATCGTTTTTTTATGAAAGCATCCCAACATTGAAAATCATTAATATAAATTTATATTGTTTATTTTATTTTTATTACTATATATGTACATGAGAAATAAAATACAATAAATCCTAATACTAAAATTATTTCTTTTAAAATTAAAATTATATTGTTTTTTTATTGTTTTTCTGGAGAAAAATTAAAAATACGTTTCTATAAATTATAAAGCTTTATTGTTAATATATATTGATTATAATATGATTTACAAGCACATATATTAAACGATTCCATTTGAATATTTTTACAGTCATATTTGTGAATATTGTTATTGAAATATATAAAATACTAATGTTATTATACATTCGCAATTCATTGATAATTTTCAGAAAGAAAATTATATGATTATGATCAATACGGTTACTATATTTATCCAACAGCTCTTTTAGTTCAGATGATGTCACCATTTTTAATTTATCTTTATAAAAATGATATTATTAGAGAGACTTAATGTTAGCCATATAACGAACAATTATTAACTGATTATAAATTAATAAAATTCATTAAGAGTTTCGACTAATTATGAACCGTATATAACTGTATATAAGAAACTAATTTGCGTCAAATTTTATTTGAATACCAACATTTTTAAGAAATTTATATACATTTAAGTGATTTTCTTAAGTGGACTTTATCAGCAATCAGGGTGCTTTACAACTTTTACAATACTGTCAAAAACTAAAACGTCTTATTTTGAGATCTTGTAGGATATTAACCTCATATCATGGTGAAATTAAATACAAGGTGACAGCATTGCTACAACAATTACAACAAGGCAAGAACAACAGGCATTTTTGTTTGTGTAATACTTTCGTTACTGTCAAAAACATCTGGCATAAAATAAAGAAAACAAACATACAAACATGGATAAAAACAGAAAACAATAGTAGTGAAAAATTGTTTATTTTATTTTCTTAAACAATTTCGAAACTCGTGATGATTTTGTTCGGGGCATTTTGATTAATGAGGAAATTCTAGACAGTCGTATCTGCGTTTCCCTCTTGCCACGCGAACAGTATGCTCGAAAGCTGAACAATTGGCTGATATATTGGCAATTAAGACTGCTGCTATAAAAATTATGAAATTACCTCTGAAACAGGATGAAAGTGATTACTTTTCCAGCAGTGATGAAGAAGATTCACAACATTTTTCTCCCCTACCTGATGATGCCAATAGTGAGGCCATTTAAATAACAGATTTGTATAATTTTGTTAATACAGGCTACTTTATTTTTTAGTTTTCCTATCGTAAGTGGTCGATTCTTTGTCCAGAGGTTTTCAGGAGAAATCAAATCCAGATTTCTATATACCCGAAATTAATTCTTCCCGCTACGCGTACAACATGTCTCTCAAAGAGGTCAACTTTAATGTGGTTAAGGCTATTTTCAGTTTGCCCACCATTAAGGAACCCTCTAATAATAATGTTTTAATTAAAATTAATGCAGTCTTATTCTTCCAAAAAAGTTTTTATTTTTATTCACATTTTAAAAAAAAAGATTGGAAATATACATAATAAAAAAAAGAATTATAGTGTGTTCTCGAACTGGCTTTATTGGAAATAAAGCTGCTTGGAGTAAGATTCTTTTGGCATAACTTACTCCACTGTTCTCTTTTTCTTGGGTCTTGAGGAACCTTAAAGAAAGTACCACTTCCAGCTACTCCTTTTTTACGGCATAAGATGCAACAACGCATTTTTCTGCAGCAAAAAAAAAATTACTTTTAAAGAGGAATCTTAACATTTATCTTACAGAAAAAAACTAACACTTTTAGTAAAACAATTCAAAAAACAAACACACTATTTAATATAATATAGTTTTTTTTAACACTTTTAAGCTATTTTACGCAGATAAAACGGCGAAAAAACTCAATTTTTCAAAAACAAAATAATTTTGTAACGTTTTTATATAAACTTTGACTATTTGTAAACAACTTTTTGACATTTTCAATTTCACCATGAACAGAGCAATCAGCTGGCGCTATGCTGTCACCTTGTATTTAATTTCACCATGGTATATCCCATATTATCCCGTAAACAAAACAATGAAAAAAACACAAAACTGCAACTAAAGCAAATAAAAAAACCAAACAAAACAAACACTCACTTCTTTTTTTATTAAGAAGTGGTATATTGTATACATTATCTAATAAACAAAACAAACTCTCACTTATAGTATTCAAAGTAAGAAATTTAGTTGAAAATACTCAACTGTGCTAATGCTTTCAGTTGGTGTGGTAAAAAATACCAAGTATTATTCTTGTGAAAAAAAACTATTAAATAAATATCGAAGTCAATGAAGTTAAAAACAATAAATTTACTAATAATTTAATTATGCCAATACACTTGTGAAAAAAAAAGATATTAAATAATACCTATGTCATATTCATTTTGTACTTAATGCTAACATTACATTTTGTTCAAGTGGAACAATTAGTAAATAAAATCGGAATATGTTTATACTTATACTTTCAGCATACGTATGTTTAACAACAATTTGTTAACAATGCCAACAAACGTATGTTGGTAATTTTAGCATATCGTGTAAACAGCATATTATTAGTGTTTGACAAATTTCCTGCGTATGTTGACAGATATGTTATTTGTTGAAAAGCGTATGCAAGCTTTTCAGTATATGGCAAATTCATATGCATATGCGATAGTGTCTATGCGATCAGAGTTGTATTTTCTAATAAAGCTGATAAGAAAACACCAATGTCGGCTTCATTGATTTAAACCACAAATTATAATCTAAAGAACAGACGTTTAAAATTAATTGTTTGTATAACACAATAATTGAACACAAATATTTATTTGAATGGCGGAAAACTGCGTTTGTTTACATTAACAAAAACATATGTTTTTGCATCTTTTTTGTGTACTAGTGTGGCACCTATGACATACTTTGTTGCGATTTTTTGTTTTTGAGTGTGATAGAAATCGGTCAGATTTTCCAGTGACTGAATCGTACGATTGTGTAGGATAGTGTATCACGACCTTTATCCCAGCCGTCGATATTTTTTTTATGTAAATACACTTCTTGTTGCATATGTACCTACAAACATACACACACAAGAACACAAAACACAATATTATGGCCGGCGGCATTGTTCAAATTAATCGACACAGGTCTTTGGAAATAAACAAAAAATATTATAAATGTTTTACATGTTTTCGTGCATTATTTGCATATTTAGTGTATAATTTAGCTCGATTTTGTTCGTAAGTTCTGCAATATTTTATTATTTATTATTATTGCTGTTTTTTACAATAAAATATTGTCTATTTTTATACCGATTCCTTGTATAATTTTACACAATAACTTTCTTCCTCTCGTCGTTCTACCCATTTCTTTTCCAAACTCTGCGTCTTTTTGCTTTTAATTCCACTTCATCGTCATCCAAAATCAGCACTGTACAAGCAATAGCTAGACCAATTTCCTTCCACGTCATCATTTATGTTTTTTTTTTATTGATATTATTTTTATTATTTAATTTTATTTCAAAAATTACACATAAAATACAGAAGTTGAATAATAATTAAAAAATGTTGTCAAACTGAATAATTTCACAAACAAATGTTTATACGACTCAGCATATGTAGCACCACATACAATTCAACATATTGTATAAACACAAAAATCGTATGTTAACTCTTATGTTGACATATCATTTGCTAACATATGCTGACATCGAAAAATTTGCTACTATCAACATATCGTGTAAACGTCTCACATATGACATAGGAATTTGCTGCTAATTTTAATCATATGGCTGTCAGCATATATATGCTGATTGAACATATCGTCTAAACCTAGCTTTAGGTTAATAGCTGAGCATTTAATATGTATGTTTGTATGTTTATAAATATGTGTGGTTGTTAGTGTTCTTATATTAGGGCATTAAAAAATCAAAATATTGTATACATTTTCCAATAAACAAAGCAAAAACACAAAACTGCAACTAAAGCAAATAAAAAAACTAAACAAAACAAACACACACTTCTTTCTTTTATTAAGAACTATCCAATAAACAAACAATCAAAACAAACCCAGCATACCATTCTAGGAGCGCTCCGAAAAAGGAGTCAGAAAATGTCCACCTAAGGAGTATTTTCGGAGCGAACGAAAAATTTGCTTGTTACTGTCCTGAGTCGGCACGCAGTATGACTCATAAATTCCACTTAATTATATGTGTACCAAAGCGTTGTTGTCCTGTTATTTGTGCTTTGAACAAAAAAACATAGCTGTACCAAACAAGAATGATCAAAACAAGATTACACAGAGCCCAAAAAACCCTCATAAAAGACTCTTTTCTGCCATTATCTAAGAGCTCTTTAAGAGCCAAAAAAAAAAACCTCATAAAAGACTCTTTTCTGACATTATCTAAGAGCTCTTTCTGACGGATCATTTTCGAACGTAATGACCGTCTTTTCTGAAGGTTTTCGGAGCAATTATGATTGTTTTTTGGGCTCATAAAGAGCGTTAACGCTCCGAAAAAGGTTTTTTTTTTTTTTTTTTTTTTTTTTTTTTTTTTTTTAGCCTTTATTTATTTATTGAATCTTCATATAATGAAATGACAATAAGTATTCAAATCTTAATACTAAAAAGAAAATAATAAGCCCAGCCAGTGCTAGACAAAAATTTTATGATACTAAAAAAATTTTACATCAACTGATCCAGTCATCTATTTTGCGCTTGAGTTAAAGCAAGGGTATCCCTCCTTCTCAACCGATTATGGCCACTAAAGTTAAGGATGTCTCGTGCAAGTGGGTTTGGGTGGTGTTCAAGTTTGCTGACATACTTTGACGCGTGTTTTGTAAATTCAACTTTTACTAATGGCACGCATAGATCTTTGTGAATTCGAGAATTTTTAACATACCATGGAGCTGCAGTAATTATACGTAGAATTTTATTTTGACCCCTTTGAATTTTTTCAATGTTTGATGCTGAGGCAGTACCCCATAATTGAATTCCATAGCACCAGATTGGCTTTAGAATTGCATTGTACAACAATAGTTTGCAGTCCAACTTTAGTGAAGAATTTCTGCCAATTAGCCAATTAAGTTGCACTGCTTTTAATCTCATCTGTGTAAGTTTCGCTTCAATATGAGACTTCCAAGTTAAACGGCGGTCGAGGTATTTGACTTCATTATGTTGAGGAATAATTTGATTATTTATTTTGATGAACGAGCAAGTTTCTTTTCGCAATGTGAAAGTGATATGAATACATTTCTGTTCATTAACCCTGATTTTCCAAAGCTCTAGCCAATTCTCTAGTTTATAAACATAATTCTGCAAATTCTGTGATGCTACTTGGTGGTCCTTATGAACGCTGATAAAGGCTGTATCGTCTGCGAAAGTTGACGTGTGGATTTTGGGGTCTGACGGCATGTCGGAGGCATAAATCAAATATAAAGTAGGACCCAGTATGCTACCCTGTGGCACACCTGTTTCAATTGGCTGAGCGGGGCTTAAAAAATTGCCTTCTTTGATTTTAAATTTGCGACCGTATAAATAGCTTTCCATAAGTTTATGGGTGTTAGCAGGCAGAGTTAATTTTATTTTGTGCATTAAACCGTCATGCCAAACTTTGTCGAACGCTTGGGACACATCAATGAAAAGGGCGGAGCAGTATTTTTTGTCTTCAAACGACCCTCTTATCACATTTACCAATCTGTGTGTTTGTTCGATGGTGCTGTGTTTAGCTCTGAAGCCGAATTGATGATTAGGAATGCATTCAGTGTCGTTCAGAATTGGAATCAACTTAGTCATTAACAATTTTTTCAAACAGTTTAGAAAAAGGTGCCAGAAAAAACTCTTTTCGGACTCATATGGCTTGCTGGGAACATACACTTACACTAACCACAACTATATCCAGGCATGAAAACACCAACATAATACCATATAATACCAACCAATACTACACACATATCAAACAACATTTCACGCCTCCCCTACTTACACATTACCTATCAACACACACACATCACTTAACAAACATTTTACACATTTCACAATCACATACTCCCATCCAGGCATGCGGGAGCAGGCACCACAATTGTATGGAAAAAGTGTCATGAAACCGAAAGGTACATAAACATACTACGACATACTTAAAGTCAGTGTAATATATTTAAATGTTAGTTAATTTGGAGGTCCACAACTCGCGTTTTGGCGTCAACACGTGTTAAGCTTTCTAAACGTTTTAAGCGTCAGGCATTTCAAGTTACATGCGAAGATTTTTCGCGTAAATATTTATTTTTTTATATGTATGTACTTTTGGAGGTGATGCCGTATGCCCAGCTGATTTTTTTTTTTATATGAAGTTTTTTCTCGGTTTGTTTGTCAAACTCATATAAAAATGGCATTTCAACTGTCATTTTTTCTGGTAACATCATCTTTAAAATAAATTTGCTTTGCATTTGTCAAAGTCAGCTGTGACGCGTGCACCGCGTTCACGAGTAGAAAGTAAACGAACTTTTCGCGTTTCAAGCGTCAGCGCGTCCTACGCTTTTGAGTGTGTTACTTAACTCATACAACTACATTGACTCTACTTTTTTGACAGTGGCTTAAAACGCATGAAACGCGTAGACGCTTGGTGTGGACCTCCAGCTTTATGTCTATTATTAGTCTTATTCGATCTCTTATACTTATTACTCTCTTTTATCTCTTTAGTATAAGATTATTATATTATATTATAGCTATTGTTATATTACTTTAATTATAATAAACCAGTCTATAGCATTAAACACATTCAATACAGCAGACTACAATATGTCAAAAATAAAATACACACGTTTTTATGAGAGTGACTATATTGACGACAGCAGGCAACACGACTGAAGGTTGTTGGCGACAAAACAAAAACAGTGTTGACCATATAGCAAAATGTGTAAAGCAAATTAAATAAAATAAAAAGCAAAATACACAATTAAAATGTCGTGATCATTTATGCGTCAAGAGCTGTTAAATGTGTCAATATTATTACATTAATAATATCAAATTTTATATTAATAAAAATGAGTGAAGTTTATTAGCATGTCTGGAATCATATACATATGTTTTTCATGTTTCATAAATAAAACGCTACTTTAAACAAAAATAAAAGCCTTAAGTGGCACCACTGAAATATAAATGGATTACTACAACAGCTGTTTGTATTTTTATTGTTTTGTTTGATTAAAGTTTGTAAGTGTGTTACTGTTTAAGATTTATTATTTTTAATGTTTTTATTTACTTTTTTGTTGTATTTTAGTAATAGCTTCTATAAAATCAACAAACTTCTCTTCAGCCATTATGTGATTAAAAAAAATCGAAGAACAAATCTATTTTTTATTTAAACGTCAGATTTCGGAATCAGCTGCTGACTATGTAGCTGTCGTTTTCAAAATAATTAATTAGCTGACTAGAGGGCGGCATAAGTACCCAGCGGCATTTGCACTCGTGTAGTCGTGTAGCCTGCCGTCTCGAAGTTGTTTAATGCTTATGCCAAATCTCCAACCTGTGTTGTTCATTGTCGCA
This sequence comes from Bellardia bayeri, assembly GCA_950370525.1. Classification (NCBI taxonomy): domain Eukaryota; kingdom Metazoa; phylum Arthropoda; class Insecta; order Diptera; family Calliphoridae; genus Bellardia; species Bellardia bayeri. The sequence continues at coordinate 49,687,047 of OX493264.1, read as the reverse complement.
TACATGTTAATTGGCGACGAGGTTAAAGAGACCGTGTGTTATTTAAGTAATATATTTGATCTTTCTTTAATTATAAATATATATGTATGTATATATAAATAATTAAAATAGACGACGAAAATGGCGGACAGAAATGTATTTGTCGGCAGTATAGAATTTTTCACAGTGGGTGAAGATTTTTCTTTATACATCAGACGACTTAATCATTTGCTGTCGTTAAGCAAGATCAATGACAATTAGGGGTTACATTACCGGTAAACGGTTAACCGGTTTTACCGGTCGTATTGATTACCGAATTTACCGGAGAAAAATACCGGCAATTTCGGTAATTGTTCATAAATATTTCAATCCAATTGAAGTTAAATTTATATATAAAATGTTATATTTTAAGAAATAAATGTTTTTTATTATTAGGTTAAAATTAAATCACATTTAGTTACTCGTCATTAAATTATAAATTTTCAGGCATAAATAATATATTACTTTCTTTTGTTCAAAGAACGAAACGTTATATAATCGTTATATAATATAGATTTAATAACAATAATATAATGTTTAAATCTTCTTATATATTTTTTGTTATAAAATAATAATAAATGTCCAGCTCTGTTGCTCAGTTGTCGCTCTTAAGTACTACGGTTATTCTGATTTAAGCCATTACTAAATTACACAAGTCTTAAATAAAATATGGGTATTCCCCTTGTTGTCGAGTGCCGAGTATACACACTTCATCTAGTGGTTGTAATTCTAGTTTGCAGTTATATGACATAGATACTTTTAAATTGTAATTTTAATTGAAAGTAAAGGCTTGTTTTAAATTGTTTGATTTGATACAGAAGCATTTAAGCTGCATTCAATTATTTTTTCAGTTATTGTTACAGTTATATTTATATAGTAAGTATTTAGTGTACTAAATAGTTATTATTTTTTATATATAAAAAAAATGTTTCCCATTTAAGTTATGAATACTGAAAAAACAAAGAAAACAGTATGGGACTATAGACGCAATGGAAAAGATACGGCCAAATGCAACAACTGCAATAAGATATTAAAAACAGCAGGAGGTTCAACTAGTGGTTTATATGCCCACCTTAAAAGTCAGCATCAAATAAATGGTTTAAAACGGATGAAACAAGATCCTTCCACTTCTTCCACATCTGTTGAATCTTCTCATCAAAGAGAGAATTTTTCAAGTGTGTGTTCATCTAATAATACCCTACAACATTACTTCAAAAGGACAGTTGATGACTCCTTTTCTGCAGTAATGGTTGCAAGAGACGGATTGGCATTTCAAAATTTTTCCACGTCTTTCGACTTAAGAAGTCTTTTAACCGCTAAAGGCTATGTGGTGCCGAAATCTGCAATGTCAATAAAAAAGATGTTCATGGAGTACGGATCTAAAATTCGGAATGAAATTCGTGCAAATATTTCAGATAAAATAAAGAAAGTTGCTAAATTTAGCCTTACGTTTGATGAGTGGACATCGCTTAAAAATCGAAGGTATATGAACATAAATGTTCATACGGCCGGAAACATGTTTTGGAACCTAGGTCTTCCAAAGGCACGTGGGTGCATGAATGCTGATAAATGTATGCAGCTAGTTGAAACTAAATTGGAAGAATTCGGGCTAAATTTTAAGAATATAGTTTCTATAACCACAGACGGTGCGGCTGTGATGAAAAAGTTAGGTTTAACGTTAGACACACACCATCAGCTATGTTTAGCACATGGAATACAGCTAGCTGTTATAGAAGTTTTATATAAAACTAACAGAATGCATTTACAAGCTAGATGATGATACGGATGCCGATGAAGATGACCTGACTGACGGGTTCAGCTTAGAAGTTCACTCGGAGATTCAAACTGATGTTTGGAAAAGAAATCCCTTTGATTTTGGATACTAAAACTAGATGGAACAGCTTACTGGCTATGTTGGAACGGTTCCATCAATTAAAATCGTGTACCAGAAAGATTCTGATTGACTTAAATATTGAAATTTCGTTTTCAGAAGATGAAATTAACTTAATTAGCATGATAATAAATGCACTGCTTCCTGTAAAATTGGCTGTAGAAGCTTTGGATGCAGCTGACTGCACATTGCTGACAAGCGATGCCACTCTAAAGTTCATGCTTGATAAATTATCTGCACAAAATAATGCTCTCAGCCGGGAATTAAAATGTCAATTAATTTTACGCATCCAAGAGCGACGCACAAGTTATTCGGACGTTATGCAGTTCTTACATAATCCTATAGAATTTAGAAATATTCATCTAGAGGATAATTATAATTTATTTAAACTACATAAACCTTCATTGATACAAACTATTGTGACGCTTATAGAACGATTGAACATGAGAAATGAATGTAACTCGACAAATGATTCAAACGAGTCTTCTGATGATGTAGAAGAAATCCCTGAATCAACCCTGTTAACAATGAAAGACAGGCTACAATTGGCCATTAAAAATCAAAATAAAATAAAATTGATTAAAATTTCCAACGTAACCAATACCACGATTTTAACAAAAGTAATAACAAAAGAAATCGCACTCCTTGAAGAAGAACAAAAGCGTGGAAAGTATCTGACGATAGCGTTCAACCACCTCTTGACAGTAAAGCCGACGTGTGTGGAATCAGAAAGAGCTTTTTCTGCAGCAGGGTTAATTTGCACAAAAATTAGAACCAGCCTTAATGACAATACAATTGACACCATTTGCCTATTGCGAGCATATTTTAATACACACGCAGATCTATTCAAAAATTTTCTCTTAATGATATAATATATTTTAACATTCTTATTTTGTTTTATTAATGAATTACATTTATTTTAAATAACTTTGTTGAACAATGCATTAACCGTTTTATTACTTTAATATATAACAATATATATTTCTCTTAATATAATTTTAAGCATTTATTTTACTCGTTACTGATAAACTTAAAATTAAACAGAATTACCGGTAAATTACCGATAAACCGGTTTTTAAATAAAACATTTACCGTTTACCGGTAAAAGCAAATGCCGGTAATTTTAAATGCCCTAATGACAATGCATCAAAAATATCGTTTTTAGTAAGCTTGGGAAGATCAGATCTATTTAAGGTATTATCATCTGTAATAGCACCTAAGGTTGAAACGGACCTATCAATTATATACGACGAGTTGGTTAATAAATTAATAAAACATTTTGAACCATTGAAAAATATCATTGCCGAGTGCTTAAAATTTTTTAAACGAATGCAGAAACACGATAAAAATTTGCAAGAATACATAATTGAGCTAAAACAAATGGCTCAGCATTGCGAGTTTGGAGCCTTTGCCGACAAATCACTATTAATCCAATTTGTTTGTGGAATAAAATGTACAAAAACACAAAATCACATTTTAAATGAAATGATAAAATACAAACATTTGATAAAGCAACGGAGGTAGCGATGGCAATTGAAATAACAAGTAAAGATGTTAATGTACTTAAAAGCATTGTGGATGATAATAATATTAATGCAGTAAGAAGTCACCGACAAAACAATTGGTTAAAGAGAGAGAATCGTGGATACAGTGGACATCAAGAGAATAATTTTCCTAAATATAATCGACGTGATAACAAAACACAACAATATCCTCAAAACACACAACAAAGAGAGGTAATCTGTTTTGCATGTGGATCTTATGGTCACATTAGGAGAAATTGCAGAAAACAAAATAGGCAAATCAATATGGTTGAGACAGATGAATTTATCGATAACGAACCAATTTTTCTCATTCTGGGTATATAAATAACTGCAATATTTTTAACAATAATTCTCATAAAACTACATTAATAATAGATAATCAACCAATTGTCTTCGAAGTTGATACTAGTGCATGTGAAACAATTATTAATATGAAGCATGTACAGAATTATTTTACAAAATCAACAATTATTAGAGACAACAGGAAGATGAAATTGGTATCTGGGTTGATGTACAAAGTAAAAATTATAAATTAGATTTAACAATATTAAATGCACACGACGATTTTGTTCCACTACTTGGTCGAAATTGATTAGATGTTTTGATTCCGTCCTGGCGTAATTTTTTTATATTTAATGTTATTAAGTTATCGTGTAATATATATATATATATATATTAATAGAATAATAGAATTTAAAAATAAGTTTATTGAGGTATTTAAAAAGCCTAGTAATTATGATGTTATAAAATCGCACTTAAAGATGATGCTTATCCAATTTTTTGTAAACCCAATATAGTTCCATATGGATTAAGACCTAAAGTCGAGGAAGAAATTGAGCGATTGTATTCTGAGGGTGTTTTAGTACCCGTGACCAGAAGATGAGCTAGTCCTTTAGTGATAGTTAGTAAGCCAAATGGATCAATCAGGTTATGTGTAAATTGTAAAAGAACGATACACAAATTCGTAGTTAGCGAACATATACCTATTCCAAGAATGGATGATATTTTTGCAAATATGTCGGGTTGGAAAGTATTTTGCAAAATTGATTTAATGAGTGCGTACCTTCAATAGAAGTATCGGAAAGGTCACGTGAACTTTTGACAATTAATACTCATATTGGATTATTTCAATATACTAGACTAATATTTGGTCTAAAAACCGCGCCACAGGAATAATGTGCGAGATTTTGAAAAGTTTAGACAATGTACATATTTATTTTGATGATATATTAGTTGGAGGTTCCAATATTTATGAATGTGCACAGAACTTACATAAGGTTTTCGAAAGATTCTTTACTGATGAACTAGTGTACTTAGGGTTTAATATAAACAGTCTGGGAATTTCACCGAATAAAGAAAGAATACAAGCTGTTTTAAATGCAACAGAGCCACAAAATAAAACACAGTTAGCATCATAAATCGGAAATATAACAATTTTAGTTCTATTTGATGTTTTTTCTAAATGGATTGATTGCATTATTATCTAGAGGACAGACGCTAAAACGGTATGTGACGAACTCAGAAAAATATTCGTAGTTTTTGGATTACCAACTTCTCTTGTAAGTGGCAATGGTCCACCATTTAGTTCTGAGTATTTCGTTAAATTTTGCAAAGCAAATGGAATTGAAGTTTTGAAATCACCATCATATCATCCTCAATCAAATGGTAGTGCAGAACGTGCTGTACAAACTGTAAAGCAGTCACTAAAAAAATGTATGATTGATACTAAAACAAAACATTTGAATTGGGATTTGAAATTAAATAATTTTTTATTACAATACAGCAAAATTAATATTTACATTTAAACCACGAACACTAATGGACGTATTAGTCAATAAAAACGATGATAGTAAGGACCAAGAAAGTAAGGAATCGATTCCAGTACATTCTCATAATAGTTCAGAAAATATTATGCCAAAGGATAGAGTATTCAGTGAGAATGAAGATGTCTTATATAGGAACGTATTTTCTAACTAAGTTAAATGGATTCCTGGGAGAATTATTAACAAAGTTAGTAATGTAAGGTTTATGGCACTAGTTAATGGAAGTTTAGAACATGCTCATGTAGATCAACTAAAGAAATTCAATATCAGACATGTTCAATATCGACCTATAAGGTATTCTATGGAACGTAGGAAGAGATTAAGGTCTAATGATGAATCAGTCATAATTACTAGAAGATGGAAGAAAATTGAACTATTGACAATGATGAATATAACGTAGATATAATATTATATAGGTATAACAAAGTATTAATCTAATTTTATAAAAGGGTAAGGGAATATAATATATTTAAATGTTAGTTATGTCTATTATTAGTCTTATTCGATCTTTTATACTTATTACTCTCTTTTATCTCTTCAGTATAAGATTATTATATTATAGCTACTTTTATATTACTTTAATTATAATAAACCAGTCAATACTGTTAGTCAGTATTGAAGAATTTAGCTTTTCGTGTTGTAGCATCCACCTCCACAGTGGTTAAACTAGATTATAATGAGTATATGTGGACAATGCATAGAAAGCCTTTCGAACATGAATCACAAGAAGCCGATTATAGAGAAAATCTTTCAAACATTGGAATAGAAGCAGCTAGTTTCGGCGATTATCACAAAGTACACTCACCCGAATAAGTTGAAAAGTACTTTATATCAAATTTTTAACACCACTTTTGTACTACTTCTACTCTCAAACCTCTTCAAACTCCATAGCCAAGTTTGTTACCAAAAAATAATCCTTCAAAAACCAAAACGTTTAAAATTATTTTTATCAAAAAATAATTCTAAAGAAATTTTCTGATTTAAAAACAAGAAACTTTTTATTACACTTTTTCTACTTCAAAACTAAATAAGTAAAGACAGTTTTTTTTGCCTTCAAATGGAAATGGAATCTGATCGAATCTGAACATCGAGCTAAAGCTCCAATTTTGTAAGAACTATGTCAAATTCTGACTAGTTTAACAGCAATATATTTCGGATGTAAAGATACCTTTCAGAAAAAAGAATGTTTTTTTAAAAAAATTACTAATTATCTATAATATTTTTAGGACTTATGAAGTGTCACGCTATTTGCCGAAATAAAAATGTTATCCTTTGTAAACATGTTTATCAAATGTCTAAATAGTCTTTTTATTATTTAATTTAATTGAAGTATTTTAAATAAATAAATCGTAAAGTGAATATTAAAATCGAATAAAGAAAAGGAGTTTTATATTTTTTTATTATAGTTTATTTGACCTTTTTTATTATTAAGATTTCAGCAATTATTTAAGCTTAAGGTCTGTTTTATAAAAAATTTTAATTTTATTGCGATATTTCGCTACGTCTTTGTGTAGCTTCTTCAGGAACAAATTTTAATTTTATAAATTTCAAAATTATCGAATATTGCGACGATTTTAACACAATTTCAATTCTAAAATGTTTTATTTGATTAAAAAAATTAAAAACAAATGAAATGTATTTTTAAAATTCAAAATAAAATTTATTATTAAAGAATGTTATTTTTTCAAGCTAAAATGGCCTAAATTTATTCAATGTAAATAAAAATCCAATTTTTAATTACAATATTTTTTCCGACGTTTCGTCGATTGTTTGTCGACTTTTTCAAGGGATTGTCTATTTAAAAGTTATAAAACAATAAAATAAATACAATAATGTAACACATAAACAATATAGACTTACAATATTAAATCTTTTTTAACACATTAAGAAATCTTAGATGTATCCAGGAGTATATGTAAAATAATTTTAATACTTAATATTTAAACTTTCAATATATATCAGCTCAAGTGATGGCAACAATATAATTCGCATTTATGTTGTTCGTGTCTTCTTCACAGAAAAAAAATCATGTTTTTTTTCAATTAAACCTTTAATTGATTTTAAAATAATTTTCAATTAAAATTTTAATTGATTCAATTACTTTTTCTGATATTTTCAATTAAATCTCACATTTTTTAATTGATACTATCATTTTGTTTACAGGTCCGCTTTCAATTAAATTTTTAATTGATTCCACAAATATTTTAATTGAAACTCATTTTTATTTTTTTCTGTGTTTCAAATTCATTGTTCTCTTAATTTGTTGTTGTATTCTAAGGCTTTCAATTGTGTATCTCTTATTATCTTTGTTTTCTATATCTAGAATTTTAACATCATCGAACTTAATTGTGTGACCAGTATGTAGGATGTGTTGTGCTAGTGCTGTTGTCTCTTTTCTCCGCATTATTTCCATTTTGTGTTCTCCCATTCTTGTCTCCAGTGTACCACTAATGTGATTTCTATATATTTTAGTATTATATTGGTTAAATTTCATCTCAATAGCGTTATTTACAAGATTTGTATGGTTGGTTGTTATGCTCGGAAGTGGTCTTAATTCAGGAGCTATTATTGACTGACAGATACAAAATCCAGTAGCTTAATGCCGTATAACCGATACCAATATGATTTCTGGATTAAAATTATGGGCCGATCTTCTTAAATTTTGGAACAGTTATTTTCATGCATATGAGGATATTTCACGTCGAGTTTCACGTCCAGTATAAACATGGATTTCGAGAGTGGACCTTATGTGGTGTATATTTTCAAATATGGACCGATATTCTCAAAATCCAGCAGTTTATTTAGGCATGTATGTAAATAATCCTTGTAAAATTTTATATCGGTCCCCTTATTTATAAGAGATTTATGAGTATTAAAGTGATTTTCGGAAGACCGAAATTCACGAAATTTTGTGGGATGATTTTTGTATATATGTATATCAATGATCTGTGCAAAGTTTTGAGTCGGTACCGATATTTATACAATATATATACGGATAAATGTCTTTTTAAGATGTGGTCCTTGTATGGGAGCTATGACCAACAACAATTTATTTGCATATAAAGTTTATTCATGTCAAATTTTTGCTGTTTAACATTAGTTATATCTGTTTTATACGTATTTAAGTGAATTTTGGAAGTGGACTTTATATGGGGGCTATGGTCAAACATAGACCGAAATAAAAAAATTTAGTTTTGCGATTTATTTTTGCATAAAACTTATTTTTGCTGAATTTTGTCTTGATATTCCAATTTTATAGGCATTTATGTATAATTGAGTAATATTTCGGGAAGATTTTTGTATGGGGGCTATGAGAAATGATGGACCGATTCTTACTATTTTCCGCACACTTTCTTCTTTTATCATAAAAACAACGTATACAAAATACAAAATTTCTCTGGTTGGCCTAAATCGATTTTGCTGATTTTCAATACCAAAGTTACCTGCAAAATAAAAAATATTTTTCTGAAAATTTCGTTTAGTTAGTTTGTATAGTTTGGACGTGAGAGTGTTTTACACAGACAGACAGACGGGCATGGCTCAATGGACTTAGAATTTCATAAGGTTTAAGAAAATATGTACTTTGTTGGGTCTCAGATGAACATTAAAAAAGTTTCACACGGAATGACAAACGAAATATACCCTCATTCACCACTCTTGGTGATGGAGGGATAAAAAGCTAATAAATAAATTAAAGCTAAAGTATTGGTATGTTTAATGATTACTAAATCATGTTAAATGTATTAAAAAGTATATCTTGTTATAGTTATGAAGAAAATAAAAGAAATACGATCATTTTTTAAACCAACACAAAGTGCAAGTGCTATTGTTGAAACAGAAGAAAAAAGAGAAACATGTGCTGAGTCCACAACTCTTGAAGAGGAGCTTCCTCAGACATCAAAAAAGATTCAAATATTAATGATGTATCTGACTTAGGAACAAAAGAAAGTGTGCCACAACAGCAGAAACAACTTTTAAAAAGACTTTTGTTGATGGACAAAATAGATCGTTTTCTTCTAAATATTATGATGCGTATGATTGGCTTGAGTATAGTTTGGAGAACTAAAGGGCTTTTTGTTTTATCTGCCGCAATTTCGGTTCTAAAGTATGTCGACAACAAAATGAGAAATTTGTAGTTTCAGGTTTCGAAAAGTGGAAAAAGCTAAGTGATGCTCTCAAAAAACATGACAAATCAGAAATGCATATTAAAAGTATACAAGGCTATAAGATGTATCAAAGCACACCCGAAATTCATGATACAATTCAAATTCAACATTCCAAACAAATAGAAGAGACTCAGAGTATTTAAAAAAGGTTATTGATTTAATTTTGGTGTTAGCACGACAGGGGCTTCCATTCCGTGGACACAGAGAGGACATAAACTCAAAAAATAGAGGAAACTTTTTTGAGATCTCAAATTATATCGGCAAAATATGATGACAAGTTCAAATCAAGTTTAGCCAAACCTAAAAATTATTCCAGTCCAACTATACAAAATGAAATTATTGAAATTGCAGCAAATCTTGCAGTTAAAAAATGTGGTTTTTATTCCCTCATACTAGATGCTGCAAGATGTTTTAAAGAAGAGCAGTTGCCGATTGTTATTAGATACGTAAATGATCTTGAAGTTGAAGAGAAATTTTTATGATTTGCAGATTGTTCTTCAGATAGATATTCAAATTCTTTACAGATCTTACTGGCAGAGTTTTTTGAAAAAAGATGATTGACTGATATACCTATTATTGGACAATCCTATGATGGCACCAACGTTATGTCAGGCTATAAAAATGGATTACAGGCAAAAATTAAAGAATCAAATCCTCAAGCTGTTTTTATTCACTGTTTAGCTCACAGATTAAATTAAGTTGTTGTGGATGCTTGTTCAAACATAAGATCAGCGACATCATTTTTTAACACAGTAGAGGCTCAAAGCCCGGAAATAACAGTGAGTTAAAAAAAGTTTGTCAATCTCTCCAGCTAAATAATATTTCAGTTAAAAGCCTTAGTACTACTAGATGGAGCTGTTATTAACAATTTTGTCCTTATTAAAGATACCTTGGAAAAGGAAATAAATGAATCAAGAGATAAAAATGCAATTGAAGTTCTTGGTATTCTAACTGCAATAACAAAACCCGATTTTATTGTTAATTTACATATTTTTTATTTTATTCTTAAGCGAATTTTCAAACAAAAGATGCTAATCTTGGCCAAGCTTATGGTTCCATTATGGCAGTGATAGAGACGTTTGAAAAAAGTCTGTTTAACTTTTTAAAAATTTGGAATCAAATAGAACAATTTTCAAACAAAAATGATATTTCATTGGAAACTCTTAGAATATCAAAAAGAAAAAAAGGAAATTCATTAGATAAAGATTTCTACCTTGATTCGCCTTTGGGCAAGAATCAGTTCTTGTATTTACCAACTACTACTTTTGCAGCAGTATACTGGTGATTGATAATATAACATCTAATTTAGAATACAGATTTAAAAGTATTCAACTTGCAAAATCAATCAACTCATTTTTTAAATTAGATTTAGAAGAATCCGCCGATATTATTGATAATTATAAACATGTATTAAATATTGACTGTGATTCTCTTAAAGCAGAAGTCATGGTATTTAAAAATTTGGTCTAGAATACAAATAGTGAACAACCTTTAGACATAAACATAATGAAATATAAAGTGGACAAAATCATCTATCTAAACTTGTTTAAACTTTTGCAAGTGGCTATGAGTCTACCAATAAGCTCAGCTGGATGTGAACGAAGTTTTTCGGCTATGAGGAGAATTAAAAAAATGGCTATTTTAAACATTAAAAACGAACTAGTCAAAAACGAAATTTTGGCAGAAGATATTCTTAATATATTTTGTAAACAAAATAGGAAACTAATCTTCGACTGAAACTAACTATTTTTATTAATTATATTTTTTATTACTTTTATTATTAATACAAATTAGTTTAAGTATATTACTTTATTTTTTTAATGTGAATGACTGAATTTATTTCTTAATTGACAATGTGATGATAAAAACCTGAAATATGCTTTAATTTTTTTTGTTTATTTAGTTTTAAACTTTAATTTAATGTGGTGTTTTCGTGTTAATATTTAGAATCCCTATAGCCCAATGTATATTTATACAGCTGTAGGGTACCAGCTTGATTGGTAGGCGTTCAAAAGAACTGCCAAAAGATTACGAAACTTAGAAAAATAAAACAAGGCAGTGATGCCGATTTATGTGAGATTCAACTAAGTCTGATTTTGTTTTATTTTAAGTCAACCTTATATACTAATTACAATATATTCTTTACTTTCTCTAACTTATACTACCTTATTCTAGTTATACATCTGTCTCAATACATATTGGTTTCAACCAATTACATTACGTTGTAATTGATTTCCACTCAATAAGAATTCTGACACTAACAAGTGTGTCACTCAATGTTTGTTTAGTCAGCATATATCAGTGAGTCTTTTATACATTCGTAATGCATGCATTTTATATATGCTGGCAAATGTATAACAGGGTGTACACATATGTGAGGTACACTCACATATGTGAGGTACACTACATTAATAACATTGTTATATGTAATATAAAAATGTTTTATACTCTTTATTTTTTTTTTTTAATAAAAATAAAAAAAGCACAATTTTTTTTTTACCGTAAAGGGCTAAAGCTTGTACACTTTGCTCAATTAATATTTTTTTCACTTCTTACTTATTACTAATGAGTTCGACTAAATGACTGATCTACATAAAAATTATTTCGAATTATTGTGGCACCTGTTTGATGTGAGAGTATAGCCAAGAATGGTGACGCCGACATTTCGTACGTTATAGTGTTGGTTGGCTCTCACTAGATCTCCACAAAATTTTCTGAAATAGGCGATGAGATTCATGCACCAAAAACATTCGATAGATTTTGGAGATGTCGCCGGTAAGCGCATACTTGTACAGACGAAAACCAAGAAATTGTAAAAACAAATCATCTTGTATAGTTGGTCCCAATAAAAGAATATCGTTCAAAGACTTTTCTATCGATTTTTTTTATCAAGGAGTCGAACACAACTCTAAGCTTTGTGCTTGTACTGTTTAGGCGCTGAACGCAATTGTGGGGTACAGCATAGTGTGGAGAATTCACATTGGAATGTAAAATTTGTGACATATATCCGATTTGCTCATATTCATATATAAACTGTATATACTGGGTTTTTAAATTTATTTTTCGATCTAAACAATGTTCGAGGAGATGAAATCTTTTTGATGCCGCTTTATATGAAGAACATAAAGCCGAATAATTTTCTTTAAAATGTAATTGACTATGATTCTTCCTTCAGAATTTGTTTCTACATTTCTGACGAAATGCGATTCACCCACCTCTTCGGATGTCCACTTATTTCTTGGTTTGCTATACAAATTTAATTTGTTCATCGAAAACAGTTTGTTCTAATGATGATACCATACATTTGTGTGTGTACATAGTATTATTTTTACATACTTATAACTGATCTGTGTAAAATTTCTGTTCGATATGAATGTTTATGTAGGTTAATGAGTTTTCGTGAGTAGTCCTCATAAGGGAACTGTGACCTATTACGGGTCAATCATCATGAAATTGTGTACTACGATTTATATATACATATATGGGTATTATTTGTGTTGCATTTCAACGTAATAATGCTTTTTATAAGAGATTTATGCGAATTTAAGAGATTTTTTGAAGTGAACTTTATATGAGGACTACGGTCAAATATTGAGCGCTTATCATAAAATTGAATATGTATTCAATTTATGTATGAACTATTAGTGTCAAATTTAAACTTGCTGCTTATGCTTATTAAAGATTAATGTGCAATTAACTGATTTACGGAAGTAGATTTATATGGCGGCTATGATCATATTTATGATTTTTATATATGTATGGACCATTTGTGTTGAATTCCAAGTTGAGAGTGGTTCTTCTAAGGGATTTATGAGCATTTAAGTGATTTGCGGAATTGTGCCCTTATTCATAAAAAATTGAAGTAAACTTCAAATGTACTTTAAGAAAATTTTGTATGAAAATGTTGTCTAAAAGCACACTTCAAACCTACTTTATTTTTTATGAATACGGCAGTTGGACTTTATATGGGAGCTATAATAATATAATATTATAATAATCTTATTATATATAGAACCCTTCCAATAAATCTCTTTGCTGTGTTGAACAGTACGTTTCAAGGTGGACATGAATCCGATGCAGTAGGTTCTTATCAAAATTGTGTTTAAATATTGAAATCCCCGGTCTCTTTTTCTTAAATGGTGAATTTTATTATATGATGAAATTTATTTGCTTATTTGTGTAAATTTTATTTTGAAACCAACAGATTTATGCTTTTCAGAAATGTACTTTATTTGGAGCTTTAGCTAATTATGTACTGATCGTCAATGAATTATTAAGTCCGATATACGATGTTTACCAATATATGACACAAAAGTTCTATGAGGAGGGAGCGTTAGCTAAACCCGAAAATGCATTGCATTCTTCTTTGTGTTTGAAATAATAAACTTTTTATATAACCTTTGAAATTATTAAACTTAAAATAAATTTTCCGTCTTATGCCCATTATTACAACTTGACAATAGTTAAAGGTATGATGTTATCGGGCAGATAAGAAGTATTTAGTTATTATAAGTTTACTTTAATCTAAAGCTTAAGCTTAAGGAAGATCATCTTGCTTTTAAATTTTATAGTGAGGTTTATGTATTTGAAGTTACCATATGTTATGGAAAAAATGTCAACTTCATGAAAAATAAATTGATTTTAATTTTGTTTTGCCAATAAATAATTTGATAAACAAAAATGGAAAGCAGACGTTTGATTTATATTAATAACCTGGAGAATATTTGAATACAGTCAGCCTCAAAGTAGGCTGTTGAATTTGAATTTTTTTCACAAACAAATATTGCCATATTTTAGAAAAAAATTATTTTATTTTACAAGGAAGTTGTAATAACGAAAAATTTTAAAGGTCACTTTATTCCTCACTTTAATTAAAGTTGCCTTTTACTATTAAGAATATTAGAGCAAGTTGTAATAATGGCCCTTAGAAGTTTATTTGAATAAATAAATAATTTATTTATTTATTAAAAAACATTTCTTTAATTTTAGTGTTGATATACGTGAAGGTTATACCAAAGCAGTTAAAAGATGGTCGGATGAAAGTGTGTTTGGGGAGAGAGCATACTTTATATTTGATAAAGAACCTGGAACATTGTCCATACAAAGCACAAAATTTGCCGATTCTGGAACATACAGATGTAGAGTGGATTTTTTAAAAGCTCAAACACGCAATAGCAAAATTACTCTTTCAGTTATTGGTAAGATTGTTTATAATGGAATGTTAATCATATTTTATTTTATAAGATTCACATCAAAAAAATATATAATTTTGTATTTACAATAATATACATATGTATGTATGTACTCGTATGTATGTATATACTAGCATGCTACATCATGTTTTACTCGACAAGCCCTACAAGAAAAATAATATCCGGTCCCAGGTTTTTTGGACTGTCGCACCGTGTTATTAATGAAAAAAAGAAACAAAACCTCGTATCTGTGGCATTTAATTTAAAAGCACGTAACTCATGTCATGTAATATTTTTACAGTGCACAAGTGTTGGGTATTAAATTTAAAACTAAAATTTTTATTGATTTCAATAAGGAAAAAGTGACATTACATTTTATATAAAAGAAAAACGTGCTAATAAAAAATTCAAGTGCAGTGTTGTCATTTATAAAATACGAGTATTTCATGGATAATATATCGAGTTTTTCAATAAGAGCGCTACAAAAGTTTTTTTAAATAAATCAAAAACGGTTTGGATATCAATGAAATTCTTTATTCCTGTGGAAGTACGTTATGTATGGAACTTGGAACTCGATTTCTTTTGCATGGCCACCACGGGCACGCTTGCAGAAGTCCAGACGCTGAACCCTATTTTCGACGGTTTTAAATCATAAATCGGCCGATACTGCTGCAATTTCACGTTCGATATTCGTAAGAAGTTTATCAATCGTCGCTGGCTTGTTGGCATAGACCATAGACTTCACCCGCAGGAAATAGTCTAAAGGCGTCAAATCATTCAATAGAGGCGACTAATCGACTGGACCATTTCGTGAGATAACACGTTCTCCAAACTTGGTTTCTAATAAATTGATTGTGACATTCGCTGTGTGGCTTGTGGCGCCGTCCTGTTGGAACCACATGTCCTCTTAGCCCATATCGCCCAATTGGGGTCAAAAATATTCTTTTATCATTGAACGATAGCGATTTCCATTTACAGTAACGTGCCGGTCTTGATCATCACGGAAGAAGTACGGCCCAATGACGCCGCCGGCCCATAAACCGCACCAAACCGTAATTTTTTCGGGATGCAATGATGACTCATGGAGTACTTTATGTAGACTATTAAATTGCAAAGTGTCTCTCGTCACGAAAGCATGCAACCATAATAGGGCTTGATTTCGAGCGGGCATTTGATAAAATAGGCATACATTCAATAGTCGAGCAATGGAAGGAGTGGAAGGTTGGTCCGTAATTATTAGGTATATTATAAATTTTATGTCCAGTAGAAAAATTACAGTCCGAATTCAAAACCGCTATTCTTCCTCCTTTCCACTTTTTAATGGGATACCCCAAGGGTTTCCATCATAGGTCATTTTATTTATTATTGCATACATATAGCAATGATAATATCCCGATATAGAGAGATTGACTTCTGTGCCTACGCTGACGACTTTAACCTTACTATACGTTCAGGAAAAGAAAAAGCTGTATTATTGAACCTTGACCGCGTTTTCCATGACATAAATACATGGTGTGAATCCTCGAGAGCTATTCTCTCAAGGACAAAATATAAATATATCCACATCTGTAGACTTAGAACCTGCACTAGTGTTATCCAATCATCCAACATAAACCTTTCGAAAATTGATAAATTAAAAACGTTGGGACTTATTATAAATAAGCGTTACCGATGGAACAATCATGTAGAATATTTAGCGCAGAGACTTAATATTGTGTCTATCAAGCACTAAGTTTAATTGCAACACCAACTCCCTTGTATCGATCTCAAAGGCAATTATTTTATCTAAAATCAACTATGGTCTACCACTGTATGGCAATGCGCCCAAATCTCTTCTTAAAAAAAATGATGTTATAAATAACTCTGCCATAAGAACTTCCCTAGGAGCTTTACGTTCAACTCCTGTTAACAACATCCTTTTTGAAACTAATATTAAACCGGTAAAATTACAAATAGAAATATCAACCACTAAACTTTTCAAAATTCTACTGTACGGTTCTAATGTATCAATATTAAACATTCTCAAAAAAGTAAAATCAGCCAAGAAAATACCCAAAGTTCCCTAAGTTTTCCTTATAATAGTATATACCTCCTTTTATAAATAGACTAAACAACCTCCACCGTGGTCTCTCTGGAGCCACTCCATAGATACTACAGTCCACGAATTTGTAAAATCTAAGACAAATCCATCTGAATTCAGAATCATGTTTGCAACTAAAAAAAAAGAATATGGATGGTTCTAAAACTGATAATACAACAACATTTAGTATTACTACGGAAAATCGTATATTAAGAATGTCGATTCTACCCTCATTAGCTCCGTATATTCTGCAGAATTGATAGCTATATATGAAGCCCTATCATATGTCAAAGACAAATATGGAAAATTTGCAATATGCTCTGATTCTCTTTCTTCCTTACAATCAGTTCTCAACATTCTTAATAATAGCTTTTACGTCTCGGAAATCAGAAACGTACTAGTCAATAAATTTCCAAACATTATTTTAATATGGATACCAGGCCACTACGGTATTAAGGGAAATGAATTTGCAGACTCTGCAGCTAAAAGTGCATTAAATCTTCCTCTAATCTTAAAACCTAACTACAACCCCAGAGACATATTTAAAATGACAGATAACGCCTACTTTATACTACATAAAAACCACATTCAGAACCTATGTTCTATATGGTATAGGAGAATCAACAATACACAAAATCCAATTAACATTTCTATAACAAACGACCAGCAAAAGATTAATAGATTGGATAGAGTTAAGTTCGAACGACTACGTTTGGGATATACAAGGCTTACCCATGGAGCATTAATCTACCCAAATTTGTCACATTTTTGCAACTGTGACATAGTTTGCCCAACAAATTCCTGGCATTTTCTGTGTGAATGTCCAAAAGCACAAGTCTCTAGAATAGCAACACTCCAGAACATTGATCCTTTACATCTTCTATCTAACTCCTCAATGGAAAACGTAACTTTATTGATTAAGTTCCTTAAAATCTCTAAACTCTATAATGAAATTTGAAAATACTCTCATCTGTAAACATCTAAATTATCTATTAAATTTATAACCTAATTTAACTATAATATACTTATTTCTGAGCTGAAGGCCTACGTCGCCATTACCCTTAAGTAACATTAGCTTGTATTTTTTAATTATATGCTTAATAAATAAATAAATAGTACCTACACATGCATGTCGATGTATCAAATGTAAAGCTTTAACAATTTTGAATATACAAAAACTATCACCATTAGATAAAATTCCATTGCCCGAATTGTACTTCGAATATAATAAATAACTGATTCATTCGTAAAAATATGTATAACATGTAACGGTCGCAAAGAGTCATACAATTTCAGAGTACTTGCTACCTATCAAAATATTTACCCTGTATACAAATTCTTCTACACTCATCTGGTTATCATGACCTGTAAACTTCAAACGCCAATTTCGAATAATGTTAAGAACATTTTCGGCAAAGAAAGGATCTCTGAGAATGTCCGTGTTTGAATGATGTGTTGTGTTCGGTATATCTTCGGGTGCTCTGTTCTGTCCAGGGTCCCGAGAAATCTTGATATCCTGAAGTAATGACCTCAATTCACTTGAAATATATTCCGTCATTTCTCCTACTGAATGAGCTCGAAACTATTTGTCTTATTCTACCTTCACTATTATCACCAATATTACTATCTACCTCAGTCTGTCTAGAAGTATTCCTACCACGTCCTCGTATTACATCACAACTAATTCCACTGGCAAAATCTATAGTAAAACTGATATTAGAAGGTTCTTCTACATTTAATAAATTATCCTTGCTTCTAGTAATAGGCATTTTGCTCAAAATTAAATTTTATAAAAAATCTATACAATTTTAAATAATCTTTTCACTACTTCATTTAGGTATAAATTTGTTATAATAAAAAAAATCGCAGTAATCTACAACTTCACCAAAAAAAAACAATAAAACCCCAAATGTACTTTGAAGTATACCCGAGTTTTCGAAACACAATTTGTCCAATGCCAAGAAAAAATCCCAAAATAAAACTTCAAAGTAAACTAAAAATAAAATAAAATTAAAACAATGTTGAACCTGATGCCAAAGAGGTGTGAACCCAATAAAAATCAGTACAAAAATCCATCTTAGTAACCCCAGGTTCAAAATTTGGAGTTAATACCAAATATTCCAGTGTTACAATTTGAAGGTATAGACTCAACACTCTGTCATGTTATAATTCCAAATCAAAATGTAACACTATTTGAAAATAATTTAAAGAAAATAATATTAATTGACGATAAAATTATGAGACATCAGCATAGATGTAAGCAAAACAAAATATTTATTGTACATATCACTGTAGTATTGAAATAAAATTAAAGTACCCAGTAACAGTATTGGTAATGCTGAGGCCCCACGTTGGGCGCCATTAAATATTTATGTACCGGTCGCAAAGAGTCATACCATTTCAGAGTACTTGCTACCTATCAAAACCCAGCCGTGCTCAGTGAAAGTGGGGGGTGTTCTTTTCTCCTTATAGGTCGACCAAACCAGTCACAAAATGATTTAAATTAAAGTAGCTAAATTATATAGTAGTGTCGATTAATAATATTAAAGAAATCAAATTAAAACTAAAAAGACAACAGGTGAAGAAGACCACGATGAGGATTTAGATGTAATTAACCCTCTATCTTTACCCGCCCTAACCATGCTATCTACATTAATTTCACCGGATAGCCCACTTTACTAACTAAAATGTACCTAAACTTTTCGTGGATTCATAAAATTAAATCAACCAATCATGTTTACAATAAAAATAATTTTACATTTAATTTAAAAATATGGACCGAAATTCACAAAAAATTGTAGTATGGTTTTTGTATATATGTAAATGATCTAAGTCAAGTTTTGAGTCGGAATCGATATTTATAAGATATATGTATATAAAGAATGTCCTTTTTAAATGTGGAATTATATGGTCAATGGACTACAAAGATCAATTATTGGCCGACCATCATAAAATTTTGTAGAACAATTTATAGTCAATAAGGACTATTAAGTATTTTTGAGCACCTGTGGGAATATCTGGACAAAAAAAATATTTCTTGCAAGGATAACATAAAGGCAGTAATGCAGGATGAATGGCACAAAATTTCGCCTGATTTCACAAAAAAAAACTTGTTGATTCTATGTCTAGAAGATTGTTAGTTGTGATAAAGACAAATTTCAATATACCAGTTTACTTTATTTTGACGCGATTGCAGAAGATTGTAGAATTGTAGAACTTTTCCGGTAAAATTTAATTATTTTTTTATGTTCCTTTTTTCTAGTTTCGTTAATGAGTTATAACGGGTGGTTAAATTTCAAGGGCCGATGTTGATGTTGAATAAAATACAAACTATTTAGGAAATTATTGTAATTTTATTTTATTATGATATATTGGTATCACTCAATTATGTATGGAACAAAATATCGGCCAAATGGGCGCCGCGACCACGGCGGCACACCTCCATCCGATGGTCCAAATTTTCGATGACCCTGAGGCATAATGGAGGTTCTATGCCGTTAATGTGCCGAATTATCTCATCCTTTAGCTCTTGAATTGTTGCTGGCTTATCGACGTACATCTTTTCTTTCAAATAACCCCAAAGAAAAAAGTCCAACGGTGTCAAATCACATGATCTTGGCGGCCAATTGACATCGCCATTACGTGAGATAACACGGCCATTGAATTTGTTGCGCAAAAGAGCCATTGTTTCGTTAGCTGTGTGGCAAGTGGCACCGTCCTGCTGAAACCACATATCGTCCACATCCATATCTTCCAATTCGGGCCATAAAAAGTTCGCTATCATCTCACGATAGCGAACACCATTCACAGTAACTGCCTGACCGGCCTTATTTTGGAAAAAATACGGCCCGATGATGCCGCCAGCCCATAAACCGCACCAAACAGTCACTCTTTGTGGGTGAATTGGTTTCTGGACAATCACTCTTGGATTCTCATTCGCCCAAATGCGGCAATTCTGTTTATTGACGAATCCACTGAGGTGAAAATGTGCCTCATCACTGAAGATGATTTTCTTCGAAAATTGATCATCCACTGTTGCCATTTCTTGCCACCATTCTGCTCATTCACGACGTTTGGAATGGTCAAGAGGCTTTAGTTCTTGAACCAATTGCACCTTGAAAGCGTGTAAATGCAAGTCTTTATGCATAATGTTCATCAACGACGAGCGTGAGAGGTGCAATTGTTGGGCACGACGACGAGTTGAGGTGGACGGCTCTTCAGCCACACTATCGCGAACAGCAGCAATATTTTCTGCAGTACGAGCTGTACGAGCATGCACTGGTGTTCTCACATCTTCTACAGACCCGGTTTGCTCGAATTTTTGCGATTGTACGCACATTTGGACGATCAAATTGGCCAAAAAAAATCACGAAGTGCACGATATGCATTTTGATTTGAACGCCCATTTTCATAATAAGTCTGGTTAACTTTAACACGTTGTTGGATTGTGTATCTCTCCATGGTTCAAATTGAGTAAGTCTGAAATAGAGAAATGTCAAATAAAATTCGGAAAAAAGCTTGGCGTTTAGGTG
Organism: Bellardia bayeri; assembly: GCA_950370525.1. NCBI lineage: Eukaryota > Metazoa > Arthropoda > Insecta > Diptera > Calliphoridae > Bellardia > Bellardia bayeri. The sequence goes on along the minus strand of OX493264.1, from coordinate 49,665,801 downwards.
TGGTTCACATTCAACATCGGCCCTTACAATTTAACCACCCGTTATTACGTTACTTGGAGCTTCGAAAAAAATACTTAGAAAAATTAAACTCTTCTTAAACATTTTTTGTTTCAGCGAAATCATGGTATTAAAAATGGGCAAAATTGGCTCGGTAGGATTCGAATTATAGACCAAAGTTTCACACAAAATGTATATTTTTCAGGTATTTTTTCTCCATTTTTTTTCAAATATAATGCATGAGATTTTCAACTCATCTATTTTTATTATGGAATGACAAGTTCTGTTGTTCATACAAACGTCTACCTAAAAGTTGGCTTTATGGTACGTACATAAATGCCGATATATTGCTTGCATTAGTCCATATTTGACAATACCCCTTATATACAGTCCAATTCCAAAAATCACCGAAATCTCTTATAGACATCGTTATCAAGTTAAAATTCGACACAAATAATAAACATAAGGTCATATGAAATCTATCATTTTAAATAAAAATTATAAAATTCTCTAATACGTTTCGACGACCTGCTAATTTAATTTTCGGCACAAATCCTCGCACGAGCTTTCCTATATTCAGTCAAACGGTTGTGATACGGCGTCATCAGTGGGTGTATCATTTCAGTCTTGTTACTGTCAGTCTCAGTACAATTTTCCTAATCCTTGTTAATGTCCAATATGTTCTATTATTACCGGATGTCCTTATTAAGTCCGTCGAACATATTTCTGCCCGTTTCTCGAATATGTTTAATACAGTTTGTGCAATTTGGTCTTGCTTCCATACAATTGTAATATATTTTCTTTGTCACACTTAATTTGTTGTAGTGCACAAATATCCTCAATTTCTTTCTTTGTTCTAGCTGTCAATTTCAGAAATACGTGTTTTGTGTGATTTGCACGACTCGAACATCTGAATGTCCTCCATGAACTTTTAATATTTTCTAACTTCTTTACGAAGTTGGGAAACCCTTGAAATATATAAATGTAAGAGTTCCGCTTATTGTCTCTCATTGAAATTGAAGCCTTTAGTTTGTTAGTCATAGCCGAACTTGAATTTAAAAAATTTTCATTCTGTTTTTGACGTCGTCTGCGAATATCACCAAGTATGTCATAGTCAGTACAATTATCCTTATATTGGTTATGTAAAGCTGTTGTCAGAGAATGTCAGTCTATGTCATAAGTCTGTATGCGGTATCTCTAATACCATTCGAGGATCTTGCCTACAAAGCGGCTGGTGCTGGCTAAGAGTTTTGATTACGTCTGGGTGAATTATTTGAACTATTACTACTCTCATATCGAGATTGAGTATTAATATTCTGAATCGTTGTTGTTAATTTAGTTGAAATAAAATTTATAATTTCATTATTTAATAATCCTTAAGTCTCTGTTACAATTTGTCTGACTTGAGTATTTGAGTTATTATTATTTGCAGAATTATCTGCTGATCCGTTTTGAGTTTGATCAGTTCTTTTCCTGGTTGTAGATCTTGTCCAAACACGATTTGACCTAAAATTCAAACCATAAAACTAATAAAATAATGGGTAGTTATTATTTTTAACTTTCAAAAGAGTGGTTTATCAACTAATAATTGTCAACAAATAAATCTCATTAAAAAAGTAAAAAAAATATAAAGAACAATCTCAATCATAGGTAAGGGTAGGTAATCAATTTAATTACAAAAATCCCGATCATACAAAAATTAAGCAAACATTTTGAAAAACAAAAAACAAACAAAAACAAGTAAGTGTTTATATTCGGCTGTACTGAATCTTATATACCCACCACCAACTCACCTATTATGGGGCGAACTTCATAAAATATTGTACCGTAATTTCTATTTATTTTAGTTGAATTTCATTTCAATAACTACATTTATAAGAAACATATTCTAGTTTTAATCATGAATTTACGCTTTGTTTATATTTTTGCAACGTGTAACATAAAGCGATTAACTTTAACACACAATAAATTACCAAGTAGTTCTAAAGGGTATAGACCCAGATGTTGATCCTGCCGAGATAAAGACTAGTTTAATGGAAAATGGCTTCAAAATTAAGAGCATAACGAATATTAGAAACCGTGAAAAGATTCCTCAGCCGATGTTCAGGGTGGAATTGGAACCTGGAGATATCGTCTTAAAGAAAAACGAGTCCCATCCCATCTACAATCTGATTTACCTTCTGCATCGGAGAATCACCGTAGAAGAACCGCATAAGCGTCAGGGACCCGTCCAGTGTCTTAATTGTCAAGAATTTGGTCACACCAAAGCGTATTGTAAATTGCCGTCAGTTTGTGTTGCGTGTGGGGAACTACATACAACTGCTCAATGTGATAAGTCGAAAACTGACTCAAAAATCAAAAAATGCAGTAACTGCGGAGGTAATCATACCGCAAATTATAGAGGTTGTCCAGTTTACATTCATTTGAAAGGCATAAGGACCAACAAGACGTCAGTATTACCTGATCATCCTCAACAGCCTAATTTTGCATCGAGTAACAATTTTCCTCAATTGTTACGGCCCACTAGTCATGTAAACGTGCCTAGTTCTAGACAAGTTTCTTACGCTAACGTGGTTAAATCTAATATGCCAGGTTTGGAGCAGGAACCTAAATCACAATATTACGAGCCTAATATTAACACTCTAGAGACTACTTTGCAGACACTTGTCCAAACTATGAACACATTTTGGGGTTCACGTCTGGTAATCCCAAAGGGTCGCGTACTCTTCAACACCATTGCTCAAATGGGCTTAGATGTACTCTCAAGCGGACATCCCACCTACTGGCCGACGGAAGATTCCCGATGTTATTGACTTTGGAGTAGTGAAAAATATCCCTGTAGAATGGATGCAAGTGGATCCTTCATTATACTTGTCCTCAGATCACTCTCCTACTACATTTCAATGCATTTCCCTCAAGTGTGTGGCTCCCCATTTAGAAACATGACTAAGACCCGAGTAAGCTGGATAAAATACAAAAAGTATTTAAGTTCTCATTGCACGGAAAATATTGTGTTGAGAACTACCGACGATATCGATGAGTCGATTGGCAACTTTACCGAGGACCTTCGACGAGCTGTGCATCACGCTTCCACTTATCACGTTGAATGTAGAAATAGGACAAACAGAACTTATTTATCTGAACTCGAACATCTCCTATCAGAAAAAAGAAGAATGAGAAGAGAGTGGCAACTTCACAGGTCTCCTGAACTGAAAGCTAGGCTACGGGTATGCAGAGATATACTAAGACATTTCTTAGAAACCCAAAGAACGGCTTCACTTAGATCCTACTTGGAGGGTCTTGATAGTACCCCACAATCTGACTACTCGTTGTGGAGGGCGGCAAGAGGTTTAAAAAGACCAGTGAGAGGAAAACCTCCTTTGCGAAATCCGACTGGTGACTGGGCTAGAAACGATTCCGAGAAAGGGACATTATTTGTTAACCATTTAAGAAATGTGTTTACTAAAAACAACTCAAATAACGTATCTGATTTGCCACCACTCGTTATTAGACCTCCTGTACCTCTAAGACTAAACTTTGGTGATGTCCAAAGCGCTATTGGTACTCTGAACCTTAGAAAGGCTCCAGGTATGGATAACATCAGCAATAAAATGTTTGTGGAGTTACCTCGTGTAGCTAGAAGAATTATCCTCTTTATCTTCAACGCTATTTTACGCCTAGAATACTATCCTGCAGATTGGAAGGTGTCTATGATCACTATGATTCCTAAGTCAGGGAAGGATCACACCAAAGTAGAGTCATATAGGCCAATTAGCCTACTGCCGACAATTTCTAAACTGTTCGAAAAATTGTTAATGACTAAGTTGATTCCAATTCTGAACGACACTGAATGCATTCCTAATCATCAATTCGGCTTCAGAGCTAAACACAGCACCATCGAACAAACACACAGATTGGTAAATGTGATAAGAGGGTCGTTTGAAGACAAAAAATACTGCTCCGCCCTTTTCATTGATGTGTCCCAAGCGTTCGACAAAGTTTGGCATGACGGTTTAATGCACAAAATAAAATTAACTCTGCCTGCTAACACCCATAAACTTATGGAAAGCTATTTATACGGTCGCAAATTTAAAATCAAAGAAGGCAATTTTTTAAGCCCCGCTCAGCCAATTGAAACAGGTGTGCCACAGGGTAGCATACTGGATCCTACTTTATATTTGATTTATGCCTCCGACATGCCGTCAGACCCCAAAATCCACACGTCAACTTTCGCAGACGATACAGCCTTTATTAGCGTTCATAAGGACCACCAAGTAGCATCACAGAATTTGCAGAATTATGTTTCTAAACTAGAGAATTGGCTAGAGCTTTGGAAAATCAGGGTTAATAAACAGAAATGTATTCATATCACTTTCACATTGCGAAAAGAAACTTGCTCGTCCATCAGAATAAATAACCAAATTATTCCGCAACACAATGAAGTCGAATACCTCGGAATCCACCTCGATCGTCGTTTAACCTGAAAATCTCATATTGACGCAAAACTTACACAGATGAGATTAAAAGCAGTGCAACTTAATTGGCTAATCGGCAGAAATTCTACATTAAAGTTGGATTGCAAACTTTTGTTGTACAATGCAATTCTAAAGCCAATCTGGTGTTATGGAATTCAATTATGGGGTACTGCCTCAGCATCCAACATTGAAAAAATTCAAAGGGGTCAAAATAAAATTCTACGTATAATTACTGCAGCTCCATGGTACGTTAAAAATTCTCGAATTCACAAAGATCTAGGCATTCCTTTGGTGAAAGTCGAATTTACAAAATACGCCTCAAAATATGTCAGCAAACTTGAACACCATCCAAACCCACTTGCACGAGACATCCTTAACTTTAGTGGCCATGTTCGGTTGAGAAGGAGGGATACCCTTGCTTTAACTCAAATGCAAAACAGATGACTGGATCAGTGGATGTAAATTTTTTGTAGTATCATAATATTTTGTCTAGCACTGGCTGGACTTATTATTTTCTTTTAGTATTTAGATTCGAAAACTTATTGTCATTTCAATATCTGAAGATTCAATAAATAAATATAATGAAAAAAAAAAAAAAAAAACAATAAATTAGGCACCAAAAAGCCCTACGAACTGATTTTGGCTTTTTCAAACTTCAAAATTGTCACCCCTGTATACTCTGTGGTTATCTCGGAAGTGGAGCTTGTACGGGAGCTATGCCCAATTAAGGACCAATTTTCACAAAAGTCAATAGTATAATTTTTACATACTTATAACTGATCTGGTAAAATTTCGATTAGATATGGATGTTTATGTTGCTTAATGAGTTCGAAAGTAGTCCTCATAAGGGAACTATGACCTATTACGGGCCAATCATCAAATTGTGTACGACGATTTATATGTATATGCGTTATAATGAGTTTTATAACAGATTTATGCGCATTTAAGAAATTTCCGGAAGTGGACTTTGTATGGGGGCTGTGGTCAAATATGGACCGATGATGGACCGATCATGATGATGACCATCAGTATGGCCATTTCAATGATTTTCGGAAGCGGTTTTTGTATGGGGCTCTGTCAAAATATGGACCGATGCAAAGAAAACATCGTTTTGGTATTTCACTTTGCATGAAACTTATTATTGAAGAATTTTGTATGGATACGGCTTTCCTATAGACATTTATGTACCATAAAGTCATATTCCGGGAAGACATTTGTATGGCGGCTATGAGAAATCGACGACTGATTCCTACCATTTTTAACATGACTTATCCTTCTATAATAAAAATAAAGTGTGCAAAATTTCATCTGCATTGAAGAAAATATCAAAAAATATCTAGAAAATATCGAATTATTCTGAAACTTTGATCTATAACTCAGAACCTACTGGACTGATTTTGCCCATTTTCAATACCAAACATTTCGGTGTATCAGAGAATCTTTGGTAAAAATTTCATTGTTCTGTGTTTTTTCCGAAGCTTTATTCTGGCAACAACAGACAGGTAGACTGACGGACATGGCTAGATCGTCTTAGAATTTTATAAGAACCCAGAATATATAGACGTTTTGGTTCTACGACCATTATTTTGATAAGTTACAAACGGAATGACAGACGCAATTTACTCCCTCACCAGTCACTCAATTTCTAGATTTATAAGAATTTTCATTGTTTTATATAAGTCTTAAGAATTTCAAATAAAAATCAGATTAATACAGAACTTCTATGATTATTCTTTGATATCAGGCATATGAAACTGCCTACAGGTGCCGGTTAGTGACATAAATAATTCAGGGAATCCTTTGCCAGTTCAAATACAAGGCAAAAGAATGAACTCTGCCAAAACAGATCTTTAAACATTACAGGCGATTCTTCGGCATCGAATCTGCGCGACCATCTCATTTTTGTCATACTAGTAGAAAATAACCTGAACAGAGAACAATACAATCCAGTGAGAGTACCACAAAACTGTGAAAGATATCTCCAACTCCTATTGAAGCTGGCCCAAAACGTTGGACAGTTAAAGAGTACTTGCAGAGTTTGGAGGGAAGATCTGACCAGAATCCCAAAAATAAAATTACAAGACATCGAAGAGAAGAAAAGCTGGTGCGAAACAGGCGAAAATTCGCAGCCCCTCCACCATCCTGGGAACGAGCAAATGAAGTTTGGAGCCAAATATTTGAACTTAAAAATTCGATTAAAGAAAAAAAAAAAAAAAATAAATGTAAAGAAATTTTTTTGTAAGTCATAATGACGGGCTTAATATTTATAACATTGATAATAGCTGCCGTGATAGTATGTATTAAGATTCATATTCATAACAGCATAGAAAATTGTATTAACATTTTTAAAGATTTTATAAGTACTAAAGTCCAAAAATTGTTTTCAGTCAAAGACATTTTCTCTCTTGGTAAATTGTTAAAAAAAGGAAAGTTGAAATTAAGTATGTTCTTATAAAAATTTGTAATTATGTTGAAGATTTGAAGTTTTAATGGACTGTTTGACTTTGAAACAAATAGTAATAATGCTAAGAAGTCTCTAGGAAGACCATATAAGATAATAAACGAGAAACGGAATGAAATACAGAACATAGAAAAACTAATTACAAATTTGAAAGCTACTTGCACAGAAAAAAAATCATGTTTTTTTTCAATTAAACCTTTAATTGATTTTGAAATAATTTTCAATTAAAATTTTAATTGATTCAATTACTGTGTCACAATTGTGGAAAGTTTAACCAAGTGTTTATCTAAACCACAATTTAAAACAATAGAGCGAGCAATAACAATAATAGAACATTTGGTCATCCAATTAATAATCAGAGACAATGGAACAATAATAATAGCAGACGCTATGACTACAGAAACCGTATTATTAACCAAATCAAGATCAGGGAAAGTCTCAACTCCCGGAGGCCACACAGATGTTGTCTCCACAGGGAACATATTAGAAACCAAAATAATAAAAATACCAATTAATATTGAAGTACACGAAGATTCGGTAGTTCTAAATTGTTAAAAGCGTGTACGTATATGGAAAATGCGATAATACCCAAAAACGGTAATAAGCACATAAAACTACTTAACGTAACGGATAAAATATCAAAAGTACAAAATTTAAAAATAGAAACGATACCTCTAAAGCATTATGAGATATGTGCAATAAGAAGACAAAAACTGGAAAAATATTCGTCTGAAATATTTATAAAGCTATTGGATACTCAAACAATATTTCATATGGAGGACGAACATTTAACAACTTTGATAAACAAAAAATAGAACTAATGACAAAAGCCCAGTATACATAAAAAATTACCGTCTACCGAAATCTCAAAGAACAGAAATAAATTTACAAGTGCAATCGCTTTTGGAAAATAACATTATCGAACCATCAATAATGCACCACTTTTATTGGTACCTACACACAAAAAAAATAATTTTCATAATATTTATGAATGCACTTCATATTTTTTTTCGGTTCATAACATCTATAAATGGTTATTAATACTTATGAAACCTTTCCTATATATAAGATTTTTTTGAGGTTCCCAGTATTTCGTTGTGAATTAATTCATAACTGTCATGAATTAAGTCCATAATTGTGTTCATAAAAAAAAATCATAAATGTAAGGAAAAAAATCATAGTTATTATGAAATTATCATATTTTCTTTATTTCCCTACTTTTTTATATAACCTAGTACATACATAATATGAAACTGTACATATATTTCATGAATGCTTTTATAAAAAATAATAATAATAAGTTTTTAAAAAACATAAAGTTTATTCATAATATTTTCAAACCGGTTTGCTTATACATATATGTTTAAAATATAGAAATTATGAAAAAGTTTTTATATTTATGAATATTATCATAAAAATATGATTTTTTTTTTACATATTTGACTTTAACAGAAACTAACGGTTTCAAGTTGTGTGATATCCTGTGAGTAAGAGTAGTTGAAATTAATACATATCTATGTTCTCTGTCTTACGCACACACTTCATGATGATTTTTAAACAAAATGATTAAATGTATAAGGGGGCGTATTTATGCTAAAGCATGAAATATAAAATCACAAATGAAGATTGCTTTATCTGAGTCCACAACACCCACATCGTCGTCAAGTTATGAAGAGTCTTAATTTGGTAAGAGAACAACAATTTATAATTATCTTATAAATTTATTAATAAAATTTTAATCTAATTAGTGCCTGAAGAAGATTACGAAACAATAAGAAATTCTTTGACAGATGACAATTACTTTTCATATGACATTTGTTGAGTTGTTGCACATTTAGTTGTTTTGATTGTGATATAAATTGAAATTAATTAATTAACAAATTTTACGTTAATATATAAAGGTAACTCAATAAAATTCTCTTTTGTATCATTTAGGAGTTTTCTTAAAAAGCACGTTTACTATATTATTTGTTTTTCTGTTGGTTTCATTTAAATTCTTCATGCGAAGTAAAAATTAACGCTGGTTGGTAACACAATAGATTGTAACTATTAAATTCTTTCTAGATCTAGTATTAAGTATTTCTTTCTCTTTTTTTCTTTCTTTAATATCACACTGATCACTACACTTTATTTTGCTGATTATGAGGTTATGTATGGAGACTACCGGAACAATTAAGCCAATAGACTTCGGGGAATTGTGGCCAGTATCCCTCAGCCCTAGAAAAATGGATTTTTGTGAGCTGTAGTCTTTGCGATAGTGGATATTTCGCAAATGTAGGTTTAGGGATAACAACCTACCCTGTCTATATAGACTTCCGGGTATTAAGTATATTTACAACCTTAATCAGTTGTAGTTGCCAAGTGGATTTTTGCCTCGTTTGCAGGACTATATAAAAATATAAATTTTATGTTCACTTCACAAGAAGGTTGTCTTATTTTGTCTGCCTCATAAATAACCTTACTTTATTAAAATATATTATTTAAAGACACAAGTTACAACTTTAAATTAGGAAGTTACAAAGTTAAATTATGTTAGTTTAATTAAACTATATTTTATAATTTTTGGATGAATTTTTTTTTGCATTACTTTTAATTATATATTTGAATAAAGTAAAGAAATTTATAATCTGACACATAAAAACTTACTTTTTCAAATAATTATTAGTGACTTTGAAAGCTTTATTTTCTCAGGATATTTTGTGAATTTTTGTGAAATTTAAAATTGGACTCTTCTACGGTGGTTTCTGACAAATAGACTGAGCTGTAGGATAATATGCCTTATATAGCCTTAATTTTCTTGGAATAGTCACGCTAATCCAGCACTCCATTTTTCTTTTTTTTTCAATTACAAAAAAATAAAATTTTGGTCATATCTTCATTTGCACCACACATGTAAAAAAAACTAATGTTCCTAAAATATTCAACCGTTAGAGAACTGCATTACCATATAACAGTCACCGATTTTATATGCTCTCCATTAATAATAGTTTACATGTTATAATATTTATGTCATTCAACATCGGCTGTACACCGAAATGTTTCTAATCATGTTTCTACATTTTTTTCTTTTTGAATTAAGCCTAGTACTCTGTTCAAATTTGGGAAAAATGTTGAGCAACATCAATTATTTCATACGGAAAATTTGACGTATAACCAATGTTGCCTATCACGCGAATTTACATAATTTGACGTTTTTTTAATTGAAAGTACGCCACATTGTTTTACTTGTGTAACCAAAACACATATGTTTTGCTTTTTTGTGAATTTAAATCGAAAATAAATAAAAGTTAAAATATTTAAAAATCTGTGTTGAATCGAAATCTTTAAATAAAAATGAATAAACAAATATTACTTGCCGCTTGTGCAGCAGAAGAACAAGTAATAGATATTGTTGTTGCGACAGAAGAGCTTTTGGATAAAAATTCTACGTGAAACAATTGCTACTTTAATTTTTTCGCTGTGAAAAAATAATGTTGCCAGATACATTTCACATGTTTTTCACAAAATGAACAGAGTACTACTTCTGCAACATTTTGTCATGAAAATTTTATGTTTATTTTTTTAACATGTATTTTGACAGCATTCCACTTGAAATTTTGAACAGAGTACTATGCTTTAACTATAATAGAACTTTATCAAAATAATATTTAATGAAATGGAGAAAATTAAAGAAATTAATGAAATAAATGAAATTATTTAAAATAATGAAATCATTGAAAATAATAAAATTATTTTAAAATAATGAAATCATGAAAAATAATGAAATCATTAAAATAATAAAACAATTTAAAATAATGAAATGAATAAAATTAATAAATTGACTAAAGATTAAATATTATAACATAATAGTCATATGGCAGAGAATAAACATAAATAATATTGCTAATTTAATAAAAGTATAAGCGGAATAGAAACATAACTACAAAATAAATTAGTTGGACAGGCGCCCTACAATATGTAATAGTTTTTGATTGTAGCCTTAAGCATCACAACGCAAATCTCATTAGAGTTCTAGACAGGATGGAACAATACAACTTGAAGCTTAACCCTGGCAAGTGTTGCATTTTGAAATCCGAAATCGTGTATCTTGGACACTTGATTACACTCGAAGGTATTAAACCAGATCCAGAAAAATTCAAAGCAATTACAAAATATCCTGTGCAGAAGAATGTAGATGAAGTAAGGATATTCGTGGCATTTTGTAACTATTATAGATGCTTTTTGCAATATATTTTGAAAGAAGCATCCGGTTACTCTGTGTTTGAAGCTGGGTTACCTGGTTAGCGTTATCGTTTGCATAAATTTCTTATAAACTTAATTTTGTTTTCACTCTCAGTTTTTTATACCTACCATCAAATAGATGGGGGTATATTAATTTTGTCATTCCGTTTGTAACACATCAAAATACAGAAGCAAACAGTATATATATTCAGGGTGCTTATAAGATTCTGAGACGATCTATCATGTTTGTCCACATGTTGAAGGCTTCGAAAAAAAAAACAAGAAAAAAACCCAACCCAGTATATGCACAAAAATAATTTTTCGCTTGAGCGACTGTTCTGTTGGAAGTTTCTTTATTAATTAATTTTTAGAATAAAACTTAAGTCTAACTTAGCCTAATTATAGTTACATATTTTATGGTTCCCATGGAAAATGGAAACAATTGAATACCCATGAATGTGCTTTGTTACATTCATGAGCATTCTGTGGAAAAATTGCATCAGCAATACACATATTTGCCAGCTATATGCAGTGTGGACACAATACTCCAAGAAAGTATAAGTGTTCAGTTACATACAAACACACTACAATACAATAATGGTGTATGGTATAAATAATTAGAACAATGAAATGTTTACCAAACATTCTTTGTTTCACCGAAATGTTAGATTATTTAATTTGTAAGAAATATTTATATTGGCATACTGTCCAAGAATTTTAGATCCTCACAATTAGAAGAAAATAGCAAAAGATTTTCAAAAAACATTGAGGTGCCCCGAATTTTGGTCCATAACTCTGGTCTTAATATACTGAATTGGCATGTTTTAAATAGCAATAACAGCCCTGATTAACAATTTATACACTTAGGTTTTTTCTTTATAAGAACCCAGAATATATATGTATTTACTATTTGGTTCTACGACCAATATTTCGATGTGTTACAAACTTAATATATCCCTCATATTTTTTGTGTTTGTTATAAAAATATGGGAGTCGGTTGTATATATTGTAATATTCTATTTTAAACATCTGTAAAGTTTAAGTACATATTCAATGGTAGTTTTGGATTAATCACACTAGATTTTAATTAAATATTGAAAGTGAAGAAATGGATATGAACCATAATGAGCCGAAATGAAATATTTAATTTTACGTTTGGCTTATGTATTTTAGTTATTTCTTTGAGAAATATTAAATAAAAAAATAAAATTTTAATTTTGTTTGCAGCTCCTCCAGAAGTAGTCATTATTAGAGACGACTCTGATGTAGAGCGATCAACAGTTGTTGGTCCCTATAGCGAGGGAGACATTGTTACTTTGAAATGTGAAGCAATTGGTGGTAAGTATTCAATTCAACATTTTATTGTTCTCTTCTCTAGATTCAAATTTTGTTATTTAAAATTAGACTTTTATTTATAAAATATAATATGTACACTCAAAAAAATAATGAACTAGAAGTTAGGAAATTTTACTTATTTTGAGGACGTAATGGTTGTCGTATGGCGCCAAAGACAAATTTTATTACAAGTCAGTAAAAAATTTCCTTAATATTGGGGAAAAAAATTTACTTAATATTAGTCCGAAATTCCTACTTTTATACAACATTTTCCTAAATTATAGTAAATTTTAACTAGAATAGTGGAAAAAATTATTTTTACACTAGTTCATAAATTATCTGAAACATTGCTTCATTTTAGTTAATATTTACAAGAATATAGTTCAGATAAATTTGAGAGAACAATAAAAATTAGAAAATTTTTCGTCTATTTTAGTTAAAAAGATAAATCTTTTTTATTTAAAATTATGACAGCATGTAATAGTTCTGAGTAAAAATTTACTTCGATTTAATAAATATGTTACCAAAAACGTATAAAAAAGTTATGAATTTAGGTTAATTTTTTCCCAAAATTGGATACAATATATGTAAAAAAGAGTACATTTAAGCCTTAAAACAAGGAAAAAAATCTGCAAATAAGAACTGAAATTGAGTAAGCGCATCCACCCCAGTAGAAAAAAATTGACTAAAATTAACGGAAAAAAATACTAAAACAGAGTAAATTACTCTCAGAAAATAGGGAGAAATGTACTGTAACTTATTAAATACATGTACTCCAATAAAATAAAAAATATGTTACTAGCTAGTACATTTATTCATTATTTTAAGGAATAAATGTACCAAGTAGTAACCTATTTTTTTCTAGCTTATTAGAATAAAAGTACTAAATACAATTACATTTTTTCCAATTTAGGAGTAGTATATTTACTTAATTTTAATATTATTTTCCTAGATGCTAAATATTGCTTTATCTAGAAATAAACGTATACGAATAGGTTCTTTAAAAGGTTTATTTATTATTAAAATATTTTACAATGTAGGAATAACAAAAAAAGTACTTAAAATTTAGATTAATATTTGATTTAATTATAGTTTTGAAGATATATTTTTAAATTACAATAGAATATGTTTACAGGATTTAAATTTAATTTTTTTTTATATAAAAAGTATTTTTAATTTTTGTTTGAAATTTAGATTAATATTTGATTTAATTGTAGTTTTGACGATATTCTTTTAAATTACAATATAATATTTGTACAGGATTTAAATTTAATTTTATTATTTCTTTATAATTACCAAGTATTTAATAGGTCTTAAATAGCAGTTACAGTTTAATTCATGAATATGAATTGGAGGTGACTTTATTGATGTTGCTGGTAGTATTTTATATTCTAATAACTCAGGGCTAACAGAATATGATGAAAATACTTTCACATATGATAAAATTTTAATCATTCGACAAAATAGAAATATATTACCATCAACTTTATAAATTTTAGATGCAGTAAAGTTTGGGTCATAACCATAAATTAAAACAATTTAAAAAAATGTACTTCAGAATTTACTGCTACGTGATAAATTGTGAGAAAATTCAGAGCCTTTTCATAGTTAAATTATGGTTCTTTTCAGAAGAACTACGTGGAAGGGACACTCTTTGTGACACACTGCATCTTTGGCTATGGAACTCTGAAGGTCCTTAGTCTTCCTAATTATACTATTCCAAGGCAATCGTTACAAAAATACAAATAGCGCATCATATATTTGGAGTTACAAATAATTAAATATTCATTGGAAAATATGAAATTTCAACACAGATGCACTTTTTGAATTTAAGGAAACAAACAATAATTACGTAAAAGCTCAAATTTAAAAATTTAAAACCTTGTTTTAAAGAAAATTGTTTACGTATATATATTTGTAACACACATATCAGTTCTATATTTTCAAGAATATGCAAACTAAGACCTTATTGATGTCATAATAAGTTAAAATCGATTTCCCGGATATAGACGATTTTAATACTGCTTCAATACTAAACTATTTCGGATAAATTTTGTAAATATATTAGAAAAAGACCGAAAAATAAACTTACTTCTTCATGTTCTAATTATGAGTTTACTGATGATTGTTTTGAATCATTAAAGGACGATGACATCTCATTTTGCCATGTTTTAAGGTGATGCTCGAATAATATTATTCTTACACCGAATAATGGTTTGGGAACTATAACATCTAAACGGCTTGGTGTCATATATTTTAATGCATTTGTGTCAATGTTATGGTCTAAAAAACAAAATGTAATTATTCGCCATGGTTTAAAAAATATGTTAAAAACAACAAAAAATACCTTTAAAAATTTCCAAAAATTCATCCCCTTGAGTAGCGTTAATATATATTTTAAAGTGCCTTCGGATTCCATTATTATAGCGTTTCAATTCATCAGACGACGTTGGCGCATTTAAACACTAACAAATGAAGCAACAACAAATAATCAAAAATAATGTGCATGCACAAATGCAAAAACAATGTTACGAAACTTTTGTCAAATAAAATTCTTAACAAAGGCAATTACATACATAAACTAACTCTTGATAAACTAACATAATTAACTTTTCACTTTTTAATATTGTAAATTGACACTTGTATAACTTAAACACGGCAATGTATGTATGTATGTACATAGTACATATTTTATAGTTGACAATAAATACTTACCACGTTCCTTTTTATATTTTTGTTAATAATTGTATTTAAAATTTAGTTCTTATATTTTTAATTTTTCACTTTTATTTTAAGTGTTAATACACAGTTTATATTTTTATATTTCAATCGACTGTTTTCAACTACAACCCGTTCAGAATAAAACTAAAATCAAAAGAAAACTGGTATGTGTGTTTTTTGTATAACTAAAACAGTTACTTTCAACATTCCAATGTTACGCAAGTGGTGCTTAATTTTGCAATTTACCTAATCGTATTTAGTTTAGGTATTCGGTTTATTTATTTAGTTTGTTCTCACATAAATATATATATATGGTTAAGATTTGTTAATAAAAATGCAATTTTAAACAATTTCTTCTGGTTCAAATTGTAAAAATGTTATGCATTTATATAATGTAAAAAAAGATCGTTGTTTTTACATTGATTAACCAAATAATATGATACGATTATTTAAGTACCTAAGTATGTAAATAGTAAGATTTATCAGCACTATTTACAGATCTCTTTCTCTCGCTCTCTTCTTCATTTAAATAACCCTTATATGTATTTGGTACATTAATAGTAGTGTCAACTCTTTTAAATATATTATGTAGAATTTTAATAATGATTTGATAATTAAATAATTAAAGACATTTTTTATAAAACTTCGAATATTAGCAATTAAATCAATGAAAATATGTAAATTGTTGGTACTTCATTAATATATTATAGTTTAGTACTTAATTAATATATTATTAAAACTTGAAAAAAACAGGTTCATCATTTTTAGAGGTAAAAACCAGTACTTTAGCATTACTTATTACCTTAATTTAAATTTTGGTATTGTCATATCTGCTATAAAATGTTCTACGTTTAAGTTCAAAATATATCAAAATTAAGTAAATTATTTTCTAAAATTTAGTAAATATTTACTTATAAAAAGTTTTCTAAAACTATTTTTATTTTCAAGAAAACGACTTTATGTTCAATATTTTTGTAAGAAATTTTTACTTCAAATTAGTAAAATTTTTCATTATTTTTTAAATTATCTATATTATTTGTTTAGAAATTTAACGTACCTGTTTCAAGAAAATATATACTAAATACAAGTAAATTTTTACTATATTTTTTTCTACATTTTAAGTAATATTTAGTTAATTGTGTTCTAAAATCAAGCACAGTTGTACCAGTTACGATTTTCAATTATACAATTGTTTAAAATTTATCTGTACTTTTTTTAAGGAAGATATTCCTAAATATCAGTTTGTTACTTTTTAAGAAGTAAGACATCTTTAATTCAATAGTAGGAAATATATTGCTTTGCTTTTTAATTTATCTGAACTAGATTCTTGAAAGCATTTCTTAATAATTAGTAAGCAATAAACTCGAAGTAGAAGTTTAATAAATATGTTTTAACTATTTAACTAATGTCAAAGAAAACCATTAACAAGTTTTAAGTATATTATATATTATGAACTATTTTGGAGTAAACCATTTACTGAACTCAGTTTTTTGAACTAAAAGCAAAATTACTTAATTTTATGATGTAATTCCCTTAAGTCTAGGAAAAAATTATTATCTAGTAAATATTATTTTGCGGTTAATAATATTTTCCTACAATCAAGTAATTCATCTATAGAAAATAATAAACTAATTTCAAGTTTATGAACTATTTGCTTTGTTACTCAGATTTAGTAATTTTTATTACATTTTAATAAAATTTCCTTAATTTTAGTTAAATTTTACTCAAATTTAGGGAATTTTTTGAACTATTTGTAAGGAATTTTTTTTCATTAAATTTAGTACATGTCTTTTTTTTGAGTGTATATAATTCAAATTATCGTAAAGAATTCAAATCTTGATTTTGGGGTTTGAACACTTGCGTGGTGCACTTAAATCCACTGCATTGTGCATTTAAGCCCGATTATGATTAATTTTATTTCTATTGTCGCAGTATCTATACACTCAAAAAAATAATGAACTAGAAGTTAGGAAATTTTACTTATTTTGAGGACGTAATGGTTGTCGTATGGCGCCAAAGACAAATTTTATTACAAGTCAGTAAAAAATTTCCTTAATATTGGGGAAAAAAATTTACTTAATATTAGTCCGAAATTCCTACTTTTATACAACATTTTCCTAAATTATAGTAAATTTTAACTAGAATAGTGGAAAAAATTATTTTTACACTAGTTCATAAATTATCTGAAACATTGCTTCATTTTAGTTAATATTTACAAGAATATAGTTCAGATAAATTTGAGAGAACAATAAAAATTAGAAAATTTTTCGTCTATTTTAGTTAAAAAGATAAATCTTTTTTATTTAAAATTATGACAGCATGTAATAGTTCTGAGTAAAAATTTACTTCGATTTAATAAATATGTTACCAAAAACGTATAAAAAAGTTATGAATTTAGGTTAATTTTTTCCCAAAATTGGATACAATATATGTAAAAAAGAGTACATTTAAGCCTTAAAACAAGGAAAAAAATCTGCAAATAAGAACTGAAATTGAGTAAGCGCATCCACCCCAGTAGAAAAAAATTGACTAAAATTAACGGAAAAAAATACTAAAACAGAGTAAATTACTCTCAGAAAATAGGGAGAAATGTACTGTAACTTATTAAATACATGTACTCCAATAAAATAAAAAATATGTTACTAGCTAGTACATTTATTCATTATTTTAAGGAATAAATGTACCAAGTAGTAACCTATTTTTTTCTAGCTTATTAGAATAAAAGTACTAAATACAATTACATTTTTTCCAATTTAGGAGTAGTATATTTACTTAATTTTAATATTATTTTCCTAGATGCTAAATATTGCTTTATCTAGAAATAAACGTATACGAATAGGTTCTTTAAAAGGTTTATTTATTATTAAAATATTTTACAATGTAGGAATAACAAAAAAAGTACTTAAAATTTAGATTAATATTTGATTTAATTATAGTTTTGAAGATATATTTTTAAATTACAATAGAATATGTTTACAGGATTTAAATTTAATTTTTTTTTATATAAAAAGTATTTTTAATTTTTGTTTGAAATTTAGATTAATATTTGATTTAATTGTAGTTTTGACGATATTCTTTTAAATTACAATATAATATTTGTACAGGATTTAAATTTAATTTTATTATTTCTTTATAATTACCAAGTATTTAATAGGTCTTAAATAGCAGTTACAGTTTAATTCATGAATATGAATTGGAGGTGACTTTATTGATGTTGCTGGTAGTATTTTATATTCTAATAACTCAGGGATAACAGAATATGATGAAAATACTTTCACATATGATAAAATTTTAATCATTCGACAAAATAGAAATATATTACCATCAACTTTATAAATTTTAGATGCAGTAAAGTTTGGGTCATAACCATAAATTAAAACAATTTAAAAAAATGTACTTCAGAATTTACTGCTACGTGATAAATTGTGAGAAAATTCAGAGCCTTTTCATAGTTAAATTATGGTTCTTTTCAGAAGAACTACGTGGAAGGGACACTCTTTGTGACACACTGCATCTTTGGCTATGGAACTCTGAAGGTCCTTAGTCTTCCTAATTATACTATTCCAAGGCAATCGTTACAAAAATACAAATAGCGCATCATATATTTGGAGTTACAAATAATTAAATATTCATTGGAAAATATGAAATTTCAACACAGATGCACTTTTTGAATTTAAGGAAACAAACAATAATTACGTAAAAGCTCAAATTTAAAAATTTAAAACCTTGTTTTAAAGAAAATTTTTTACGTATATATATTTGTAACACACATATCAGTTCTATATTTTCAAGAATATGCAAACTAAGACCTTATTGATGTCATAATAAGTTAAAATCGATTTCCCGGATATAGACGATTTTAATACTGCTTCAATACTAAACTATTTCGGATAAATTTTGTAAATATATTAGAAAAAGACCGAAAAATAAACTTACTTCTTCATGTTCTAATTATGAGTTTACTGATGATTGTTTTGAATCATTAAAGGACGATGACATCTCATTTTGCCATGTTTTAAGGTGATGCTCGAATAATATTATTCTTACACCGAATAATGGTTTGGGAACTATAACATCTAAACGGCTTGGTGTCATATATTTTAATGCATTTGTGTCAATGTTATGGTCTAAAAAACAAAATGTAATTATTCGCCATGGTTTAAAAAATATGTTAAAAACAACAAAAAATACCTTTAAAAATTTCCAAAAATTCATCCCCTTGAGTAGCGTTAATATATATTTTAAAGTGCCTTCGGATTCCATTATTATAGCGTTTCAATTCATCAGACGACGTTGGCGCATTTAAACACTAACAAATGAAGCAACAACAAATAATCAAAAATAATGTGCATGCACAAATGCAAAAACAATGTTACGAAACTTTTGTCAAATAAAATTCTTAACAAAGGCAATTACATACATAAACTAACTCTTGATAAACTAACATAATTAACTTTTCACTTTTTAATATTGTAAATTGACACTTGTATAACTTAAACACGGCAATGTATGTATGTATGTACATAGTACATATTTTATAGTTGACAATAAATACTTACCACGTTCCTTTTTATATTTTTGTTAATAATTGTATTTAAAATTTAGTTCTTATATTTTTAATTTTTCACTTTTATTTTAAGTGTTAATACACAGTTTATATTTTTATATTTCAATCGACTGTTTTCAACACAGAGTATAACAGAGGTGACAGAAGAGCAAAGATAGTGTAGTTTTTTTCTTGTCTCTTTCTTTGGAACCTGCCTTTTTGTTTTCTTTATGTTACTATTTTTCTGACGCAATAAAATTAATTTTTGGCACAGAGTATTTTTGTATTGTTTGATACAACCATAAAAAAATGCATTTATATCATCTAACGAATGCACAAACTCCACAATGCATACCAAGAAAGTATAAAAATTATTAAAATACAATTTAGTTAGTTATTAAAATCACAAACATATAAACAAACTTTCAATTCAAATATTCTAACTCAAATTGTTTTGTTTATTTTGTTTTGTCCACAAAATTCTTGTTGTATACAGTGCTTTGCTTTTTCACATTACAAATTTACTACCAGAAAATATTTTCTTTCTCTTTTTAATATACCTGCCTTTTTAGCTGATTGTAGCTATTTTGAAACGCCAAAATTGACGCCTCTGTGTTCTCTGTGGTTTTCAACTACAACCCGTTCAGAATAAAACTAAAATCAAAAGAAAACTGGTATGTGTGTTTTTTGTATAACTAAAACAGTTACTTTCAACATTCCAATGTTACGCAAGTGGTGCTTAATTTTGCAATTTACCTAATCGTATTTAGTTTAGGTATTCGGTTTATTTATTTAGTTTGTTCTCACATAAATATATATATATGGTTAAGATTTGTTAATAAAAATGCAATTTTAAACAATTTCTTCTGGTTCAAATTGTAAAAATGTTATGCATTTATATAATGTAAAAAAAGATCGTTGTTTTTACATTGATTAACCAAATAATATGATACGATTATTTAAGTACCTAAGTATGTAAATAGTAAGATTTATCAGCACTATTTACAGATCTCTTTCTCTCGCTCTCTTCTTCATTTAAATAACCCTTATATGTATTTGGTACATTAATAGTAGTGTCAACTCTTTTAAATATATTATGTAGAATTTTAATAATGATTTGATAATTAAATAATTAAAGACATTTTTTATAAAACTTCGAATATTAGCAATTAAATCAATGAAAATATGTAAATTGTTGGTACTTAATTAATATATTATAGTTTAGTACTTAATTAATATATTATTAAAACTTGAAAAAAACAGGTTCATCATTTTTAGAGGTAAAAACCAGTACTTTAGCATTACTTATTACCTTAATTTAAATTTTGGTATTGTCATATCTGCTATAAAATGTTCTACGTTTAAGTTCAAAATATATCAAAATTAAGTAAATTATTTTCTAAAATTTAGTAAATATTTACTTATAAAAAGTTTTCTAAAACTATTTTTATTTTCAAGAAAACGACTTTATGTTCAATATTTTTGTAAGAAATTTTTACTTCAAATTAGTAAAATTTTTCATTATTTTTTAAATTATCTATATTATTTGTTTAGAAATTTAACGTACCTGTTTCAAGAAAATATATACTAAATACAAGTAAATTTTTACTATATTTTTTTCTACATTTTAAGTAATATTTAGTTAATTGTGTTCTAAAATCAAGCACAGTTGTACCAGTTACGATTTTCAATTATACAATTGTTTAAAATTTATCTGTACTTTTTTTAAGGAAGATATTCCTAAATATCAGTTTGTTACTTTTTAAGAAGTAAGACATCTTTAATTCAATAGTAGGAAATATATTGCTTTGCTTTTTAATTTATCTGAACTAGATTCTTGAAAGCATTTCTTAATAATTAGTAAGCAATAAACTCGAAGTAGAAGTTTAATAAATATGTTTTAACTATGTTTTAACTATTTAACTAATGTCAAAGAAAACCATTAACAAGTTTTAAGTATATTATAAATTATGAACTATTTTGGAGTAAACCATTTACTGAACTCAGTTTTTTGAACTAAAAGCAAAATTACTTAATTTTATGATGTAATTCCCTTAAGTCTAGGAAAAAATTATTATCTAGTAAATATTATTTTGCGGTTAATAATATTTTCCTACAATCAAGTAATTCATCTATAGAAAATAATAAACTAATTTCAAGTTTATGAACTATTTGCTTTGTTACTCAGATTTAGTAATTTTTATTACATTTTAATAAAATTTCCTTAATTTTAGTTAAATTTTACTCAAATTTAGGGAATTTTTTGAACTATTTGTAAGGAATTTTTTTTCATTAAATTTAGTACATGTCTTTTTTTTGAGTGTATATAATTCAAATTATCGTAAAGAATTCAAATCTTGATTTTGGGGTTTGAACACTTGCGTGGTGCACTTAAATCCACTGCATTGTGCATTTAAGCCCGATTATGATTAATTTTATTTCTATTGTCGCAGTATCTATACGATCTTTAAAGCTTTAAAAGATAATATTCAATAAATTTGTGAAATTCTCGTCAAGGTTACTAAAAATTCAATATTTCTTATATTTCATGTTTATAAAAATGCGGTTGATTTTCAACTTCAGTTTTACTAAATTTTTAAAATTTAACCCAACCATGCCCTTCTAGTGTTCCAAAAGAAATTCCTCGAACAGTCTGAAAACACGTACATAAATACGTCAAAATACTTAATGCTTTTAGTTTTATATTTTACGATAAAACTAAATTTATGTTTCTTATTAAAATCATTACCTCCAATGTATCTGTGAAAGGAAACTAGATTTATTTTTTTATCAGCCATTTTAATAGTCCGTATTTGATGATGTGAGATGTAAGCTCGTAAGATAGTTAGCTCGTAAGTAAGCATTCTCTAGAACTAGTAAGAATTCGACGCTTTTTGTCGTTTTTTGAAAAATTAAAACAACTATGCAAGAAAATGCAACAATCCAAAAAAATCTGTACACTCGTAGTGAATTATTTTAATGAATATTTAAGTTAAAAATATAGAAAAAAAATAATTCATTTATTTACAATTTATACATTTAAGGTTAATAAGTAAATTGTATAACAATCGTATAACATTTAGTGCTGAACTCCACTGAGAATAACAGCATAATATAATCCTTAGGATAATATAAAATTTCGACAGTTTTGAAGAATATTTAGAAATTTATTACATACTAGCTAAACCCGGTGTGCTTCGCTACCCCCCTCGATATAAAATAAAACGTATTTATCAGGCATGTGATGGAAATCGAAAACGAATAAGTTTTAGAATTAAATTTTTTCGTAATATTTCTGTATTGAAAAACTTTTATCACATAAAATATTAAGATATTGTGCTACTAAAGAGAATCTTAAAAGAAAAATTTTAAAAATTAGATTAGAAATGCATTAAAATGTACTTCAAAAACTCATTCGTTTTCGATTTCCATCACATGCCTGTATATATGTATGTATTTACAAAAATGTATTTATTTAATTTTAATGTATTTATTACGATGCTTTAAGTTTAGTTTTCCCATCAGGAGCATACACATATACACGGGATATTAACCTTGAGCTTTGTTAACAGTCATCGCAAACGCTAACCGAACAGAAAAAAATTGTTTAGTATCGAATGGTGAATCTGTTGGTAGCATTGGAATGCGTAGCAAAAGCACATCTGTACCTTTATATTTTCCTGTTTTAATGGTCGCTTCTAATAATTATTTCTCATTTTGTTTTTACTGCAAGTCGATTGCCATTGCAAAGCCGTGGTGATTGATATTACGCAGTAAAATAATTGGCACTCCAATTTTAAGTTGTAGCACATGTGGTGGTAAGCCTGGCACATCGAGTGAATTTAAAAACTCAACAGGATAAATAACGGCCTTACGGGTTGCTTGATTGATTTGACGCATTCAAAGTGATATCCATCTTCTCCATATTGAAAAATAATAGGATACTGAAGCGCGTCATATGAGCGATGCATTTCAGTGGGCGAGGCCATGCCCCTTTGTCGACCTACATAGTCAAGACTTTATTATTTCGTAAGAATATCCCATTGTGAAAATGTAATGACGATCGGTCCAGTCGTTAAGACTATTTTACGATTTTTAATTTTCCTAAAAAGGGGCGTGATTCCACCCACTTTTCTCCTGGTACCTATTCCTAATTATGCCAATACCATATGTACCACATATCATTGACGTAGGTAGGTAGGGTACAATTGTACCTTCATATAAGTCGTAAGAAAAAAACAAAAAAAAATAAAGCAGAGTTATTTTTATTAGTTTTATTTGAAAAGAACAAACGAATACACACTATATGACCAAATATTTAGGAAATAACAATATATTTTTGTGGTGTTTCCTTGCATGAAAAACATGTGGTACTTTGCATAGAGTGTTCATCGCACACAGGTTTCAAGCAGATTGCACACGCCTTTCTAGTCTTACGTTGTTTGCGTGTCTCACATTGACAAACATAACATCTTCCAACCACCGTTGATGCTCCCCGTCTACCAAAAGGTACTTTGGAACCAATTTCTGGACTTTGTGTTGCCAAGTACCATTTCTATAGCACTTCGAATAAAATATTTACCTGTTATAAGTTTGTTGCCACTACGGTCTTTGACTGATTGCATACATAGGTGTTTTGAAAGATCTTTCAAGAACTTTCGTCGTTGATCTTTTGATACACTGTTTGGGTGGTGGCTTCTATATAATATATAGGAGGCAAAAGCAGCAACGTCAACCATGTTATAAAATAATGCTAGAGGCCAGAGCTTTGTTCGTCGTTTTACGGTGTATTCGCCCAACATTTTTTTCATGACATCTACTTCCCCTTTTGTTTTATTATAATATTTTATAATTTCTAGCTTAGCAGCATCCGTGTTTTCTACTTCTCCTGTCATGTGCATAGTTGATAGTAGTTCACCGATTTCTTGTTTTTTGGCACGTATGAACAGATTGTGGCATCACTGTTATAAGCAAAGTTGGTGGAGTTGATAGGCCTTTCCTTTGCTGGCTGCATATTGCTGGGTAAAATTTTTTTATTTTTTCTTACTGTACCAACTAAACTCATGTTTCAAGAACTTAAGACCTTGCCCAATTGTAAGGATGTAAAAAAAATTATCTGTAACCACATTCCTTCCAGAGCCCTTATACAGTTGAACTAAGTCCAGCACAGTTCGTTCACCAATATTTGTTTGTCTTGGACCGTCTTTCGGCTTTCCGGTATAAATTTGACCATGTAATGGATAGGAATTTGATGAATCACAAGCCCAGAATATTTTTATGCCATACTTAGCCGGCTTAGAACGTATATACTAAGTAAATTTGGTATGGCCTCTAAAAGGAAATAATTGTTCGCCTACTGTGATACACTCATATGGTTTGCACGCATTCTCTAAATTTTTGTTCATCATTGTCCAGATATCCCGAGTGGTATGTTCCGTTTCAATACCACTCATAGTAAGAAATCAAAATAATTTACCGAAATATCTTCTTACAACGCACGCAAGTCAATAAGACACACTGATACTAATGTGAGAGTTAGATTTTTTGGTATTCACTTTTTTTCTACTACTTGTTTTTACTTTACGGGTATTCCCCTGTATGTATGTTATCACAACAAAGTACTATTCAAGTGTATTTATATGTATAAGGTGATAGCACTGGTGCAACAACAACAATGCAAACAAAATAAGAGTTTTGTTTACATAGTATGTACTGATCAAACGTCAAACATATCTGATTAGAATTGCAAAAAATGTATACATGTGTACGTAAAATAAGTTTTTTTTTAGCCACGGGCCTGTTCTATCATTTGTTTATTAAATAAGAACAGAATAATTTAATTATATTAATAGGAAAAACCATACATATCGTGTTAATTATATAAGGGTACAATTGTACCCATACCGCCTTTTAACGTTGTAAAATTTTTCCGCTGGACAAAGGTTAAAGATACCTTTTACTATTAAGAACATTACAGGCAAGTTGTAATAATGACCCTAAACGTAGTTGTGATTTGTGGCCCAAAAGCCAGTAAAGTCGTTTTGATTTAATATGTACTTAGTTGTTGTTTTTTATATTTAATATGTGTTTTCCATGTCAGCCTTCGATCTATGTGTATTCCTAAGTATTTGACGCAATCACTTTGTGAAATTTGAATGTCATTCATGTATACATTATTGCAATTTCCTCGTCGTAAGGAGAAAGTTATGTGTAAGGATTTTTGTGAATTGATTTTATATTCCATTTGTTTAACCAAGTTTCAATTTCGTTGAGTTCTCTTACCGCTAAGTTTGATGCATTGTTTGGGCATATGTCAGAGGCTACTACCGCAGTGTCATCTGCATACGTTGCAACTAATACGTTTTCAATGATGTGAATATGTGAATATAGTAAATAGAACTGGTCCTAAAACGCTAATTTGTGGTACGCCAGCATTGATGTTATACATTTTAGATGACGCATCGTAAACTTTTACATAAAAGTTTCTGTCAGTTAAATACTATTTTAACCATGGTGAAATTATACCACGTGACAGCATAGCGCCAGCTGATTATTTTTTGCTCTATTTATGGTGAAATTGAAAATGTCAAAAAGTTGTTTACAAATAATCAAAGTTTACATAAAAACGTTACAAATTTATTTTGTTTTTGAAATATTGAGTTTTTGTCGCCCTTTTTTCTGCGTAACATAGCTTAAAAGTGTTAAAAAACTATATTATATTAATTAGTGTGTTTGTTTTTTGAGTTGTTTTGCTAAAAATGTTAGTTTTTTTTGTAAGATAAATATGTATTAAGATTCCTCTTTAAAGTGATTTTTTTTTTGCTGCAGAAAAATGCGTTGTTATACAATACCTATACATACATATATACATACATTAATTTTGAAAATAAAGAATTTTACATGTTTTACTTTGCAAAATTACGTATTACTTGTATATTTAAATAAATATTATGCGTAACTTAAAGAAAAATTCTTTGAGAAAATAAAAGAAACAAAAAAAAAATCACAATTGTTTTCTGTTTTTGTCCATGTTTGTATGTTTGTTTTCTTTATTTTATGCCAGATGTTTTTGACAGTAACGAAAGTATTACACAAACAAAAATGCCTGTTGTTCTTACCTTGTTGTAATTGTTGTAGCAATGCTGTCACCTGGTATTTAATTTCACCATGATTTTAACAGTAGATAAAAAGGAGTTGAAAGTAGTTTTTTTTAAATTTATAAAATAGGCCGATGTGCCAAACTTTATCAAATGCTTGTTGAACGTCTAAAAATACACATGAGATATATTTTTTGGTTTCCAATGCATCTTTTTTTTTGACTAGCACTCAGGGGACGACCCCTACTTATGCAATGCATTGTGGTGGAACTAGGAAAATAGGTTATGGGAGGGAGGATAGAGGGAGTAGTGTTTGTGAGCATTTGACTTGAATTTTCCTATATTGAAAGTGGTAGGGAATACTTCTGCTGGTAGTTTATTTCACATACGGACAGTACTGCTAAAGATATAATTTTCCCTGCAGTGTGTTGTGCGATCAACTATCCAATCGATCACAAATGGGGGAGCCCTGACTGAAGAACATGTATTATAGTAACACATTCCATTTTAGTATCGATAGAACAGTGAAACACAACCCACATTGCGACGATGATCCAATGAATCAATAGAGTTGGTAATCCTACTGTCACCGATTAGCATCTTCGCCTCCTGTACGCGGTCGAGTTACTCCAAAATATACTTCGAAGCACCGGCCCATACATTATATTCGGCCGAATATAGGTGGTGTAAATAGTAAGAAGGTGAGATGGAGTGAAGTATTTTATACACCGTTTTAAAAAACCAAGGCACTTGAGCACTTCCTTTGACACTTGAAAAATGTATTTGATCCAGCGGACCATATTTACACCGGCCATTAAAACAGATGAAGCAACATGATCTGTTGTGCATTAATAAACAACACTGAGTCTTACATGCGTTAAAATCGACTCTGTTCGCACAACCCCATTCCGAGATTGTCTCAAGATCTCGGCTCAGCGTATCATTCATAGTTTGTCTCATTTCCCCAATCTCTAAAGGGTTTGGTCTATGGTTAAATGAGTATGAATGGCAAATGTTGCTAACATCCGCAAAAGAATAGATAGGGTTCAAAGTTTGACAAAGAAGGTCATTTATAAAGATGAGAAATAAAGTGGGAGAAATAACGGAGCCTTGCGGTACCCCTTAATTAATCTTGAACTCGTCTGATAAGATCCCATCTATAACAACTCGTATAGTGCGATTTCTGAGGAAACTCGATATAAATCGAAAGAAGTTATCACCGACACCAAAAGCAATGAGTTTCCATAAGAGAGCACCATGCCAGACTCTGTCGAACGCCTTAGAAATATCTAGAGCCACCACTTTACTTTCGCCAAAACGATGTATAGAACGACACCATTTTTCCGATAGGAAGGCCACTACGTCACCCGTAGAGCGTCCTCTACGGAAGCCGTACTGGCGGTCAATGATGCAAAACATAACTCTAACCAATAAGCAATGACATGATGGCATTGCTCGGGGGTAGCATGCTTATGTCTGAAACCAAATTGGTATACAGGTATGATATTAAATTTCTCCAGAACTGGTAGTAATTTTTTCAAGAATATTTTTTCGAATACAACCAGAAGGCTTATTGGTCTATAGGATGGTACAATATTCTCTGGTTTGTTCGGTTTGTTTACCATTACGATCTCTGCAAATTTCCATTGTGAGGGGAAGTAATTTAATCTCAATACCGAGTTGTATAACAATATGAGAAAGAGAACACCTTTCTTCGGCAGGGCTTTCACTATTTTAGCATCAATGCTGTCGTAGCCTGGGGACTTTTTACAGTTGAGATTATTGATCTCCTCTCTAACTTCATGAGGAGTTATGTGTTTTATTGGCCAATCCATAAGAATGACTATATATATATTGTAAAATTTCATCAGCACAAGGGTTGTTTTGTGAATGACGTTGGAACGTAGTTTAAAGATGTAGAGCAAACGCTTCAGCTTTAGATTTATTTGTTTTACACCAATCACCGTTTAAATCTTTAACTGGTATATTTTGTGACGATGGAAGTCGTAGCCTCGTTTCCACTAGTCCACCAGTGTTATTCTTCTTTTTCTTAATTTTATTTCTTTATTATTATTATCGCTTTCTTATGAATTCTAAATTTCATTTTTATAGAGTTATGTTTTGCATCATTGATCTGCACTGAATTGTAAATTTTATTTTAAATTATAAATTTTATTATTATTAATTATATGTTGAAAATGGTTTTGCGGCAGGTAGGAGTACCACAGGTTCATGTAGTTGTTGTAATCAGCTGAGCAGATAAGACCTTGTTACCACCTTGTTAATGAGCATAAGAAAAAGGTATAAGAGATTAAAAGAAACTTGAAAGGAGGCCAGTCAGTTTCGATCGGTCGGTTTGTGAGTGTCGAGTGTGGTAATAGGTGGTATTTAATTGGTAATTTAGTGGTGCTGCGTGTTATTGTGTTGATAGATTGTGATTTCCGTGGTTTTCCCGCAGGTTTCTCAATCTATACCCACATCAGCCTCGTAAGCCGAGCGTAGTAGTATTCCCGTGGTTTTCCCGCATGTTCACGACTACGAGCTACACCAGAGTAGTGTTTCCGTGGTTAAGGCCAGCTACCACTGCCGTAGTAGTTAAGAGAGCCGACCGTTGTATAGAATCGTGTGTGAGCGTAGTTCAATTATTATAGTAGAAAAAGTTACCATATGGATTGAAATCATTTGTAATAAAGTATAATTGAAATTGGAAAACAAGCCATGTTTCTTTGAAGAGGTCACAAAAAAAATAAATATATATATTGTGACGGAACCGTGAGTTATACCCCAGCCAAGAAAGTTCGTTACAATTTCTTTTGGTGGGTCTTTATATATATATTCACTGGATTAAGATTTCTAAGAAATTTACTAATCTGCTCATTTTTAGGATTTTGTAGAGCTATTTTTAAATCTTTAGCAATTTTATTAAAGACTTTATATATTATAATGAACGTATTGGAATAGTTCCGCATTTTCTAGAATATTGACAGCAAGAATGTTTATTTTAGTTTGTTTCATACATACATATGTACATATTTATGTATAAATTAAAAGCAAATTTTATGGAAAATATGCCAGAAATAAATTGGTTTCATCTTTGGTTTATACCCAAATTTTGTTAATATTCTTCTTAAATACGTTTATAGTTATGTGGGACTCATGTGTTCAAAATTATCGTGGGTTACTTCCTCTTAGGTCATACTCCACGGTTCACTCAAACGCAAGGTAAACACGGCTCACCACCACATTGTTCGTCCCAGCAAGAACATACCAATGTATGTCTTGCATACTTGTATGAACTTGCCAGGAGCATACAATTAGCAATTTTCGATACATGAGTGCAATGATCAATGTAAATAGCTTAAGAGCTTTTATTTAATCCTTGCCATCCAGACGCTAAATCAATCAATAAAGTCCAGGACAATTGTCAGATCAGTATCCACCACTAATAGCTTAGTCATTTAACATGACCCAGGGATGAATACCGAAAAAGCAGCAATCGCCTTGAGCCAACATCCTAAATGCATGAAAACCGAATCAATAAAAGCTTTAAACACTACCAACTACAATATGTCAAAAATAAAATACACACATTTATACATGCGAATAATTATTTTGTCCTGCTGTCGTCAAAATAATCATTCACGTATAAAAGTGTGTATTTTATTTTTTGACGGTAGCCTGCTGTGGCGAATATGTTTAATGATACTCTTTACTACACTCTATTTTATAAACTATTTTTGATATTTCTAACTTAAGTATGTATCATGGTGCAACTATACAAGGTGAGTGCAGTAGCCCAGCTGACTGACTTTGTTTACAATTTACTTATGTCAAAAGTAATACTTTTTCAAGTATTTTTGACAGTAGTACATTATTTTACACAAACAAAATGCCTGTTGTTTCTGTTTTGTGTTGTATTTGTTGTCGATTTGCACTCACCTTGTATAGTTGCACCATGGTATGTATCTTATCTTTAGATTTGCTTTACAATCTGCCTACTATAGTGTACATTTTATGAGCCATTTTTATATTTGTTATTATCAAATATATTTAATATTTGTAATCGTCCTGATATTTTAGATTCATAAGTTAACATATTTTTTATTGACTTTCTTACGGAAAAGATGTGTTTAAAAAATTTCGCAAGTGCTAATTTTTAAATAATAATAAAAAACCAAGAACAACATTTATTCATTCATTCATAAAAATTCCAAAAATATTTATTCCCAAAAACTATTGCATGCAAAAGCATAAATAACAAAAAACACATACTTTACAAAAACAAATAATTTCAATAACAATAACATCTAAATTAAAATAAACAAGTAAGAGTGCTATATTCGGATATGCCGAATCTTATATACCCTTCACCTTTGTTGTGGATGTTTCTAACAATATTAATACACTTTGTTTGATCAACGCCATCTGTTGATGAAATTATTCGTAACAATTATTATTAATACACTTAGTTTTTTTGTTGTCTTGGACTTTTGCTCATATCTCCGTTATTTATGGACGGATTTTGCTGATTTGAAATAGCAAACTTCTCGAAAGCATGTCTGACATAATTATTGAAGATTTGGTACCCGAAGATATCTGGGGACTTCAGAAAATTAATTTCAACAGACGGACAGACAAACATGGCTTGATAAACTCCGCTATCTATAAGGATCCAGAATATATATACTTTATAGGCTCGGAAAATTATATTGTGAAAATTACAAACGGAATGACAAACTTATATATACCCTTCTCATGACGGTGAAGGGTATAAAAATAACAACAATTTGTAACTATAACAAATTTATGTGATGAAACAATAAAGCACCGAAGCCCCCACCAAATAGCACTGGCTGGACTTATTATTTTCTTTTAGTATTAAGATTCGAAAACTTATTGTCATTTCAATATCTGAAGATTCAATAAATAAATATAATAAAATATTTCAAATTAAAAAATATTTTATTTAAAAAAAAAATTATTTTTTTTAAATTATTTTTAATTTTCAAAAATATTTTTTCACGCGTGACGTAAGGCCCATAACCTGTTGTGTTAAATTTATTGAAGAGACTAAAAACTAAAAAAAATTATATTTTATACATGTGGGATGACTTACATATAACCACATACTTGGGTATTTATGTTCTTACAACACTAATCCTATCTATGCTTTTATTATATTTTCGTTAATTTGTTCGCTAAGAAAATGACGAGGAATGCAAATGACAGACAAAACAGATTAGAGTTACAGTCGAGCCGTTGAGTTAAAGAGTTGTGTCGAGAAAACATACAAAAGAAAGTGCACATTAGTTCTTAAAAACATTTAAATAAAAGTTTCTGTAATCCTTTATAAAATTAATGAACGGAATTAATAAACTAAATTATTATTTGAAAAAACACATATATAAACTAGTAAATTGGCTAAATAAAAAGGTAAGAACCCTACAAAATTGGGGGCTCAACCGGGATTTCTTTCCAAAAAATTTAAGCCAAAGTGAGTGACAATTAACAAAATTTAAAATATTAATCAAAAGAAACATTACAATTTGTGTAAATGTTGGTAGTGGTATACAAATCAAAATTGAATTCTGTCCGTAAAAACAAATACAATAAATTGTGCCGTTACATATGAACTACAATTGAGTGGCCTTGAAAATCAAGACGTTAGCTGTGTCAAAAAAAAAAACAGTTACTGTACAAAATACAATATGCATTAACATTTGTATTTTTGTTTAAAGTGAAGAAAAAGAAAAGGTGAAAAAGAGAAGTAATAATTGCCGTGAATTTAAGAGAAAAATAAATGGAGCGATTCATGCCGATGGCGCTTGAGGAAAGAAAAAATTGAGTCTAAGAGTGCAAGGTGTATATGTGTACATACATTCGAGTGACGATTGCCGATTAACAGCAGAGAGCTGGAGTTTAAGAGTGCAAGGTGTCTAAGTGTACATTTGAGTGACGATTGCCGATTAATAGCAGAGCTGGAGACGTTAGTTGCAGTCAAACATCATTATAATCAACAGAGAGAGAGAAGTCGCAACGCCTTGTAGAGTAAAGATAAGTGGTTGTAGTTTGTTGGTTATATTGTATGTAACATTGAGTTTATATAAAAAGTAGAAGGCTTTTTAATAGAAAAAAATTGTATAAAGTGGAAAATATTTGAGAGTAAAATATCATGATCGAAGAGAACATTGGAATGTTAAAGTTTTGATTTGAGTTGATTTGTTGTTTTATAATATTTTTAACATTTTTGCTTTCCATTCAGACATTAAGGTAGGGCAAAAAACTTTGGTTGAAATTGATATTTTGTTTTGGTTTAAATTAAAGTTAATTGAAAGTTTTTATAAGATATAATATTCTTTTCGTATATTTTGGCCTTACTATTAAAGGGAGAAATTAATTGAAATTAGTATCCTTTAAAATTTGAAAAAATATTTTACATATATTTTAGATTTAAATTATTGTGAATTTGTAAAACTTTTGTGCACTATCATGGAGTTAAGGGAAATTTTAGCTATGACAGTAGAAGACTTGAGAACTAACGCGGAAGACGCTGGACTGTCGTCTACTGGGTCTAAAACGGACTTACAAGAACGTCTCATTCGACATTTTTGCAATACTGACGCTACTGACGCTGGCTCTAATTTCGATGATGCAACTTCAGATTTGGTGCGCAATATGGCAGGACGTTCTAGTTTTACCCTGAAAGATATCGAAAATTCGCTAACACGGTTTTCAGGGGAAGGTGCTCCTGATGTTGAATCGTGGATTCAGGAATTCGAAGACTGTTCGCACGTGGTGCAATGGAATGAGTTGCAATGTTACATATATGCTAAACAATTGTTGACGGGTGCAGCACGAATCTTTGTAAGGAGCCAAGCAGGCGTTAGGGATTGGGGTACTCTTAAGAGAGTTTTAAAAGGAGAGTTCGGTACCAAGTTGTCATCCATTTCGATCCATAAAATGTTGAAGAGTCGCAGAAAGAAGGCAGACGAGTCTTATAAACAATATTTATACACTCTGATGGAAATTGGCAGTTCCATACATTTAGATGAAATTAGTATTGTCGAATATTTCATTGAGGGCATAACCGATTCCAGAATAAATAAGTCCATTTTATACCAAGCGCGAAATATTTCAGAGCTGAAAGAAAAAATAATTGTGTACGAAAAAATTGGTGCACCCGCGAAATCGTTAAATTTCAAAGGCAGCAAGGAAGTGGTCTCAGATGTAAAGACCGAAGACACTGTAAAATGTTTTAAGTGTGGGGAAAAGGGCCACATTTCGAAAAATTGTCGTTCAGTGGACATAAAATGTTTCAAGTGTAAGGGATTTGGCCACAAGTCATTTGAGTGCGGTACAAAAAAGAAAGTCGAAAACCCTAAAGATGAGAATATTAAGGAAGAGAAAAAAGTTGTTCATACACTGACAGACGGTGTATCTACAGCTCCGAGACGAATATTTAAAGATATTGTGGTGTTAGGAAGAACTGTCTTTGCTTTGGTCGATACTGGCAGCGATATAAGTTTACTCCGTTATGATACTCTCTTATTGTTAGGCGATGCAACGTTAGAATCCGGAACAAGAATTCTCTCGGGTATTGGTGGCAAAACAATAACGACAGTGGGTTGTCTTAAATGCGTGGTGAAAGTAGATAACCTTGAGCTAGATATTGTTTTCTATGTCGTAAAAGAGGGTGATATCTTGTATTCAGCTATTATTGGAAACGACGTTTTAAATCAAGCTGATTTAATAATCGATGTGAGAGGCGCGACATTTAGAAGAAATTTTAAACCCGTTAATATGTTTGAGACAAATTTCGACGCCACAGAGAATTCTATAGAGGAGCATTAATATCTTCCGATGAACGTTTGCTCACGTTGGACGTCAATCCAATTGCAGCAGCGCAAAATGAATTTCACGAAATAATTCACTCGATGTCTATAGATCAACAACTTTGCGATATTTTGGAACTGGATCATTTAAGTAAAGAGATACGCGCCGAGATTGAGGATGCAATTAATTCATACAGGCCAATCAAACCGACAAAGTTTCTCTCGGGTATTGGTGGCAAAACAATAACGACAGTGGGTTGTCTTAAATGCGTGGTGAAAGTAGATAACCTTGAGCTAGATATTGTTTTCTATGTCGTAAAAGAGGGTGATATCTTGTATTCAGCTATTATTGGAAACGACGTTTTAAATCAAGCTGATTTAATAATCGATGTGAGAGGCGCGACATTTAGAAGAAATTTTAAACCCGTTAATATGTTTGAGACAAATTTCGACGACACAGAGAATTCTATAGAGGAGGCGTTAATATCTTCCGATGAACGTTTGCTCACGTTGGACGTCAATCCAATTGCAGCAGCGCAAAATGAATTTCACGAAATAATTCACTCGATGTCTATAGATCAACAACTTTGCGATATTTTGGAACGGGATCATTTAAGTAAAGAGATACACGCCGAGATTGAGGATGCAATTAATTCATACAGGCCAATCAAACCGACAAAGTTTCCTATAAAAATGAAAATTGTACTGAAAGATGATATCCCAGTTGCAAGCCGGCCTAGAAGAACATCGTTTGTTGACCAGCAGAAAATTGACAAACAAGTCAGAGAATGGCTAGATGAGGGCATAGTGAAACCAAGCGTATCCGAATATTCTTCACCAGTCGTGTTAGTTTCTAAAAAAGATGGTACATGCAGACTATGCTGCGATTATCGGCGTCTCAATGAAAAATTTGTTCGCGATAACTTTCCAATGGCCCTTGTTGATGACGTCGTTCAGAAATTACAGGAGGGTAGAGTGTACACCACAATTGATTTGAGGAATGGTTTCTTCCATGTACCCATAGAGCAAGAATCACAAAAGTATACGGCCTTTGTCACACATAATGGCCAATATGAGTTTAGTTTTGTGCCATTCGGTATCTCTAATTCTCCAGCCGTATTTTGCCGTTATATTTCTGCAGTTCTCCAAGAGTTGGTTAGAGACGGTACTGTAATAATTTACATGGACGATATTGTTATTCCATCAAAAGACGAAGAGGAGGGTCTTGAAAAATTGTGTAAATTTTTAAAAGTCGCGTCGGCAAACGGCCTTGAGATAAAATGGAGCAAGTGCCAATTTCTGAGAAAAAGTATTAAATTCCTGGGATATAGAATAGAGAACTCATCAATATATCCAACAGATGAGAAAATTTCTGCGATTAGAAACTTCCCCATTCCAACTAATGTGAAAACATTGCAAAGGTTTTTGGGACTTACGTCATTCTTTCGACGCTTTATACGAGAGTACGCATTGGTCGCTAGACCATTGTCGGATCTTCTTCGTAAAAATGCTAAGTTCAAGATGGGCGATAACGAACTACTTGCAGTTCAACAATTGAAAAGTGCACTTACGAGCGAATCGATTCTAAAACTTTATAATCCTAAAGCTGAAACAGAAATCCACACAGATGCTAGTATACATGGTTACGGAGCAGTACTTTTTCAGAGAGATTCAGAGGACATGCAGCTACACCCTGTTGAGTACATGAGCCGAAAGACGACACCAGCAGAGGAAAAGTACCATTCGTATGGGTTGGAGGTGCTAGCTATCGTAGAAGCGCTGAAAAAATGGAGAACGTACGTCATGGGTCTGAAATTTAAAATCGTGACTGATTGCAACGCGTTCGCAATGACCATGCGCAAAGAAGATGTTCCTGTTCGAGTTTCGCGTTGGGCACTTTTTCTTCAAGATTTTAATTACGTCATAGAGCACCGATCGGGTACGAAAATGAGACATGTAGACGCTCTCAGCCGTGTAGCGTGTCTGATGATACAAGATAGTCTACAACATCGCATAAAAGAAGCTCAAAAAAGTGACGATCGTATCAATGCTATTCGCAAGGTTTTGGAGATGAGCGAGTATGAAGATTATTTCATCAAATATGATATAGTTCATAAAGATACAGCTAAGGAGCTGATAGCAATACCAGAGAACATGGAGAAAGAAATAATTGAAATGGCACATCGTCAAGGACACTTCGCAACAAAAAAGACGAAAGATTTGGTCGAAAAGCAATTTTTTATTCCAAAATTGGACGCTAAGGTAGATGGCGTTGTAAAAAGTTGCGTTGAGTGTATCATAACTGACTCAAAGGCGGGAAAGAAAGAAGGATTGCTTAATCCGATAGGCAAATCAGATAGGCCACTTCTAACGTACCATTTGGACCACGTCGGTCCAATGGATAATACCAAAAAATTATACAATCACGTTCTGGTAATTGTCGACGCATTTTCGAAATTCGTATGGCTTCATCCTACGAAGAGTACAGGCAGCAAAGAAGTAGTGGAGAAATTACAAAAACAAGCGGCTATTTTCGGAAATCCAGTTCGTGTTATCACCGACAGAGGTACAGCATTTACCTCGAACGAATTCGAAGAATACTGTAAAAGGGAAGATATTCAACACTTTTTAATCACTACCGGAGTGCCAAGAGGAAACGGTCAAGTCGAGAGAGTACATCGTGTGGTCGTGCCTATGTTAGCCAAAATGTGCGCCGAGCAGCCGAACAACTGGTACCGATATGTGGATCGAGTTCAACAAATCCTGAACAACACCCCATCAAGAAGCACGCAGAATACCCCATTTAAAATTTTAACAGGCATCGATATGAGAACAAAGGAAGATTTCGAGTTACAGAAAATGCTTGAGGAACTAGCAATTGAAGAGTTGCAAAATGAACGTGATCAAGTTCGTGAGGACGCCAAAGAAAATATTTTAAAAATCCAAATGGAAAACAAGAAAACTTATGACAAAAACAGAATTGCCGCCAAACAATATGATTTGGGTGATTTAGTCGCAATAAAACGTACTCAGTACGGGACAGGCTTGAAACTACGACCAAAGTTTTTGGGTCCATATAAAGTAGTCAGAAAATTGAACCATGAAAGATATGAGGTGGAAAAAGTTGGCGAATGTGAGGGTGCTAGAAGATGTCCAACCGTTGCTGAATTTATGAAGCCTTGGAATCCGACTTCGGGGTCGAAGTCAGCGTCAGGATAGCCGAATGTGGGATGACTTACATATAACCACATACTTGGGTATTTATGTTCTTACAACACTAATCCTATCTATGCTTTTATTATATTTTCGTTAATTTGTTCGCTAAGAAAATGACGAGGAATGCAAATGACAGACAAAACAGATTAGAGTTACAGTCGAGCCGTTGAGTTAAAGAGTTGTGTCGAGAAAACATACAAAAGAAAGTGCACATTAGTTCTTAAAAACATTTAAATAAAAGTTTCTGTAATCCTTTATAAAATTAATGAACGGAATTAATAAACTAAATTATTATTTGAAAAAACACATATATAAACTAGTAAATTGGCTAAATAAAAAGGTAAGAACCCTACATACATTATTAGAAATACATATACAACTTAGATTGAATATTAACTTGTAGAGTTATTAAGTACAGGAGTAAATACAGGATATTTCATAAATTACATTCTTTTCTCAACACCTTCTACTCAATGCAAATGCATAAAATTTTGCAGGCTTTCACCAGGATCAAATCCGTTACAAGATTTGTTTTCCAAAGTGAAGCTAAATAACAACATTTAAAAACAACGATTTTGGCTGTTTTTAACGGGTTCCGATCGCAAAAAAAATAACTTTTTTCTTAAATGTTTGAAGGTGATCTTTAATATTTGCGTTAGACTTTGGGACATTTTTTTGGACATATGCGGTCGACCCGATTTAATAAACATCCTTCCATTCCGATTTATACGTTTAATCATATTTCCCTCCTACTTTACTAAGGAAAACAATAGACCTTGTAACAGAGAAATAGTAACTAAGTACCAATTTCTTGTACATATTACTTTCATTAGTTCTTACTATTTTATATTTACTCTCATTAATTATTATTATTTTATATGCCACTGTACCCTTTATATTTACATGAACATACATAACACAAACACGTCACTGCCCTGAAGGAAACCTGGGGACAAGTATCTCCAAGTCACCACTTTTGTCTACTATTTTGGTGACGGTTTGGCGACATTGTCAGCAGCATTGTCGCAATGGTTATTATTATACAATTATTTTTTTCCAATTGTGAGCCCCGATAGACTATGCGATAGTGTGCCGGACTATCATTCAGAGGGTTGCGAGTTCGATTCCCGCCAAAGACTCTAGGTGTTTTCGAACTTATTTTTAATTAGATATTTTTTAGTATTTTATTTTTTTTAATAAAACTCCAAAAATTAGTAAAAAATGCATTTTTATTTTCTATTTCAGAATAGTACCAAAAGTGTAGACAATGTGGTCCCAAAAGAACTGCCTTGTCAATAGTACCTATGTCAGTAGTGGATTTTCAATGAAACGCACATGTTAAATGTCTATAGTAATTAGAATTGTCTGGGTATACTAAGTCACTAGTACTGGTAACTGTGTCAATAGTAAATCAGTACAGTTTCACTATTGACATTTCCTGCAGGGAATGATGAAACAGAACACGACCGCAACTTCAAGCAAAAACAACTCTCTGAGAAAACAGGCCCATAATTGAAACGACGGCTGCAACTTTACGAACTGTCATTTAATGTTTTTATATTTCTTCTGTGTACCAACTTTAATGCCGACAGCTTTTCCAATTGTTGTCCACAAATCTTATTTTAAATAAAAATTTTTGTATAATGGCGACTGCAAAATAAATGTTGACACTACATACTTAATAGAGTCTATAACAAATGCTGTTATTAATTCAACAGTTGTAACTAGAACAAAAAAAGATTTAAAACTTGAACTAACACCATGGATTAATGCCAATTTACAATCTCTTATAGAACACAAAAAAAACTGTTGAGAAAAAGAAGAAAAGAAAAAAATAAAATTGATTTAAATGACAGTATTAAGAGAATAAGCAAAATAGTTAAACTAGCATGCAAAAAGAGTATGATAAGTTATTACCAAGACAATTTATATAATAAGCCTAGTACTCTGTTCAAATTTGGGAAAAATGTTGAGCAACATTTATTATTTCATACGGAAAATATGACGTATATCCAATGTTGCCTATCACGCGAATTTACATAATTTAACGTTTTTTTTAATTGAAAGTACGCCACATTGTTTTACTTATGTAAACAAAACACATATGTTTTGCTTTTTTGTAAATTTAAATCGACAATAAATAAAAGTTAAAATATTAAAAAATCTGTGTTGAATCGATATCTTTAAATAAAAATTAATAAACAAATATTACTAGCCGATTGTGCAGCAGCACAACAAGTAATATTTATTGTTGTTGCGACAGAAGAGCTTTTGGATGAAAATTCCACGTGAAACAATTCCTACTTTAATTATTTCGCTGTGAAAAAATAATGTTGCCAGATACATTTCACATGTTTTTCACAAAATGAACAGAGTACTACTTCTGCAACATTTTTTCATGAAAATTTCATGTGAATTTTTTTAACATGTATTTTGA
The DNA here is from genome assembly GCA_950370525.1 of Bellardia bayeri. Taxonomy (NCBI): domain Eukaryota; kingdom Metazoa; phylum Arthropoda; class Insecta; order Diptera; family Calliphoridae; genus Bellardia; species Bellardia bayeri. The sequence goes on along the minus strand of OX493264.1, from coordinate 49,625,463 downwards.
CAGCATTCCACTTGAAATTTTAAACAGAGTACTATGCTATACCCGTGATAATCCACGGAAATGTTGGCAATTCATAAACAAAACGCTTGGAAGAAGTTTTAAATCTGGCATTATTGTGAAAAATGACGAGAATCAAATAATTGCAAATGATTATGACAAAGCCGAAATTCTAAATTAACACTTTTTAAAATCTGTGGAAAGTTTAAATAACGGAATCACATATAACTCTACGGATCATTGTAATATGTTTCGATCTTTATACTATAATCGCAATCAATTTGCTTTTTGCCATATAAATGAAAATCAAGTTAATGAATTATTAATGCATTTGGATATCAAAAAAGTCCAGGAAGTGATGGAATAACGTCAAAGTGTATGTTTGAATGTAACGAGATTGTAACAACTTTATTAACCAAGATTCATGTATTAATCATTCAATATATACCAACAAACTTAAAATTCACAAGATTATTCCTCTTCCCAAAGAAGTAAATGGAAATACACTGGATCAATTTAGACCTATTGCAGTCTTATCTGTCATTGATACAATTTTTGAAAAAATTTTACATAATCAATTATCAACATATTTGCACAACGAAGATTTAATATATCCCAATCAATATGGTTTTCGTAAGGGTTGCGGTACGGATGAAGCGGTGGTGAATGTTGTAAATTATATTTGTGATGGTTTGGATAGAGGTTTCACTGGAGTTGGTGTTATTTTTTATGATTTTTCCAAAGCTTTCGATCTAGTTAATCATTCAATTCTGGCTGAAAAATTAAAGTTTTATGGTGTAAGAGAAAGAGAACTCGAATTTTTTAGAAGCTATATAGAAAATCGCACGCAATATGTGGAAATAAATAAAAGCATAAGCTCAATGATTGCTATTAAGCATGGAGTTCCCCAAAGGAGCGTGCTAGGCCCTTTATTGTTTAATATTTATGTTAACGATATCAATAACTTGGGACTGCATGGAAAAATTGTAATGTACGCTGATGTAGTTTTTAAAACATTTGGAGAAAGAGATGCATCACTAATTGCAGAATTTGCGAGAATTAATAAATTAGTGCTAAATCATAATAAAACAAAACTCGTACGTTTTAGACCCCAACCAAGTCGTTTTTCAGGAGAACATCCTTTATATATAAATGGAAAACAAATTACTGAAGAAGATTCTATAAAGTATTTGGGAATTATCTTGCAAAACAATTTAACCTGGCATCATCACATTAAATATGTTCGGTCAAAAATATCTCCCGCACTTGGTGTTTTATTCAAACTACGTCATAAAATTGATAAAAAGACTAAATATTTATTTTTTCAAGCACTTATACAAAGTCATCTTAATTGTCTTACATTTGTATATGGATTTCAAAGAAATACTGACCTAAAAAGTTTACAGGTTATACAAAACAAATCGCTAAAAGCTGTTTTTAATTTGCCGCCATTATACCCCACTTTGTTGCTTTATAAGGATATTGCCAAAAATGTTTTACCAATATATGGTATTTATAAACAGCAGTTATTGATATATATTTATGAAACCATACATAAAATTGGACATCACACTATTAGTTTATCTATTCAAATTTAAGGATTCCTAGATGTCGCCTAGAAATCACTAAACAAAGAATAGAGTACTTAGGTAGTTTGGAATACAATAATTTGCCCCAAATTCTAAAAAATTGTTCATCAATATCATTATTTAAGAAAAAGCTAAAAGATTTTTATCTTAATAATATTGAAATGCTTCTAATGTAGTATAATTTAGCTATTCTATTGTATTTTTTTTTTTTAATTTTAGAAATAATTAAAATAAACATAAATAAGTTGTAATCATTTTGCCAACGAAGTCTCAATAATGCCCTAGAGGCGGTGAGACCACATTATAATGTAAAATTGTAATTTTGAATTAATAAAAATAAAAAACAATAAAAAAAAAATATGAAATCTTTTGTACTTCTACAATTAATTTTTCTATAATATCAATAATTTTTTTTTAAATTACAAAATCTCTCTTTTAAACGTTTCTTTTGATTTTCTTTTGTTTTTTTTTTTTGCGCCAAAGCTGCAAAAACATATAGTTTTGTTTACAAAATGCATACAAAAGTATGGTAATATTGTTGAGAGCATTTGTGTTTTAAAGTGAGAGTAAAAGAAAAATTGCTGTCAAAATAAAATAGATTCTATTTCACGACCGCATTCTCTGGCATAATGTTATGTCAAACTTTATGGAAAAAAGCGTTCAGCCCCAGTTCTGTTTCATCATTTAAAACACATTAACGTAAAAATGAAACAAAAACCTAACAATAGAATTTTTTTTTGCGATTTTTGTGCAAATAACCTTCGTAAAACAATGTGACCTATTGTGTAATTGTAGGGTAAGAGTATGTGTTTTATTGTTGTACATATAAAACTATATCGATTCGCAACGAAATTCAGATGCTGTTTATATCTAAAATTAAAGATTTATGGGAATATAAAAATAACAACATAAACTGCCTTGTTCATAAAACTTATTTTAAATTTATTAAAGCGGCATGTCCACACAATGCTTATGGGGCCTTTCATCAAACCATAAATATTCTTATTGAAGATATTTAAAAAGAGATTCAAATAAAACATATATTTAGTTCGTTTATTTCACCTTTTTTTAATATTTAATAGTTTCTTTTTACAAGCAATAATTTATTTATATATATTTATTTCCAATATTTCGCTATCACAATGGATAGCTTCTTCAGGGATAATACAAGTTTTGAATTATAATTATAATATATTATTATTCGTTCTTAAGGAATTTTTTTTGGTTTTAATGTAATCATGTTGTTTGGAAATGAAATAAATTTAGTTCTCATGTTGTTCAGAATAAATTTAATATATTTCGAACTTTATTTCAATTCACAAATATAAAAAAAGATATTTATAAAAATATTTTTTTTAATTATGTAAGAAAATTCAAAATATTTTTCCACTTTATATTTTTTTTAGATTCAAAAAATATTTAATGAAGATATCAATCACCCTAGTAAAATCAACAAAGTTATTATATTTTAGTAAATTAAATCATTCGTTTGATAAAATTTGTATTTTTCCTTTTTCTAAAGACCAAGAGCAATGCTTTCGGAGGAGTAGTAATAGTAGAAAGTCCAAAACTTCTATTCTGTGTTGAGAACAAACGTCGGTAAACCACTCTTGAAAAGATTTTATACCAATTTTTTTGGTGCTCAGATTTAAATATTTTATGAAATACTAGCTTTTTGAAACCGGCGTTGCCCGGGGATTTCGTATCTTTCATTCCTGACCGCTGCTCATTTTAAATTATTAATTTTTCCGTATTTGACATTGATTGGTATTCCTAAAAAATGTTGTTCTATCAAACACTCTCGAGTGATCAAAATTTTAAAAATTTTCCGAACGATATACTTAAATATGCAAATCGTAATAGTTTAAATGGTTCAATTGATTGAACTTCTTACGTCTATGTGTAATATTTTGTAGGTATGTAAGACTACTGTAATTGTCGCTGAAAATTTGGTGATCATAGAGAAATCGATATTCAAGATTAAATTAAAAGATGTTCCCCTTACATAAATATGACAAACATTAAAAAAAATAATATTTTTAGGGCTTACCAAATAATTTTTAGATACCATAATTTGTGTGCAATTTGTCAATTAAAGGTGAATTATATAAATATATTATTTAAGTTACTGCTACGCCGCCAATTAAAATTAAATTTAATGAAAGGCATTACACAAATATTCAATTCATTTTGAGTAATTTTATTGATTTTGTTCATTTGGAAAAAAAGTATTCTTAGTCATGCCGGAGTCTTAGTTATATCCCGTCAAAGTTTTAGTGAGATCGGTCCAGCGGTCTGGCCTTCCCGGCTGGCGTTGTAATTAATTAAAAAACTGGGCGTTGGAGTAGGCGTGGTCATACCAACTGAGAAATCTACCCGGACTCATGCACAATAGTTTTGCCGAAGTTCATCACATGATCAAATGCATAGTTTATAAAGGACATTGTTTAGGCACGAAACCCCTAAATAATTAAAACCAATTTTTGTGGTACGGTAACCCTGCAACTGCAGCGTTACTCGTTACTTTCTCTCTCCCTTTGTTCTCATTCTCACTCATTATAAAACCTTTGAAGTAGCCGCATCACAGAAAACAAACATTACAACATTAAATTAAACAGTTAAAAACTTAACATAAAATAAATTATATAGATATTATATTAAAAACAAGAACGATAAACGAGAGTTACTACAAAAAATTCCAACAAATAAATAAGCGAAATTAAAATTATATTAAATAAATTAAACCTATTTAAAACCCTCATTGTAATATGCGATATATATAAAAAAAAAAGTGTTTAAATACTTAAAGTGCACATAAAATACCCATATATAGTGATTTTCCCCCTAATCGTAAACATCCTTATGTTATATAAATAAAAGTGAATTTTAACTAAATATAAAACATAGAATAACTTAAAAATAACTTTATAAAAAAAATATCCACTTAAGAATAAATAAAAGTACTTTCTTATAAATAAATCAAATTACAACTGTGAAAACTGTGTTTTTTTTTGAATAAAAGAAATTAATAAATGCTAATCAAGGGCAATTCACGATACTCAAACCACAATAATATAATTATAATACGATTGAGCTACATTAGTCACCACAAGTGTGTAGAGCGCATTACAAGGAGGAAAAAGGAAGCAACCCGCAACAAGTGGACACAATCGAAGACCTCATTTCATCATCATATCCCCATCCCCTACATTTTTACCATAAACCATCACTACTGTAAGTCACCCCAATCATTTATATATATTTCTATAATTATGATATATAACCCCGTGTATCCGTACATTTTGGTCATTCGAGCCGGATCCTGGGTCATCCATAATCCAGAGACTCCCCTCCCTCACCTAATCATTAGCTATTAACCCATTCCGGGCCATCCATAACCCGCCATATAACCCCTAAGCCAAATATTTCTCCCAACAAAAATTTTAAAATTATGGTTTTAACACCAAAATTATAACTATCTCGTTTTTTCCGTGTATTCATATGGCTTTAATATTCCCCTGCAAATTATAGCCATTTTCCTTTTTTTCGCGCAAAAAATATATGGTTATAATATTCCCCCTAAATATTATAACTATTTCGTTTTCCCCGCGTATCTTATATGGCCTATAATATTCCCCCGCAAATTATAGCCATTTTCCTTTTTTTCCGCACAAACAAATATATATATGGTTATAATATTTCCCTCGCAAAATTATAGCCATATCATTTTCCCGCGCAACTGTACAAGGTTATAATATTTCCCCGCCAAAATTATAAACCAACTTTTTTTCGTGAAAATTTTGTTATATTACCCCCCTTTGTTTGTTATATTACATTTCTAATATACCTATTTTGTGCACACTTATTCTAGTAATCCCGTTACAAATTTTGTCCCATTGTAAGTATGTATGTATAATCATCTTTCAAAAAAAAATAAAAATTGACGTTTTAACAAAAACAACAACGTGTCGTCAGGTGCATTTTTTTGTTGTCCCTTATTTGCGCTTATTTATCATACGGTAAATTAACGCTTCAACAAAAAAGGGAACAACAAAACGTTGGCATCTTAATATTTTGTTGTTTACTTGTTTTGCATTTCTTATAAAACGAGAGACCTAACGGTAGTCTAAAAAAGAAAAATACAAAATACCACATCAAAACATAGTGCATACTTGTTAATGTTGTTGTTGTATTTTTCTTATACATACCTATTGGCATTTTTTTTTGTAAGTTTCATTCCAAACAAACAAAAACCAAAGTTATTTCATATCAAGGCAGATTTACATGCATACATACAAACCCTGCATTTTACTGTTTCTGTATTCTGATGGTATTTTGTGTGTCCTTGAGTTCTGTTTTCGTTTACTCATCTCATGTACCAACGATTCCCTACACTTTTTATTAAACGAGAGACCTAACGGTAGCCTCAAATAAGCAAAAAATACCAACCACAGCATTGAAACATAGTGCATATGTACTTTTTGTTGTTGTATTACAGGCAAATGAAATACCTTTTGGTATTTTTGTAAGTTTCTCATACCAAACAAACAAAAAGCGAATACCAAAAAGTTATTTGATATTAAGGCAAATTTACATACATACATATACAACACATGCAATTTACTGATTTTTGATTTTGAAGGGTCAAAGTCAGTAAATATTCATACATATTGTTTGTGAACTTCACATCTGTCTTCTTTACATCACGTACTTCTCAATTCTCTCCCGTTTTTTTACAAATCTCTCTTTTCTTATTCTCTCTCAATTGTTTTGTCTCTCCTCGATCAACTCGTTGTTTTTTTGATACTCATTAAAAATACCAAAAGAAAAAAGGGCATACATCCCTACAAGAACAATGACAGTCATTTGATGCATCATCTGATGGGTATTGCTGATAGGTTTATACATCAGTAGTTCCCATCATTTTATTGAGGGCAATGTGAAAAACCTGATGTAAACATTCGTGTACATGTACATCCTTTTTCTCTTTCCAACTTGTGAACTTGTTAATCAGCGTTGCCATTGCGTAACATTTTTTATTAACAAGGTCTGGTTTCAAAAATCCCCACAATTCCATAATATATAAAATCAAAATATTACCATGAAATTTATTTACAAAAAGTACAAAAAAACTAAAACTTTTGAATAGAGTATCTCTATGATCAAATACGTATATAAAAATGATGCCGAAGCAAAATTAGGTATAAGAGAAAATTTAACAAATATTTATTAAAATTTGGTATGAAAACCCCCACTGTGGCAACGCCGACAGCAACAATTTAATATAAAATTGCTGCAAGTGTGTTAGTTTAGTTTCCATCAGCAATTTCTTGTAGGGATATTACATATATGTATGTACGTAATTTTTATATATAACCTATATATATATATATATGAAAGTGGGGCAACAGCTGATATGTAAATAAGAATTTATATACTATGTCTTCGAGGGCCGTTACCAAATTATCAAGAAAATTTAAATATTTTAGTAATCAAGAATAAAATTCTCTTAAATTATAACCAAGTCACTTTTATGAAGCGCAACTGAAAATTTCTTTAAATTTTCTTTTACATATTACCCAAGTCGCTTTACGAAGCGCAACTGAAAATTTCCTTAAATTTTCTCTTACATTTTACTCAAGTGACTTTACGAAGCGCAACTGAAAATTTCTATAAATTCTCTTTTAAATCTTGCTCAAGTCGCTTTTACGAGGCGCAACTAAAAATTTCCTTAAATTTTCTTTTACATATTACCCAAGTCGCTTTTTACGAAGCGCAACTGAAAATTTCTTTAAATTTTCTTTTAAATCTTGCCCAAGTCGCTTTTACGAAGCGCAACTGAAAATTTCCTTAAATTTTCTTTTAAATTTACTCAAGTCGCTTTTACGAAGCGCAACTGAAAATTTCCTTAAATTTTCTTTTAAATTCTACCCAAGTCGCTTTTTACGAAGCGCAACTGAAAAATTTTCGTCAAAATTTTCAAAATATAATCTCGGTTGCCTTTACGAGGCGCCATTGAAAATTTTCGTCAAAATTTTCTGAAATCAATTAATCGCTTTTACGAGGGGAAATATAAAATTTTTTCATTAAAATTGTTCCAAAATAAAACATTGGTAACTTTTATGAAGTAACCTTGAAAAGTTCTTAAAAATTCTCAAATATATCGTGGTCGCTTTTACAAATCACTTCTGAAAATCTTTTCTCAACCCTATTTAAAAAAGGTCAAGTCAACAATGTCTGTTATAAAGAATTTAATTCGAGCTTCTGATCGTGTGGTTGAATTCCAAGGTTATGTTGATAGGCTAGCGGTAGAATCGCATACGCAATACACTTTGGAAGCTGAGGAAAAACAACTCCAACATCATTGGTTAAAGTTCGAGTGATATTATGACACCGCCTTGCTTTAAAGCAACGATTTTTTTTCTACTTTTGGGTCTTACAAAAGAGTAGTCGCAAAAATTCATGAGCTCAGCGCAAGTATTAAAGCCAAAGCTAGATTAGCTTCCCCCACAAATGATGCCACAAGCGATCCAACACCTCATATCTCCTTACCCCCATGCGATACCGAAATATTCCATGGTGACTATCAATCCTGGCCAACTTTCCGTGATATATTCACAGCCCTGAACCGCAACAACAAACGTTTATCACCCGTAGAAAAATTGTGCCATCTGAACTGAAGTTGCTTTTCAATCTGAAACCAATAGCAAAGGAGATTAGCGCTGATCTGAGGCAGCTGCAGCGCACCATAAATCACTGCATCACCAATCTGCGCTTGCTCCAAATTAAAGCCGACAAGTGGGATGTCATATTTGTATATTTTTGCTCAACGTGTCTGCCCGAAACCACATTAAATTTATGGAAACTACTGAATTGCCAACGTGGAAAGCTTTAGATGAATTTCTGTCAACGAGATTCCAAACTTTAGAATCGGTCGCAGATTTTAGGTCAACGTTTTTAAGCCCACATGCCCCACGTTTTTAAGCCAACATCATCAAAGATTAAAAGCTATCAGACTAACGTTTCCAATGACAAGCTTGGCAAGTGCGAATTGTGTCCCCAATATCATCCCCTCCGATTTTGCTCAATTTTTCTAGAAATGTCAGCTGAAGAACGCTATACGACAGTAAAAAGGCAAAATAAATGTACTAATTGTCTAGGAACTCATGGAGCTAAAACATGCCCAAGCAAATTTGTTTGCAAGACATGCAAAGGGAAACATCACACGTTGCTTCATCGTGATTTAGATTTTACCCCCTCCACATCGGCACAAGCAGCAAGTAGAATGCTGCAATCTTTTTCCACTCAACTCGAACCCACCACACAATCGGTCATTCGAGGTACAGCGTTAGTTGACATTTACAATAATGACCTCAAATGCACTGTTCGCGCCCTAATCGACTCCGCCTCAGAATATCTCTAAGATATTACAAAGGCACCTCGGCCTCCCTACTCGGCAATCTACAGCCCAAGTCCACGGTTTAGGTGACACAGTGACCGCCACCTCAACCCAAAGCTGTCACGTAAGAATTGGGTCCCCAGTTGACAAGTCATTTGAAATTTTTTCGGATGTCTTAGTCATAAATAGGCTTCCTGGCCATCTCCCGTATTACCCAGTATCTGCGTTACAAAATGACAATTTTTCACAACTACAATTGGCTGATACTTATCGCCACAATTACTCTGAGGTTGAATTACTTCTCGGCGCAGATGTATATCCAAAAATAATTCAAGACGGTCTACAAAGAGACACACAACAATCGCTGCTAGCCCAAAGAACAGTTTTCGGCTGGATTATTAATGGAAAGGTGCCAGCAAGCCCTTGTAAGAAGGCAGTGTTATCATTTTATTTCATTACACATAGTGTTGTTGAACTGTTCGGACGTGTTATTTTTAGTGCGGCTGAATTTTCGGTGAAAAAATCGTAATAGGTGAAAAAGTGTAATAGGTCGAAATAAAACAAAAAGTTAAAAAATAATTCGTAATAGGTAAAAATACCTACGGTAAAAAAAAAAAAAAAAATAAAAAACATTAAAAAAAAAAAAATAAAAAACATTAAAAATCACATAAAAACTGTATGAGTGTTCCTCTCAGATGTAATTCTGAGAAAGAGCATAGCTCGACTAGAAAATCTTTATGGATCTCTGAGGAAGAATCCTTAAAAAAATCTGTGGAGAATCTTCTCACTACAAGAGCCGTAGAACGGCGCCGTTCCTGTTCGCCCAATATAGTGATTTCATCAGATGATAAAACATCAATATCTTCTACATCAAATAGTGCAGTCAAACCTAGAAAACAAGTAGGTATGGATAAATACGTCACAGTTCTTAAGCGACAGAGGAGCCCGACATCTGCTCAAACGTCATCAAATTCAAAAGCTCCCAAGACCGTGAGTATTGACAATCCAAATGATCAAAACAGGTTTGCTCTCCTCCAGACGGATGATCCAGAACTTCCTAAAAAAACGTTTAAGCCCCCACCAATTTATCTGAGAGAGCCCACTTCCAGTAAATTGGTACAAGGAATTGTTTCGGTAATAGGTGAAAATATGTTTAGCGTAACCTCAATTAAACATGGAAATATCAGCGAAACCAAAATTCAAGTGAAAAAGGAAGATGACTTTCGAAAATTGTCCAACCAGTTGGAGAGGGAGAGTAGGGATTTCTATACCTACCAGCTGAAAAGCGCAAAAGGACTCCAAGTCGTTCTAAAGGGTATAGACCCAGATGTTGATCCTGCCGAGATAAAGACTAGTTCAATGGAAAATGGCTTCAAAATTAAGAACATAACGAATATTAGAAACCGTGAAAAGATTCCTCAGCCTATGTTCAGGGTGGAATTGGAACCCGGAGATATAGTCTTAAAGAAAAACGAGTCCCATCCCATCTACAATCTGATTTACCTTCTGCATCGTAGAATCACCGTGGAAGAACCGCATAAGCGTCAGGGACCCGTCCAGTGTCTTAATTGTCAAGAATTTGGTCACACTAAAGCATATTGTAAATTGCCGTCAGTTTGTGTTGCGTGTGGGGAACTACATACAACTGCGCAATGTGATAAGTCGAAAACCGACTCAAAAATCAAAAAATGCAGTAACTGCGGAGGTAATCATACCGCAAATTATAGAGGTTGTCCAGTTTACACTCATTTGAAAGGCATAAGGACCAACAAGACGTCAGTATTACCTGTTCATCCACAACAGCCTAATTTTGCATCGAGTAACAATTTTCCTCAATTGTTACGGCCCACTAGTCATGAACACGCGCCTAGTTCTAGACAAGTTTCTTACGCTAACGTGGTTAAATCTAATATGCCAGGTTTGGAGCAGGAACCTAAATCTCAATATTACGAGCCTAATATTAACACTCTAGAGACTACTTTGCAGACACTTGTCCAAACTATGAACACTTTTACGACCACTATGACATCCATGATGCAGGAAATGCTGAAAATGCAATCCACTATCTTACAAGCAATTTTAAAGAAATGATTTGTTTAAAAATTTGTTTTTTGAACGCGAACGGCCTCCGCCAACATAAAAACGAACTGGAACACTTCCTGATGGATAAGCAGATTGATGTCATGATGATTGCTGAAACTCACTTGACGGCGACAGGGTACTTCAAAATTAATGGATACGTGTTGTATGATACTAAAGATCCCCGCGGAAGAGCATGTGGAGGTTCGGCAATTCTTATAAAGAACAGAATAAAACATTATTTAATGAACAACATATGTGAGGATTACCTACAAGCAACAAACATTTGTATTGAATTCTGTCAATACAACTTTGTTTTATCATCAATTTATTCGCCGCCTCGATTTTCAATAAAAGAACATCAATACTACAGCTTTTTCAATTCCCTTGGAGCTAGATTTTTGGTTGCTGGTGACTTTAACGCCAAACACACATTTTGGGGTTCACGTCTAGTGACCCCGAAGGGTCGTGAACTCTTCAACACCATTGCCTAAATGGGCTTAGATGTACTCTCAAGCGGGCATCCCACCTACTGGCCGACGGACCGACGGAAGATTCCCGATATTATTGACTTCGGAGTAGTGAAAAATATCCCTGTAGAATCGATACAAGTGGAGCCTTCATTAGACTTGTCTTCAGATCACTCTCCTTCTATTATTTCAATGCGTTTCCTTCAAGGGTATGGCTCTCCATTTCGGGACATGTCTAAATCCAGAGTAAGTTGGATAAAGTATAAAAAGTATTTAAGTTCCCACTGCACGGAAAATGTAGTGTTGAGAACTACCGAGGATATTGATGGGTCGATTGGCAAGTTTACTGAGGACATACGAAGAGCTGTGCATCACGCTTCCACATATGACGTTGAATGCAGAAATAGGACAAACAGAACTTATTTCGCTGAACTCGAACATCTCCTGACAGAAAAAAGAAGAGTTAGAAGAGAGTGGCAAATTCACAGGTCTCCTCAACTGAAAGCTAGGCTACGGGAATGCAGAGATATACTAAGAAATTTCTTAGAAACCCAAAGAATGGCTTCACTTAAATCATACTTGGAGGGAATTGACAGTTCCCCACAATCTGACTATTCGTTATGGAAGGCGGCACGAGGTTTAAAAAGACCAGTTAGAGGAAAGCCTCCTTTGCGAAATCCGATTGGTGACTGGGCTAGAAACGATTCCGAGAAAGGGACTTTATTTGTTAACCATTTGAGAAATGTGTTTACTATAAACAACTCAAATAATGCAACTGAATTGCCACCACTCGTTATTAGACCTCCTGTACCTCTAAGACTTAGCTTTAATGATATTCAAAGCGCTATTGGTACTCTGAACCTTAAAAAAGCTCCAGGTATGGATAAAATCAGCAACAAAATGCTCGTGGAGTTACCTCGTGTAGCTAGAAGAATTATTCTCTTTATCTTCAATGCTATTTTACGCCTAGAATACTATCCTGCAGATTGGAAGGTATCTATGATTACCATGATTCCTAAGCCAGGGAAGGACCTCACCAAAGTAGAGTCATATAGGCCAATTAGCCTACTGCCGACAATTTCAAAACTGTTTGAAAAATTGTTAATGGCTAAGTTGATTCCAATTCTGAACGACACTCAATGTATTCCAAATCATCAATTCGGGTTCAGAGCTAAACACAGTACCATCGAACAAACACACAGATTAGTAAATGTGATAAGACGGTCGTTTGAAGAGAAAAAATACTGTTCCGCGCTTTTCATTGATGTTTCCCAAGCGTTCGACAAAGTCTGGCATGAAGGTTTAATGCACAAAATAAAATTAGCTCTGCCTGCTAACACCCACAAACTTATGAAAAGTTATTTATATGGTCGCAAATTTACAATCAAAGAAGGCGATTTTTTAAGCCCCGCTCAGCCAATTGAAGCAGGAGTACCCCAGGGTAGCATACTGGGTCCTACTTTATATTTGATTTATGCATCCGATATGCCGTCAGACCCCAATATACATACTTCAACTTTTGCTGATGATACAGCCTTTATTAGCGTTCATAAGGACCATCAAATAGCATCACAGAATTTGCAGAATTATATTTATAAACTAGAGAATTGGCTTGAGCTTTGGAAAATCAGGGTTAACGAACAGAAATGTATTCATATAACTTTCACATTGCGAAAAGATACCTGCTCGTCCATCAGAATAAATAACCAAATTATTCCGCAACACAATGAAGTCAAATACCTCGGAATCCACCTCGATCGTCGTTTAACCTGGAAGTCTCATATTGACGCAAAACTTACACAGATGAGATTAAAAGCAGTGCAACTTAATTGGCTAATCGGCAGAAATTCTACATTAAAGTTGGATTGTAAACTTTTGTTGTACAATGCAATTCTAAAGCCAATATGGTGTTATGGAATTCAATTATGGGGTACTGCCTCAGCATCCAACATTGAAAAAATTCAAAGAGGTCAAAATAAAATTCTACGTATAATTACTGCAGCTCCATGGTACGTTAAAAATTCTCGAATTCACAAAGATCTAGGCATTCCTTTGGTGAAAGACGAATTTACAAAATACGCCTCAAAATATGTCAGCAAACTTGAACACCATCCAAACCCACTTGCACGAGACATCCTTAACTTTAGTGGCCATGTTCGGTTGAGAAGGAGGGATACCCTTGCTTTAACTCAAACGCAAAACAGATGACTGGATCAGTGGATGTAAATTTTTTTGTAGTATCATAATATTTTGTCTAGCACTGGCTGGACTTATTATTTTCTTTTAGTATTAAGATTCGAAAACTTATTGTCATTTCAATATCTGAAGATTCAATAAATAAATATAATGTATTATTAAAAAAAAAAAAACAAAAAAAAAAAAAAAATCATTTTATAACACAATAGAGTTGTACAATCAACTTTTTGGGAATTAGAGGACATCCCGAGAAAAAAAACACCCTCCCCGGAGGACACATACTGCGAAAATTTGTATACATCTACTAAGTTGCGTAATAAAGAAGGTCGATATGTAGTTTCACTCCCCTTTAGAAGAGATTACCCCGAAAAATAAATATTGGCCCCTCTCGAAAAATTGCTTTCTCCCAGTTTCTACGAAACGAGGCGAGATTAATCAAAAACCCCCAATTGAAAAGGGCTTACGATAAAGTAATCACAGAGTATTCTACTCTAGGTCAAATGACCAAAGTAACCCCCATAAATGGTGATAGCGGCAACTACTATTTGCCCCACCATGCTGTTTTAAAACCCGACAGCACTACAACTAAATGGCGCGTGGTATTTAATGCCTCAAGCCCCTCAGCCAACGGCATAAGCCTTAATGATCTGCTTCACCCTGGTCCAATCCTGCAAGCAGATTTAATGATCTTAATTTTGAGATGGAGATTTTTCCGCTATGTACATTGAAAAAATGTATCGCCAAATCTTGGTACACCCCAAACAAATCCCTTTCCAACGAATTTTGCATCGAAATTCTCCGAACGAATTAATTCAGGACTTTGAGCTGAACACAGTTACCTTCGGTGTAAATTGTGCCCCTATTTACCAATTAGGACGTTGTTGGAACTGGCCAAAGAAAATGAAGCCGCTTACCCGAAAGTTGCCGAAATTTTGCGCGATTATATGTATGTCGATGTCCTTTCAGGAGCCCATAAAATATCGGCAGCAGTAAGATATCGTGATGGACTTATAAAGGTTCTGAAAACAGCGGGTTTTTCCCTACGGAAATGGACTTCCAACAATGAAAGGCTATTGCAAGGTCTACCGGCAACACACTTGCTGGATGAAGAATTTCTACAACTGTCGGAATCCAGTGTAACAAAGACTCTAGGGCTCAGGTGGAATGCAGGCAATGACCATTTCTATTTCAAACTCAAAGCTAACCCGAATCGTGAATTAACCACAAAGAGATGTGTACTTTCGGAGATTGCCAAGTTATTCGATCCCGCAGTATGGCTATCTCCCAAGATTATCGTTGCCAAAATGATAATGCAACAAATCTGGAAAGACGGTACTGATTGGGACGAGGATTTGAACCCCCTTATGATGAATAAATGGCGCGAATTTCTCGACGATTACGTCAGAATTGAAGAAGTGAAAATTCCCCGGTTTTTTGATTTCGGCCCATCATATAAAATTGAATTACACGGTTTCTGTGATGCCTCGGAAAAAAGCGTATGCAGCCGCCATTTACCTGCGTTCTGAAAATCAGGGATTTGTAAGTAGTCATCTCTTAGCGGCAAAATCGAAAGTTGCCCCCGTTAAATTTATCTCCCTACCTCGTAAAGAACTTTGCGGAGCAGAATTACTTGCTAATATGGTAGATTCTATTGTCGCTCAAATAACTCTCAAGGACTATAAACTCTACCTTTGGACGGATTCCACCATCGTACTGGCTTGGCTGAGAAAACCTGCTCACAAATGGAAAACTTTCGTCGAAAACAGAATTTCATCTATAATCGAAAAGGTAGGAAAAGACTCGTGGTCTCATGTCGAATCAAAAAGTAACCCCGCCGACTTGGCGTCCCGTGGTATTACTATACATGGGTTGGCATCGAATGAATTATGGTGGTATGGGCCCGCGTGGCTAAGGAGTCCCCATTTAAACTGGCCATCAAGCAAACAAGAGTTTGATACCGAAGAAGAAGCCAGACCAATCCGCGTGCTCACTACTTCAATATAACAGAATGACATTCTAGAAAACTGCTCACACCTACCTCGTGCATTAAGAGTCCCAGCGTCATTTTCCGTTTTTATACCCGAATAAAAGCCCATATGACAGTAGAAAAGATCAGTGGAAAAGAACTACGCCCAAAGAAATAGTCTTCGCCAAAAACCGTTTAATAATAGCATGTCAGAAATCCATTTTTGTGAAGAATACTCACAGTTATCTATGCAAAGGCAATTGTCCCGAAAAAGCTCCCTTTTAGCTCTAAACCCCTTTCTAGATTCCAACGGAACCATGAGAATAAATGGTCGTCTAGCTGACTCCCCTACTCTAAGTTATGACGAACGTTACCCCATTTTACTGCCTTATTATGCGCGCTTTACGAGATTATTTCTCAAGTATTTGCACCAATACTCCCTACATGGTCAAAATGCGCTTTTATGCCGTTTGACTAGATTACGTTATTATATCCCCAAACTCAAGACTCTCATAAAAACAACCTTATCTCAATGCGTAACATGCGTCAAACATAAACGCCAAATCAGTCAACTGCATTACCCCCCGAGCGTTCAACTTTAACGCGCGCCTTTTTCTCCACCGGCGTCGATTTTGCGGGACCTTTTGACATAAAATCCTATGTTGGTCGTGGCTGCAAAGTGACTAAAGGATACGTGCTGGTCTTCGTCTGTTTTTCAACAAAAACGAGCCATCTGGAAGCTACCGGTGATATATCCACACAAGCCTTTCTAGTTGCCTTTGCCCGTTTCTTTTCGCGACGAGGGAAACCAAACGCCATATATTCTGATAACCGCACCGCCTTCGTAGGCGCAGCTAATATCTTAAAAGGCGACAAACAACATTTCTTTTCTATGATAAACAAAGGTCTTCTCGTTCAGGATGCTTTTACTCCCGTGGAATGACATTTTATCGCTTCTGGCCCCCTCATATGGGTGGCCTCTGGGAAGCTGGCGTAAAAAGCTTGAAATCCCACTTCAAAAAGATTTGTCATAGCCAAAGTTTCACGTACGAAGAATTCAGCACCTTGTTGACAAGGATTGAAGCGTGTCTAAACTCTAGACCCTTGAGTCCTATGAGTAAAACCCCAAACGGCGGTGCGCTCTGACGCTCGGTCATTTCCTCATCGGAACCCCACTCTTATCCCCCCAGAGCCCGATTTATCAAGCCACTCCATCAGCTATGTCAACCGTTGGCAGAAGCTCAAAATACTTCACCATCATTTAGCCCGTAGATGGAAAGAAGAATATTTATCAGAACTCCATAAAAGAAATAAGTGGAAGTACCCCCATCGAGACTTCGATATTGGCGATCTTGTAGTTGTCAAACAAGATAATTTACCCCCTAATCAATGGCGTCTCGGACGCATTGAAAAAATCTTTACTTGCCCCGATCATCGAGTCAGAGTAGCTGAAAGACGAACAGCTAGTGGTGTCGTAACGCTACCCATTGTAAAATTGGGTTTACTCCCCTTCCCCACGACGTTGTAACCATTAATTCTCCCCTTTTTTCCTCCTTACAGCTAAGATGCCCTCCCATAGTCCATTCTCCACCATTGAAAGGAGGAACCCAACGGCGAGATCGCCGACAAACAAAACCACGGATTGTCGTCGGAGCCGCAAAGGGCACCCGCTCTGAAAGTGCCTGAAATTCCTGAATATGGCTGTATCCGCTGTATCCAACAACACCGGTACTGCCGAAAATGCCTAGCACATTCACATCGAACCTTTAAATGTCACAGCGAAGCACGTTGTCGTATCTGCAACGGCCAGCACCATACTCTACTGCATAACGCCGAAATCGTTTGGGAAAATGACTATTTGAGCCGTGCAGCCGAAACCTCCGTTGTCCCAACCGTCATCATAAGGATGCAACTAAAAAATGAATGGCACAACGTTCGAGGCCTACTAAATGCCTGTTCCCCCACGAGCTCCATGGCGGGGTTCATAGTAGAACGGTTCATGACGGTTGATGAAGATAAATGGTGCCAAATCACGTTTAAGACCCGGTTTGAAGGAGAAGGCGGTACCTTCAAGTTAAAGGCCATAGTTTCAGACGACCTACCCCAAGAACTCCCGAAGGAGAAGCTAGAAAGAAAAGTGACCGATGCATATTGCCACCTGAAGTTGGCCGACCCGGACTTCTTTGACTGTCGAACCATCAATTTTATCCTGGGAGCTGACATCTATCCGCAACTCATCCGAAGCGGCATCCAGGCGGCAACAGAAGGAACAACTTTAACACAAGATCCGGCCCTAGGGTTTGTCATAAGCGGCAAATTTGACGTCTAAAAAACTACAATATATTATTATACATTTAATTATATTACCTTATTTACTCCAATTATATTGAATAATACACATGTATTAGTATACTTACCTCTTTATACTTATATTATTGAACTTATATATCCACCTTTGTAATTCTAATGTTATTATACATTAGAATTACCTTCTTCCCCTAAAACTTGAATTATATATTTGTATACTTACCTATTTATTTAAAAATTTAATTGCAAATATCCTCACTTCATTTACCTATAATTTTAATTATAAATAACTTACCTTGTGTATACCAAAAATTGAATTATAATTGCATTATTATTACTTACCACTTATTGAATTATATTTACTTTTCACTTAAACAATTTTGAATTACATACTTACCCCTTTGTATTTAAATTAGTGAATTCATTTACCTAACTTTATTCAATTGTATTTACTTTTTATCCTTAAACCAAATTGAATTACCTTATACTTATCATTTTGAAGTCATCGCACTGAATTTATAATCTCACCTCTCTTTACACTGTTAATTATTGAATTATATTATTATAATTACCTCTGTTTTACGTTATTCATTATATGGAAATTGTAATATATTAAAATCCTTTGAATTGTTATATAGTTATAGTATTTAAAATTATAATAATAATTACCTATTTATATCATAATGTAAACACCCCAATTGCCTGTCTGGTTTGGAGATATGGGACCCTGAACATCCACCAACCTTGTTATCACGGTTATAACAAAGGGGGGGGGGGGATGTTTAGGCACGAAATATAATTAAAACCAATTTTTGTGGTACGGTAACCCTGCAACTGCAGCGTTACTCGTTACTTTCTCTCTCCCTTTGTTCTCATTCTCACTCATTATAAAACCTTTGAAGTAGCCGCATCACAGAAAACAAACATTACAACATTAAATTAAACAGTTAAAGACTTAACATAAAATAAATTATATAGATATTATATTAAAAACAAGAAAGATAAACGCGAGTTACTACAAAATATTCCAACAAATAAATAAACGAAATTAAAATTATATTAAATAAATTAAACCTATTTAAAACCCTCATTGTAATATGCGATATATATAAAAAAAAAGTGTTTAAATACTTAAAGTGCACATAAAATACCCATATATAGTGATTTTCCCCCTAATCGTAAACATCCTTATGTTATATAAATAAAAGTGAATTTTAACTAAATATAAAACATAGAATAACTTAAAAATAACTTTATAAAAAAATATCCACTTAAGAATAAATAAAAGTACTTTCTTATAAATAAATCAAATTACAACTGTGAAAACTGTGTTTTTTTTTTTGAATAAAAGAAATTAATAAATGCTAATCAAGGGCAATTCACGATACTCAAACCACAATAATATAATTATAATACGATTGAGCTACATTAGTCACCACAAGTGTGTAGAGCGCATTACAAGGAGGAAAAAGGAAGCAACCCGCAACAAGTGGACACAATCGAAGACCTCATTTCATCATCATATCCCCATCCCCTACATTTTTACCATAAACCATCACAACTGCAAGTCACCCCAATCATTTATATATATTTCTATAATTATGATATATAACCCCGTGTATCCGTACAGAATACATACAAACATTAATTTTTTGTGATGGGGCGTGAAAGTGGGCGTGACTCATAAAATTTTCATTTTTACCTCGCCTTCAGTTAGATGTGGATAGAATTTGTATGAAGTAAATCTGTAAAAACCCATGCAGAAGCAATTAATCAATTAAAAAAAGTGGGCGTTAGAGTAGGCGTGGTCGTACCAACTCAGAAACCTTCCCGGTCTCATGCACAACAACTTTGCCGAAGATCATCACATGTTCAGATGCATAGTTTAGGAGTCTATAAAGGACATACATACAAACATTTTAATACCCTTCACTGTCATGAGAAGGGTATGTATGTATAAGCACTGTTGCCATATTTGACGATTTATCGTCATTTTGACGATTTTTGGTGTCAAAAATGACCCATATTCAAATCTCTTTAGTTTTACCTCATTATTCGGCAAATGTTAAACGAGTATTTAGTCAGGTAAATTTAAACAAAACAAAAATGAGGAATAGGCTAGGAACGCCTTCTTTGGAAGGGATTTTATTTACTAAAGATTTTTTAAAACTAATGGCATGTTTCTAAATAACGAGTGACTCAAATTTTTCGCCTAAATGAGTGCAAAAATTAGTTTTGGGGTTCTATAAAACTAGTGTCAATTCTCTTGAGTAAAAACGTAAGACTATCTTTTTTATGGTTTCTACATTTAAATTTCAATCGTCCTACTGTCAAAAACAGACGAGTAGAAATAAGTGCTTGTGTGCATCACAAAACAATATAGTGAATATATTTCGCATATTTCTACAGCATAAACTGTTGTCTACTACCTTAACTTTCAATTTCAATGTTAATTGCGATAAATGTTAACATTTTTCCTTCAATTTATTACAAAATTAAAAAATTTATAGCAATTTCAATTCACATAAATTATTTTTGTATTGTAAATAAAACACAGCTGTTTTTATTTTGGTTTCTAGGGTTGCCCCTAAAAATTAATATATTGAACAATAACATGGAAAAAATTAAACAAAATATTTAAATTAACAATTTGGGAATAATGCAATATAACACTCAATATTACCAAGGTAACTAACGTAAGTCAGACGAGTATATTAGAGAAACTCATTTGTTTACGTACTCGTTCGGTTACCACTCCTTCGGTTACCACTCGTTCGCATGAGAATACACTAGTTTTCTCTTCTGTTAATTAACATATCTATTAAAAGTGATTGATCTCTTATGATGGTTATCTATATATATAAGAGTAACGTTACTGACTGACTGATTCATTCATCATCGCACAGTCCCAACCGCTAAAGCTAGAAACTTTAAATTCGGGTAATGGGTTCCTTTTACAATATGTAGATCCACTAAGAAGGAATTTTTGGAAATTCGATCGTTAAGGGGGACAAATGGGGCAAAAACGGATAAAACCAGTACCTCTATATCTCCAAAACAAATAAACTCAGAAATAATATTTTAAATGCGTCCGCCTTTAATCAAAAAAGAGCCGACAGGTGTCTGGTACTTTTTTGAAATTCGAAATTCAAGTGACCATATGGGGTCAAAATAGTCCCTGTAGAACGCTCCGTTAACTGTATATCTCCTACATAAATAAACATAGAAATAATATATTAAATACATCTGACTCAGCTCAATAAAGACTAGAATTTTTTTTGGTACTTTTTTATCAAAATGTATTTTCTCACTAAATATTCCACGAACTATTATTTTCAAATAGTACGTATACGGATAATTAAAATGTACTTTTTTGAAAATTATTTTTTTACGGGTGAAAAAAGAGACACAACTTGGCTGGCGGCAAGAGCTATAGTATAAATCCAATCGCTGAACGATTTCACCACTGGGACCTTGTCGTCTTTGGCATGCATTGCCCAATTCAACTTGTGGTTGTTGGGCAACTTATCGACCAACGTCTTAACTAGCAGCGAGTTGTTCGAATGGGCCATCAAATTACATGTCTCCATCGTAGAGCAAATATTCCGTATTGTGAGGGCATACTCGAGCCTATCCTTTAGTGGTGGAATCTTCGTAGGCTTCTCGATCATGCTGTCTAAAATATGCTCTGGACGGCCGAAACACATTTCAAGGGTCTGGATGATTTCATTTACCGTGGATGGGATGAGAAGTTTACTTTTCACCAACTCCTTTGCGTGGCCTTTAAGACACGACTGCAAACGCAGTATAACCAGCAATCTCAGTGCTATTTTTATAGTTGCTGATGAATAGGGGCCAGTTCTCAGGATTTCCGTCGAAGTTTGGAAGTTCCTTAGGTATTACCTGTCTGGCTGCGACTTGTGAGGCTGTTGGCTGGAAAGGACTTTGGTTAGAAAAGAAATTAAATTTTTGGGACACATCACCTTGGGATAGGATACTGTATTTTTTCTCCAAATACTTCCTCTGCAATTCCTTCTCCTCTTCCAACATCTGCAACTGTAGTTGTGTGTGAGCCGACAAAGAACCACTCGACGTATTTGACCCACATTGATAATTAGCCTTTTGCATAATTTGTTCACTGGCAATTGATATCACCTTAGCTGGAGCCACTATTTGCTCAACTTGAATACCTGAGTTGGAACACCAAATTTGTTGTTGTGCTTTTCTATATGCACCATTTACATTAACAATGTTAGGTTAAGGTGGCTGATCCTTTACTCCTTCCGATGGACCGGGCACATCTGAAAAGGGTCTTGGGATATGTCTAGCTGGTGATGAGGCTACTTGTAAACCTGCACTGCATTCGGCTGTGACGTTAACTAGTGGCAGTGTATTGGTTCCTATACATATTGTTGTTGTTCTGATGGAGCTGCTATTTTTTAAAGTAACGGGCTGGTCCTTACCGCAGGAGCAATTTCAGCTCACGTTGGCGACATCGCTATTCACTCCAACGCACTCAAAGTGGAACCACTTGTCGCACGAGTCGCACTGCACCATACAATCGGTATCTTTTAATTCGCACTTATTACAATTAAAATCAGTTTGTAACATATCTATTTTATTTGTAACACGATTTTACACAACACACTTGTTGTTCTATTATTTATGTATGTAGGTATATACAAAATTTTTTTAAAGAACTGTTGCTTTCCGAGTTTGAATTCAATAAAAGACAACTTTTATGAGCGACAATGTAATTTTATTTATTTAATATTTTTAATTATTTAAAAAATCACAAATGAACCGCTTTAAAACAATTTGTTTTTTACTTGTTCAAAATTCAATATTAAAAGAAGCTAAAACTTCTCTTGTTTCCCTTTTAAAGTAAATGGCAATAATGTAAAATTCCGTTATTAAGCAATATCACATTAAGTAAGAAAGAATAAATATAGCATACACATATAAATATGTAATTATTTACTACATATGTATAAGTACGTGTGTATGTTTATAATTTGAGTGAAAATAAAATGTTAAAGCAAATAGGAAAATAGAAGGTTTTTAAACCTTAGGATGGCGTCGGTAACATTCCCCAATTCGTAAGCGAATTATGGGGCCATGAGCTTGCCATCTTGTCTATTACCGACGTCTAGAACAGCTATCTTAGTTACGGGCCTATCCAATGTGGTTGCACTCGTTTTGACTTTAACACAACGAACTTGATAATCATTTGCTGTAGTTGTCTCTATTTGACTCCCTGGGGCCAGCTATTCCGGGGAAGTGTATCATCAACAATAATCATTATATCACCAACGGACGGCGGCTTCACCTTCTCGAACCACTTGCTACGCCGGACTAACATTGGACCGTACTCACGAACCCATCTGCTCCAGAAGTGATTGGCGAATTGTTGTGTCTGATGCCATCGCTCACGGAGATCATAATTGGTTTCACACAGGGGCTTGCGTCCATCTGCAGAGACAAGTAGAAGATGGTTGGGTGTTAACGCATCGTCCTCAGCTGAATCAAGAGCCACAAATGTTAAAGGACGGGAATTTATTATGAACTCAATTCCATTTGATTTCGTGAAGACTTGGTGTAAGTCAATGTTTTGCTTTTCCTCTCGTAGGACCCTTTCGACTGATTTAAAATTGGTGCCGTTGTCGGTGTATATCTCATTTGGGGAACCACGTCGACTTCTAAAATTTTGAATGCACATGATGCACGAACTGGTGTCTAGGCTGTGAGCGACTTCAATATGTATCGCACGAACTGTCAAACATGTGAAAACAACACCCCATCTTTTTTCACTACTTCTACCTACTGCTACATGTAACGGGCCTAAAAACTCAATACCAACGTACGTGAATGGACGCTCAAAAGAGCCCAATCTTGCTGCAGGTAGAGATGCCCTCAATGGAGGATGTGGAACTGCTGACTGGTTCTTACAGTGTTGACATTTTTTTCGCATACTTTTATAAAGTACTCTTAACTTTGGGATATGAAATCGTGTTTTTATTTTGGACATTGTTGCTTCATGAAGACAATGATGATAATCTTCGTGAAAATTTTGGACCGACAAAAAGGTTATGTAGTGACCATGAGGCAAAATTATGGCGTTGTTGCAATTCAAGGACACGTATTACTCCGTCTTCATCAAGAAAAATATTAAGTTGCTTAAGTTTACTTCCGGCAGGTAGCTTCTTATTATTTTTGAGACACCAAATTTCTTCGGCAAATTCGGTGGCTTGGGCATATTTAAACAAAATCTTCTTAGCCCTTTGTATGTATTCGAAACATATGAGCTGTGGCTTTCCGCCTCGGATTCTGGACTTCAATTTCTCAATGTAAAGACGAATTGGGAAAAAGCCATGTACAGCCGCTTCCAGGGTAAATAAAATCAAAATCGAACAAGTTTTTTATTTACGTTTGGAAACAAACATTTGACCAAATTAGCCTGAAGGAAACTCCTTAAAAATTATAATAATTATAAACATTGATCACAAAAACAAAAGAATTTATTTGTTTTTTTTTGGAAATGGTTCTTATATGGCAGCTATGACAAATTATGGGCCGATCTTCTTAAATTTTGGAACAGTGATTTTCATACATATGAGGATATTTCTCTTCGATTTTCAATATAATAACGGTATATTTAAGATATATATTAGTATTAACGTGGATTTCGGAAGTGGACCTTATATCAGGGACAGAGTCAAATATGGACCAATATTCTCAAAATCCTGCAGTTTGGTTTAGGCATGTATGTAAATGATCCCTTATTTATAAGAGATTTAAGAGTATTAAAGTGATTTTCGGAAGAGGGCTTTATATGGGGCATACGGTTAAAAATAGACCGAAATTCACAAAATTTTGTGGGATGATTTTTTTATATATGTAAATGATCTGTGCAAAGTTTTGAGTCGGTACCGATATTTATACAATATATATAGGGATAATTGTCTTTTTCAGATGTGGTCCTTGTATGGGAGCTATGACCAATTCTGGGCCGACCACCATAAAATTTAGTACAACAATTTATTTGCCTATAAAGATTATTCATGTCAAATTTTAGCCGTTTAACATTATTTATATCTGTTTTATATGTATTTAAGTGAGTTTTGGAAGTGGACTTTATATGGGGGCTATGGTCAAACATGGACCGAAATAAAAAAAATTTCGTTGTGGGATTTATTTTTGCATAGAACTTATTTTTGCTGAATTATGTCTTGATATTCCAATTTTATAGGCATTTATGTATAATTGAGCAATATTTCGGGAAGATTTTTGTATGGGGGCTATGAGAAATCATGGACTGATTCATACTATCTTCCGCACACTTTCTTCTTTTATCATAAAAACAACGTATACAAAATTTCAATGTAATATTTTGCAATATATTGCAATAAAATGGACAAAAAATATAAAATTTTTATGGAGGTTGTCTCACATATCGGTCCATAAGTCTGGTTGGCCTAAACCGATTTTGCCGATTTTAAAGAGCACATGCGAAAGCATGTCTGACAGAATTGTTAAAGATTTTGATCTCGCAGATATCTGGGGACTTCAGAAAACTGATTCAACATCCAGACAGACGGACATTGCTTAATCGACTCCGCTATCTATAAGGATCCAGAATATATATACTTTGTAGGGTCGGAAAATTATATTGTGGAAATTACAAACGGAATGACAAACTTATACAGGGTGGGCCAACTTGGACTGACTGATTTGAAATGCTTATAACTTTTGCATTTTTAATTTTTTTTTTGCAGATAATACAGAATTTTATAAAATTTCATAATGTCATCATACTCAGTGGAAGAACGTGTAAAAAAAAATATGCCAATAGATTGATTTTGCTAGCTACAGAAAATGACAATTTTTTGGATAATCTGATTATGAGCGATGAAGCACATTTTCATTTAAATGGATATGTGAATAAACAGAACTGCCGAATTTGGGGTACAGAGAATCCAAGAGCATTGCATCAGCGACAATTACACCCTGTCAGATGCACTGTTTGGTGTGGAATCATGGCTGATAAAGTTATTGGTCCATATTTCTTCGAAAATGAGCTTAATGAACCACAAACCGTCTCTGGGGTGGTATACCGGACCATGTTGGAAAATTTTTTACGTCCGATAGTTCTCAATAATCGTAACATATGGTTCCAGCAAGATGGAGCTACAGCTCATACCGCAAGAGCCACAAAAGTTATAAGCAGTTCAAATCAGTCAGTATATACCCTTCTCATGATGGTGAAGGGTATAAAAAGGGGAACAATTCGGTTTTAGTGACTTTGCTCAAAAAAAAAAAAAAAACTTCATCTAATAGGGCTTTTAGAGGAGATGCGAGCAAAAAAAAATTGTTGGCGGTCACGCCTATTTTCGAGGGGGCGGGCCCGTAAAGTTGAAAATATAAAGGCCTATATCTCGGGAACTACTGGGTGTATTATAATTTAATAATTAAATAAAAGGTATTAAAAATACCTTTCCAACGATATATATCATGATTATAAAATATGGACCGAATAAGGGTTAAATCCGAAAAGAATATTTTTTGTTTTTTTTTTGGAAATTTTTATATGGCAGCTATGACAAATTCTTACATTTTGGAACAGTTATTTTCATGCATATGAGGATATTTCACGTCGAATTTCAACATAATAACGGTATATATAAGATATATTATTAGTATGTGATCGTTCGGACGTTATCGTTAATCCGCTCTATGAACATTAATTATCATTTATAAAATAGTTTGGTTTAAACATCATTAAAAAATCGTTAAACCTTATAAAGTGTTTCATAAAATCGCGTATTACTTGTGACATTGAAAAAAGTTCTTAAGATACTCTTATTCAATGGTAAAATTAATTGAATAAAATAAACATTTTTTAATTTTTTTGTACAATATATAAGATTTGCTTGTGAATAATTTTTGCAACTGTGGATCATTGTATTACACCTGTGTTACCATAATTAATAATTCTTACAACTGTGGATCATTGTATTACATCTGTGTTACCATACATATAAATACAACTTTAATTAGTTTGTGTATTTGCTTTGATTTTTATTTATCGACATCAATAAAAATATTTGAGACTCAACCCATAAAAATCAAGTCGTGCATTAATAAAAACTGCACTATTATCAGTGATGAGGAAAGAATGATCACTTGTTGGCTATGCCACGGTCTTTGTCATTTGAAATGTAGTGGTCGTTCAACACTTGTCGCCGAATCTCTGTCGAAGAATAATGGACTTCATTGGTGATGCAATACTTGTAGAAAAATTAGTGTTACCTTCTATCGTTACTTCCAAGGAACTAAGAACCATTTTTTAGAAATTCAGGATGAATTAAACAAACTATCTCAACGAGTTCCTAACTATGGTAAACTGTTTGAAGATTTGAAATCATTAGATGCTATAGAATCACCTGCTCATTCTTCTCCTAAGAGACGCAAATCTTCAAGAAAAATCAATAAGGGAAAACAAGTTGACCCTTCTGTGAATCCTAATGGACTATCGATACAAAAACAACATAACATGAATTATTCTGAAGTCTTAATAAATAATGGAAGTTATTCTGTTGCTCCTGGAGAGTTAAAAGTAGTCCCTCCCAAAAACAAATTTTTATATCCCGTTTTGAATTTGACACTTCTGCAGAGGACATAGATCTTTATATTAAATCGAAACTGAATAATGCTGATATTGTCGTCCAAAAATTTAAATATTCTCAACCAAGGAATATAACGTCATTTAAAATTACGGTTCCTTTTGAGGTATTTAGCAGCATCGTCAACGCGTCATTTTGGCCAAACCACGTTTTAGTTCGCGAATATGAATATAATGTCAACCAACGACCCAGAAATATTTCCTATCTTCCCTCCCGTGAAATATCGTACCAAAAAAACTAATTAATACCTACGATAATCAGTTTCATATTACGAACCAAAATGTTGGAGGAATAAAAACTAAATGCTCCAAATTATATCAAGAAAGTTTTGATTTTAATGATCATGTTATTTGCCTCACTGAGACCTGGCTTAATAATACTTTTTTAAATAAATACTTAAATACTGAGATTTTTTGCAGCAAAATTAATGTTTATCGTCGTAATAGAGTTACAGTTACGACTGTGGTGGTGTTCTGATAGCTGTGTCAAATCTCTTTGCAACTGAAGAAATTATTTTTGATTTGCCCCTTACTATTGAATTCATTGCAGTGGTCATAAAAGTAAATCATATTAAAATATTTCTTACCTGTTCCTACATTCCCCCTCAATCGGATTTCACAGTTTATTATCAGCACATTTCAGCAATTAAAATGGTTTATTTAAAAACTAATCATATTAATTTAATCTTTGTTCTTGGTGATTTGAATATGCCGCAAATAACTTGGAAATTTTTTACGAAAAGTTGTAGCTATATGCCTATAAGTTCAGAAGAAAATAGTGACGATATATTCAATAAAATTTCAAATCTGTGTCTGCACCAAATTAACGGAATATGCAACAATTTAGGAAAATTGATTGATCTGGTATTTGTTAATGTACCAAATGAATGCACAGTAAAACGTGTTGATCCAGTTACCTTACCGGAAGATCGTTATCATCCTACAATTGAGATAAGTTGCAATATTCAAAGTTCTTGTCCTGATAAAATCTGCACTAGAAAGGATAAAGTGTATTGTATCAAACGTGCAAACTACAACGATCTTAATAATCTTTTGTATGACACCAATTGGCTTCAATTGTTATCCATCCCTAATGGTATGCCAAAATCTATTGACAAAATAATTGAAACTTTTTATACAACATTGTCTCAATATATGGATGTATTCCAAAAATTCTAAAACATTCAAAGTCTGGTCCACCCTGGAACTCAAAACAACTTTCTTCTTAAGGAATTTTAAAAATAAATACTACAGAAAATATAAAAAATCTGGCTGTCATCAATACTACATCAAATATTCTGTACTGTACTTCAAACACGATCCAAGGTAATTTTTTAAGTTTGTAAACTCAAAAAGGAAGACTAATGGGTACAGCAAAAAAACATGAAATATCTAAATATTGAATCTTGTGATGAGGTGCTAATCAGTGATTTATTCGGTCTCTGATGCCCAATATGATGTTAATATTGTTTATCCATTCAAAATTTGCCATAGTCAAACAATATCTTTTTCATCGATCAACACTACACATATTATTGAATGTTTAAAAAGTTTTAAATATTCATTTTCAAATGGATCTGATGGCATACCAAACTGTGTTTTAATGGAATGTGCACATGCTATTGCATTTCCATTATCAATTATTTTTAATATTTCATTGAATAATGGCTACTTTCCCAATATTTGGAAAGAATCATATATTATTCCTCTATTTAAATCTGGTAATAAATCACACATAACGAATTATAGAGGCCTAGCTGAACTTAGTGCAATCCCAAAACTATATGAGAAATGCATCACTAATTGTCTTTCACACCAAATTTCTTCGTTACTAACACCTTTTCAACATGGTTTTCGCAAAGGATCATCACCTATGACTAACATAATTAGTCAATGATGGCTTTGTCAACGGTCAACTTACTGACGCCATTTACACAGATTTTAGTAAATCCTTTGACAAAATTAACCACAATCTTCTGTTAAAAAAATTGGATGTTATGGGTTTCAACAACATTGGTTTGAACTGGTTAAAATCATATCTTTTGAATAGAACACAGTCCGTAAAATTTAATGGTGCAATTTCCAAAAAGATATTGGTAAAGTCCGGCATCCCGCAAGGAAGTCATCTCGGCCCTATTTTGTTTTTGCTGTTTGTAAACGACATGCCTGAAGCAATCAAATACTCAAATATATTGATGTTTGCGGATGATGTGAAAATATTTTCTAGTTTTAAAAATTCAGCAGATCATATTTATCTGCAATATGATTTGGATAATTTTAATAACTGGTGTGACCTTAATTTAACATATGCACTTTTCAAGAAATTATGATGCTGTCAATTTTTACATGTTAAGTGCTCATAAACTAGAGATGGTAAACTCAATTATGAATCTTGGGATTTTGTTAGATGCAAAGTTAAATTTTGTACAACATATAACGATGACTGTTAATAAAGCTCGTGGTATTTTAGCCTATATAAAACGATGGGCAAAATAATTCAATGATGCCCACCTCACTAAATGTTTATATACATACTTCTCTAGTAAGAATTGTTCAAAAACAATTCCTTCTTTTTTGTTTGAAGGATATATACCGCGGATATGCATCACTTCCATCATATTCATCAAGATTACGATTGATAAATTTGTCAACATTAAAAAGCCGTAGAATAATTCTTAACATCTATTTTTTAGTAAATCTTATTTGCTCTGAATTTCTATTAAACAAATTATTATTTAGTGTTCCACAACGTTCACTGCGCCTCTATAACAATCCACTTTATGTTAAAACTTTTCGAATAAATTTTGCTATGGCAGATCCCTTTAGAAAATTATGTTGTTGTTTTAACGAAATGTTTAATTTGATAGACTTTTCTTTGAACGTAAATACCATAAAGCCTAACATTATCTTAAATCTAAATAATTAATTGTACTAAGGTGTCAAAATATATATATGTATGTAATTTTGCAAATGGTCTGGACTAAATAAATAAACGTGGATTTCGAGGGTGGACCTTATGTGGGGGATATTGTCAAATATGGACCGATATTCTCAAAATCCAGCAGTTTAATGATCCGTATAAAATTTTGGATCGGTACCCTTATTTATAAGAGATTTATGAGTATTAAAGTGATTTTTGGAAGACCGAAATTCACGAAATTTTGTGGAATGATTTTTGTATATATGTATGTCAATGATCTGTGCAAAGTTTTGAGTCGGTACCTATATTTATACAATATATATAGGGATAAATGTCTTTTTCAGATGTGGTCCTTGTATGGGAGCTACGACCAATTCTGGGCCGACCACCATAAAATTTAGTACAACAATTTATTTGCCTATAAAGATTATTCACGTCAAATTTTAGCCGTTTAACATTATTTATATCTGTTTTATATGTATTTAAGTGAATTTTGGAAGTGGACTTTATATGGGGGCTATGGTCAAACATGGACCGAAATAAAAAAAATTTCGTTGTGCGATTTATTTTTGCATAGAACTTATTTTTGCTGAATTATGTCTTGATATTCCAATTTTATAGGCATTTATGTATAAATGAGAAATATTTCGGGAAGATTTTTGTATGGGGGCTATGAGAAATCATGGACGGATTCATACTATCTTCCGCACATTTTCTTCTTTTATCATAAAAACAACGTATACAAAATTGCATGGTATTATCTTCAATATATTTCAAAATATTGCAATAAAATGGACAAAAAATATCAAATTTTTATGGAGGTTGTCTCACATATTGGTCCATAACTCTTGTTGGCCGAAACCGATTTTGCTGATTTTAAATAGCAAACTTTTCGAAGGCATGTCTGACAGAGTTATTGAAGATTTGGATCCCCAAGATATCTGGGGATTTCAGAAAAGTGATTTCAACAGACAGACGGTCATGGCTTAATCGACTCTATCTATCGCTATCTATAAGGATCCAGAATATAGGTATATACTTTATAGGGTCAGAAAATTATATTGTGGAAATTACAAACGGAATGACAAACTTATATGTATATACCCTTCTCATGAAGGTGAAGGGTATAAAAATTCGTGTTGTATTTAAAAACAAACAAATATCAACATTAACACACACAAAGAACAGTGTGATGGTAAAATTTTTCCATCATTTTTGGGTAGAGAAAAAGTCGATCGTTTACCAGTAGTAATCTCATTTAATAGAAATGAGCAGGTAGTCCCGGTTGACGTTATGAAATTTTTGTCACTGCGATTCTCGTCGTATCTTCTTTAAAATTGTATTTGCGTCTACATTGTGAGATTTTTGTTGCAGAGATTTTTTGTGGATATATACACGTTTTTATATATTTTGTAGCTAGCACATACATGCATGTATGAAAATAAAACACAACGAATTAGGGAACAAAGCGTGTCTCACGAGTACATGCATATGTGTACCCCTTTTAATACGACTCACCGCTCTCGCCTACAAAGCAAGAATCGCAGCGACAAAAATTTCATAATGTAAACTGTGACTTACTTAGGATTCCAGCAATTTCTACCGGCACGGGAAAGGAATAGACCACAGCTATTTCCAATTTGTTGAAAGAATGGGATGTAGGAGAAGAGGCGTATGCTCTATGATTTGATACTACGACATTCATTTTAAAACGCAAGCAGGGTGCATGCGTTCATTTGGAGCAAATATTGGAAAAAGAACTTTTGTATTTCTCTTGCCTTCATCATATCTTTGAAATTCTGGCTCCAATGTACAAATATTTCACAAATTTAATTTTCCAAAGAGATTCGGTTCCAAAGTTTACTTTCCGAATGCCAGATGCCTTTCACCATTCGTTTTGGCCATTTATACATTATAAATATTTTTATTTAGAGAACACTTCATCCAAGTGATTCTGAAAAGGATAACGTTAGGGACATTCATATGTATTTTTATAGTGAAAATATATTTAAAAGCGCCAATTGCTGCTGAATACACTAATCAAGATTTAAATTTATTAAAAAAATGTATATGTTCATGGTCTGGTGGATGAAAATATAAGTAAAAAAATTATTACATAAATTTTGCAACCATTTGTGGTACTTATTACCAGAAGCTGTAGGTTTGGCTTTTTCGGTGAGCAAATATCAAATAATTCAAAAAAATTTATGGTCGCTGCTTTACAAAAGCCAATAAAATTCACATCAAAAAGTTTAACATTCCACTCCTAACATAAGTCGGTTCACGTAAAAAATATTGAGGATTTTCTCTTCAGAAATTTTTTATTTCAACGTTTTTTTTTAAGAAAGATCCAGAAGAATGTGGTTACAATGTAAGCTTGGATATTGAAAGTAAACTAAAAGTTGTTAATGACACTGCAGAACGGGCGGTAAAGCTGATGGATGATTTGAATCAAGTGTTGTCACGTTGCGAGGAAGACAATCAAATAATAACGCGAACTGTTGCAGATTATAAAAAAAATTCATTAATTTGACCAAATCTACCCTAAATAATTAATGCAGTAAATGTACGAATAAATAAGTATAACACAAAAATCTAATTAATTGTAAACAAATTTTATAAGTATTTTTATAATATACTACATACATATATATAATATTTTTCTGTATTTGATACGTACATACTTATGTATATCTAAAAGAAATGTTAATAAAAGATATTGAATTATTAATAAAAACCTTTTATTTGTGTGTATTAAATTAAACCTTAAAATTTTTTGTAAACATTTTCAAACTTGGGGGATTAATGGTATTTTTGCAAAGTTATTTAGAAAATAATTGTAGTGTGACAAGTTTTTAGGGAATTCGTTTAAAAAAAATGGGAATACAATCAATAATTTAGGGCGTCTGAGCCACGCCTTTCTGTTATACGATCTGAAAAATTTTCTCCGAAGCTTATTTTTGCGATATGAAGAACATTTTGAGAGGGAGTTACAACCGAAAACTTGGAAAATTTTTGGCCCATACAGGTAAGGCGCATCCTAATATAATTTTGGTAATTAGAATCATTGCAACAGTTGAATAAAAAATTCTCGTAACAATGAGTAGGCAAAATAGTTTTGAATTCACTGGCATCTGTCAAACTTTATTTATAGCTATATTTTTTTTTTTTTTGAATAACAGCAAAATGTCTGTAGTTTTTGCATCGTTGTATTGCAATTGTTTAATTTGCATTAAAATTGATTATAATAGCTAAAATTATATACAATATACATATATTATTCATTATTACACTTACAGGAAAACCAACGCCTATAATAAGCTGGTATAGAGATGAAATTATTATTGACTCACAAATAAACTACGTTCCGGGACAACGATATGTACAGAGCGAGATAACAATAGGGCCACTAAGTAGGGCAGATCTTAATTCCAGAATAACATGTAAAGCGAATAATCATCCCCGTGCAACACCTGTGGAGTCCGTTGTACAAATTGACATGAACTGTAAGTAATTTTTGAATACCGACCTATACTTAAATATAAAAAAGCAACATTAAACATTACTTTACCTATTTTATTTGTTGCCTAAAATAAAATAAAAACAGCTTATTTTTATTGCAAATAAAAGCGTCAAGCTCAACTTAAGCTAAAGCTGGAAAGTCACAGCGTCACAGCTGACTTTGACATATGCAAAGCAAATTTATTTTAAAGAGTTTGTCACCAAAAAAAATTACAGTTGAAATAATATTCTTTATATGAGTTTGACAAACAAACCGATAAAAACTTCATATAAAAAAAAATCAGCTGGGCTGGGTGATGCCGTAACCTCCAAAAGTACATATGTACATATAAAAAAAATATTGACGCGAAAAATCTTCGCATGTAACTTGAAATGCCTGACGCTTAAAACGTTTAGAAAGCTTAAAACGCGTTGACGCCAAAACGCAAGTTGTGGACCTCCAGCTTAATACACTCCAACAAATTTTTTATACACATATACACTCGAGACCGCTATATTTCGCTACAATGTGAAAATACCGCATTACACATTGTTTATAAAAATATCCAGTAATGGCAATGTCTTTGATAAATATTGAAGCAAGCCGTTGAAAACCGCTATATCTTAATCAATAAATCTTATTTCGTAACACTGTTTCCTATTTAAGCATGTTTAAAGGCCCAACTATAATATGCATGTGCTAGCTTAAGCAACCGTGCGAACACATATAAATTGTATGTGGCAAACTATAATGTACTTAATGAAAATTTTCGTTAAGTTTTTCATCTGTCATTTTTTTTTTGAATATAAATTAGGTTGGCGGAGAATTAATCCCTCAATTCAAATTATCATCCCACGATCGATTTAAGTAAGTTCCAAGTCGACCTATACCTTCATATAGGAAGCTGGAACGCTTAAATCTTGTATTAAAAAAAAATTAGCATGTGATTAATGCACAACTCCGAAAAACCGTAATGCGGTACAGTTCGACGACGCCAAGCATAAACCAATGCAAAAGTGAGACGCAAATCTCTCGAAGGCAGCTAAAAAAGGACGCCTGATTGCCTTAAGCGATAATGACAATAACGCGCGAGTTCTTTCTTCACCCAGAGCTGAATTACGACTGTCAACTGTCATTTGCTTAAGCAAAAAGCGAAACTGATCGCACATTCTGTACAGAATCAGTTGTTTGTTTAATTTGTATATAGCAAGAATGATAAAATAAAGATACGCCAACGCGCGTAAAATTTTAAAATGTTCTGCGTATTTTGGAACTGTGCCGTCAAACGTTCTGTGTTTCTATTGGCTAATTTTTTCTCACTTGTTTTTTTATTGTTGTTTTGATTGCATTTGCTCACTGCACACTTTATGTTTATATTTTTTGTTTGTTTTTCTTTTTTAAACAGCTTTTATTTTAGAACTCTCATGGCCGAATTCTCAGTCATTAGTTAACCATTGGTAAACTAAAATACTAATTATTGTTTAACTATTACTTGTTATTCTTGTTATGGCAAACTAAGCATTGCGAATAAAGAATCTTTGTCATTTGCTTACTAAAGACTATGAATTCGGCCATTAGAGAGATTTCAATTGCAAGGTTGCCAACTATCACATAAAACATACATTTTTCGCAAGAAATTTTAATTCTAACACATGAAACATTCTTGGTAACCCTTAGAATGGAACTTCTACGTTACATAGTGTTGCTTGAACTGGTCGGACGTGTTATTTTTAGTGCGGCTGAATTTTCGTAATAGGTGAAAAAAAACCTGTAATAAGTGAAAAAAAAAATATATATATATATAAAAAAAAGATATCGTAATAGGTGGAAAAATATCTATAGTGGTTTTTCGGTAATTTAAAAATCGCATAACAACTGCATGAGTGTCCCGCTCAGATGTAATTCTGAGAAAGAGCTAAGCTACAGTAGAAAAAATTTATGGATCTCTGAGGAAGAATCCTTAAGAAAATCCGTGGAGTCTCTTCTCACTACAAAAGCCGAAATACGGCGCCGTTCCTGTTCGTCCAATATAGTTATCTCATCCGATGAGAAATCATCATCTTCATCAAATAGTGCAGTCAAACCCAAAAAACAAGTAGGTATGGATAAGTACATCACCGTTCTCAAGCGACAGAGGAGCCCGACATCTGCTCAAATGTCTTCCAATTCTAAAGTTCCTAAGACCGTCAGCAGTGATAAGCCAAATGATCAAAACAGATTTGCTCTACTTCAGATGGATGACCCAGAAATACCGAAAAAGACGTTTAAGCCCCCACCAATTTACCTGAGAGAGCCCACTTCCAATAAACTGGTACAAGGAATTGTTGCTGTAATAGGTGAGAACATGTTTAGCGTAACCTCAATTAAACATGGAAAAATCAGCGAGACAAAGATCCAAGTAAATAGGGAAGATGATTTTCGAAAATTGTCCAACCAGTTGGAGAGGGAGACCAGGGATTTCTATACCTATCAGCTCAAAAGCGCAAAAGGACTCCAAGTCGTTCTAAAGGGTATAGACCCATGTGTTGATCCTGCGGAGATAAAGAACGGATTAATGGACAAAGGGTTCAAAATCAAGAGCGTAGTGAATATTAGAAACCGTGAAAAGATTCCTCAGCCCATGTTCAGGGTAGAATTGGAACCTGGAGATGTTGCCTTAATGAAAAACGAGTCCCATCCAATTTACAATCTTATTTATCTTCTGCATCGTAGAATTACCGTGGAGGAACCGCATAAGCGTGTTGGACCCGTCCAGTGTCTTAATTGTCAAGAATTTGGTCACACCAAAGCGTATTGTAAATTGCCGTCTGTTTGTGTTGCATGTGGGGAACTACATGCAACTGCTCAATGTAATCAGTCCAAAACGGACTTAAAAATAAAAAAATGCAGTAACTGTGGAGGAAATCATACCGCTAATTATAGAGGTTGTCCAGTTTATACTTATTTTAAGGGCATAAGGACCAATAAGTCGCCAGTATTACCTGACCATCCTCAACAACCTAATTTCACGTCGAGTAAGAATTTTCCTCAAATTGTACGACCAAGTACTCACGTAAACGCTCCTAATTGTAGACAAGTTTCTTACGCAAACGTGGTCAAATCTAATATGCCAGGTCTGGAGCAGGAACCTATATCGCAATATTCTGAGCCACATATCAAAATATAGAGACAACATTGCAGACACTTGTCCAAACTATGAACACTTTTACGACCACCATGACATCCATGATGTAGGAAATGCTGAAAATGCATTCCACTATCTTGCAAGCCATTTTAAAGAAATGATTTATTTAAAAATTTGTTTTTGGAACGCGAACGGCCTCCGCCAACATAAAAACGAACTGGAATACTTCCTGATGGATAAGCAGATTGATGTTATGATGATTGCTGAAACTCACTTGACGTCGACAGGGTACTTCAAAATTAATGGCTACGTGTTGTACGATACTAAAAATCCCCGCGGAAGAGCTTGTGGAGGTTCGGCAATTCTTATAAAGAACAGAATAAAACATTATCTAATGAATAACATAAGTGAGGATTACCTCCAAGCAACAAACATTTGCATTGAATTCTGTCAATACAAATTTGTTTTATCATCGATTTATTCTCCGCCTCGATTCTCAATAAAAGAACACCAATACCATAACTTCTTTAATTCCCTTGGAGCTAGATTTTTAGTTGCTGGCGACTTTAACGCCAAACACACATTTTGCGGTTCACGTCTGGTAACCCCAAAGGGTCGCGTACTCTTCAACACCATTGCTCAAATGGGCTTAGATGTACTCTCAAGCGGACATCCCACCTACTGGCCGACGGAAGATTCCCGATGTTATAGACTTTGGAGTAGTGAAAAATATCCCTGTAGAATGGATGCAAGTGGATCCTTCATTAGACTTGTCCTCAGATCACTCTCCTACTATCATTTCAATGCATTTCCCTCAAGTGTGTGGCTCTCCATTTAGAAACATGACTAAGACCCGAGTAAGCTGGATAAAATACAAAAAGTATTTAAGTTCTCATTGCACGGAAAATATTGTGTTGAGAACTACCGACGATATCGATGAGTCGATTGGCAACTTTACCGAGGACCTTCGACGAGCTGTGCATCACGCTTCCACTTATCACGTTGAATGTAGAAATAGGACAAACAGAACTTATTTATCTGAACTCGAACATCTCCTATCAGAAAAAAGAAGAATGAGAAGAGAGTGGCAACTTCACAGGTCTCCTGAACTGAAAGCTAGGCTACGGGTATGCAGAGATATACTAAGACATTTCTTAGAAACCCAAAGAACGGCTTCACTTAGATCCTACTTGGAGGGTCTTGATAGTACCCCACAATCTGACTACTCGTTATGGAGGGCGGCAAGAGGTTTAAAAAGACCAGTGAGAGGAAAACCTCCTTTGCGAAATCCGACTGGTGACTGGGCTAGAAATGATTCCGAGAAAGGGACATTATTTGTTAACCATTTAAGAAATGTGTTTACTAAAAACAACTCAAATAACGTATCTGAT
This sequence comes from Bellardia bayeri, assembly GCA_950370525.1. Classification (NCBI taxonomy): domain Eukaryota; kingdom Metazoa; phylum Arthropoda; class Insecta; order Diptera; family Calliphoridae; genus Bellardia; species Bellardia bayeri. The sequence goes on along the minus strand of OX493264.1, from coordinate 49,586,841 downwards.
TTGCCACCACTCGTTATTAGACCTCCTGTACCTCTAAGACTAAACTTTGGTGATGTCCAAAGCGCTATTGGAACTCTGAACCTTAGAAAGGCTCCAGGTATGGATAAAATCAGCAATAAAATGCTTGTGGAGTTACCTCGTGTAGCTAGAAGAATTATCCTCTTTATCTTCAACGCTATTTTACGCCTAGAATACTATCCTGCAGATTGGAAGGTGTCTATTATCACTATGATTCCTAAGTCAGGGAAGGCTCACACCAAAGTAGAGTCATATAGGCCAATTAGCCTACTGCCGGCAATTTCTAAACTATTCGAAAAATTGTTAACGACTAAGTTGATTCCAATTCTGAACGACACTGAATGCATTCCTAATCATCAATTCGGCTTCAGAGCTAAACACAGCACCATCGAACAAACACACAGATTGGTAAATGTGATAAGAGGGTCGTTTGAAGACAAAAAATACTGCTCCACCCTTTTCATTGATGTGTCCCAAGCGTTCGACAAAGTTTGGCATGACGGTTTAATGCACAAAATAAAATTAACTCTGCCTGCTAACACCCATAAACTTATGGAAAGCTATTTATACGGTCGCAAATTTAAAATCAGAGAAGGCAATTTTTTAAGCCCCGCTCAGCCAATTGAAGCAGGTGTGCCACAGGGTAGCATACTGGGTCCTACTTTATATTTAATTTATGCCTCCGACATGCCGTCAGACCCCAAAATCCACACGTCAACTTTCGCAGACGATACAGCCTTTATCAGCGTTCATAAGGACCACCAAGTAGCATCACAGAATTTGCAGAATTATGTTTATAAACTAGAGAATTGGCTAGAGCTTTGGAAAATCAGGGTTAATGAACAGAAATGTATTCATATCACTTTCACATTGCGAAAAGAAACTTGCTCGTTCATCAAAATAAATAATCAAATTATTCCTCAACAAAATGAAGTCAAATACCTCGGCATTCACCTCGACCGCCGTTTAACTTGGAAGTCTCATATTGAAGCGAAACTTACACAGATGAGATTAAAAGCAGTGCAACTTAATTGGCTAATTGGCAGAAATTCTTCACTAAAGTTGGACTGCAAACTATTGTTGTACAATGCAATTCTAAAGCCAATCTGGTGCTATGGAATTCAATTATGGGGTACTGCCTCAGCATCAAACATTGAAAAAATTCAAAGGGGTCAAAATAAAATTCTACGTATAATTACTGCAGCTCCATGGTATGTTAAAAATTCTCGAATTCACAAAGATCTATGCGTGCCATTAGTAAAAGTTGAATTTACAAAACACGCGTCAAAGTATGTCAGCAAACTTGAACACCACCCAAACCCACTTGCACGAGACATCCTTAACTTTAGTGGCCATAATCGGTTGAGAAGGAGGGATACCCTTGCTTTAACTCAAGCTTAAAATAGATGACTGGATCAGTTGATGTGAAATTTTTTTAGTATCATAAAATTTTTGTCTAGCACTGGCTGGCTTATTATTTTCTTTTTAGTATTAAGATTTGAATACTTATTGTCATTTCATTATATGAAGATTCAATAAATAAATAAAGGCTATAAAATAAAAAAAAAAATAAAAAAAAACATAACGGGAAATCATGCGCATGGCGTAATCCATGGTACAAGGTGAGTGCAAATCGACAACAAATGCAACACAAAACAGAAACAACAGGCATTTTGTTTGTGTAAAATAATGTACTACTGTCAAAAATACTTGAAAAAGTATTACTTTTGACATAAGTAAATTGTAAACGAAGTTAGTCAGCTGGGCAACTGGGCACTCACCTTGTATGGTTGCACCATGGCGTAATCTTTATTTTATCATTCTTGGTATATAGTACATACACATACATACATATGTATGTGTGTATGTACATCAGTGATGCCCAAGGTAGTAGTTTGGTGAGAGTGACCAAACAACACCGGAAGAAAACAATTTCCTTTTCATTCTATTTAAGGCCCAACCATAATGTGCATAAGCTATCTTAAGAAACTGTCAAAAATGAACGACAAGTCTGTCAAATGCATAAGTTAATTTAAGAAGAATTTTAGGTGGCCATAATGTACTTACATGATGCATGTAACCCTTTTTACATATTTGTGCAATATTTTATGTTTTTGCGAGTACTTTAAATTAAAAAGTACCAAAAATTACAGCCCTGTATTTGTTTATTTTATGTTTTATTTTATTGAAAATTTGCAAACAGTAAAAACTCCTTTTAATTTAGGAAATTATAAAAACTAACAAACACATACATACCACTTTTGCTACAAATTTCTGCTACTTGTTGCCAATACATTTCTTTAAAATTTCTGTAAAAGCGGCTTCTCTTCTCGTACAGGCAGTTGTGTTGTTGCACATTTTCAATTAAATTAAAAATGAACGCCAATTCCTCTACTATTCCTTGATTTTGCATTTTTATACCCTACACCACAATCGTGGGATGTTTGTAACGCCCAAAAATATTGGTCCAATACCCACCTTATAGTATACCGATCGACTCAGAATCACTTTCTGGGTCGATTTAACGATGTCCGTCCGTCCGCCTGGCTGGCTGTCCATGTAAAGCTTGTGCGCAGAGTACAGGTCGCAATTTTGAAGATATTTCGATAAAATTTGGTACGTGATATTTTTTCAGCCCAAGGACGGATGGGATTGAAACTGGTGGAAATCGGTCCATTATTTCTCCTGGCCCCCATACAAATGTCCTCCCGAAATTGGGGTTTACCAATCATAAATGTTTAAATTATGCAAGTCTCCAAACAAATTTAACCACAAATGAGTAGTAAATGGAGCTAAATCACATCTAAAAATTTTGAAGATCGGTCTATTATTAGTCGTAGCTTTCATATAAGGTCCACTTCCGAAAATGACTTTAAAGCGCATAACTCACTCAAAAATGTTGGTTCCAAATAATATTTAACACAAATCTATTTTATTGTGATCGGTCCATAATTAGTCGTAGCTCCCATAGTGGAAGTGGGCCTTGCACTTCCGAAAATAATTTTAACCACCTTAAATATTTTAAAAGTATTTATTTTGAGATAAAATTTAACACATATAATATTTATATTCACAGAAATCATGAGACTAAATTTTGGTCCAAAATAGGTTATATCTCCCATTTCTGAAAAACTTTATTATAAATATAATAGGTGTAGGGTATTATATGGTCGGGCTTGACAGACTATACTTTCTTACTTGTTTTATACAGATGATTCCGTACGGAAAGTGCGCACGTTGGGTTGAAATGGGTCCAAAGTGGCGCTTTATTGAAATTTTAGAATTAAGTTCTTGCCATAATGATTGGTATCGAATAAAACTAGATAAAATTCTACAGCACTATTTAAAATTTGAACCATCTAAGTTGTTTACGTCATGTGTAGTGAGCTGTCAAAGTTAGCTATTTTTTTTTGTTGGTAAAATGCTTTTTTGACTGCCTTCTACTCAATGCAAATGGATAAAACTTTGCAGGCATTCACCAGGATAAAATCTTGGGGGGGGGGGGGAATATTTTTTTTTGATAAAATGCTTTTTTGACTGCCTTCTACTCAATGCAAATGGATAAAACTTTGCAGGCATTCATACTCCCGATGGCAATACACGAATACATGGGCGTAGCCAGGATAAAACCTAGGGGGGGGGGCAATTTTTTTTTGATAAAATGCTTTTTTGATTGCCTTCAACTCAATGCAAATTGATAAAAGTTTACAGTCATACATATTCCCGATGACAATACACGACTACATGGTCGTAGCCAAGACCACGCTTTTCTTTAAAGGATGTGTGAGATTTTTTCCATTTTAATTTGAAAGTTTATGTTGTTTGAAATGTTCTTTTTTTTGACTTTTAATCGATGTCTTTAGTATTCATATTTGTTTCGTGTTCACAACTGATCAATATATTAAAGTACAGAAAAGCGTTTCTTAAAATTTTTTTTTTTATTTATTTTAAATTTAAAATTAATAAAGTTAAACTTTTATGATGGAACCATCAACTTCAGGTATTTAAGTGTACAAAAAATGTGTGGAAATATTTGTAATATTTTTTAAAAAAGGGGTATTTTCCATATATGATGGACAAGAAGTAACAAAGTAGTAAAGTGACTTTGAAGTTGTGTTTTTTGAAAAGTATGGGATTTCTACTTGATATTACAGACAAAAAAGTTTACCTTTTTGTTGCCCCGTTCTAAGATATTAATAATTTTATGTTTTCAAAATTCCTTTATTTACCATACCCACAGTGTTGTTGTTAATATTGTCTTACTCTCAATGTCATTTTTATTAAAAGCACGCGATAAGCTAAAAATTTGCATACCCGTGAACTTAACAAACTTTTTGAACAAACTTTTTTAATTTCACTCATTTTTCAGAGAGAGTAAATAAAAAATGCTCTCTCAGAATAATTTACAGAGAACAAATGAGTGGTTTCTGCTTTAAAGGCCGAATTTTTAGTGCTGCCAAGTATGAATAATGACTTTAATACATAATTTCTATAAATTTATATGGCAACATACCAATTTACAATGAGTGACTGTTCTTCTTCTTTTTATGTGCATGGGAGAGGATTTTCGGCTTTCAACAAACTTTTCTAACAAACTTTTAGTCACTTATACGTTATTTTTAATTTATTTAAATATTTTATATAAAATTTGATTAAATATAATAAAATAGAATTAAAATAACAATTTTTTGACGTGTATAATAAAAATATTTTGTCATAAAACACTCAAATATTAAGCGCTTTTTAAGCAAATGAATTAAAACATATGAAAAAATCACTCGATCTAATTTTTGGCCTATTAGGCCAAATTGGAGACCTGTGCCAAAATTCTAAAAACGGAGTCTAATAGAGGAAGGTCTTGGCTATATTTCCTCATACTTGGTTTTTGTCTGTATTGATAGCTGTTCGAACAAAATTTTTCAAAAACTAATTTCATACAAGTCACTCAAACTGTTTGGGGGACTATAGACCAAAAATGGGGACTTGTGCCAAAATTCTACAAGCGGAACCTAATAGAGCAAGGTCTTGGCTATATTTCCTCATACTTGGTTTTTGTCTGTATTGATAGCTGTTCGAACAAAATTTTTCAAAAACTAATTTCATACAAGTCACTCAAACTGTTTGGGGGACTATAGACCAAAAATGGGGACTTGTGCCAAAATTCTACAAGCGGAACCTAATAGAGCAAGGTCTTGGCTATATTTCCTCATACTTGGTTTTTGTCTGTATTGATAGCTGTTCGAACAAAATTTTTCAAAAACTAATTTCATACAAGGCACTCAAACTCTTTGGGGGACTATAGACCAAAAATGGGGACTTGTGCCAAAATTCTACAAGCGGGACCTATTAGAGGAAGGTCTTGGCTATATTTCCTCATACTTGGTTTTTGTCTGTATTGATAGCTGTTCGAACAAAATTTTTCAAAAACTAATTTCATACAAGTCACTCAAACTGTTTGGGGGACTATAGACCAAAAATGGGGACTTGTGCCAAAATTCTACAAGCGGAACCTAATAGAGCAAGGTCTTGGCTATATTTCCTCATACTTGGTTTTTGTCTGTATTGATAGCTGTTCGAACAAAATTTTTCAAAAACTAATTTCATACAAGTCACTCAAACTGTTTGGGGGACTATAGACCAAAAATGGGGACTTGTGCCAAAATTCTACAAGCGGAACCTAATAGAGCAAGGTCTTGGCTATATTTCCTCATACTTGGTTTTTGTCTGTATTGATAGCTGTTCGAACAAAATTTTTCAAAAACTAATTTCATACAAGTCACTCAAACTCTTTGGGGGACTATAGACCAAAAATGGGGACTTGTGCCAAAATTCTACAAGCGGGACCTAATAGAGGACGGTCTTGGCTATATTTCCTCATACTTGGTTTTTGTCTGTATTGATAGCTGTTCGAACAAAATTTTTCAAAAACTAATTTCATACAAGTCACTCAAACTATTTGGGGGACTATAGACCAAAAATGGGGACTTGTGCCAAAATTCCATAAGCGGGACCTAATAGAGGAAGGTCTTGGCTATATTTCCTCATACTTGGTTTTTGTCTGTATTGATAGCTGTTCGAACAAAATTTTTCAAAAACTAATTTCATACAAGTCACTCCAACTATTTGGGGGACTATAGACCAAAAATGGGGACTTGTGCCAAAATTCCATAAGCGGGACCTAATAGAGGAAGGTCTTGGCTATATTTCCTCATACTTGGTTTTTGTCTGTATTGATAGCTGTTCGAACAAAATTTTTCAAAAACTAATTTCATACAAGTCACTCAAACTGTTTGGGGGACTATAGACCAAAAATGGGGACTTGTGCCAAAATTCTACAAGCGGGACCTAATAGAGCAAGGTCTTGGCTATATTTCCTCATACTTGGTTTTTGTCTGTATTGATAGCTGTTCGAACAAAATTTTTCAAAAACTAATTTCATACAAGTCACTCAAACTGTTTGGGGGACTATAGACCAAAAATGGGGACTTGTGCCAAAATTCTACAAGCGGGACCTAATAGAGCAAGGTCTTGGCTATATTTCCTCATACTTGGTTTTTGTCTGTATTGATAGCTGTTCGAACAAAATTTTTCAAAAACTAATTTCATACAAGTCACTCAAACTCTTTGGGGGACTATAGACCAAAAATGGGGACTTGTGCCAAAATTCTACAAGCGGGACCTAATAGAGGAAGGTCTTGGCTATATTTCCTCATACTTGGTTTTTGTCTGTATTGATAGCTGTTCGAACAAAATTTTTCAAAAACTAATTTCATACAAGTCACTCAAACTGTTTGGGGGACTATAGACCAAAAATGGGGACTTGTGCCAAAATTCTACAAGCGGAACCTAATAGAGCAAGGTCTTGGCTATATTTCCTCATACTTGGTTTTTGTCTGTATTGATAGCTGTTCGAACAAAATTTTTCAAAAACTAATTTCATACAAGTCACTCAAACTCTTTGGGGGACTATAGACCAAAAATGGGGACTTGTGCCAAAATTCTACAAGCGGAACCTAATAGAGCAAGGTCTTGGCTATATTTCCTCATACTTGGTTTTTGTCTGTATTGATAGCTGTTCGAACAAAATTTTTCAAAAACTAATTTCATACAAGTCACTCAAACTCTTTGGGGGACTATAGACCAAAAATGGGGACTTGTGCCAAAATTCTACAAGCGGGACCTAATAGAGGAAGGTCTTGGCTATATTTCCTCATACTTGGTTTTTGTCTGTATTGATAGCTGTTCGAACAAAATTTTTCAAAAACTAATTTCATACAAGTCACTCAAACTGTTTGGGGGACTATAGACCAAAAATGGGGACTTGTGCCAAAATTCTACAAGCGGAACCTAATAGAGCAAGGTCTTGGCTATATTTCCTCATACTTGGTTTTTGTCTGTATTGATAGCTGTTCGAACAAAATTTTTCAAAAACTAATTTCATACAAGTCACTCAAACTGTTTGGGGGACTATAGACCAAAAATGGGGACTTGTGCCAAAATTCTACAAGCGGAACCTAATAGAGCAAGGTCTTGGCTATATTTCCTCATACTTGGTTTTTGTCTGTATTGATAGCTGTTCGAACAAAATTTTTCAAAAACTAATTTCATACAAGTCACTCAAACTCTTTGGGGGACTATAGACCAAAAATGGGGACTTGTGCCAAAATTCTACAAGCGGAACCTAATAGAGGAAGGTCTTGGCTATATTTCCTCATACTTGGTTTTTGTCTGTATTGATAGCTGTTCGAACAAAATTTTTCAAAAACTAATTTCATACAAGTCACTCAAACTATTTGGGGGACTATAGACCAAAAATGGGGACTTGTGCCAAAATTCCATAAGCGGGACCTAATAGAGGAAGGTCTTGGCTATATTTCCTCATACTTGGTTTTTGTCTGTATTGATAGCTGTTCGAACAAAATTTTTCAAAAACTAATTTCATACAAGTCACTCAAACTGTTTGGGGGACTATAGACCAAAAATGGGGACTTGTGCCAAAATTCTACAAGCGGGACCTAATAGAGCAAGGTCTTGGCTATATTTCCTCATACTTGGTTTTTGTCTGTATTGATAGCTGTTCGAACAAAATTTTTCAAAAACTAATTTCATACAAGTCACTCAAACTCTTTGGGGGACTATAGACCAAAAATGGGGACTTGTGCCAAAATTCTACAAGCGGGACCTAATAGAGGAAGGTCTTGGCTATATTTCCTCATACTTGGTTTTTGTCTGTATTGATAGCTGTTCGAACAAAATTTTTCAAAAACTAATTTCATACAAGTCACTCAAACTGTTTGGGGGACTATAGACCAAAAATGGGGACTTGTGCCAAAATTCTACAAGCGGAACCTAATAGAGCAAGGTCTTGGCTATATTTCCTCATACTTGGTTTTTGTCTGTATTGATAGCTGTTCGAACAAAATTTTTCAAAAACTAATTTCATACAAGTCACTCAAACTCTTTGGGGGACTATAGACCAAAAATGGGGACTTGTGCCAAAATTCTACAAGCGGAACCTAATAGAGCAAGGTCTTGGCTATATTTCCTCATACTTGGTTTTTGTCTGTATTGATAGCTGTTCGAACAAAATTTTTCAAAAACTAATTTCATACAAGTCACTCAAACTCTTTGGGGGACTATAGACCAAAAATGGGGACTTGTGCCAAAATTCTACAAGCGGAACCTAATAGAGGAAGGTCTTGGCTATATTTCCTCATACTTGGTTTTTGTCTGTATTGATAGCTGTTCGAACAAAATTTTTCAAAAACTAATTTCATACAAGTCACTCAAACTATTTGGGGGACTATAGACCAAAAATGGGGACTTGTGCCAAAATTCCATAAGCGGGACCTAATAGAGGAAGGTCTTGGCTATATTTCCTCATACTTGGTTTTTGTCTGTATTGATAGCTGTTCGAACAAAATTTTTCAAAAACTAATTTCATACAAGTCACTCAAACTGTTTGGGGGACTATAGACCAAAAATGGGGACTTGTGCCAAAATTCTACAAGCGGGACCTAATAGAGCAAGGTCTTGGCTATATTTCCTCATACTTGGTTTTTGTCTGTATTGATAGCTGTTCGAACAAAATTTTTCAAAAACTAATTTCATACAAGTCACTCAAACTCTTTGGGGGACTATAGACCAAAAATGGGGACTTGTGCCAAAATTCTACAAGCGGGACCTAATAGAGGAAGGTCTTGGCTATATTTCCTCATACTTGGTTTTTGTCTGTATTGATAGCTGTTCGAACAAAATTTTTCAAAAACTAATTTCATACAAGTCACTCAAACTGTTTGGGGGACTATAGACCAAAAATGGGGACTTGTGCCAAAATTCTACAAGCGGAACCTAATAGAGCAAGGTCTTGGCTATATTTCCTCATACTTGGTTTTTGTCTGTATTGATAGCTGTTCGAACAAAATTTTTCAAAAACTAATTTCATACAAGTCACTCAAACTCTTTGGGGGACTATAGACCAAAAATGGGGACTTGTGCCAAAATTCTACAAGCGGAACCTAATAGAGCAAGGTCTTGGCTATATTTCCTCATACTTGGTTTTTGTCTGTATTGATAGCTGTTCGAACAAAATTTTTCAAAAACTAATTTCATACAAGTCACTCAAACTCTTTGGGGGACTATAGACCAAAAATGGGGACTTGTGCCAAAATTCTACAAGCGGGACCTAATAGAGGAAGGTCTTGGCTATATTTCCTCATACTTGGTTTTTGTCTGTATTGATAGCTGTTCGAACAAAATTTTTCAAAAACTAATTTCATACAAGTCACTCAAACTGTTTGGGGGACTATAGACCAAAAATGGGGACCTGTGCCAAAATTCTACAAGCGGAACCTAATAGAGCAAGGTCTTGGCTATATTTCCTCATACTTGGTTTTTGTCTGTATTGATAGCTGTTCGAACAAAATTTTTCAAAAACTAATTTCATACAAGTCACTCAAACTCTTTGGGGGACTATAGACCAAAAATGGGGACTTGTGCCAAAATTCTACAAGCGGGACCTAATAGAGGAAGGTCTTGGCTATATTTCCTCATACTTGGTTTTTGTCTGTATTGATAGCTGTTCGAACAAAATTTTTCAAAAACTAATTTCATACAAGTCACTCAAACTGTTTGGGGGACTATAGACCAAAAATGGGGACTTGTGCCAAAATTCTACAAGCGGAACCTAATAGAGCAAGGTCTTGGCTATATTTCCTCATACTTGGTTTTTGTCTGTATTGATAGCTGTTCGAACAAAATTTTTCAAAAACTAATTTCATACAAGTCACTCAAACTCTTTGGGGGACTATAGACCAAAAATGGGGACTTGTGCCAAAATTCTACAAGCGGAACCTAATAGAGCAAGGTCTTGGCTATATTTCCTCATACTTGGTTTTTGTCTGTATTGATAGCTGTTCGAACAAAATTTTTCAAAAACTAATTTCATACAAGTCACTCAAACTCTTTGGGGGACTATAGACCAAAAATGGGGACTTGTGCCAAAATTCTACAAGCGGGACCTATTAGAGGAAGGTCTTGGCTATATTTCCTCATACTTGGTTTTTGTCTGTATTGATAGCTGTTCGAACAAAATTTTTCAAAAACTAATTTCATACAAGTCACTCAAACTGTTTGGGGGACTATAGACCAAAAATGGGGACTTGTGCCAAAATTCTACAAGCGGAACCTAATAGAGCAAGGTCTTGGCTATATTTCCTCATACTTGGTTTTTGTCTGTATTGATAGCTGTTCGAACAAAATTTTTCAAAAACTAATTTCATACAAGTCACTCAAACTGTTTGGGGGACTATAGACCAAAAATGGGGACTTGTGCCAAAATTCTACAAGCGGAACCTAATAGAGCAAGGTCTTGGCTATATTTCCTCATACTTGGTTTTTGTCTGTATTGATAGCTGTTCGAACAAAATTTTTCAAAAACTAATTTCATACAAGTCACTCAAACTCTTTGGGGGACTATAGACCAAAAATGGGGACTTGTGCCAAAATTCTACAAGCGGGACCTAATAGAGGAAGGTCTTGGCTATATTTCCTCATACTTGGTTTTTGTCTGTATTGATAGCTGTTCGAACAAAATTTTTCAAAAACTAATTTCATACAAGTCACTCAAACTATTTGGGGGACTATAGACCAAAAATGGGGACTTGTGCCAAAATTCCATAAGCGGGACCTAATAGAGGAAGGTCTTGGCTATATTTCCTCATACTTGGTTTTTGTCTGTATTGATAGCTGTTCGAACAAAATTTTTCAAAAACTAATTTCATACAAGTCACTCAAACTATTTGGGGGACTATAGACCAAAAATGGGGACTTGTGCCAAAATTCTACAAGCGGGACCTAATAGAGGAAGGTCTTGGCTATATTTCCTCATACTTGGTTTTTGTCTGTATTGATAGCTGTTCGAACAAAATTTTTCAAAAACTAATTTCATACAAGTCACTCCAACTATTTGGGGGACTATAGACCAAAAATGGGGACTTGTGCCAAAATTCCATAAGCGGGACCTAATAGAGGAAGGTCTTGGCTATATTTCCTCATACTTGGTTTTTGTCTGTATTGATAGCTGTTCGAACAAAATTTTTCAAAAACTAATTTCATACAAGTCACTCAAACTGTTTGGGGGACTATAGACCAAAAATGGGGACTTGTGCCAAAATTCTACAAGCGGGACCTAATAGAGCAAGGTCTTGGCTATATTTCCTCATACTTGGTTTTTGTCTGTATTGATAGCTGTTCGAACAAAATTTTTCAAAAACTAATTTCATACAAGTCACTCAAACTGTTTGGGGGACTATAGACCAAAAATGGGGACTTGTGCCAAAATTCTACAAGCGGGACCTAATAGAGCAAGGTCTTGGCTATATTTCCTCATACTTGGTTTTTGTCTGTATTGATAGCTGTTCGAACAAAATTTTTCAAAAACTAATTTCATACAAGTCACTCAAACTCTTTGGGGGACTATAGACCAAAAATGGGGACTTGTGCCAAAATTCTACAAGCGGGACCTAATAGAGGAAGGTCTTGGCTATATTTCCTCATACTTGGTTTTTGTCTGTATTGATAGCTGTTCGAACAAAATTTTTCAAAAACTAATTTCATACAAGTCACTCAAACTGTTTGGGGGACTATAGACCAAAAATGGGGACTTGTGCCAAAATTCTACAAGCGGAACCTAATAGAGCAAGGTCTTGGCTATATTTCCTCATACTTGGTTTTTGTCTGTATTGATAGCTGTTCGAACAAAATTTTTCAAAAACTAATTTCATACAAGTCACTCAAACTGTTTGGGGGACTATAGACCAAAAATGGGGACTTGTGCCAAAATTCTACAAGCGGAACCTAATAGAGCAAGGTCTTGGCTATATTTCCTCATACTTGGTTTTTGTCTGTATTGATAGCTGTTCGAACAAAATTTTTCAAAAACTAATTTCATACAAGTCACTCAAACTGTTTGGGGGACTATAGACCAAAAATGGGGACTTGTGCCAAAATTCTACAAGCGGGACCTAATAGAGGAAGGTCTTGGCTATATTTCCTCATACTTGGTTTTTGTCTGTATTGATAGCTGTTCGAACAAAATTTTTCAAAAACTAATTTCATACAAGTCACTCAAACTATTTGGGGGACTATAGACCAAAAATGGGGACTTGTGCCAAAATTCCATAAGCGGGACCTAATAGAGGAAGGTCTTGGCTATATTTCCTCATACTTGGTTTTTGTCTGTATTGATAGCTGTTCGAACAAAATTTTTCAAAAACTAATTTCATACAAGTCACTCAAACTGTTTGGGGGACTATAGACCAAAAATGGGGACTTGTGCCAAAATTCTACAAGCGGGACCTAATAGAGCAAGGTCTTGGCTATATTTCCTCATACTTGGTTTTTGTCTGTATTGATAGCTGTTCGAACAAAATTTTTCAAAAACTAATTTCATACAAGTCACTCAAACTGTTTGGGGGACTATAGACCAAAAATGGGGACTTGTGCCAAAATTCTACAAGCGGGACCTAATAGAGCAAGGTCTTGGCTATATTTCCTCATACTTGGTTTTTGTCTGTATTGATAGCTGTTCGAACAAAATTTTTCAAAAACTAATTTCATACAAGTCACTCAAACTCTTTGGGGGACTATAGACCAAAAATGGGGACTTGTGCCAAAATTCTACAAGCGGGACCTAATAGAGGAAGGTCTTGGCTATATTTCCTCATACTTGGTTTTTGTCTGTATTGATAGCTGTTCGAACAAAATTTTTCAAAAACTAATTTCATACAAGTCACTCAAACTGTTTGGGGGACTATAGACCGAAAATGGGGACTTGTGCCAAAATTCTACAAGCGGAACCTAATAGAGCAAGGTCTTGGCTATATTTCCTCATACTTGGTTTTTGTCTGTATTGATAGCTGTTCGAACAAAATTTTTCAAAAACTAATTTCATACAAGTCACTCAAACTCTTTGGGGGACTATAGACCAAAAATGGGGACTTGTGCCAAAATTCTACAAGCGGGACCTAATAGAGGAAGGTCTTGGCTATATTTCCTCATACTTGGTTTTTGTCTGTATTGATAGCTGTTCGAACAAAATTTTTCAAAAACTAATTTCATACAAGTCACTCAAACTGTTTGGGGGACTATAGACCAAAAATGGGGACTTGTGCCAAAATTCTACAAGCGGAACCTAATAGAGCAAGGTCTTGGCTATATTTCCTCATACTTGGTTTTTGTCTGTATTGATAGCTGTTCGAACAAAATTTTTCAAAAACTAATTTCATACAAGTCACTCAAACTCTTTGGGGGACTATAGACCAAAAATGGGGACTTGTGCCAAAATTCTACAAGCGGAACCTAATAGAGCAAGGTCTTGGCTATATTTCCTCATACTTGGTTTTTGTCTGTATTGATAGCTGTTCGAACAAAATTTTTCAAAAACTAATTTCATACAAGTCACTCAAACTCTTTGGGGGACTATAGACCAAAAATGGGGACTTGTGCCAAAATTCTACAAGCGGGACCTAATAGAGGAAGGTCTTGGCTATATTTCCTCATACTTGGTTTTTGTCTGTATTGATAGCTGTTCGAACAAAATTTTTCAAAAACTAATTTCATACAAGTCACTCAAACTGTTTGGGGGACTATAGACCAAAAATGGGGACTTGTGCCAAAATTCTACAAGCGGAACCTAATAGAGCAAGGTCTTGGCTATATTTCCTCATACTTGGTTTTTGTCTGTATTGATAGCTGTTCGAACAAAATTTTTCAAAAACTAATTTCATACAAGTCACTCAAACTGTTTGGGGGACTATAGACCAAAAATGGGGACTTGTGCCAAAATTCTACAAGCGGAACCTAATAGAGCAAGGTCTTGGCTATATTTCCTCATACTTGGTTTTTGTCTGTATTGATAGCTGTTCGAACAAAATTTTTCAAAAACTAATTTCATACAAGTCACTCAAACTGTTTGGGGGACTATAGACCAAAAATGGGGACTTGTGCCAAAATTCTACAAGCGGAACCTAATAGAGCAAGGTCTTGGCTATATTTCCTCATACTTGGTTTTTGTCTGTATTGATAGCTGTTCGAACAAAATTTTTCAAAAACTAATTTCATACAAGTCACTCAAACTCTTTGGGGGACTATAGACCAAAAATGGGGACTTGTGCCAAAATTCTACAAGCGGGACCTAATAGAGGAAGGTCTTGGCTATATTTCCTCATACTTGGTTTTTGTCTGTATTGATAGCTGTTCGAACAAAATTTTTCAAAAACTAATTTCATACAAGTCACTCAAACTATTTGGGGGACTATAGACCAAAAATGGGGACTTGTGCCAAAATTCCATAAGCGGGACCTAATAGAGGAAGGTCTTGGCTATATTTCCTCATACCTGGTTTTTGTCTGTATTGATAGCTGTTCGAACAAAATTTTTCAAAAACTAATTTCATACAAGTCACTCAAACTATTTGGGGGACTATAGACCAAAAATGGGGACTTGTGCCAAAATTCCATAAGCGGGACCTAATAGAGGAAGGTCTTGGCTATATTTCCTCATACCTGGTTTTTGTCTGTATTGATAGCTGTTCGAACAAAATTTTTCAAAAACTAATTTCATACAAGTCACTCAAACTATTTGGGGGACTATAGACCAAAAATG
The DNA here is from genome assembly GCA_950370525.1 of Bellardia bayeri. Classification (NCBI taxonomy): domain Eukaryota; kingdom Metazoa; phylum Arthropoda; class Insecta; order Diptera; family Calliphoridae; genus Bellardia; species Bellardia bayeri. Next base: position 49,571,658 of record OX493264.1, on the reverse strand, counting down.
GGGACTTGTGCCAAAATTCCATAAGCGGGACCTAATAGAGAAAGGTCTTGGCTATATTTCCTCATACCTGGTTTTTGTCTGTATTGATAGCTGTTCGAACAAAATTTTTCAAAAACTAATTTCATACAAGTCACTCAAACTATTTGGGGGACTATAGACCAAAAATGGGGACTTGTGCCAAAATTCCATAAGCGGGACCTAATAGAGGAAGGTCTTGGCTATATTTCCTCATACTTGGTTTTTGTCTGTATTGATAGCTGTTCGAACAAAATTTTTCAAAAACTAATTTCGTACAAGTCACTCAAACAATTTGGGGGATAGCTAATATTTGAGTGTTTTATGACATAAAATATTTTTATTATATAAGTTAAAATATTGTTATTTAATTTTATTTTATTATTTTTAATCAAATTTTATATAAAATATTTAAATCAATTAAAAATATTGTTTAAGTGACTAAAAGTTTGTTAGAAAAGTTTGTTGAAAGCCGAAAATCCTCTCCCATGCACATAAAAAGAAGAAGAACAGTCAGTCATTGTAAATTGGTATGTAGCCAGTATTTTTTTATTCTGACCTTATACATAGTTTATTTATAGCCGTGAATTTTTTATTTTCTCGGAGGCAGAGTATTTGCATGTATTTTGTTTCTTATAATTAGACTATTTTACTTCAAATATTTTAATATATTTAAAGATTATTAAAAAAATATTACGCTCTTTTAGGCATAAATGTAAAAAGAAGATTTATGATGGATCTTACTATAATATTTTCTGATTATGAATCCATAATTTTTCATTTGTCCTCCATCCATTTGCCCACATCTGGAAAATTTTGATACCACTAAAAATATGGAAAGTATTTTGATTTTGTCACTAAAAATATGGAAATTATTTTGATTTTTTTATGCCGCAAATAACATATCGTAATTTTGATCGTAGACACACAAAAGTATACAGTAAGCAGCATCAAATAATTTTAAAATTTTAAATATTAATAAAAATTGCTTGAAAAAAAGAAATTATAGAATATTGAAAAAAGGTTGAATAAAAGAACTAAATAATTAAAAAATTCTGATTTATAAAATAAAATTTCAAAAATAAATTTTTCTAAAATAAAAATTTAAGATTTTGAAATATAATTAAATATTTCTGAAGGGAAATTAGAAACTTCTGAAATACAATCTGAAATTTAAATGGTGGATAAAAACGCTTAAGTTAACGCAATATTTTTTAACCAATGTTATCCAACTGTGTGGCAACACAGTTTTCATTAATATAAAAGTAATGCCAAGTTTATATTATATATTTTAGAACAAAATAAAGATATGGCGGCATTTCATTTTTTTTCTCGAAAATTAAAGATGCTGAAGATGATTGCAGGAATTCTGCATCCACATGCTGATGTACAAATATTTTTTGTTTATGTTATTTTTTATTAATTATAGTTTTTCTGCTTTCTATTTTCAGATATATGCCTTATTACCAGGGTCTTAACTTGAACTTTAATAAAAGTATTTTATAATAATGGCCGAAATTGAAAATCATCATTTCGAAGCCGGGGATTCTGGTGCTTCACAAACTTATACAGGCATGTGATGGAAATCGAAAATGGATGAGTTTTAGAATTCAATTTTTTCGTAATATTTCTGTATTGAAAAACGTTTATCACATAAAATATAAAGATATTGTGCTACTAAAGAGAATCTTAAAAGAAAAATTTTAAAAATTAGATTAGAAATGCATTAAAATGTACTTTCAAAACTGATTCGGTTCGATTTCCATCACATGCCTGATACTATGCAATGTTCCGCATTGCGTAAAAACGGTTTTGTTATGCTCAAGGGTAGACCCCATAAGATTGTTGAAATGTCAACTTCCAAGACTGGCAAGCACGGTCACGCTAAAGTTCACATGGTTGGCATTGATATTTTCTCAAATAAGAAGTACAAAACTAGAATACCCGTGAACTTAACAAACTTTTTGAACAAACTTTTTTAATTTCACTCATTTTTCAGAGAGAGTAAATAAAAAATGCTCTCTCAGAATAATTTACAGAGAACAAATGAGTGGTTTCTGCTTTAAAGGCCGAATTTTTAGTGCTGCCAAGTATGAATAATGACTTTAATACATAATTTCTATAAATTTATATGGCAACATACCAATTTACAATGAGTGACTGTTCTTCTTCTTTTTATGTGCATGGGAGAGGATTTTCGGCTTTCAACAAACTTTTCTAACAAACTTTTAGTCACTTATACGTTATTTTTAATTTATTTAAATATTTTATATAAAATTTGATTAAATATAATAAAATAAAATTAAAATAACAATTTTTTGATTTGTATAATAAAAATATGTTGTCATAAAACACTCAAATATTAAGCGCTTTTTAAGCAAATGAATTAAAACATATGAAAAAATCACTCGATCTAATGTTTGGCCTATTAGGCCAAATTGGAGACCTGTGCCAAAATTCTAAAAACGGAGTCTAATAGAGGAAGGTCTTGGCTATATTTCCTCATACTTGGTTTTTGTCTGCATTGATAGCTGTTCGAACAAAATTTTTCAAAAACTAATTTCATACAAGTCACTCAAACTATTTGGGGGACTATAGACCAAAAATGGGGACTTGTGCCAAAATTCTACAAGCGGGACCTAATAGAGGAAGGTCTTGGCTATATTTCCTCATACTTGGTTTTTGTCTGTATTGATAGCTGTTCGAACAAAATTTTTCAAAAACTGATTTCATACAAGTCACTCAAACTATTTGGGGGACTATAGACCAAAAATGGGGACTTGTGCCAAAATTCTACAAGCGGGACCTAATAGAGGAAGGTCTTGGCTATATTTCCTCATACTTGGTTTTTGTCTGTATTGATAGCTGTTCGAACAAAATTTTTCAAAAACTAATTTCATACAAGTCACTCAAACTATTTGGGGGACTATAGACCAAAAATGGAGACTTGTGCCAAAATTCTACAAGCGGGACCTAATAGAGGAAGGTCTTGGCTATATTTCCTCATACTTGGTTTTTGTCTGTATTGATAGCTGTTCGAACAAAATTTTTCAAAAACTAATTTCATACAAGTCACTCAAACTATTTGGGGGACTATAGACCAAAAATGGAGACTTGTGCCAAAATTCTACAAGCGGGACCTAATAGAGGAAGGTCTTGGCTATATTTCCTCATACTTGGTTTTTGTCTGTATTGATAGCTGTTCGAACAAAATTTTTCAAATACTAATTTCATACAAGTTACTCAAACTGTTTGGGGGACTATAGACCAAAAATGGGGACTTGTGCCAAAATTCTACAAGCGGGACCTAATAGAGGAAGGTCTTGGCTATATTTCCTCATACTTGGTTTTTGTCTGTATTGATAGCTGTTCGAACAAAATTTTTCAAAAACTAATTTCATACAAGTCACTCAAACTATTTGGGGGACTATAGACCAAAACTGGGGACTTGTGCCAAAATTCTACAAGCGGGACCTAGTAGAGGAAGGTCTTGGCTATATTTCCTCATACTTGGTTTTTGTCTGTATTGATAGCTGTTCGAACAAAATTTTTCAAAAACTAATTTCATACAAGTCACTCAAACTATTTGGGGGACTATAGACCAAAACTGGGGACTTGTGCCAAAATTCTACAAGCGGGACCTAGTAGAGGAAGGTCTTGGCTATATTTCCTCATACTTGGTTTTTGTCTGTATTGATAGCTGTTCGAACAAAATTTTTCAAAAACTAATTTCATACAAGTCACTCAAACTATTTGGGGGACTATAGACCAAAAATGGGGACTTGTGCCAAAATTCTACAAGCGGGACCTAATAGAGGAAGGTCTTGGCTATATTTCCTCATACTTGGTTTTTGTCTGTATTGATAGCTGTTCGAACAAAATTTTTCAAAAACTAATTTCATACAAGTCACTCAAACTATTTGGGGGACTATAGACCAAAACTGGGGACTTGTGCCAAAATTCTACAAGCGGGACCTAGTAGAGGAAGGTCTTGGCTATATTTCCTCATACTTGGTTTTTGTCTGTATTGATAGCTGTTCGAACAAAATTTTTCAAAAACTAATTTCATACAAGTCACTCAAACTATTTGGGGGACTATAGACCAAAAATGGGGACTTGTGCCAAAATTCTACAAGCGGGACCTAATAGAGGAAGGTCTTGGCTATATTTCCTCATACTTGGTTTTTGTCTGTATTGATAGCTGTTCGAACAAAATTTTTCAAAAACTAATTTCATACAAGTCACTCAAACTATTTGGGGGACTATAGACCAAAAATGGAGACTTGTGCCAAAATTCTACAAGCGGGACCTAATAGAGGAAGGTCTTGGCTATATTTCCTCATACTTGGTTTTTGTCTGTATTGATAGCTGTTCGAACAAAATTTTTCAAATACTAATTTCATACAAGTTACTCAAACTGTTTGGGGGACTATAGACCAAAAATGGGGACTTGTGCCAAAATTCTACAAGCGGGACCTAATAGAGGAAGGTCTTGGCTATATTTCCTCATACTTGGTTTTTGTCTGTATTGATAGCTGTTCGAACAAAATTTTTCAAAAACTAATTTCATACAAGTCACTCAAACTATTTGGGGGACTATAGACCAAAACTGGGGACTTGTGCCAAAATTCTACAAGCGGGACCTAGTAGAGGAAGGTCTTGGCTATATTTCCTCATACTTGGTTTTTGTCTGTATTGATAGCTGTTCGAACAAAATTTTTCAAAAACTAATTTCATACAAGTCACTCAAACTATTTGGGGGACTATAGACCAAAAATGGGGACTTGTGCCAAAATTCTACAAGCGGGACCTAATAGAGGAAGGTCTTGGCTATATTTCCTCATACTTGGTTTTTGTCTGTATTGATAGCTGTTCGAACAAAATTTTTCAAAAACTAATTTCATACAAGTCACTCCAACTATTTGGGGGACTATAGACCAAAAATGGGGACTTGTGCCAAAATTCCATAAGCGGGACCTAATAGAGGAAGGTCTTGGCTATATTTCCTCATACTTGGTTTTTGTCTGTATTGATAGCTGTTCGAACAAAATTTTTCAAAAACTAATTTCATACAAGTCACTCAAACTGTTTGGGGGACTATAGACCAAAAATGGGGACTTGTGCCAAAATTCTACAAGCGGAACCTAATAGAGCAAGGTCTTGGCTATATTTCCTCATACTTGGTTTTTGTCTGTATTGATAGCTGTTCGAACAAAATTTTTCAAAAACTAATTTCATACAAGTCACTCCAACTATTTGGGGGACTATAGACCAAAAATGGGGACTTGTGCCAAAATTCCATAAGCGGGACCTAATAGAGGAAGGTCTTGGCTATATTTCCTCATACTTGGTTTTTGTCTGTATTGATAGCTGTTCGAACAAAATTTTTCAAAAACTAATTTCGTACAAGTCACTCAAACAATTTGGGGGATAGCTAATATTTGAGTGTTTTATGACATAAAATATTTTTATTATATAAGTTAAAATATTGTTATTTAATTTTATTTTATTATTTTTAATCAAATTTTATATAAAATATTTAAATCAATTAAAAATATTGTTTAAGTGACTAAAAGTTTGTTAGAAAAGTTTGTTGAAAGCCGAAAATCCTCTCCCATGCACATAAAAAGAAGAAGAACAGTCAGTCATTGTAAATTGGTATGTAGCCAGTATTTTTTTATTCTGACCTTATACATAGTTTATTTATAGCCGTGAATTTTTTATTTTCTCGGAGGCAGAGTATTTGCATATATTTTGTTTCTTATAATTAGACTATTTTACTTCAAATATTTTAATATATTTAAAGATTATTAAAAAAATATTACGCTCTTTTAGGCATAAATGCCTATAGAATATAGCAGTATACGAAATAGCAAAAATGTGGTTCATGTAAAAAGAAGATTTATGATGGATCTTACTATAATATTTTCTGATTATGAATCCATAATTTTTCATTTGTCCTCCATCCATTTGCCTACATCTGGAAAATTTTGATACCACTAAAAATATGGAAAGTATTTTGATATTGTCACTAAAAATATGGAAATTATTTTGATTTTTTTATGCCGCAAATAACATATCGTAATTTTGATCGTAGACACACAAAAGTATACAGTAAGCAGCATCAAATAATTTTAAAATTTTAAATATTAATAAAAATTGCTTGAAAAAAAGAAATTATAGAATATTGAAAAAAGGTTGAATAAAAGAACTAAATAATTAAAAAATTCTGATTTATAAAATAAAATTTCAAAAATAAATTTTTCTAAAATAAAAATTTAAGATTTTGAAATATAATTAAATATTTCTGAAGGGAAATTAGAAACTTCTGAAATACAATCTGAAATTTAAATGGTGGATAAAAACGCTTAAGTTAACGCAATATTTTTTAACCAATGTTATCCAACTGTGTGGCAACACAGTTTTCATTAATATAAAAGTAATGCCAAGTTTATATTATATATTTTAAAACAAAATAAAGATATGGCGGCATTTCATTTTTTTTCTTGAAAATTAAAGATTTATACTCTGTGTTAAAGATGCTGAAGATGATTGCAGGAATTCTGCATCCACATGCTGGTGTACAAATATTTTTTGTTTATGTTATTTTTTATTAATTATATTTTTTCTATTTTCAGATATATTACCAGGGTCTTAACTTGAACTTTAATAAAAGTATTTTATAATAATGGCCGAAATTGAAAATCATTTCGAAGCCGGAGATTCTGGTGCTTCACAAACTTATACAGGCATGTGATGGAAATCGAAAATGGATGAGTTAGAATTAAATTTTTTCGTAATATTTCTGTATTGAACAACTTTTATCACATAAAATATAAAGATATTGTGCTACTAAAGAGAATCTTAAGAGAAAAATTTTAACAATTAGATTAGAAATGCATTAAAATGTACTTTCAAAACTGATTCGGTTTCGATTTCCATCACATGCCTGATACTATGCAATGTTCCGCATTGCGTAAAAACGGGTTTGTTATGCTCAAGGGCAGACCCTATAAGATTGTTGAAATGTCAACTTCCAAGACTGGCAAGCACGATCACGCTAAAGTTCACATGGTTGGCATTGATATTTTCTCAAATAAGAAGTACAAAACTAGAAATTCATAACTAAAATGTAACGCAACATATTTAAATATATATAGGCATATATGTACATATATATATATTTGGCCAGTTTAAGAAGTTAAATATATGAGTCACTTCTTTTAATATACAGCCTTGAATGTTTTGTTTGGCAATTTATGTTACCTTTTTATACAAAATGTGTTAGAAAATAAATTTACAGCCATGTCACAGAATTTAATACTGTTCGGAAGTGGAATTAATTCCGTTTTTTGCTTCTATAGAAAACTAAAACGAACAATTTTTTTCGGTATGAAACCTAGAAAGGCCTAAAATTACAATTCCACATAGCAAATTAAAAGGGTTTCATTCCGAAAAAATTTTCATTTTGCTTTTTCCATAGAAGCAAAAAACGGAATTAATTCCACTTCCGAACGGAATTAAATTCTGTGACATTGCTGATAATTTAAATTAATAACCACACTACATACATATATAAATTCACAAATATAAGATTTCTGAAGATATTTAATAATTATGGTGCGACAATAGCTTTTATTAAAACATTCTACTTGGAATTGTTCAATAGTTCTAAATAGACAAAACATTTTTAGATAGAACATATTTCTTTCCTTGTTTTTCTATCCTTATGTGTGATTGTACAATTTCTATGAACAATAAATGAATAAATTTCATTTAATATTTTCGATTTAAATTTGTAGATATGAAGATATCTGCCCATCTACTCACAACATGGATGTCCCACATGTAAAGAGAGAGGACTACCAATTGACCGACATCAGTGATGACGGTTATTTGACCTTGATGGCTGACAATGGTGATATCAGAGAAGATCTTAAATTGCCAGAAGATCCATTAAAATCCTACATTAGCCACTATATGTATATTAATTGCATCATGTATTCTTGCAACGTTTCTTTACAGTGTACAGTTCTCAAGTCTTGCGGCGAATAATGCGTTATTGCTACTAAGACTAATACTGCTCTTGACAAGTAGAGTGGCGTTAGTGTGTCTTAATCACCCCTATCGTGAATAAAAATTCCACATTAAATTTGTTCCTTTTTATTTTTTTAACATTGAATTTAAATGTGAAAATGTGTGGAATTTTTATTCACGATAGGGGTGAATAAGAGTTCTTCTTTTACCAATAATAAAAATATGTCCATAATTAGTCGTAGCTCCCATATAAGGCCCACTTCCAAAAATCACTTTAACGGTCATAAATTTCTTAAAAATGTTGGTAATCAATTATATTCTGTTTCTTATATACAGAAATAATGACACCTATGGGTCTATTACGAATGGCAACCGAACCTCAGTGGAGTTGACAGTTGCCAAAAACATATTGCAGATGGCAACTAACAACTGTAAGCTGTTAACTTCAGTTGCCGAACATGGCAACCGAGAATTTGTGGTTGCTTTGATTTTTTAAGTGGCAAATTTTAAATGTTAGTTATTTTGTTGTTAAACTATTTATATTTTTAACATATAAATGTTTGTTTTCTACTCGATAATTCGAAAAACAAATTATCGCATTCGTGATCGAATGAGCTATCGTATCGAAAAATGATTTCGATATCGAAATTATGATAAAATGTACTAAATTTCTTGCTCGATATCGAATGCCATAATCTCAAATAAGAAAATTACGATCAATTTTACTCGATATCGAATGCGGTAATTTGCCCCAGATTAAACACGAAAGTTGCCTAATAACAACTTGCATGTCAGTTGCGTTTCCTATTGGCAACCCACCTCCAGTTTGGTTGCTATACATAATCGACCCACTAATTTTATAATGGTCGGCCCATAATTAGTCGAAATTCCCATATAAGACCCTCTCTGTAATTCACTTTACCCTCCATAGATCTTTTAAAAGTATTTATATCGAGATAAAGTTTAACACATAATATTTATATTCAAAGAAATCATACACTGAATTTTGGTCCAAAATAGGTGATATCTATTTCTGAAAAACTGTTTTATATTTAGATATACTAGTTGTAGGGTATTATATGGTCGGGCTTGACCGACTATACTTTCTTACTTGTTTAACGTGCATATAGAAATAATTAAAAATGTTTCCTATAAATATTCACTTTTAGTGGGAATGTTACAGTGGGTTATCACAGATTTTCATAATTTTTTCTCTAAACTAGAACTTTACATAACATCATACAAAAAAACTGAAAATACATTTCTTATTAGTTTTGTTTTTTAAAGATTTTGATGTTCTATCTGGCTTGTTAATTTTTGTTTTCTTTAACATCAAAATACATTTGATCCATTTAAGATTTTAGGTAGTATAATATATAGCCATGTCACGGAATTTAATTCCGTTCGGAAGTGGAATTAATTCCGTATTTTGCTTCTATAGAAAATGTAAACATTTTTTTTTTTTGGAATTTGCCATACTCTGGCTTCCTATCCGGGAGTTTAATGCATAAAAGCGCATACGAAGAATCGATTATCATTCCCACACTACATGTCTATGGTTTATCCGATGAAATCATACCCAAAGAAATGAGTCAAGAAATGGCTAATCATTTTAAAAATGTCGAAATCCTAGAACACAATGGCGGACATTATTTCCCAGCCACATCGCAGCAAAAGCAAACTTATATAAATTTCTCTCAAGATCGTTTGCAAGACAATTTAGAATTACAACAAACCTCGAATATTCGATGATTCAGTGGATAGCGCATGATGAGATCATACTAATTTTTTAAGTTTATAAAAATTAATTTTATTTTTTTGTAATATTTTGTTTTATTTTTTTTAATTTTCAATTAATAAAATTAAACCGAAAATAATTTAAATTAAATATTAGAAAGTAATAAAAATTAAAAAAAAATGTTTTTAATTTTAGTTTTATGACAGTTAAGGATATTTTTTGCTTTGCTTTACTTTTACTTGGTTAAATAATAAATAACGTTTTTTATTAGTTTAGTATTTTTTATTTTCTTTTTTTATATTTTGTCTTTTAAAGTTAGTTTAAATTTATGTATATATTGTTTAACTCGCAAATTTAAAGATGGAATAATTTTGCGGCGCAATTAGAAACGGCAGTATTTTATCAAAAATTGTTTTAAATAAAAAAAAACACAAAAATCCTTTACGTAAATAAAAAATAACTAAACAAATTTGGTAATAATTGAACAATTAAAGAACTATGTGCCAAATTATTGATAAATAGTACCCTTTTGATGATTTGTTTGTTTAGTTTTTTGAAATCGAAAAATGCGTTTTTTCGGAATGAAACCACTTTAGATTTCTAAAGTAGAATTGTAATTTTTATAATGACGATTAAATAATTAATTTTATTATTTCATTGTTTTTTTAATTATCTCATTAAAATGTTAAAAATTTCAAAGTTGGTGTCAGCAACAAGAAAACTTTTGTCAAAAATTTACAAAAGTTAAAAATATTTACACACTGGAATATGACAGAGGATCAGATGCTTCCCTTAGATTTCTTCTGCGTAGCTTTTCAACTGCGTTTTAATGTATTTGTTCATTTAAAACAACAACAATTGAAATTCCAGGCTTTTTAAAAAATTTTGTTCACTTTTCTTTAAAATTTACTTGTTAGCGTTCTTTTTGTTTTATACTTTTTATTACAAAAATCATATTTTTTTGTTTTGGTTACACAACTTTACCACATTTAAGTTAAAAAACGAGATTTAAAATTTTTTTGGGAATAAACAAAATCGATCGGAATCTAGAGAACGCAAAGTAAAAACGATCGATTTGCGAATACGGAATTGAAACCATTCCGCGATCGATTTCTGTGACATGCCTGATAATAAAAAACACAATTTTTAAAAATCTTATTTTATTAAAATTAAACAAAAAAAAATACAATACAAATAAAAAAATTAAAATTATATAAAAAAAAAATAAAAAATGACATGTAGGTATAAAAAAAAATAAAAAATTATTTAAATAAAAAAAAATAAAAAATTATTTAAATAAAAAAATAAAAAATTATATAAAAAAAAAATTTTATTATAAAATATTATTATATTTATTAAACTTGTGGCTGCACCTGTGGCTGCACCAGTGACATCATCACAGGTGGTGATGGCTGCATTGGGGCCTGATACCCCATCCCCATATACGGCGCCTGGTAGGGATATTGCGCTATGGTAAGGCCCACCTCTTTTGATTTGCACTTTAAGTGCATTTCCGCAATGTGGACATTTTTGAAAATTCTGAAAAGTAAAAAAAATTGACAAATAGGTATAAATAATTTAGTTTCAAATATTTACATTTTAGTAATTATTTAAGCTTAATGTCTTTTTTAAAAAAATTTTAATTTTCAATAAAGAAATATTGAAATAAAATTTAAAAAAAGACCTTAAGTTTGAATAGTAATTACTAAAATCTAAGGGGTTTCCCCTTATTCATAAAAACTTACCACAGGTTTATAATGAAAATTTCCATACAAAATTTGCTTTATAAACCTGTTGTAAGTTTTATGAATAAGGGTAAAGTAATATCAATGTAAATTATTTAAATTTTTAAACATTTAAATAATTTACATTATTTAATTATAATTCTTATAAGAACAAAATATACTCACCATTCTGGACAAACACCACCGATACCAACCACCTTACTTAATTTTTAAAAATGACGCCAATTCGTTTGATCTAAAATAAAGAGTTGCCATATCGTATAATTAACTTGGCAGCACTTTTATGTTACAGAAAAGTTAGTTGCCACATGGATGCACACAGAGTTGTGTTTAATTTAATCTCGTTAATGTATAAAATATAATTGGTAGAATTTTTCATTCCTCACAGAAAGGAAAACTAAGCGGAATGAAATATCTATCGATATGTAAAATGTAATTATTCATTCCTGAGGGAAGTCGAAATACTGTCTGTGTAGAGATTATACCACAAAAAAGGAAAACATACCGCAGCAACGGAATGAATAATTTCAAATTATACAATCACGGAACGACATGAATAATTCGACCAAATATATAATAAATCAATATGATACAAATTATACTCATGTATATAGTATATACAAATTCTAAGTATTTGTGTATTTCAATTGTAATACGAAACAAATAATACTCATGTATAAACTATTGTTTGAAAGACAAATGGTTGCACATTAAGAAACGAAAGATTAAATATGTGCTAAACTATCTTGTTTTACCATTTAGATAATTCTGATATATAATCTATAAAATATATTTCGAAACCTGATTATTCCCATTTAAGAAATACACGTGCAAACATGTGTTAGTATTTTATTTACATATATAAATATAAACAAAATATAAATTAAGAATACAAATTTTATTTTAATTACTATCGCAGTTCAATAATAAAAAAGGTCAAAATAACAATATTACAAAATAATTACTATAAAATAAAATAAAATACAACAAAAAATTAAATCTACAAAACACTAATAATATAGGCTGTTTTCATAAACGCAGTATGCAATAACATTTCATTGCATAGAGTTCATAATAGCATTTAGAATATAATTTAAAAATTTTTGTTTTAAGATTATCTTTAATAGTCCAATATCTATATATTTTATGTGATAAAAGTTTTTAATTTATATTCGAAATGCTATTATGAACTCTATGTTGCATTGCAGCCATAATTTTCATATTAACAAATTGAAATTACATCTTCCAATCCCGTTCTTAGTTCTAAATGTAAGCTGATTTGGTAGCACAGATTAATCAGCGAAACCGAAAAAATATGTTTGTCTGGTAACACGGTTGCAAAAAGATGAGAAAATACTCAATTTCTGCACTCTTGAGTATTTTTCTCTCTCTCCTCGATTGAGTGAAAAAAAAAGTTTGTTGCGAAAAGTTTGTTATCTTCTCGGGGGCAAAACTAGAAATTCATAATGTAACGCAACATATTTAAATATATATAGGCATATATGTACATATATATATATATATATATATTTGGCCAGTTTAAGAAGTTAAATATATGAGTCACTTCTTTTAATATACAGCCTTGAATGTTTTGTTTGGCAATTTATGTTACCTCTTTATACAAAATGTGTTAGAAAATAAATTTACAGCCATGTCACAGAATTTAATACTGTTCGGAAGTGGAATTATTTCCGTTTTTTGCTTCTATAGAAAACTAAAACGAACAATTTTTTTCAGTATGAAACCTAGAAAGGCCTAAAATTACAATTCCACATAGCAAATTAAAAGCGGTTTCATTCCGAAAAAATGTTCATTTTGCTTTTTCTATAGAAGCAAAAAACGGAATTAATTCCACTTCCGAACGGAATTAAATTCTGTGACATTGCTGATAATTTAAATTAATAACCACACTACATACATATATAAATTCACAAATATAAGATTTCTGAAGATATTTAATAATTATGGTGCGACAATAGCTTTTATTAAAACATTCTACTTGGAATTGACAACATTTTTAGATAGAACATATTTCTTTCCTTGTTTTTCTATCCTTATGTATGATTGTGATATCAGAGAAGATCTTAAATTGCCAGGTGACTTGGGTACCTCTTTGAGAACCGATTTTGATTACGGCAAAGAGCTTTTGGTAAGTCCATTAAAATCCTACATTAGCCACTATATTGTATATTAATTGCACCATGTATTCTTGCAACGTTTCTTTACAGTGTACAGTTCTCAAGTCTTGCGGCGAAGAATGCGTTATTGCTACTAAGGCTAATACTGCTCTTGACAAGTAGAGTGGCGTTAGTGTACTTAATCACCCCTATCGTGAATAAAAATTCCACATTAAATTTGTTCCTTTTAATTTTTTTAACATTGAATTTAAATTTGAAAATGTGAAAAGGGAACAAATTTCATGTGGAATTTTTATTCACGATAGGGGTGAATAAGAGTTCTTCTTTTACCAATAATAAAAATATGTCCATAATTAGTCGTAGCTCCCATATAAGGCCCACTTCCAAAAATCACTTTAACGGTCTTAAATTTCTTAAAAATGTTGGTAATCAATTATATTCTGTTTCTTATATACAGAAATAATGACACCTATGGGTCGATTACGAATGGCAACCGAACCTCAGTGGAGTTTACAGTTGCCAAAAACATATTACAGATGGCAACTAACAACTGTAAGCTGTTAACTTCAGTTGCCGAACATGGCAACCGAGAATTTGTGGTTGCTTTGATTTTTTAAGTGGCAAATTTTAAATGTTAGTTATTTTGTTGTTAAACTATTTATATTTTTAACATATAAATGTTTGTTTTCTACTCGATAATTCGAAAAACAAATTATCGCATTTGTGATCGAATGAGCTATCGTATCGAAAAATGATTTCGATATCGAAATTATGATAAAATGTACTAAATTTCTTGCTCGATATCGAATGCCATAATCTCAAATAAGAAAATTGCGATCAATTTTACTCGATATCGAATGCGGTAATTTGGCCCCAGATTAAACTCGAAAGTTGCCTAATAACAACTTGGATGTCAGTTGCGTTTCCTATTGGCAACCCAACTCCAGTTTGGTTGCTATACATAATCGACCCACTAATTTTATAATGGTCGGCCCATAATTAGTCGAAATTCCCATAAAAGACCCTCTCTGTAATTCACTTTACCCTCCATAGATCTTTTAAAAGTATTTATATCGATATAAAGTTTAACACAATATTTATATTCAAAGAAATCATACACTGAATTTTGGTCCAAAATAGGTGATATCTCCCATATAACGCCTATTTCTGAAAAACTGTTTTATATTTAGATATACTAGGTGTAGGGTATTATATGGTCGGGCTTGACCGACTATACTTTGTTGTTTAACGTGCATATAGAAATAATTAAAAATGTTTCCTATAAATATTCACTTTTAGTGGGAATATTACAGTGGGTTATCACAGATTCTCATAATTTTCTCTCTAAACTAGAACTTTACATAACATCATAAAAAAAAACTGAAAATGCATTTCTTATTGGATTTGTTTTTTAAAGATGTTCTATCTGGCTTGTTAATTTTTGTTTTCTTTAACATCAAAATACATTTGATCCATTTAAGCTTTTAGGTAGTATATATAATATACAGCCATGTCACGGAATTTAATTCCGTATTTTGCTTCTATAGAAAAAGTAAAAATTTTTTTTTTGGAATTTGCCATACTCTGGCTTCCTATCCGGGAGTTTAGTGCATAAAAGCACATACGAAGAATCGATTATCATTCCCACACTACATGTCTATGGTTTATCCGATGAAATCATACCCAAAGAAATGAGTCAAGGAATGGCTAATCATTTTAAAAATGTCGAAATCCTAGAACACAATGGCGGACATTATTTCCCAGCCACATCGCAGCAAAAGCAAACTTATATAAATTTCTCTCAAGATCGTTTGCAAGAGAATTTAGAATTACAACAAACCTCGAATATTCGATGATTCATTGGATAGCGCATGATGAGATCATACTAATTTTTTAAGTTTACAAAAATTAATTTTTTTTGTATATTTTGTTTTATTTTTTTTAATTTTCAATTAATAAAATTAAACCGAAAATAATTTAAATTAAATATTAGAAAGTAATAAAAATTAAAAAAAAATGTTTTTATTTTTAGTTTTATGACAGTTAAGGATATTTTTTGCTTTGCTTTACTTTTACTTGGTTAAATAATAAATAACGTTTTTTATTAGTTTAGTATTTTTTATTTTCTTTTTTTATATTTTTTCTTTTAAAGTTAGTTTAAATTTATGTATATATTGTTTAACTCGCAAATTTAAAGCTGGAATAATTTTCCGGCGCAATTAGAAACGGCAGTATTTTATCAAAAATTGTTTTAAATTAAAAAAAAAAACAAAAATCCTTTACGTAAATAAAAAATAACTAAACAAATTTGGTAATAATTGAACATTTAAAGAACTATGTGCCAAATTATTGATAAATAGTACCCTTTTGATGATTTGTTTGTTTAGTCTTTTGAAATCGAAAAATGCGTTTTTTCGGAATGAAACCACTTTAGATTTCTAAAGTGGAATTGTTATTTTTTATGATTTTATACTGAAAAAACTCATACTACTAATTTATAATGACGATTAAATAATTAATTTTATTATTTCATTGTTTTTTTATCTCATTAAAATGTTAAAAATTTCAAAGTTGGTGTCAGCAACAAGAAAACTTTTGTCAAAAATTTACAAAACTTAAAAATATTTACACACTGGAATATGACAGAGGATCAGATGCTTCCCTTAGATTTCTTCTGCGTAGCTTTTCAACAGCGTTTTAATGTATTTGTTCATTTAAAACAACAACAATTGAAATTCCAGGCTTTTTAAAAAATTTTGTTCACTTTTCTTTAAAATTTACTTGTTAGCGTTCTTTTTGTTCTATACTTTTTATTACAAAAACCATATTTTTTTGTTTTGGTTACACAACTTTACCACATTTAAGTTAAAAAACGAGATTTAAAATTTTTTTGGGAATAAACAAAATCGATCGGAATCTAGAGAACCATTCCGCGATCGATTTCTATGACATGCCTGATAATAAAAAACACAATTTTTAAAAATCTTATTTTATTAAAATTAAACAAAAAAAAAAAAAATACAATACAAATAAAAAAATCAAAATGAAAATTATATAAAAAAAAAATAAAAAATGACATGTAGGTATAAAAAAAAATAAAAAATTATTTAAATAAAAAAAATAAAAAATTATATAAAAAAAAAATTTTATTATAAAATATTATTATAAAATATTATTATATTTATTAAACTTGTGGCTGGCCCAGAGTCTGCACCTGTGGCTGCACCTGCGGCTGCACCTGTGGCTGCACCAGTGACATCATCACAGGTGGTGATGGCTGCATTGGGGCCTGATACCCCATCCCCATATACGGCGCCTGGTAGGGATATTGCGCCATTGCGCTATGATAAGGCCCACCTCTTTTGATTTGCACTTTAAGTGCATTTCCGCAATGTGGACATTTTTGAAAATTCTGAAAAGTAAAAAAAATTGACAATAGGTATAAATAATTTAGTTTCAAATATTTAAATTTTAGTAATTATTTAAGCTTAATGTCTTTTTTAAAAAAATTTTAATTTTCAATAAAGAAACATTGAAATAAAATTTAAAAAAAGACCTTAAGTTTGAATAGTAATTACTAAAATCTAAGGGGTTTCCCCTTATTCATAAAAACTTACCACAGGTTTATAATGAAAATTTCCATACAAAATTTGCTTTATAAACCTGTTGTAAGTTTTATGAATAAGGGTAAAGTAATATCAATGTAAATTATTTAAATTATTAAACATTTAAATAATTTACATTATTTAATTTCTTAAATTATAATTCTTATAAGAACAAAATATACTCACCATTCTGGACAAACACCACCGATATCAACCACCTTACTTAATTTTTAAAAATGACGCCAATTCGTTTGATCTAAAATAAAGAGTTGCCATATCGTATAATTAACTTGGCAGCACTTTTATGTTACAGAAAAGTTAGTTGCCACATGGATGCACACAGAGTTGTGTTTAATTTAATCTCGTTAATGTATAAAATATAATTGGTAGAATTTTTCATTCCTCACGGAAAGGAAAACTAAGCGGAATGAAATATCTATCGATATGTAAAATGTAATTATTCATTCCTAAGGGAAGCCGAAATACTGTCTGTGTAGAGATTATACCACAAAAAAGGAAAACATACCGCAGCAACGGAATGAATAATTTCAAATTATACAATCACGGAACGAAATGAATAATTCGACCAAATATATAATAAATAAATATGATACAAATTATACTCATGTATATAGTATATACAAATTCTAAGTATTTGTGTATTTCAATTGTAATACGAAACAAATAATACTCATGTATAAACTATTGTTTGAAAGACAAATGGTTGCACATTAAGAAACGAAAGATTAAATATGTGCTAAACTATCTTGTTTTACCATTTAGATAATTCTGATATATAATCTATAAAATATATTTCGAAACCTGATTATTCCCATTTAAGAAATACACGTGCAAACATGTGTTAGTATTTTATTTACATATATAAATATAAACAAAATATAAATTAAGAATACAAATTTTATTTTAATTACTATCGCAGTTCAATAATAAAAAAGGTCAAAATAACAATATTACAAAATAATTACTATAAAATAAAATAAAATACAACAAAAAATTAAATCTACAAAACACTAATAATATAGGCTGTTTTCATAAACGCAGTATGCAATAACATTTCATTGCATAGAGTTCATAATAGCATTTAGAATATAATTTAAAAATTTTTGTTTTAAGATTATCTTTAATAGTCCAATATCTATATGTTTTATGTGATAAAAGTTTTTAATTTATATTCGAAATGCTATTATGAACTCTATGTTGCATTGCAGCCATAATTTTCATATTAACAAATTGAAATTACATCTTCCAATCCCGTTCTTAGTTCTAAATGTAAGCTGATTTGGTAGCACAGATTAATCAGCGAAACCGAAAAAATATGTTTGTCTGGTAACACGGTTGCAAAAAGATGAGAAAATACTCAATTTCTGCACTCTTGAGTATTTTTCTCTCTCTCCTCGATTGAGTGAAAAAAAAAGTTTGTTGCGAAAAGTTTGTTATCTTCTCGGGGGCAAAATTTGCTTTGTTCTGTTGATATTTTTATAAACTTCAACGTGCAAAAGTGAATACATTGCCATTTCATATAAATTTACCCTAAACTTCACATTCGCTTTCATAATTAATAAATTTCAATTTATTTTCATTTTTGTTTTATTTAACATTTAAATAAAAACCATTATTATTTTTAAAAATTGGAGAGTTTATTCGGTTTTTAAGTCATAGTTATAAAACATCTTCCATGTGTGATCGCCACTGTATATATACAAACAAAAAAAATTGACATAACGAACATGACTAAAAAAACCAGCTGGCTTTTCAACACCACCTTGTAAAGTGATTTGACCTTAAGTATTTCAAATCTCATACCTAATGAATTTTAATTATTTAGTGCAGTTAGTGCCGGACGAAAATTGTTTGACCATTCTTGATTTTATGTATTAAATAGGCATTCTTCCTTGTTGGCTTCGGCTCAGATCCGCTGTATCTCTTCTTCTTTGTCGAATATACATAGCCACTATTTATTAATATGTAATGGGCCAATGGGTTTGGGTGTACTTTTTAAGTATTTTTTTGCATTCACTTAACTTTACTTAACATAAATCAATGATTTTTTTAGCATTTTTAATAAGATGAGATAAAAGAGATCTAATGAAAGATTCCACATTAAATCAATAATTGAAAAGGCCAAAAACTTTTTAAAATAACTTACAAAAAACTCGAACGCACTACATGATGTGTCTACGGTTTTTGAAATTGAATTGAAAGCTTTAATTGATTTTAAAGCGCAACAGGTGAAAGATAAATAATTTGTTGTAGTCTTGTTTCACACTCTCCAGTTTTTGCTGACCAGATTTTGTTCAATTCTTTTTTGAACTTGGCATTTCATTCACACACGTCAATTCAATTTTTGTACTTTTTAATGTAAATCATCATGCATGAAAGCAAACAACAAAAGGAAATAAGAAAATTGACTTTTCCCCTTCTCAATAATACTTGCCTTGACGAGTCAGAATTGAATAGTGTGAAAGCGGACTTACTTAAACAAATAGTTGTCATTTCAAATCCGGTAGAAGGCGTTTGTCGCAGTGATATTTTATTTGAACTCAAAGAGATGTCAAAAAGTTATGGCATATTAAGCGATGAACTGTTGAAACCAGAAATCAAGAAAGAGGGATAATTAACTCTTCTGTATTTCTCGTTTAGAGAAGCAGAAACGTTATTATCGTATGTATGTCATGATTATTTTATTAGAGAGAAGTGTAATATAGGTTTTTTCTCCATTTCATCATAGTATTGCACAAGTGTCTTATATCCCTGTCGCAGGGTGGAAAGTTGTTATCGTCCAGCGTTTGTTGACGCTGCAGCTTGTGTTTTAAATGAAATTTGTGGTGTTGAAGTTACCGCAGTCTGCGTTACAGCTGCAATTGTCTTTCTATTATATTTTATCCTGCCTTAATAATAGATCGATGAAAAGAACCATTACAATATTTTTATTGGTTCTACTCTTAAACTGAGCTAACTTACAAAATTATATATTCAACCGAAAATCTGAATGATGCTGAGTTTGGGTCTATTTTGTATAATTTGATAATACGATATTTGTTTACTAGTTTCATTCTTTCGCATTGTGGAAAATATTGCTGATGAGACGTAATCAAGCTGTTGTCTTTTAATATTTGGGAATGTGGAGTTGTGTTAACTTATACATTAAATCTGACCTTAAAATTGATATTGTGAATCGGTTTAATTTTGTTCTTTAGTATCGGATAACCAGAACCCCAATATGATTAACAATTTTTAAAATTTGCTGGTGTCCGTGAATTGAGTTTTATTTTATTTGTCTATAAAGCATAGTACTCTGTTCAAAATTTCAAGTGGAATGCTGTCAAAATACATGTTAAAAAATAAACATGAAATTTTAACGAAAAAATGTTGCAGAAGTAGTACTCTGTTCATTTTGTGAAAAATATGTGAAATGTATCTGGCAACATTATTTTTTCACAGCGAAATAATTAAAGTATCAATTGTTTCACGTGGAATTTTTATCCAAAAGCTCTTCTGTCGCAACAACAATATGTATTACTTGTTGTTCTGCTGCACAAGCGGCTAGTAATATTTGTTTATTCATTTTTAGTTAAAGATTTCGATTCAACGCAGATTTTTTAATATTTTAACTTTTATTTATTTTCGATTTAAATTCACAAAAAAGCAAAACATATGTGTTTTATTTACAGAAGTAAAACAATGTGGCGTACTTTCAATTAAAAAAAACGTCAAATTATGTAAATTCGCGTGATAGGCAACATTGGCTATACGTCAAATTTTCCGTATGAAATAATTAATGTTGCTCAACATTTTTCCCAAATTTTAACAGAGTACTAGGCTTAAAATAGTATTAACTGAGGGTTTTGTTTAGTGTTGCAAAACAAGGTAATATAAAGACTATAACAGTTTTGGAAAATTTTTAATAAGTGTTTGTAAGCGAAAAGCGAAATACTTTTATCCCAAATAATATTTTTTCACACAGTTTTAATTGATTTTGTGTTAATCATATAAGCTTTTACTTTTTAAAACTATTTTCAATCAATTATAGTTTTATATTGGTGCAAACGGTTTGTAAATAATTCACTATGTATAAAACTTATAACAAAAGATTTTGGTTTAATTTTTCAAATTGTTCTCAATTTTTAAAACTGTTTTTGTTTTTCAAAATGGGTCTTAAAATAAATAAAGTTTCCTGTAATTATTTGAGTAAAAATTTTAAAATACACTCTAAATCATTTTCAGCTTCTGCAAAAATGGAAATAAATAAATTTAGGGGATCCTATTCGTCGTTGCAAAATAACTTGCCATTACATTATACATATATTATTAACGTATACTGACATCCTAACTAACGCAAATATTATGTCATTTTAGTTTCGCCATTAGATATAAGGTTATTGGGAGCTCACCAACCTCTATCTGCAGGGCGTCGTTACGATCTTTTGTGTCAGAGCTCTGGTTCTCGTCCTCCAGCAGTTATAACGTGGTGGTTAGATGGAGTACGGCTAGAAAAAACAACAGAAACGGTGAGTATTATTAAATAAATACATTTCGTCAGTTTTTTTCCTAAAACATTTTATGAAATCTTTAATGGATTGCATTGATTTTGCCAATATATAATTGAAGATAAACGTGTTAGTTAAATATCGTAAGAAAATTGCAATTATCAATTTAAGTTTAACTGTTTTCAACATTTAGTAATTTTTTTTTTTTTGAACAAAAGAAACACAAACTGCGAAGCCTTTTGGCTTGTCTGCTGAAAACACCCAGAGTCTTTGGCGGGAATCGAACCCGCAACCCTCTGACTGATAGTCCGGCACACTATCGCCTAGTCTATCGGGGCACACTGTTCTGTACAACTTTCTATATGTAACAGGCATTAACAATTCAAAATATCTGTTGTGTTTTAACAAGCTTCTGTGTCAATTATTTGTTTGAGTATTGGCGATTTGATTTAAACAGGTGATTTACTTGATTTTCGAAAATATTTAATGAAATCTATGATTATTTTTAATTATATTTTTGATAAGAATATTGGAAGGTCATTAAATTTAAAGTTTGAATCTTAAAACTCGTAAAGGTATCTTAATAGATTGCTCGGAAAAACGTTTGAGTCGATCTGGGTATCCAGTTATGTGTGTTACAGTTAATATTTGCAAAATATTTATTGAGTACTGACCATGGTGAAATTAAATACAAGGTGACAGCATTGCTACAACAATTACAACAAGGCAAGAACAACAGGCATTTTTGTTTGTGTAATACTTTCGTTACTGTCAAAAACATCTGGCATAAAATAAAGAAAACAAACATACAAACATGGATAAAAACAGAAAACAATAGTAGTGAAAAATTGTTTATTTTATTTTCTTAAACAATTTCGAAACTCGTGATGATTTTGTTCGGGGCATTTTAATTAATGAGGAAATTCTAGACAGTCGTATCTGTGTTTCCCTCTTGCCACGCGAACAGTATGCTCGAAAGCTGAACAATTGGCTGATATATTGGCAATTAAGACTGCTGCTATAAAAATTATGAAATTACCTCTGAAACAGGATGAAAGTGATTACTTTTCCAGCAGTGATGAAGAAGATTCACAACATTTTTCTCCCCTACCTGATGATGCCAATAGTGAGGCCATTTAAATAACAGATTTGTATAATTTTGTTAATACAGGCTACTTTATTTTTTAGTTTTCCTATCGTAAGTGGTCGATTCTTTGTCCAGAGGTTTTCAGGAGAAATCAAATCCAGATTTCTATATACCCGAAATTAATTCTTCCCGCTACGCGTACAACATGTCTCTCAAAGAGGTCAACTTTAATGTGGTTAAGGCTATTTTCAGTTTGCCCACCATTAAGGAACCCTCTAATAATAATGTTTTAATTAAAATTAATGCAGTCTTATTCTTCCAAAAAAGTTTTTATTTTTATTCACATTTTAAAAAAAAAGATTATAAATATACATAATAAAAAAAAATTTATAGTGTGTTCTCGAACTGGCTTTATTGGAAATAAAGCTGCCTGGAGTAAGATTCTTTTGGCATAACTTACTCCACTGTTCTCTTTTTCTTGGGTCTTGAGGAACCTTAAAGAAAGTACCACCTCCAGCTACTCCTTTTTTACGGCATAAGATGCAACAACGCATTTTTCTTCAGCAAAAAAAATCACTTTGAAAGAGGAATCTTAACATTTATCTTACAGAAAAAACCTAACACTTTTAGTAAAACAACTCAAAAAACAAACACACTATTTAATATAATATAGTTTTTTTTTAACAGTTTTAAGCTATTTTACGCAGATAAAACGGCGAAAAAACTCAATTTTTCAAAAACAAAATAATTTTGTAACGTTTTTATATAAACTTTGACTATTTTTAAACAACTTTTTGACATTTTCAATTTCACCATGAACAGAGCAAAAAATAATCAGCTGGCGCTATGCTGTCACCTTGTATTTAATTTCACCATGGTACTGACTACTTTCGAAGAAAATAAACTATTACTTCAATGTTGGCAAAAGTTGTATCTCTAATAAAAAGTTAATTTGCCGCCAAAAAATACAAAATGCAACATAAAGCCCTTTTAATGTATGAGTGTACTTACGCTTGTTCCGGAATATCCATTTGATTGGAATGATTTCTTAGTGACCGTTTTTTAATGGGTTCTTTTTTTGCTTGCAATTTGTTTAAAGCAATTATACTAAGTAACAAAGCTGCCGACATTTTTGTTTTTCTGTTTGTTTATGTTTTACATCGCAAAAACATATGTATGTTTTCATTTTTCGAACACAAGTTTGAAAAATTGCAAAACGCAAGCAAAACGCGTAAACTACAGAACATGCAGAAATAAATTTGGCGATTTTCAAAACGGATGCAATTTTATAATCATGCGATTGTCAGAACATGACTGTATAGCAAAACACTCAATGTAAAGATCAGTGTAAAAAATAGCTTGTTGGTTTAGTTCCAACTATATAAATAAAATGATCTTTATAGACCTTAACGGTACCATTTACACCCTACACTACCATAGTGGATTTGTAGACCACCAGAGTAAAGATGTGCGCAAAAATATTAGTCTAACACCCACCATAAAGTACAGCGATAAACTCAGAAAAACTTAATAAGTTGATTTTACGATGACTGGCTGGCTAGCTGTTCATGTAAACCTTGCGCGAAAAGTACAGGTCATAATTTTGAAGATATCGCCTAAATTTGGTACGTGAAATTTTTCTGCCGATTGGCCAAGCATCTCCCATCCCCCATACAAATGTTCTCCCGAAGTAAGACTGTCTCGGTCATAAATGTTGAATTTATAAATGTTTCAAAACAAATTTGACGACAAATAATTTATATAAAAATAATAACTATACCATATGCATATATGGCCTACTTCCGAAAATTACTTTAACGAGCACAAATGTCCTAAAAACATAACACTAATATGTTTCATACTCGTATACACAAAAGTTAAGCCACCTGAAAACAATCGGTTCATAATAAGTCATACATAGACCCATATAAGACCTACTTCTGAAAATCACTTTAACATGCATGAATCTTTTGCATGTGTTTATAACGAGACATATGCACAGAAGTCATGCTACTAAGAAATGTATCTAAGAATCGAGAAACAATTTTATTTAAATGCGTATGTAACAAAGAAAATTAAACCAAAACAAGTAAGAGTGCTATCTTCGGCTATGCCGTATCTTATATACCCTTCACCTTTGTTGTGGATGCAATTCTTACCATAATTTACAGAGTTTGTCTGATGTTCATAATAATATTGAGTGTAATTTAACAAACAGGGTATGAAGGTGAAGGGTTTACCATTATTTATATCTGTTTTATACGTATTTAAGTAATTTTTGGAAATGGACATTATATGGGGGATATGGCCAAACATGAACCGAATTAGAAAAATTTCGTTTTACGATTTATTTTTGCATAAAACTTACTTTTGCTGAATTTTGTCTTGATATTCCAATTTTATAGGCATTTATGTATAATTGAGCAATATTTCGGGAAGAGTTTTGTATGGGGGCTATGAGAAATCATGGACGGATTCATACTATTTTCCGCACATTTTCTTCTTTTATCATAAAAACAACGTATACAAAATTTCATGATATTATCTACAATATGTTTCAAAATATTGCAATAAAATGGACAAAAAATATCAAATTTTTATGGAGGTTGTCTCACATATTGGTCCATAACTCTGGTTAGCCTAAACCGAGTTTGCTGATTTTAAATTGCAAACTTCTCGAACTTCATGTCTGACAGAATTATTAAAGATTTGGATCCCGAAGATATCTGGGGAGTTCAGAAATTGATTTCAACATCCAGACAGACAGACGGACATGGCTTAATCGACTCCGCTATCTATAAGGATCCAGAATATATATACTTTATAGGGTCGGCAAATTATATTGTGGAAATTACAAACGGAATGACAAACTTATACATACTCTTCTCATGAAGGTGAAGGGTATAAAAACAACAATAAAAATACATGTAAGCAATAAGACGTAAACTTACAAATAAATAATAATTTATATGGACTTATACGGAATATTATTGTTTATTTCTCCTCATCGTCTGTTGTTCCACTAAACTTAAAAACTAAATATTGCCTACACTCTTCCCCTTGTTGATTAATTGTTTGTAGCTTTGGGAACAGTTTTCTACATCAATCTTAAAATTCATTTTTGTTGTTGGTATATTAATGATGTGTAGCATCTCTAGCATGTATCGTAGTTTATAATTTTGTTCGCTCTCTAATACTCGTCCTTTCTCAAATTCTGGAAAATGTTTATGCTCAACACAGTGGGTTGTTAACGCTGTTTTTTGAATAAATTTGTTTAAACGTTGTTTTTGATTTGATTTATGTCCTGCAATTCTAGTTTTCAATTTGTTTTTAGTTGTTCCAACATACACTTTCTTACACGTTTCAGTTTCGTTACCTATACAGGGGATCTGATATACCACATTTGCTTTTTCCATATTTGGAATTTTGTCTTTGGTTTTACTGAAAACTATTCCAAGATTTTGTTCTGTTTTGTGCGCTATTTTAATGTTTTCTCCATTAAACAATAAATTTTTCAAATCTTTCGGACATTTCAGGAACATATGTTAATGAGTTATATATTTTAGGTTCCTCAATTGATTTAGTCCTCTCTTTCTTGTCCTAGCCATAGTCTTTAATCAGTTTGTTTGTCAGTTTTTTTTTTTTTTTGAAAATTGTTGTCAGATAATATGTTTTGGATTTTCTTCTTGTTATGTTTATGAAATTCCACATCATTAAGTTTCAACACTCTCCGTATCATATTATTGGCAGTATTTATTATAATTCGCTTTGGATGTTTAGAGAATAAATTTATAATCCTTCCCGACGATGTTGGTTTTTGATACCAATCTGTTTTTAATATGTTACCGTATAATCATAATGTCCAAATATGGTAACTTTGAATCGCGCTCTAGTTCGCTCGTGAAATTAATTCCATTGTTAAAACTATTTCATTTGGTCAACATCTCTTCGATTGCACTTTCCCTTACTATACAAAAAATGTCATCCAAATATTTTGTCAATACTTTTGGTTTCTGAGATAAATTTTCCATTACTAAGTCTAAAAGTTTTTCCATTACTATATCTGCAATTATCAGAAACGCTGGAGTCCCCTTTTTTTGGGTGTATATTTTGTTATCAAATTTAAAGTATCGGTTGTCTTTAATGCAAAATGTTATAACTCTTAAAAATAAAGATTTTGACATATAGTATTTGTGTATTTTACAATTTCTTCCCATCTATCCTTAATTATTACTAACGCTAAATCAACAGGCACACTCAGAAACAAAGCTACAACATCAAACGAAATCAATCTTTCATCGTTTTCAATAGTCAGTTCTTTTATCTTATTTTTAAAGTGCACGGAGTCCTTCACATTATACATATTTCGATTCTTCAGTAATCATTTTTAAAATACTAGTAATATGCTTACACAATTTACTTGACGGCGCATTAATACTGGAGCAGATGGGTCTCAATGGATAGCCCTCTTTATGAATTTTTTTGGTTTTCTGAAATAATGTTATTTTTAAACATTTCCTCTACTAATTCATTATTCATCTTCTGTAGTCCGTTTGTGGGATCTTTATTCACTCGTTGGTAAGTCATCATATATCCAATTATATGTTTCATTCTGGTTTGATATTCGTCCTTTTCCATAGCTACGGTCACATTTCCTTTATCCGCACTTAAAATAAGAATGTTTTTATTCCTTTTTAAAAATTGTTTTTCCTTTTCCACAATATTTAAAGTAAATTTATCCCTATTGTTAATTTTCAGATTATTTAAATGGTTGTCAATTATTGATGTAAATTTTGGCCTGGCTATTTCTTTGTCATCTCTATTATCTAAAGTTTAAATAAAGTCCTCTCCCTCTGCAATGTATCTGAGCAGTGGAAACTTATCTTTTGTCACCGGCAATGCATGTTTTTGACCAAGCGATAATATCCACTGTATTTCCTCTGGAATGACGGTTTTTGTCTTATTTACAAATCAATCTTTGTTAAGTTTAACCTCGAGTTCTTTCTTCTGTGCTACCTTTAACTTCTCGAACTTTTTCTTTTCTTTGTCCTTTAATTTTTCGTTCAAAGATTTAGCAAGAATATTCTCGTTGGCCACAGTGCAAGTGCGTCATCTTCAGTTAACTGTTTATTTATAATTATTCTTTTGGTTTCTTCCTCTTTAATATTCTGTTTTATTTGATGTTTTTGTTTTAGTAGTAAATTTAAAATTTTGTTATGAAAGTGTTGAATATATTTCGAGAGTCTTTGTCGAGTAGTTGAAATAAAATGAAATTTATTTTCAATACTGGCCTCGAGCTTGAAACAAAAGCATTTTTATTTAGTGACTAGTTATTTTAAAATTTTAAGATGAAAATATGTAAGGAAAAAACGACTAAGTGTGACGCTCAATAAATTTTGTGACGATCAAGAGATTTTGTTGCACGTAAACAAGAAATAATACCAAATCTAAAGTTTAACGAAAAGCAGTTTATTCTTTTACAAAAAGTAAATAAAAAAAACAAAAATTCTTCAAAAAACAAAAATTTTCATACAAAACTAAACATGTACATATTTATAGTTGCGAGTGGAAAAAAACAGGTTGTTTATTATTTACAACTATTTAATATTATGTATTTTTATTATTTTTAATTAAAAGATTTTATGCTCGTAGTTGCAAACACGACACGAGGAATCAATCTCTGTTTGCTTCTGTCTTTTTGTCTTCTATTTTCTGGTTGGGTTTGTAAACAAGGCAGGTTTGGTGCTGCCACATCCACCCCCTCTCCAGTGACAAAGTTAGTATCTGACTGGAACGATAATTCTGAAGGCGTTTGGCTACGTTGCGTAACATTCGTGACTGCTGGGAGTTTAGAAGCAGATGAAATTCTTTGAGTAGTAAAATTTGTATTTTGTTGATCAGGTGCTATATTAGGAATTTCCATATTTGTGTTTTGCTGAGTATCATTTATGATGAAAGCTGGTTTCAATCTGTCTGCAGATACGTTTACATCCTTTTCTTTGATTCGAATTTTGTATACTCGATCTGACAGTCGTTCTACCACTTCGTAGGCACCAGCGTAGGGTACCTGGAGGGGTTCTCGAACAGCATCAGTACGCATCATGGAGATTTTTAAATAAGAACATCTTTCCTTTATTGTGATGAGCTGTTGGTGTATGACGTAGAAGATTAAAATACTTTCGAAGTTTTTGTAAAAATTCAGAAGAATCGACGGAATTATTGGTTTCATCAAGAAAATCATTCGGAAGACGTAATGAGCCACCATAAAGTAAATCGGAAGATGATGCTTTAAGGTCTTCTTTGAACGCGGTTCTAAGTCCAAGCAGAACTGTCGGTAGAATATCAATCCATGATACGTTAGGGTGACACATTAGAGCAGCCTTGAACGATCTGTACCACCTTTCAACCATGCCGTTGGATTGAGGATGATAAGCAGTAGTTCGTGAATGCTTTGAACCAATAAAATTTCCAAGTTTTTTTTTTTTTTTAAATATATTTTTTTATTATTGAATCTTTCTTATCGAAATTTACAATATGTATTCAAATCTTAATTCTACTTGTTGTTTATTAGTTGTTACCAATGTAACCACTAACTGCTGTATTCAAATTTTAAAAATGTCTTCTAGTTAGGCTCAAAGTAGTGATTTAAGTGATTTAAATAATTCAGATTCAAATTGAGTACCCTGATCAGTGGTAATAGTTTTAGGACAACCGAAACGAGAAATCCAATTAGAACAAAATGCTGCTGCGACGGTCTGGGCAGACATGTCCTTCAACGGAACAGCTTCAGGCCAACGAGAAAATCGGTCGATCATTGTGAGGCAATATCTGTAACCTTGTACAAGTGGCATCACTACGATATCTAAATGCACATGGTCAAAACGATTGTCTGGAACATCGATTTTGTTTGGTAGTAATCGGTTGTGTCTTGTGATCTTCGCTCTTTGGCAAGACAAACAATTTCGAGCCCAATTTATGATTTGTTTTTTCATTGTCGGCCACACGTACTTTTTCCGAATTTGTTGTAGAGTAGCCTTACCACTTGGGTGAGACAAATTGTGTATCCCATTAAAAATTTGTTGGCGAAGTTCTTGGGGGATATAAGGGCGAACATATCCAGTTGATACGTCGCAATAAACTGATGAAGAATCAAAATGAACGATTTAGAGTTTCAGTGAAATATTACCTTCCAATAAGAATTTCAATTCTTCGTCTACTTCTTGAGCTGATTGTAGTACTTCCAATGAGATTGTTGATGGCATTGATATTTCATTAAGACGAGATAATGCATCTGCTACTGTATTTTCAGGACCGGAAAAATAAACTATTTCAGTAGTGAACTGAGAAATGAAATCAAGATGTCTCAATGGCCGTGGTGAAGCTTTCTCCGGTTTTTGAGAAAACGCATAAACTAGTGGTTAATGATCGGTCTTAATAACGAAGTGTCGAGCTTCAAGCATGTGACGGAAGTATTTAACGGCATCATAAATCGCAAGTAATTCTCTATCATATGTACTGTAATTTTTTTCGGCTGATGATAATTTTCGAGAAAAGAAACCGAGAGTTCTCAAGGCACCAGCAATTTTCTGCTCAAGGGCAGCTCCGATAGCTGTCTCAGAAGCATCTGTGATAAGAGTTAGGTCGGAATTTGGAAATACCAAAATCTTTAGTTTGACGAATTCCACCACCAGTTGTTAATTTTGTAGTATTATCAATTAGACATTTTCTTTTCAAATCTAATGACTCAAAAAATCGGCCCAAGTATAGGCGATCCAACGTCAGCAATGATAAATAACCATTTGAGTTCACGGCGAAGACCCAAGTCCAACTTAAAAACGCAATGTACAAAAGTTTTAATTTCACTTCGGTTAGCAGCAAGAAGCTTGACGGTAGTTGGCGTTAGAGTTGCTTTGATTAAAGATGGTGGTACTACAGATGCCACTGATACTGAATCAATTAGAAAACGTGTGTTTGTTGACTTGTCAAAAATATGCAATCGATTTTCTTCTGTTAGAATATTACTATCGCTGCCGCCAACCGGGTTGACTGACGACAGCCCCTCTAGTTTTCCGTATTTGGTTTCCAGTGGGGACACCTTTGCTTGCAATGTTGAGCTGCATTGCCAAATTTTGTATGATGCCGACATAACTGAGATTCGGTAGCATCTTGATGAGAGCTTCGTGGACGGCTACGAGATCTTGATCGTGGTCGATTAAAATTGCTTTTATTGTCGTTCTGTTGCAATTGAATTTTCTTAACTTCCTCTCTTAAAGTTTGTATAGCCTGGCAAACATCTGAAAAGGTCATGAGGGGAGCAACTGCATCAACAGGAACACATGTGGTGTAATTTAATGGTGCTACTGGCACGGAACTAGAAACATTGTAATTAGCTTCTAACATTTTGTCGGCCGTTTCTGAAAGTTTTTCTAAATCATCGTCTTTCCACACGGATAATATTGGACGAATTGAATCTGGCATTTTGCCGAGGAATAATGTGCGAATAACTGCTTCATTTTCCTTACCCGAAACTAGCCGTCTAATAGTGGCTAAAATTTCTGAAGGTTTCTTTCCTGAGGTTTCACAACCCTGCAATAGACGTCATAGTTTAGATTCAGAAGTTTCAGCAAATTTTGCAATAAGACGGTGTTTTAGTGTACAAAATTTGTTACCCTGTGGAGGATTTGTTACCAGGTCTTCAATTGATAAAAGTATTTCATTTTCCAAATGTACCAAAATAATATCAAATTTGTTCGAAGCTGATGTGATGTCACATAAAGCAAAAGATCTTTCAATTTGGGCAAACCATAAATGCGGATTGTTCTTGTTGAATTTTGGAATATGGACTTTTTGGGGGTTTGCAATCGGTGCGTCACACAGTGAGACAGTGCTATAGTAACAGCGGCAAAAAATGGATTTTGGCGTGTCGTCCAATTTGGATGAAATTTTCACAGTATATTAACATATATATGAGTAACAATTCCCTGAAATTTCAGCCTCATAACTTCATTAATTTTTGGTCTAGAGCAAGTCAAAGTTGACGTATGCCAACGCGCTTGAAATATGTTAGTTCAATATGTAATATTGAAAAGCTTATTAATAAAAAAATACATAATAAATATAACTTTAAAGTATTTTTTTAATTAATTTAGTTTTTGTAGAATGAGTAGATGAAAAAATAAATTAAAAAAAAAACACAAAAAAAAATTTCCTAACAACAGAATTGTGGTGTAAAAATTGAACATTTTGCATTTTCAATGGACTAGGAAATATAGAGCACCCCTCGCCCTAGGTGCAGACTTATATCAAATGAAAGACTGAAGTCTCAGCTTTCATTTAAAGTAAAGAACATATAGCAAAAATTTGTAAAAGTACTTTAAACATACAAAAAACTACAAAAAATACGCAACTCGCACATTCTGTCGCTATACGTATGTTAGCAAGTTTACAACTTTTTACTTTTATTTTTTTTTTAAACAAACTGTAAATTAATATTACATTGTTGTTGTTTTAAATATTATTGATCAACAAACGGTAATTGCAATTATTCATACTATGTATATTTATGTAATTCACAATCTATTTGAGAATGCAAGTTGTTACAAGTTTATATAAAGTGTAAAAAAAAATTTACAAGATCATGGATAATTCAACAATTTCTTATACTGCAATTTGAATCGATAGCAATAAAGATATTGATGTTGTTGTTGGTGTCATATCAACAAAATTCAATAAAATGTAAAAGTAAATTTTTGACTGATAATGAAGAATGGCTTGCACAGCTTTACACCATATGTGAAGAAACATTGGATGATGAACAACCAAGCACTTCGAATTCCGTTAAGCGTGGACGACTTGTAAAAGGTTTCGAAGAAAGCCAAGAAAGGTCTAAGTAGAAGTAAAATATCTCAATTTTGTGAAAGTTTTCCAAAAAACTTGATAGTGTCTGCCAGACACACCAGAGAAAGCACTCAGCCTTATAATTGATGCTTCATTATCAAGACACCAATATGATGTTTTAAGAAGCTCTACAAAAGAAATTGGTTGTGATATATTCCCACACTATAGCAAAATATTAGAAGTTAAAAAAATGCTATCCTGCAAATATTAAGGTTGATGAACGTTTTAGCAGTGTTGGATTACAAGAATTACTTGATCACACTGTTTCAAGAATTTTTCAAACAAAAACAAAAAGTGACATTGATGAGATTCTAAATGAGTTGAATTTAATAAGTAAATGGGGGTGTGATGGATCATCA
The DNA here is from genome assembly GCA_950370525.1 of Bellardia bayeri. Taxonomy (NCBI): domain Eukaryota; kingdom Metazoa; phylum Arthropoda; class Insecta; order Diptera; family Calliphoridae; genus Bellardia; species Bellardia bayeri. The sequence goes on along the minus strand of OX493264.1, from coordinate 49,538,529 downwards.
GGGCACAGTGAATATCATCAACGTTTCACCGATGAAAATGTTTCTGATAAAAATATGTTTTTAACATCTCTTGTTCCGTTAAAATTAACTGATCTTTACAATGATTTTTATGTGTATTGGACAAATTCAGAACCATCTTCAACAAGACTTTGTAGGCCAATGAAATTCGAATTTGTGAAAGAAACAGCAGATGTTATTAACAATGAAGTGAATCGTGTAAATACAGAAATTCAAAACTTAAAAACGACAGAATTCAAAATGTTCAACAAGAAGTTTGCGATATCTCATAGTTTAACTTTGACGATGATTGACGGAAAAGTGGCAACAACAGTCAGTAAGAATTGCTCAATGGCCGTTTGTTTCATATGTGGAGCAAAACCTACTGAAATGAATAATTTGGATGCAGTTATCTTGAAAACAAATTCAGCTGAATCATTGAAATTTGGAATTTCGCCGCTACATGCTCGAATAAAATTCATGGAATGTATATTACATATCAGTTATAATAAAAGTTTTAAAGCGTGGAGGACAAATAAAGACACAAAAGAACAGAAAGAAAATGTTAAAACAGAAATATAAAAAAATTTCAAATTAGTTCTGGGTTTAAAAGTCGATGTGGTGAAACAAGGCATGGGAACAACCAATGATGGTAATGTCTCTAGAAGATGGTGTAAATGTAGAATTAATTCACCGCTTTAAAATTATATTAAATAATATAAATGGTATCTGAGGCTATATTGCCAATAGGTTTGTTTGAAATTTTTATTTTTGAAAGTATTTTTTTAAATTTTATTTAATATTAACTTTTTTTTTGGACAAAATTATAACTTATTCCAATGTGAATTTTTGTAAAATTTTTCCATTGAAAATATGCCACTATGCTGATTCCAGGAACATTCCTCTGTGTCGTGAGAAATTAGCGTAAATTCCAGTTTTTTAAGAATTTGTTTTGACTACGGGGTCACCAATATAGTTGCGGGTGGAAAAGAACAGGTTGTTTATTATTTACAACTATTTAATATTATGTATTTTTATTATTTTTAATATCAATTTGTCAGTGAATGCGATCAGACGTCTTATCGATTGTTCTCATTTTCAAAAGTCAATTCTCTTTTGAAAAAAAAAAACTCAAACCCCTTTTCCGTTACAAAAAATATATTTTTATATTTAACAAAAACAAAAACATACAATTTTTATAAATATACCTAAAAATGGAAGCGTGGTGCTCGGGGGAACCTCCAGACAGGGGGTGTTCCCAAAATAATCAACTATTTACAATAGATAGAAAGAAAAAATTAACTATTCTCTCCGACGGTCCCAAATATTTAATAATGAGTAGAATCAATAAAAGCAGTGAAATACAAAAAGAAAACAACAACACAAATAAAAAAATTGAAAATATGACAAATGTTTCCCCATTTCTTATTAAAAAAGTAATTGATTGTACATGCGGTAGTGAGGTAGAAATGTGCAAAAAAACTCGTGATGGTAATATATTAATAAAAACCAAAAACAACTTACAAGCTACCAAACTTGTTACATTGACTTCGCTCTCACCTTCTATACAAGTTGAAGTTCGCGAACACTCTACTCTTAATTTCTCAAAAGGCGTTAGAGGTATAGATGAAAAAGAAATATTAAACGAACTGAAAACCCAAAATGTGACTGAAATTAGAAAAATATTAAAAAAGGAAGGCAAAGAATTTATGGAAACGGGACTAATAATTATTACTCTAGCCACTCTTAACTTACCAGAGAGTTTAAACATCGGTTATGAAAAAGTAAAAATACGCCCCTATATCCCCTATCCCCTAAGATGCCGTAAATGCTTACGATATGGACACACCAAAAATACGTGCACAAATAACCCAATATGCTCCAATTGTGCATTATCATATCATTTCGAAGAAGATGATGAAATTTGCGAAAACCCATCAACATGCGTTAATTGTGCTTATAACAATTATGAAAATATCCAACATAGTGTTCTAGACAAACACTGTCCAGTATTTTTAAGAGAAAAAGAAATTCAAGCAATTGTAACACTTGAAAAAGTAGATAGGAAGAAGGCTGCAGAAACATACAAACAACGTCACCAAAGTGGACAAGCATCTTACTCTACTGCAATAAAAACATCAACAACAAACAAACAAATGTCTCTCTCAACTAACAACACCAACAATACTACCACTCTCAGTAACACTAGAAGAGAAGCTGTGAACCTACCGATTATAAACAACTCAACCACAAGAGAACCAGTAAACTACAATGACATTGAAATACCTTCATGCTCAAATATTGAATCTACCATAAACTCAGCAAAACAGAAATTAATTAACATACTACCTAAAAACACATCAAATAGAGCTATACAAATAATAAAAAGAAAGAACAAAAATAAACTTCAAAACAATGCAAAACAACCAAAAACCAAAACAAACAGTGACGAAGGAGAAACATCGGAATCAATGTCAACTCACTCTATTGAAATTGAATAGTAAATTTTAACCACAATTGTAACTCATATTTATAACTACTAACACCAGTATTTTTATTATTTTAGTCTAATGCTATCTTTAAATATTTTACAATGGAATATTAGAGGCTACCTCATAAACTACAACGAGTTACAGTTACTTATTAATAAACATAATATTAAACTTATTTCAATTCAAGAATCCCACATTGTAAACCTTAAAAATATCCCTGTACCTAACAATTTCACCCTTTATAATCACAACAACTCGAATGCTTACGGTGGTGTTTCTCTTCTAATTCACAATTCAATTCAACATAAACAAATACCTATAAATAACGACTTTGAATCAATATGTTTAGAAATCAATTCTAAAATCAAATTCAATATAATTTCTACATATATTCCCCCTAATGTAAAATTTGTGTATCAAAACCTACAGAACGTTTTTGCCAACTTTACTACACCAACACTTATTACGGGAGATTTCAATAGCTGGCACCAAAACTGGGGAGCTACGGTAAATAACAAGAAAGGAAAAATCCTGGAGAATTTTATGAATAATTATAATTTTATATTATTAAACGACAAATTCCCCACTCATTTCTCTACCCATAACTCACTGACACACATTGACCTATCTTTCTGTTCACCTGAACTGCATATCCATTCCAAATGGGAGATAGAAAAAGATTTATGGGGAAGCGATCATTTTCCAATAATTTTATCGCTATTTCAAGAACAGTATGTAAATACTCAGGTATCAAAACCACGTTTTAAAACCGACAAAGCCGACTGGGTTCTTTTTAAAAAAAAATGTCTTTCGTATGAAGCTACTAGACAAATCGATACAAATGTTAATAGAGAAGCAGCGAATATAAGAAAGATAATCATACAAACATCAAATGAAACTATTCCACAATCAAAACCTTCTAATAGACGTTCATCAGTCCCATGGTGGAGTCAACAGCTTGAACACTTAAAGTCTGAGAAAAATAGGCTTTGGTATATCTTTAGAAGAGATATTAGTAACGAAAACATGATAAGATATAAAAGAGCAAACGCTCTCTTGAAAAAAGAAATCAAAACTGCTAAAAGTAAATCTTTACAGGATTTTACTTCGGAGATTAACCCAAATACATCATCGAGAAAAATTTGGAATAATATAAGAAGATTTTGCGGATATAAAACAACTTTTAGCATAAATTCAATTCAAAGCAATTATCCACCATTTAACAACTTAATTGACCCTTTTGATGTAGGTAACGAGTTAGGCCAATACTGGTCGGAAAATTCTTCTGATAAAAAATTCCCAGTCAAGTTTCAAGATAGCAAATCAAACTTCAGAAATCGCTTATTAAATACCAATCCAAGTAAAAAGGCTAAACTTATAGAAGAAAATATCACCAATATTGAGTTCATTTCTACCGTAAACAAACTCAAAGGCAAATCTCCGGGGTTGGACAGAATATCGTACAGTATGGTAAAAAATTCTCCATATTTAGTAAAAAACAGAATTTTATCTTTTTTTAATAACATTTTAAATACGCAAATCCCTCAACAGTACAAAACAAGTTTAGTAATACCAATCCTAAAACCAAATAGTGAACAAACCAAGACTAAATCTTATAGGCCAATATCACTTAATTCATGTATAGGAAAAATATTGGACAGAATTATTGCTAATCGAATTTGGTGGTATATAACATCCAATAATCTTCTTAATATTAATCAAATGGGCTTTAAAAAAGGTAAATCCACAACAGACACTCTACTTTTTATCGAACATTTGGCCGCCAGTAGCCTAGCATCTAAGAGGCACTTAACCATAGTATCACTGGATTTTGAAAAAGCCTATGATAAAATAGGAATCCATACCGTAATTGATCAGCTTATTTCATGGAGAATTGGACCTAAAATAATAAATTATATAGTTAACTTTATGACTAACAGAAAATTTATAGTTCGCTTAGGAAAAACATACTCACGAACTTTCAAGCTAGATAACGGAATCCCACAAGGATCCCCGCTGTCGGTCATTCTCTTTCTTGTAGCATACAACAAACTTTGCGATACTCTCTCTATACACAAAGATATTAACTTTTGCGCATACGCTGATGATTTCAACATAATTATAAATTCAAAAAATGTGAAAAATCCAAATATCAATATGAGTAATATAATTGACGATATCATAAAATGGTGTGATGAATCGGGTGCTGTTTTGTCAAGAACAAAATGTAAGTTTATGCACATATGTAGAAAACATAATTGTAACTGCAATATGATTACAAGGAATATTCAACTTACAGAAACCAATACTTTAAAAATATTAGGTGTTACTTTTAATAGAACTCTCAGATGGAATGATCACATTCAGGACTTAATTAAAGCCTTAGAAAACCGAATTAACATTATTAAATGTTTATCGTATTCAAAATATAATCCAAACACAATTTCGCTCTTAAAAGTAATAAACGCTTTAATAATATCTAAAATCAGATACGGATTAGTATTGTATGGTAACTCTTCTACAACCTCTTTAAAAAAAATTAACACGATTATTAACACAGTAACTCGATGTGCACTTGGTGTACTTCAAACTACCCCAATTAAGAATATACATTTTGAAACTAATACCTTAAACCTCAATACTCTATACCAACTAGAATTAAGAAAAGGCATAAAATCAATCATTACATATCACGACACACCATTACGAAAAATTATTGAGAAATACAAAAGACTTAAAAGAAACCATAAAATTAAATCTGCTTTAAATAAAATAATAGAACTTTCCTCCTCGGAATTTGACTTTCCAACAAAAATCCCTAAACCAAAAACATTACCTCATCCTCAATGGAATTTAAAAATAGAATCTATTGACTCGTCTCTCTCATCTTATAGAAAAGCAGATACTAGTCAAGTTCAATACCGCTTATTTTTTCAGGAAATCATGAACCATAATCACGACAGAACATTTATTTTCACAGATGGTTCTAAATCTGGAGAATCTGTTTCTTTTGCGGTCACATCAGAGAAAAAAATAATTTTCACTTCGTTACTACCTAGCTTCAGTTCTGTTTTTACGGCTGAAATAATAGCAATATATAAAGCAATTGAATACTGTCAAAAATCTGGCAATTTCGCTATATGCACCGATTCACTATCAGCAATCCACGCCATCACTAATATTAACAACAACAATTTTTACGCAGCTCACATCAGAAACTTCCTTATACAACATTTTCCAAAAGTAATCATTATTTGGGTGCCTGGACACGCTATGATACCAGGTAACGAATTCGCCGACAATGCTTCCAAACTGGCTCACAAATCCCCACTTTTCATGGAAATCAATAGGAATTTCTCAGACATAAAAAAATTCATAAAAGAGCAAACTAATAATCAAAACTCCAATACATGGGTTGAGTCGAACAACTGGTATAAATCTATTAACACGGATAAAAATAACATTTACACTTGGCTACCTAATAATAATAGTATCAAACGGAGAGATTTAATAATCTTCCTTAGACTTAGACTGGGACACACTAAGATTACTCACAACCACATCATAGCAGGCAAAGACCCTCCTATATGTGATTGTGATAACGATAGCCCATTAAACATAACACACATCTTACGTGACTGCACCAAATTTGATCAAATTAGAAACCAATTATTTTCTGATGTAAACCCACTCCTATCTTTATCCCTTCCCTCTGAGCATTCCATTAACAAAATAACAAATTATTTAAAGATTATTAACTTATACAATAAGATTTAAATTATTACTAAAATATAACACCACCTTTGTAAAAAAAAATTACAGCTTAAGGCCTAGTTGCTATAGCAAAAAATAATTATATTTAGTATATACATTTATGTATTACCTAAATCTTAAATAAATAAATAAATAAAATTATTTTTAATTAAAAGATTTTATGTTCGTAAAACTAATTAACAACAAGTATAGTTGCAAACACGACACGAGGAATCAATCTCTGTTTGCGTCTGTCTTTTTGTCTTCTATTTTCTAACGAGTTACCAGATGGTTGGTTTTGTAAACAAGGCAGGTTTCGTGCTGCCACATATTCTTTGCTGTCTTTAACAAAAATGGAAAAAGGAAGTAATTCTTGAGGAAACTTATGCTAGATTTACACGATTGAAATTTTCTTCAAAATTGCTCTTCAAAATACTTCAAACTCGTGTAAACAGCAAAAATTCTTCAAAATGTATCTATTTAATAGTTATTATTAGTTATTAAATAAATAAATTTTGAAGAAATATTGCTGTTTACACGAGTTTGAATCATTTTGAAGAGCAATTTTGAAAAAAATTTCAATCGTGTAAATCTAGCTTTATACACATATGTAAATATTTGACGCAAATCAATAGCTTAACTTAATTTATATTACTCTTTATACCCTACACCACCATTGTGGGGAGGGTATATTGGATTTGTGCTGATGTTTGTAAGGCCCAGAAATATTGGTCCAACACCCACCTTAAAGTATACCGATCGACTCAGAATCACTTTCTGAGTCGATTTAACGATGTCCGTCCGTCCGTCTGGCTGATCTTGTAAAGCTTGTGCGCAGAGTACAGGTCGCAATTTTGAAGATATTTCGATAAAATTTGGTACATGATATTTTTTCGGACCAAGTATGGATGGGATTGAAACTGGTGGAAATCGGTCCATTATTTCACCTAGCCCCCATACAAATGTCCTCAAGAAATTGGGGTTTACCGGTCATAAATCTTTGAATTATGCAAGTATGCAAACAAAATTTACCACAGATGAGTAGTAAATGAAGCTAAAGCACATCCACAAATTTCGTGAAGATCGGTGCATAATTAGTCATAGCTCCAATATAAGGCCCACATCCAAAAATCACTTAAAAACGCTTAACTCTTTTAAAAATGTTGGTATCCGAATAAAATTGAACACAAATATATTTAGTATGTATACAAATAATACGGTACAATTTTATTATGATCGGTCCGTAATTAGTCGTACCTCCCATAAAAGGCCCACTTTCGAAAATCGTTTAAAAGAGCATAACTCTTTTAAAAATGTTGGTATCCAAATAATATTGAACACAAACATGTTTCGCATATATATATATATAACATGGTAGAATTTTATGACAATCGGTACATAATTTGTCGTAGCTCCCATATAAGGCCCACTTCCGAAAATCACTTTAACGACCATAACTTTCTTAAAAATGTTGGTATCAAAATAAAATTCGACACAAATAAGTTTCTTGTATAAAGAAATGATGACACCTAATTTTATAATGGTCGGTCCATAATTAGTCGAAACTCCTATATAAGACCCTCTCCGTAATTCAATTTAACCTCTAATAAATCTTTTAAAAGTATTTATATCGAAATAAAGTTTAACACATATAATATTTATATTCACAGACATCATGACACTAAATTTTTGGATGATCGGTTCACAATAGGTTATATCTCCTATATTACGTACATTTCTGAAAAACTGTTTTATACATATACTGGGTGTAGGGTATTATATGGTTGGGCTTGACCGACTATACTTTCTTACTTGTTTTATTTTATATTATTATTGAGGTTTTTTGTTTTTCCTCACGGGCTATTTTTGATCAATAATTCTTTAAAAATGTAAATAAAAAACATTACTGGTTTTTATATATTTGTTTTACCCAACGTTTCGTTCGCTCTTTTCGAACTTCATCAGGGGTATTTTTTATTTTCGTAATAATCTAGTGGCAAATAGATAACAATTATAATCAATATATAGAACTTTTATAATCTCATAGTTTAACTTACGAATTAAGGTTTACATTTATATTGCACTTTTCAATTATTTAATTTTTAAAAAACTGGACTACACGACACCGAATTAAATAAATAAATAATTAATAAATTAAATACTACACAAACACTGAATAATAAGTCCAACTTAATGCTAACATCACAGAACCATAACTAATTATAATCATTAACTATTGCAGCGGAGTATTGCAATTTTGTATTATCCTTGTCTTCTTTGGTGTTCATCGTATTTTTAATGTTTTGTTATATACGTAAATTTTCGAGAGTGTACCGTTTGTTCTCTCTCTCTTTTCTCTGTCTAGTATTTTTATGTTGTCGAAGTCCATTTCGTGATTGCAATATTTTACATGCAGCGATAGTGCCGTCGTTATTTTTCCTTTTTTTACGTCTGTTTTGTGCTCATGAATTCTCGTCTCTAGTCATTTTTTTGTTGTTCCAATGTAAACCATATTACACCTTTCCCTTTCGTTACCTTTACATTTTATTTCATACACCACATTATCCATTTTACATATGTCCAGTTATGTTTTGTTGTATGTAAACAGTTGCCCTAGTGTCTGTCTTGTTTGATTTGTGTGCAATTGTTGCTGTTTTTTCTGTGATCAAATTCTTTAGTGTTTTTGTCTCAGTTAGTCTCGGGATGTATGGTACACTGTAAAAATATTGTTCTGTTTGTGTTTCTGATTTTATATTTCCTTTGATATTTTTTTCTTTAAAACCTTGTTTATTAATGAGTTTATTATATGCGTTGGATAATTGTTCATAGATAGAGTATTTCTTATTTTGCTTATGTTTTTCATTTTAAATTTTTAATCGCTGATCTGCATTACTTTATTAATTAGAATTAATTCCGTGTTTGTTTTCATTTTTTATGGTTGTGTTGAGTTAAAATTTATTAACTTGCCTGATGAAGTTGGTTTTGTGTACTAATCAGTTATTATTTTACCATTTTCTTTAATAATACTCGTGTTTAAATATGGTATTTTCATGTTCTTCTCACGTTCCAAAGTAAATTGAATCTTGTTGTGGTATGAGTTGAGTGTTTAGTGTAATGGCAAAAAGGTCATCTACATATTTAGTTATAAGCTTAATTTCTATATTCTTCGACTTGAGTTCGTCTATTACATCGTCAAGTAGTGCGTCCAATACAATGGTTGCAATTGTCGGTGATAACGGGTTCCTCATTGGCATACCATATAGTTGATGGTAAAATTTGTTGTCAAATGTGAAATAATTGTTGTCAGTGATGCAAAATTGTAGAATCTTCAAGAATCTACGTTTTGTTATTGGAGTGTGTCTCTCTAGGGTTTCCCATTTTCCCAATAGTGAATAATGATACCATATATATTTTCATTCGAATTTTTATTCTGAATCTGTATAAATTTGATGAAATGACAAGCCGCTTTGTTTTTTTTTTCATTCTCATTAATTTTTACAACTTTCGAATTAAGTTTATGGCAAAAACAGAACAGTAACAATAAGAATTAAACTCAAATATACCACGACTATACCTTTCTTTCTTTTATATTCGTCATTACGCGCTTTATCGAGCTTTATTTTCTCTCGATATCTCCGTGCTCTTTCAGCCGGCGTTAATTTTGTTGTTTTACCCTTGAAAAAATAAAATCAAAATTAAGCATTTTAAGCTATGAAGCAATATATATCAAAAGTGATGTTCATGAAATGTTTGCCTATTTTGGTTTTTTTCGTAGGCAATTTATTTCTCAAATTCACAAATTATAAAACAAAATGAGTTGAAACCATATAAACAATGATGATACATTGGTGTTCACAAAAACTAAACAAATGTACACTTGTTTTAATAGACTTTTTTTTCGCTTTTTCACTTTTGTAATAATTGAAGTATTTAACTGCAAATTGAAAACTAGTAATATTACTTGATTTATAGAAAAAGTGACGCTCAATGCAAATTATGGGGACAACATTTCTTTTCAACGCCAAATTCACACTAATTAAGTTTTGACGACTATAACAAATCAAAACACAAGAAAAAACGCAATAACTCTAAAACTGTTATTAAAAGTTGCATATTTACTTTTTTCTTGATTTTATTTTGTTTACTAAAAATTCTAACGGGGGACACATGCTTTTGCATGGAAGCAGTCAGAGGGAGAAACAAAACACCATTCTGAATAAACAAAAAAACAAACATACAAATTTGAGAATTACGTTTTTTGTCACATATTCCTCGCTGATCACTCTCACATTTTTGTTTTTTTTGTGTTGTTTTTTCTACCTAAAATAGTAGTGTAAAGTGCGGGGACACAAAAATTGCGTTTTTTTTTTAAATTGACCCATATAGAAAATAAAAAAGTGAAATTAAATGTAATAATAAATTTATAATAATAATAAATAAATAAATAAACAAGTTAAAGTGCTATATTCGGCTGTGTCGAATCTTAAATACCCTCCACCTAAACGTAATAAGAAATACAAAAACTACACTGGACTAAAATATCGTTATTCTGTGTTTTCTATTCAGGTTTAGTGCAAATTTAATTATTATTTTATATATTGTTTGAAAGACAATTTTACGACCAACATAATATATGTTAAATATTTTGAAATTTTGTCTAATTTTCACTATTTTTAATTGATTTAATTACCAATTTTTACCATAATTTACAGAGTTTGTCTGATGTTCATAATAATCTTGAGTGTATAAAAAAGGGGAACAATTCGGGTTTAGTGACTTTGCTCAAAAAAAAAAACTTCATCAATAGGGCTTTTAGAGGAAATGCCAGCAAAAAAATTGTTTGCGGCCACGCCTATTTTAAAGAGGGCGGGCCCGTAAAGTTGAAAATATATAGGCCTATATCTCGGGAATTACTGGATGTCTGATAATTTGTAATACATTAAATGAAAGGTACTACAAATACCTTTCCAACTATATATATCATGATTATAAAATATCGGTAAAAAATAGACCGAAAATCACAAAATTTCGTGGGATGATTTTTGTGTATATGTAAATGATCTGTGCAAAATTTTGAGTCGGTACCGATATTTATACAAAATATATAGGGATAAATGTCTTTTTCAGATGTGCTCCTTGTACGGGAGCTATGACCAATCAAATTTAGTACAACAATTTATTTGCCTATAAAGATTCAAATGTCAAATTTTAGCCGTTTATCATTATTTATATCTGTTTTATACGTATTTAAGTAAATTTTGGAAATGGACTTTATATGGGGGCTATGGTCAAACATGGACCACACTAAAAAAAATTTTGTTTTGCGATTTATTTTTGCATAAAACTTATTTTTGCTGAATTTTGTCTTGATATTCCAATTTTATAAGCATTTATGTATAATGGAGCAATATTTCGGCAAGATTTTTGTATGGGAGCTATGAGAAATCATGGACCGATTCATACTATTAATCGACTCCGCTATCTACAAGGATCCAGAATATATATACTTTATAGGGTCGGAAAATTATATTGTGGAAATTACAAATGGAATGACAAACTTATATATGTATACCCTTCTCATGAAGGTGAATGCCTATAAAATTGGAAGAACAACAGGCATTTTTGTTTGTGTAATACTTTCGTTACTGGCATTTTGATTAATGAGGAAATTCTAGACAGTCGTATCTGTGTTTCCCTCTTGCCACGCGAACAGTATGCTCGAAAGGTGAACAATTGGCTGACTTATCAAATTGTCAGCAATGACATCATAAATCGTTGGACATACCCCTTAGTACCTGATATGGGCATTGTCGAACTGAAACAGATGTATATCTTCCACAAAAATAATATGTATCTATAAAAGCCCTACGTCTAGTTTGGTCAAGGTGTCACTGGGCGAAAATGTGGTGGTACATAAAAATAGTGTTCAACGTTGACCTTCTTCGCATTTGACCTTCTGTAAATATTTTCCGCATAGAATCAAGCGCTAAATTTGCTTGAAGGAGCTTACATTTTAAATCTTTATTTTCAGATTCCAATTGGCGAATTTTTTCTTGATAATTTGTTGATACTGTATCAAAAATTGAAGGACTAAAAGTGAAACAGCAAAAGCAATATTAGAAGCTCTTCAAAAAATAATAAAATAGATAATTTATTAATATAATTAATTATATTATTAATTATATTATTATATAATTTAATTATGTATATATATAAAAGGCACAGAAAAGAAATAAGTACATTAATGAAATTATTGATAATTTTAATCACTTCTCAGTTTGAGATTCTTTTTCTCTCTGAATTTGCCCATGACACTTTGAAGCTGCAGTATTCGAAAATTCTTCCATGATGGATTAACTTCGGATGACACTCGAAATTCTGTTGGGCATGATAGCCCTAAAGGCACAACACTATGCATTGTTGTTTTGTTTTGCTGCTACACTATTGACATAGCGTTGGGCATTAACAAACAACGAATTCCCGCAGATATAATGTCGGAAAGTACCACTTCCAGCTACTCCTTTTTTACGGCATAAGATGCAACAACGCATTTTTCTGCAGCAAAAAAAATCACTTTTAAAGAGGAATCTTAACATTTATCTTACAGAAAAAAACTAACACTTTTAGTAAAACAACTCAAAAAACAAACACACTATTTAATATAATATAGTTTTTTTTTTAACACTTTTAAGCTATTTTACGCAGATAAAACGGCGAAAAAAACTCAATTTTTCAAAAACAAAATAATTTTGTAACGTTTTTATATAAACTTTGACTATTTGTAAACAACTTTTTGACATTTTCAATTTCACCATGAACAGAGCAAAAAATAATCAGCTGGCGCTATGCTGTCACCTTGTATTTAATTTCACCATGGTTTTACCCTTGAAAAAATAAAATTAAAATTAAGCATTTTAAGCTATGAAGCAATATATATCAAAAGTGATGTTCATGAAATGTTTGCCTATTTTGGTTTTTTTCGTAGGCAATTTATTTCTCAAATTCACAAATTATAAAACAAAATGAGTTGAAACCATATAAACAATGATGATACATTGGTGTTCACAAAAACTAAACAAATGTACACTTGTTTTAATAGACTTTTTTTTCGCTTTTTCACTTTTGTAATAATTGAAGTATTTAACTGCAAATTGAAAACTAGTAATATTACTTGATTTATAGAAAAAGTGACGCTCAATGCAAATTATGGGGACAACATTTCTTTTCAACGCCAAATTCACACTAATTAAGTTTTGACGACTATAACAAATCAAAACACAAGAAAAAACGCAATAACTCTAAAACTGTTATTAAAAGTTGCATATTTACTTTTTTCTTGATTTTATTTTGTTTACTAAAAATTCTAACGGGGGACACATGCTTTTGCATGGAAGCAGTCAGAGGGAGAAACAAAACACCATTCTGAATAAACAAAAAAACAAACATACAAATTTGAGAATTACGTTTTTTGTCACATATTCCTCGCTGATCACTCTCACATTTTTGTTTTTTTTTTGTGTTGTTTTGTCTACCTAAAATAGTAGTGTAAAGTGCGGGGACACAAAAATTGCGTTTTTTTTTTAAATTGACCCATATAGAAAATAAAAAAGTGAAATTAAATGTAATAATAAACTTATAATTCAAATAATATAAATAAATAAATAAACAAGTTAGAGTGCTATATTCGGCTGTGCCGAATCTTAAATACCCTCCACCTAAACGTAATAAGAAATACAAAAACTACACTGGTTATAGGACTAAAATATTCGTTATTCTGTATTTTCTATTCAGTTTTAGTGCAAATTTAATTATTATTTTATATATTGTTTGAAAGACAATTTTACGACCAACATAATTTATATTAAATATTTTGAAAATTTGTCTAATTTTCACCATTTTTAATTGATTTAATTACCAATTCTTATAAAGATTATTCATTTTAAATTTTAGCCGTTTAACATTATTTATATCTGTTTTATACGTATTTAAGTAAATTTTGGAAGTGGACTTTATATGGGGGCTATGGTCAAACATGGACCACACTAAAAAAAATTTCGTTTTGCGATTTTTTTTGCATAAAACTTATTTTTGCTCATGAAGGTGAAGGGTATAATAAACAAAAAATAGAATTAAACAAATTAACCAAAAGTGTTTTAATAAATAAAAAAGAACCAGTCAAACCTAAAAAAGACACAAACAAATAAACAAGTACAAACACACTTTCCACGCTAGCGTTGCTAGTCGGAATGATCAACATATTAAGAAAGGCCAAAGCAATCCCTTTAAAATGAAATGTTCCCGCTGCATCGCTGTAGTTGTAAACTTTAGGCCAGAAGTCTAGTAAGTTTATTGGCATTTCTACTTACATATATATGTATGTATATTATCAGTCTTATTCAGAAAAAATTAAAGTAGACTTCAAATGTACTTTAAGAAAATTTTGTCTAAAAGCGCACTTCAAACCTAGTTTATTTTTTATGAATACGGCAGCATATACATATATATATTATATTTAATAATAGATATGATACAAATTCTTATACATATTCAATTAAATTATGTTTATGTTAATTTATGTTTATGTTTGGTGCAAGATTGGAATTTTAATATAATTTTTAGTTTAAAAATTACTGATTTATTTTTTAATTCAGTTCAGTTTTAAGCTAATTTCAATATACATATTTACATAGGTTGCTAAAATTTGAGCCATTTATATGTATAACTTCGTTTTTTTTTTCGAAAATATTTAAGTCTAAATGGGTTATACATAGGACATTCGCCAATGAAATGAACAGTGTTTTCTGATTTGTCTAAATTACATAACGTACATATACCTGTAGTATTATTTCGAAAAGATGTATCGTTAATATCCAGCAATCCCCATCTGACTTTTATTATCAAACCAGTATCCCTTGACTAGAGATTATTTGTCAGAATGGGTGTAATATTAAAATCTAGTTGAGAATAAAGATCATGGAACTGAGAACAAGAAGCAGTGGATATATATTCATCGTTTTTCTTCATTCTCAAATGAATTAATATCATTTCCCTATTATGACTTACTGGAATGTTTGTTCTGTCAGTTGAGATTTGCAGCCTTTGTAATAAATTATCCCATTCTTTTGCCCAATAAAGCTTATTGGAGATAATGTAACTGGCTAGAATACGTGGTTGTCTATTTGGGGTCATATTTAAGACTTTGTTGATATAAGAAAAATATAATTTTAGAGTGCTGAGATATAATAAATCAAAACCAGTCTCCAGATAGAGTATATAGTTGGGTGTTATAAAAGCCAAATAAAGCATTTTTTTAATAAAGAATCTGAATAATTTCTCTACGTCATCATACTTTTGAAATCCCTAAAGTTGTGCAGCGTTAAATATAATTGATCTCGATGCCGCAAAAAATATTCCAAGTTTATTGGCATTCGATATACGTGAATTATTTATATATTTAGACCACGTTGAATTGATAGCCAATTTTGCAGTTGATAATTTATTATTCAAGTGTTGTTTGAAGGATAGATTATATGTGATTTCTACTCCAAGATATTTGTAACTGTTGACCATCTCTATGTTGTTCTGACCAAACTTTCAGTTCCAAATCGAAGAAAGCCTAGTGCCGGTTCGAAAAACAATTATTTTTGACTTTTCAAGATTATCTTTAAGACTTCACATAGAGCAGTAGTTAAAAAGCTTGTTTATCATACACTGTAATACTATTGCTGTATCAGCTGAAATGAAAATATCATCTGCATAAAGTAGGATCTTTACATTAATGCCAGTAATGTTAACACCGTATGGCAATTCGTCGGCTAAATTATTTGAGTATAATGAAAATAAAATTGGACTGAGAATACAGCCTTGTTTCACACCTACATCAACTCCAAAGGTATATCGGAAAATGATTGGCCGTCCCAAATTTTACTTTCTGTTTTCTCATACAAACCCTGCAGTATTCTAACCATTTTCGAAGAAAGTCCCATGTTTGATAGTTTATAGAAAAGTTTATTGCGAGAAATTGTATCAAATGCACTAGAAAAATCAACAAAAAATGCAAAAGTATTTTTACCAGCTGCCTTGTTAATGTTGACAATGTTTGTCAGATTGAAAACATTATCTACAGTGGAATAATTTTTTCTAAAACCTGCTTGGTATTCGTTCAGAATATTATTGCTTTTTACCCTTTTTGAAGAGCGGAATCTAGGTGGAATTACAGAAACTTGTTGGGATTTTTTCATGTAAAAGTTTTTTTTTTTAATATATTCAATATTACGATTAGAAAGCATTCCGAGGCATGTTTGTAGAACTCATAACTTATACCATCTTCACCACTGATAAAAGTTCGCGGTATTCTATGGGGGAATCTAACATAGGATCAACAGTGTATGGCATAGCCCAACTTATACTATAAGACACGTTTTACATTGAATAATATTACTGAGTTTCTTCCGCATTTAACATGTTTTTAGTTCTAGTATTTCGGGTTTTTAAAGAGTTTGATAATTTCCACCAGTCACTGCTATTTCTAACTGTGTTCAGTAGATAATAATTTCTATCAAACAGCTCGAGTTTTTTGGTTTGACAAATCTTTATATTGATTTTGAATATAAATATCGGGATTTACTTTGAACTGTGCAATTCTTTCCGAATGTCTTAAGATTTCTTTTCATACATTTACGGAAGCGGGCACATTGCCAATCAAACCACTTTTGTTTAGGTATGAAAAAAGTATTTACTGTTACTGTTGAGATTAAATCATCAATCGATATATTAGATGGAAGGTCAACGTTACATGAGAGGCGACTTAAAACTTCAGTATATTTTCTTACATAATTTGGATTCCAATGTAACCTTTGCCAGGAATTTTTGTGGAATATTATTATTATCAGATTTTGTATTCACACACAGTGGCATATGATCAGGGTATGGTTTTGTGGATATGTAAAAATCATTGACGAGTTGTAAGAAACTATATGAACATATGCAATAATCAATGACAGTGTCTCCCCTCGCTCCGTGAAAGGTAAAATCAACTTGAGTATCTCTTACAGTCCGTCCATTTAAAGCAATACAACCTGCGTTTTGTATAAAATTTATTAACCTTCTTCCTTCCCTGTTCAATGTTTTGTCCTTTGAGCTTCGAACTTTCTGAATATTTGGTGTATCTTTTACAAACGGAACATCTAAAATTTGTTCTACACCAATTCTGGCGTTCAGATCAGCAACTATGCAGAAGTTTGAAGGGCTAAGATCCTGCATAAAATTTTCAAATTTCTTAAAATCATCGTCCCAGTTTGTAGAAGCAAAATACGGAATTAATTCCACTTCCGACCGGAATTAAATTCTGTGACATGGCTGATAGTTTAGCACACATTTGGTTACTTTTATAAATGTTTTTTGAGATTAAATACATAGCATCAAATAAAATAATAATAAATAATAATTGGGCGCCCTAACAATGAGTATGTAATACAATATATAAAAGTTTGTCATTCCGTTTGTTATTTCTACAAAAAACGAGTACCTCGAATTTTGGAAATTTACGTTTTTGATCAAGTTAAAAATAATTTTCGTCAACTAGTTATGTGCGAAGAAAATTAGTATTAATTTAGTATAGGGTGTTTTCTTTAGATGTATAGAACTTTAAGTTGACAACACTTTTTTAACTGGCGGCCATATTGTGAGCTGTCAAGTGAATTATGTTTAATTTGGTTTTGGCATTTCAACATGAATAGACTGACGCCTGAACAACGTTTTTAAATTGTGCAAATTTATTTCGAAAATCGTGATTCTGTGTCAATATTTTAAATTGACATAAAATTTAATTTATTTGAAAGATAATCTTTTGGCATTATAATTTAAATATGACTTTTGGAATATGACTATATCGGCAATAACGCGGCGAATGTTGTCCTGCAAGTGGTCAATCGTATCGTGCTTATCGGAGTAGACTAGCGACTTCAAACATAAATCACTTTTCAAGAAATTGTATACTTAGTTTTAGCAGACAAGCCGAATGGCTTAGCGGGAACTTTTCAAATCTAGGTTACAAAGTAAAACTAAAGTAAAACTAAAATCAATAGATTTAAAAAAATACTTGTTAAAATTAATAAAAAAAAACTTGACTGCTGACAAAATGGCCGCTAGTTAAAAAAGTTAACTTAATATTATATACATCTTAAAAAACACTCTATACTTTCAATTTTAGAAAAGTGCTCATTTCGTTTATGTTTTATCACCGGTTACACTTAAGTTTAAGGAAAAGATTAGTTAGAATTTATATTTTTATGAAATTTATTTTTGAAATGTATGTTTTTCATTTAAATATATTAAAGGCAACTGTTTTGAAAACAATTTTATGTAAACTTAAATATTTTTTCAGACTTCAAGTGACGGAAATCAAACAACAAGTACATTGTCCATATCATTTAGTAAAACAGATGCCGGGAAGTTATTAACATGTAAAGCATATAACCATGCTGTTTCCTCGGAACCATTGGAAGATGGGTGGAAGCTTGATATTCAATGTAAGTTTGTAAAATATATTATCAAGTTGCCATAACATATTATAGTATTACCATGTTTACAATAACACTTTCATTTGAATAACGTTACAATTTGTATATGTTTCCAAGAACAATTATGGAATATCATAATAAAATATATAGTGACAACTTTAAACAAGAAACATTTAAACACGTAGTAGCATATTTAAAATTACAACGTTACTTGGTACACAACCTCCATAAAAATTTGATATTTTTTGTCTATTTTATTGCAATATATTGCAGATAATACCATGAAATTTTGTATACATTGTTGTTTGATAAAACAAGAAAGTGTGCGGAAAATAGTATGAATCCGTCCATGATTTCTCATAGCCCACCTTCCCGAAATATTGCTCAATTTGCTCAAAATTGGAATATCAATATACCCTCATTCATTACTCTTGGTAGTGGATAAAAAGTATATAACACTTTAGGTAAATACATATTACAAAAAAAGTATTTTGTATAGCAAACATTGTTAGTGGTATAAGTAACAGAATTAAAAAATGGGGCAGTGAAGTAGCTGTATTTCATAGTTATATGGCGATGTTAACAGTATTAAGAGCAATATACTACCAAATAAAAAAAAAGTTGTAAGGAACAAATTTGTATAGAGAACAAAAAGTTTAAAACTTTCAAACAAAATTTGGCGTCAAAAGGTACGTGGCGTAAGAAATGTTTATTTCTACCTCGCCTGAAGTATAATTGTGTATACAATTTGAAGTAAATCTGTTAAAAACTATATGGGAGCAATTACATAATTTTAAAAAAGTGGGCGTGATCAAACCAGAGTCCCAGTTAAATGCTGTGAAAATTTCAAAAACATCGGTCCAGAGGTTTGGTCTCATATAAGGTACCCACAAATAAATAAACACACATTCAATTATATATATATACATATATGGGCAATTTCACGTCAAGTGACCCAATTTTAAAATCGATGTCTTCCGATTTGGATAAAATTTGCACCAAGGTTAGTATTATTGGATAGTATGCCAGACCCAAATTTTCAGCTCTATCATTCAAGAACTGCCGGGGTTAGAGGGGATCAAAGTTGGACATTTTGGTCATGCAGGGTTTTTTTTAAATGACTGTAACTGTTCACCTATTGGTCCTAGCAAAAATTGTCCAAAGCACTTTAGGTAGCTATTTCTTTAATCATTCCAAAAATATTTTTTTAAAGATTTAAAAATTTTTTTTTTTTAATTATTTTTTTTTTCAATTTGGACCCTTTTTTCCTCAAAAGAAAGCTTATATAATTTACTTTAAGGCCTTTATAGTCGCTTAATGGGATGCGAGTGGGATATCTATCAAAAAAATTATTTTTTAACTCAAGAATAAGATTTTTCAATATTTGGCACATGTATCATTTTCATTTTCCCCCATTTTTTTTTTAAATGTAGTTTTTTTTATTTTTCCTCAAAAGAAACTTTAGAATATTTCCTTTAAGAGCTTTGTGGTCACTTAATGGGATGCAAGTGGGGTATCTACAAAACAAATTTCCAACACAAAGATGAAATTGTTTAAATTTTTACCTTATGCACTATTTTAATTTTTTTTTTATTTGTGTGTAAGTTTTATTAAAATGATAAAAATAAAAACTCCAACAACAGCCTAGTAACGCCCGTGAAATAGTGCTGTGTGAGAACAACCGCTATTAATTTCTACCTGCAATTTTCTAAGTCACACATCTTTTCATTGAGGCTTTTTTGTCGATTCTATAGGTAGTTTAGAGCGCACGTAATATTGAATGAAATTTTTATTATCAAAGCAACAGGTACCCCTGAGACCTTTTTTCAATCAAGTGGAAAACTATTCTCTGAAATTTTATGACACTTGACTTTAAAATGTGGGTCGAGAGGTAGAAGTTAACAGTTACTTTATTATAATTCTACCTGATTTGTACTTTGTTATTTTGCCATTATAGGCCCTACTAAAGGATTTTAGACTCTTTCATAAAAACATACTACCTAAATGATCTTAAAAAAGTTTTTATTTTCATTCTTAGGCATTCGAAAATTAGTTTTTTACAAACAGTGTTAAAGTTTGGACGTGCGTTATTTACTAATTACTTACATAATTAATCGTCACAATGGCTTCCGCTTCCACAAGGGGAATGTTTACTTCTATTTATTGTAATCCTTTGAACAAGAAGAAGCGCAGATCATCAGATATGCGATATATTTCCGACAACTTATTGAACAAATACTCAACGCTTTCAAAACGTTTGCTAATTTGTGGATGGTGCAGGAAAATGATAAGAACGTTGGACACATTACCGGTTATTCCAGATGAGAAGAAAATCAATTCTGAAAATGATGACAGTTCTGCAGGAGATAATGGCTGTTGGAACTTTTCAGACAAACTTATAAGACTAATACATAATGAGTGCCAAAATCGACATCATAAGGATGCAGTAGAAGTTTTTGAATAAATAAAAAAGAAGTACAAATCGTCAAAGAGTACATCTGAAAGAATTCAACTTCTTACTCTTGCCCCATTGTCATGGAGTTGTTGAAATATAATGACCGAGTTTGGAACGTCTCAACGAAAAGCAAGAATTCTTAAAAACTTGGTTGCTGAGCATGGGATTCAAACACTTCCAAACGAGAAGAAGGGAAAAACTTTAGCGTGCGAAACTGAAGCTGTAGTAACTCAATTTTATCAGCGAGATGATATGAGTCGAATGATGCCAGGAATGAAAGACTGTGTCTGTTCGAATCGATGGCCAGAAAGTCCAAATGCAGAAGAGGATGGTTCTCTGTAACATGAACGAGTTATATGCAACATTTCAATCTGAATACGAGGACGTCAAAATTGGATTTACAAAATTTACCCAACTGAGGCCAAAGCATTGCGTTTTGGCAGGTAGCAGCGGAACACACACAGTATGCGTTTGCATTTACCATGAAAATGTTAAACTCATGTTGAAGATTTGCACGATTACCGTGATTGCCTTAAATTGACTATGTGTACTTATATAACAACTTCTTGCCACTTAAGCGAATGTTCAAATTGCCCGGATACCACATTCATTAAGGAGAATTGAATGAATTCTTTTGATCCAGCATGTATTGATGAGATAAAATTTGAATCTTGGCTTCAGACTGAAAGATGTACCTGAAAAACAGTAATTTTAAATGTGGATGATTTTGTGAAAGAAATATGCAAACGGTTGCTACATTTGAGAACCCATGACTTTTTAGTCAAACAGCAATGGTCATTTTTGAATGATTTAAAGAACTATTTGAAGCCTGGTGAATTCGTGATTTCATATGATTTCGCAGAGAACTATAAATATGTTATTCAGGATGCAATACAAGGATTCCACTTCAATAATGACTAAGCAACTATATTCATAGTTGTTATTTACTACATAGAAGATGAAAAACTGGAACACAAAAGTATGGCAATCATATATGATGACTTAAAACATGATACCGCTACAGTTTATGAATACTAGAAGATAATTCTAAATTTATAGTGGATAATGTATACTACGCTTCGGATGGAGCTCGTTAACATTTTAAAAACAAAAATAGCTTCGCAAATCTTATAGCTCACGAAAAAGATTTTGGAATTCCAGCTGAATGGCATTTTCATCCAACTACACATGGCAAAGGAGCATGTGATGGCATTGGAGCAAATCTCAAAAGAAATGCAGCGAGGTATAGCCTGCAGTGCTCTCATCAAGATCGCATCTTAGATGCGAGCGCTTTATTCCGATGGGCAAAGAACCATTGTACAGAAATTGAAGTAGTTTTTAGTAGTAAAGCTGATCATGAGGAAACATTAAACACATTGAAGAGTAGATTCGACGCTGCTGTAACAATTGATGGCACATCTCAATACCATGCTTTTATACCACTTATCGATGGAAGACTCCAGTTGAAAAAGTTTTCTGCATCTACTCAATGCGATTTCTTTCCAAAGCAAAAAAAGACAGCAGCAGGATTGGCAAAAAAAAAAAGCTAAAAATAAAGGCAATAAATAAGAAGGAAGAAAGATTGGCAATTTCAAAATTTATATATTAATTTCATTAAATTATTTATTATTATTATTGTTATTTGGTTTACGTGGTAGTTCACTAGGGCGAACACTTAAGTAGAGTCGAAGGGACCCCGTTTTAAAAGACCACACCACTCGTCAGATTTAATATCGTATACAACATACTGTAGCTAATATGTGTACAGAAAGCCGCGTTTTGCTAGACCCAACCTGTAGCTGTGAGATATCTCAGTAGGTCATTGAGTTTTAACCCGGCTACTTCAGCAAGGTTGTTCAATGTATAGTTTCCCAATAATTTATGTCTCCTGACACTCAGGGCTGGGCATTCGCAGAGAAGGTGGAAAATCGTTTCCTATTTTTCCCTATCCTTACAACTACAACAATGGTCGTTAAAAGGGAGTACCAGGCGATTTGCGTGCTTGCCTAACGTCCAGTGTCCCGTTAATACTGCCAGCAACCTTGATATATCCTGCCTATTCCGGGTTATCAGTTGCGTAGTGCGTTTCTCGTCAAAAGCAGGCCACATTAACTTGGCTATCCTACATGTGTCTAAATTATGCCATGTATACTCAGCCTTTGTAAGAAAATGTCTAAAGATAATACCTTTGGTAGTCCCCATTGGAATTGCTACTGAGACCCCATCGGAGATATCCAAAGCAGATCCCGTTCTGGCTAGTTCGTCTACCCGTTTATTGCCGCAGTGGTTCGTATGCGCAGGCACCCAGACCAAGGTAATGTCAGACAGACGACCTAGCCTTGACAGAGAATTCCTACATTGCTTAACTAGTGAAGATGAAATTGTGTAGGCATTAAGTGAGAGGAGTGCCGCCTGACTGTAGACAAAAATACCTATATTGATAATAATGTTATGTTCATGTAGTGTATTACAAGCTGCCATGATTGCAAAGATTTCCGCCTGGAAAACACTCCACTCATTCGGAAGACGATACGAGATGCCTACCTTAGGTTCGTCACAGAAGACCCCAGAACCAACACCGCAGCTCATCTTAGAACCGTCTGTGTAGATCCTAGTGTCATATTTGTGCACGAAATTATAGGGGTATCAAAATCCGTGTAAGGAGTAAAATAGTCAGATGGTTGAAGAACGTTCGAAGGCAATTGGCCAAGAATCCCCGCGTGGCCATATATTCTCGATCTCCAACAACCGGACGCTTGAAGCCTCGCTGCGCTGCAAGCAGAAGTGGCCATTATGTGAAGGTCAATTGGCATAAGGTGCAATATAGTGTTCAGTGCCTCTGAAGGACTAGTGCTAAGTGCGCCAGTTATGCCAATGCAGGCTGCAACTTTGTATAGTTGGTCTACGACATACTTCTTTTTAGTTGCAGTCCACCATACCAGAGATCCGTGGTAAGAATTGGACGTACTATAGCCGTATACATGCATTCAAATATGCTGGGACTAAGTCCCCATTTTCTACCAAACATCTTACGACAGGTGTAATAGGCCACCGTTGCCTTCTTTACCCTGTGTTGAGTATTTAGCTTCCATGACAATTTAGAGTCCAGTATTATGCCTAGATATTGTGCATTATATGAAAGGGGGATTTCGCAGTTTTTCAACCCTGGAAGTTTGAAGCTTGAGATCTTGGTCTTCGTCGTGAAAAGTACAAGTTCCGTTTTGCTTGGGTTCACCCCAAGACCATTAACCGTGGCCCAGTTGTCGATCAACCTCAAAGCAGTGGACATAATCTCACTGATCACGTCAGGAAACAGACCTGGTACGAGTATCACCACATCGTCCGCATAAGTGACAACTTTTATCCCCTTTCTGTCTAGATCAATGAGAATCGAGTTAATAGTGATAAGCCACAGTAGTGGAGAGATTACTCCCCCCTGTGGAGTGCCTCTCTCAACTTGCTTGGACTTAACGGAAAGATGAAAGACTATTTGGACGGAAGTCCTTCGCGTTCTCATGACTTCTTTTGCAAATTTTGGGAATACAAACGACCTTGACTCTCCTCCAGTTAACCGGAACATGGTTGAGGGAGAGATAGATCGTAAAAATTCTATGAAGCCGGGGAATGATATGCCTTTTTGCACTTTGTAGCATCTTTGGCAAAATAGCATCCGGCCCAGGTGACTTGAATGGTGCGAAACTGTCAATCGCCCATGATATCCTGTCATAGATGATGTTACTATTGATATTGGATAGAGTCCTACCTACATTCTCAATATCCATATCCATAGCAACATTCCTACAGCCTGGAAAATGCGTATTCAATACGATGTCACGTGACTCTGCTGAGGATTCATCCTTCCTCTTGATATAGGTTGGATTGGATTGCCCCTTGGCTAGAATTTTGCTAAGTTTTGCAGAGTCTTTTGTGTTATCTATAGATTCCCAGAGGCGACTCCATGAGTTCCTTTTTGCGACTATTATAACTTTCTTGTAAGCTTTCAATAGATCACGATAAGGTTGCCATGATTTACTATTATAGTTAATGTTAAAGGCCCTACGAGTTTCCCTACGTAGTTTAGATAACTCCGAATTCCACCATGGAGGGAAGCTTTTCTTAGCCTTAGTGACTGGACAGGAAACTTCAAAAGCTTTGACTACAGTTTCCTCCAATCTTTCAAGACCAGTGATTGAATCTTCTACAACTGGCATATTCTTAAGTTAATGTTTGAGGATCCCATTAAATCTGAACCAATCAGTCCTTCTTGGATTGCTAAATTGTATTTTCTCTGTCGAGTTCTGAAATCTAATTTCGACGAGAATCCAGTTGTGGTCAGAGAATGATCTTACACTGGATACTCTCCACCTATCTACTGATACCTTAGACCTATTAATGAGTGTAATATCTAATACTTCCTCCCATCCATTATAACTGTCCGAACTTGGAAAAATGAATGTAGGCGTGTTACCAGAATTACATATACTTAGTTTGCTGGCATTAATGAAATCAAGTAAAGACTCACCCCTTTCATTTGTTTCCTTGCTGCCCCAGATTGAATGCCTTGCATTAGCATCGCAGCCCAGGATAATGTCAGATGCTCCAACAGACGACATTAGAGTACTCACCTCGACTGGAAGAGCTGTCTTCTAGTGTGCCATATAGCTAGAGGCTCAAGAGGCTACTGTTGCCCGGTAGCTCTACCCTTGCTGCTGTAAGGTTCTCTGAACTAAGCTGAGTACAGAGAAAGATGTTAATAGATTTTTTGGCAATAATACATGATCTTGGCCTACCATTGTTTCTTGCATAGAGGATATTATATGCTGAGGCCGGGAAACCCTTCACGTTCAGGTTTGAAACCCAAGGTTCTTGCACTAGCTCAATGTCTAGGCCCTCTTCAGCTAAGAGTACCCGAAGGTTATCTGTAGCACATTTCGAGTGCTGCAGATTTATCTGCACTACCTTAAGCGCCATTGTTGGTTTTGGGGGGGGTTTCCGATAGCTTCATATCGGTGAGCAGAGAGTTTGCAACTTCAACCTCATCCGCCTCACCGCTACCTGTTCCTTTGAGCCGAAACACCCTGAACTTAGCGTCCATCACTCCGAAGAACAGCTTGAAACCCGCCATCTCAAGCTCAACTGAGGTAGATTCGGTGATGGCGAGGATAAGGCATGTGTGGCCTTCGCCTTGCTCAATGCGGATGATGGACCAGTCATCCATGTGGATGTTGGGGTTCTGCAGCTTCAGACAGTCCAACATCTTATGTGCATCGGTTGCCATCTTTGGTAACCAAATACGTGCACGCGGTCTCATCGGAATATCTTGAGCAGGGATCAGTTTAAGGCTTAAACCCTCCCATGCACCACTGATATTAGCGATGCATTTGCTAATAAAGTCCTTTGAGAACTCGTCCATGCATTTGATCACCCTGTATCCCCGGTGAATTTCACCAGAGTCAAAGCGAGGTGCCGTACCATTCCTATTAGCGATCAAGTATTCCATAACGAGCTCAGCTAATTTGGACTCGATAGGACTCCATTCTGTCACTACAGGATTGATGGCACCGTCTTTCTCTGTCGCCAGAGCCATTATAAGATGGTCTTTAACCACCTGATTAAAGGGTCATCTGGCGGATGTGGTCGTGGTAGAAATGGGTTCCGGAGCGGGTTTTTTATCGGCAACCTTTCTCCGTTTAGGCGATTTATCACCCTCTGTCTGAGAGCAATTTCGCTTGAACCTCTCTGTAGCTAAGGCTGCTGCCTTTGATGTGCTGGGTACTGAATATAAAAACTTTTGGTATTCATCTACCACAGCCTGGTATTTGGCGCGATCTGCCTTGTCACGCTCATGAGGAGCACCGCTGGCAGCATTCTTGTCAATCTTATCAAGAATGAATAGCGCCTTGGTGTAGAGAACTTTGAGGATGTCTTTCTGACTCTTCCTCTTCTTTCTTTTCCTCTTCAATTGATCGCCAGCCTTGGCATCCACTTGAGGAGGAGCATTTGTCGAGTCTTGGTGGGCAGCAGAGTGCTGTATCGGTCATCCACGCTGCTTTCCATCTCTTGGCAAGAGGCCAGTAGGTCGCCTTCTGAAGAGATCATTGGCGCTCTTCAGAGAGTTGTTGTTATTTTTCTTTATTATCTTTTCATTAATTTTTTGGTCCCACGAGTAGGCACGTAAGGGGATGAACCATCCATGCAGTGACGGCGTACATGGACTAGACTAGACTTCTTTAACCACTAACTAGCCATTCAGGTTCTTGGCACTGCTACCAACCACGCTAACCTTACAAGTGAAGTCAGTTTTGGTCCGCGGGTTGTAATTAGATTTAAGGAAGGAACCTATTAACACTTGAGACCACTTTGATCTAGTGTGTCCCTAGCATTAACAAGCTCCAGTGTCACCAGCTTCTTCCCCCTTTGTGACCATTCGTTTACAATGTGTCACCAAGGCGTAGCAAACCGACTCTCCAATCTTCTAATTACAACCTAGCTATGTAGATATGTCCATGACCATTTGTAGAATGTATCATAAACCTATTTACAACGCTCCAGCTGTCATCGCCACTAGTGACCATTTGTGTGAAAAATGTATCACTGCCGCGATGTCGGCTGCCCCTATCCGCCGCCTGGGGACGCGTCCGATGGAAGACTGACTAAACTCCACACGGATTATTGTTATTATATTATATTATAAGTAATAAATAGGAAAAACATGAAAATAGTGCATGAAAATTTCTTCTTTGTGTTGCAAATTTTTTTTATAGATACCCCACTTGCATCCCATTAAGTGACCACAAAGCTCTTAAAAGAAATGTTCTAAAGTTTCTTTTGAGGAAAAATAAAAAACTACATTTAAAAAAAATAAAAAAATGGGGGAAAAGGAAAAGTATTAAGTAGAATAATTTTTGTGTATATGTAAATAGATATATATAAAAATGAATGACTCGAATGTGGTCTTTGCATTGGAGCTATGACCAATTATGGGCCGACCACTACAAAATTTAGTATAACAATTTATTTATATTATATTTGTGTCGAATTTTAACGTGATAACAATATTTATACCAAATTTATACATATTTAAGTGATTTTTGTATGTGGACTTTATATTGGATCTCAACTAAATAAAATTTCGTTTTGCGATTTTTTTTACATGAAACATATTTTTGTATGGAGGCTATGAAAAATCATAGACTGATTCTTACTATATTCATAACAGTTTCTTCTTTTATCATAGAAATAACGTGTACAAAATTTCATGGTATTATCTGCAATATATGTATTTTAAAAAATTGCACAGTATTGTTAAAAAATATCAAATTTTAATGAAATTTTTCTCACAATTTTTCAAACTGTCTGACAATATACAAAACATTTTCCGAGAAATGTTGTGAATTTTATACTAATGTGTTATTTGGCCAAATTCAATAGATATTTTATGTTTTAATTGGATCAAGTCAGCTAATTGGGCCTATATTATTTAATGTAAATATAAAACTTTTCTTTACATGTTTTCCAATGTTTAAATAAAAATTATAATACATTAATAAAACATACATAAATACACCAAATATTTTTTCCTTTTAAACTAAATTTAACAGTAATTTTCACATTAAATTACAAATAAATAAATTTTACAAAAAACAATGTTCTTTGCAATAAATTAAAACCGCAATAAATTAAAACCACAGCTTAAAAATTAATATCACAGTTTGAAGTTATATTGCTCTAAAGCTTGTATTTATATTGTCAGTATCCTCCTTTTTGTTCATTGTTCTTTCTATTTTTTGTTGTATACGTAAGCTTTCTATTATGTATAGGCTTGCCAGATACCAAAAGTAAAAAAAATTGGAAAATGGAAAAAAATAAACTGGATTTTGAAAAAAAACTGGAAAATTTTAAAGGGCACTTTTGGTTCAAAAAAGTAAAATTTTATTAAATACTTCTAATAAAAACGATATAAAAACAACTTTTTTTGCCACATATATTTTGTATTTTTATTTACAGAATTTACTAATTCTTTTGCTTTATTTGAATTCAAAAATGTTTGAAAATTTTTGCAACTTTCGTTAAAAATTAGTTTTACTAAAATTTCAGCCTTAATTAGTTCGAAGGACATTCTATGCCTTTCTTGTGAGTACAAGTTATTTAAAATACTAAAAGTCCTTTCACAAAAAGCATTGCTAATTGGTATGGAAAGAACAAATGAGATCAGTTTATATAGATTTTGTACATTATTTTTATCACATTTCTGAAAAAAGACGGCCCATTTCAATTTGGAATATGTTTCGGCAACTTATCATAGGCTTCTCGCAGGCAGCAGAAGTCAGTGTACAACATATCATTATCAATAAAGTTTGATATTTGTAAAACTGTTACAAGATCTGATAAATAATTCCACGACAAGAGATTGTTTTAAATTTAATTCAGAACATTTGCTGTAAAGCGATGCGATTCCAAAGTCATATCGTTGCTCCAAATAAGTAACAGCATTTCGTAAAAACAGATTTGCTTCTAATTTGAAGATTTCAGTTTCGTGATGAGACATCTTTTTTAAAATAGATACAGCTTTGCTTCCATAAAACTCATCTTTTAATCGACTGTTCAGACTATTCAATAGATTACCCATTATAGTGTGCAGTTCTATAATAGAACAGGAATCACTTTCTAGGGCTAATACTGCTGATTGAAATTCATGTACTAAGTTATGCAGAAAATACAAATATGCTTCTGACATGTATTCTTCATCATCATTATTAACCGCATCGTAATCATGCGTTTTTGCCTTTTTGCAAAAACTACCTTTTAACTGCTGGCCAGGAATATATTAGCCGATCAATTGCTGGCAAGAGAGAAAGCCATCGTGTTGGGACATGTCGGAGGAGATTTTTATATTCATGATTGGCAAATTCGAAACAATCTCTTAATTTTTCATTTGTTAGAGCCGAAGAACTAAATTCATTAAATGTTTTAATCACGATATTTTCCACATCAACTGACAAAGCATTTAAAGCATTTTTAACAGAGTTGTTAATTACATGACAGTTACAATTTGCTTTTATAATTTTGTAATTTTTTTTAGTTTTTGAAACACAGAATTATTAACACCATAGTTGACTGCTGCATTATCAGCGCAATATGCTGTAATTTGTTCAAGCTTCAGATTATTTTCATTTGAAATTCTAACGATGTTACCGAAAATATCTTTTGAAGCTTCATTTGGATCTTTATAAAAATCTAAAACCTGCTTACATATTCCTGTATCAGCATTAAAATATTGCACAGCATATGGAAAGGTTTTAATGTTTCCAACATTTGATGCATCGCTGTTTAATGAAAAAATAGCTTTCTTTTAAGGTACTAGAAACGGTTTCTTGCGAATACGGAGCCAACACATTTCTTGTTATGGCTGCTGCTTTAGTGCGTCCACAACTAATTTTTGAAGCAATTTTACTATCACAACAAATGTTTGAGCTCAATTTGATTTGGCAATCTAAACTATTATAACTCAACCCATGAGAAACATTGTGATAAACGAACATTAGTTCAGCCTTTGAGACTAGAGATTCATCTGTAGATTCAGCTGCAGTAACAAAATTTGAAATGCTGTGTGACAATTTTTGTTTGCCATGTTTAACGATAGACTCCCTTCGTATTTAGTGGAAATTTCTGACTGGCATAATTTACAATAGGCAGTATATTCGTCTTTCTTCTTTATCCATTTAGAATATTCAGGAGCGTCAATCTACCTCTCGCAAAAGGTTGTAATTTTTTTTTCTTGGACGGTCCAGCTTCTTCTCCGCTTTCCATATTTATGCGTATTCACATTTAAACAGTCAATAAATCGTTCTGTAAAAAGTAAAACAAATGTTTTTAATTATTTTATTAATCATAAATAAGTACTTACTACTTTGCCCAAAGATTTTTTCATCTTTTCAAACAGCTGTTTAATGCTGTCAAATTACTAGTGATGGACTAACCAGTCAATTGGCAAAAAATTATATTGCTGGTACTTTTTAAAGATTTTGTTGTTCATAAATTATCAGTGATGTACAAAATAAAGGTACAAGTCAGTGTTAAGAAAACCTGCAACTTATATATTTGCAAGGACAATTGCATAAGCATACAAAAAAGATTTTTTTGTACAAAATATTAACTGAATTAATTAAAAATAAAAAATAATTAAAATTAAAAAATAAAACCAATATTTCACTAAAAAAAACTGGAAAATTTATATTTTACCTGGAAACTGGACACGAAATAAAAAAACTGGAAAATCCAGGCCATCTGGAAAGCCTAATTGTGTACCTTTTCCTTACTCCACCCTCTATGTCTAAAATTTTTACGTCATCAAAGTTGATTCTATGTCAAGATGACAGAATATGTGTTGCCAACCCTGTTGATTCCCTAAGTTTTGTTATGTCGTTTTTATGTTCAATCATTCTTGTTTGTAATGATCGTTTTGTCGTACCTATATATATCTTATCGCATCTCTGTTCGTCATTTCCCATAAATTCAAGTTCGTACACAACATTGCATTGTTTGTTCAATTAATGAATAAATGAGTTTAATTGGGAAACTATTGGTAATTAATAAATGTTTTATATTTTTAATATTTTTGGCATGAAATAGTTCTCCAATTAAATTCATTTATTCATTAATTGAACAAACACAGCTAAAATTAAAAAATAATATCACTACACAAAATACTGATAAAAAAGAAAAAAAATTGTTTCAGTGTACGATTTATTCCTGGTTTAACAGACCACAAAACTATAAAAACAACAATAGAATCACAAAACATATGTTTTGCTTATACTCCTAACTCCACACTCAGTACAATTTTTTCGAATGTAAAAGCACCGATAGAAAAACAAGAACAATGCAATGTTGTGTACGAACTTGAATGTATGGGAAATGGCGGATAGACTGATTCGGGTCTTCCTCTACGCTACGCTCTTGAGCATCACGTCTCTCAGGATGTGTCATTCAGATAATATGTGATGCAAAAATGTTCTATAGTTAATAGAATTAATTGCTCTGATTGTCGATTATGTTGACCATAAAATGAAGGTAGTGCGCGACACGTATTCCAAACGAACACTGTAGCTCGTTTCTGTATTTCCCGCATCGAAAACTTTCTCACATGAAGTGTGAAACAAAAAATTCCATCGTTTCTCGATTTGTAAGAAAAAAAATGTTTCTGTATTTGAATGCAAAAACGGACAAGGCTGATTCTGTTTTTATTGGAATATTTTCAGTAAGTAAGTGTCAAATGCAAGACAAACTTCAACGACGGAAAAAAAACCATACAGTCGTCGTTGAGCAAGCCACAGACTAACCAGAATCGTCAAAAGTGACTTTTACAAAAGTGGATTATCAGCAGTGCTTAACTCCATAATGTGATAGAGAGAAAAAAAACGCTACATGCGTATAGCAATGAGTTGGAGAAAACAGCTATACATTACCTTTTTTACCATATGATGAAAAATAAAAATTAAAGTAAACAAACATTTTTTTGATGAAATGTGTAAAAAAATTTTATTTTTCATTGTTTTATGTAAAAATATAAAAAAAAAGTTAAAAAGTGAATATTTAAACATTTATTTTATTGTGTGTTAGTGGTATGTACAATTAAAACATAAAATATGTACGTACATAGTAAGAAAATATAAAAATGTTGTTTCGTTTAAGTGGCTGATGGCCGGATCCCGCAAACTTTTATCACTGCGTTTATTTGAAGATATGGCCGGTAAACGTTGGCAAAAAAGTGTACAAGATGAGGAATACGAAATTTTATGTGTCTCACAACTTACGCTGCATCATCATTTAAAAGGCAATAAACCAGATTTTCATTTGGCCATGCAAGCCGAACAGGCACAACAATTGTATCAAACAATTGTATTAATCAATGAATGTTTATGGTGGGCCGGAAGTGCAAATACGTTTAAGGTTTGTTTCTATAATGTTTTAACAAATATTAACATAATAACATGTCACTAATGGCTTTGGTTATTATTTATTTAGGTAAACATCAGCTACGCATGCATATGTTGGCGGCGCAAGGTTACTGTGTCATTTGTATAGATTCCAGAGGTTGAAGGCATCGTAGTATTAAATTCGAAGACCATATAAAATGTGATAAAAATAAAAATGGGTCAAGTTGAACGATCAAGTAGACGCCTTACGAATTGTTTATTGCTAATTTATGATCTCATCGATGAAAACGTATATTTCTTTCATACATCCCAATTGATAAATGCCTTGAATAAAGCAAATAAGCCATATACTCTACACATATTTCCCGACGAACGGCACTCGTCGAGAAATCTACAATCTAATAAAAACTACGGGACGAAGTTATTATAGTTTTTGTAAATTATTATTCTCTGCTCTCGTCTCGTTTGTGCAGACATGAAGGAGAATGCTGAATCAAAAGCAGAATCCTGGCTATTATGTTTTGAGACAACTATTATCTTTCTACTACTTACTCTATTTTATATTACAATAAATTCTCAAAAAGGCTTTTACTAGTTCTTTGTTATTTTATTGTGTGCACGTTTAAAATTTAATTTTAATATATTTTTGTTATTTAAATAAACATTATTAACCGCAGTTGTTAAATAAATATAATAAATGTTTATATATAAATGAAATTTTTATTAATTTTTTTATACAATTCAATATCCTTGAGAACAGCTATACGCGAGTCTTCTTCGTAGAAACGCACATTATCCAATGATGAATAGGGGTATTAACGCACAAAGCCCAAATTGTCCATGCATATTTTCTTATTCAGAAATGGCTTTAAGTCTTCCGGTGGGCCACAGTGGAAGCCCTCGCTTTTGCACCCAAAACTAAAACAAACTGAAAACAGCAGATTTAAATATTTAGAAAATGATAAACACTTTAAATCAGTAAATTTATTCTAATCGTAAACGAAAAAAAAACAAGAAAACAACACTAAGGAATTGTTATGTAATTTAATGTGAACATTCAACACAAATAATTTACACAAATCTCTTGAACGGAAAATTATTCCATACAAATAGCAAATTCTTCATGCAATTTTCACCTTAATTTAAAACCTGATGAAATTAAAAGCACTTACCTTGTGGGATGTTTCGGAAAGCATCGGAGATTCTCCTCAATTGGTCAATTCATAACAAACGTCTCCTACATATTAATAAAACATTAATTAAAAAGGAAATATCAATAAAAAAATTTAATAGGTAGGTATGTACTTACATTTTACTTTTCCTTATGTTTTTGCAGCTATTCAAAACACAGATATAACATTCAAAACTTGTTGGATGAAATTCAACTGGCTTCACTTAATGGCACAACAAAAATAAGGAAAATGCGCCAAAATTTATTATAATTTTGGCGCAAAAATAAAATTTTTCCAATTTTGTTGCGTCAAATTAAAGAAATTTTTCACAAATAAAAATGTAAACAAAAAATTTCATTTAACCCCATCGAAGAATAAGGATAGCTATACAAATAATAAAATATTTGCTATCCCTTACCTACGATGGGGTTAAATGTGTGATGCCACTTTGACACATTTTAGTTGTTTCACTGACCGCTTGGTGGCCGTGTCGCATCTAGTCTTAATCTATGGAGCAAGCGATGAGAACACATGCACTTAGTAAGAATTGTTGTTGCTTCTTGTTGTATGAAGCATAGCAAACACACGCGATTCAATTACAGTTAGACACGAAAAATAAAAAACTGCTTATTTTTGTTTTTTCTCAAAATAACTGAACTCCACTGCTTTATAATGGAAAAAATTTATTTATTTATGTATGTACATGTATTTAAAAATATCTATGTATGTACATATATATTTTGAATTGTGTGTTTATCGCACCAATTTGAAATGTGAATTTTTTTGACAGTTCTTGTGAGAATCTTTTCGCAAAATATTCTTACAGAAACACTTTTTCTCACATTCTTCCAATAATTGTTGTCAAACTATTTAAATGACAGATATTTCCGGCAAAATAAAGTTACAGAAACACTTGTGTGCGAAAAAACATTTTTTGTTTCATTTTACACTGTTTTTGTTGCAATTCACTAATTCCATGCGGAAAATTTTACAATGCGAGAAATACAGAAACGAGCCACTGATTTTCAAAATAAATTTGCACAATATGAAACCGTTGTTCAGGCGTCAGTCTATTCATGTAGAACTGCCAAACATAAATCACTTGACAGCTGACAAAAAACAACATTTATAAAAAATCAAATTTAAAATATGTGGTCTATTATAGCTCTCATATAAAACCCAATTCCGAATATAAATTTAAAGAGCATAAATTTCGTAACAATGTTTGTATCCAAATAAAATGCAGCACAAATAAGTTCCATATACACACATATATGCAAATCATTGCGTATTTCTGTGTGTTAGGGAGTATAAAGAAATATTAAATAATTTTCCCTTTTGTCTCAAAAACTGCAGGGTATGTAGTTTGAGCTGCGAAAATTATAATTATAATCACTCGTAAATGATTATAATTGTTGGTGTATTAAAAACGAAATAAATAAAGAGCATTGGGTGGTTTATTATTTCTTCCTAAATAAAATTTGTGTGAGCTTTTTATAATTTGTTACCTTTTCCTTTAATTTGTAGTTGGAGATATGTGTATGTATGTACATAGATAGATTAATTTTGGATTAATAAAAAGATTTAATTTGAGATTTAAAATTTTATTTTTTTAAGTTATTATTTAGCTGAACTGGTCAGTTCTGTTGCTAAGCGAGAAGTGTTTTTAAATTTACTAAATTTTATGTATTTTAAATTTATTCGGCTTAAAAAAAGCCGAAGAGGGTTGGAATAGTTCCGTAAAGGCTCATGTTATTTACATTTACATACGGATAAATTAGTATTTCACACCTTCTATATCTCAATTTTTATAGCTAATATTACAATTTTTAATTCCTTTTAACAATTCAGTTTTTTTTTGCTTTTAATATTTATTTTAGTTTTAAGTACATTTTATAATTCATTTTTTTTTAGTTTTTTGATAAATTTTAAGTACATCTAATAATTCATTTTAATTAATTTTTTTTTTAGATTTTTAATATAAATAAATTTTTGATAAATTTTACATTTTGGTTTTATTAATTATTTTACATTTTTGTTTTTTAATTATTGTCTAAACGCAAGTTTAGACATATTGGTCACTATTTTATGATGATCGGCCTGTAAGAAGTTATGGACCAATATGTGAGACAACTTCCATAAAAATTTTATATTTTTTGTCCATTTTATTGCAATATTTTAAAATATATTGCCGATAATACCATGAAATTTTGTATAGGTTGTTTTTATGATAAAAGAAGAAAGTGTGCGGAAAATAGTATGAATCGGTCTATGATTTCTCATAGCCCCGATATAAAAATCTTCCCGAAATATTGCTCAATTATACAAAAGTGCCTATAAAATTGGAATATCAAGACAAAATTCAGCAAAAATAAGTTTTATGCAAAAATAAATCGCACAACAAAATTTTTTTTATTTCGGTCCATGTTTGACCATAGCCCCTATATAAAGTCCACTTCCAAAATTCACTTAAATACATATAAAACAGATATAAATAATGTTAAACGGCTAAAATTTGACATGCATAATCTTTATAGGCAAATTAATTGTTATACTAAATTTTATGGTGGTCGGCCGAGAATTGGTCATAGCTCCCATACAAGGACCACATCTTAAAAAGACATTTATTTATATTTATTGTATAAATATCGGTTCCGACTCAAAACTTTGCACAGGTCATTGACATATACACAAAAATCATCCCACAAAATTTCGGTCTTCCGAAACTTACTTTAATACTCATAAATCTCTTATAAATAAGGGTACCGATCCAAAATTTTACACGGATCATTTACATATATGCCTAAATCAAACTGCTGAAGTTTGAGAATATCGGTCCATATTTGACAATATCCCCCACATAAGGTCCACTCTCGAAATCCACGTTAATACTGGACGTGAAACTCGACGTGAAATATCCTCATATGCATGAAAATAACTATTCCAAAATTTAAGAAGATCGGCCCATAATTTTAATCCAGAAATCATATTAGTATCGGTTATACGGCATTAAGCTACAGGATTTTGTATCTGTCAGTCAATAATAGCTCCTGAATTAAGTCCACTTCCGAGCATAACAACCAACCATACAACTCTTGTAAATAACGCTATTGAGATGAAATTTAACCAATATAATCCTAAAATACATAGAAAGCACATTAGTTTAGATTTAGAAGCTATCACTCCATAATTGGTCCATTTCTTCTATGCCACCCATAAATCTTTTGTAAATAATCTTATTGAGATCAAATTCAAACAAACAAGCCTCATCTTATATCTTATCCTTTTTTATACTCTGTTTCTTAACTTGTTGTTAAAATGGAAAAATGTTTTTTTAATTTTATAAATTGTTATATTACAATAAATATTATTAAGAAAATCAAACAAACTCTGTAAATTACAGTAAGAATCGGTAATTACATCAATTATAAATGGTCGAAATTAGATAAAATTTCAAAATATTTAACACAAATTATGTTGGTCGTAAAATTGTCTTTCAAACAATATATCAAATACTAATAAAATGCACTAAAACTGAATAGAAAACACAGAATAAGAATATTCTAGTCCTTTAACCACTATAGTTTTTCTATTTCTTAGTACGTTTAGGTGGAGGGTATTTAAGATTCGGGACAGCCGAATAGAGCACTCGAACTTTTAATTTTCTTGAAGTTTATATTTTTTTATAAGTTTTTTGTATATCGTTTTTTTTATATTAAAAAAAAGGTTTGTGAAATAAAGTACCTGTTTTGTTTAAACAAATAAAAATATTTTTTGTTTTCTTTATTTTTTGTAATCAAAAATGTAGTGGCTTATTTTTAAAAAGCAAATACATAATTATAAAAAAATATTTTTTTCTCAATTATTATTAATAAAATTAAGAGGGGTAACATTTACCACCACGTCATTAACTATGTCGACAGTTAAAGGTTAACAGAAACGACCACTATAATAGGAAAATAGAAAGGTACATACAGATATACTTTTGCTACGCATTCCAATGCTACCAACAGTCTGTTCGATTCGATTTTAAACAGTTTTTTCCTGTTCGGTTAGTGTTTGCGATGACTGTTAACAAAGCTCAAGGTTAATATCCAGTGTATGTGTGTATGGTCCTGATGGGAAAACTAAACTTAAAGCATCGTAATAAATACATTAAAATTAAATAAATAAATGTTTGTAATATATATACGTTTCATTTTATAACGAGGGGGGTAGCAAAGCACACCGAGTTTAGCTAGTATCTAATAAATGTTGCGATAGAATCAACTTTTATACAAGTCAGAAATTTGAATCCAGAAATCATACTAATATGGGTTATACGGTATTTATGCAGGTGTATCTATTAGTCAAAAATCGACATTAGCTCCCCAAATAAATCCAAATATGAGTATATCAACCAACCATAAAACTCTTTTAGATAACGTTATTGAAACGAGTTTCAACCAAAACAAGCCTAAAAAATCAAGTTAGTGGATAATGAAATTAGAA
Source organism: Bellardia bayeri (assembly GCA_950370525.1). NCBI lineage: Eukaryota > Metazoa > Arthropoda > Insecta > Diptera > Calliphoridae > Bellardia > Bellardia bayeri. The sequence goes on along the minus strand of OX493264.1, from coordinate 49,499,709 downwards.
ACTGTCAGTCCATAATTGATCTACTTCTACTATGCCACTAATATATCACGTGTGAATAAAGTTATTGGAATCAAATTCAACCAAACAAACCCTCACCTTTTAAACTTACCCTTATTATAATAACCATCAAAAAGGTATATAAGCTTGTCATTCGAAATATTGGTCATAGAACTAAAAATTCTATGTATTCTGGGTCATTATAAGATTCTAAGACGATCTAGCCAAGTCCATCCGTCTGTTGTAGGCACGATAGAACTTCGAAAAAAATACATAGAACAATCAAATTTTTACCAAACACTCTTTGACCCACCGAAATGTTTGGTATTGAAAATGTCCAGTCCGATCCGAGTTATAGGCCAAAATTTCAGACAACCTCCGTATTTTTAAGAAGTTTGTTGCAATTTTCTTCAAATATAATGCAGATAATATAATGAAATTTTGCACACTTTACTTTTATTATAGAAGGACATATACTGTTGAAAATGGTAACAAAAGGTCCACGACTTTTATAACCCTTATACAAAAGTCTTCCAGAAATATGGCTTTATGGTATATAAATGTCTATAAAAAAGTAGTATCCATAAAAAATTCAGCAAAAATAAGTTCCATGCAACGAGAAATTTCAAAATGATATTTTGTTTGCATCGGCCCATATTTTGACAAAGCCTCATATAAAGTCCACTTCTTAAAATTACTTAAATGGACATAAATCTTAAATTTGGCTGTGCCGAATCTTAAATACCCTGCATCTACATAAGAAATACAAAAATTACACTGGTAATATGACTAGATTATCCTTATTTACAAATTTTACGAGCAACATATTTTATTTCAAACGCTTTGAAATTTTGTATAATTCCAATTCTTACCATTGTCTAAAAAAAGATGAGGCTTCTTTTGGTTAAATTTGTTGTCAATAACTTTACATATTTACAAGTGTTTTATGTGTGACATAATACAAGTGGACCATGCAAATAGCAATAAAATCCTGTATCCATGAACGTGATGTATATGTTTTTGAGGCTTATTTTGTTTGAATTTCATCTAAAATAGCATTATTTACAAGAGTTTTATGGTTGGTTGTTATACTACATATGAATATACATGTGTACATATATATTGCCCATTATGGACTGAAAGCTACAAAATCCAGTAGCGCAATTGCCTTATAACGGATTAGTATAAGTTCTGGATTAAAATTTCTGATCTGCATAAAAGTTGGTTCGATACCGATATTTATTAGACATTTTTGGGTTTTTCGGAAATGGTCCTTATATCGCAGCCATGACCAATTATGAAGCGATATTCTTAAATGTCGGAAAAGAGAATTTTTTGCATATGAGGATATTTCACGTCGAATTTCAAATATTGGAAGTGGACCTTATATGGGGGATATAGCCAAATATTGAGCGAAATTCACAAAAATCTGTAATAGGGTTTTTGTGTATATGTACTAATGATCCACGTAAAGTTTTGAGTGGGCACCGATATTTATAAGATATATATATATAAAGATTAATGTGTTTTTTGGATGTCGTCCTTATGTGGGAGCTGTTGTACTTTATCAAATTGTACTTTAATTTAATACTAATATTTAATCTAGTTTTGCTATGTTTATCTTTTAAATTTTTCTACAAAATAAAATATTTTCACTTACTTCGTATTGAGATATCAAAAAGAACATATTGCTTTTCACCTTTCAATAGATTATGGGCCTTACTCATCATTGAAATTTGAAATCGATTATCTTGGAATTATACGGAAGTCAGAATATTTGAAATATGTCGAGCGCGAACGCATTGATTCAAATGAAAAAATTAATTGGATCCGAAAATTGGTCCACGTAGTGTTTTGCATTAAAGGCATTGAGTTGGAAAACTTGTGGAGCTGTATTGAAAGTACGTGAAGAAAACACAAGCAAGATGTCGTCTCATTCTGGCAATTCACAATGTTACTGCAAAAGAAGCGTTTTTTTTTTTAATACATTTTATTTATTTATTGAATCTTCAGATGTTGAAATGACAATAAGTTTTCGAATCTTAATACTAAAAGAAAATAATAAGTCCAGCCAGTGCTAGACAAAATATTATGACACTAAAAAAATTTCACATCAACTGATCCAGTCATCTATTTTGCGCTTGAGTTAAAGGGTATCCCTCCGTCTCAACCGATTATGGCCACTAAAGTTAAGGATGTTTCGTGCAAGTGGGTTTGGATGGTGTTCAAGTTTGCTGACGTACTTTGACGCATATTTTGTAAATTCGACTTTTACTAATGGCACGCCTAGATCTTTGTGAATTCGAGAATTTTTAACATACCAGGGAGCCTCAGCAATTATACGTAGAATTTTATTTTGACCGCATGGAATTTTTTTCAATGTTTGATGCTGAGGCAGTACCCCATAATTGAATTCCATAGCACCAGATTGGCTTTAGAATTGCATTGTACAACAATAGTTTGCAATCCAACTTTAGTGAAGAATTTCTGCCAATTAAGTGGCACTGCTTTTAATCGCATCTGTGTAAGTTTCGCTTCAATATGAGACTTCCAAGTTAAACGGCGGTCGAGGTGAATGCCGAGGTATTTGTCTCCATTATATTGAGGAATAACTTGATTATTTATTTTGATGAACGAGCAAGTTTCTTTTCGCAATGTGAAAGTGATATGAATATATTTCTGTTCATTAACCCTGATTTTCCAAAGCTCTAGCCAATTCTCTAGTTTATAAACATAATTCTGCAAATTCTGTGATGCTACTTGGTGGTCCTTATGAACACTGATAAAGGCGGTATCGTCTGCGAAATTTGACGTGTGCATTTTGGGGTCTGACGGCATGTCGGAGGCATAAATCAAATATAAAGTAGAACCCAGTATGCTACCCTGTGGCACACCTGATTCAATTAGCTGAGCGGGGCTTAAAAAATTGCCTTCTTTGATTTTAAATTTGCGACCGTATAAATAACTTTCCAAAAGTTTATGGGTGTTAGCAGGCAGAGTTAATTTTATTATGTGCATTAAACCGTCATGCCAAACTTTGGCGAACGCTTGGGACACATCAATGAATATGCGTAGCAGAATTTTTTGTTTTCAAACGACCCTCTTATCACATTTACCAATCTGTGAGTTTGTTCGATGGTGCTGTGTTTAGCTCTGAAGCCGAATTGATGATTAGAAATACATTCAGTGTCATTCAGAATTGGAGTCAACTTAGTCATTAACAATTTTTCGAACAGTTTAGAAATTGTCCGCAGTAGGCTAATTGGGCTATATGACTCTACTTTGGTGTGGGCCTTACCTGTCTTAGGAATCATAGTGATCATAGACACCTTCCAATCTGCAGGATAGTATTCTACGCGTAAAATAGCGTTGAAGATAAAGAGGATAATTCTTCTAGCTACACGAGGTAACTCCACAAACATTTTATTGCTGATGTTATCCATACCTGGAGCCTTTCTAAGATTCAGAGTACTAATAGCGCTTTAGACATCACGAAAGTTTAATCTTAGAGGTACAGGAGGTCTAATAACGAGTGGTGGCAAATCTTTGGGTTTCTAAGAAATGTCTTAGTATATCTCTGCATACCCGTAGCCTAGCTTTCAGTTCTGGAGACCTGTGAAGTTGCCACTCTCTTCGCATTCTTCTTTTTTCTGATAGGAGATGTTCGAGTTCAGATAAATAAGTTCTGTTTGTCCTATTTCTACATTCAACGTAATAAGTGGAAGCGTGATGCACAGCTCGTCGAAGGTCCTCGGTAAAGTTGCCAATCGACACATCAATATCGTCGGTAGTTCTCAACACAACATTTTCCGTGCAATGAGAACTTAAATACTGTTTGTATTTTATCCGGCTTACTCGGGTCTTAGTCATATTCCTAAATGGAGAGCCACACACATGAGGGAAATGCATTGAAATTATAGTAGGAGAACGATCTGAGGACAAGTATAATGAAGGATCCACTTGCATCCATTCTACAGGGATATTTTTCACTACTCCAAAGTCCGCTTGAGAGTACATCTAAGCCCATTTTAGCAATGGTGTTGAAGAGTATGCGACCCTTTGGGGTTACCAGACGTGAGCCTCAAAATGTGTGTTTGGCGTTAAAGTCGCCAGCAACTAAAAATCTAGCTCCATGGGAAATAAAGAAGTTATGGTATTGGTGTTCTTTTATTGAAAATCGGGACGGAGAATTTTTTATTCTGTTCTTAATAAGAATTGCTGAACTTCCACAAGATCTTCCACGGGGATCTTTAGTATCGTACAACACGTAGCCATTAATTTTGAAGTACCCTGTCGACGTCAAATGAGTTTCAGCAATCATCATAACATCAATCTGGTTATCCATCAGGAAGTATTCCAGTTCGTTTTTATGTTAGCGGAGGCCGTTCGCGTTCCAAAAACAAATTTTTAAATAAATAATTTATTTAAAATGGCTTGCAAGATAGTGGGTTGCATTTTCAGCATTTCCTGCATCATGGATGTCACGGTGGTCGTAAAAGTGTTCATAGTTTGGACAAGTGTCTGCAATGTTGTCTCTAGATTGTTGATATGCGGCTCAGAATATTGGGATTTAGGTTGCTGCTCCAGACCTGGCATTTTAGATTTGACCACGTTTGCGTAAGAAACTTGTCTAGAATTAGGAGCGTTTACGCGTTTGAGAAAATGATAATCTTATTTCAAGATTCTGGTTTGGACAGGTGTATTGGTCTTCTGCGAAAACTATGTGCAACGCAGATGTGTCAACTGCACAGAAGTTAAATGGTATTGGTTTTGACGTATCCGATGAATGGATACCGTCAATTTTGTTAAAAGGCTTACCAGCGCAGTATAACCCCATAATTATGAGTATGGAGAGTTCCGGTAAGTTGTTAACTGCGGATGCAGTCAAGTCAAAGCTTCTGCAAGAAGTCAAGTATGAAACACAAATGCCAAGCTCAGCTCTAACGAGCAAAAAGACAAATAAAAAGAAGGACATAAAGAACGTCAAGTGCTATAATTGCAATAAATATGGACTTTATGCAACAAAATGCCCAAATCGAAGTCACGAAAAGAAAAACCAGTCTATGTTTGCTGCATATATTGTAAAAGGTTTAAACCGAGATGAGTGGTATTTCGATAGCGGAGCATCTGTACATATGGTCCAATCAACAGAATTTTTCAGAAAGCAGTTGGTAAAGGTACGATTGTAATTGATGTTGCAATTCCGGGTGGAAGTAGAAAAGCAACAATCAAAGATGTTTTGTATGTACCAGATCTTGGAAGTCAATTTATTATCCATTAGCGAAATTATTAGAAGAAAGAAAATAGTAGTTTTTGATAAAATTGGTTGTAAAGTTTTAAATGAAAATGATAGTGGCGCCCGTAGAGCAAACGAGGTTGCAAAAATCAAAATTTTCATGAGCGCCGACGAAGTTTTGAATAAACCCATGTTATAGGAAACTTTTCAGCGATTTCAAATATGCCACTCTTCATAATATCACATTTTTAGTTTAAAAGATATAACCGTTCAAAGTTATCATGTATAATGATAAAAAAATTACCTGTTTGCTTTGTGTGTCTCCTGGTAAATCACTATTTAAAAACTATCCGTTTTTTCACTATTTTTCAACTTTGACGGAAAATAAAAAAAAATTATTAATTAGAGAAGAAATTGAACTAATATTTATTTTTAAGAGAAAAGTTTTCTTCAGGCTAGCAGTTCGAGAATTTCTATTAAAGAATACTATTGTAACGTATTGGAATAATTGGCAAATTGGAATGCATTTTCTACCCGGCCAAGGGCGTCATCAGCAATCTTCATTGTCCATTATCAATCTGTAAACATCATCTATTAAACTCACCGTTTTTGAGAAATAGAATACGAGAATTATCATATTTCTTTTTTACGTGTTTTGTGAGTCAGAACGAAATTTACGTACGTTTAGAATGTGTGTGTATTCTTTATATGTTATTCTATTTATAGAATTTGTATTATTACAAATTTGTTTTTGCTTTTCTTGCGGCGTCTACTTTTTTGGTAGATCAATAACAGCAATGTATGTATGTTTTTGTTGTCATTTCTCCTCTTTTATTTTTGGTGGATTATGTTATTTTTTGTAACTACGAAACACCGGAGATGGGATGATGACTACATACTTTGATACACCGCGCCATGGTGTTCTGTTTTTATTAATTAGAGAAGAAATTGTACAAAATACGAAACACCGGAGATCTCAAAAAATAAATGGTTTACCTGCACATCCAACTTTTGTACGGGTTTTGGACAGGTAAGTCCAATATGCAGATACCTTAAATGCAGTTAACTGCCTCATTGTGCAGGTATCAAAAACTACCGTTACTTGCCTTTACATGCAGCTAAGTTAAATTTTTTTTAGCTGCAAAAAGGCAAAAAAAAAGATTACATATTTTTTTATTTGAGGCAGGTAAAGGCAAAATTTTTAATGGAAATAAATAAAAAAATCCTAATATCTGATGCACGTATCTTAGATGTGCACTTAAAAACGATTTTTGCAATAAAATTGAAAAATATTTTCAAAAAATTTTCTTTTAGCCAAAGCGCACTTAAGTGAAATGCAGGTAAACCCAAAGTACTGTAGTAAATTTTTAGACATCGTATCATAAGCCCATATATTGCAAAATAAGCATAATGCCTGGATTAGTCTACGACTGAAAGTTGGCGCAACAATTATTGAAACCATTAAACAATATAAGTACTGAAAACATGGCGTTGAACAATTTAAAATTATTTTAACTGTTTAGAAAGTCAACCACCCCAAAGTTTTTCGCGGAAGCTGCTTTAGAAGAACTTGATAGCTGATACGGAAATATTGAGAGAAGCGAAATTATAATAAATAATTTTCGTCTGATATATGCAAATATTAAGACAAAATGGGTGAAATCTAATCGAACCATTCAGAACTTCAACTCCAAATACGAGGACTGGCTTAATGAAGACACCATCCTGGATATATCGGCAATAGATAAACCGACCACATCAACCAGAGCAGCAAAAGGAAGGCCAAAAAAAAGTATTGAGGAGTGTTCAATTTTCACAAGAAAGAGGAAACTTGCCGATGCCACCAATGACTTGACCACGAAGCATTTATCGGACGCGCTGTCTATTAAATATACAAAGGATAGTGAAAGAGTTAGGTCGCAGATAACCAAATCTGTTGCTGATGCAAGCCCACTTCGACTAAAAAGGATTAAGGAAAGCATTCCCACGCCCACAAACGCACACATTAAAAAGTATGGTTCCGAAGAAGCCTTGGCCTTGTTTATGGACTTAGAACCTTTTAAAGCGAAATATGAGAAACTACTGGCATCTTTAAAGCAACACGGCGCTGACGTTTTACCCGGATACAAGCATATTACGCAAGCCAAAATAAATTCACGACCACTGCATACGGAGTTTACGGAAGTCTCTGCGAAGCCAATCTGCAGGATCTCATGGGCCATACAGTTAAACGGTTGTTGGAGAGTCTTCCTGAAAATGAGGTGAAAATTATTCCTGAGAAGTTGACATTGATCAGCAAATGGGGCTACGATGGATCATCCGGACATAGCATTTACAAGCAAAGGATATCTTCCGATGACGCTACAATATCGGACGGAAATATGTTTATGGCATCTGTTGTTCCTTTGCGGCTAAAATCTGATGTTTCCCTACACTGGAGAAATCCACGTCCGTCATCAGTGCATTATTGCCGATGTTTCAGTTTGCAAGGGAATCGGCAGAACTCATAAGGACCACGGCGAAGGACATTGAAGAACAAATAAGCAATATTAAGCCTACAAAGCTGCAAATTGGAGAAGGAAAATATATTGAATGCAATTACGAGTTCCACGTGAACATGGTTGACGGAAAAGTCGTAAACGAACTGACAGGAACAAAATCAACAATGTCATGCCCGATTTGCAAAAAGAGTCAAAAGAACTTTGGTAATTTAAACGATTCTACAAATGAGGAGAATTATGAATATGGAATGTCACCATTGCACGCAAGGATTAGGTGTATGGAGTTCTTGCTAAAACTGGCGTATACCCTACCACAAGAGGAGGAAAACTTCGATAAAAATATATCAATAAAGGATAAGGAAAATATCAGAAAGAAGCAAATACAGGATACATTTTTTCAACAAGTTGGACTAAAAGTAGACTGTTCCAAGCACGGATACGGTAACTCAAACGATAGAAACATTTATAGGAGATTTTTTTAAAATGATGAGGCAGTAACTAGAATCACTGGAATTGACAATCAAATCGTGAAAAGATTGGGAACGATCTTGGATGTTTTAAACTGCAAAGAAAATGTCAATTCTACAAAATATGGAGAATATGCGTCAAAAACTGCATCTCTTTTAGCAGAAATGTATCCACAGTCACGAATAGAGTAGAAAATAATTATAGTTTAGAAATGGTTGGTCTTTTAAATATATCTTCTCTTACAAATTGTGATGAATATTTTACAGAAAATTCAAAATATATTTAAAAAAAAAAAATATTTTTTTTAATTTGTTGGGTAATAATTTAAAGCATAACACTCTAAAGAAAAAAAATAAAAACAATATAAAAATGTAAAAATAATTTTTTTTAGTTACTATAAAATTGATTTTTCTACTAATTTTAACTTTGATAACCCATAAGTAGGCCCCTACAAAGCGTAGCACTCTTTTCAAACGCTCATTTCATAGGCTGAACAGTTATCTATCATATTCTGTTTAAACTGTGTAATTATCTTATTTGGTTCCAAAGATATGATTTTTGCAACGAAAAAAACTCAAATGGCGCCACTGTGTACCGTCAGGACTATTTATTTTCTGCGCCAATAGAAGAACAAAAAACATTGTTTACCATTAAGCTTTAAAATGAATTTTTTGTTTGTTTTTTAATTAATAATTGTTTCAATTGTTGTTGCATATAATAATAATCGAATTTTGAAGAAACTTTTTAAGCAATAAATTGTTACAAATTTTTGTTATTTTACTTTTACTGAAATGTTTGTGTCTTAATTTTTAATTCTATACGAAATAAAAATCATTAGTAAATACCGAGCGAAGTCCGGGCGGTCAGCTAGTCTTTCTATAAATTCGTAAACTCCAAGCGTCGATATTCAGGTTATCCAAAGCATTTGAAGTATGGCACCTTGACTGCTGATGACGATGTTTCAGTAAGCAATATATTTGCTGTAAATGTACATAATAAATGATATTGGGGGTGACTTACGGTTTCTGTTGTGGGTAAGTTGGTGTGGATTTTGGTGTGGTTGGTTGTGCCGATTATAGAGTGATGTGGATGATGTGGTTGATGATGTTACCTTAGTCCTGGGTGATTGTTGTAAAAATCCTTCAATGTTCAATCGGGTGGGGTTTTTTTGTAGGTGGTCAAAATACCAACACTGCCAAGTGTTTTCAGGTATCGGCGTAAAGTAGTTGTTAAATTATTCGTTGAACACTTGTTGAGAATTAACTCAAGGAACAAAGGTTTAATAATTTTTTCAAATAATACTATGCTATTTTTATTTTTGTTAATAATCAATTGCAAAAAAACTATTTGTGCAAATTTTCAACACAATGTTTACGTACAATCGTCTATTCAATCAATTTGTCACTTTTTCAATTTCAAAAACAATTAGCTACAAATTCACAATGAAAGTTTCCTTTTATTGTTATTAAATATGCACAGTCTTTAATTTGTTTGTATTGAAATTAATATATTTTATTAAAGTTTTATTTTGCATATAGGTTTTTTGTGGAAGAAATATTCATACTGCCGTATTCATAAAAAATAAAGTAGGCGTGCTTTTAGACAAAATTTTCATACAAAATTTTCTTTAAGTACATTTGAAGTCTACTTTAATTTTTTATGAATAAGAAAAGAAACTATATACACACTTGTTGTTTGAGTTTGTATTTATTATAAACTTTATTGGAAATAAGTTGGTTTATTATATTAGTTCTATATTAGGTAAAATTATTTTATAATTAGTTTAAGATGTATTATTACCAAATTATAAATGTAGTAATATGTAAAATAATTATTTTTTTATGCTTGTTGTATTGTAAGAATTACACTAAACATTTTTTAGTTTTCCTTTTTTTATATAATTAAACTAGTGTTTTTTTTTTTTTTTTTTGATTTTGGTTTTATTTTCTTTAGTTTTTACAAATTAACATGAGCTTTGTATTTATGTATTTCACTAAGTTTAACTATTCACTTATATGAACGATGTTATGTCGTTCAGTCTTTTCGTTCTTTTTCGTTCAGTTGTTCTTTTTGTTCAGTTCATTTAGTTCAGTTAGTTGTTCTTTTTGTACAGTTGTTCGTTCTTTTAGTTCAGTTCAGTTGTGCAATGAACAACTTTTTATATATGCAACCAGCGTTACCATATATATTTTTTTAAAAACTTCTTATATCTGAAAAAAACAACTTCGTTTCCAAAAAATTTTTTTGCTACAAAAGTACCAAAATTTTAAAAGAAAACACAAACATGTATTTGGAATTAATATTATTTAAAAATATAAAAACCATTTAAAATCAAACACATCATATAATAAAAAGCATGGAACAAGTCGGTTTTAGTGACTTTGCTCAAAAAAAAATTCATTAAATAGGTCTTTTAGAGGAGATGACAGCAAAAAAACATTTGTTGGCGGTCACGCCTACTTCGAGGGGGCAGGCCCTTAAAGTTGAAAATATATAGGGGTATATCTCGGAAACTACTGGGTGTCCGATAATTTGTGAAAATACCTTTCCAACGATATATATCATGATTATAATATGGACCGACTATGGGTTAAATCCAAAAAGAATATTTTTTGACCCGATTTTTTTTTAATATCTAAAAAAATTAAAAAAACAGTATGTAAGTGTTATATTAGTTTATTAATATAAATTAGACCTCTGCATGAGTGGATTTTTTGATAAGATGTACACATGAACTTGCAAAATATGTGCACTTACTCGAAGTATATTTAAAAATAATGTTCATATTTTTGAGTACAATAAAAATACCGAATATGGCTGTTACCATAGTTGCCAGATAAATAAGGGTTCAAATCGTCAAATCTGGAATAAAAATCGTCAAAATGCATTTTTCAAAATCGTCAAATAAAAAAAAACTTTTTATCAATTCAATATTTTATTTATTTTTTCAAATTGATTTGCTTAATACATAACAAAAAGTAGAAAAAAAAAACAAAAAAAAAATTAATTATGTTTAAGACATCGATAAAAGTTTAAAAAATAGTTACAAATATCAATATAAAAATAAAAAAGTGTAACAAATAACAAAACAAAAATTAATGTAAAAGGAACGCAAAAATAAGTAATAAATTACTTTTCAAAATATAGTTTTTAAAATAAATTTTTTAACCCTTTCCCTGTCCTGTGCACATATGATTCACACTTTTTTTTAAAGAAAAACAGAATTTTTATCAATGTTTCTTAAAAAATTTATATAATTTTTAATATAAAATAAACAAAACAATTTCTTCATAGTAACAATGTAAAACATAAAAAATTCTACTTCTAAATACAAAATATCACCTTTTTACAACACTATGCGTTGTAGAAGTTTTCAATTATATTTCAGAATTTTATATTTAAAAAAAAATTCAATTGCTTTTCTGTAGTTTCTAGTTGATTTTCAAAATATTCTTATCGTATTTCATAAAAGTTAAGTTAAAAATATGTTTGGATTCTGAAATACAATTTGAAAATTCTATAATATTATTAGAAATTTCTAAAATATAATTGAAAACTTTTAAAATATAATTGGAAATTGTGAAGTTTAGTACATTTAATTTTGTAGGTACATTTCCCTATTAAACTTTTTACTGCCGTATTTTTAAAAAATAAAGTTGACTTCAAATGTACTTTAAGAAAATTTTGTATGAAAATTTTGTCTAAAAGCACACTTCCAGCCTACTTTATCTTTTATAAATACGGCAGTTAATATTTATTTAGTTTTAAAAAATCTTTAGTAAATAAAATCCCTTCCAAAGAAGGTGTTCCTAGCCTATTCCTAATTTTTGTTTTGTTTAAATGACTAAATACACGTTTGACATTTGCTTAAATTTTTTTGTATAAATTTGGTTAGGATGGGAAACAAGAGATTTGAATATTTCCTTTGAATTTCCGAAATGTGTTTCCAAAATTCGAATAAACTCTTTTCTTTTTCCGAAACCAATGTATAAATTTTATATGAGAAAAAAGTGTTGCAAATCATTTATACTGAAAAATCGTCAAAGGGTAATTTTTGACACCAAAAATCGTCAAAATGACGATAAATCGTCAAATATGGCAACAGTGCCTGTTACTCGGCTTTATGTTTACGAGTTAAGTACAGGTTTATTTTACGCTCGCACTCTCACCATACATGAAGAGAACATATCGAGTATCAAGCGACAACAAAGCTTCACGTGGTACTTGCAGTACTTATATATCAAATGATAGGTATTTTAAAGACCTTTCCAACGATATGTAACATGACCTATTTATATGGACAACCTATTGATAAATTTCGCAAAATTATTTTTTGATCAGAAAATTTTTTAAAAAATCCGGAAAAAAGGTCTATATAAGTAAGTTGCTGGGACAGTTCGTCGTAATTGATAGTTTTGTTCACGTGCATTGCTTCTATCCGCAAAAATGTGTCCGCCACTATATTTTCTTTGCCGGGTATGTGCCGTATATCTGTAGTGGATTGTCCCAAATAGTCCAAATGACGGATTGCCCTATCGAGCTTTTGTTTAAACGCAAATTGTAGGGGCAGAATTCTCTTCCTTCAAGACTGTATCGAAAGTGCTTGACAGCCTTGTATGCGCCTAGTAGCTCCCGATCATCCGTACTGTATTTGCGTTGGGCTTCGGTTAAACGTTCTGAATGGAAACCTTGTGGTTGAAAGTGGTTTCCAACTAGCTGTTGTAACACGGCACCCGTAGCGGTGTTTGACGCATCTACCATAAGTGCTAATGGTGTGATTTTGGGAAAGCAATATATGTGGCGTTGCGAAGCTGGGTTTTACATTCCTCGAAGGCGATCTTACTTTCTGGAGTTCATTTTGTTATGGTTTTGTCGTTCTTTTTATTACCGCGCACAAGTTCGTACAGTATCGCTTGGTGTGAGGCTGCATTTGGCAAGAATCTTCGATAAAAATTAATCATGCCCATAAAACGTTTCAGATCGCATACTTGTTGGGGTAATGGATATTTTGTAACTGCTTCTACTTTTTCCGTAGGTGATCGAATGCCATTTCGATTAACGACGAAGCCGAGAAATTTAACTTCGATTTTATTAAAGCTGCATTTGGAAAGATTAATGACATTGTCGAATTGTCTTAGTTTTTCTAAGACCACTTTTAAGTATTTTTCATGCTCTTCGGCATTCTATCATAATTCCGTCTAGGTACGCAAAGGCAAACTCGAAATCTCTTAGTATGTGATCTATAAAGCGCTGGAAGGGTTGACCTGCATTCCTTAGGCCGAAGGTCAATTGTGTAAACTCGTACATGCCGAATGTTGCCGATGTTGTTATGGCGGTTTTTGGTATGTCAGCAGGTGCGACGGGGATTTGATGATATGATTGTTGAAAATACTGTAGAATCCTCTAGCCAGTGAAGTCATGAATGTGGGGAATTGGGTAACGGTCTGGCTCTGTGATAGCGTTTAATTTCCTATAGTCACCACTGGGCCTCCATTCTCCGTTTTTTTCTGCACCATGTGGAGGGTGCTTGCCCATGGGCTGGACGATGGGCGGCATATACCAGCATCTAGTAGATTTTGAATTTCAGCTTTGACTGCTCTCAGCATATTAGGTGAAAGGCGGCGAGGTTTGGCGAATACCGGAGGGCCGGTTGTTATGATGTGGTGTACGACGTCATGTTTTGGGTTGTTGTACGTTGTAGGGTTTCTTGTAATTTGTGGCACTTGTTTGATTAGCGCTTGGAAAGGGTCATCAGAGTTCAGCTGTGACAATCCTAAGATCGGTGATTCTACGGTGACATATTTGTATGCCCGTCAATTAGTTTTTGTTTTCGCATGTTTATGACGAGGTTTTGGTGGCTTAAAAAATCTGCCCCAAGAATAGGTTGTGAGACTTCGGCGATGACGAAATTCCATGCACATGGTCGGCGTAAGTTTACGTTGAGCGTCAGTTTCTCTCCAAAAGTTGTAATTGGAGATCTGTTAGCTGCAAATAAAATAACGTTTTTATCAGGTGAGTGTTGCTGTTGTTTATTTGGAGGGATTACGCTGATTTCTGTGCCTGTGTCTACAAGTAATTTTTAGCTGGAGTTTTTATCAGTTATAATGGGGCGACGGTGTTTTTTCGATTGTCTGCCACATACCGCCGATAATGGCAGGCATTCTAGTTTAAATTTTTGGTACATGGTTCTTTACATTTTTTGGCCTTTGCGCCAAATTTGCGGTGGTACTAACATAGTCCACTATCCCGTGAGTTGTCGCGAGAATTATGTAGGCTGGAATTACGAGAGGCTAGTATATTATGACTGCGTGAACGTTGGAAATGTTTTTTAGGCTTGCGACTTCCTTCGTAAGGCTGCATATTTGTTGTTGCAGTGCTGCCTCTGCTGTTACATTAGATGATGTTGTGGAAATTTCCTGTACGAACGTGTTATCGTTCACCTCAGATATTTTGTCAACCATTATTGCGATTTTTTCCAGCGGTTCGCTACTGACGGAGATAATAGGTCTCATGTGTGTTGGTAAACACGTCATCCACATGGACTTTAGTAATCGCTTTCTCAACGACGACTAAATGAATGTTGTTAAATGTTTTTGATGTAAATTTTACACCATGATACAATCAGCTGTTTAGTGAACAACTGAACGAAACGAACGACCTAGTTCATTTTTTTCAACTGAACTAAAATGAACAATCCCTCAAATGAACGATTATTCCCAAGACTACTAAGTTATAAAGGGTTATACATATGTATCAAGAATGATAAAATAAAGATTACGCCAACGCGCGTAAAATTTTAAAATGTTCTGCGCATTTTGGAACTGTGACGTCACACGTTCTGTGTTTCTATTGGCTAATTTTTGCTTGCATTTGTTCACTGCACACTTCATGTTTATATTTTTTGTTTGTTTTTCTTTTTTAAAAAGCTTTTATTTTAGAACTCTCAGAGAGATTTCAATTTCAAGGTTGCCAACTATCACATAAAACATACATTTTACGCAAGAAATTTTAATTCTAACACATGAAACATTCTTGGTAACCCTTAGAATGGAACTTCCACGTCACATAACGGGAAATCATGCGCATGGAGTAATCTTTATTTTATCATTTTTGCTATGTATGATGTGCATGTTTAAGGTTGAACTTTAAGGCAGAATTAGTCTCTACTTTCTGTTCCGTTCCGAATCAGCAGACTTGATTCTGTTAAATAGAAAATGTGTAGAAGTCGTTAGTTGTTTTGTTACTTTCCGTGCCGTTGCGGACGAACCTGTTGAAAACAAAAATTTGCTAAGTAATTGTAAGTGACAGCACAAAACAGCTGACAACAAAAATTTTTTTGGTTTGTTAAAATGTTCAATTTCTTTGAATTTAGTTAAGTTTTTGTATAAAAGTTATAAAAATATAAAAAACACGATGGATGATGAAAAACTCATTACTTTAGTCGAAAGTAATGACATATTGTATAATAAATAAATTTTGATTTGTTTTTTTATTTATTTTCGCGGTGTGTTGTCTGTTTACCTATAACAGCTGATACGTTTATACGGAAAAACTAAATACAAAAATTTAACAACAGAACGACACGGAACAGAACAGCAGCAGTAAGTAAAGACTAATGAAGCCTTTAGAATGAAGAGATGCAGTTGCTTCCAATGTTTAATAATGAGTGTGAGTTGTGTTCAAAACTACCACCACAACTGCCTGTCGGTATGAGAAAACAAAAAGCAACGAGTAACACTGCAGTTCCAGGGTTACCGTACTACAAAATGGGTTTTAATTATTTTAGGGGTTTCGTGCCAAAAGATTTGCTGACTTCTTTTCAACAATTTATTCTACCAAGTTCTATTCTAACACAACAAAATATCCTTATACTACAACTCATTCATGTGGCATTTACTTTCCATTTATAAATATTGATACTGTGCTGTCGAACTTAAAGTCGCTGAAGAATTCGTTTAGTCCAGGCCCTGATGGTATTCCAAGCAGTATCCTTAAAAACTGTGCAGCATCACTGTCCGCGCCTCTTACTGCATTATTTAACAAATCTATTGAATTGTGTTATTTGCCATCAGTGTGGAAAACATCACATATAATTCCTTTATTCAAGAATGACAGTAAAAATGATGTATCTAACTACAGAGGTACCGCTAAAATCAATGCAATTCCAAAACTCCTTGAAAAAATTCTTACAGATTACCTATATCATCAAATTTCTTCCCCTTTATCACAATGTCAACATGAGTTTGGTAAGTCCCGTTCAACTACAATTAATGTTTTGGAACTCACCACTATCGTCAATGAAGGTTTTACAAATAAAATGCAAACTGATGTGATATACAGGAATTTTAGTAAGGCGTTTGATAAAGTTAACCACAATCTTGTATTACACAAATTATCACTTATGGGCTTTAGTTTCTCAGCTTTAAAATGGTTACAAAGAACTCAGAAATCATTCAAGTGCATTCTGATGTTCCTCAAAGGCCCAATTTTGTTCACCCTATTCATCAATGATCTTCCTACTGTTTTTTTTTTGTATTCTAAAGTACTGATGTATGCCGATAATGTTAAACTTTTTAACTCTTTTTATGATACAAATGGACATAGTTTACTAAGTGCCGACTTTTGCATTTTTTCTCAATGGTGTTGATTTAATTTATGTGAGTTAAATATTAATAAATGCAGACACATGTCATTTTTTAGACACAATCCGATTGAGACTTTTTATTATATTGATACTGTTATATTAAATAAAGTTCAAACCATATGAGATCTTGGCATTCTGTTTGATCATAGACTTGATTTTCGCGATCACATCTCTATAATGGTAAATAAAGCCTATGGGGTACTTGGATTCATGAAGAAATTTTTAGATCCTTGGGGGTTACTCTCTATTGCGATACGAAAGCAAATTCGATGCGATAAGCGTACAAATTGATATTCTTACGCCATATATTACAAAACTTTTATATACTTCTCTTGTTCGATCAATTCTTGAGTATGGATCAATTGTTTGGGATCCTTGTTATTCAATTCCTATCAATAGTATTGAATCGGTACAAAAACAATTTTTAATTTTCTGTCTCCGTGGTCTTGGTTGGAATTCTTATGTCTTGCCACCGTATCAAAGTAGACTTGCTTTGATAAAATTACCAACTCTAAATAGCCGACGATTGATGTTGAGCGGTTTATTTGGTCTGGGCATAATTCGTGGTTATGTTGATTCGGAGTTCCTGCTTAGTCAACTAAACTTTAATATTCCTGTTAGACCAACCCACAATTTTGAACCGTTCTATATATGCTAATAATGATTCTTTTCGTCGTGCATGTGTTAACTTTAATAAATGCTATCACCTCATGGACATATCTGAGAGTAATGACGTACTGAAGAGAAAAAATACTTTATATCTAAATTTTTGAACTAATTATATATATATGTATATTACTGTTTTGTCATTTATATGTAGTCAGTAAGGATGTAAAATCTATTGACCTAAATAAATAAATAAAAAGAGATTGTTATGATCATGAGTAAACGATGGTAAGAATTGGAAATACATAAATTTAAATTAATTTTGGTGCTCGTAAAATCTGCGCTAAGACTAAAAAAAACACTGAATAAGGATATTTTAGTCGTATAAACAGTGAGTTACCTATTTCGCATTATATCTAGGTGGTGGGTATTTAAGATTCGACACAGCCAAATGTAGCAATATTAACTAAATACACTATTTTTAAAATTTTAAAGTACTACAATTACCAATTCAGATGTATATTTTATTTGCCTAATTTCAGATATTCCTGAATCATATGTTCGTTTGGGGACATCTTTAGATAAAAATTCTATAAGAGAGGGAACCGACGTGTATTTTGACTGCATGGTGTTTGCACATCCACCGGTCTTTCGAATTGAGTGGAGGCATAATGTAAGTAAATCTTTAGAGTTTGATCCGTAAAAATCCGTAAAATTGGCGCTGCTGAAGAAAAAGTAAAGTATCTACGCTTTTATGAGTTTTTTAAGCCTAGAGTAGTGATCGAAGGCTTAGTGGAAATAGCAGAAATGCTTTCTTACAGTTAATGCTGAAGAAAGTGATAGAAAAGAAAATAATAAAACCCTAAAACGGGTCAAATACCCAAAACTGCTCAAGCTGATGAAACCACCAAAAAATCCTAAGTAAACGAGGGTATTGATATTATTAGATATGCATTATTATTGTGGATTCTAATCCGAAAGAATCAAATGATATACCGAAATCTGAAAATCGACTTCCTCTATTATACATATAATTAAACCCCCTCCAATTAACTTGAAACAGCAAAACTCCATTGAACTAGCAAAGAAGAAATTATTTCGTTAATCGGAGAAAATTAGTATTTTGTGATCTCATTCACAAAAATGATTATCACAAAATTGTGACTGATTTTGAAACCTACAAAAAAGTTTATATAGTTATCAACGAAAAGTAGTAGAGGCCTTCAAATTTTTATTAAAGAACACCAGAAGCCCCTGTGTGTAACCCAAGGAAATAAAGCACATATGGTAAACATTAGAAATCGTGGAAGAATCCTCCAAACATTTATTCGAGTGGAATGGGAAGCCGGAGATATTAAACTAAAACAGTTTTTTTTTTATACATTAATTTATTTATTATATCTTGATTTTTCTTCATTTTTTGGATCTCAGTATTTACCAAAGGCACGTTTAAGTTTTTATGGATATTCGAATTTTTATATACCAGGCACCAATTATGATCATCGAGACTGTTCCTCATAGCTGTATTCCACAATATAGGTTTTATGATTGAATTGTAAAGTAAGAGTTTGCAATCTAAACTTAGCTTAGAGTTTCTGCCAATGAGCCAATTAATTTCGATTAATTTCATTTAAGTCAATTTTGCATCTACATATATGGGATTTCTATGTAAGCGGTCGACCGAGGTATTTAACTTCTGATTGTTGTATTCTTGCTCGATTATTGATATAAATAGGAGAGCATGATTCTCTACGCAATGTAAAAGTTATGTGTGTGCATTTCTGCTAATTAACTTTTATTATCCAGTTTTCTAATTCAGGGGGCTAATTCTCGCATTCGTATGCGAGTAAATTTTCATTCGAACGTTCGATTTTTTTAACATTTGGGATTCTCTCATTCGATAGCAAATAAAATGTATATAAATTTCTAATGATAGCATTCGATAACGAATGATTATTCGAACGCAACCTTGCGAGTTTTTACTCGTAAGCAAAGAAGCATTCGCAATAACGTATGTATATATGGACTTATTTATACTTACTCATTGTTTGTCAATCTTAAGGGTTCGGAGGTGTTTCTTATTTGTTTCCTTATGTCATTAATGTTTTCAATCTCGTTAGAATTAGAAGACGATGAGTAAAAAAACACAACTGGATCCATTTTTAATTTAAAATAATTTCTTTTAAAAATTTTGCTTTTACTTGAGTTATTTTTTGCACATCTACCATAAATATTTTGAAACTACGACGATGTTTCAATAGGGTAATTCGATATATTTACGGTCTAAGTGTTCGGGAACATGTTTCCGAATACCAGAAACTAATTTGCCCAATATATAAATAAGAGAAAAATCTTATTTTTTTATAAGACAGTTAAATATGGAAATCCATTATATCTGTTACAAAAATTTATTTTTGGTATCTCCAGTAGAACGCATGCGATTATTATACCTAGACACTTCTCAATTGTTATGAGTCGATCGTATTGCGTGACTATATCGAGATTATGGAATTCAATGATTCCATATCCGGATCGCTGGTTTTCACACAGTTTGTCAAAATTCAAACTAATTTTCTTGTCATATTTATAAATGAATATTGAATTAATATTTTTTTCTCTATTTCGTGCTGATCATGGTACATTTAAACAGGCAAAATTATTAGGAGTGCCATTATTTGTAATAAAAAAAACTATATTTTAAATTGTGCTTTGTTTGTATGTTTTATCATTGGTTTCATCATGGATTAACAATCATTTTCCTGCAATTATACATTATTTATTGGTTTTGTGCAAATATTAAGGATAATCTTAACTTTTTTTTAATTTTCTTCTAACTTATAATTATTGTTATATATCTAAATATGTAATTGTATTAATATTATTGAATTGTTAGTAGTACTGCTAATTTTGGCCCCATGGGCTTGCGGCATATTTTTTGAAATAAATAAAAAAAAATATATTAAAAGCAAATTCTTCGGCACAAGATTTTGTACAAATAAACTTGAATATGATGTGGAATCTTTAATTTTTAAAATTTGTGGTCACTTTAACCGTTCTGCTAAAAGAAGAATGAATCTACAACAATATTTTAAAATTCAAGATATGCAGTGGCAGGAAATTATCAAGCATGTCTCGACCAGATTTTTATATTTAGCATTTGCTATAGATAGAATATTAAAAATATGGCCAGCGCTCAAGTCTTACTTCAAACTATTGAAAAGGAATGCCCACATATGATCGAAAAGATTTTTGTATCCGTTATAGCGTTATAGTCTCCATCTGCCAGAAAATGGGGGCCTAGTGATGTAAAAAAATGTAATTTATTTGAAATCTAGGGGGTGAATATATAGACGCAATCACTATCGCCCATGTTCTGCCAAACGAAACCGATAAACATTTTGCGTTTTCAAACCGCTAGTGTATACTGAAGCGATCTGGATTATTTTATTGAAACTGCACTTTAAACACAAAATGAAATGATGCACAATTTAAATTTAATGGGCCATAACCATGGACAAACACTAAAGTCGGTTCTTTTTAAAAACAACTTTAAACTTAAAACCTACTTTTAATTATTTTGTAACTATAGTCAAAATTTTAGGTCGTTTTAAGTTAAACTTTAACTGGGTGCCACCTCATATGCAGAAAATTATTTCATACAAACTTTGAAGAAAAATAAGCAAGTGACAGCTTTAAACAGCTCTTATTGAAAATGTGAAAAAAAAACAAAAATCGTCAAAATAATAAAATTAAGCGGAAAAATTTATGAAAAGTGTTTGCGGTGGAAAAATTGAGAAGGTAAGATTAATATCATAAATAGCTTATTTTGGCGTTGATTTTTTGATAACTCTTTAGAAACAAAAAAAAAACAAATAGAAAGAGAGGCGAATTGGGCTACTGCAGAAAGAGAATATTTGCGGGAGTGTATAAGATTGTATAAGGTTTTTTTTGTACACATTTTTGTTCTTTGCATAAACAGCTGGTTGATTTTAAAGTGATGTTAAATTATTTAAAAGCAACTTCAGCTTGTTTTAAATTAAAAGTATGTTTAATGGCCGAATTCTTGGTCATTAGTTAACCATTGGTAAACTAAAATACTAACTATTGTTTAACTATTACTTGTTATTCTTATGGCAAACTAAGCATTGCGAATAAAGAATCAGCCTTATGCAAAGAAATTCTTATTTGAGGATTGAAGTTCATGTTAGTTAACAGACACTTTAAGGCTTACACACCTATGTTAAAAATTCATATGCAAAAACAGTACGTTAACTATTTTATACATCAATTAATTTTATATGTTGATACTGGCAACAATATTACTCTCTTTTGTCTCTTTATATGTAGTTAATGATGTAAAACAACGATTATTAGTTCATTCGGATAGTCGGATGTCTAAAAATGTTTTGTATATTGTTAATATAAAATGAAATTTAATTCTTCGTTTAACCCCCAAGTCCACAATGTCGAACGATAACGTTCGCTTAGATAAGACTTAAGACACACACTTGATTGTGGAATAAACAAACTTGATTGAGTAAAAAAAAATAGATACGATAAAAAGTTTGTGTCTTAAATCTTATCGAAGCGAATGTTATCGTTCGACATCGTGGGCCAGGCGGTTAATTAAAAATAATATTTATACTGCATAAAAACGTAAACAAACCACATTTATAATAATTTAAAATAATAAATACATCACTATAATGTTATGTTTTGTATGTTTGCATACAAATTGGAACAAGTTGGTTTTAGTGACATTGCACAAAATAAAAACTTGCATCGAATATGGCTTTTAGAGAAGATAAAAGTAGTATTAAAATTCTTTGTCGGTCACGCTTATTTTCGAGTGGGCGGGTCTTCAAAGTTGCAAATATATGAGCCTATATCTCGGAAACTATTCGGTGTCTGATAATTTATGATACGTCAAATTAAAAATATAAGATATATCTTTCCAACGAAATATACCATGATTATAAAATATGGACCCACTATGGGTTAAATTCGAGATATATATGTTTTTACCCAATTTTTTTTAATATCTAAAAAATCTTAAAAAAAAGTCTATATAAGTGTTATTTTAGATTATTATTATAAATAGCGAAGACATTTAGCTTTAATTTAAGGTATGTAGAATATGTATCTGTAGGTATTATAATTACAGCTTTATAAGTTCTGAAAAATTAAAACAAAAGCATTATTTTTCTTTAAATTATAATTTCCAAACTTTAGTATAAATACTTTGAAATCAATTTTCATACTTTTAATATTACCCTGCAAATAATGGTGGTCTACGTGATCCATTTTAGATGAAATGAACTACTTACAACAATGCAGTCATGGACCATGTCATAGTTAACCAAAAGTTTGTAGTTAAACGACATGGTCGTGTTAACACGATTGCATATTGAGTTGTTGTTGTTTAAAACAAATTTATTGTAATTTTTATGGTAAAATGTCATAATGTTTCTTAAATATCTCTGGATCTATACTACCTACACGGTTATATTATACCTTGAATTAAAGCTTAGTTTCTTTGTAATTTATATGCATACTCATAAATGTATTTTTCCGAATTTTTTAAAAACTATCGGATCAAAAAATAATTTTCTCAACACTGACCTATATATGGTTAATATAAGTAGATTATGTTATATATTGTTCATCTTTAAAATACCTATCATTTGATATATATGTATATATCGTCTAAAAAAACTGTTTTTAAGATTTAGCTAAACATATTACAAACTTTGGAGCGCCGTCCACTCTATTTTTTATTTTAGTCAGAATTTAAAACTCACAAAACCGACTTAAGCGTTTTTATGTAAAAAAATTCATACAATTTCAATTATTTTCATTGAATGCTATCAAAAAACTTTTTTTTACATTAAAAAATACATTTATTTAAAAAATAAATCCATGTATCCATTTTTTTTGTAAAAATCTACACAAATATTCACAAAACTTTATTTGTTAAAACAATAAAATATTTCAACGACACTTTAAAGTAGGTATGTAGCTGCTGTTATCAATACTTTTGGAGAAATAAAAAAAAATAACTTTTATTAATATTTCAACTAAATTTCTTTCGGTGTGGTAAGAAAATTTTTGAATTAATATATGAAATTGTTATGAACAAAATTAGAAAAAACTATAATTTATATTTCTAACATTTGAAATAAAAATTACATTGAAAAAATTTGGCACTTATTTTTTCTTCTGTAGAACATTTTAGCACTTATTTTTTCAAGTTTTAGCATATTTTGAAATTCATTTTCTGGCAACACTGGCGAAATTGCTTATTGGCCCAACCCATGGTGAAATTAAATACAAGGTGACAGCATTGCTACAACAATTACAACAAGGCAAGAACAACAGGCATTTTTGTTTGTGTAATACTTTCGTTACTGTCAAAAACATCTGGCATAAAATAAAGAAAACAAACATACAAACATGGATAAAAACAGAAAACAATAGTAGTGAAAAATTGTTTATTTTATTTTCTTAAACAATTTCGAAACTCGTGATGATTTTGTTCGGGGCATTTTGATTAATGAGGAAATTCTAGACAGTCGTATCTGTGTTTCCCTCTTGCCACGCGAACAGTATGTTCGAAAGGTGAACAATTGGCTGATATATTGGCAATTAAGACTGCTGCTATAAAAATTATGAAATTACCTCTGAAACAGGATGAAAGTGATTACTTTTCCAGCAGTGATGAAGAAGATTCACAACATTTTTCTCCCCTACCTGATGATGCCAATAGTGAGGCCATTTAAATAACAGATTTGTATAATTTTGTTAATACAGGCTACTTTATTTTTTAGTTTTCCTATCGTAAGTGGTCGATTCTTTGTCCAGAGGTTTTCAGGAGAAATCAAATCCAGATTTCTATATACCCGAAATTAATTCTTCCCGCTACGCGTCTCTCAAAGAGGTCAACTTTAATGTGGTTAAGGCTATTTTCAGTTTGCCCACCATTAAGGAACCCTCTAATAATAATGTTTTAATTAAAATAAATGCAGTCTTATTCTTCCAAAAAAGTTTTTATTTTTATTCAAATTTTAAAATAAAAGATTGGAAATATACATAATAAAAAAAAAAATTTATAGTGTGTTCTCGAACTGGCTTTATTGGAAATAAAGTTGCTTGGAGTAAGATTCTTTTGACATAACTTACTCCACTGTTCTCTTTTTCTTGGGTCTTGAGGAACCTTAAAGAAAGTACCACTTCCAGCTACTCCTTTTTTACGGCATAAGATACAACAACGCATTTTTCTGCAGCAAAAAAAAAATCACTTTTAAAGAGGAATCTTAACATTTATCTTACAGAAAAAAACTAACACTTTTAGTAAAACAACTCAAAAAACAAACACACTAGGTATTTAATATAATATAGTTTTTTTTAACACTTTTAAGCTATTTTACGCAGATAAAACGGCGAAAAAACTCAATTTTTCAAAAACAAAATAATTTTGTAACGTTTTTATATAAACTTTGACTATTTGTAAACAACTTTTTGACATTTTGAATTTCACCATGAACAGAGCAAAAAATAATCAGCTGGCGCTATGCTGTCACCTTGTATTTAATTTCACCATGGCCCAACCCACTACTTTGTTATGCTCTTTTAATTCATTTGTCTTTCACAAGGCAAATGGTACACATCACAGAGAACACAGAGGCGACAATTTTGGCGTTTCAAAATCGCTACAATCAGCTAAAAAGGCAGATATATTAAAAAGAGAAAGAAAATATTTTCTGGTAGTAAATTTGTAATGTGAAAAAGCAAAGCACTGTATACAACAAGAATTTTGTGGACAAAACAAAATAAACAAAACAATTTGAGTTAGAATATTTGAATTGAAATTTTGTTTATATGTTTGTGACTTTAATAACTAACTAAATTTTATTTTAATAACTGTTATACTTTGTGGTATGCATTGTGGAGTTTGTGCATTCGTTAGATGATATAAATGCATTTTTTTATGGTTGTATCAAACAATACAAAAATACTCTGTGCCAAAAATTAATTTTATTGCGTCAGAAAAATAGTAACACAAAAAAAAGAAAAAGGCAGGTTTCAAAGAAAGAGACAAGAAAAAAACTACACTATCTTTGCTCTTCTGTCGCCTCTGTGTACTCTGTGGTACACATGCTTAGCGGATGCTATAAATGTTTTTTAAATACAGTACGTTAAAAATTTATGGTACCATTACGTAATAAAAAATGCATTTGTTAATGTCTTTTCTGTTATAAAACATTTAAAGGTCACTGGAAATCCCTTTTTTTAATTTTCAAGATAGGTTTAAAGATTTTGATGCCCTTGAACCCTTTCTTGGTCTTTTTAAAGCTCTCTTTAAAGTTGAAGTTACAAAATATGAGTTAAAAATACAAACGGAACTCATTATTTTGCAAAGCGAAATAATTTATTATTTTTTAAACCAAAACAATTTTTTACGTTTACTATTTTATAAAAATCTTTCGTTTACTTTTTCGTTTTACTGTACTTTTAAATTTCTCTCATTTTTTGATCACCTCTGCTTTAATACATAGGTCGGCATCCTATAGCACTTCCAGCATACCATTCTAGGAGCGCTCCGAAAAAGGAGTCAGAAAAGAGTCCAACAAAAGAGCATTTTCGGAGCGCTCCGAAAAAGGAGTTAGAAAAGAGTCCAACAAAAGGGTATTTATTTCGCTTACTTAATAAAAACGTGGTTACTGGAGGAAAACTATAGTAACATAAATAATATTTGGTACGAACATAGTTATTTTCTTACAAAATGCAATGAGATAATTTTATGGGCATTCAATTTTCCATCCCTGTTTGCTTACTTTCGTTTATAAACTAAAAATTGTTTCAACTCCAGTCTGTTCTTATTCAATTTATGGATTTTTTTTATTTTAACGGGACTTTATTTCTTTTATTCTAAGAAATCATGTTACTAGATTCAGAATTTTATGCTTTGAAGTTAATTGCAAAGTGGAGCTAGTAAAGTGCACTAAGAAAGCGGTACAATTTTTTTTACAATACTTAATTAAAACGTAGTTTTGCACATTAAAATTACATGGTAATTTGTAATATACCTTAATATAATTATAATAAATGGAAAGGACGGAACAGTAAATTTCTGATGAATGGTGACTTTCTGGACTCCACGTGTTAGATCAGCACACAAGGTATAATCCTACGACAAATTGTTCCAACATTTATAAATTTGGTGCGTCCACGTGATACCACAAAACCACGTTTCAGACCTGGAATTCAAGGTAACACACCTGGTTCTTTACTTATTGAATCCAATATTACACAGGTCCATACACTAAATCGGATTTCATGCGTTTCCAGCCCGGAATTCCAATTGGTTGCCGGAATCTTATATATATTTTCTAAATATCTATTAAGTACATTCAAATTTAAAAAAAAAAAGAAAAAAATTACAAATTAAAATAGTTAATTCAGAAAAAAAAGGAAATGTTTAATCTTAAATTGTCATGCTAATAATCTACAAACCTATTTGTGAATCTAAATTTTGATACTCTTAATACGAAAATTAAAAAACGAATTATATGAAATCAGGAACGAAAATAATTGGAATAGACTGTATGAGGAAATTTATTTTTCAAAACTTAGAATAGAAATACGTGGAATAATCAAACAAAAATTAAGAAAAAAAAATTTAAATAACACTCAAATTTTAATATAATAATATATATATTTTTTTGAAATTTTAAAATCTGAAATTTAAAGGAATTTAAAAATAATTAATTCACATTTGAAATTTACTACTTAAATGAAATTTAATAAATTTATTATATAATTAAATTAACTAGGCCAGATTAGAAATTTAAAAAGAGCTTAAAATTTAATTATTTCAAAATTTAATTTAATTAATTAATTAAAATTTTAAACTCTTAACTTGAGTCGAATAATGGAAATTTAAACAGTTTATTTTAATATCGAAAGTTAAATCCAAAAATTTATAAATATATGTAATTCAATTATGATCGGCATTCAAAAGCAAACGTGTAAAAACTAAAAATATAAAAATTTATAGGAAATTAAATGAAAATTGCTGTTGCTAACTTATTTGTTATTTAAATTTAACATAAATTATAAAAGAAATTATTTGAAACAAAACAAAATTATGAAAATTTAATGAAATTTAAAATTACAGAAAAGAAAACTCAATTAATGTAATATTAAAATACCCCAAACAAACCTTTTCTAAATCAACACTAAACACCTAACACATATTGTAATGCAGTGATTGCTGGGCCCATAAAACCGCATAAAACTTAAATTTTCTTTTACATTACTTTTATAGTAATTATTAGTGTTAAGAATGTCCGATTAATATTTCACTCTTATATTCATATTATTATATTTATACAATTTATATATGATTATCTATATTTATACTTACAAATGCACCAAATAAATTATATTATTTTTGTTTTGTATTAAAACTAACATGCTATTTTAAATAATTTAATACGGGGGATGATAACTACTATAAAATATGAAAAGTAAAGTATTTTAGATCGTGTCTACAAAGGGACAGATATTAAAAATCATAGGTACTTTCCTGTCAAGGCGTCTGACATTGCCACACCAACTTGCCATTGTTCGTTTTTCACTAATTGACGATATAAAGTTTCATTATTTTTGTATTTTGGCATACTATAGGTACATTTAGGCATGGATAGTATGCTATATGATTACGCGCAGTAATATGAGTTAAGAATCATCACCATAGCCTCAATTTATAGCTAGTTGGGACATCTTTCAACATGCAACTTAATCTCATTTTATTAGTTTTTGGTTTTTAATTGAATTTGAACTCGTACATCAATTTTTATTATTCTTATGAGCCTGACGCGTAACAAAACCCCACTGAACAAAATTCGCGGAAATTTAACGGGATTTTTTTTATTGCATTCAAAGATTCATTTGACACTTGTTATTTTGTGCAGGATTTTTTTAAAGTGTGGACACTTAACAGTCATAAACAAGTCTAGTAACGGATTGCATGCAAAAAACGGACTATGTATGTAAATATATTCTTGGAAAAATTCTTACACAAAAAAAAAATTTAATTATTTTACTGTGCAAAGATATTCTTGACAAACTGTAGCTGTACCACACAAGAATGGTAAACACAAGATTACACATTGCGCATTTTGTTCAAAATACTACGTCATAATAGAATACAATTTTTTAGACGCCATTAACACTTTTGTTAATGCTTTTGTGCGGGAATTTCCGTACTTCATTGTTATGACGAAATTCGTCGCACAACGCGAAGCAGACACCAAAAGCCAACAACTTTATAATGTGTGCTTCATTACAAAGTGTGATTTTGTTGAGTGCGGTCAAGAAAAGATTGTGAAAAAAAAGTTATAAGAATTGTAAGAAAAATAGAAAACATAATAAATTTAAATATAAGAAGAATAAGTAGAAATGAAAGTGCAAAAATTTTAAAAGTGATCATCATAAACCAAATGATAAAGTTAAAGATTATGTTAAAATGGAAACAGAGTTGGGGAATAGTGATCTTGATAGTTCTAATGTTTTAAATGATCAGCAATCTTTTGAACATTGGAACAATATATTTTTGTCGCCTGATCACCCCGATAACTTTTACACCATTGATTCAAAAATGTACAGAGTTAATTTTATCTATAAAGACAATAATAATGTTTTTATAAACTCGAATGAAATTTTGCATTTGAAGGATTATTTTCAATTGCCTCTCTTATGTAGCTTGCTTCAAATACAATATAACGAAGACCTTATAACTAAAGAGGAAAGCTCAGTACATAATATTTCACATATAACAAAAAATTAATTTGCTTCAACGGTCCTTCAGAAGTGGTTTTGACACCACTTATACATTAACCGAATGAATAACTTTACCGAAATGTTTCAAAACAACACTAATGAAGAAAGCAACTCATTGCTTGGTACTGAAAACCCTAATATAGATGGTAAGATATACATAAATACATACTTATATTCAATGTAATTTCTATTTTAAAATAAATATTTAAAATAATATTGTATATTACGTGAAATATTACTCTCCACTATTTCCGATCCGTCCAAGTACATTCGCAGTATTTGGAAAAAATTATTTTCAGACGAAATTGCAGCCCAATGCTCGTGGAAAGGGACCACAAGCAAGAAGTGTGTTTTAGCAATGTCTATAACATGCGTCATAGGAGGTAGTTAAAAATACTACAAACTGGCCATTGTATTTAAAAATTCTCTTTTCTTAGGAGCCTTCAACAGGAAATTCCAAGTTGATGAGAAGATTTTTAATGCTTGCTCTGTGAAGTGGTTCCAGACTTCCCAGGACAGGCTAAACTACGCCAAAAAATAGAGTTTTTTTATTACAAATTAATTTGTTTCCATTTTTATATATTTTATTTAAATGAATTCCATTTTATTTTTTTTTACTGTAAATACAATTTATTTATTTTGCAGTTGTTTCTTTGGCCAGCGTGATGAATTTAATAATGTTAGTTTTTTCAAGCTAAAATGGCCTAAATTTATTCAATGTAAATAAAAATCCAATTTTAATTACAATATTTTCCCGACGTTTCGTCGATTGTTTGTCGACTTTTTCAAGGGATTGTCTATTTAAAAATTATAAAACAATAAAATAAATACAATAATGTAATACATAAACAATATAGACTTACAATATTAAATCTTTTTTAACACATTAAGAAGTCCTAGATGTATCCAGGAGTATATGTAAAATAATTTTAATACTTAATATTTAAACTTTCAATGTATAACAGATCAAGTGATGGCAACCATATAACTCGCATTTATGTTGTTCGTGTCTTCTTTCAAATTCATTCTCTTAATTTGTTGTTGTATTCTAAGGCTCTCAATTGTGTATCTCTTACTATCTTTGTTTTCTATATCTAGAATTTTAACATCATCGAACTTAATTGTGTGACCAGATGTGTTGTGCCAGTGCTGTTGTCTCTTTTCTCCGCATTATGTCCATTTTGTGTTCTCCCATTCTTGTCTCCAGTGTACGTTTTGTTGTTCCTATATAAATTTGCTCGCATTGTTGTGTGTCATTTCCTTCACACTGTAATTCGTATACAATGTTACTTTGTTGTTGTTTATTAATTGGCGCCTTAACTCTAGAAAAAATCGAGTTTAATGTCAAATTGGGTTTGTATGCAAAACAAATGTTTTTTGTTTTTATTGACGACCGTATGTTATTATTGTCAGTTAACCCAGGTATATATTTTACACTGTAAAATTGTTTCTCTTCTTTTCGTATGTTCGTAGATTTGTTGTGGTTATCTACATATGTCTTTATCCAATTGTTTAATCGTGTTGTCTATCAATGTAGATGTGAGTTTGGCGGGGAAGCTGTTGTTTCTTAAAATGTTCGTTATAATGTGTTTGTTTTTATTATGAAATTGTGTATCACTAATGTTGTATACCCTAGAAATAAAATTTTTTGCTGTGTTTATAATTTGATTCTTGGGTTGTGTTGCGTGGTAATTCATTGACCTTCCTGAAGATGTTTCTTTAGAGTACCAATCAAACAGGATCATGTTGTTTCTGCGTATAATTTTCGAATCTAAGAACGCAATTTCACCGTTTTTCTCAATTTCAGTAGTAAATTGTATCTTTTGGTGTTGTTTGTTAAAGATTGACAGAATTGTGTCCTTGTCCGCTATGCGAGTTATCGCCAAAATGTCGTCTACATATTTAGCGATATATTTAATGTAAATATTCCTATTACCTAGTTCTGTAATTGCATCATCAAGTAGGTTGTCAAGTATGATATCCGCTATAGTAGGTGATAGTGGGTTCCCATTGGCATACCAAAAATTTGGGTATAAATATTTTCACCAAACATAAAATAATTATTATCATACCCAGCAACCCATATGAGTCCGAAAAGAGTCTTTTCTGACACCTTTTTCGGAGCGTTAACACTCTTTATGAGCCCAAAAAACAATCATAATTGCTCCGAAAACCTTCAGAAAAGAGGGTCATTACGTTCGAAAATGGTCCGTCAGAAAAGAGGCTTTTATGAGGTTTTTGTTGTTCTCTGTGTAATCATGTTTTTATCATTCTTGTGTGGTACAGCTATGTTTTTTTTTTGTTCAAAGCACAAATAACAGGACAACAACGCTTTGGTACACACAAAATTAAGTAAAATTTCTGAGTCATACTGCGTGCCGACTCAGGACAGTAACAACCAAATTTTTCTTTCGCTCCGAAAATGCTCTTTTGTTGGACTCTTTTCTGACTCCTTTTTTCGGAGCGCTCCAAAAATGGTATGCTGGGAGGGATCCCCACACACATATATTCACATTTATGTTTGTGTGGGTTATTTGTTTTTGAGAGTAAAAAAAGTAGAAAAAAATTGTTTTTGAGAGTAAAAAAAGTGAAAAAAAAAACACAAGCGACTACACAACCTGCTCGCATGACATATCAATCAAGACTAAATGTTTTTATTAAATAAAAATTCAAATTATCTTCTCATGCTCTCTTCTTAAGTAAGAGAGCATTCGCACATGTGCGGTACTTTGAAGATCTCTGTTTTAAAAACATTCATTCAGTCGAAAATTTCCCAGCATACCATTCTAGGAGCGCTCCGAAAAAAGAGTCAGAAAAGAGTCCAACAAAAGAATATTTTCGGAGCGCTCCGAAAAAGGAGTCAGAAAAGAGTCCAACAAAAGAGCATTTTCGGAGCGCTCCGAAAAAAGGAGTCAGAAAAGAGTCCAATTAAAGAACATTTTCGGAGCGAAATTGTTCCTGTCCTGAGTCGGCACGCAGTATGACTCAGAAATTCCACTTAATTATGCGTGTAACAAAGCGTTGTTGTCCTGTTATTTGTGCTTTGAAACATAGCTGTAACACACAAGAATGATAAAAACAAGATTACACAGAGCCCAAACAAAACCTCATAAAAGACTCTTTTCTGACATTATCTAAGAGCTCTTTCAGAGCCCAAAAAAACCCTCATAAAAGACTCTTTTTCTGACATTATCTAAGAGCTCTTTCTGACGACCATTTTTTTTGGACGTTTTGACCCTCTTTTCTGAGGGTTTTCGGAGCATTGTTTTTTTGGGCTCATAAAGAGCGTTAGCGCTCCTAAAAAGGTGTCAGAAAAGACTCTTTTCGGACTTATATGGCTTGCTGGGTATCTCCAAACATACCAAACACAATCATTGTATTGGTGAACGAGTAAGGTTCTTCAAACGTCAAAAACCATCTACAAACTGAAATGCTATGGTTAGTTTATATTTTAGATATATATTTTTTAGCTGAAGTATAAATAAAATAAAATTTTAAATATATAAAAATTTTGGTTACTTTTTTATACCCTACACTACAATAGTAGGGAGTGGTAACGCCCAGAAATATTGGTCCAACACCCACCTTAAAGTATACCGATCGGCTCAGAATCACTTTCTGAGTCGATTTAACGATGTCCGTCCGTCTGGCTGGCTGTCCATGTAAAGCTTGTCCGCAGAGTACAGGTCGCAATTTTGAGGATATTTCGATAACATTTGGTACGTGATATTTTTTCGGTTTAATACTACGTTTCCACGGTACATGCTTCGCTCTCTATTCATGCTTCACACCCCAATCATGAGCGAAACAACTTGCTTCACCATCAGTGTTGCCACTACCAAAAAAATTTTGTAACCAAAAAGTTACCAAATGAGAAAAAAAATTACCAAAATTTTTTTTTATAATTATTTAGTTTGTTTTTTTGACCTTTTATTTTTCAGATGATAATTCTTCGATTTCATCTTGTTCAATAAAAACCTAAACCGAAGTTAAAAATATTATTTAATTTAAATAGATTCAAACATGAAAAAATAAAAATACTTCTTATCCATTGCGCATTTGTTTAAAATAATGTAATGCGCGTTTTTTTGTGTTTGATAATTCAAAGAAATTTTTACATTTATAGAATGCCGCCAATCAAAACAGAAATGCATGTTTTGGTAACTCAGAGTTGATTATTAAGTAACTATGTACATACTTTCGCAAAATTAAATAGTGTTATCCAAGCAACGTAAAAAAGTGTTCAAAACAAGATTTTATTTTTAAATAATATTAAAAAGCAAAAAAATAATAAGCAAATTTATCAAATTAAATAGGCAACAAAACATTTATAGTTTTGATTCCCCAAAATGAAAAAAAGTTCACATCTCCACATTGAAGATAAAAATAACCATTTTTGGTTAAAAATAGCCAAAACGGCAACGCTGTTCACCATACAAAATTTTAAGAGCGAATCAAGTAGATTCATATTGAATGAAGCATGAAAAATTTCGCTCTTCTCTAATTTCTATCGCAAGTTTATCTGCACTAGCTGTACATATGTCAAATCGAATCAAGTTTATTAGTCATGTAAACAGCATGATTCAGAAAGCAGGTGATTCAAGTCGTCGTGGAAACATAGTACATATAAGAAATTTTTCTTAACAGAAGTTTATCAGCCTGTTTTAAGTTTTTTTGCATAAGGCTGTGTGAATTTAGCCATAAGCGGTTACAGTATACTTTTACGTGTCTATAGTTGAAGTAAATTGTACTTTTAACAAAAGTCAATTTTTTAACTATTAAAGTACACTTTTTTGTGACTATGGTTATGGCCCAATATGTTTTCTTTTTATTTAACATTTTTCCACGATTTTAATTAAAAATATGCAATTTAAAGATTTTCTTTTAGTTTGTCAATTGTCTGTTTCAGTTGTTTACTTTTGAACTAGCGATTTGTCCAAACAGCTGATCAACTTGATCTTCGAAAAGTAGTTAATTTGAAGTTTATTTATTTGTTTACGTTATTTAATGACAAAACATCAGTTTTTATTGTTCGAACGTAGCTTCGAAAAATGGCAAAACGCTAGCAAATCGTAGCGATTTCAGAACAGGTCAAAATGCGTGTTGCGTTTTTAAAACTGTATGCTATTTGAAAACGCTTCGTTTTTCAGAACATGGCCATATATTTCGATAACAATCTTCGATACAGATCATTGTGGCTTGAAGATAATCTTGACAAAGATCACTTATTAGGTAGTATTTAATTCGAGTTTATATTAATTGCTGTGCCTACACATGCTATGACTCTGGGATCTTTAGTATCATACATGAGATAATCATTTATGCGAAATAAACTTCCAGATGTCAAATGTGTTTCCGAAATCAGCATCACATCGATTAGGTGATTTTTTATGAAATATTCAAGTTCGTTTTTAGGTTGGCGAATGCCGTTTGGGTTCCAGAAACATATTTTCAAACAGTCTATTAAGTACAGCTTCCAAAAGCATGGATTGCATTTTAAGCATTTAATGCATCATGTTACTCATAGAATTTCATAAAATTATTAACCGATTGAACAAGAGTTTCTACATTATCCTCGAGCCGACTAAAGTTAAAAGATAGGGATTGATTTTTTGACCCCATGTTGACATTATTATTGGATAGCGGGTTCTGAACATTTTCGTTGCTTTTTAGTATATTAGCGTAGGATATATTTTTGGTTCTCGGCTCCTCGTATTGTGGCCAAGTTACGTTTCGAAGGTTCGGTACATGTACCGTGGGTACTTTATTTGTAAGTGTTGATAGCTATTTACAATAGAATAGTTATACTGGGC
The DNA here is from genome assembly GCA_950370525.1 of Bellardia bayeri. Lineage (NCBI taxonomy): Eukaryota > Metazoa > Arthropoda > Insecta > Diptera > Calliphoridae > Bellardia > Bellardia bayeri. Next base: position 49,464,600 of record OX493264.1, on the reverse strand, counting down.
AACCTCTATAGTTAGCAGTATGATTTCCTCCACGATAACTACATTTTTATGTTCGAATCATTTCTGGGTTCATCACACTGAGATGAACAATGTAGTTCACCACATGCAACGCAAACTGGTGGCAACTTACAATATGATCTAGTATAATCATATTCTGGTCAGTTTAAACATTGAAGGGGGCCAGATCGTTTGTGTGGTTCTTCTACCGTTATTCTTCGGTGCAATAAATATCTCAAATCATATATTGGGTAGGTAAATTAGTTTAACATCACCAGGTTCCAATTCAACTCGAAAAAGTGGTTGTGGATTTTTTCACGATTTTTAATATTTATCACGTTCTTTATCCTTCGGTACTTTCAGATTAGAAGCCACTTTGGAGGAGTGGGGGAACGGTGAAGTTCCCGTTTTAGTACTTACTTCGTTTGATACATTGGGCATACTTTTAGGCATATTGATATTTTCAGGGTTGTTTATTAATTTATTAACTTTCACAGCTGTTTGTGACAGATTGATTTTTGTTGTAATGCAATTATTTACAAACAAGGCGTGCGCGCAAGAACGTTTGTGGTTAATAGTTTTGGCAGTTAAAAATGCGTTGTCATCAATTCTTTTATTATTTTCGTTATTTTTACTGTAAGGTATGCATTTCTGCCAATTACACTTAGCCTACGCTCACTACGCTGTAGGCTTGAGACACTCATAAAACAAGCTCTTTATTGTTTAAGCAATATCTTATTTATTAATTTTGCCATTAGCGTCCATTCGCTTATTTATTATAAGGATGCAAAGATATATTTAATAATTGTGGAGTAAAATTAAACACGTCCGTACATGTGAAAGTCCGAGTTGTTTTTTTGAACTAAACTAAAAAAGTTGAAACATTTACTGAACCGAAGAATAGTGGTTGAAAATTCACATAAACGATCTGGACCGACAAATGTTTAAACTGCCAAAAACTTGACTATTCAAGGGTATATTGTAAGTTGCCACCAGTTTGAGGCGCCTGTGGCGAACTATATTGTTCATCTTATTGTGATAAACCTAGCGATGATTCGAAAATCAAAAAGTGCGGTGGAAATCATACTTGTAACTATAGAGGCTTCCTTGTATATTCTATCGTAAAGCGCTCTCTAACACTCCGCAATAATGTACCGGTAGTACAAGTACCGAATTCTAGAAATGCAAATTATTGGCAAAAATGTCAGCCTACCACCAAAAATATGTCATATGTTAGTATGGAACCTGAAAATTAATTTTATCCGGCTAGAGACTACAGCGGAAACTCTTGTGCCATCGGTTAATAATTTTACGAACTCTATGAGTAGCACGATGCAGTGCATACTTAAAATGCAATACATGCTAATGCAAGCTGTACATAATACGCCATGAACTGTTTAAAAATTCGTTTTGTTTTTGTTCAATTTTAATTAAATTTGTATTGACATATTTATGTAGATAAATGTGACAATCACAAATTTCACAATATAAACCGCTAAATCTTTACAGCCATATATATAAACATTTACAAGAGGTTTAGGAACCGTTATTAAGCGTAATTCTTTAAAGTTGTATTCATAACAGCTTATAAGCTAAACAAACCTTTCGTAAAGCTTTGTCAAATTTGAAATGTTTAAAGCTGGTTCGACCCTAGTTTAAGATTAACAATTCTCATTATTTCTTTTTGGTTTGTTTACAGTTTGTGCTTTGTTGATATTTGTGAAAGTTTAAAATTATAAAAGAAAAGAAATAAATTTTATTCTCAAATAAAAAATAATGGCCTATTTCTGATTTAATTAAAAAAACTTAAGCGAACGAAAAGCACTCGCTTGAATTCGAGTCAATTTGGATTTCTCATTGGCACTTACTTTCTTTCGCACTCGCTTACGTATGTCAATTTTGGTATCTTACGTCTTTAAAAAAATAAGCAATGACATATCATAATATTTGATATTTTTGTTAAAAGTATTAAAAAAATACTACGAATATATTCTAAAGCGAATACAACTGCGTGTAAATGTAATCAGCTGGTGCAAAGTGTCAATGAATAAAAAAGCAAGAAAATTAAAAAAAATATTTCTTGAACGGACATTTAGCTTATTTTTCCGAATTTTTCATGTCTAGAGCTGTGTCGTTCATGAACGAATGGGTTAAAATGAACGGATCACTTCATTGAACGGAATGAGCCGATCATTTAACTGAACGGTTTTCGTTTAATAGTGTACGGATCAATTTCGCTCAGCTGCTGTTTATCAAAAGACAAAAAGAAAATCACATTCAATAATAGTTGTATTCATTCGTTCAAAGTGAACGATTGAATGAACGAATCAGTCTTGCATAAATGAACAAAAATGACCGGTCACTGAAATGAACGACCGGGCACAACTCTATTCATGTCATAAAATACAAATAAGCTTGCCAGGACTCTTTAAATTTCTTTGCTTTAACAACAGGGCACGGTTTATCATATTTACATATTTCACATAACATACATAGTTAAATATGGGTATGTTAAATATTTTCTCTCTTACATAATGTTTTCAATCTAACATTTACAATTTACGCTTCTGTTGACAATACTAATTCTTGCAATGTTTGTGGTGCATACGTATGGTGCACAAACCTTTAGGTCAACAGCTTGTATTCTACGCCTTTACTTACGCGATTTAGGGGATTCCCCAAATAATAATCGATGTGCGTTTCCTTATTGTACTTTGGAAAGCATTGTTAATTCGTTTGTAGACATTAGTGTGGGCGTAGGCTTGCCAGACGTACTGCATTTAGAAGTACGCGTACTTTTTTATACTAATTGTACTTTGTCTGCATAAGACCTAAAGAAGTACGGAAATCTTTTTTCAGCCTCTGTACTTCTTTTTGTACTTTTTTTATTTTTTTTTAAGGAACAATTTCTTATTTGATAGCAAATATACATATATATTTATATCTTTAAAGACTTTTGCTCAAAATATTACGGAAGAAAATTCTGTTGAAGAAAAATGGAAAACATTCCTAAAAAGTGGATCATATCCCAATTTCGAAAACATTTGTATGTTTATATTTTCAATTCCTCATTCTAATGCGGCAACCGAGAGAATTTTTAGTTTGATGTTCAATTTTTGGAGAAAGGAACGAAACAAGCTTCTAATTGAAAATGTAGAAAGCGAATTAATAATAAAAACAAATTTTGAGTACACTCAAGGGCGTAGCCAGGATATAAAATAGGGTGATGCCACGAAAATTATGATTTTTTATGATTACATATTACAATCATAGCTGCCAGATTTGATGATTTATCGTCATTTTGACGATTTTTTGTTTCAAAAATAGTGTTGAAAGTGACGATTTCCTGAATTATTAAAATAAATTTTGTTTTATTAATGTTTTTCTTACCAAATTCCCTCTTTTTGAGACAACAACTATTTTTCTCATTTAGTATCATAAATATTAATAAGAACATGACATATTTCAAAAATAAAATAGTGTTTTCTTAATTATTGACAATTGTTAAGTTCAAGTATAATAATTCTAAATAATATTAGAAATTACTTAATTATCTTTAAACATAAAAAACAATTTTAAATTCTGAATTCCATGAACTAAGACTTCTCCTATTTTAACAACATGTCAAAAGAAAGCGACTCCTATTTTAACAAAATGGCAAAAGATTATTCTGACAAATACATTTAAACAACGAAAATACGTAATTTTTTTAAAATAAGTACCGGCATATTTAAACTTGATAAACTAACCTACCTGAATTAATAAAATATGCTAAATTCAGATATGTATTTATAAAATACTGTATCATATATGTATGATCAGTTTTTGTTCAATTATTTTTTGATCTTGCCATTTCATTTACAAACGTCAATTAAATTTTCGTACTTTTTAATGCATATGCACTTTTAAATCAATATGTCATTTTATGTTAATTAAAAAAAAGTTTCAGCCAGTACTGGTTCAGTAGTACGAAATAGTGGCAATGCCAGCAGTAAACCTCTAATGCCATTTCCAAGGGTATTGACCAAACATAAGCGATCGAAAGACAATACAACAAATTTGAGAAGCAAATGAAAAACATCTTGGTCGTCTAGGATGATATGTTTTTTTTGTATCATTTATTACCAAATTGAAAGACTGAAAAATTATTACAATTAAAATTAAATTTTAATTGTAGAAATTAGCATAACGCCCTAGACGCATTTCAGGTCTTTATTTCTTTTTTGCTGTGTTCACCGGACTATGTATATGACGACGTTTAGAGACAACACGTACAGACAGAAATACATATTCTCTCAAATTAGAATATTTTTTGGTTTTGTGGTATAATCTCTGGTCACACGCTAGAAGCGAAACAATGGGCCATAACCATAGACAACCACTAAAGTCGGTTCTTTTTAAAAACAACTTTAAACTTAAAACCTACTTTTAATTATTTTGTAACTATAGTAAAAATTTAAGGTCATTTTAAGTTGAACCGACTTTAGCTGGGTGCCACCTCATATGTAGAAAATTATTTCATACAAACTGTAAAGAAAAACAAGTAAGAGTGCTATATTCGGCTGTGCCGAATCTTAAATACCCTTCACCTAAACGTAATAAGAAATACAAAATACACTGGTGTTTCTATTCAGTCTTAGTGCAAATTTTATTAGTATTTGATATATTGTTTGAAAGACAATTTTACGACCTACATACATAATTTGTGTTAAATATTTTGAAATTTTGTCTAATTTTCAACATTTTTAATTGATTTAATTACCAATTCTTACCATAATTTACAGAGTTTGTCTGATGTTCATAATAATCTTGAGTGTAATTTAACAAACAGAGTACAAAAAAGGGGAATAATTCGGTTTTAGTGACTTTGCTCAAAAAAAAAAAACTTCATCAAATAGGGCTTTTAGATGAGATGCCAGCAAAAAAAATTGTTGGCGGTTACGCCTATTTTCGAGGGGGCGGGCCTGTAAAGTTCAAAATATATAGGCCTATATCTCGGGAACTACTGGGTGTCTGATAATTTGTAATACATTAAATAAAAGATATTAAAAATACATTTCCAACGATATATGTATATCATGATTATAAAATATGGACCGAATATGGGTTAATTCCGAAAAGAATATTTTTTGAACCGCATTTATTTGTTTTTTTAGAAATTTTTATATGGCAGCTATGACAAATTATGGGCCGATCTTCTTAACTTTTGGAACAGTGATTTTCATGCATATGAGGATATTTTACGTCGAATTTCAACATAATAACGGTATATTTAAGATAGATATTAGTATTAACGTGGATTTCGGAAGTGGACCTTATATGCGGGACATAGTCAAATATGGACCGATATTATCAAAATCCTGCAGTTTGATATAGGCATGTATATAAATGATCCGTGTAAAATTTTGGATTGGTACCCTTATTTATAAGAGATTTTTGAGTATTAAAGTGATTTTCGGAAGAGGGCTTTATATGGGGCATACGGTTAAAAATAAACCGAAATTCACAAAATTTGGTGGGATGATTTTTGTATATATGTAAATGATCTGTGCAAAGTTTTGAGGAGGTACCGATATTTATACAATATATTTAGGGATATATATATATTGGGCCGACCAACATAAAATTTACTACAACAATTTATTTGCCTATAAAGATTATTCATGTCAAATTTTAGCCGTTTATCATTATTTATATCTGTTTTATACGTATTTAAGTGAATTTTGGCAGTGGACTTTATATGAGGGCTATGGCCAAACATGGACCGAACTACAAAAAAATTTCGTTTTGCGATTTATTTTTGCATAAAACTTATATTTGCTGAATTTTGTCTTGATATTCCAATTTTATAGGCATTTATGTATAATTGAGCAATATTTCGGAAAGATTTTTGTATGGGGGCTATGAGAAATCATGGACCGATTCATACTATTTTCCGCACACAACGTACACAAAATTTCATGGTATTATTTGCAATATGTTTTAAAATATTGCAATAAAATGGACAAAAAAATAAAATTTTTATGGAGATTGTCTCACATATTGGTCCATAACTCTGGTTGGCCTAAACCGATTTTGCTGATTTTAAATAGCAAACTTCTCAAAGCATGTCTGACAGAATTATTGAAGATTGGGTCCCGAAGATATCTGGGGACTTCAAAAAACTGATTCCAACATCCAGACAGACAGACGGACATGGCTTAATCGACTCCGCTATCTATAAGGATCCAGAATATATATACTTTATAGGGTCGGAAAATTATATTGTGGATTTTACAAACGGAATAACAAACTCATATATGCCCTTCTCATGAAGGTGAATGCCTATAAAATTGGAATGTCAAGACAAAATTCGGCAGAAATAAGTTTTATGCAAAAATAAATCGCAAAATTAATTTTTTTTTAGTTCGGTGCATATTTGACAATAGCCCACATATAAAGTTCACTTCCAAAATTCACTTAAATACGTATAAAACAGATATAAATAATGAGAAACGGCTAAAATTTGACATTTGAATCTTTATAGGCAAATAAATTGTTGTACTAAATTTGATTGGTCATAGCTCCCGTACAAGGACCACATCTGAAAAAGACATTTATCCCTATATATTTTGTATAAATATCGGTACCGACTCAAAATTTTGCACAGATCATTTACATATACACAAAAATCATCCCACGAAATTTTGTGATTTTCGGTCTATTTTTTACCGATATTTTATAATCATGATATATATCGTTGGAAAGGTATTTGTAGTACCTTTCATTTAACCGACTTGTTCCCCTTTTTTATACTCTGTTTGTTAAATTACACTCAAGATTTTTATGAACATCAGACAAACTCTGTAAATTATGGTAAGAATTACATCCACAACAAAGGTGAAGGGTATATAAGATTTGACATAGCCGTTTGTATTTAAATAGAATAAATAATACCAAGCATAAGCAAGCAACCCCGCTACTTCTTTAGCGAAAAAAATGTGAAAATAACAAAACAATTATGTACATAAATTATTTTTAACCCCCTGGCACACGATGTCGAACGGAAACATTCGCTTAGATAAGACTTAAGACACAAACTTGATTGTGGAATAAACAAACTTGATTGAGTAAAAAATAGATACGATAAAAAGATTGTGTCTTAAGTCTTATCTATGCGAACGTTATCGTCGACGACATCGTGGGCCAGGTGGTAAATGTTTGTAATAGAAATTTTAATTATTGTGTAAAATAAATACACCTTACAACATGATATAGGCTGTTTTCAACATTATTAAAACGTATACTAACAAGTAAGACTCCTATATTCGGCTATCCCGAATCTTATATACCCTTCACCTTTGTTGTGGATGCATAATTATATTATATACATACATACATATATTTATTATATTGGTACGTTTTTACCTTTTAGAAACGGTGGTTTATTTCTTTTAAAGAAACCGAATTCTTTTTAATTGCAAAATAAAAGCGTCAAGTAGTTTAAAGAATATATAACGAGTCTTTATTTATTTAAATGTACACAAACACAAACACAATGAAAAAATGAACACACTGTCTTTTACACACTTATATTACGGTTTAAGAACACACTTAAAGTTTGAGGGCACTTTGATGTTTACACAGCAATGACTCACAATAAACTGATTCATTTCGTTGGCCGTGTTAGTCTATTTATACAGCAATCATAATTTCTGAAAGGTTCGAAACTAAGATTATAGAATGTTCGTGACTGCAAGTCTAGAATGTTCGTGTCTAGAATATTCAGCCAAAGTCGTTAAAACTCAATGTTGCCAGTTTATAACAATAATGTTTAATAAGCAAAACTACTACAAATGCTAAACAAGTTGTATGTCGATAAACACGCCATCTGTTGATGACCCAACAAACCAAGGCATAATCAAAATGTAACTAAATTTAAGAAATAACTTATAATTAAGAATTTTCTACAACATTTCATAATCATACTTATGATGGGGTTATGTTATTGTAAATTATGAAAACTTTTAAAATAATCCTTCAAAAACGCTTCGTATAACAATAGTATTTGCAATTATACTTACTATATACTAAGTAAGAAAAACAAGATTTACAAATGTGATTATAAAAGACTTATACTCGTAATAGTTTTGTAAGTGTTTTCGGTAAAAAGATCCCGTTATTTTATTTCTTCATTTTCTTATTATTGTTCTTCTTTATTTCAGTCTTTTTCTTTTGTTTGACAAAATCAGTGTATTACATTGTTTAAGAGTGGTATTTTAATATTTTACAAAATAAAAATAATATCAAATTTGTGTTAAAAAAGGTAATTATAATTAAATTCTAAAAATGCCATATAAATTAAAACACAGTGTTCGAAAGGAATCAAAAGAAATTGTTGAATTGCTTTTAAATGTTAAAAAACCTAAAATAAACGATTCTAGTGAAGTTCCAGCCAGCTCTAGTCAGATTAGTTTCAATTTTAGTGATGCAAATTTGGGTGAAAGTGAAAACGAGGTTTCAACACACTTAAACACTTTGTTTGATTAGCGCCATCTGTTTATGCGAAAATTAACTGTAACAATATTAATACACTTAGTTTTTTTGATGAAATTTTCAGAGGTTGCCTCGGTTTTTTGCTCATATCTCCCTTATTTGAGTAAGGATTTTGCTGATTTTAAATAGCAAACTTCTCGAAAGCATGTATGACAGAATTATTGAAGATTTGGATCCCGACGATATCTGGGTACTTCAGAAAATTGATTTCAACAGCCAGACAGATGGACATGGCTTAATTGACTCCGCTATCTATAAGGATCTAGAATATATATACTTTATAGGGTCGGAAAATTATATTGTGGAAATTATAAACGGAATTACAAACTTATATATACCCTTCTCATGAAGGTGAAAGGTATAAAAATGCTGCATCTTGAATTACGATTCGATTAAAAATCTTTTACGAAAATTACAATTTATTATTGTTGATCGTACATATTGCTTTTAAAAACATTTGAGATCGTCCAGCAGATGCCCAATAGATAGTGCCCCAGTAAAAAATGTGCTCCAAAAGCAGGTTTTATGTATGAATTCATACCTGAAATCGCTTCAAACCTGCTGATGGGATGCATGATTTTTGTATGAGATGTTCCCGGTTTGGAGGACTACTTTCTGCTGACAATAAGCGCTTCTTTTAACCTAATCAAACATGCAAATAAAGCACTTTCCTAAAGTGTTTTTTTAATTCTATTTATTTATGTATTTAATGTGCTTATCCTGAACAACAAGATTAATGCCCAATAAAACAGTGCGTATTTAAGTGTAGTTTTAGTTAATTTTCATAAAAACTTAAGTTGCAAAATTACAGATTCATTTTTTCAGTCATACTTAATTGCTGTTATGATTTTGTGGTAAAAATATGGTAGCACTTTGAAATGTCAAAAAAATTATCGATATATTTCAGAAAACAGCTGATTTTTTTTAATAAAATTTGCCACCAATTTTTTGTTTCGGTTATACTTTGTGGTTTCGGTTATTGTATTTATTTGTTGTTTTATGTATTTTATTGGTTTGGTAAATATGGATAAAAGAAGTCCCAACTTTACTGTTAAGAAATAAGAAATACAGAAGCGAATAGAAAACAAAAAACACCGATAGAGTTGGTGTTGAAGAGATATTAAGTGCGTGGAAAAGTATTGAGCGTTATTTTAATAGTAAGTTTACTCATGCTTTTCGGCCGTATAAAGTTCTTAAGACGAAGTATATGAATGTGAAATCTACGGCTAAACAAAATTTTGCAAGCGACAAGCATCAAACATATGCCACTGGTGGTGGATCGCCTCAACCATCTGTTGTAACCAAAACCGACCAAGCCATTTTGGAAATATGCCAGGAAGCACAAATTTTAGGAAAGCCATCCATCTACGATTGTGATGCAAAGGAAAATGGGAAGTATTTATAAAATATTCATAAATATTTATTTTTGTTATTTAAAACTTTAAAAAACAATTTATTTTTATTAGAATTTACAGATATTGAGTTCATCGGTGAATTCTTAGGCGAAGAGGAGGAGGGTGCAGTTGGAGGAAAAGAAGCAGCTGTAAAAAATTAAGATGATGTTAAATTTTATTTCTCTGTATTTTTTTATAGTAATTTTTAAACTATTAGAGAAAATTTCTTATTATTAATTAAATAAATGAATGAACTCAAGCCAAAAATAATAAGAAATTTTCTCTGATAATTAATATAAAAGTTCAACAATTTTTCATTATGAAAAACAGTAGTCTTTACAAAGTAATTTTTAAACTATTATTAATATTATTGACCTGTGCTTACATTTTTAAAAAATTTTTGTAGTCAACACATCTTGGGAGAAATATACCCCTAAAAATTTAAGAAGGCCAATAAGCAAGGCATTAAAACATCAGAAGGCAAAAGACTCGTGGGCAAATCTTGCGGATGTCAAGTTGGAGAGGCAGAAACTAGAAATTGAGTTTCTAAAAGAAAAACACAGCCTAGAGATGGAGAAGCTAAAACTCGAAATAGAATTTATCAAAATTAAAACTAACAAATTAAATTTCGAAGTTTAAAATATTTTTGTTAACAGCATCCAAAAAAAATAGTATTATTATATGTAATTGTTATATGAAATAGTTGTGTTCTTTTAGTTTATTACTTTTTGTTTTTAAATTGAATTTGTTTGGGTTTGTCTGTTTTTTTAGTTATAAGTGCTTATGTTAATGTATTGCATTGAATTTGTTTTTTTTTGTTTTTTAATTAAATAAAATAATTAATTTGAAGTGTTTCTAGTTCCTTTATTTACAACAAGTTTTTAAAATAACTATTTATCAAAGAGCGACGTGTAGTGTTGTTTGAAGCCGAGGTGCTAACATTTCTATTGCTAGATACATTGTTGACAAAATCAACTGCCGTTTCCAAACTATTTGACAGAGACGGCAGCTCCATTTCTTTATTAATGCAACATACATTATGTAACACAGCAGTTGCTATAATAATACCCTCTACTTTTGTATGGCTTAACCGGATCCCTAAAGATAAAATAGGAAATCTACGTTTCCAAACACCGTAACTTCTCTCTACACAGTTACGAGTTCGAATTTGCGACTCATTGTATAAATTTTCTTCTGCACTTTGCACATTTAATAGTGGAGTCATTATAAAATCTTTATTCGGGTAACCGCTGTCAGCCACAATCAAGGCATTTTCAAGATCTTTATTACAAAACCTGACATATATTTTAGAATTGAGTAATATATTTGAGTCATGTGAGGATCCAGGCCATCTAGCAACTATGTCAAGTATTCATTGAAAAAAATTCTTTACGGTTTCTACATATATAATTCGGCATCTTTCCCGCCTAAGGATTTAAAATACACAAGTACATCTAAGTAGTATCTGCTCATAGAATAAAAAGTATATCGAGGCAAAAATGTACCTTGAGAGATTATTTTGACGTGGGTACAATCAAGTGCTGCAACAACATTAGGAAATTTTGCTATATCGTAAAATTCTCGTTTTTTGCGTGAAAGTTCTTCTTGAGATTATGGAAATACTATAAAACGAATTCGAAGTTGAGCAATATAATGTGTTACATTTGCAACAACTGTTGTTGTTGAAACACCATATACATCGGCGATTGTTTTAAGCATACCGCCAGTTGCATAAACTCTTAAGGTGATAAGTAACATGTTTTCCTCGCTTATGCAATGATTCCTAAAAATATTTTATTTTAACAAATTTTTTATGTACATACATGCACACATATGTTCATAGATTTTATTTATATATTTACCAGTTGGTTGTGTTTTTTATGTGAGGTCCAACAAGCTCTAATATACTATAAACTGTTTTTTTTTTGACATTCTAAATCTATCATAGAATTCCGAATCTTCAAAGACATTGAAGTGGTTGGGTCGTACACGTATTACCCGTGGCTTTCGTAATTGGGATGCCAACATGGTAGACATTTCTACATCACTCATACCTTCTTCACCGGAACTCAATTTGGCACTCAATTGGAACTTAGCTATTTTATGTGCTATTTATTCAATAATTTCTAAAAAATTATGGCAAAACTTTTTTGGAATTAAAAACAATTTTATTACAAAAAAACAAATGTCAAAATCATATGTTCAATGTTTACAACTTAAGTTGCACTTAAATGGACATCGTTGGCCATTTAAGTTGCATTTACTTTTTCATTGAAAAACAAAATTTTGTACTTTTAAATGCCTAAATCATATATAATTATAGTACAGGAATTTTAATTAATTTTAAAGTTAATTGAATTAAAGGTATGAATACAAATGGAGAAGACAAAGTACAAAAATAAGTTAAAAATAATTATATGATATAATATTAATATTGAAACAATTAGTACTTAATAAAAAACGTGAAAGGTTAAAAAAACAAAGAAATATCAATAAAAAATTTAAAGCAGTAGTAAAATGTAAATAAAGTTAAATTAAAGTATTATGAAATTTTATATAAAAGTTAAATTACTTCAAAATCACTTAAAGATTTCAAAAAGATTATTCTTAAATGCGTTTGCATTACTAAGGAGCTGAATGTTATGTGGAAGCAAATTCCAAAGACAAACAGCATGTATAAAGAATTGCCACTCGGAAACAAGACTGCAACGCCTTAATGGTACAATTTGCCTTCCCCTGTTGCTTCTATTAAAGTTAATTTTCTGATAAAGGTAAAAAGGTTTACCAGTATAAATAATTTTATGAAAGAGCACAAAAGTTCTGACATTTATAAGGTTGTCGAATGAAACGCCATAAAGTGAGCGGGAAAAATTCGACACGTGATCAAAACGTTTAATACTATACACGTATCGAACTACATTTAACTTCTGCTTACTTATGGAACCACAGCTGGCGAAAAGCTCACAGCCATTAAGTAAACCGGGCATAATGTACGTTTTTGCTAGTAGCATTCTAATATTTTAAGGAATAAAATGTTGGGTTCGCCAGAGTGATCGAAGTTTAGCATACGTTTGACCTACAATAGCATTAATATGATTTGACCAGGTCAACCTATCATTAAAAACTATCCCAAGATTTTTTAAATGTGACACAATTTCTATAGGTACGTTATTCAGAAATATGTTAAGTTCGCAAATCTGTGCAGAACGTCTCTTTTGTATTAGCAAGCATTTAGATTTTTTTGGGTTGAGACAACGCCCATTTGCCGTTGCCCAGCAATGTATTCTTGACAGATCGCTATTCAATTTGGCCACATATTCTGTTAAGTCATTAAGGGGGAATGCGAGAGTCAATTGCACGTCATCAGCATACATATGTATATTACAATGCGATAACTGCAAAGGGAGGTCATTAATATATAGTGAAAATAACAGAGGACCCAGGATAGAACCCTGTGGTACACCTCTTACTGGAATATTTAATATAGGGATTATGAACGAAAAGTGTCATAAAGCGAATGAGTTTTAAAACGTTTCCATCTAGAATATGCTAAATCTCGCTCTTTTATCGTCGATTTAATTACCTCCGTGAACCATGGTCTGGATTGTTCTCGTCTTCAGAAGAACAGTTGCACTATAAAGGGAGACTATATTGTTTTGCAAAAACATTAACTGATCCTCCACAGAAGTAAAATTAAATATTAAGTTCCAATCCACTTCGGAGAGACTGGACTCAAGAAGGTTGTGGTTTAAATTCTTAAAATCTCTGTAAGTTATTTTCTGATCAATATAAGTCACAAGAAAGACATACACCATGAAGATCAAGTCATGTTTAGAGAAGCAAGGAGCAGAAATTTGGTCATAAAGAAGTACTTTAGTTGCGTCATTGATGATGAAAATGTCAAGTAATGAATGTGAAGAATGGGTAAAATGTGTAGGTGTTGAGGTATTTGTAGGTGTTAGACCTAGCGATGACATAAAATCAGTTAACGATGATTCTGATAGGATGTCCGAATTAAAATCACCTGAAATTATAATATCAGAGAATGAAACTGTTAAGGTTTCCAGCAAATTAAAAAAACTACTGAAATTAATATGACGATTCGGTCTATACACGGATCCAATTAGCATCCTACCATTAGAAGATGAGACTTTTACGAATAAATATTCTACTTGGTCGTCAACGCCAGACTTCACAGATAATTTAGATTTAATATTCGTTCTCACGAAGATAGCTACACCTCCACCGTTGCGTAACCTATCAGCCCTGTACGTAGTGTAACCATTGAGACATATCATGGCGTCATTCTATCTGAATGTTTTTGCTTAAGAAAAATTTATAGTAACTGAGAAGCGCGATATTCGTTTTGTAATTGACTTTCGTTGTCCTACGTAAATATGTTGGCTATAATTTCATTTTTGTTTTTTCGCTTTAAAACCTTCTTCGTTGTCAGCACTAAAAAATCATATTTTTTGTTGAAGCGCTCGATTATGCGCTTTTTCTCTTAAGTGCTTCAAAAAACACGAATTTTTTTACTGAGGGGTATCATAACTTGAATATAATTGATGTTAAGTTAAAGTATTTCGTACATTATAAATATTAAATGCAGAATTGGTTTAGATAATTATAAAAAAAAAAAAATAGTTCTGCGAATGTATCTAACGTGAGCTGTAAGAAACAAAGTTTTAAATCTACAAAATGATTTTTTAGAAATGAAACTTTTTACCAATATTTTTCTTGATTGACATTTATTGAGTTACATTATTTGTTGTACATAATGACAACAATGTTTTTAAGCCATGATGTCAGACAACCGAAGAAGAATTTAGCTCAGGTTTAGTGGATTAAATTCTTTCGAAAGCGAGGCCTTCTGCTTCCTTGACTGGAATAGCATTTCAACCTCCCGCAGACATTTATATACCCTATCACACACATCATCAGATTAATCCAACGATTAATTAATGTGATACCATATAAAAAAAATGATGTTAACTTGACTAATATAATACCATTATTAAAATACCTTTAACGAGATCGTCAATCGCAAGTCCCAAATGATCCGTGTAATCAAATGTCGTCCACAATATAGGTTGATAACATCTCTTAGTGGCAAAGCACTCATAAACTTTATGAATTTCAGGATAATTTGAAGAATTTTATTTTGTTAGATTTCTTTAATACACAGAAGATTCATACAGATGTCTATATTGAAAAAATAAATAATTTAATAGAATAGTAAATCATGTATTGATTATTTGTTTGAAAATATTTTTGTAGCCTGCGCGCGTTGCTACTCCACCATTTAAAATTAATTTGAAAGAAAGGCATTACACAAATATTCAATTAATTTTGAGTAAATTTATTGATTTTGTTCATTTTGAAAAAAGTAGGCGGTCGAAAAAAGTATTCTTAGTCAGGCCGGAGTCTTAGTTATATCCCGTTAAAGTTTTAGTAAGATCGATCCAGTGGTCTGGCTTTCCCGGCAGGTGTTGGATTTAATTAAAAAAGTGGGCGTTAGAGTAGGCGCGTACATACATACAAACATTCATTTTTTGAGATGGGGCATGAAAGTGGGCCTGGCACGTATACAATTTGTTTGAAGTAAATCTGTAAAAAGCCATGCAGAAGCAGTTAATCAATTTTAAAAAGTGGGCGTTAAAGTAGGCGTAGTCGTAACAACTCAGAAACTTTCCCGGGCTCATGCACAACAGCTTTGCCGGAGATAATAACATGATCAGATCCATAGTTTGCGAGAATAGATTAGTAGATATGAATTTCAAAAAGTACCAATATAAGTGTACTGAAACTTTGCCCTTTTTACACCTTTATATTTGAGTCATGAATAGCATGTTCTGGGTTCTTGTTTGTGTGGATGGAAGAATATTTTATCTTTTCTTAATAAATAATATCAAATGTTCGTTTTTATCCCTTTTTTATCACCTGTAAAAAAATAAATTAAAAAAGTACCAATTAATTATCCGTAATACGTACTATTTGACTACTATTCATGGAATTTTTAGTGAGAAAATACATTTTGATAAAAAAACCAAAAAAGAACCAAAAAGTACCAACAAGATTTCTAGTCTTTATTGATCTGAGCGAGATGCATTTAATATAGTATTTCTATGTTTATATATGTAGGAGATATACATGTTAACGGAGCGTTCGTATTTCAAAAAAGTACCAGACACATGCCGGCTCTTTTTTTGATTAAAGGCGGACGCATTTAAAATATTATTTCTAAGTTTATTTGTTTTTGATATATAGAGGTACTGGTTTTGCCCGTATTTGCCCCATTTGTCCCCCATAACGACCGAATTTCCAAAAATCCCTTCTTAGTGGATCTACATGTTGTAAAAGGAACCAATTACCCAAATTTCAAGTTTCTAGCTTTAGCGGTTTGGGCTGTGCGATGATGAATGAATCAGTCGGTCAGTCACGTTACTATTTTATATATATAGAATAATGTTTTATTAAAATTATTTAATATTGTATTGTTAAATTTTAGGGAAATCCACTCCCAAGGAATATTTCTCAAGGTGTGATCATCAGCAATCATTCGTTGGTTCTGCAAGGCGTGACAAGATCCACGGCAGGAAATTATTCATGTGTTGGTTTTAATCCAGAAGGTGAGGGAAACAGCCCGCCGTTTCCCTTAAATATATTATGTAAGTGTTTTATTTTTATTATTTATTTACACAATTTATCTTGATTGCATTTCATGTAATATATCTTTCTATGATATATTAGAAACTAAGAGTAAGATATACTACTCTCTTCACATGTACATGCGCTGTGTGAATTTAACATACTTGTGAGAGTTCACTACAGATATGTATTTGGCAGAAAAATGTAAACATCAAAATAAATTAATTTAAAATTTTAAATGTTTTTTAGAGAATACTATGTTTGAACTTTGTATATTTATTATTAGAGAAAATTTTTAATTCGGCTTGAGTTAATTTTTTTTAATTAATAACTCGAATAATACCATTGTGAAACTATATTTTTCTAGACAATTGGCACACTGGAATGCATTTTCAACCCTGCCAAGGGCGTCATCATGATGCTGCAGCAACGTTTATTGTCCAAGATCTACTTGAAAATATATTCTATTTAACTCACCATTTATTAAGAAATAGAATTCGAGAATTAAACATGTTATGAGTTAGAACGAAATTTACTTATGTTTTTACAATGTGTGTGTATTCTTCTTTCTTATTTAGGAACCCATTACCCGAATTTCAAGTTTCCAGCTTTAGCGGTTTGGGCTGCGCGATGATGAATCAGTCAGTCACGTTACTCTTTTATATACATACTAGCGGACGCGGCGAACTTTGGCTCGCCCCAATTTTAAGCCTTCAGACAAACTTTAGAGTAATAATATAATTTTTAAGAAATAAAATTGTTTGAGCTCGAGGTCAAACTGAATATAACTGAAAGGTTGGATAAAGACAACACTAAAGTAATAAAGGAATATTTTTACACAAAATTTCGTACAAAAAAATCAATTTATCCAATTTTCCGACTTTTGCGGAGAGATTTTCCAATTTTCCGCATTTCCAAGAACTTTCTATTTTTCCATTAAGGAAGAATTTCACACAAAATTTCGTACATCCTCAACTTTAAATTTTTCCAAAATCCGCATTTCGCATTTTCCGCAATTTTCCATGTTTTACACCAAGAACTTTCTATTTTTCATTTGGAAAGCCATCAAGGAATAATTTCACACAAAATTTTATACAAAAAAATCAATTTTCCAATTTTCCGATTTTTGTGGTGATTTTACAATTTTCCGCAATTTCCCATGATTTACACCAAGAACTTTTTATTTCACACAAAATTTCATACACAAACTCGATTTTCGAGATTTCCCATTTTCCGACCTTTACGGAGGGATTTTCCAACATTTGCTTCCGTAAAAACCTTCTCCTCGAAAATACGAACAATTGACAAAAAAATTTACAGAAATCGGCCCAGCCGTTCTCATTTTATGAATTACTATACATTTTTACATCATTTTTATATAAAAGGTGGTTAAATTTCAAGGGCCGATGTTGATTTTGAATAAAACACAAACTATTTAGGAAATTATTGTAATTTTATTTTATTATGATATATTGGTATTACTCAATTATGTGTGGAACAAAATATCGGCCAAATAGGCGCCGCGACCACGGCGGCACACCTCCATCCGATGGTCCAAATTTTCGATGACCCTGAGGCATAATGGAGGTTCTATGCCGTTAATGTGCCGAATTATCTCATCCTTTAGCTCTTGAATTGTTGCTGGCTTATCGACGTACACCTTTTCTTTCAAATAACCCCAAAGAAAAAAGTCCAACGGTGTCAAATCACATGATCTTGGCGGCCAATTGACATCGCCATTACGTAAGATAACACGGCCATTGAATTTGTTGCGCAAAAGAGCCATTGTTTCGTTAGCTGTGTGGCAAGTGGCACCGTCCTGCTGAAACCACATATCGTCCACATCCATATCTTCCAATTCGGGCCATAAAAAGTTCGTTATCATCTCACGATAGCGAACACCATTCACAGTAACTGCCTGACCGGCCTCATTTTGGAAAAAAATACGGCCCGATGATGCCGCCAGCCCATAAACCGCACCAAACAGTCACTCTTTGTGGGTACATTGGTTTTTCGCCCAAATGCGACAATTCTGTTTATTGACGAATCCACTGAGGTGAAAATGTGCGTCATCACTGAAGATGATTTTCTTCGAAAATTGATCATCCACTGTTGGCATTTCTTGCCACCATTCTGCCCATTCGCGACGTTTGGAATGGTCAAGAGGCTTTAGTTCTTGTGCCAATTGCACCTTGTAAGCGTGTAAATGCAAGTCTTTATGCATACTGTTCATCAACGACGAGCGTGAGAGGTGCAATTGTTGGGCACGACGACGAGTTGAGGTGGACGGCTCTTCAGCCACACTATCGCGAACAGCAGCAATATTTTCTGCAGTACGAGCTGTACGAGCATGCACTGGTGTTCTCACATCTTCTACAGACCCGGATTGGTCGAATTTTTCCACGATTTTTGCGATTGTACGCACATTTGGACGATCAAATTGACCAAAAAAATCACGAAGTGCACGATATGCATTTTGATTTGAACGCCCATTTTCATAATAAGCCTGGATAACTTTAACACTCGGACTATTTACTATTACAAAAATTGAGAATTTTGGCTGCGGCAGACTCTTTTGTGGAACGACAAGATGAATTTTCATTAATTCGTGACAAAATTAAGCTTTATATGCGTCAAGCATACGATAAGAACGCTCGGACATACAATCTACGATCTTGTACAAAAGAATTCACTGTAGGACAGGAAGTATACAGACGGACATTTAACCAAATGTAATGCAATACTTGCTCCAGTAGGAATAAAAGCTAAAGTTGTACGGAGACTTGGTCAAATGAACTATGAGTTACAGGATCATGATTCTGGGACTGAGGAAACGTATCATGCGAAGGACATATGGGAGTAAACTGCAACACAAATTTTTTTTATGCCTTTTCCAGCTTCAGTTTTTTTAAATATAAATACTGTATCTGTTTTGTGAGGCTATTAGAATAAACAAAATTTACTACTGGCTCCTTTTCAAATTTTTGAAAATTTGTTTTTTATATTCTCATATTAGCCTTGTGATTTTAATTTGCAAAATCATTTTAAATTTTAATTTGCTGTGTGTGTAAATTTTAATAATTTTACTAGAAAATTTAAAAGAAAAGAAGACGAAATATTCAAATAATTATAAAGAGAATTAGAAAAATTGTATTACAAATTATTATTGGAAAAGAAGAATCATTTCGAAATTATATTGTATATATTCAAAGAATTTTAGTATTGGTAAGAATATATAGAATATAAGATCGGTAAAATTGCATTTTTTTATTCAAATAATTTGTTTTATTCTTAGACGACTCTTTTCACTATTGCTTCGCCAGGTCCTTTGTGTATAAATAGCATAGGGACCTGGATATCTTTTCAGTCGTGGGCACAATTGATTAAAATTAAATTCAAACTTCTATAAAGAAGAAAATAACTGCTATACAATTCCAAAAATCTTAAGTCTAAATTTCATAGTTGCTATTAAAACGCAACTGCATTTATGTTTTCAAATTACTTCTAACCTTAGCCTGAATAATATCATGATTTAAATTAATAGCGTCGGAAAACTTCAATTCTAAACACTGATATACATAAGACAATAATTTCTCATAACTTCATCCTTTCCATGATATTTCACTAAAAATTCACATTTAGTTTCATTACCATTATGTTTGATTTTTGTATGTTAAATTTGTATTTTGCTTCTATAGAAAAAGTAAAACGAAAAATTTGATCGAAATACTAGATACTAGAAATATCACGATATTTATTGAATGTGCAGCATGCAATATTGATGGATCGTGATCCATATTGCAGAATGGCCTAAAATATGAAATCCAGGGGGCTAATTCTCGCATTCGTATGCGAATAAATTTTTATTCGAACGATCGAATTTTTTAACATTTTGGATTCCCTCATTCGATAGCGAATAAAATGTATCGAAATTTCTAATAACGAATGATCATTCGAACGCAACCTTGCGAGTTTCTACTCGTAAGTAAAGAAGCATTCGAAATAACATTTTTTTAGCAAACAGAAGAAAAAAAGAAAATGTTAGTAAAAAAAGTGATACTTACTTTAAAAAAATATCATAATATTAATAATTTTATTACTTTTAGGTCAAAAATATCAAAAATAAATTTTACCTATGCTTGCTTTGTGAGCCTAAAACGTCCTTTGAGTCTAGAAAAACACATATGTACATACATTAACACATACATATGTATGTATGTATTTACTTATACTTATTCAATGTTTGTCAATTTTAAGTGGTCGGAGGTGTTCTTATGTCATTAATGTTTTCAATATCGTCAGAATCAGAAAACGATGAGTAAAAAAATATTTTTAATTTAGAATAATTTCGTTAAAAAAATTTTTCTCAAGTAATTTTTTGCAGAACCATGTATTTTTTGTTTACATTTTATTTTATTCAGTATTGTAAAACGTACTTATTTAAGTTTTTTACAACACTGAAGCAATGAATCGATTCGATTTGTATCGTGTACCATCATTAAAAAATGTTACACTGTCGAAATAAATTTTGATTCGAAAACAATTTCGATCACGACTGCCAGAATTAGCCCCCAGATCGTGGATCTCGTGATAAATATTAAACGTGTAGCATTTTCAGTCAGTAAAAAGCGACAAATAATAATAATTGTGGCCATTAAACTTTTTGCTTCAAACTTTTCTTTCCATCTTTTTCTTCAATGAAAAAGCAAGCAAAATAGCTAAACAGGCTTTCTTTTGGTTTTCTCGCGACACTGATAAACGACCCGCACAGCACAAAAATAACATATGTATATACTGACGCGATAAATATTCAACATGTAGCATACGCCCGTGACCCTTCAATGCTTTAAAATGGATAGCGATCGAAATATCACGATATTTATTGAACGTGTAGCAGTGCCCATAAAGTTACCAAAATGAAAAAAGTTCACATCTCCATATTAGAAACCGTGAAAAGATTCCTCAGCCCATGTTCAGGGTAGAATTGGAACCTGGAGATGTTGCCTTAAAGAAAAACGAGTCCCATCCAATTTACAATCTTATTTATCTTCTGCATCGTAGAATTACCGTGGAGGAACCGCATAAGCGTGTTGGACCCGTCCAGTGTCTTAATTGTCAAGAATTTGGTCACACCAAAGCGTATTGTAAATTGCCGTCTGTTTGTGTTGCATGTGGGGAACTACATGCAACTGCTCAATGTAATAAGTCCAAAACGGACTTAAAAATAAAAAAATGCAGTAACTGTGGAGGAAATCATACCGCTAATTATAGAGGTTGTCCAGTTTATACTTATTTGAAGGGCATAAGGACCAATAAGTCGCCAGTATTACCTGACCATCCTCAACAACCTAATTTCACGTCGAGTAAGAATTTTCCTCAAATTGTACGACCAACTACTCACGTAAACGCTCCTAATTCTAGACAAGTTTCTTACGCAAACGTGGTCAAATCTAATATGCCAGGTCTGGAGCAGGAACCTATATCGCAATATTCTGAGCCACATATCAACAATCTAGAGACAACATTGCAGACACTTGTCCAAACTATGAACACTTTTACGACCACCATGACATCCATGATGCAGGAAATGCTGAAAATGCAATCCACTATCTTGCAAGCCATTTTAAAGAAATGATTTATTTAAAAATTTGTTTTTGGAACGCGAACGGCCTCCGCCAACATAAAAACGAACTGGAATACTTCCTGATGGATAAACAGATTGATGTTATGATGATTGCTGAAACTGACTTGACGTCGACAGGGTACTTCAAAATTAATGGCTACGTGTTGTACGATACTAAAGATCCCCGCGGAAGAGCTTGTGGAGGTTCGGCAATTCTTATAAAGAACAGAATAAAACATTATCTAATGAATAACATAAGTGAGGATTACCTCCAAGCAACAAACATTTGCATTGGATTCTGTCAATACAAATTTGTTTTATCATCGATTTATTCTCCGCCTCGATTCTCAATAAAAGAACACCAATACCATAACTTCTTTAATTCCCTTGGAGCTAGATTTTTAGTTGCTGGCGACTTTAACGCCAAACACACATTTTGGGGTTCACGTCTGGTAACCCCAAAGGGTCGCGTACTCTTCAACACCATTGCTCAAATGGGCTTAGATGTACTCTCAAGCGGACATCCCACCTACTGGCCGACGGACCGACGGAAGATTCCCGATGTTATTGACTTTGGAGTAGTGAAAAATATCCCTGTAGAATGGATGCAAGTGGATCCTTCATTAGACTTGTCCTCAGATCACTCTCCTACTATCATTTCAATGCATTTCCCTCAAGTGTGTGGCTCTCCATTTAGAAACATGACTAAGACCCGAGTAAGCTGGATAAAATACAAAAAGTATTTAAGTTCTCATTGCACGGAAAATATTGTGTTGAGAACTACCGACGATATCGATGAGTCGATTGGCAACTTTACCGAGGACCTTCGACGAGCTGTGCATCACGCTTCCACTTATCACGTTGAATGTAGAAATAGGACAAACAGAACTTATTTATCTGAACTCGAACATCTCCTATCAGAAAAAAGAAGAATGAGAAGAGAGTGGCAACTTCACAGGTCTCCTGAACTGAAAGCTAGGCTACGGGTATGCAGAGATATACTAAGACATTTCTTAGAAACCCAAAGAACGGCTTCACTTACATCCTACTTGGAGGGTCTTGATAGTACCCCACAATCTGACTACTCGTTATGGAGGGCGGCAAGAGGTTTAAAAAGACCAGTGAGAGGAAAACCTCCTTTGCGAAATCCGACTGGTGACTGGGCTAGAAATGATTCCGAGAAAGGGACATTATTTGTTAACCATTTAAGAAATGTGTTTACTAAAAACAACTCAAATAACGTATCTGATTTGCCACCACTCGTTATTAGACCTCCTGTACCTCTAAGACTAAACTTTGGTGATGTCCAAAGCGCTATTGGTACTCTGAACCTTAGAAAGGCTCCAGGTATGGATAAAATCAGCAATAAAATGCTTGTGGAGTTACCTCGTGTAGCTAGAAGAATTATCCTCTTTATCTTCAACGCTATTTTACGCCTAGAATACTATCCTGCAGATTGGAAGGTGTCTATGATCACTATGATTCCTAAGTCAGGGAAGGATCACACCAAAGTAGAGTCATATAGGCCAATTAGCCTATTGCCGACAATTTCTAAACTGTTCGAAAAATTGTTAATGACTAAGTTGATTCCAATTCTGAACGACACTGAATGCATTCCTAATCATCAATTCGGCTTCAGAGCTAAACACAGCACCATCGAACAAACACACAGATTGGTAAATGTGATAAGAGGGTCGTTTGAAGACAAAAAATACTGCTCCGCCCTTTTCATTGATGTGTCCCAAGCGTTCGACAAAGTTTGGCATGACGGTTTAATGCACAAAATAAAATTAACTCTGCCTGCTAACACCCATAAACTTATGGAAAGCTATTTATACGGTCGCAAATTTAAAATCAAAGAAGGCAATTTTTTAAGCCCCGCTCAGCCAATTGAAACAGGTGTGCCACAGGGTAGCATACTGGGTCCTACTTTATATTTGATTTATGCCTCCGACATGCCGTCAGACCCCAAAATCCACACGTCAACTTTCGCAGACGATACAGCCTTTATCAGCGTTCACAAGGACCACCAAGTAGCATCACAGAATTTGCAGAATTATGTTTATAAACTAGAGAATTGGCTAGAGCTTTGGAAAATCAGGGTTAATGAACAGAAATGTATTCATATCACTTTCACATTGCGAAAAGAAACTTGCTCGTTCATCAAAATACATAATCAAATTATTCCTCAACATAATGAAGTCAAATACCTCGGCATTCACCTCGACCGCCGTTTAACTTGGAAGTCTCATATTGAAGCGAAACTTACACAGATGAGATTAAAAGCAGTGCAACTTAATTGGCTAATTGGCAGAAATTCTTCACTAAAGTTGGACTGCAAACTATTGTTGTACAATGCAATTCTAAAGCCAATCTGGTGCTATGGAATTCAATTATGGGGTACTGCCTCAGCATCAAACATTGAAAAAATTCAAAGGGGTCAAAATAAAATTCTACGTATAATTACTGCAGCTCCATGGTATGTTAAAAATTCTCGAATTCACAAAGATCTATGCGTGCCATTAGTAAAAGTTGAATTTACAAAACACGCGTCAAAGTACGTCAGCAAACTTGAACACCATCCAAACCCACTTGCACGAGACATCCTTAACTTTAGTGGCCATAATCGGTTGAGAAGGAGGGATACCCTTGCTTTAACTCAAGCGCAAAATAGATGACTGGAACAGTTGATGTGAAATTTTTTTTAGTATCATATAATTTTTGTCTAGCACTGGCTGGGCTTATTATTTTCTTTTTAGTATTAAGATTTGAATACTTATTGTCATTTCATTATATGAAGATTCAATAAATAAATAAAGGCAATAAAAAAAAAAAAAAAAAAAAAAAAAAAAAAAAAAAAATCTCCACATTAATCTATTTATATACGAAAACAAAATCAAATGAAAGAACACTTTATAATGCTGATGTTATTGTTTGTTTGTTAAACCACAGTTTGCTGTAGCACAGAATTAGTGATTGTTTTATAAAAATTCAATTAAAAATCGAAAGAATATTTGTTAATTTTATTTTTTGTGTGACACAGTTTTAAGAAAGCACAATAAAAACACGTCTTATTCTCACGAAGTCTCTCAGCTTTTTTGATAATTACAACTAATGTAGCTTTGTAGCTACATGCATGGTGAAATTATACCAGGTGACAGCATAGCGCCATCTGATTATTTTTTACTCTATTCGTGGTGAAATTGAAAATGTCAAAAAGTTGTTTACAAATAGTCAAAGTTTATATAAAAACATTACAAAATTATTTTGTTTTTGAAAAATTGAGTTTTTGTCGCTGTTTTAACTGCGTAAAACAGTTTAAAAGTGTTAAAAAAACTATATTATATTAAATAGTGTGTTTGTTTTTTGAGTTGTTTTGCTACAAATGTTAGTTTTTTTTTTGTAAGATAACTATTAAGATTCCTCTTTAAAGTGAGTTTTTTTTTGCTGCAGAAAAATGCGTTGTTGTTATACAATACCTATACATACATTAATTTTGAAAATAAAGAATTTTGCATGTTTTACTTTGCAAAATTACGTATTACTTGTATATTTTAATAAATATTATGCGTAGCTTAAAGAATTCTTTGAGAAAATAAAAGAAACAAAAAAAATCACAATTGTTTTCTGTTTTTATCCATGTTTGTATATTTGTTTTCTTTATTCTATGCCAGATGTTTTTGACAGTAACGAAAGTATTACACAAACAAAAATGTCTGTTGTTCTTGCCTTGTTGTAGCAATGCTGTCACCTGGTATTTAATTTCACCATGGCAACATGTGTATTAACCGATAGCGAATGTTTTGGCACAACTTATCTCAAATGTTCGATGAGTGCTGTCTGTTTGTTTTTGATCTGCATGTGGTACTGCCCAGCAAGCCATATGAGTCCGAAAAGAGTCTTTTCTGACACCTTTTTCAGAGCGTTAACGCTCTTTATGAGCTCAAAAAACAATTATAATTGCTCCGAAAACCTTCTGAAAAGAGGGGCATTACATTCGAAAATGGTCCGTCAGAAAGAATTCTTAGATAATGTCAGAAAAGAGTCTTTTATGAGGGTTTTTTTGGCTCTTAAAGAGCTATTAAATAATGTCAAAAAATAGTCTTTTATGTGGGGTTTTAGTCATTCTTGTGTGGTACAGCTATGTTTTCTTTTTTGTTCAAAGCACAAATAACAGGACAACAACGCTTTGGTATACACATTTTAGGTGGAATTTCTGAGTCATACTGCGTGCCGACTCAGGACAGTAACAAGCAAATTTTTCTTTCGCTCCGAAAAGCTCCTTTGTTGGACTCTTTTCTGACTCCTTTTTTCGGAGCGCTCCGAAAATTATCTTTTGTTGGACTCTTTTCTGACTCCTTTTTCGAAGCGCTCCGAAAATGCTCTTTTGTTTGACTCTTTTCTGACTCCTTTTTCGGAGCGCTCCTAGAATAGCAAACGTCTATTTAAAAAAAAAAAAAGTATGCTGGATGTGTTGTGATGCTGAATGCTTGTGTATTGTATTTCTTGCTGATATTGTTTATGTATGTAAAGGTACTTGTCTTCTTCCTTCTATGTTATCCTTCACTTTCCAGGTATGGCCTATACTAACTAATGCCAAACACTATTTTTCAGTAAATGAGTAATTAATTTTGTCTGGGTTTTATCGTGGCTAGTGTATTAAATTCCTTTCTCCGGGCCATCAAACTCTTGGATCAGCACTGCTCCTAAGCCGTAGTCTTACGCGTCGGTTTGGAGTGTGAGCTTTCTTGAAAAATCGGGTTCTTGGTTCCATCTAAAATGTTTACCTTTCCTCAGCAGTGCGGCCAATGGGTGGACGATCTGCTAGAATTCGTGGACGAATCTTCTGCAGCAAGAGGTGATTCCGAGGCATCTTTTCAGTTCTCTCACTGAAGTTTTTTAATAGCGGCAATCTTTTCGGGATCGCTATTAATTACGCTGTTATTGATCACTTGATCTAGATATTTTTTGCTTTGTGGAAAAACTTCCATATTTCTCGATTAATACTTAATCCTACCTCTCGTAGTCTCCTGAACACCTATTTTAAGATGGTCATGTTCTATTCTAGTGATTTTCCCAGTAGCATGATGTCGTGCAGATACACAAAAACAAGGCTTTCTATTTCAGCACCGATCACTTTGTCTGATATTAGCCCAAAAGGCAAATGGTAAATTGTGCGTTTCTTAGCCGGTCTAAGATGGCGTTTTTCTTTAGTGCCATAACTATAGGAGCACTGTAGGGGATGTTGCTATACAATCATTTTCCAACAGCCGATCTATTTCATTTATTTTCCTTGCAGCTCGGGATTACGTTGCGTGTACCTTAAAAAAAACTTAAATATTACAGCATATAATTTAAAATCGGTTAACAGGTTTTTTGAAAATTCAAACCCGAAAAACGGTTCTCTAGAAAAGTTGGTTTTTTGAATACTCTACTGTAAATTTATTCATTCACTGCTTTAGGCACAGCTTAATAAATATATCACTACTAGCTAAACCCGGTGTGCTTCGCTATCCGTCCCCTCGTTATAAAATAAAACGTATTTATATATTTACAAACATTTATTTATTTAATTTTAATGTATTTATTACAATGCTTTAGGTTTAGTTTGCCCATCAGGAGCATACACATATACACGGGATATTAACCTTGAGCTTTGTTAACAGTCATCGCAAAAGCTGACCGAACAGGAAAAACTTGTTTAAAATCGAATGATGAATATGTTGGTAGCATTGAAATGCGTAGCAAAAGTACATCTGTACCTTTTTATTTTCCTGTTATAATGGTCGCTTTTACTAAATTACATTGCAAAGTCATGGTGAACGATATTACGCAGTAAAATAATTGGCACTCCAATTTTGCAATTGCAATTTTGTTGTAGCACATGTGGTGGAAAGCCTGGCACATCGAGTGAAGAACTCAACAGGATAATTAACGGCCTTAGGGGTTCTTTGATTGATTTGACGCATTTAAAAGTGATATCCATCTTCTCCATATGGAAAAATAATAGGATACTGAAGCGCATCATATGAGCGATGCTTTTCAGGGGGCGAGGCCATGCCCCTTTGTTCACTTACATAGTCAAGAAATTATTATTTCGTAAGAATATCCTATTGTGAAAATTTAATGACGATATTACGATTATTAATTTTCCTAAAAAGGGGCGCGGTCCCACCCACTTTTCTCCTGGTACGTATTCCTAATTATTCCAATACCATATGTACCACATATCATTGACGTAGGTAAAAAAATGCCCAAAATATGGCGATTTAAATTGTTGGGTGCCACCCCCGTTTGTACAATCAAAACTTCATATAACCTATTATTCCTTCCAGAGTCACAGTAAAATGCTGTGAAAATTTCATCAAAATCGGCTCAGCCGTTTTGGAGTCCATGCATTACATACATACATACATGCATTAATTTATATATATATATAGATTTTATATTAAAATTATTCCAAACACTTTTTCAATTCTAGATGCTCCAACCTGTGTACCAAACCAGCCAAGAATATATGGAGTTGCTAAACAAGAAGATGCTAAAATTAAATGTTCTGTTGATGCCAATCCCCCAGATGTTGACTTTAGTTGGACATTTAATAATTCAGCTGAAAGTATTGATGTTGCCACTAATCACATCTCAAGACTAGGTAAGTGCATTTTATTAATATACTATCTGACCGCCCAGGATTCGCTCGGTATTTACTAATCTTTTGTATTTCATATAGAATTAAAAATTAAGACACAAAAATGTCAATAAAAGAAAATATAATAAAGTTTCTTCAAAATTCGATTATTATTATATACAACAACAATTATTAATTAAAAAACAAAAAATCATTTTACAGCTTGATAGTAAACAATGTTTTTAGTTTTTCTATTGGGGCAGAAAATGATTAGTACTGACAGTGTACCGACTCTCGCGCACGGAACATACAATTGACTGTGTGAAAAACATTGGGATTCTAGATTTAACCATATATATTTTTTTTAATTCTTATATCTCAAAAAAACAACTTCGTTTCCAAAAAAAATTTTTTGCTACAAAAGTACCAAAATTTTAAAGGAAAACACTAACATATATTTGGAATTAATATTATTTAAAAACATAAAAACCATTTAAAATCAACCATAACATATAATAAAAAAAACATGGAACAAGTCGGTTTTAGTGGCTTTGCTCAAAAAAAAAAAAAAAATTTCATTAAATAGGTCTTTTAGAGGAGATAACAGCAAAAAAAACATTTGTTGGCGGTCAGGCCTATTTTCGAGGGGGCAGGCCCTTAAAGTTGAAAATATATAGGCCTATATCTCGGAAACTACTGGGTGTCTGATAATTTGTAATACATCAAATCAAAGGTATTTCCAACGATATATTATGATTATAAAATATGGACCGACTATGGGTTAAATCCGAAATGAATATTTTTTGACCAGAATTTTTTTTAATATCTAAAAAAATTAAAACAAGTAAGAGTCCTATATTCGGCTATCCCGAATCTTATATACCCTTCACCTTTGTTGTGGATGCATAATTATATTATATACATACATACATATATTTATTATATTGGTACGTTTTTACCTTTTAGAAACGGTGGTTTATTTCCTTTAAAGAAACCGAATTCTTTTTAATTGCAAAATAAAAGCGTCAAGTAGTTTAAAGAATATATAACGAGTCTTTATTTATTTAAATGTACACAAACACAATTAAAAATGAACACACTGTCTTTTACACACTTATATTACGGTTTAAGAACACACTTAAAGTTTGAGAGCACTTTGATGTTTACACAGCAATGACTCACAATAAACTGATTCATTTCGTTGGCCGTGTTAGTCTATTTATACAGCAATCATAATTTCTGAAAGGTTCGAAACTAAGATTATAGAATGTTCGTGACTGCAAGTCTAGAATGTTCGTGTCTAGAATATTCAGCCAAAGTCGTTAAAACTCAATGTTGCCAGTTTATAACAATAATGTTTAATAATCAAAACTACTACAAATGCTAAACAAGTTGTATGTCGATAAACACGCCATCTGTTGATTACCCAACAAACCAAGGCATAATCAAAATGTAACTAAATTTAAGAAATAACTTATAATTAAGAATTTTCTACAACATTTCATAATCATACTTATGATGGGGTTATGTTATTGTAAATTATGAAAACTTTTAAAATAATCCTTCAAAAACGCTTCGTATAACAATAGTATTTGCAATTATACTTACTATATACTAAGTAAGAAAAACAAGATTTACAAATGTGATTATAAAAGACTTATACTCGTAATAGTTTTGTAAGTGTTTTCGGTAAAAAGATCCCGTTATTTTATTTCTTCATTTTCTTATTATTGTTCTTCTTTATTTCAGTCTTTTTCTTTTGTTTGACAAAATCAGTGTATTACATTGTTTAAGAGTGGTATTTTAATATTTTACAAAATAAAAATAATATCAAATTTGTGTTAAAAAAGGTAATTATAATTAAATTCTAAAAATGCCATATAAATTAAAACACAGTGTTCGAAAGGAATCAAAAGAAATTGTTGAATTGCTTTTAAATGTTAAAAAACCTAAAATAAACGATTCTAGTGAAGTTCCAGCCAGCTCTAGTCAGATTAGTTTCAATTTTAGTGATGCAAATTTGGGTGAAAGTGAAAACGAGGTTTCAACACACTTAAACACTTTGTTTGATTAGCGCCATCTGTTTATGCGAAAATTAACTGTAACAATATTAATACACTTAGTTTTTTTGATGAAATTTTCAGAGGTTGCCTCGGTTTTTTGCTCATATCTCCCTTATTTGAGTAAGGATTTTGCTGATTTTAAATAGCAAACTTCTCGAAAGCATGTCTGACAGAATTATTGAAGATTTGGATCCCGAAGATATCTGTGAAGATTTGGATCCCGAAGATATCGACTCCGCTATCTATAAGGATCCAGAATATATATATAGAATCGGAAAATTATATTGTGGAAATTACAAACGGAATGACAAACTTATATATAGCCTTCTCATGAAGGTGAAGGGTATAAAAAAGTCTATGTAAGTGTTATTTTAGTTTCTTAATAGAAATAGCAAAGACATTAAGCATTAATTTAAGGTATCATATGTGTCTGTAGGTACTATATTCATAGATTTATAAGATCTGAAAAATTAAAAAACCACATTTTTAAAATTTTGTATACAGGATAGGATTTTTCCCCTATGGTATACAGAATAACGGCTTTGCATTGCACAAATGTCCTGTATTGTCGTCCTACGGCCGGGCGGAAGAATTTTCTCCTCCATGGTATACAGAACACCGGCTTCGCATAGTACAGATTGTATTTTTTTTTATGGTGAAATGTCATAATCTTTCTTATATATCTTCGGATTTATATTACCTACATGGTCATGTTATACCTTAAATTCTTGACTTGAAAATATTGTAATTTATTTACTTACTTATATAGACTTTTTCCCGAATTTTTTAAAAAAATTTCGGATCAAAAAATAATTTTGCAAAATTAATCAATAGGTGGTCGATATAAATAGGTCATGTTACATATCGTTGGAAAGGTCTGTAAAATACCTATCATTTGATATATATATTCTAATAAAAAAATATAGTTTTCAAGATAAACCTAAATATATAACAAACTTTGGAGCCCCACCCACTCGAAAATAGGCGTGACCGCCCCAATTTTTTTTATTTTAATTAGAATTTAAAATTCTATTAGTGATAAAATTTTGATAGTGATTTGAAAAAAGTTACTAAAACCGTCTTAAGCCAAAAACATGAGATCTTTACAAAAATATCACATACATTTATAAATTTATTTCTTATTTAAATTTAAAGCCTTTTCTTTTATATATTATTTATATTAATACTTCTTGATAAATTTTAGTTAGGCTCGAGTTCATTAAATTTAATTTTCATTAAATTATTTTTACTGAAGTTAGGAATTACAACTTGAAAAATTTATTATTAAAAATTTTTGATAATTTTTCTTGACTAGGATTCGAACCTGGGTTGTTGAATTTACATATGTTTCGAGAAATCCCACTTTCTCTCATCAGAATTCTTTGCGTTCTACCACCTACACCACTGCGGTGCCGGTCAGCCAACAGACAAACATCAATCCTCTAACCAGTGTTAGTTCTGGTAGTTCGAAGTTTTTGCTGTAATTATCATTTGTTTATTAATTTCTATTCATAATTGTTTTTTCCCTTTTCTTCAGTTTTTTCGTATTCATGTCAAGACTTCGTCTCGAAAACTTGAATACATTTGTTTTTTGTTTATTATGTTGTTGTCCACTTTCGTACAACATGTAAACATTATGGCTTGTGCCCTAGCTATTTTTATAGAATAATTATTCATTTCATTATCGAACTGTTAAATTTTTACTTCTTGATAAATTTTAGTTAGGCTCGAGTTCATTAAATTTAATTTTCATTAAATTATTTTTACTGAAGTTAGGAATTACAACTTGAAAAATTTATTATTCCGATAAATTTAAAACTTTTTGGCATCTCAAAAAAACTTGCAAAAAAAAGTGAAAACTTCACAAATGGTAACGCTGCATGAAACTAAATGAACTAACTATACTATAGTTGTTTCTTTTCTATCAGTTTTTCTGTATGTTTGTTCTTTTCGTTCACTTAGTATTTTGTTCAAGTGTCTTTTATTTATTTTGTTCAATATTGCCACTCGAAAATTTTCTAATGTGTGTAGTAATTTATAAAGTGAGTGCAGAGCCTAGCTGACAGAGTTTCTTTACAAGTTACTTATGTCAAAAATAAACTTTTTCAAGTGTTTTTGCCAGTAGTACATTATTTTACACAAATAAAATGCCTGTTGTTTCTGTATTGTGTTGCCGATTTCCACTCACCTTGTATATTTACACCAGTGGTGTTCAAAAATAAAAATGAAGATGTATTGGTGAGAGATTTTGCCCAGAAAACATATTGTCAAACGCTTAAAATAAGAAAAAAAGAAAGAATTTTTTGCCAAATATAAACCCCTAAAAAGAAACATCAGGGACCGTAAATAATAATTATCAATATCAAAAAATTATTTTAGAACAGTTATTTTGAGAAAAAAAACAAAAAAAGTTCATCTAAAACAGCGGCCGCGGGCGGCAATCAGCTTAAATAAACGTTTATTAGTGTGTACATTGCGTAAAAAGAATTAGGCAAATGGAAATAAATTTTAATTTTTAACTAAACTCATATGTCACATATTATATACATGTGTATGGCAACATCGTTTTAAGCGGCAAAGTTGAAAAAATTCTACTTCTGCTGTCGGCGGATACATGCCACTTACATTGGCCTTCTACCATAACCCTTCTTTGCACATGCAAGTGCTGTGTACGTATTATATACGAAAACTTATTCGAAAAACTCGAGTAGCTCTGCAAGTGCAAAAAATGTGAGTGTATTATTAAAAACTGTGAGTGTATTGAGTTTTTCGAACTTGCACTTGCATGTGTAAATACCGGGTAAGATATATTCACAACCTGCCTGTTCTTATTTATTTGCAAATAAAATATCTAAATTTGTACAGCATACTTTAGGAGGCTTTTTTTAATTAACGTTGACTGGACTCACAAAAAAAAAATCCGAGTTTTACCCGAAATTCTTAAAAGTTTTTTTCTTTACAAACCATTTCCTGAGAATTTCAAATCGAATAAAAAAATCAGCCAAATCGCTCTAGCCGTTCTCACGTGATGCCATACATACATGGCATCATATCTATATATATGCATATATATAGAAGATAATTTCAGTGATTTTTGGTTAAGAGATACTTCTATTTCAGTTTTGTTTCATCGGTTTTAGAGCTATTTTCGAAATATCATTTCAAAAGTAGTTATATGCTTACTAGCCTTGCCAGTTTTTTTTACAAAATATCGGGACAATCTTTCAAAACAGTAAAAAAAAGCGGGATTCTGGAAACTTTCGCGGGACAAATAAAAACAACTTAAGTATTTATTTCAAGTATTATTATTTTTTTAAGAAAATAATATCAAGAATATGAACAAGTCTTCAAGGTACACAGTTTTCTGTAATTCATATATAAAAACAATATAAATAATAAATAACAATTTACTTAATCTATAATTAAATTGAATGCAATTTTTTATATATGTGCACATTTTATCAAACAATACTATAAAAAAATATGTACATATAGAGTAAAAACGATAAACTAACCAGAGTTATAGAACAAAAAGAAAACTAATTGTATGTAAATGATATGTCGCGACCGTATAATGACAAGGTTCTAACTCGCATTTTTCTCAAAATTGAGTTATATGTAGGGTTTCACTCAACATCGTCTAGAGTATCGAAAAAAACTCCATCTGAGTTGTTTAAGTGTATTTTAGGTAGTATTTTAAAAATAAAGTTCTATCGTACCAAATTTTTATAATCATAGCCTGAACAAGGTTCTATGTTTTACATTTTGAACCTTGTCACGTAACATGTTTGCTTTTTAACTCATTTACTCGTATTCTCCATTTGTTTAACCATGGTTCCACAGACCTTAGATAGCTATCTAGTATACTAGATTTTCATGCGAGTTAATAATTGCGGTATCATCAGCAAATGTAAAAATAGTTAATATATCGTTCAGAGGTGTAAATCAAATAGAGGGTAGGTCCAAGAACACTTCCTTGTGGTACTCCTGCTCCAATCCTATATTCTCTTGTCACGTAATCGTTGTACTTAACTGTAAATAAGCGGTCCGATAGATAAGATTCCAATAGTTTATGGGTACATGGTGGTAGCAAGCATTTTATTTTATATACCAGTCCTATGTGCCATACTTTATCGAAGGCTTGAACGACATCCAAAAATATTGCTGAACAATATTTCTTTAATTCAAAGGATTTTCTTATTTCTCCGGTTATACGATTAACTTGTTCAATTGTTCCGTGGCGTTCGCGGAAACCAAATTGGTGAACTGGGATTATATTTTTCTCATTTAAAAATGGTATGATTTTCTTTTGGAACACCTTTTCGAATAGCATAGATAAGCAAGGAAGTAAGCTTATTGGTCTATATGAGGATAGTACGGTCAAGTCTTTACCTGGCTTTGGTATCATTATTATCTGAGAAGTTTTCCAATTTGTCGGGAAAACTCCATGCTTAAAGATCGCATTAAATATTATAGACAACACAATTATTGCCACACTCGGTAGGTTTTTAATCATAGCAGGCGTAACTGAATCATTTCCAGGTGATTTTCTTAATATTATATTATCCTTGATTACTTCTTTAATGTCTTCTGGGCTTATAGCTAATATGTCATCATTAGATAATGTTGACACAGGTGGCTCTTCAAGTTCAGAAATAGTTGTTGGCGAGTTTGGTTGAAAGACTGTATTTAGATGGTCAGCAAAAAATGTAGCCTTTTCCTCTGTGCTACTAGCCCAAGTACCGTCAGCTTTCCTTAAAGGGCTTTGCCCCTCTACCGGTGGCTTGATATTTTTCGTTGCCTTCCAAAGGTAAAAATTTGTATGTTTGGTATTTGTCAAACATTGAATGTAATTTCTATTTCTGCGATCCTCTTCCAATTGAAGGGCTTTTTTCAGATTTGTACTAGCAGCAGACAGCCTCTGTTTTGCAGCAGGTGATCTATTTTGTTGCCATTCCCTTCTGAGTTTTCTCTTTTCGAAAAGAAGTCGTTCAATATCTGAGTTGGAAATGTGCATATTAGTTCTAGGAAATGTTTGACTCTTAGAATGATTAAGAGCCGATACCATTAATGACGTGAATAATAATAAGATAGTATAATTGGGGAATGATCAGAAGATAAATCATATGCTATTTCTGTAGATATTGAATTTCGATTTATATTTCTTGTTATGGCAAAGTCTATGACATCAGGAATTTTTTTAGGATCAGTAGGCCAGTATGTTGGTTGTCCAGGGGACACAAAATCCAAGCCATTTTTACGAACAAGCAATGCTTTATAAAGCTGTGTACCTCTGAGATTCATTAGTCGAGAGCCCCAATAAGTGTGTTTGGCATTATAGTCGCCACATGCCAGAAAGCGACCTCCTAGCGTGCTAAAGAATTCGTCAAACTTCTCCTTTGTCACTGAAAAGCGTGGCGGGCAATATATCGCGCTTATATTTAAATCTCCAGCAAAACTTTCGAGATGAATGGATGTTGCCTGCATATAGTCTTTTGAGAATTCATCTAGGGGATAATGTTTCAAACGATTTCTAATTAAAATGCCAGTACCACCATGTGCTTTACCATCTGGATGATTTGTACCGTAGAATGTATAACCTGAAATAAAAAAGTTATACCTGTTGGTAAGATGAGTTTCCGAAATCAATAGCACGTCGATGTTTTTATTCTGCATGAAATGGGATACCTTTGATTTGTGTTGGTTTAAACCGTTTGCATTCCAGAAACATATTCTCAAATAACTCATTTTTTTTGTTAAGAGGATTTGCATCATTTGGTTCTGCGCTCTTAAAAGCTCTTGTATTGTGTTTTGCATCGATCACATAAAGTTTGTCATATTTTGATTAAGAGAGGTAATATTCTGGGTAAGCGCCTGCATAAGTGCTTCCAACCCTCCCGTATTTTGGGGAACACTAGGTTGCTGGTAACCCATTCTCAAAACATTGGCATAGGAACCTGCTCCATTTTTAGGCTGTTCAATTTGAGTGGATTGTAGATTTAATTGAGTTGAGGCTGCATTTTTGTTCAATAACGGAACTTCAGAATTGACTGGTATATAGGTGTTTACAAATTTGTCGGCTGGTACTTCAGAAGTTTTCCCTCTTATTGGCTTTTGCCTCTCACTTAATCTGTTCAGTAGCTCCTTATAAACTGGGCACCCTCGGTAGTTGGCTGAATGATCGCCACCACAGTTGCCACATTTTCTACTGAGACAACTTTTCAGTTGATAGGTATAAAAATTCTTTTTTCTATCATTTAGATTTGAGAGATTTTTCTATAAAAATCCTCAATGTATACGACTATTTTCATCTCTTGCACACCGCCTTTTCTTATTGGAACAATATGGAAATTATTTTTTCCAATGAGTTCAACAAACGTTTTGACCAAATCATTCGAGCTGGACTCACGCAAATATATTGGTGGTGGCTTTAATGATTTTTTTTACGTAATCGCCATCCTTTCCACTCTTATTATTATCTTCCTCACTCAAGAGTGCGAAACGATTGCCTATCAAGGGATTTTCAGCTATCTTCTGTTTCTTGACAGCCTTTCCATTATTTTGGGGACTTAAATGTCTTTTATTAATACTTATATATCTAAGCATACCTGGTAGTACTGGTGATTTTAATGTACTTATCTTTTTCTTTGGAATATCTCCCTTCAGTGTGCCATCATTATTTATTGTGGTTTGTTTAGTGTTAAAAACATTCACACTCTCACTATTCTTTGTTAGTGGATCACTAGCTTGCTTGTTAACAGTATTTGTTTGTGTTTTTAAAACTGGTGTAGTTGTTTTTGTATTTATATTTTTCATATTTTCTTTTATGCTTTGTTCTACAGTGTAGAATCTACACCAGTGATGCCCAAGGTAGTAGTATTGGTGAGAGTTACAAAATAACACTGGAAGAAAACAATTTGCTATTAATATTATTTAGTCGTCAGCGAGATTGCGACGAAAGCACATGTATGGCGGGTGTTGTCATTTTTTTTTCTGTTTCTTTGTTTAACAAAAGGAAAATGTATGAATGAAAATTAATGAATGTACATATTTTAGTGATGAATGTATTGATAGATATAAATATATATCTATAATACATACATACATATATAATTTATATATGCGGACATCTGGATATTATGATATATTTTGAAATAAAAAGATTCTTCGGAATGTTTATAAATTTTTCCTCAATTAATCATTGTTCAATTTGCAATTAAAAAGTAATAAAATCTTCTATGTTGATACTTTTATTGCAGTTACGCAATAAAAGTATATTTCTCAAATTAGAAGAATTCAGCTTATTGCGTTTTTTCGAGCAAATATAATTTAAATCTGAAAATATTTGTTCGCATAGATAAGTTGATGGAAATAAAGATAAACACTTCAATGAAATCTTTTTTATTTCAGGATATATTGTGCCATCCAAATTTTTCCAGAATTCTATATTGATAAAATTATCCGGGAAATCTAATTCACTTCGAAGTATAATAAGTTCTGTTTGGATTGGAAATTCGTACTTTAATATATCGCATTTAAAAGGGTTTTGAAAAATATCCATTAAATGCTGAATATTTTCAAAATCCTTAAACCTGTCATCAAAGTTATTAAAAAGCGTTTCTAATATTTCCAGAAGTTCAAACTTTTTAAAGATTTTCTCCTTGTCGTAAATAACAGAAGTTTTCGGAAAGTCGGAAAAGTCTTCAGAATCAATTTGAGCTGCAAGTAGAAATAGCTGAGTTTTAAAATCTGAAAGAATTTTAAACATATCAGAAATATTATTATCTTTTCCCTGCAGCTTCAAATTCAACTCATTCAAAATGTTGCATGTCTGTTAAAAACGCCATGTCTAAAATAAATGAATAATCTTTTAAATATTTTTTTTCGGTTATTTCTATATTTTCAGCTTCTAAAAATTCAAATACTTCATTTCTAAGCTCAAACAATCTATTAATACTGTTGCCTCGGCTTAACCAACGTACCTCAGTAAACATTAATAGATCGTGGTGATAAGTATTTGAATTTTTTAGAAATGTCACAAATTTTCTATGAGTCAGTGAGTTATGACCGCCCCTTATCCTATTTATTATCCGCTCAGTAGCCTTTATGACCGGATGCTTGGATATAAATTTAGAAGCAAGAGCAGCCTGGTGTATTATACAGTGCAAGGTATAAACCTCAATTTCATTTTTTTTCATCTGGCCAACAAATCCATCATGTTTGCCCGTCATAGTGTTCGCACCATCCGTACAAACTCCCGTTAATTTGTTAGAATCAACAATGGAAAGAAGTTTTGCGTTGACGACATCGAACAATAATTTGCCGGTTACATTGCCAT
Organism: Bellardia bayeri; assembly: GCA_950370525.1. Taxonomy (NCBI): domain Eukaryota; kingdom Metazoa; phylum Arthropoda; class Insecta; order Diptera; family Calliphoridae; genus Bellardia; species Bellardia bayeri. The sequence goes on along the minus strand of OX493264.1, from coordinate 49,425,374 downwards.
AAAATGTTTCAACAGAATATATTGACTCGAAAACATTGTACTCTGAATCAACGCAACGAATGCAGATTACAAGTTGACAAAGGTCATTAATATCGGTGCTCTCATCAATACAGAATGAAAAAAATTCACAATTTTTTAATTTTTCTCTTAATGCCGATTCCACAATCGCACCCAAATAAAGAGAACGCCGGGTTATACTATTGCGGGACAAAGGTAATTTTTCAATGAAATTTGTTTTATAATGAAGTTTTTCAAAAACTTTACTCAATATATTTTTTACAAATGTCCCATCTGAAAATGGCCTTCCCTTTTTTACAATATCTAAACTTATTAAGTTAGATAAACCCATTTTTAAATTCTCCTCCACGATATCTTCATAATTTTTTTCAGATTCAATTACCCATTCTTTCAACTTTTTAATAAAAATTTTCTTAAAAATTTTAAATTGTTTTTCTTTTTCTTCCCCCTGCAAATTATTCATATCTTTGTGAATATCTTCAAAATGTTTTTTTAAATTATATGTCTTAGTTTTTTTAAATGTCTTATGACAAATAAGACATTGCATGTCATCAAAAGCATTTTGCAGCATAAAATACTTTTCGGGTGACATCATTAATATTTCACAATAATTTAACTTCAAGTGTTCACTAAGTGCTGTCTCGATGACTATTAAATATGTTTCGTTAAAATGGTTCGACCTCGACTTAAAATTCGACATGCGGCTTTAAATAGTGAAAAATATGTATTAAAATAATTATAAATGCCTTCATGTTAATCACGTGTTAATCCAGATATCATAACACCGTTACTGATATTTTGCAATAAAACCATATTTAATAATAAAAAAATCAAGAGGGGTTACTCTCTATTGCGATGCGAATTGAAATCAATTTGTACACTTATCGCATCGAAATAGAGAGTAACCCCCAAGATTACTCGACTTAAAATTATTCAATCCTTATTCCATTATTTTTCTTAAATTTGACTTAATTTTATGTCATTTTGCTTTCCCTTCTTTGTTCCTAAAAAATTTTAATAATATTAGTTGTCTCTTATCTTGAATTATGCCCATATAAGATACACAATTTCTGCAAGTGTATTTTGTCTCTCCCACTCAACATGCTGATTTCCTATTGGTTGATTGAAGATCAAACAAAAGAGCGTAAGTATACGTGTGAGTTCAATTTGCTGATATCAGCCACTACTGGGCATCAATGATCTACACATAAATTAGATGGTGATATTGTTTGTGTAATATTTTGTTCATGTAATTGTATCATGGGGGAACAAGAGCGTGCTCTCTCAGCTGGTTTGGCAGTTAAATAATTTTTGTTGTAGCTGGGGTCATTTATTTTTTTGCTTTGATCACTCTCCCGGTTTAGGAATATGTAGGCATTTCTGCCGTTCACACTGAGCCTTCTCTCATCATGAGAATTCATGTGCTCTTAATAAATTTGCCACTGTTTTCTTTTTCTGTTTTTTTTTTTATTTATTTATTTATTTTGTTGGTTTTCCACAGTTTATTTTTTGTATAACTTTATATAATTAAGAATTAGCGTCCATTCGTTTATTTAAAAGTTTTAAATAACAAAAAAAAACCTATTTAATATTATTTTAAACTTGCGGAGTAAAATTAAACACGTCCGTACACTTACACTGTTTACGAACAAGTCATATTAAGCTTTGATTTGCAAAATGTCATTAACTGTCCCAGACCAGAAATAAGTTCGTTTTTTATAGACGTAAGCTAAATATTTATAATCTAATAGCTAAACTCTTACTTACTAATTGTTTTCAAACAAATTGTATATTTAACTTGAAGTAAAAACTTCGAATAAATTTTTTTTAAAAATTGTTTAATACTCGCAAGAGGAAAAATTCTCATTTAATATATAAAAAAAGTTAAAGAATTTGAAAATTTTTTAAAAAATTTTTTATTCGAAGTTTTTACTTCAAGTTAAATATACAAATTGTTTGAAAACATTTATATACACTACAATTTATTTTTGTATATTTCTTTTATATATTTCAACGGAAAGCTATGTGAAATATATAAAAGAAAATGCATTACATTTTGCTGGTGTCTCTTTGTATATTTTTTTGTATGATTTTACATTTACGTTTTCCAACGGAAAGCTATGTGAAACATATAAAAGAAATATACAAAAATAAATAATAGTGTATAATTGTTTTCAAACAAATTGTATATTTAACTTGAAGTAAAAATTTCGAATAAAAATTGTTTAGAAATAAATAACATAAAAAGTATAGGGAACAAAAAGGTAAATATGAAAAGAACTAATTGTATTTAAAAGAGGTTTTGATATTATTACATATTATTGACATTTGAACAATTGTTATTGTTTGCTAGTACGAATGAACAACGCATTCTTATTGTGAAATTGTTTTACCAAAATGGTGAAAGTTTTGCGGTTACAGTTCGCAAATTGCGAACAATTTGGGGTCACAATAATGCTCCAAAAGAGTCAGCTGTAAAGAGATTAATGGATAAATTTGCCGAAACTGGGTCTGATAGTGATGTAAAGACAACAACGCGCCTTCGACCAGGTCGATCGACCGAAATGTCGCAGCTGTACGTGATGATCTTTTTTTTATGAAAATGAGGCAGGTCAAGCGCAAACAGTCAATGGTGTTCGGTATCGTGAAATGATAACCAGTTTTTTCTTGCCTAGAATTGAAGAAATGAATGTGGAGGGCATATGGTTTCAACAAGACGGTGCCACATGTCATACAGCCAGAGAAAGAATTCAATTGCTGCATCAGTCATTTCCCAGTATTGTTATATCGCGTTTTGGAGACCAGAATTGGCCGCCTAGATCGTGCGATTTAACACCTTTAGATTTTTTTCTTTGGATAAGCCGACGACGACTCAAGCCTTAAAAGAGGAAATTGGACGTGCATTAATGAAATACCGCAGCATTTATGCAAAAGGTCATTGAAAATTTCATTAAAAGATCGCGTGTGTGCCAGCAAAACCGCGGCGTCTATCTGCACGATATCTTGTTGTATACAGAACCTCATTCTGTCTACTTTACGATATAATAAAGTTTCACGATCTGTGTTTAATTTAAAATTTAAAAATTGCGTTCTAGTTGGGACACCCTTTAATACACTTTTGTTTTGAATGTATCCAAAAACTCAAAACAGTCAATATCAAAATTAAAAAAAATATTTGGAGTTCTGATTTAATTAAATGTGAAGAGCATCTATTTCTTGCCTCGGACCACTTCAAAGACATTTGCGAAAATACCCGTTCAGTATAGCAATTAGAAGATGGTTCACTTAGCTGGAAACTTACAATTTTGTATATACATATTTATCAACTCATTACTGTTGAACTCCCATTTTTCTACAGTTGTACTACAATTATTGTTAATCGAATCTACACATGATTTTAGAAGATTTACTTCTTCATAGAGTTTGTCTTCATTTATTTTTATATTTAGCATTGTACTCACATTGAGAAAATCATCATTTTCAAAATTACAATTAATAAATTGTAATTTTAAAAAAGTATTATTTTCAGAAAAATCAAATAGAGATTGTAGATGTACACGGGCGGTTGAGTATATAATAAATAATATTGGGGGTTACTTAAGCTGTGTTCACATTATGTGTATTTGTGATGTGGACTGTCACTTTTTCGCATGTCAAATTTGTACATACATATAGTCTGAACACCTTCAAACAATATCATGTGTTATTTCTCTGTGTGCAATACATATGACATTTTTGTATTTAATACTCTTCACAGTTTGAGGACTCTTGTGAGTCATCGCAACGCCTTGAAAGTGATGTATCTCCTGCACAAGTTAGCAAAAGAAGTAAAGTAGAGAATCATACGCCCGTGTCAAGCCGCAGCATGAATCAGGAAGATGCTGTACTTGAAGCAGAAGTGAATGCTTTACAAAATGTTTGCAGTGCCAATAAGATTTCTGTTAATAAGAAAGATGAAGCTTTTTGTAATTTTATTAAATTAGAGCTTAATGAAGTTACTAATGAATGCATTAAAGATGATTTAGTAGAGACGATCACGCTAGCGGTTTTCGAAGCCAAGCAAAAGCAATGAATGCACACCAACACAAAGGAAAACTTTTCCGATTTCAATTCAATGTTATTACAATATAAGTATTACTTGGATGTTTGAAAATACTTACTATTATATACTTTAATGTGTGAATTAAATACATTTTTATTTATTAATTAAAATATTTATTAGAAAATTAAAAATTGACTTTTTTCAGCATCATTTTGCCAAGGAACTGTACCCACTGTATTAAAATATTCGGAAAATGTATCCCGTAACTTTTTTCCCCTCATCTCCTGAACGGTTAATTTGGCTCCTTTGAAGATTAGTCATGTTCACTTTATTTCGCCAGGTTCCTTTTTGAAAGCTCAAAGTGTTCGTATTTTCTGAATCCAACATCTTTGAATCAATCCTGTCTCGTTTTGTAATGAAATTGTGCAAAGCGCACGAAGCTAGTTATTTTTTCCACTTTTTCGATTTCCAAGTCTATTTCCCTTTGAAATATTTGGAATTTATTTGCCAAAATTCCGAACGCATTTTCAACTACTCGGCGTGCCTGGCTTAATCTATAGTTGAAAATTTTGTTTGCATTTGCTGACCTCTCCCCATAAGGTTTCAACATTCTTCATGTCAACCGGAAAGCGTCATCTGCCACAAATACAAAAGGAACTTTATTGTTTGTCCCAGGTAAATAATCATCCAAAGGAAAATCGAAAAGGTCTTTTGTTATGGCTTCACACAGTGACGACTCATTAAATACTGCTGCGTCGCACAGTGGCGCCCTTAGAGCAAACGAGGTTACAAAAATCAAAATTTTTATGAGCGCCGACGAAGTTTTGAATAAACCCATTTTATAGGAACGATTTTTCATCGATTTTAAATATGCCACTCTTAATAATATCGCAGTTTTAGTTTAGAAGATATAACCGTTCAAAGTTGACTGACGCGTCATTTGCTCTTCCATTGGAACCAACATTTACATATAAAAAGTTATAGTTTGCGTCCACAACGGCCAGCAGTATTAAGCTATGGAATCCTTTATAATTGTAATAGAATGAATGATCATAGTCGACTTTGCTCTTGATCGCAATATGTTTGCGATCTTAAAAGAAAATGTTGAAAATTTATTTAAATAGTATAGTATAATTCACACATTTATAAGATTAATACCTATGGCACCCAAACAAAAAGGAAAATTCCATTTCAGCTCAAAATCATCGGCAATTCTCTTTCATTCACTTGCAATTCGAGAAACCTTTTAAATATATTTGTTTGCTCAGTGCACAGTTTACGTTAAATTTTTCGAATTTATACATACCTTTAAAAAATCATCTTTTAGGTCCGAGTAAATGGCGTCAATCGTTTCCGATATGATTACGGAAATAGCTGCTTGCGAAATACGAAATCCATATGCTAATTGTGTGTATTTTTCTCCAGTTGCTAAAAATCTTAAGGTCAAAAGTAACCTAAATAAAAACATTTTTTAAATATGATCAGTAAAATCTACAATAACTTGGTTATACACAGCTTTACCTTGCAGTACGAGAAATAGCCTCACGCATTACAGTGTTTTGCTTAGAGATTAAGGGAGACACTTTTCCCAACAACTCGGAGAAGGACATATAGGACATTCTCGCAAAATTTTTGAACGCCTTTGGGTCTTTCAAACGCAGTTCGTTCATAGCCACTGATGCGAACCCTAGTCCAGAATCCCTTCGAAGCAGCCACTTATGACTTCATAAACACCGATTCTTTTTGAATTTTTTTTTTGTTTCTTTTTTTTTATTTTTATTGCAGATATTACTGCAATAATGCTGGACGGCACAATTTTTTATTAGCAGTTGTTACATCCATTTCACTTTTAAGAACTGTATAATTTCAGCAGTTTTATAATTAAAACAATTTATACACGTTAAAAAGTCAGCTTTTGTTTACATTTAAGCCTAGTACTCTGTTCAAATTTGGGAAAAATGTTGAGCAACATTAATTATTTCATACGGAAAATTTGACGTGTAGCCAATGTTGCCTATCACGCGAATTTACATAATTTGACGTTTTTTATTGAAAGTACGCCACATTGTTTTACTTATGTAAACAAAACACATATGTTTTGCTTTTTTGTAAATTTACATTGAAACTAAATAAAAGTTAAAATATTTAAAAATCTCTGTTGAACCGAAATAGTTAAATAAAAATGAATAAACAAATATTACTGGCCGCTTGTGCAGCAGCACAACAAGTAATAGATATTGTTGTTGCGACCGAAGAGCTTTTGGATAAAAATTCCACGTGAAACAATTGCTACTATGCTTTATAGGTTATGTCATAAGCATTGTACTCTGTTCAAATTTGCGAAATTTGTTGAGCAACATAAATTATTTCGGTTGAAAATTTTGATAATTAGCAAGTTAGTTATGCAAGATTGTTTCTTTTGTGTAAACAAAAACCATATGTTTTTGGCTGTTTTTTTTCAATTTCGTGCGAAATAAGTGCCGCTTACATTATTTCACAGTTGGAAAAAAATGTTGCCATATACATTTTTTTGTTGAAAAAACATACTGCCAGAAACATTTCATAACTTTTCACAATAAGAACAGAGTACAACTTCAGCAGCATTAGTTCGCATTTATTTCGCATCAATTCTTTTTATATGGGCTTTTGATAGTATTTCGCACGAAATGATGAACAGAGTACCATGCTATACGGAAAAACATAAGCAGGTGTGATAGCAAAAATTTTGAATCGTATGTAAAATGGAAATTTTGACATACATACGGAATTACATATGTGTAAGAAAAGTAACAGTACATATGTAAAATACATCCCGTCTGATAGGACTTTTACCAATTTCTAATATTAATGTTGCCTAGATTTTCTCAAATTGCCTGGTGTACCTGAAGAAATTTTCGATTTAAAAGTTTTTCAAGTCTTCAGGATCGGACTGCAGTAGAACAAAACAAGTAAGAAAGTATAGTCGGCCAAGCCCGACAAAATAATACCCTACACCCACTGTATAAATGCAAAAACTTTTAAGAAAAGGGCTATATGGGAGATATGTCCTATTATAGACCGATCATCCAACAATTTAGTAATTTGACTTTCGTGAATATAAATATTATGTATGTTATGCTTTATCTCGATATAAGTAAATACTTTTAAAATATTTATGGAGGTCAAAGTGAATTACGGGGAGGGTCTTATATGGGAGATTCGACTAATTACGGACCGACCATTATAAAATTAGGTGTCATCATTTCTGTATATATGAAACAATTTTCGGAAGTGGGCCTTATATGGGAGCTACGTCTAATTATGAACCGATCTGCAGAAAATTTGGAGATGTGATTTGGCTTCATTTGCCACTTATTTGTGATGAAATTTGTTTGGTTCCTTGCATAATTCAAACACTTATGATCGGTAAACACCAAATTCGGGAGGACATTTGTATGGGGGCCAGCTGACCTCTGCGCACAAGCTTTACATGGTCAGCCAGCCAGAAATACGGATATTGTGTTGGACCAATATTTCTGGGCATTACAAACATCAGCACAAATCCCCACTACGGTGGTGTAGGGCATAAATACATTATATGTATGTACGTGAAAGCAAGCACGTTTGTCCACTATTTTTTTATTGTAAGATAAATATTAGAATCTATGAGTATATATTGGTGAATAAAAAGACCTCTATATGAATCATTTTTTATAGGAGATAAGATTTATTTTAAATGCCACAAACATTTTTTAAACAGCAAATTTTTTTAAGAAATTAAAGAAGTACTATTGTACTTAAGCGAATTCCACGGCTTTAGTTCTTTTTAGTTATCCCATCGGCCTTTAATTTAAATAATTGCAAATTTTCAAGCAGTTAGTTAACAACAACTAAGAACAAAATTTTGAAGCAGTCAGTTAGTTTAGCTACTAAGAACAAAATAAAAGCCATATAAATCAATTATGTTTTTTAAGGCAAGTCGAATTTTCTTACGTTACCCCCGCAACTGATGGGAGGGATATTAAAACTCAAGTGCTTTATTTTATGCAAAAAGTGACTCTAAACTGAACATTTTAAATGCGATTTATTTAAGAAATTTATAATCAACATACTATTTAAATAAATTTTAATAACAAACATTAAAACTCTATATTGTAGGAACATCTTCAACCGTGACGTACACCCCCATCACTGAACTGGATTATGGAACACTATTGTGTATGGCAACAAATAAAATAGGAAAACAACGCATTCCATGTATTTTTCATATAATTGCAGCAGGTATGAGGAACCCATAAACTATCGTCACTTCAACTAGAATAGACAAAACAATTTAAATGTAGATTGCTCAGAAATATTTTTAAAATCTTTTAAATGAATTACATATGTGATGATACTATACATATTAATACTTTGAATTTTTATTTTAAAATAATTAAGTTTTTATTGATTTTGTTTTGACTTTTTGTTTTTCGATTTTTAAAATAAATTAATGGGATTTGAATTTTTAAATAAACACATTCATATTGGTGAACCCGACGTGAATTGAATTAAATTGTTTAAAAATGTCAACTTCTGAAGAATTTGTATCTGCCTCATCATTAATTCCAACCGAAGTATCTCGAGTTACTAAATGTCCAAATCGACCAAATGTCGCTCACCATGTTCCTATAAATCATCGGCAAACAACTCGGCATTTCACCTATGGTGACGGATGAAGTTATCCAACAAATAAGTCGCCTGTTCATTCAAGACACCGACTCGAAGTGCAAGTATCGTATTGATACTGGTGCTTACATATCAGTATTTCCCGCCACAGATGAAGAAAAATCAAAAACCCCAAATAAATTTGTCCTTTACTCTGCCAACAACACAAAAATTAGAACATATAGTAAGACTGCATATTGGTCTACGACGAAGATTCCTCTGTTCATTTATTGTGGCTGACATAACACGCCTAATAATAGGATCAGATTTTCTGAAACATTATGAACTGCTGGTTGATGTCAAAAATAACTCTTTAGTCGATTCTTTAACAAATCTTAGAATGACTTGCATCTGTTCAATGCCTCAAGATTTCACTTTGAAAAGCGTTTCGTATGAATCTGGTAAGTTTCAATCAGTCCTTATGGAATTCGTAGATGTCACAATACCTAGCGATAAACTGCCGCCAGTTAAACATGCAGTAACTCATCACATTGAAACAAATGGATCGCAAGTGCATGCAAAACCGCGTAGATTATCTCCAGGAAAATTAAAAATTACCAAACAAGAATTTGAATATATGTATGATCAATCTTGGTATTTGCGACCATCTAAAAGCTCGTGGTCCAGCCCTCTTCATATGGTCCCGAAAGGAAACGATATGTGGAAACTCTGTGGGAATGACAGGGCTCTTAACAAAATATCATTTCCCGACCGTTACCCCGTTCCACATATCCAAGACTTTGCATATATGCTTGCCGGTAAGAAAATATTTTCTAAAATTGACTTGGTTAAGGCGTATTTTCAGATACCTGTTGAGGAGAGTGCTATTCCTAACAGCCATCATAACTCCATTCGGGTTATTTGAATTCACTCGAATGACATTCGGTCTCTGCAATTCTGCCCAAACATTCCAGCGTTTCATCAACGAAGTGTTACGTGGTCTTGATTTCTGTTTTTCATATACAGTACTTTTCGCTTATAGTCACGTCGCTTATAGTCCATTTAGCGATATAGTCCAAAATGCACGTTTTTACAGCGCTATATAACTCAAATTCATATAAAATATTAACGATATAATCCATGAGCGATATAATCACATTTGACATATATGCCACCTATGTGTAGTTATTTAAAGCTTACTTATATGCAAATTATTTAGGGAATTGTCACATACATTTAGATAATATCTATTACATAGCAATAAAATGTATTAAAAATCAAATGGTAAAATACAACAGCAATTTTGACAGTTTTGTTTTTTAGCGATATTTAATCAATATATAAGTAGTGCCTTTTACCGCACAAAGTATGTATTTATGTATTTGTTTATAATACATATGCATATGTATGTACATACTATAATATATGTACATCCCTGCAAAAATCTGTGGCGTACGTGGTTCATTGTAGCTAAAATGTAGTGACTACATCGTGGTCCTATGTAATGCACTCATTGGCCATTTCATTTACAAAGCAGAACTTCTTGTTACACGACAATTATTCGTGTTTTAACGACTGTAATCGTTGTTGTAAAACATTTGAAGTAGTTACAAGGAGTAGTTTTGGGAATAGTCCCGTGTTATGCAAAGCTGGATTATATGGTCCAGTCCTAGGACTGTTTAATGAACTAGTTTTTTTTATACAAATGGATTATGTTTGGAGTACTCCTGGTCCATACACGCATGTATGGACTACTCGCGTTTTTTGCAGGGATATATAAATGAAATAAAGCAGTTTTTTTTATAATCACATAAGTTGTTTATATCCGATTTTGTTTATATGCCATATTGTGGCATATAAAAAATTAATCTTATATTCACATTAGCGATATAGTCACAACATTGCGTGCAACTCAGCGATGTGACTATAAGCGAAAAGTACTGTATCGATGACATTCTGGTAGCATCAAAAGAAGATGAAGAACATGTGGATCACATACGGCAAATTTTTAGCTGAATACGAAAGATGGAGTAACAATAAATTGTGATAAATGCGAATTTGGTAACTGTAAACGACTTAAGCCAATTTCTGGGAACTTTGAATTTTCACCGACGTTTTATTCCAAAAGCAGCTAATGCGCAAGCAACTTTGAATTCTTTAAAAGCCGGTCAAAAGAAAAATGACAAAAGACTTATTCAATGGACTCCTGAATTGTGCGCTGCTCTTCTATCGTATCTTATTGACTCTGCTGAGACTTTCATATGGGTTGATGCATCTGATGTTAAAATGGGTGCTGTACTTCAATATCGTATTGATGGAGCATGGAAACTTATAGAAGATATGGAAAATATCAAAGTAAGACATGTCCAAGCTCAAGTATACATACCGAAAGAATTGCAACAATCAGATTTCGTTTTTAATCGATGTGATACATTTCGTCCACCTCTTCAACCTCCTTATGAAGGACCATTCCACGTTATATCAAAACCTAAAAAAACGTTTGTGGTTGATGTTAATGGTAAACATAAGACAATATCTGTAGATCGATTGAAACCCGCTGTTATTTTTTTAAGCGAAGCTGAAGAGGACCTTTCAAAATTCGATTCTACTTCAACTTCTGAATCAAATGATAGAGTACTACGATCCGGTAAAACCTTTAGAATCAATACCTGACGTTATCACTGGAGGAGGAGTGGTGTGGTGATACTATACATATTAATACTTTGAATTTAAAATACATTCCAACAGTTTCATTTTTAAATTTAAATGCATTGCATTTATAACAAACTTTATCCATTTTGTAAATTTGAATAGATGGATGCGAAGCGTAATCAATGTTATGATCATAATTAAAAGCTGCACTATCCAAATTTCCAATTGAATGACTAGTCTCCGTTGTTGCCTGTTTTGATTGCCACGTTCAATGTTACGTTCACGATCTCTTTTGTTTCTACCTCTCACACTTTCAATACGTTCTTCTCTTTGTACCTGATTTTGATCTTGATCGTGCCATTCGTTTCCTTGCTAATTCATTACTTTTTAATCGCTCTTGCTCATCCTGATTACATCTATTTAGACGTATTTGACTGTTGTGGCGTGTTTGTCGGCCAATTTGTGAACGTCTTCGTCGCGGCACATTTTTGAATAATTTTTTTTGAATCAAAAGATTTTAATTTTAACTGAAAGATTACAAATCAATACTTAAAAATGTCAATGCTCGCACTGTAAACTTAAATGACAATCAATAAACAAACAGAAATTTAATAAGTCAAATGACGCAAGCAAGCACTTTATACCGACAAAATGTAATTCTCCTAAGAACAAAAAAAAATACATTTTATATGGGGAAAACACACAATCATATAAATGCGCGTATAACGCATATTCGTAGAAATTTGTTCTTTTTATAAACCATCAGTGAAAGTAGACCTTTCCAACGCATGTATTCGTTTGAAAATCGGTTGAGTGGTTCTCGAGTTAGAAAATCACGAACATAGGACAACTAATTTTTATATACATATATGTACATAGATTAGTGCAAAATATTACTGTCACGTTTTAAACCAGCTCTTGACGAGTACGGACGTGTATCAGTGAATAAAAAATAAAAAAAAAAAGTTCGAAGTGAAAAAAAAAATATTTGTAATAGGTAAAATAGTAAAAATAAAAACAAATATTTGTAATAGGTCAAAAAGACAAGAACAATAACTAAGGTGCCCGAAGAGATTTGTGAATGAGCCTCACAAATACACCAAACAAGGAGAGTAGGCCCAGCACGAATAGAAGAAATGCGTATATTGTGGTAAGCTCTCCGAGCGCGAGCAATGAAAATATTAAGTGCAAGTGTGCCCAACCTGAGTGTGTTGATCCGACCGTAAATGTGGTTCAAAGTGTGAAGTCGTCTGATTAGAGGAATAATAACGAAAAACCTGAAACAGCACCATTAGCATTAATAAATACAGGAGCTGTACCAAAAAGTACTAAAGTGCAAACAGGCATGGACAGATATATTACAATAACTAAGAGAAAGTCTAGCCCACCCAACAGGAACGCATGGCCAAACAATACAAAGGCTCTAACGTAGTCTCTTTGCCAACAAGTGGTAACAGCTTCTCTATACCTGACGATGAAGAAGCAGAATCAGCTAATGCAACAGCCCCTAAAGAAGTTAAACCGCCCCTAAAGAAGTTAAATCTATCTGCGGGAGCAAACATCAAATAGCATAGTCAACATGTTGACTCAACTTCTAGGTAAGAATAATTTCTATGTCGTTTCTATACGACGCGGACAAATTCAAGCCAGAAAAGAAACGAACTTTCGTATTATATCAAGACACCTGGACGCAGAAAATAAAAGTTACTATACATATCAATTAAAAAGTGCTAAGGGTTTGATTAGTGTCATCAAAAGCCATAGATAGTTCTGTTCCTACAGAGGAAATAAAATCTGCCGTAGAGCAAGAGGGGTATGAAGTAAAATCTGTTCATAACATTTTGAACAGGAATAAAGTTCCTCAACCAATGCACCGCATTGAGATATCGTTTGATTCATCGGTTCTCAAAACCAAAAATTCAGTTCATCCCATATACAACTTGCGTTACCTACTCAACAGAAGAATAACTGTTGAGGAGCCATTAAAACGAAAGGGTCCCTCCCAATGCACAAACTGTCAGGAATATGGGCATACAAAAACATATTGTAAATTGCCTCACGTATGTGTGGTTTGGTTTGCGTCGCTCATAAAACCGCCGAATGTAATCGTTCTAAAGCTGACCCGAATGTTAAGAAATGCAGCAACTGTGGCGAAAATCACACGGCAAACTATAGGGGTTGTAAAGTCTTCTTGCATTTAAAAAACCCTGCTTTAGTTCAAAAATATACTCACTCTCAATATGGTCCGTCATATGTGCCCAGCCAAGCCGCTGGCTCTGTTGCTAGTAATACACAAACAAACAAACAAAACCAATCATATGCCCAGGTCTTAAAAGGAAACCCTAATGCGAAAAATCCCCCTAGTACTTCTAACGCAAAGCAACCTCCATACGCTAATGTTCCTAGGGAAGGTCTATAAATGCCTTCTGGCTCAATTGAAAATTTAATTCAAACTATGAATAACTTCATCGCCACTATGCAGAACATGTTTCAGGAAATGATGAGAAACCAGAACATGCTCCTGCAAATTCTACTCAACAACAAATGAACCAGTTAAAAATATGTGTCTGGAATGCAAACGGGTTATCCCAACATAAACACGAAGCTGCAAACTTTCTTCATAGGCATGAAATCGACGTACTTCTTGTCTCTGAAACACACTTTACTCATAAAAACTGGATACCTTACGTATGACACAAAACATCCCAGCGGACGGGCTTGTGGTGGCACAGCCATAATTGTGCACAAACACATCAGGCACTTACCATTGCCAGAGTTCGAAGAAGATTGTATCCAGGCCACATCTATAAATCTTACTGATTTCAAACTTACTTTGTCATCCGTTTATTGTCCCCCGAGGCACAATATTGTACACGATAAATTTCTCAACTTCTTCTCCACATTGGGCCAGAAATTCATTGCTGCGGGCGATTACAACGCTAAACATACATATTGGGGCTCCAGACTCATTAATCCTAGAGGTAATCAGCTATGCAATACCGTAACTGCAAATAATTTTGATGTCGTATCGAGTGGTGAGCCTACCTATTGGCCTACCGACTTCAACAAGCTACCAGACCTTATTGACTTTGCTGTAATTAAAAACATCAAGCGCGATCAGGTACTAGTTAGTTCCTCCTATGATCTATCGTCCGATCATTCACCTTCAATCCTCATTTTAAAAGACAACTCTGACGCCGCAGCTAAAATTTTATTGGTTAAAGTATAAAATGTATGTGAGCTCTCACGTAGCACAGTGCATTCCCCTAAAAAAATTCACTTGACATCCAAATAGCTGTCGACCGATTTACAGAAGTCTTGGATTCTGCATCAAGAAATGCAACCCCAATCAAGCGGACAATTAAACGTGCTCCTTACAATACATCGACGGATATAGAGACCCTTATCAGAGAAAAAATGAAGTTAAGAAGACAATGGCAAAACAGTCGTTCCACAACCACTAAGGCCCAACTACAATTATGCCTGACAACTCTTCGCAACAAATTGAGACAGAATCACGAGTCTGCAATAGAAGGCTATCTAAACAGCCTAGATGCCGCAAACAACACCAATTACAGTATGGAAGGCTGTACGGCATATGAAATGCCCTATAACCCAAGAGTCTCCATTAAGACTGGAAAACCGCACTTGGGTCAAAAATACAAATGAAAAATTAAACGCTTTCGCGAGCCACCTTGAGAAAGTTTTCACGCCACATGATGCACATATATGTTTCTGTCGTCCAATCTTTCCTGATAAGGTAAACCATCCAATAAAATTTAACATAAATCAAGTAAAATCTGCAATAGAAAAAGTGAATATTAGAAAATCTCCCGGACCTGACCGTATCACAGGGTCAATGATAAGAAACTTACCATCGTCAGCTTCTAGAATCTTACTGATTCCCAAGCCAGGAAAATATGCTAGCCAAGTTGCGTCGTACAGACCGATAAGCTTATTATCAATCCTATCGAAGCTTTTTGAAAAAATATTCGTTTTAAGTATAACTCCTCATCTAAATGAACACGAAATCATCCCGGATCACCAATTCGGATTCAGAGCGAAACATAGTACAATAGAACAAGTGCATAGAATTGTCACCCTAATTAGATCGGCGTTTGAGAAAAAGCAATACTGCTCAGCCCTGTTTATAGACATTTCCCAAGCATTTGACAAAGTTTGGCATGATGGGCTACTTATCAAAATAACACGAATGCTTCCTCAAAACACTCACAAGCTTCTGGAGAGCTATCTAACAGGCAGAATATTCATGGTAAGGTCGCAAGATAAATCTGCAGTCCCACATCAATGAACTAGAGGCCTGGCTAGAAAACTGGAGAATAAAGGTTAACCCGGCTAAATGTGCTCACTTAACTTTCACGCTCAGCAGACAAACCTGCCCAGCTGTAAAAATAAATAACATCACTGTTCCGGTAGAAAACCATGTTAAGTACTTGGGAATTCATATAGATAGACGCTTGACCTGGTCTCGTCATATTGAAGCGAAAATAACGGCTATGAAACTTAAAGCAGCTCAACTACATTGGCTTCTCGGTCGAAACTCAAACTTGTCGTTAGACAACAAAATTCTCTTATACAAGTTCATCATAAAACCAATATGGACATATGGCATCCAATTATGGGGTACTGCATGCTCATCTAACATCAAAAAGCTTTAAAGAAGACAGTCTAGAATATTACGACAAATTGTCTGCGCCCCATGGTATATACGTAATGATATTATCCACAGAGATCTCAACGTTCCCACTATCCAGGAGGAAATTAAAAAATATTCAACTAGCTACATCGATAAACTAATGGCCCACCCTAACTACCTCGCTCGGGGTCTGCTTCAGTTCGAAGGTCACCAGAGGCTAAAAAGAACCGATACTTTGAGCCTAACTAGAAGACATTTTTAAAAAATTTGAATACAGCAGTTAGTGGTTACATTGGTAACAACTAATAAACAACAAGTAGAATTAAGATTTAAATACATATTGTAAAGTTCGATAAGAAAGATTTAATAATAAAAAAATATATTAACAAAAAAAACGTTTTAAAAACGATGGTTTATTTCCTTTAAATAAACTGGATTCCTTTTAATTGCAAAATAAAAGCGTCAAGTAGTTTGAAGAAAATATAACTAGTCTTTATTTATTTAAATGTACACAAAACAAGTGAGAAAGTACAGTCGGTCAAGCCCGACCATATAATACCTACCCTACACCCAGTATATGTATGTATAAAACAATTTTCAGAAATGAGCGCTCTGTGATATGATATGACCTATTATGGACCGATCATCCAAAAATTGTGTACCATGACTGTGAATGTAAATATTATGTATTTTACGATATTAATACTTTTAAAAGATTTATGGAGGTTAAAGTGAATTACAGAGTAGGTCTTATATGGGAGTTTCGACTAATTATGGACCGACCATTATAAAATTAGGTGTCATCATTTCTGTAAATATTTGTTTGAATTTTATTTTGATACCACCATTTTCAAAAGATTTATGGTTGTTAAAGTGATTTTCGGATGTGGGCTTTATATGGGAACTACGACTAATAATGGACCGATCATCATTAAATTGTACCCTATTATTTGTATATATATATGAAATATATTTGTGTTCAATATCATTTAGATACCGACATTTTTAAAAGAGTTATGCTCTTTCAAGTGATTTTCGGAAATGAGGCTTATATTATAAATTAAGGACCGATCTGCACAAAATTTGTAGATCTTATTTGGCTTCATTTACCACTAATTTGTAAAGAAATTTGTTTGGGTACTTGCATAAATCAAACATTTATGATCGGTAAACCCCAATTTCGGGAGGACATTTGTATGAGGCTAGGTAAAATAATGGACCGATTTCCACCAGTTTCATTCCCATCCGTCCTTGTGCCGAAAAAATATCACTTACCAAATTTTAGCAAAATATCTTCAAAATTGCGACTATGCGCACAAGCTTTACATGGACAGCCAGCCAGAGGGACAGACATCGTTAAATCGACTCAGAAAGTGATTCTGAGTCGATCGGTATACTTTAAGGTGGGTGTTGGACCATCATTTCTGGGCGTAACGAACATATGCACAAATCCAATATACCCTCCCTACTATGGTGGTTTAGGGTATAAAAATAGCGGATGCGTCTTTTTTGAACACCTGTTTCTATATGAAGGAGTTGTCAGATCGAAAAAAAATTTAACAATGTGTTTATAGCACAGATAGAAGTTTCCAAAACACTTAACTTTATTCTGTTTATACTGCGATTTCTATTCTAGGCTAAGAAATTTCCGAACCGCCCTCGTATTGAATTTTATTTTTTTATGTTTCTATTTTCAAATAAGATGTAATAAATTGTTATACCCTACACCACCATAGTGGGGAGGATATATTGGATTTGTGCTGATGTTTGTAACGCCCGGAAATATTGGTCCAACACCCACCTTAAAGTATACCGATCGACTCAGAATCACTTTCTGAGTCGATTTAACGATGTCCGTCCGTCTGGTACATGATATTTTTCGGCTCAAGGATGGATGGGATTGAAACTGGTGGAAATCGGTCCATTATTTCACCTGGCCTCCATACAAATGTCCTCCCCAAATTGGGGTTTACCGGTCACAAATCTTTGAATTATGCAAACAAATTTCACCACAAATAAGTAATAAATGAAGCTAAAGCACATCTACAAATTTCATGAAGATCGGTCCATAATTAGTCGTAGCTCCCACATAAGGCCCACTTCCAAAAATCACTTAAAAGAGCATAACTCTTTTAAAAATGTTGGTAGCCGAATAAGATTAAACACAAATATATTTCATATGTATAAAAGTAATACGGTACAATTTTATGACGATCGGTCCATAATTTGTCGTAGCTCCCATAAAAGGCCCACTTTCCAAAATCGCTTAAAAGAGCATAACTCTCTTAAAAATGTTGGTATCCAAATAATATTGAACACAAATATGTTTCGTACATATACATATAACATGGTAGAATTTTATGATAATCGGTCCATAATTTGTCGTAGCTCCCATATAAGGCCCACTTCCGAAAACCACTTTAACGACCATAAATTTCTTAAAAATGTTGGTATCCAAATAAAATTCGACACAAATAAATTTCTTGTATAAAGAAATGATGACACCTAATTTTATAATAGTCGGTCCATAATTAGTCGACACTCCTATATAAGACCCTCTCTGTAATTCAATTTAACCTCCAGAAATCTTTTAAACGTATTTACATCGAAATAAAGTTTAACACATATAATATTTATATTCACAGACATCATGACATCAAATTTTTGGTTGATCGGTCCACAATAGGTTATATCTCCCATATTACGTACATTTCTGAAAAACTGTTTTATACATACTGGGTGTAGGGTATTATATGGTCGGGCTTGACCGACTATACTTTCTTACTTGTTTTTGTTTATAATTTATACAGACTTTTATTTATTCATGCAAAACTACTAACAACTTCAAATAATATACTTCTCATATAAAACACGTACAAGTATCCAGGTTCCTTGATGCGCATTAAAGGGTGTAAAAAGTAAATTAGTTGCCTGAGAAAATTACAAAAAAGTCAAGGCGTACGGCTGCAAAAAAAACTAAATTATTTGAAAGTTAAGGTCGTTATACACTATCCTACACAATCGTACGATTCATTCACTGGAAAATCTGACCGATTTCTATCACACTCAAAAAAAAAATCACAAGAAGGTCTGTCATAAGTGCCACACTATTACACAAAAAAGATGCAACAACAGATGTTTTTGGTAATGTAAACAAACGCAGTTTTTTAGTTTACATTGTACTCACTTTAATACTTTTCTTCATTGTATTTTGTTGTTATATGTGAATATAATAAATTGTATAAAATATACAAACAATTAAAAAATGTTAAACGTCTGTCCTTCAAATTATAATTTGTGCTTTAAATCAATGAATTGTTTTCTTATCAGCTGTAATACAACAACTACAACTCTGATCGCATAGAAAATATCATTTTATGAAAATTTTTAAAAACTTTTGCAAGTCAAACTTGTCAAAAAAATCTGTCATTTAGTTAAATTTTTAGGCCACACTATCATACTTTATGAACACACACGATTTTTCTGACATACCGTACGACTAAATAGGATAGTCAGTAGAGGCCTTTAGTAGTTATCGAAAAGTTTCAGATATACAAGTTATCAATTTCATTGAAAAAACTTTGACCACCAGAGGTACCCGGGTACCTTGGTGCACACATATGTATGTGTTAATAAATTGGTACTGTGCAAGTATAAAAAGTACATTTTGTTTGTGTAGGTCGTACAACATCTAAAATCTATTTTCCATCACTGCTTTGTATACCTAAAATCAGTTGTCGGTATAGAGCGAACATGTAATATGCATTATAATAACATGTTATCCACTTTTTCTCTGTGTATCTTGCAGTTTATGATTTGTCCCTTCTTTGATAAACATTACTGTTATTCGTGTACTACCTACCCATTTGGCTATAGGTGTCAACCACAGCTTTAACCCTTAAATGCATACTGTACCATATATGGTACACCTAGAAAATTGCATTGAAATCTAAGCAATTGAACTAAAATTTAATTTAAAACGATTTAAACTAAATAATATAAAACAACTGTTCATTTAAATGCCGCTTCGTCTCGCATGCTATTTAGTTTAGTTGTCAATAAGCTGCCGAAGTGGATGGATGCGCTTTGTGCTCATAATTTTAAAAGTGATTTTTAATAGTGAAAAAAATACTTGTAATATCAATTTTGTCTATGAAGGTAGGCATTAGTGAATATATTAGACTGTGTTTTAGTCAAATAAAATGAATTTTGATCAAGTTTTGTATCGTAGAGTAGTGTTTTTCCCCTTTTTGCTATGTACCATAAATGGTACTTCATGCATTTGGACACTGTGTTTATAATGTACGTTACTTTTTGACTATTGTGTTATTGTATATGATTGTTACTGCATTTTTAGACATGGAAGGCCTAAAAATGGAAAGATGGATAACGGTGATGAGGTAGCGGATATGATTTGTAGTTTTGATGATGATGTAATTGGTATACCTAACAATGGTGTTCAGTCTGAAGATGAAAATGAATCGGATGATGAAGATGATTTCAATTATAACACACAAATACAGCACCACTTGAAAAACCGAGCCGAAACCACTTATGCCGTTTTGGATGAAGGAGAAGTTCTCAACATTGACGAAATAGATGTGCCCATTCTTGAAGCTTCAGGAATTCCTATTCCGGATATAGGTGAATCAATGTCAGTCGATTTGTCTATAGTGAGGCAGGAGCCTCCTTTTTCTTATCTGCCACTCGTAAATGATGTTTTATCGGAGACTGGCGCCACTAAAAATCCTATCATCGATCGTAATGACATGGTAGAAAAAATACGCGAGGAATGTTGCAAATATAAGTACGTTGTTGTAAACATAACTTCCAGTGATTTTGAGAGAGTTCGTTGGAAAAAAGGCAATCTGCAGTTGCACGAAGAGAATATATATTTCGGGGGCAACTCTAAACTGGAATAACAACCAGAAAATGATCTTGCAACTCCTTATTCATGTTTTAGATATTTTTTTTACAGACGATCTAATGAAAAAAATAGTTGATGAGACTGTTCATTATCCCAAAGTTGACAAAAATAATCACAATTTTTCTTTCGACGCGCAGGAACTCGGAAAATACATTGGAATTATATATTATATGTCCTATTACAAAGTTCCTTGTGTGAGGGATTACTGGAATGGTTCGAGTTGATGCAGTACGTAATGTTATGACGGTTACCATATATGGTACACTATGCATTCTATGTATATTTAAAAAATTATTTGGGTTAAGTATTTCAGTTCATTTAATAGTATATAAATTAAAAAAAAATTTTAAATTAATGGCAAGAATATTATAAAATAAAAATTAAGAGGTAACAAGTTTTGACAGCTTTTAAATAGAGTGATAGTCAACAAATCAGTTGCGTTTTTCGTTCAAGCAAAGGTGGATATTACAATTTTTACACTTAAAAATGGAACGGTTGTTCACTTTTTTGTCTTCACTACACTTTAGATTTTTACAGCGAGCCCGCCCCTCAATAACTGGTAGGTGATCGATACCATCATATCGCAAATCTGCAACTGCTCCACGTTCATTGTGGACTATAGGAACAGGCAAAGGTACTTCTGTTTGGCTCCTTTTCCTTTTTTTGTTTGACATATTCGTCAGCACATAAGCTACCTCTAATCGGAACGCCTTTTGGCTTATCGGGATTGACGGATTTCCTCTTTTAAAAAGAAGCCATGCATTTACCATGCAAATATCAAGTAAATGATAGAAAATACGAATGTACCATTTCCGGCTTTTCAACGCAATTTTTAAACGACCTACCGATGAGTCCATAAGGTCTACACCGCCCATGTGTAATCTATGATTTGGGGGCAGGGAATTATAATTTTTTCACGTTTCTTTTTATCCCATCTTTCAACAGTAGGAATATCAGCATTATGTTCCGCAAGAAGTGGTTTTATACCAACGAATGTAGACACAAGGTTAACAACTTTGTTATCCTTCCAAGCTATGGATGTCAGTGGCATACCGTGAATGTTTGTAATAAATTTTGCTGAAACTCCTCTCTGCATTTTCATCATGTCCTTTATATCTGGAAGTTTACAGTTCTTTATTCTGTTGCGATTTATCGTACCAATACTGTGAATTCCTTGGGTCCGCAGGTATATTAACAAGGGTATGGTAGTGTAATAATTATCCATATAAATTATATAATTCTGGAAACGAGGAACTTCACGGGTCATACGAACTACAATATTTGCAGAAGACTTTAAATCTGGTTCTCCCGCTTGTTTTTGATGTTCCTCTCCAGTATAAAAATTTGAATTTATACATAAACCTGTTCGAATCACAAAGGGCAAAGAATTTAAAGCCCCATTTCTTAGGCTTATTTGGGAGATATTGTTTCATGTAATGTGCTACTTTCGTAGAACACATCTGCTCATCTACCGATAACCGAGATTGCATAGGAATCTTTTGTAAGCTATTGTTGAGAGAATTAACCATGGGCCATATTTTATATAAACGATCAGGATTTTCGTGATCATACTCATCGTTATTATTTATGTGAAGGTATTCCCTAATCTTCTCAAACCTGTTAACCGTCATAACATTACGTACTGCATCAACTCCATTCGAACCATTCCAGTAATCCCTCACACAAGGAACTTTGTGATAGGACATATAATATATAATTCCAATGTATTTTCCGAGTTCCGGCGCGTCGAAAGAAAAACTGTGATTATTTTTGTCAACTTTGGGATAATGAACAGTCTCATCAACTATTTTTTTCATTAGATCGTCTGTAAAAAAAATATCTAAAACATGAATAAGGAGTTGCAAGATCATTTTCTGGTTGTGATTCCAGTTTAGAGTTGCCCCCGAAATATATATTCTCTTCGTGCAACTGCAGATTGCCTTTTTTCCAACGAACTCTCTCAAAATCACTGGAAGTTATGTTTACAACAACGTACTTATATTTGCAACATTCCTCGCGTATTTTTTCTACCATGTCATTACGATCGATGATAGGATTTTTAGTGGCGCCAGTCTCCGATAAAACATCATTTACGAGTGGCAGATAAGAAAAAGGAGGCTCCTGCCTCACTATAGACAAATCGACTGACATTGATTCACCTATATCCGGAATAGGAATTCCTGAAGCTTCAAGAATGGGCACATCTATTTCGTCAATGTTGAGAACTTCTCCTTCATCCAAAACGGCATAAGTGGTTTCGGCTCGGTTTTTCAAGTGGTGCTGTATTTGTGTGTTATAATTGAAATCATCTTCATCATCCGATTCATTTTCATCTTCAGACTGAACACCATTGTTAGGTATACCAATTACATCATCATCAAAACTACAAATCATATCCGCTACCTCATCACCGTTATCCATCTTTCCATTTTTAGGCCTTCCATGTCTAAAAATGCAGTAACAATCATATACAATAACACAATAGTCAAAAAGTAACGTACATTATAAACACAGTGTCCAAATGCATGAAGTACCATTTATGGTACATAGCAAAAAGGGGAAAAACACTACTCTACGATACAAAACTTGATCAAAATTCATTTTATTTGACTAAAACACAGTCTAATATATTCACTAATGCCTACCTTCATAGACAAAATTGATATTACAAGTATTTTTTTCACTATTAAAAATCACTTTTAAAATTATGAGCAAAAAGCGCATCCATCCACTTCGGCAGCTTATTGACAACTAAACTAAATAGCATGCGAGACGAAGCGGCATTTAAATGAACAGTTGTTTTATATTATTTAGTTTAAATCGTTTTAAATTAAATTTTAGTTCAATTGCTTAGATTTCCATGCAATTTTCTAGGTGTACCATATATGGTACAGTATGCATTTAAGGGTTAAAGCTGTGGTTGACACCTATAGCCAAATGGGTAGGTAGTACACGAATAACAGTAATGTTTATCAAAGAAGGGACAAATCATAAACTGCAAGATACACAGAGAAAAAGTGGATAACATGTTATTATAATGCATATTACATGTTCGCTCTATACCGACAACTGATTTTAAGGTATACAAAGCAGTGATGGAAAATAGATTTTAGATGTACGAACTACACAAACAAAATGTACTTTTTATACTTATTTTTTTTTTATTTATTATTTCTTTGTTTAAATAATTACAATTCATATTATTTTTGTGCTTCGGCGCCTAAAAGGCATTGTTGAAGCAAGAGTTGGCAAAGCCATAATTCATTTACATTTTAATATAATTGATTTAAAATTATAAATAATAATAATAATTGATTTAAAATTAATAATACTAATTGATTTAAAATTAATGTATAAAAATAAAGTTAATTCATAAATAATGAATACATAAGTATGACTTTATGTAATGAATTCTTCAACATGTTGTAATAAAAAATTTTTGAGGTTTTTCTTAAAAGCTGAAATTCAAGTTTCAGTTTTTAAAAACAAAGGTAAACAGTTAAACTCATGACTTCCAATATACTCTATACGTTGTTTTGTGGTTTCAAGTCGACATCTGGCAACTAAAAGATTATTATTATGTCTTGTGTTTATATAATGCTGATGGCTACGAAAAGTAATGGTATGATGACCAATATTATTGACACATTTAAAAACGAACATCAGCAGATTCATTTTATAGATGGCTCGTATAGGCAAAACTGTTTTAAGTACTTCTTTGAAAAGTGATGCGGTTGGATGTCTATTTGGAAGGTTGTAAACCAATTTCAATGCTTTATTTTGCGTACATTGTAGGGATTTCAATTCAGAGCTGTTTTTGTATCCATAAATGATAGCCAAGTAAATGAAATGGCTTTGAACCAATGAGTTATAGATTAATAACTTAGTATTTGTATCAAATTTGTTTTTGAATTTATACAAAAAACCAATTGCTTGGGAAGCTTTTTGTCTTAAACTTTGTATGTGTTGATTTCATACCAGATTGCTCTGAAGATTTATACCCAGATATTTAATTGAACTGCTTTCTGTAATTTCCTTTCCATCTACGAATATGCTAAAGTTGGTATTATTGCGACAATGAGGTTTGAACGTTAATAAACGTGTCTTATTCGCATTTAAAAACAGTTTATTTATTCTCACGAATTCCGATATAAGTGCTACATCTCTTTCTACATACACTTTAGCAACGGTTTCATATTTATAAAGATACAATAAACAAATGTCATCTGCATATAAGAAAATTTTTCCAAAAGTTTGAATATTTTTTATATCATTTAAATATATAGAAAATAATAATGGTCCCAAAACACTTCCTTGTGGCACGCCATATTCTACTGCCCCAACTGGAGTTTTAAATGAATTAATTTGGACATACTGTTTCCGATTTGTTAAATAATTTTTTAATAGTAACATCTCCTTTCCACAAATACCATAGTACCTTAACTTTTTTATCATAATGTCATGGTCCAAAGCGTTTGCTCTAATAAACGCTTTGGACAAATCAAAGAAAACACCGATAACGCCACTATATCATTCATCTAATTCTTTACAAATATAATTCACAACATTAACAACTGCTTCTTCTGTACCACATCCTTTTCTAATAACTTACAATATGTTATTCAGCAAGTTATTGTTTTTCATATATGTTGAAATCTGGTTATATAAAACTCTTTCGAATACATTGTCAATGACTGACAAAATACAAATTGGTCTATACATATCCATTGTACAAGACATCTTTGCCTTAGGGATTGGTACTACTTTATGTATTTTCAATATGTCAGGATAAACTGCAGTGTTAATCATACTATTAAATATATTTACCAAAATTGGAGTAAATTCATTTTTATTGTTTAGCAGTATTTTGGTAATATATTATCGTGACCACCACTCTTGTTTTCTTGAAGATTATTCAAAAGACAAATTATTTCATCGTGCGTTGTATGTTGAAAACAGCATCTATTATCGATCTGAACCAGTGTTCTTAATATATTACAATTATCATCTGGATGTTGCTCAATTTTTAATCTTACATCTTTTACTGACTGCAAAAAGTATCTGTGAAAATTACTTGCTTTTTGAGACTCACTATCTATGAAGTTTCCAGTTTCATCTTTTAACATTCACATAGTGTTGCTTGAACTGGTCGGACGTGTTATTTTTAGTGCGGCTGAATTTTCGTAATAGGTGAAAAAAAAAAATAAAAAAAAAACTTGTAATAAGTGAAAAAAAAATATATATATATATATATAAAAAAAAGATATCGTAATAGGTGGAAAAATATCTATAGTGGTTTTTCGGTAATTTAAAAATTGCATAACAACTGCATGAGTGTCCCGCTCAGATGTAATTCTGAGAAAGAGCTAAGCTACAGTAGAAAAAATTTATGGATCTCTGAGGAAGAATCCTTAAGAAAATCCGAAATACGGCGCCGTTCCTGTTCGCCCAATATAGTTATCTCATCCGATGAGAAATCATCATCTTCATCAAATAGTGCAGTCAAACCCAAAAAACAAGTAGGTATGGATAAGTACATCACCGTTCTCAAGCGACAGAGGAGCCCGACATCTGCTCAAATGTCTTCCAATTCTAAAGCTCCTAAGAACGTCAGCAGTGATAAGCCAAATGATCAAAACAGATTTGCTCTACTTCAGACGGATGACCCAGAAATACCGAAAAAGACGTTTAAGCCCCCACCAATTTACCTGAGAGAGCCCACTTCCAATAAACTGGTACAAGGAATTGTTGCTGTAATAGGTGAGAACATGTTTAGCGTAACCTCAATTAAACATGGAAAAATCAGCGAGACAAAGATCCAAGTGAATAGGGAAGATGATTTTCGAAAATTGTCCAACCAGTTGGAGAGGGAGACCAGGGATTTCTATACCTATCAGCTCAAAAGCGCAAAAGGACTCCAAGTCGTTCTAAAGGGTATAGACCCATGTGTTGATCCTGCGGAGATAAAGAACGGATTAATGGACAAAGGGTTCAAAATCAAGAGCATAGTGAATATTAGAAACCGTGAAAAGATTCCTCAGCCCATGTTCAGGGTAGAATTGGAACCTGGAGATGTTGCCTTAAAGAAAAACGAGTCCCATCCAATTTACAATCTTATTTATCTTCTGCATCGTAGAATTACCGTGGAGGAACCGCATAAGCGTGTTGGACCCTTCATTGTCAAGAATTTGGTCACACCAAAGCGTATTGTAAATTGCCGTCTGTTTGTGTTGCATGTGGGGAACTACATGCAACTGCTCAATGTAATAAGTCCAAAACGGACTTAAAAATAAAAAAATGCAGTAACTGTGGAGGAAATCATACCGCTAATTATAGAGGTTGTCCAGTTTATACTTATTTGAAGGGCATAAGGACCAATAAGTCGCCAGTATTACCTGACCATCCTCAACAACCTAATTTCACGTCGAGTAAGAATTTTCCTCAAATTGTACGACCAACTACTCACGTAAACGCTCCTAATTCTAGACAAGTTTCTTACGCAAACGTGGTCAAATCTAATATGCCAGGTCTGGAGCAGGAACCTATATCGCAATATTCTGAGCCACATATCAACAATCTAGAGACAACATTGCAGACACTTGTCCAAACTATGAACACTTTTACGACCACCATGACATCCATGATGCAGGAAATGCTGAAAATGCAATCCACTATCTTGCAAGCCATTTTAAAGAAATGATTTATTTAAAAATTTGTTTTTGGAACGCGAACGGCCTCCGCCAACATAAAAATGAACTGGAATACTTCCTGATGGATAAGCAGATTGATGTTATGATGATTGCTGAAACTCACTTGACGTCGACAGGGTACTTCAAAATTAATGGCTACGTGTTGTACGATACTAAAGATCCCCGCGGAAGAGCTTGTGGAGGTTCGGCAATTCTTATAAAGAACAGAATAAAACATTATCTAATGAATAACATAAGTGAGGATTACCTCCAAGCAACAAACATTTGCATTGAATTCTGTCAATACAAATTTGTTTTATCATCGATTTATTCTCCGCCTCGATTCTCAATAAAAGAACACCAATACCATAACTTCTTTAATTCCCTTGGAGCTAGATTTTTAGTTGCTGGCGACTTTAACGCCAAACACACATTTTGGGGTTCACGTCTGGTAAACCCAAAGGGTCGCGTACTCTTCAACACCATTGCTCAAATGGGCTTAGATGTACTCTCAAGCGGACATCCCACCTACTGGCCGACGGACCGACGGAAGATTCCCGATGTTATTGACTTTGGAGTAGTGAAAAATATCCCTGTAGAATGGATGCAAGTGGATCCTCCATTAGACTTGTCCTCAGATCACTCTCCTACTATCATTTCAATGCATTTCCCTCAAGTGTGTGGCTCTCCATTTAGAAACATGACTAAGACCCGAGTAAG
This sequence comes from Bellardia bayeri, assembly GCA_950370525.1. Lineage (NCBI taxonomy): Eukaryota > Metazoa > Arthropoda > Insecta > Diptera > Calliphoridae > Bellardia > Bellardia bayeri. Next base: position 49,397,043 of record OX493264.1, on the reverse strand, counting down.
CTGGATAAAATACAAAAAGTATTTAAGTTCTCATTGCACGGAAAATATTGTGTTGAGAACTACCGACGATATCGATGAGTCGATTGGCAACTTTACCGAGGACCTTCGACGAGCTGTGCATCACGCTTCCACTTATCACGTTGAATGTAGAAATAGGACAAACAGAACTTATTTATCTGAACTCGAACATCTCCTATCAGAAAAAAGAAGAATGAGAAGAAAGTGGCAACTTCACAGGTCTCCTGAACTGAAAGCTAGGCTACGGGTATGCAGAGATATACTAAGACATTTCTTAGAAACCCAAAGAACGGCTTCACTTAGATCCTACTTGGAGGGTCTTGATAGTACCCCACAATCTGACTACTCGTTATGGAGGGCGGCAAGAGGTTTAAAAAGACCAGTGAGAGGAAAACCTCCTTTGCGAAATCCGACTGGTGACTGGGCTAGAAATGATTCCGAGAAAGGGACATTATTTGTTAACCATTTAAGAAATGTGTTTACTAAAAACAACTCAAATAACGTATCTGATTTGCCACCACTCGTTATTAGACCTCCTGTACCTCTAAGACTAAACTTTGGTGATGTCCAAAGCGCTATTGGTACTCTGAACCTTAGAAAGGCTCCAGGTATGGATAAAATCAGCAATAAAATGCTTGTGGAGTTACCTCGTGTAGCTAGAAGAATTATCCTCTTTATCTTCAACGCTATTTTACGCCTAGAATACTATCCTGCAGATTGGAAGGTGTCTATGATCACTATGATTCCTAAGTCAGGGAAGGATCACACCAAAGTAGAGTCATATAGGCCAATTAGCCTACTGCCGACAATTTCTAAACTGTTCGAAAAATTGTTAATGACTAAGTTGATTCCAATTCTGAACGACACTGAATGCATTCCTAATCATCAATTCGGCTTCAGAGCTAAACACAGCACCATCGAACAAACACACAGATTGGTAAATGTGATAAGAGGGTCGTTTGAAGAGAAAAAATACTGCTCCACCCTTTGCATTGATGTGTCCCAAGCGTTCGACAAAGTTTGGCATGACGGTTTAATGCACAAAATAAAATTAACTCTGCCTGCTAACACCCATAAACTTATGGAAAGCTATTTATACGGTCGCAAATTTAAAATCAAAGAAGGCAATTTTTTAAGCCCCGCTCAGCCAAATGAAACAGGTGTGCCACAGGGTAGCATACTGGGTCCTACTTTATATTTGATTTATGCCTCCGACATGCCGTCAGACCCCAAAATCCACGCGTCAACTTTCGCAGACGATACAGCCTTTATCAGCGTTCATAAGGACCACCAAGTAGCATCACAGAATTTGCAGAATTATGTTTATAAACTAGAGAATTGGCTAGAGCTTTGGAAAATCAAGGTTAATGAACAGAAATGTATTCATATCACTTTCACATTGCGAAAAGAAACTTGCTCGTTCATCAAAATAAATAAGCAAATTATTCCTCAACATAATGAAGTCAATTCCTCTGCATTCACCTCGACCGCCGTTTAACTTGGAAGTCTCATATTGAAGCGAAACTTACACAGATGAGATTAAAAGCAGTGCAACTTAATTGGCTAATTGGCAGAAATTCTTCACTAAAGTTGGACTGCAAACTATTGTTGTACAATGCAATTCTAAAGCCAATATGGTGTTATGGAATTCAATTATGGGGTACTGCCTCAGCATCAAACATTGAAAAAATTCAAAGGGGTCAAAATAAAATTCTACGTATAATTACTGCAGCTCCATGGTATGTTAAAAATTCTCGAATTCACAAAGATCTATGCGTGCCATTAGTAAAAGTTGAATTTACAAAACACGCGTCAAAGTATGTCAGCAAACTTGAACACCACCCAAACCCACTTGCACGAGACATCCTTAACTTTAGTGGCCATAATCGGTTGAGAAGGAGGGATACCCTTGCTTTAACTCAAGCGCAAAATAGATGACTGGATCAGTTGATGTGAAATTTTTTTTAGTATCATAAAATTTTTGTCTAGCACTGGCTGGGCTTATTATTTTCTTTTTAGTATTAAGATTTGAATACTTATTGTCATTTCATTATATGAAGATTCAATAAATAAATAAAGGCTAAAAAAAAAAAAAAAAAAAAAAAAAAAAAAAATCTTTTAAGTGAAGAGTTTTACAAGTGTTCCTTCCTAAGGTTTCATTTAGAAATTTCCAACACATTTTTCGATCATTTTGAATTTCGCTTAATTTATTTGTATAAAAATTATTCATTGAGTCTTTGGAAGCTTTTTTAACTTTTCAAACTTTCTTCTATTTTAAGATTTCTTCTGTTTTTCCTTCGCTTTTTTAAAAGATTGTTTTTGTATTTTATTAATTTATATAGATTTCCATTAATCCAGGGTGTAATTTCTTTATTTAAATCCTTTTTTTGTGTCTTTTCAAATGTTGAGTTTTCTAAAGCATGATTAACAAACGATATTAGACATTCTGTATCCGATGCCGGTTCCCCAGTTTGATTAATTGCATACAAATTACTACTTATAAATTCTTTTAAAAAATTGTAATCCTTAAAGACAATGATATTTTCATCATAATTTCTTGTCTTCACCTCTATTTCTACTTGGCAGACGATTATATTATGGTCTGAAAAACTACATTCTACTGAATCAATAACCAAATGATTTGAAATATTACTATAAACATGGTCTATTGACGTTCCACTTTCTGGTCGTGTAAGCATTGTATGACAATTTTTAAAATTATAATTGGTGATAACGTTGAGCAACTCCTCTGATGAATTTCCTTGAAGAATATCAATATTTGAATCGCCAGCAAATATACAAGCATGTCGACCGTAATTGGTTAGGTAACTCTCTAATAATAACAAAAACGTTTCCTTTTTACACTTTTGTGATCTCTAAAAGGACGTAAACTTTATTGATTTCCCATTTATCTTGAGGGGGTTTATTGTTACAATAATTGAATCTAAAAAATGTTTACTCCCACATAGTTCTACTGTATGTTTGTGGTTTTCTTGTATAAAAATTGACACACCCCCGTAACCATCTGTTCGGCAACAGTGTATACTTTTGTAGCCCGCTATATTATACAATTGACATAGATCTGCCCTTATCCAAGTTTCTTGAATAGAAATAATATTTGGAAGCCATGGTAACTTTGCAATAAAATCTTTAAATTTATTAAATTTATCTATTGAGGAAATACTTCTAATATTAAGAGATAAAATTCTAAAGGATGAACTTCTTACATTTTCATTATGTTTTTGATATGCTTTTAGATTATAAAAATATTGATTTTTTGGACAATAATTCACAATTATTTTTTTTTTAATTTTAAAATACTCATAAAATACATACTCGTAGATAAGGAATTGTTTATTTAAGTTATGGAGAAACGTAAATATCTTCATCAACAGCTTCTTGCACCAAATGTTGAGTTACATCTTGTTGTGATCTTCTATTTCGAATTTTGTTTGTTGTTGCTTCCAGTAATAGCCTATCAACTTCTTCTTCATTTGGAATAAATCTTGGTTTTGAAAGTTCACTTCTCTTTACAAAGACATTTCCCCCTGCTGCATAAACTGCTCGATAGCCAACGGTTTTCAACGTTCTGGCATGGTTAAATAAATGAATTGTTTCTTTGCTTAAATAGTCGTTGACGTAAATATTTTTTAACGATTCATTTTCCTTTAATATTGGTTTAATTGACATCATTTTCTCTTTAGACTTTTTTGTAACAAATTTAGCAACAATAGTTTGCTTTTCATTCTGTTTTGTTTTGTTTTTATCTTCTGTTTGGTAACGTCTTTTTCTTAGAAAATAAGCATCTTCAATAGTATCTGGCTGTAATGTTATACCAACATCTGTTGTTAATTTAATTATTGCATCTACTGCTGTAGATCCAGATGGCACTTCAACTCCACTTATCAAACAATCATTTTTCACCCGTTGGTCATTCAAAAATTTTATCGAGTTTTTTAAAGATTTTACTTTATTCTTTAACTGTTTGTTTTCTTTTTGAACACTTTCTATTTTCTTTTTATTATCTGCAACACCTCTAAGAATATCATCATATTGTTGAGACATAAATGTTATTGTTTCATGCATTGCTGACAGCTGATCAAGCTTTTTCAATTCTTTTTTTATGTCTTTTAATTCGTCTTCAAAGGTACCACTATTATCACAAATATGACATACATATTCTTCATTTTCGTGTTTAACATGATATTCGTATTTACGTTTATCTAATTTTGTGCATATTACATGATAAACTTTAGCGCACTTGTCACACTCAATAAATTCTTCTTCATCTTCATTTACCACTAATTTGCATTGGCCGCAACTAGTTTGACTATTTTTAACACTTCTACGACCTTTATTCATTTTACTTCACTTTCCTCGTGTATATTACAGTTTATTTAAATTTTTTAATTGTTAGTTTTATTGAAATTTGTTGTATTTATTTATTATTATTTTATTTTAACTTTTTGGCTTAAGAGAAACAAAATGTGACGTCTTAACACAAACAATGTTGCCAATTTCAATGTTGTATTACAGCTGATAAGAAAACAATTCATTGATTTAAAGCACAAATTATAATTTGAAGGACAGACGTTTAACATTTTTTAATTGTTTGTATATTTTATACAATTTATTATATTCACATATAACAACAAAATACAATGAAGAAAAGTATTAAAGTGAGTACAATGTAAACTAAAAAACTGCGTTTGTTTACATTACCAAAAACATCTGTTGTTGCATCTTTTTTGTGTAATAGTGTGGCACTTATGACAGACCTTCTTGTGATTTTTTTTTTGAGTGTGATAGAAATCGGTCAGATTTTCCAGTGAATGAATCGTACGATTGTGTAGGATAGTGTATAACGACCTTAACTTTCAAATAATTTAGTTTTTTTTGCAGCCGTACGCCTTGACTTTTTTGTAATTTTCTCAGGCAACCAATTTACTTTTTACACCCTTTAATGCGCATCAAGGAACCTGGATACTTGTACGTGTTTTATATGAGAAGTATATTATTTGAAGTTTTGCATGAATAAATAAAAGTCTGTATAAATTATAAACAAAAACAAGTAAGAAAGTATAGTCGGTCACAAAGTTGTTAACCGTGTGTCTACATTCGTTGGTATAAAACCACTTCTTGCGGAACATAATGCTGATATTCCTACTGTTTAAAGATGGGATAAAAAGAAACGTGAAAAAATTATAATTCCCTGCCCCCAAATCATAGATTACACATGGGCGGTGTAGACTTTATGGACTCATCATTAGGTCGTTTAAAAATTGCGTTGAAAAGCCGGAAATGGTACATTCGTATTTTCTATCATTTACTTGATATTTGCATGGTAAATGCATGGCTTCTTTTTAAAAGAGGAAATCCGTCAATCCCGATAAGCCAAAAGGCGTTCCGATTAGAGGTAGCTTATGTGCTGACGAATATGTCAAACAAAAAAAGGAAAAGGAGCCAAACAGAAGTACCTTTGCCTGTTCCTATAGTCCACAATGAACGTGGAGCAGTTGCAGATTTGCGATATGATGGTATCGATCACCTACCAGTTATTGAGGGGCGGGCTCGCTGTAAAAATCTAAAGTGTAGTGAAGACAAAAAAATGAACAACCGTTCCATTTTTAAGTGTAAAAATTGTAATATCCACCTTTGCTTGAACGAAAAACGCAACTGGTTTGTTGACTATCACTCTATTTAAAAGCTGTCAAAACTTGTTACCTCTTAATTTTTATTTTATAATATTCTTGTCATTAATTTTAATTTTTTTTTAAATTTATATACTATTAAATGAACTGAAATACTTAACCCAAATAATTTTTTAAATATACATAGAATGCATAGTGTACCATATATGGTACATAAAAAAAATTAGTTTTTTGAATTTTCCGGAAAAACGGTGCATTTCCTGGGAAAATGAATGCCGGTTTTATATTTAGTGAGTGATTTTACATAAGGGTAGTGTAGTCACGATTCAGGGTTCTGACCTCATGCATTTAGGGTTAAATTTTATTTTTTGGTATTTTGGTACAACCAGTGTCGAAAAAGTATAATTATTAATACTGATTGGTACAATCTTTAAATTTCATTTGCAATTCCTGGTCTAAAAAAAGGTAGAGTTTATACATAAATAAAAGTGTACAGCACAATTCACAAATGCATCAAAATTTCATTATTTATGTAAATTCTATGAACAAAAAAATCATGCTTAAGAATATGTATGAATATTGAAATTTGCTATTTTAAATGCTTCTAAATTCGAAATATCAATATGGGACATGCTTATTAACTGAAATGTTTATTGGTAAACATTTTGAAATTTATACATACACATGTACCAATGCCTTAATCTTAATTAAGTGCGTTTTTCAAAAACAATTTTAAATTAAAAATTGAATTGCATAAGGATTGAATAATTTCATAGAGTTATAAATATATTTATATAATAATTTTATCATTAAAACCTTACAAATTTATTTTCATTTATTAATTAGGACGTCCTGATCAAGTACATAATTGTACTTTAACAAATATATCAATGACATCGCTAACAGTAACCTGCACTGATGGATTTAACGGAGGCCTTCCTCAGCTTTTTATCTTAGAATTAGTTGATACACAAAGTAATGTAAGTATTTATGGTTTCAATATGTTAATTAATTTGTATTTACTTTTACACCAATGCAACTCTTGAAACTATGTTTGTATTCACGAGTATTTTAGATACTGAAAACTATTACCTTAATGTCCATTAACTGGTGAAATAGTAAGTGAATGGCGCCATTTATCCAGCGTTGCCATTTTGATTGTTTATATTGTCACGTTTTTGACCTTTTAAAAACGGTAGTTTATTTCCTTTAAATAGACCGGATTCCTTTTAATTGCAAAATAAAAGCATCAAGTAGTTTAAAGAAAATATGTATAACTAGTCTTTATTTATTTAAATGTACACAAAGAGCAATTCCATATGAAAAAATAATGTACCTACTTATTTTTTTACAGTGACTGGTTTAGTGGTGGTGTACACCACTGTCATGTGAGAAAATTGAAGAATTCTTCATAAGGGACCTCATTGAAAGTTGTTTTAAAAAAAAACTACTAAAGCGATCGCAACGAGTGATAGCTCGTTAGAAAGGTATTGAATCAGGCTTTAATTGAAAAGTAAAATTTTTCCAATTTTTTTTAGAAATTTACCTTTCAATTTTCCCATGAAAATTAAATTTTCCGATTTTCCACAGAAGCTCCTAAATTTTCCGGTTTTTTTTTTTGGATTCCTCATAATTTTTGCTTTAAGAATCAGCAATAAAAAAATGGGCCCCGACTCCTTGTTTGGACAGGAGAAGAGCATTTAAGAGACCACCTTGTTAAAAATACATTTTAAGAATTATTTTACAGTTAAAAATACATTTATGAAGAAAAAATCAATTTTTTTTTCAGAGCGGTCTGTAGTTCGTTATGTTCGTTTTTGAAATAAATGCAAAAAGGATGCACCGTGCACTGGTCGTTTGCCCAGTGATAAGCCTGAATTTCATCCTGAACGAGAAAAGTGTAATTCTCGGCAAAGTCGCTTATCACAATGAATTAATTTTGGGCTATTTTCTCCTTACTTTCCTTTAGAAATTTCGATTGCATCTCGGATATGAAAAAGTGCGCCTTCAGTGCATTCAACTTGAATCCGAATTCCTCCATGAATTCCGGAATCTGTTTTACCACGGTCTCAAGGGAACATCTGCCGCTGCTAATTATCCACTGTTTGAAATGCACCTCCTGAATTAACAGCTGTTCAAACTTTTCCGCCAAATATTGCTCTAGCTCGTCAATCTTCGGACAATTGTCGCGTTTGGACAGATGACAATTTTCCGTGGGGTATGCGCACAACGACTTCGACAGGAGGTCCCTATATGTTTCAATTTATTCTTTTTACTTTAAATTGTCTTTACAGCTTCACTCTACAAAAAAAAACACTTTAACACTTTCACGTTTAGTATTCAACTGAAATTTGACTCAGAGTGTGTGAAGTATTTATATTTATTTTTTATTAAAAAATAGGTAAAAAAAATAAGCGATATTTGCTTGTCTTTAATAGGAAAATTTGCGTGAACTACTGGTCATAAAATGTTTTTTAAAGAGGGACTTAATTGGTTACTGCCAATAAGCCGACCACAGGTCATAAAATGTTTTGCAAATTTTTTAAATTACCAGGTAATAAATATTTCCCCATATTTATGGAAAATCCGTGTTTTATGACTTGTTTCTGCACGTGTCATTTTAGGCGAAATATTTATTACCTGGTAATTTAAAAAATTTACAAAACATTTGATGACCTGTAGCCTCAGACGGGTTTGGTGTGCCATTACATGCCACTGCTGCTATTATCCATGGATTTATGGCCGATCTTGTGAAGGCAGGCAGACCATATTCACTACACACTCAACTTGGGGCTCTTAAAAAAAATTGATTTTTTCTTCATAAATGTATTTTTAACTGTAAAATAATTTTTAAAATGTATTTTTAACAAGGTGGTCTCTTCTCCTGTCCAAACAAGGAGTCGGGGCCCAATTTTTTATTGCTGATTCTTAAAGCAAAAATTATGAGGAATCCAAAAAAAAAAAAATTAGCTGGAAAATTTAGGAGTTCTGTGGAAAATCGGAAAATTTAATTTTCATGGGAAAATTTAAAGGTAGATTTCTAAGAAAAATTAGGAAAATTTTATTTTTCAATTAAAGCCTGATTCAATACCTTTCCAACGCTTTAGTAGTTTTTTTTTTAAACAACTTTCAATGAGGTCCCTTATGAAGAATTCTAAAATTTTGTCACATGACAGTGGTGTACACCACCACTAAACCAGTCACTGTAAAAAAAAAAAAAATATGTAGGTACATTATTTTTTGCTGGGCAATCGATTGAGACTATTTATTTTAAAATCGGAGAGGGGTCGTCCAAAAGGTGATCGCTTTCATATGGAATTGCTCCAAAAACAATTGTAAATTAACAGTCTGTTTTTTACACACTTATATTCAATTTAAGAACACGCTAAATTACTGTTTGAGAACACTTTGATGTTTACACCACAATGACCCAAAATAAACTGATTAACTTGATTGGCCCTGTTAGTCTATTTATGCAGCAATCATAATCGGAGCTAGGATACTAGAATGTTCATGACTGCAAGTCTAGAATGTTCGTGTCTAGACTATTCAACCAAAGTCGTTAAAACTTAATATTGCCATAATGCTCAGCTATGTTTATAACAGGGTATTCTCAATAATGTTTATAAATGACTGTTTGAGAACACTTTGATGTTTACACCACAATGACCCAAAATAAACTGATTAACTTGATTGGCCCTGTTAGTCTATTTATGCAGCAATCATAATCGGAGCTAGGATACTAGAATGTTCATGACTGCAAGTCTAGAATGTTCGTGTCTAGACTATTCAACCAAAGTCGTTAAAACTTAATATTGCCATAATGCTCAGCTATGTTTATAACAGGGTATTCTCAATAATGTTTATAAATGACTGTTTGAGAACACTTTGATGTTTACACCACAATGACCCAAAATAAACTGATTAACTTGATTGGCCCTGTTAGTCTATTTATGCAGCAATCATAATCGGAGCTAGGATACTAGAATGTTCATGACTGCAAGTCTAGAATGTTCGTGTCTAGACTATTCAACCAAAGTCGTTAAAACTTAATATTGCCATAATGCTCAGCTATGTTTATAACAGGGTATTCTCAATAATGTTTATAAATTAAAATTTCTACAAATGCTAAATAAGTTATATGTCTATAAGTACGTCATCTGTTGATAAAGATATTGTATGTTGATAAACATGCTGTATGTTGATACCGACCGCTAATACAAGACTATTTTGCCTATTATTTTTTACGAAAAATTTGTTTTTCATTCATACATAAAAATTGAAAAAACATTGTGACATTGTAAGAATATTAATTTTTGTTTAGTTGTTATTGCATTTTATTAATTGGTCTAAAGTTACCATGGAGTGGTCGCCCAAATTCTTTGAATGCAGAAGAGGAAGGACTAATACTCAAGGAATAATAAATTTTATTCGGTTCCGAGATCAACGACCAGCTAAGAAGAATAAAACCAATTATTTCACAAATCAACAAATAAAAGAGGTTATCATTTGCTTAGTTTCATAGAAATAATACTTATGATCTGTTATATTCAATGACGAAAGTAAATGCAATAATTTTGGTTCAGATGGGCACCGACGCTGAGTGCTTTGTCCCATAGGCAAAATTAAAATAAAACAAGTAAGAGTGCTATATTCGGCTATGCCGAATCTTATATACCCTTTACCTTTGTTGTGGATGCATAATTATATTATATACATACATAGTGTATATATTATATTGTTACGTTTTTACCTTTTAAAAACGGTGGTTTATTTCCTTTAAATAAACCGGATTCTTTTGAAATTCAAAATAAAAGCGTCAAGTACTTTGAAGAAAATATAACGAGTCTTTATTTATTTAAATGTACACAAACACAATTAAAACAAGTAAGAAAGTATAGTCGGTCAAGCCCGACCATATAATACCCTACACCCAGTATATCAACAAAACAGTTTTTCAGATATGGGCGCTATATGGGAGATATGACCTATTATGGACCGATCATCCAAAAATTTAGTGTCATGATTTCCGTGAATATAAATATTATGTGTGTTAAACCTTATCTCGATATAAATACGTTTAAAATATTTATGTAGGTTATGTTGGGAGTTTTGACTATTTATGAACTGACTATTATAAAATTAGGTGTCATCCTATTTGTACATAAGAAACTCATTTTTGTTAAATTTTATTCGGATAACAACACTTTTAAGAGATCTATGGTCCTTAAAGTGATTTCGGGAAGTGGGCCTTATATGGGAGCTACGACTAGTTATGAACCGATCGTCATAAAATTCTACCATGTTATATGTATGTATATATACAAAACATATTTGTGTTTAATATAATTTGGATACCAAGATTTTTTAAGGAGTTATGCTCGTTTAAGTGATTTTCGGAAGTAGGCTTTATATGGGATCTACAACTAATTATAGACCGATCTTCATGAAATTTTTAGATGTGATTTAGCTTCATTTATTACTCATTTTTGGTGAAAGTTGTTTGCATACTTACATAATTGATAGATTTATGATCGGTAAACCGCAATTTCGGGAGGACATTTGTATGGAGGCCAGGTGAAATAATGGACCGATTTCCACCAGTTTCAATCCCATCCATCCTTGGGCCAATATTTTTCTTGATTGACATTTATTGAGTTATATTATTTGCTGCACACAATGACAACAATGTTTTTAAGCCATGATGTCAGAGAACCACCGAAGAAAAATTTAGCTCAGGTTTATTTGATTAATTTTTTTCGAAAGCGAGGCCTTCTGCTTCCTTTACGGGAATATCATTTCAGGCGTTTATAACCTTATCACACATATCATCAGATTAATCCAGCGATTAATTAATGTGATACCATATAAATAAAACTAATGTTAACTTGACATTTTTTAATGCCTTCAATGACATCGTCAAGCGCAAGTCCCAAATGATCCGTGTAATCAAATGCCATCCCCAATATGGGTTCATAACATATCTTAGCGGCAAATCACTCATAAACTTAATGAATTGCAGGATTATTTGTAGAATTTTATTTTATCACTTATGTCCGAAATAAACCAGGTTTCGGAGATGCAGATAATATCAACCTCAGATGACTCAAATAGGTATCTGAACTCCATTTTATCCATTTTATTCTTCAATCTCTGAGCATTAAGGTGCACAATGTTTAGACCAACTCTTTGCCTAGTCAAAATTCGGAGCATATTATATACACTGACCTTAGAACCATAATTACTATTGCAATACATGTATGAGAGTATAAACAACGCAAGAAGTTTTATCAATGTAAAAAAAAAGTTATGTGTAAAATATTGTGTTATGTTATGTGTAATAGTTCCTGGAATTTTTAGTGAGAAAATACATTTTAATAAAAAAGTATCAAAAAGATTTCTAGTCTTTATTGATCTGAGCCAGATTCATTTAATATAGTATTTCTATGTTTATTTATGTAGGAGATATATATGTTAACGGAGCGTTCTACGGGGACTATTTTTACCCCATATGGTCACTTGAATTTCGAATTTCAAAAAAGTACCCGACATCTGTCGGATCTTTTTTTTAGATGGCATTTGCGCGCATTGCTACGCCACCAATTAAAATTAATTTGAAAGAAAGGCATTACACAATAATTCAGTTTATTTTGAGTAATTTTATTGATTTTGTTCATTTTGAAAAAAAGTAGGTGGTCGAAAAAAGTATTCTTACGCATGCCGGAGTTTCAGTTATATCCCGTCAAAGTTTTAGTAAGATCGGTCCAGCGGTTTTTTCTTCCCGGAAGGCGTTGTAATTAATTAAAAAAAGTGGGCGTGTTCATACCAACTCAGAAACCTTCCCGGGCTCATGCACAACAACTTTGCCAAATATAATCATATAGTTTACGATTCTATAACGGACAAATATACAAACATTTATTTTTTCAGTTGGGGCATGAAATGGCACATAACATTTTTATTTTTACCTCGCCTTCATTAAGATGTGTATACAACTTGTTTGAAGTAAATCTGTAAAAAGCCATGTAGAAGCAATTAATCAATTTAAAAAAGTGGCATGGTCGTACCAACTCAGAAACCTTACCGGGCTCATGAACAACAACTTTGCCGAAGATAATAACATGATCAGATGCATAGTTTGTGAGAATAGAATAGTAGAAATGAATTTCAAAAAAGTACCAATATAAATGTACTGAAATTTGGCCCTTTTTACACCTTTATATGTATTTGAGTAATGAATAGCATGTTCTGGATTCTTTTTTGTGTGGAATATTTTTTTTTTTTTTTTTTTTTTAATTCAATAAATAATATCAAATGTCCGTTTTTACCCCGTTTTTGTCACCCGTGAAAAAATAATTTTCAAAAAAGTACCTATTAATTATTCGTAAGACGTACTATTTAAAAATAATAGTTCATGGAATTTTTAGTGAGAAAATACATTTTGATAAAAAAGTACCAAAAAAGAATACAATTTTTAGGCCATAGGAATTCGAATTTCAAAAAGTACCAAAAAGATTTCTAGTCTTTATTGATCTGAGCCAGATGCATATAATATATTATTTCTATTATTATTAAGTAGGAGATATACATGTTAACGTAGCGTTCTACTGGGACTATTTTTACCATATGGTCACTTAAATTTCGAATTTCAAAAAAGAACCAGACACCTGTCGGCTCTTTTTTGATTAAAGACGGACGCATTTAAAATATTATTTCTAAGTTTGTTTATTTTGTAGATATAGAGGTACTGGTTTTACCCGTTTTTGCCCCATTTGTCCCCCTTAACGACCGAACTTCCGAAGAATCCTTTTTAGTGGATCTACATATTGTAAAAGGAACCCATTACCGGAATTTCAAGTTTCTAGCTTTACGGTTTGGGCTGTGCGATGATGAATCAGTCAGTCAGTCTCTCTCTTTTATATATATAGATAACTGCATTTTCGTCTGAATTAACCACGCTTGAGGGCAATAAATATAAAATGGTGGTAATTTAATAGAATTGTTATGGCTTACTATTCGATAATTTAATGCTGAATTATTCATATTTGTAGTCATTATCAGTCTTATTCAGAAAAAATTAAAGTAGACTTCAAATCTACTTTAAGAAAATTTTGTCTAAAAGCACACTTCAAACCTACTTTATTTTTTATGAATACGGCAGTATATGAATAACTTATGATTGATATCCGTGGAGAGCTGCCTGATAACGATTCCACTGAAGTATTTAAATCATTATATCAAATGATCTAGTCAGAACTATATTTTATATATATGACGCACAAATAGGTAACAGATTTTTATAAAAAATATATATTTATACGATTAGTTTTTTAGATTAGTTGAGTACTAGAATATATTTAATAAATAGCTATATATTATATCTTATAGTAGTTTACTAGATATTCGCATATGAAAATTAAACTTTTTTGTAGCCACCCTTCTATGATTTTTTGCTAATAGCGGATCCAAATATTTCCCGATTTTTTCTAATAAATTATTTATGGATTAATAACACTACAACTTGCCTCTAATATTCTTAATAGTAAAAGGTAACTTTAAATAAAGCGAGTGACCTTTAACATTTTTCGTATTACAACTTCCTTGTAAAATAAAATAATTTTTTTTCTAAAATATACCAATTGTTTGTGAAAAAAAAATACAAATTCAACAGTCTACTTTGAGGCTGACTGTATTCAAAAATACTCTCCAGGTTATTAACCTATTAACCGCCAAAATAAGACCAGAAGTGACAATAAAAAAAAAATAACTTTTTATTTATTGTACAATTACACATAGTGTTGTTGAACTGTTCGGACGTGTTATTTTTAGTGCGGCTGAATTTTCGGTGAAAAAATCGTAATAGGTGAAAAAGTGTAATAGGTCGAAATAAAACAAAAAGTTAAAAAATAATTCGTAATAGGTAAAAATACCCACGGTAAAAAAAAAACAAAAAAAATAAAAAACATTAAAAAATAAAAAACATTAAAAAAAAAAATAATAAAAAACATTAAAAATCACATAAAAACTGTATGAGTGTTCCTCTCAGATGTAATTCTGAGAAAGAGCTTAGCTCGACTAGAAAATCTTTATGGATCTCTGAGGAAGAATCCTTAAAAAAATCTGTGGAGAATCTTCTCACTACAAGAGCCGTAGAACGGCGCCGTTCCTGTTCGCCCAATATAGTGATTTCATCAGATGATAAAACATCAATATCTTCTACATCAAATAGTGCAGTCAAACCTAGAAAACAAGTAGGTATGGATAAATACGTCACAGTTCTTAAGCGACAGAGGAGCCCGACATCTGCTCAAACGTCATCAAATTCAAAAGCTCCCAAGACTGTGAGTATTGACAATCCAAATGATCAAAACAGGTTTGCTCTCCTCCAGACGGATGATCCAGAACTTCCTAAAAAAACGTTTAAGCCCCCACCAATTTATCTGAGAGAGCCCACTTCCAGTAAATTGGTACAAGGAATTGTTTCGGTAATAGGTGAAAATATGTTTAGCGTAACCTCAATTAAACATGGAAATATCAGCGAAACCAAAATTCAAGTGAAAAAGGAAGATGACTTTCGAAAATTGTCCAACCAGTTGGAGAGGGAGAGTAGGGATTTCTATACCTACCAGCTGAAAAGCGCAAAAGGACTCCAAGTCGTTCTAAAGGGTATAGACCCAGATGTTGATCCTGCCGAGATAAAGACTAGTTTAATGGAAAATGGCTTCAAAATTAAGAACATAACGAATATTAGAAACCGTGAAAAGATTCCTCAGCCTATGTTCAGGGTGGAATTGGAACCCGGAGATATAGTCTTAAAGAAAAACGAGTCCCATCCCATCTACAATCTGATTTACCTTCTGCATCGTAGAATCACCGTGGAAGAACCGCATAAGCGTCAGGGACCCGTCCAGTGTCTTAATTGTCAAGAATTTGGTCACACTAAAGCATATTGTAAATTGCCGTCAGTTTGTGTTGCGTGTGGGGAACTACATACAACTGCTCAATGTGATAAGTCGAAAACCGACTCAAAAATCAAAAAATGCAGTAACTGCGGAGGTAATCATACCGCAAATTATAGAGGTTGTCCAGTTTACACTCATTTGAAAGGCATAAGGACCAACAAGACGTCAGTATTACCTGTTCATCCACAACAGCCTAATTTTGCATCGAGTAACAATTTTCCTCAATTGTTACGGCCCACTAGTCATGAAAACGCGCCTAGTTCTAGACAAGTTTCTTACGCTAACGTGGTTAAATCTAATATGCCAGGTTTGGAGCAGGAACCTAAATCTCAATATTACGAGCCTAATATTAACACTCTAGAGACTACTTTGCAGACACTTGTCCAAACTATGAACACTTTTACGTCCACTATGACATCCATGATGCAGGAAATGCTGAAAATGCAATCCACTATCTTACAAGCAATTTTAAAGAAATGATTTGTTTAAAAATTTGTTTTTGGAACGCGAACGGCCTCCGCCAACATAAAAACGAACTGGAACACTTCCTGATGGATAAGCAGATTGATGTCATGATGATTGCTGAAACTCACTTGACGGCGACAGGGTACTTCAAAATTAATGGATACGTGTTGTATGATACTAAAGATCCCCGCGGAAGAGCATGTGGAGGTTCGGCAATTCTTATAAAGAACAGAATAAAACATTATTTAATGAACAACATATGTGAGGATTACCTACAAGCAACAAACATTTGTATTGAATTCTGTCAATACAACTTTGTTTTATCATCAATTTATTCGCCGCCTCGATTTTCAATAAAAGAACATCAATACTACAGCTTCTTCAATTCCCTTGGAGCTAGATTTTTGGTTGCTGGTGACTTTAACGCCAAACACACATTTTGGGGTTCACGTCTAGTGACCCCGAAGGGTCGTGAACTCTTCAACACCATTGCCAAAATGGGCTTAGATGTACTCTCAAGCGGGCATCCCACCTACTGGCCGACGGACCGACGGAAGATTCCCGATATTATTGACTTCGGAGTAGTGAAAAATATCCCTGTAGAATCGATACAAGTGGAGCCTTCATTAGACTTGTCTTCAGATCACTCTCCTTCTATTATTTCAATGCGTTTCCTTCAAGGGTATGGCTCTCCATTTCGGGACATGTCTAAATCCAGAGTAAGTTGCATAAAGTATAAAAAGTATTTAAGTTCCCACTGCACGGAAAATGTAGTGTTGAGAACTACCGAGGATATTGATGGGTCGATTGGCAAGTTTACTGAGCACATACGAAGAGCTGTGCATTACGCTTCCACATATGACGTTGAATGCAGAAATAGAACAAACAGAACTTATTTCGCTGAACTCGAACATCTCCTGACAGAAAAAAGAAGAGTTAGAAGAGAGTGGCAAATTCACAGGTCTCCTCAACTGAAAGCTAGGCTACGGGAATGCAGAGATATACTAAGAAATTTCTTAGAAACCCAAAGAATGGCTTCACTTAAATCATACTTGGAGGGAATTGACAGTTCCCCACAATCTGACTATTCGTTATGGAAGGCGGCACGAGGTTTAAAAAAACCAGTTAGAGGAAAGCCTCCTTTGCGAAATCCGATTGGTGACTGGGCTAGAAACGATTCCGAGAAACGGACTTTATTTGTTAACCATTTGAGAAATGTGTTTACTATAAACAACTCAAATAATGCAACTGAATTGCCACCACTCGTTATTAGACCTCCTGTACCTCTAAGACTTAGCTTTAATGATATTCAAAGCGCTATTGGTACTCTGAACCTTAAAAAAGCTCCAGGTATGGATAAAATCAGCAACAAAATGCTCGTGGAGTTACCTCGTGTAGCCAGAAGAATTATTCTCTTTATCTTCAATGCTATTTTACGCCTAGAATACTATCCTGCAGATTGGAAGGTATCTATGATTACCATGATTCCTAAGCCAGGGAAGGACCTCACCAAAGTAGAGTCATATAGGCCAATTAGCCTACTGCCGACAATTTCAAAACTGTTTGAAAAATTGTTAATGGGTAAGTTGATTCCAATTCTAAACGACACTCAATGTATTCCAAATCATCAATTCGGGTTCAGAGCTAAACACAGTACCATCGAACAAACACACAGATTAGTAAATGTGATAAGACGGTCGTTTGAAGAGAAAAAATACTGTTCCGCGCTTTTCATTGATGTTTCCCAAGCGTTCGACAAAGTCTGGCATGAAGGTTTAATGCACAAAATAAAATTAGCTCTGCCTGCTAACACCCACAAACTTATGAAAAGTTATTTATATGGTCGCAAATTTACAATCAAAGAAGGCGATTTTTTAAGCCCCGCTCAGCCAATTGAAGCAGGAGTACCCCAGGGTAGCATACTGGGTCCTACTTTATATTTGATTTATGCATCCGATATGCCGTCAGACCCCAATATACATACTTCAACTTTTGCTGATGATACAGCCTTTATTAGCGTTCATAAGGACCATCAAATAGCATCACAGAATTTGCAGAATTATATTTATAAACTAGAGAATTGGCTTGAGCTTTGGAAAATCAGGGTTAACGAACAGAAATGTATTCATATAACTTTCACATTGCGAAAAGATACCTGCTCGTCCATCAGAATAAATAACCAAATTATTCCGCAACACAATGAAGTCAAATACCTCGGAATCCACCTCGATCGTCGTTTAACCTGGAAGTCTCATATTGACGCAAAACTTACACAGATGAGATTAAAAGCAGTGCAACTTAATTGGCTAATCGGCAGAAATTCTACATTAAAGTTGGATTGTAAACTTTTGTTGTACAATGCAATTCTAAAGCCAATATGGTGTTATGGAATTCAATTATGGGGTACTGCCTCAGCATCCAACATTGAAAAAATTCAAAGAGGTCAAAATAAAATTCTACGTATAATTACTGCAGCTCCATGGTACGTTAAAAATTCTCGAATTCACAAAGATCTAGGCATTCCTTTGGTGAAAGACGAATTTACAAAATACGCCTCAAAATATGTCAGCAAACTTGAACACCATCCAAACCCACTTGCACGAGACATCCTTAACTTTAGTGGCCATGTTCGGTTGAGAAGGAGGGATACCCTTGCTTTAACTCAAACGCAAAACAGATGACTGGATCAGTGGATGTAAATTTTTTTGTAGTATCATAATATTTTGTCTAGCACTGGCTGGACTTATTATTTTCTTTTAGTATTAAGATTCGAAAACTTATTGTCATTTCAATATCTGAAGATTCAATAAATATAATGTATTAAAAAAAAAAAAAAAAAAAAAAAAAAATTGTACATAAAAGTACAAAAAATTTAAGAAAAATTATAAGTGGGTGGAGTAGGGTGAGTGTACACAACTGAGTACAGCGGCGGTTTATATGTGAACATTTTCAAAGCAATTTTTTTCAATGCATAATGTTTTTAAACATTTCTAGCATTGCCATCGAACTCTTGCATGACATAAAACACATCTTAATTGTTTTTCTAACTTTTCAGGATAGTGACCTATACCATCTTGAGATCATCCTGGGATTAATGATGATGAAAGTCGAGCTTTATTTTGCATGTTTTGGCGTAAGTAGTACCTTGCAATGGAACGTCGGAATAAAAGTTGGAACTTTTTCATTACAACATCTGCTAATGGCCGAATTTTCGTCATTTTCCACAAGATGAAGATTCTTGTTTATATCTCGATATCTTTGTCTAGACATTGATTTTGATATCATTTCTTTTCCAACATCGTCATCGTAAGACCAGTACAAATCCTCTCTTGGTACTTATTTCAGTACTTAAATTTTTTATTAGTTTAAAACTCCATTTTTTTTATCAAATTATTTATTGGCAAAACAAAATTAAAATTAATTTATTTTTCATGAAGTTGACATTTTTTCCAAAACATATGACAACTTCAAATACATAAATCTCACTGTTGGGGGTTGTGTTGAAACAAATTATAATATTTAAAAAATAATATGTATGTATTTATCATTCAAAAGTCAAAGTAAGAATGAATTACATATATAAAAAATTATTTGAAACAAATGAAAAAGTAATATTTTAATATATTCATGTTATACAGGGGTGTTCTGAAAATCGCTTTTTGTCAAGGTGATTTCAAATCACGCAAAAGGTGTTTTGCACACAAAAAATATTGAAATCACGTGATTTAAAACCGGTCAGCTAAATGCCTGACGATTTGAAATCACTTGCCTATTTTGTCTATGTTATTTGTAGAGAATTCACTTTAAATGTTATTTTGTATTAAGTACGATGTGTCCACCGTGACTTAAAAAATCACAACGCTCGCATAATTTTTTTTTAAGGAAAAAATTAAATTAGATTAATTGTAGTATATTTTTATTTTTCATTTTTGAATAAAAGTTTAATTTTTTGGTAAAAAAAAAAAATATATATACATACATATATGTATATAAAATTACTAAAATATGTATGAAAGTAAAAAGTGTCACGTGCGTAATGTAACGTGCGTAATCAACAAATTATTTTTTTCTTAACAAATTTATGCATAGTTGTTTTTGAATAAAGCATGATTATAAAGGTCCATTATTTACCTTTATAAAAACATTTTTTCCGAAATAAAAATTTACTACAAATCGCTTAATTTCGCACTTTTTCTTACGGCTCTAAAACGCACTTCCATTTTTTGTCACGTGCGTAAGTCAACTTTGATTGCATGGAACTTGGGTACCCAGTGCTCAATTTTCCAATATATATACTTTTTGAAAAGTCTCATCACATACAATAAACGATTCTATAATTCCATTCTAAAATTCCAATCCATTTCCATTTTCACAATATTCAAAGACAATTAAACGTGTACAAATGCAATTACTTTTCCTGAGGCATCCGCTGAAACTTTGATTGACAGCTGTATCATTTATACCCATTAACATGGTGTCCATTAATTGCTGAAAAGCACCTGGAGGACTTTTTACACCTGGGGCTAGACGATTGAATATATATAAACCTTTGTGAGTATTGATAGTAAATAGTTTAGCTGAGTCTGGTGTAACTTCTATTTGCAAATAAGCATCTGATAAGTCAATACATATGTGTAAATAAGCAGCTATTTCCTACTTTTGCATATAAGTCTTCAGGTCGATGTAATGGATACATATGTGGTTCAAAACTATCGTTTAAACATGATGAATAGTCTCCACAAATTCGAACTTTCCCATTAGGTTTCTTAACTGCTACAATGGATGCTGCCCATTCCGCAAAATCGACAGAAGTGATTATACCTAATGTTTCTAATCGTTGTAACTCATCCTCAATTAAGGGAAGCATAAGCTACAGGTCTCTTAACACGAAAAACTGGTTTAGCATTTGGCTTAAGTTGTAACTGTACTTTAGTGTTGGTACATTTTGAAGGTGAATCTAGAAAAATGACTGCATATTCGGTTTTGATATCGTGTAGAATGATATCTATTTCATTGTCCTTTATTTGAGAACATACAGTGTTTAATGGTTTGTCCTATAATCCAAAAATATCAAGCCAATCTGAACCAAAAATTGAGAGAGTATCAATGTCTACAACTAATAATTTACAAAGTTTTTCATCACCTTGGAGCCGAACTTGACATGGAAACTCGGCAATGAGTTTGATTTGATCCTTCGAAGCGCTTGTGATATAACGATTTAAAAGTCTTTATGCCATAATGTTTTGCCTATAATCGATACATCTGATGCAGTATCGACTTGCATTTTTACATCAAAATTTACATAAAAACAGATATAAGAAATGGGAAAATATCGACGGCACTTTCCCAGCACGTAAAAGAGTGTAATCATACAACAAAAAATAAAAACAACAATGAACACGAAAGAAGACAAAGACAACACGAAACTTCAATACTCCTCTGCAATTACTAATTAAATCAGTTCTGTGATATTAGCTTTAAGTTAAACTTGACTTAAGTTTTGTGGTCGTTTATTGTATATTATATTTTTATTAATTATTTGATTATTTATACCAAAATTCTGTTCGTGATGTCCCGTTTTTTAGTATTTTAGTAAATAATTAATAATAAAAATAAATATCCAATGATAAAAAACATTAAAGCTGTAAGTAAAACTATATAATAAGTTAAAGCTGTGTAATAAAACAATAAATTTTTTCACTAGATTATTTAGAACGAGACCCCTGAAGAAGTTAGAATAAAACTAACGAAACGTTGGGTAAATAAAATAAAAAATAAAAATCGAACAAGTTTTTTATTTACGTTTGGAAACAAACATTTGACCAAATTAGCCTGAAGGAAACTCTTTAAAAATTATAAAATTTGTTGATGTTGATGAAGAAAAACTGATGTTGACTGAGACAAATTTTCTTTTTGATTCATATGAGATCTGGTTGTTTTGAAGAACGTTGGATTGTGCTTTAGTATATTTTTTTTTTTTTCTTATCATTATTGACTTCTGATTTTTGCCGTAAACTTCTTTGTGTCCCACGTTTTTACATTGCGTACACATATGTTTGGCATAGTTGCAATATTTGGAAAAGTGCATTGCACCGCAGTTCCAACAGGGTGTTTTTGGTTTCGTCTTATCTCTCAAGTCATCTTTTTGAGTTGAGTTTAACTTTATTGCATTTACAGATGATTGTGTATTAAATTCCACCATCGCTGCATCATGTTTTAAATTTACCAAACGTTGAGCACTGGTAATAAGCTAATTTATGTTTTGGTTAGAATCATCTTCTAACTATCATCATTCGAACATCAGAATCTGCATGAGATTGTAGACCACAAACAAAGAGTAAACATTTAAATTCATCTACGTTCATCTCAGATAATTTAAAATTTTCACATGAGCACCTGTTGTAGGACTGTTGTAGGCATTTGTAACGAATACTAAAAATTGAATGTTGTATTCCATACATATCCTTCAAGATTTTAACTGATTCTGTAAATGTGAAATCCCTTGGATTTTTTGGTAGAATGTATGTAGAATATTGTCCATATGCAATTGTGTTGAGTTTTCGCATAAGAAGTCTCACACGAGCAGCATCGTCCAAATCCTTGCCTTCTACAAGAAAAATATCTTCATAGCGAACATACCAATTATTGAATGTTGAAAAATTTGTTTGGTCGTAACAAAATTCTGTTATGCTATTAGATAATTTTTCCATTAGTAGATCTTGATTGATGTTTGAAGCATTTCCTTGCGTGAGGCATGCAAGAAGTTTGCTTTGCATCTCCAAAAGTTCTAGGATTTTTGCATCTTGAGCCATATCCTCGTCGCCAATTTGTTGGAGGATGTGTTGAAACAAATTATTATAATTAAAAAAAAATTATGTGTATTTATTATGCAAAAGTCAAAGTAAGAATGAATTATATAAAAAATTATTTGAAACAAATGAAAAAGTAATATTTCAATGTATTCATGTTATAATTTAAAATTTATAAAAACAAGTTGTTCAAAGTGTCTCCAACACTCACTATAAAATTTAAAGGCAAGATGATTTTCCCTTTAGCTTATCGGTCGGTTTTAGATTAAAGTAAACTTATAATAACCAAATACTTCTAATCTGTCCGATAACATCATACCTTTAACTATTACCTAGTTGTAATAATGTATAAAAATCATCAGACTCAAAAGTTATATGCATTTAAAATTTAATTATGTTAAAAACGTGATATTTTGCCATTTTTTTTTGCATATTATTTTTACATTATTTAAGATATTACACAGATGACTTATTACATATTTAGTTTTTCGGAAAAAGCAAATACATACATATGTTATGAAAAACAATTAAAAACATTGTTACAAAAGTAATAAGAACGATTTTAGATGTCCCAATATGTTCTAAATTATTCTGCAAAAGTTTTCGGTAACCCCGCTTCTATGGCTAAAATCCATTTTGCGGATTTTAAAAACTCTTTTGGGAATTGTGGGTTATCTTATAATATTTAAGTATAATAGTGTTTTGTACAAAAATAACACATTCTTGCCTTGTTTTCCAAAAAAGTCTTAATGAATTTCTTATTTGTCAAATTTCTATACATCTATTTTAAAAAAATGTCTATATTATATTTTCTATGTGTTTTTTTAGCATAGTGAATTTGTCCCCTATTATTTTCTTTCCTATATTTACATAAAAATAACCAATAGTTAACTATCACAATTAAATTTAAAAGTTTAAATTCACTATAAGTTTTTAATTATTACCAAATTAATTTGACAGCTGGAAAATACAATATAGACATGTTATATGTACATATATCATTGAATACGAAATTGTGAATACTCTTTTAAATATATGTATACAACTTTTGACAATTTATGGGTCGATTATGTATAGTAACCAAACTGGAGTTGGCTTGCCAATAGGCAACGCAACTGACATGCAAGTTGTTATTATGAATGGCAAGTTTCGTGTTTAATCTGTTTTTCGAATTATCGAGTTAAAAACAAACATTTATATGTTAAAAATATAAATAGTTTAACAACAAAATAACAAACATTTAAAATTAAAACCACAAATTCTCGGTTGCCATGTTCGGCAACTGAAGTGCCATCCGTAATATGTTTTTGGCAACTGTCAACTCCACTGAGGTTCGGTTGCCATCCGTAATCGACCCATTAGAAAAAATCGAGAAACATTTAGAATTCCATATCTCCAAATTGGGTTTACAACAGTCTTATACAGGATGACTTTACAATCAAGGCCTAATTTAGATTGGTCGTTAAATAGCCAGTGCAGATCCAGATGTATGCCAATGTATGTGACATGATCATATCTACTTTAATGGCATTTTCTTTTCTGACAAAAGTGTTACACATTTTTCCTTCTTTATATGGGAAATGGGTAAACATAACATATATGTAACATTTTTGCCAGAAAAGAAAACGCCATTAGATTCGTTTACACCTATTCTCCAGTTTTTTTTAACCACGTCCAGTGTTGCCAAAATATTTTCACAATTTCCCGTCAAATTTGGGGTTTAGAAATCGCCAGAAATCGCTAAATAAATTTTTTACAAAACCGTCAAATAAATAATTTGAAAAATTTGATTTTACGTTAAATAAAAATAGCTGGTAAAATAAAATGTAAACAATTACACATATGTATTTTTTATTGAATTGTTTTTAATCATTTAGAAACAAAATTAGGTATTTTCAAAAATATAGTGCCAGTCTTCAGCATTTTGTGTATAAGTGGCCATTGTACCTACTTCGCTTAGAACAGATTTTTAAAATTGTATTCGTTTACAAAAAATTACATTGCAAAAATGTTTTAAATCAATAAATTTTATTGAATAAAAATAAGAAACTACAAAATTTAATAAATTGCTTTTTAAAACTTTTTAAAGAAATTATGTAATTGATTCAATTTTTCAATTTTCCTTTAATTATTGGAAAGATTTAGAAATATATATATTTTTTTTCATTTATTTCGCTTTTTGAGAATTTTTAAATTATTTTAATAAAAAATGTATATAAATTTAAATGTTTGCGTTAAAAGTAAATTTACCTTACTCGAAGTACATCATTAACTGTACTGGATATTAGCCTGTTTCGTAGTTTTGTTTTAACTAGGTTGAGTTGGCTAAACACTCTTTCAACGTCTGCATTAGACCACGGAATGAACATCTTAAAGAGGCTGCGGTTTTATGCTTTTGGGTTTCTCCGTGATTAATTAAATCGCTCAACTTTCCGGATGAGGCACATTTGCAATACTTGCAGATACTTTTTGTCGGATTTTTTTCATTTTTTGTTTGCCATTCTTTTAGCTTATACGGGTCCAGCCATTTGTTTCGAAATTTTTGTGGATACTGCGTTGCCATAACTATTTAAAGGAAATTCAATTTAAATGTAGTTTGTAACAATTTTGTTCTTTATTGTCATGTACTTACTTTTTTCTTTTTTTTCTGACTTCTTATTTTCAACACAACACTTCACTTTCATTTGAAATAGATTTACCCCCTTAAGCCTAGTACTCTGTTTAAATTTGGGAAAAATGTTGAGCAACATTAATTATTTCATACGGAAAATTTGACGTTTGGCTACACGCTGCCTATCACTCGAATTTACATAATTTGACGTTTTTTTTTATTGAAAGTACGCCACATTTTTTACTTGTGTAAACAAATCACATATATTTTGCTTTTTTGTGAATTTGAATCTAAACTAAATAAAAGTTAAAATATTTAAAAATCTGTGTTGAATCGAAATCGTTAAATAAAAATTAATAAACAAATATTACTGGCAGCTTGTGCAGCAGCATAACAAGTAATAGATATTGCGACAGCAGAGCTTTTGGATGAAAATTCCACGTGAAACTACTTTAATTATTTCGCTGTGAAAAAATAATGTTGCCAGATACATTTCACATGTTTTTCACAAAATGAACAGAGTACTACTTCTGCAACATTTTTTCATGAAAATTTCATTTTTATTTTTTTAACATGTATTTTGACAGCATTCCACTTGAAATTTTGAACAGAGTACTAGGCTTTATTCAAAAACGATTATTAAATTTAACAAACGTTTATTAAGCAAATTTTTATATGCAAATCTGTCTTAATAAACGTTTGTTAAATTTAATAATCGTTTTTGAATAAGGGGGTTAAACTTTACGTTTTCGATTTTTGCTTTGTACATGATTGCATTTTTTCTAACTTATACCATATAATTCAGTCTTGGAAAAAAAAACGCTAAAGCGCTGTAAAAAAAACTCCAGATTTCACGCTAACCGCTAAAAAGCATTTATTCCCGCAATTGGCATTGCAAAAACGTCAGATTTGACGAGAAAAACGTCAAATTGGCAACAATAAGGCATATCTAGATGCCTCACTTGAATTCAAACGTTAGTCTGTGATCCAAACGTGAGCTAAGAATGGCAGTGTCGTCTGCAAATGTAGAAATTGTTAAATTTTCACTCGTTGGCAAATCAGAGGTGTATATCAAGTAAAGTGGTCTGATAGGTAAGACTCTAGTAATCTAGGAGTACTAGGAGACACTAAGCATTTAATCTTATGTATTAGACAGGCGACATCAAAAAACATAGCCAAACAATATTATTTAAGATTAAAAGATTTTCTTATCACTCCAGTTAAACGGTTAACTTGCTTTATAGTTCCATGTTGTTTACGGAAACCAAATTGGTGAACTGGGATAATGTTATGATCAGTCAGGAAGTTTATAATTTTCTTTTTAAATACTTTATCAAATAGTTTCGACAAACAGGATAGTAAGCTAATTGATCTATAAGAGGATGGTACGGTCAAATCCTTTCCTGTCTTTGATATCATTATAATTTGGGAAATTTTCAAATCTTTTAGAAAAACGCCAAGTTTTAAGATCGCATTAAACAATTCTGTTAGCACAACAATAGCTACATTAGATAGGTTTTTTTTTATCATGGATGCTGTTATTTAATCATAGCCCGGATACTTTCTTGGGCTAATATTGTCTTTTAATATTTTGTGAATATCTTAAAGACTGAGTGTGATAATTCCAGAGTATAGGCAATTCTTCATGAGGGGGTTTGATTAAAATACATTACTTAAATGTTCTGCGAATACCAAAGCCTTATCCTTTGCACTTCGTACCCAGGTGCCATCAGATTTTTGTAATGGACTTTAGTCCTCTACCGGTGGTTTAATATTTTTAGCTGCCTTCTAAAGAGAATTATATGTGCTTAGTAATTGTTAAAGTTTAAATGAAATTTTCTTTTTTGCGATCTTCTTCTGGAAGAAGCACCCTTCTTAAATTTTCGATATATTCTCATTATATTTAGGCGGAGGATATTTCAGATTCGGCACAGCCGAATATAGCACTCTAACTTTCATCTTTTAAAAGGATTTAAATAGCAAATTTTGAATATGTAAAAAAGTGAGTTGTTTAACTAATTTTATAATCTTGTCATCCGATAAGCTTAATATTTTGCATTGATTAGTTTTAAATGGTCCTTAGCATAACATCCCCTTAACAAATCAGATTTTTTTTTGTATCACAATTCTATTTTGTCTCATTTTTATTGTAAAAATCAAGTAGCTTTTTTTTAAATACCTGTTAATTTTTTATTTTTTTTAGTATTTTTGTTTTAATATTCATGAAATTATTATTTCTTTTGTTAAAAATATACGAGTTATAAATATTCTAATTGCTATTAGTAACAATTTTTCATTCTTGATTCTTGCCCTCGGTTGTGAAGATTTTTGTGTTAAATATGCTGAAAGGAAAATAATTTAACATTTTTATTTTGTTTATTTCCGGAAAAACAGTACAACAAGATTTAATCTTATTTAATAGTACTGCGTAGGTGGAGGCAATATATGGGACTCAGATCCGAGTATTGAGGAGGCATTGGCAGGTGTTTGAAAATAACAATATTTCTTTGTATATCCTTTTTTTCGTCTCTGGAGTTACGATTTGCTTTCGGAATGGTGGTCCATAGTGTCATCAGTAAATACAAGATTACCAACACCATTGACAAAAATGTAGCTATTATAATTAACCGTGGATTTTATATTAATTACATTTACGGCTTTATTTGGCTTCCACTAGGAAGTAGGATACGTTGACCATCTGGACCAAAAATATTGCACTTGCTTTCGTCATAGAATATAACATATTGACCACACAAAACGACGTCATGTGAAGACGTGTAGACCATTTGAATAAAAAAGTTTTACTGCGTTATAAATAAACTATGAATGCTTAGAAATTGCTTTTCTGCTTGTATTGATCAAATGTTGTTTTATTTTTCAGGAAATTAAAGCTAATATCACATCAACAATTCCACGATTTACTGTTTCAACCTTATCGCCAGGAGGACTATATACTCTATCAGTTTATGCGTTTAATTCAAAGGGCAGATCGGATCCAACTATTCTTAGCGCTGCCATGTTGAGAATGCCTGAGAAACAACTGACTTTTGAACCAGGTATCTATATAACATTAATATGTATTTTTATGAAATAAATGCACATATGTATATATTGATGAAAATCCTCTCAAGAAATTTTCTTTTATATAAAATTATATTTATTTAAACTATTCTGAATAAAGTTCAAAAGTTGTGTGTAGAAAATTTTCCAAAGTTTTTCAAATTACAATATCATAAATTTCAAAGTGAACTAAAAATATATATGTTGAATTATGAAAAGTGTTTTATATTTAAAGTATATTTCTAACACTCCTCTTCAACATGTATATTCTTTACAAATTAGTATTAATCTTTCAAATTTAACAAATTAACAAATTTATTATGTTTAGCTTTAGCTAAATTTTTCGTAAAAATATCTGCAACCATTTCTTCTGTTGGACAATATTTCAAACTGATCTCTTTCCTGTTTACGACTTCTCTAATATGATGATGTTTTATATCTATGTGTTTGCTACGATTATGAAATACTGGATTCGTTGCTAATTTTAAGGCACCTTGATTATCAACGTTTAATTGAATACTATCCTCATTTAAAAACCCAAGTTCTTGTAACAATCTTCTCAAGTAGACTGCTTCTTTGGACGCGTTAGAAATTGACATATATTCAGCTTCAGTGCTGCTTAAAGCTGTTGTGGATTGTTTCTTCGATTCCCAAGATATTGCACAGTTTCCTAGATAAAATATATATCCAGAATACGATCTTCTGTCTGTTGTGCATCCACCCCAATCAGCATCTGCATAACCAATCAATTTACTGCTACCTTTACAAAACTTTAATTTTAATTTTTGTGTTCCTTTTAGATATCGTAGTATATTTTTCGCAGCTTTAAAATGTTCTACGTGTGGATCTACATTTCTTTGAGCTAACTTCGATACAGAGTGTAAAATATCTGGCCTTGTGGTTAATCCCAAATATAATAAAGCTCCAATAAGAGATTGATATAAAGTGCTATCGACTTTTTCACAGTTTTCGTCACATTTAATTTGATAATTAGGATCTAAGGGTACTGATGACGGCTTACAATTTTCCATATTGTATTCTTGCAACAAATCTTTGATATAAAGTTCTTGGCTGATTTCAATATTTCCAGTCTCACCATCGCGATTAACCTTAATGCCCAAAAAATGTTCCATTAAACCTTTGTCTGTCACTTCAAACACTTTGCTTATTTCTGATTTAAAATTTAAGATTTCATTCTTATCTTTACATCCAATAATTATATCGTCCACGTAAACTGTAACAATAATTAAAATATTATTTTGTACCTTTTTATATAAACATGGCTCATTTTCGCAATTTTTAAATCCGATTTGACATAAAACTTCGTTTAATTTAAAGTTCCATTCTCTACCAGCTTGCTTTAAACCGTATAGTGATTTATGCAGACGTAAAACTTTCTTTGGATATTGTTCATTCTCGAATCCCTCTGGTTGTTGCATATAAATTACATCATGTAAATCTCCATTTAAGTATGCCGTAACAACATCTAACTGGTGTAAGTGCATCTTGTGTTCAACAGCTAAGGCCAAAACCATTCTTATTGTCTCGTGTCTGACAACAGGTGAAAATGTTTCCTTGTAATTTAAACCATACCTCTGACTGCAACCTTTAGCTACTAATCTTGCCTTATATCGTTCAATTTTGCCTTCACTGTTTTTCTTCAAAGTATATACCCATTTGTTCTTGATTGCTTTTACACCTTGTGGTAACTCTTCCAACGACCAAGTTCCCTTCTGTTCTAGAAATTGTATTTCTTTTGCCATAGCTTCTTTCCATTTTTCATTGTTACGACTGGATAATGCCTCCTCAAATGTTTTCAGAAGCAGTTCCTCCACCGCATTATTCAGTGTTTGAAAAATTTTTTTAGGTCTTCCTGGTCTACCATTTCTGTCAATTTTTGGTCTACCTGGACCACGTTTAACTGTACCTTTTGACTCTTCACCGATGGAACTATCGCTATCTCTATCTTCTGCTTCAAAATATAACAAATCTTCTTCGTCAGAACTATCGTATGTTTCTAAATAATCAATATTCTGTGTCTGTTGTTCTGAATTATTAGTGTTTTTATTATTTAAAATTTCTTCGAAATTAACAAAACATTTATTATTATCTTTAATTTCTTCACCAGGTAAATTTAGTTCATCGAACAAAACGTTGCGACGTTCAATAACTTCACGATTTTTCGTATCATATACTCGATATGCTTTGGATACAAGTGAATATCCTACCATCACCATAGGTGAACCTTTGGGATCAAATTTACCTTTCTTTTTATTCATAACAACTAAATTCGAACCAAAAACTTTTAAATGATTGACACTTGGTTTTCGACCAGTCCATATTTCATATGGCGTTTTGTCATCTAGAGATTTTGATGGAAATCTATTACGTAAATAAACTGCTGTTGCCACTGCTTCAGCCCAGAGATTTTGATTAAGTCCAGAATCTACCAACATACAACGAGCCATTTCTACTATAGTGCGATTAGCCCTTTTCGCCACACCGTTTTGTTGTGGCGTATATGGTACAGTTAGTTGACGTTTTATTTCATATTGTACTAAATACTGACTAAATTCATTAATAACGTATTCTCCACCGTTGTCACTGCGAAGGCATTTTATTTTACGATTTGTTTGTCGCTCTACCATTTCTTTAAAATTTTTAAATTTTTCGAAAACTTCGCTTTTGTGTTTTAGAAAATATACAAAAATTTTTCTGGATTTGTCATCTATGAATGTCAGGAAATATTTTGATCCACCAATTGAATCTATATTCATAGGACCACATACGTCCGAGTGTATTAATTCTAATAACTCACCAGATTTAGTTTCTGACTGTTTTGGGAATTTGATTGCATGAATTTTGCTAACCATACAAGTTTGGCATGTTTCTCCAGATTTTTTATTTATATTCATACCGTTTATCATATTTTTCTTGGATAATTCATACAGACTTTGATAGTTTAGATGTCCATACCGACGATGCCAAATTTCATTGCTTGAATTTACTGCACATATTTTTTCCTTTGGTTCTTTAACATCAAAAACAAATAGGTTGTCTTCTTTTCTAGCTTTTAGAACTAAATTATTATAAACATCAGTAAAAACTGCACCATTTTCATTAAACATGATTTTACCACCATATTGAACAATTTTGCTGACGGACAGAAAATTCCCATTCAAATCTGGAGAATATAAAACATCTTTTAATTCAACTGTGCTATTATTAACAAAAATATTAACAGTTCCAATTCCTTCGACAACCATTGATTTTTTATTTGCTAACATTACATTGTCATTGCATTTATTTAATTTTGAAAATAATTTGAGATTTGCACACATATGACTTGTAGCTCCACTATCAATGTACCAGGATAATGGTGTACTTACATTTTCAGCTTTTGCCATTGCAATTAAGGAGTAAGATTTTTGATGATCCCTTTTTGAGTTACACTTATTTGCATAATGACCCTTCTTACCACATATGAAACATTTTCCTTTTGTTACCTTTGCAGATTCATTATTTTTAAAATTCTTGTTTCTCACTTCCTTTTTAGTAGCACCGAAAGCTTGCTGCACTGTTGATGATTCATTTTGTTGATTTCGACGCTCGTACTCTTCTAATAGTTTAAGTTTTAATGTTCCTAATACAGGTAAGGCATCCCTTGTTTCCATTGCTACAACAAAATTTTCGAATTCTTTTGGGAGGCTTCATAATAAAATGATGACGAGTAATTCATCTTGTAGGCGTATTCCAACATCTGCGAGTTTTTCAGTAATATCAGAAAAAATATTTAAGTAATCAGCCATATCTTTATTGTCCTTCATATCCAGGTTCAGCAATTTTTTGTATAAGGAAACCTTCTGCATTGGGCCACTAGGTTTGTAAACTTCTTTAAGTTTGTTCCAAGCTTCCTTGGATTTTCTTAAATTCTTGATATAATTCAGCTGTGAAGACTTCACACTTAACATGATCGTTGCCAAGGCTTTTTCGTCATTGTTTTCCCATTCCAGTATTTTATCGGGACTCCATGTTGAATCTATTTGTTCATCGCCATTCACGTATTTCCAAGAACCGGAATGAATTAAGATACTTCTCATATGAATACTCCATGTTTCATAATTCTTGTCGTCCAGCTTTTCTATCTGGTATAATGATGACGAAGCCATCTTTAGAATCTCGCACAACTTCTTTATTTTAATTTATAATTTCAGCAAATAGTTTTCTATCCCAAACGCTCTGTCTGGGCCCATAACCTGATGAAAATCCTCTCAAGAAATTTTCTTTTATATAAAATTATATTTATTTAAACTATTCTGAATAAAGTTCAAAAGTTGTGTGTAGAAAATTTTCCAAAGTTTTTCAAATTACAATATCATAAATTTCAAAGTGAACTAAAAATATATATGTTGAATTATGAAAAGTGTTTTATATTTAAAGTATATTTCTAACATATATGTATGTTTGCATATGCGCATTAGACCGGTCTTTGAAAAATTAATTTTTATTGGAACGGTCTTGTATGGTTTTTAGTAGTTAAAACTAAATTCTGCAAAATTTAAAACTAATCGGACAATTAGAACCCGTGCCGGAAATCGATTTAGTGTTGTGTAATTGTTATGCAATGCCACTCTTTTTAATTTAATTTTTTATAATTCCTTTTTAACTGTTTAAAAGAAAAATTTCCTTTTAAATTTTTGAATTGTTATGTGCTTTTAATTATACCTGATGTTTGTAACGCCTATAAATATTGGTCTAACACCCACCTTAAAGTATACCGATCGACTCAGAATAAATTCCTGAGTTGATTTAACGATGCCCGTCTGGCTGGCTGTCCATGTAAAGCTTGTGTGCAGAGTACGGATCGCACTTTTGAAGATATTTCAATTAAATTTGGTACGGCCCAAGGATGGATGGGATTAAATCTGGTGGAAATCGATCCATTATTTCACCGGGCCTTCATACAAATGTCCTCGTGAAATAGGGTTTCCCGATTATAATTGTTTGAATTATTAAGGTATTCAAACAAATTTCACCACAAATGAGTAATAAATGAAGATAAATCACATCTACAAATTTTGTACAGATCGGTCCATAATTAGTCGTAGCTCCCATATAAGACCCTTTTCGTAATTCACTTTATCCTCCATAATGGCCGAATTCTTGGTCATTATTCAACCATTGTTAAACTAAAATACTAACTATTGTTTAACTATTATGTACTTGGTATTAGCAAACTAAGCATTGCGAATAAATAATCATTAGTTAAGCTATTGCCATTAGCTAACTAAATACTGTGAATTTAGCCATAAATCTTTTAAAAGTGTTTATATCGAGATAAAGTATAACATACATAATAAGTCATGGCACTAAAGCTATGCACTATTTCTTATCTTTAATACAGTACTTCACGGATAAATGCTTCCCGCTTATAAGAGTTTCACGCTTTAGTAATTATAAAATAAAACATTTTGTTTGATCCATTTATTTTTTGTACATAGTTTTTCCTTTACTGCATCCCGCGTTACACTCTTCGTCATTTCGACGAATACCGTTAAATAATACTTATTTATCTTCTCAGTTTCTCGCAGAAACTCTCTCAAATTTTACGTAACTGCAGCTATTGCTGATCTGCTGAGGTGTGTGGAAGTACGTGCTTATAAGTTATTTGTATGTTTGATTTTTTGTTGATCGTGTTCGTCGAAGTGACGAAGAAAGTGTTTTTTCATTTAATTTTTTTGTAGTTTACATAAAGAAAATGAATAGAGACGTCAGACTTAATGACGCAGAAATTGAAAAATTTTCTTGCTTTGTGTGATGAAAATACAGATTCGAAAATCGAATGTGCATTTTGCCCATATTCAAAACGCATAATAACAAAGTGGGGAGCACAAAATTTATCTTGCGCCTAATGCTTCGCTTTACTAATGCCCACCCGGGTGGTTTTTTTAATTTTGTTTTTCTTATAACTTTTTGTCTTTAGATCAAAAATGACTATGGTGTCGACTCACTGAACAAATTGAAGAGTTTTTTAGTAAAGTCTACTCAAAACTATTTTTTGTCATTGTTTTTATGAATTTTTTGGTGTTTTGTCATTTTTTCTTTGCGGTTTACTAAAACCCACCCGGATGGCCACTATCAGTTTCTCACTTTATTATATTATTACTGACTTAAAAAGTGAAACAAACGCGCTAAGAATTGTTTTTTTATTTTATTTTGAATACATTCTAATTTAGTAAACAGTTTTATTATTGATTTTTGTATGATGTGGATGGACGGACGTAACATAATTGGCATTTTGTTTGACAGACGCTATGTTCAGATATGTTCATATTGGTTTTTTACACTTTATGCACATTTGACGTGTATTTCTTCTTTGGTTGTCCTTATAGCAGTTACATCTCGTTCTGGAATAGCATTCGCTTCAAAATCATCATCTTCGCAAGTCCTATCAAGAGGCTTTCCTACAGTACCAATAAACATTATAAGTTTATAATATAAAATGTTTTAGAATAATTACACACCTAGAATACATTCAATAGCTGTTCTTATCTTAAATCTTCCGATGATATTTGGATTTTTGGATCTCTCCAAAATAAGTGGAAGACATAGGCTCTCAAGAAATTTCTTCCTTTGTGATTGCTTTTTTGAGTTTTCTTTATTATTCTCCTGATATATGATAAATGCTCCAAGGGCGGACGTATCCAAGATATTGCAGAACATAGCCAAAGGCCAACGCAATGTCGCTCGTTTGGTTGTGTACTTTGATAACATTTTGTCCATTGTATCTACTCCTCCTTTAGTGTGGTTATAATAGTGGATAACATCTGGTTTACCTTGTGGGCCAGAAACGGCGTTATTGTTGTGCATTGTAGACATCAAAACAACTGATCTTTTTTTGGCAGGGACGTACGAGCACAATATCACATTCTCAGCAAAGCCAAATAAGCTTGACCCCACTTCACGAGTTGGTGATGGCTTAAATTCACTAGGAACATGCCTTTTGTTTTTTTTTTTTACAGTTCCTACAATGGACATTTTCCAATTGGTCAACTCTTTGGCTAATGGCAGTGTTGTGAAAAAGTTGTCCATTTTATAAATTTTTCGGGAGAAGAAAACAATTCTTGATCGTGGAAAAGAAATGTAATGAACAAAACACATAAGGGCACAACTTTTACGCTACAGAATACATATATATTTTAGAAATAAGTTTTTTAAGCAATTGGAATGAAAATTGTGGCAAAAAGTAATTTTGGAATATTTTGAGTTGTGCTTCTTTTGCACTTAAAGTGCAAACCCACCCCGGTGGGTTTCCGTAAACGGCGGACACAAAATTGTTTCGGAATGCGAAGGTTAATTAACAAGAAATCTTTAAGAAAACTGATATTATACTTCATTTAATACATCTACTTTATGATTTAATAAATTTTTTTAAATAATATGATACCTGAAATACTGGCTTTTAAGTTTACATTTTTAACTTTTTTTATAAAACCAAAAAAAAAACTTTGTTTGATTTTGTTGTCTGTTTAGTATGTAATATATTTTGAAATTTCCTATAATT
Organism: Bellardia bayeri; assembly: GCA_950370525.1. Taxonomy (NCBI): domain Eukaryota; kingdom Metazoa; phylum Arthropoda; class Insecta; order Diptera; family Calliphoridae; genus Bellardia; species Bellardia bayeri. Next base: position 49,360,903 of record OX493264.1, on the reverse strand, counting down.
AGTTATTTTAAATGAATAAAAACATAAGTAATTTACAAATTAAACAAAAAATTTTCTGTTACCTTATAGTGAGTGGGTGGGTTTTGGGTCAGATAATAAACGGACTTCGTCAATTCGACGAAGAAATTGTGTAGTGCATTAAAAATAAGAAAATGTATCTAGGGTTAAATGAATTTGGTTAAAAATTAAAATAGCAATCAAAATTTCACTGTTAAATGCACTCTCGAATTTTTTCAAGCATTACCCTACTAAACGATAAGTGTTTACTTAAACGGGGATTTCCAAAAGTTTGTTTTGTGCATGTTTGTATTTGTACACAGTTACCAGATAAAATTATCTAATATAAATCTTATAGTTTGGCGAATAAACGTTAAAATTATAATAAATCGTTGCATCTGGCAACCGCATTTTATTTGTTTAGAAGTTAAATGTTCGTCAAAATGTCTACAAAGAAGGTGCAATTATCGCTTAAACAAAAATTGAACATTTGTGCAAAAATAACAAATTGTTCCAAAGATGATGTTTGCAAAAAAATCGGGTGTTCGTGATCAACTTTAAACAGAATTATTAAAAGTGAAAACATTCTATTAGAGAAGAGTAAAACTAACAGCATGCGTTAAAAACGTGATCGCAATAGGAAGTACCCTGAGATTGATAAGGCTGTAACGCTTTGGTTTAATCAAATGCGTTAGTCGGGCGCAATTGTTTCAGGTATGATGGTAATGGAAAAGGCGAATCAGTTCGCCGTTCAAATGAAACAAAATTTTACGGCAAATACTGGCTGGCTATGGCGTTGGCAGAACCGAAAGGGAATAACATTAAAAAAAATACACGGTGAAGGCTCCTCTGCAGACGATATGGGTGCTTGTGCTTTTCAAGAACTGCTCCCAAATTTAATAAAACATTATGAACCTAAGAATGTGTTTAATGCTGACGAGTTTGGTTTGTTTTTTAAGGCTTTGCCCACATCAACTCTCACCAGTAAGGGACAGCAGATAAAGGGATTTAAATGCTCAAAAGAACGAATTACCCTTACATTTATCTGTACTGCAACAGGCGAGTACAAGAATGTATCTGTCATAGGAAAGCCGAAAAATCCCCGATGTTTTAAAAATAAAATATTGCTCAAGAAATTTGGGAGAAAATAAAAATACGATTTGTCGCACGTTTGATTAGAATATTTGACTCCTAATACCACACCAATAGTTCAGCCTCTCGACCAAGGCTGTTATGGAATTTAAAAAAAACTATTACACTTTTGACAACCTTACATATAATAAAGCGTAAAGTAAAACCAAGTTGTATTCAAAATTGTTTTAGAAAGGTTTACGTCATTACGTCATATCCTTGTTTTTTTTCTATATTAAAAGTTAACATTTTAGTGCGAGTTTGATATCGGCTATGAAAATCAAAACGAATCCCAAGGGGAGTTAATTGAAATAATACAAGAATCGGAAAATTACGAGTCTGCAGAGGAATATCACAATTTTTTTAGGCTTTGATGACGATTTATCCTGCTTTGGAACACTAACCGATGAAGAAATAATGGCTAATGTGTTTTAAGACGATGTGCTGTCGTCTACTGAAGAAGAGGAAAGTGATGATCCTATAGAAGTTTACTGTGTACAGGATGTTTTAAAGTCGGTGAATGTTTTACGTAAGACATTCATGCCGTATAATAAATTTATGCATGAATTGGATGAAATGGAAGAATACTTTTTAAAGAGAAAATCGGAAAACTTTATGCAGACAAAAATAATTGACTTTTTCAAAAAAAAGTAACTAATACAATCTTGTTTAATTATTATTTGCAGTTTGTTACATAAGGTTTTAAAGTTTTTGTTTTGTTGAATTGTTGTTTTTGTTTGCAACTTTTTTTTTTTGTTTTGTTTTTTAAAATAATTTTGTTTAATTTTATATTTCAAAAAATATTGTTTTGTTATTGTAGTCAAATTACACTATTTTGCATTGAATAAAATGATGATCTCTTTATATAGTATCTTGACTCAACCATCTTGTTTGTTCTCATTTTTAATACCACATTTACTATTGATGGGCACCGCTCTTGTGATTCGTGTGAATGATTAGTGTTTACATGTGACCGTGAACAACTTCTGTACTTAGCTCTTCAAATTCTAGTGTAAATTTTGTAATTACATAGTTAAATTATATTTTCTTTCTGCGCTAGTAACGCTTTTAACCGATTTTTTTTTTAAATGCGTCGGTAACGCATTTAACTAAGATTTTTTTAAATGCGCCAGTAACGCATTTAACAAAGATTTTTGTAAATGCGCCAGTAACGCATTTAACCAAATTTTTATAAATGCGTTTCTCGCTTAAAAGCAAAAATATTGACAATAATAAATTTAGTTTTACAATGTTAATATTTAAAAAATTAAATTTTTGAATTTAAAATATTTCTCTTACAGACAACAAAATAATACTAAATAAGCTATATACTAAAATTATTTATATTAAATTATGTTCATACTTGAACATTCTACGACCGGCGAATGATAATAATACATATTAATACATATTATTCTTATAATAAATATTTAATGCTAGGTGACCTGATGCATGATGCAAAGTAAGCCCCTTCAAGTGAATATCTTTTCTCTTAACTTCACCCAGACATTCTTATTCGCAATATCAATAAAATGACAATGAACATCCTTATGCGCTAATTCTCAGGTATTGGCATTTGCATCGTGGGTTAGGTGATAAGGTGTCAGCAAATCTTGATTATTTTCCTGTGATTTATATTTATTAAAAAATTACCCATCTGTGACTGTATTTTCTCTACTTCCTCCAACTGGTGCAGCATGTAACGTGTTGTAAAAAAAAAAATTAATAATATCTTTTCTTTTGTGGGGGTTAAAGCAGCGATAGCATGCAACTTATTTCCGGCTAATTTATCGTCGGCAATTAGGTGGATTCTTAGCTTTTTAGACCCTTTTTTAAGATCCCAGATTGCATTACCTTTACCATCACTAGCCATCACAATTAGAGAATTTGTTCATCATGTTAATAACATTTAATAAAAATAATATAAATTAGATTAAGCATTATTTTTATGCCCACAACAGTTTAAATCTAGTATACAACAAAACTTATTTTTGAGCTCATTGTAAAAAAAAATATGAAAGGAAATATGCAAAAATCACGGAAAAAAATTAAAAAAATACTTTGCCTTCAGTAGGTATTGAACCAGGACATTGGGTTTTTGCTGTGTCAAAAATCCGAATATTAAATACATATTATTTATCAATAACGCACAAAAAAAATTTCCCAAAATATTAAAATTTTCATCCATTTTTGGATTTACATATTAAATTAATCATAGTTTAATTTTTAAATTATTAATATAATAATGTTTTGATTAGAATTTAAAACGATGAAAATAGTGCAACCAAAAAAAATAAGTAAGTAAACATAATTGCAACGTGGTGCTCTAAAAATAGACTGTGGTGAGTTTCACAACTTATGACGAATTCATATTGACAAATCTATTTTTAGTAATTTGTTTTGATTTATGAATAAAAAAAAAATTAAAAACGTTTTTATTAATATTTGCATTAATTCTTAATACTTTTCATTCATGTTTGCACTTATTTTAATGGTTGTTTTATTTCCCAACTGAATATGAAATTATTTCTTTTTCTTTTTTTTATACAGGGAAAGGAGAAGGGAATTTTAAGAATTAAAGTAACAAACATTATAAACATAATAAAAAGTTTTTTTTTCATATATACAAAATGTTGTTAGCAGAGCCACCAACACAATTATTATAACTTTGTTATCTTTTAGGTATTTAGATAAATTAGGAAATAAAAAAAAAACACTTTTCACTTACATAGGTATGGGTATACTGGAACTCCAACGATGAAAGATCTTTCAGGTTGTAGTGGTGAGGAATCAGGATTAGAGATAAATAGGATTTAAAAAACGATTTTTTTTGTTATTTAAATTTTAATCATTATTAAATAAAAAAAAAATGATTAATTGTATGTAATTTTATAAAAAAAATCTAATTTTTTTATTTACTTTTTTATATATTTATATTTATAAGTTACCCTTATTTTATTTACCCACACTGTACTGTGATAACTGGCAATGATTGTTTTTGCTTACTTATCTCAGTTGAGACTTACAAGCTTACGATATCATTTATAAAGCCCCTCTTTTTATATTTATATATGGTGCATTTCATGTCACGTGACCCAATTTTAAAATCGATGTCTTCCGATTTGGATGAAATTTGCACCAAGGTTAGTACTATTGGATAGTAGGCCAGACCAAAATTTTTAGCTCTATCATTCAAGAACTGCCGGAGTTAGAGTGGGTCAAAGTTGGACATTTTGGTCATGCAGGGTTTTTGTTAAATGAGTGTAACTTTTCACCTATTGGTCCTAGCAAAAATTGTCCAAAGGACTTTAGATAGCTATTTCTTCAATCATTCCAAAAATATTTTTTTTTAATTTTTAAAAAATTTTTTTTTTAAATTTATTTTTTTTCAATTTCGGCCCTTTTTTTCTCAAAAGAAAGCTTATACAATTTACTTTAAGGCCCATATAGTCCCATAATGGGATGCGAGTGGGATATCTATCAAAAAAATTATTTTTTAACTCAAGAATAGAATTTTTCAACATTTGGCGCATGTATAATTTTCATTTTCCCCCATTTTTTTTATTTTTTTTTTTCAAAATGGAGTTTTTTTTTATTTTTCCTTAAAAGAAACTTTATACCATTTCCTTTAAGAGCTTTGTGGTCACTTAATGGGATGTAAGTGGGGTATCTATAAAAAAATTTTGCAACTCAAAGAAGAAATTATTTAAATTATTTCCATATTCACTATTTTATTTCCTATTTATTACTTATAATACTAAATTACAATAATAATAATAAATAATTTAATAAAATTAGTATATAAATTTTGAAATTACCAATCTTTCTTCCTTCTTATTTATTGCCTTTATTTTTAGCTTTTTTTGCCAATCCTTTCTTGGAGTTACTAGGTTCAGCTGCTGATTTTGCTGATGCTGTCTTTTTTGGCTTTGGAAAGAAATCGCATTGAGTAGATGCCGAAAACTTTTTCAACTGGAGTCTTCCATCGATAAGTGGTATAAAAGCATGGTATTGACATGTGCCATCAATTGTTACAGCAGCGTCGAATCTGCACTTCAATGTTTTTAATGTTTCCTCATGATCAGCTTTGCTACTAAAAACTACTTCAGTTTCTTTACAATGCTTCTTTGCCCATCGGAATATAGCGTTCGCATCTAAGATGCGATCTTGATGAGAGCACTGCAGGCTATACCTCGCTGCATTTCTTTTGATATTTGCTCCAATGCCATCACATGCTCCTTTTCCATGTGCAGTTGAATGAAAATGCCATTCAGCTGGAATTCCAAAATCTTTTTCATGAGCTAAAAGATTTGCGAAGCTATTTTTGTTTTTAAAATGTTGACGAGCTTCATCCGAAACGTAGTATACCTTCTCCACTATAAATTTAGATTTTAGATAATTTAGAATTATCTTCTGGTATTCATAAACTGTAGCGGTATCATGTTTTAAATCATCGGATATGATTACCATACTTTTGTGTTCCAGTTTTTCATCTTCTATGTAGTAAATAGCAACTGTGAATATAGTTGCTTGGTCATTATTGAAGTGGAATCCTTGTATGGCATCCTGAATAATATATTTATAGTTCTCTGCGAAATCATATGAAATCACGAATTCACCAGACTTCAAATTTGTCTTCAAATCATTCACAAATGACCATTGCTGTTTGACTAAAAATTCATTAGTTCTCAAATTTAGCAAACCTTTGCATATTTCTTCCACAAAATCATCCACATTTAAAATTACTGTTTTTAAGGTACATCTTTCAGTCTGAAGCCAAGATTCAAATTTTATCTCATCAATACATGCTCGATCAAAAGATCATTTAGGTAGTACGTTTTTATGAAAGAGTCTAAAATCCTTTATTAGGGCCTATAATGGCAAAATAACAAAGTACAAATGAGGTAGCATTATAATAAAGCAAATGGAGACATAGAAGTTAACAGACATAGAAATATGCAAAGGTTTGCAAAATTTGAGAACCCATAACTTTTTAGTCAAACAGCAATGGTTATTTTTAAGTGATTTAAAACATGATACCGCTACAGTTTATGAATACCAGAAGATAAATCTAAATTATTTAAAATATAAATTTAGAGTGGAGAAGGTATACTACTTTTCGGATGGAGCTCGTCAACATTTTAAAAACAAAAATAGATTCGCAAATCTTATAGCTCACGAAAAAGATTTTGGAATTCTAGCTGAATGGCATTTTCATCCAACTGCACATGGCAAAGGGGCATGTGATGGTATTGGATCAAATATCAAAAGAAATACAGCGAGGTATAGCCTGCAGTGCTCTCATCAAGATCGCATCTTAGATGCGAACGCTATATTCCGATGGGCAAAGAAGCATTGTAAAGAAACTGAAGTAGTTTTTAGTAGCAAAGCTGATCATGAGGAAACATTAAAAACATTGAAGAGTAGATTCGACGCTGCTGTAGCAATTGATGGCACATCTCAATATCATGCATTTATACCACTTATCAATGGAAGACTCCAGTTGAAAAAGTTTTCGGCATCTACTCAGTGCGATTTCTTTCCAAAGCCCAAAAAGACACCATCAGCAAAATCAGCAGCTGAACCTAGTAACTCCAAGAAAGGATTGGCAAAAAAAGCTAAAAATAAAGGCAATAAATAAGAAGGAAGAAAGATTGGTAATTTCAAAATTTATATACTAATTTTATTAAATTATTTATTATTATTATTATTGTAATTTAGTATTATAAGTAATAAATAGGAAATAAAATGAAAATAGTGCATATGGAAATAATTTAAATAATTTCTTCTTTGAGTTGCAAATTTTTTTATAGATACCCCACTTACATCCCATTAAGTGACCACAAAGCTCTTAAAGGAAATGGTATAAAGTTTCTTTTAAGGAAAAATAAAAAAAAACTCCATTTTGAAAAAAAAAATAAAAAAAATGGGGGAAAATGAAAATTATACATGCGCCAAATGTTGAAAAATTCTATTCTTGAGTTAAAAAATAATTTTTTTGATAGATATCCCACTCGCATCCCATTATGGGACTATATGGGCCTTAAAGTAAATTGTATAAGCTTTCTTTTAAAAAAAAAAAGGGCCGAAATTGAAAAAAAATTAAAAAAAAAATAAATTTAAAAAAAAATATTTTTGGAATGATTGAAGAAATAGCTATCTAAAGTCCTTTGGACAATTTTTGCTAGGACCAATAGGTGAAAAGTTACACTCATTTAAAAAAAAACCCTGCATGACCAAAATGTCCAACTTTGACCCCCTCTAACTCCGGCAGTTCTTGAATGATAGAGCTAAAAATTTGTGTCTGGCCTACTATCCAATAGTACTAACCTTGGTGCAAATTTCATCCAAATCGGAAGACATCGATTTTAAAATTGGGTCACTTGACATGAAATGCACCATATATATAGTTTAGATTATTTTAACAATATTGTTCTTATATTTTTTTTCTCCCTTTCATTTTTTTTTGACGTTTATTTTCAATTATTTTCTTTAATTTAGTCGTGATTATTACATTCACAATGTAGACATAAAAAAATAGAAGATAAAAAAAATTATAACACTTTGATTAAATAATTAAAGTAAATTAAATTTAAAGTATAATTATGGAAACAAAATTTACTTAAGACCGTCGCAAATATGAATGTTTGTGATACTTTTACCGTTTTCGGGGAATTAACGCAAGTTAAGTAAATTTAATATATTATTATTTTGATATTTAATGTTGCAAGGTTCTTTACAAAAGCACTTAAACGTTCTAGTACTGTTTTTTTCTTATATAGTTTAAATTTTAAAATTTTTTCTTTTTTGTTTCCTTGATGTGAAAATTTTCACATCATATAGATTTTGTGATTCCTCGGCAAAAACGCTTACTCACGAGATTTATGCTATTTTCCCGTGTACAATAAATTTAGAATTTGCTTTTTCCTAGCACCTTTTGTGTATTTATACCGTCCGAGATTAACGTTGGTGGACAAAAAAAAAAAATCGGGCTGCAGGTTTTGTGGTCTACAAGATACAGAAACTACGCCAATAAATGACTCCTAGTTCTTTAGCTACCAATCAACTACGTTAGAGCCAATAAAACAGATTTCTTCCCCTTCTTGGTTTCTGTAGTTTCTGATGTTGAAAATTATACCTAATTAGGTGAAAGAAATAATTTTAGGTAGAGAAATATTTTCTTGTTCATAATAAAATCCAGAGATTATCATGAGTTTTATACACATTTTATTTAACAAATAATAATAAAACTTTGGATTTATCTAACAGAAATAGGCAGTATAATTTACTTACAAGAACCAAATCGTTGCGCCGGAAAAAACATAAACTTTATTAAAAATAAATTTAACACTTTTATCGGTAACACACTTATACAAGCCAGGTGATGATTAAACAGAAAATACAAATTTCAACGCCGTTAGCCTATATATACCCCAAAAATTATCTTGAAATCCTGGAAAAGTAATGCTATCACAAATACATACATGAGTTTGGCATAAAACATAAACCCCTAACTTCACCCCAAATACTCGTTACTGCATTATCTACAACATAAATGCATGAACAAACACAGATTTGTATTTCAGTGGTATTTCATTAATGTTAATAACATTCTTTTTATTTAAAAATACTGTTTCGTTTCAAAACAAATCTCGATTAAGAAGGGTGATAATTGTGAGAAATTTTAACCAAATTATTTTTTTTTACAAATTGTAAGAACTCAATAAAAATATCTCTATATAAATAAATCTATACAAATCTCTACGACTACAAGCGCCTCTACACAGGGGTAATGGAAAATAATTTAGTGGATGTTGTTGTTGTTGCTATAACATCATTGTTATATTATCAATCCTCGATTGTAACACTTCGAATGATAAATTTACCTCGTCAGAAGATTTTCTAAATATATTTATTATTGCATCTACTGTATCATTGTTCTTTTACTAATTTTCCCCGAATTTTGTTCGTCTTCAAGCAAGTTTCTTACATCTTTTGTGGTAATTCTAGACGATTGTCGTTATCCGTTAATCCAAACAATCCAATAAAATTTATAGATATTTTTTTGCATTTGTTACTTAACGACAAGAGTTTATTATTGCTCTGAACAATTTCTATTATTTTTCTCATTCGATTGAATGTGCTCTTGAATGGACTTCAAATACTCCGATTTTATTGCAGGTTGCTTGACATTTATTTGTTAGATCAATAACTTGGTCAAAAGATGTTATATACATAGATATTTAGATCATAGTAGACAACGAGATTCCAGCTTGATATGCTTACGCCCATTGTATCCATTGTAGATTGTCTAAGTACATCGCTGACTTATCATTAAATGATACTATATCAGCTTCTGAAGTTTTATTTGCCGCAAGAAAATTTCCAATCAGGCACATCATTTTTACCAAAAATATCTTGGAATAAAATGATTTATTATTTTTGACTACTGGAATTGTTTTTTGTATATCCATCTGAGATTCCTCCACAGTTAGAGGACATTTTTTAGTTATTGGCTGCTTTAAGTAATCGTATTTAACTCTCACTTTGACAGCTTTTACTTTTCCTAAAGGTCATCTTGATGGTAAAGTATTTTCATTCTTTAAAATTCCAACTTGACCTTCACAAATATTGGGTTAAGGGTTCTTCCATTTATTTCTTTGCAATGTTAAAAAAAAATCTTTTTTCATTTTCTGCAAGACCTTACATTTATTTAGTGACACAATTTCTCAATTAGAGTTATCACTATCTGGCAAATCCAGCAGTAAATCCTCCGCATCGCTTGGAAATTCAAAAAGAGAGCGAGAATTTGAAACACTTTCTATTTAGACCAGACTCGGGCACACACATACTCACTCATATGTGCTAGTGTTGGAAGCAGCAAAAAAACGAACGACAGACAATAATTGTACACTCAAATAATTTACACTCAAACCAAAATGTTGAATGAAGAATGGGAAAAGATTTTTTTTTATAGAAAACATGGATGGCGATTGATTTGTCATCGCATTTTAAGTCAAAAAATATTTAATTTTACATTATGTTTATGTACATATTTGTATATATTTTCTTTCGTTGTTAATTATTTATATTAAAATTTAATGATAAACTAATTAACAACGAAAGAAAATATATACAAATAATATTAAATAATAAAACAATATAAGTAAAATCCAAAAAATGTCTTTAATTTCGGCACCTGCATTGGCATTGCGGAATTTCGGTTTTTTAGTTTATTCAATAAACTAAACCGTTTTTGTAATTAATTTGTTTTTGTTTTTGAGTTACGCGAATATATGTTGTGCAACCTCCTCCATTTTCGAAATAACGATATATTTCGAAAACAAGAGCTAACCTAAAAAAAACGGTTAGCACCACTGGATTCAGCGTACCCGAATTAGGTTAACCCGCTTGTCACTAAAAAAAAGTGTCAAATTCTAGCACAGTGATATCAAAGGGTTAATGATATAAAATTTCTATGGGTAATTGGCAAACAAAATAATTGTTATTACTGATAATCGAGATAAGAGAAGCACAATATGAAATTATCATATTATCATTGGCGCATATTCAGAAATGATATCTAAGTTTAAACTTTTTGAAGTACCAACTTAAGTTATTCTTAGTTGATTACTTTCAGCAGGAAAAGTTACAACTTAATTATGGGTAAAGATGTAACTAAATGTCAACTAACAAATACATTTAAAGAACAGCTGATTGATTTTATTTCTTGTCGTCGATGATGTTAACATATTTGGCCACCAATTCTTTAAATGTAGTTTTTTCATCTGACGACCAATTTGAGTCCCTCTAAAATACACAAAGCAATAAATACATATTTTTATCTAACAATAATAATAATTTTATCTTATTTTCATTGCTAATTGTGTCCATTTTCACCAAAAAAAATCACAAAAAATCTACTAAATGCAGTTTTGCATTTCTTTTAACACCTGAAAGCAGTTGCTAAGTTAGTTATGATTTGTGAATAAGATCATTAACTATTTGTGAACTATTTTTTAGTTTCTGTTTAATAAGTTTCGACTTTAAAAGTTATGATTTCTGAATATGCGCCAATGTCTCTATTATCTTGATAATGATTTAGGGCCTTATTCAGAAAAAATTAAAGTAGACTTCAAATGTACTTTAAGAAAATTTTGTATGAAAATTTTGTCTAAAATCACACTTCAAACCTACTTTATTTTTTCTGAATACGGCAGTTAAGCTTTAGGTAAAGTGAAGTTCGAACTTTCAAATTTAACCTTATGTTGTTGTTAAGTTGGTTGTTGCTTCTTTTATTAATGTAAATTGAAATGCAAAAATTAAGCTTTACCAGAAAAAGGTGTGATCAAACTTACCCCATCATGTTTATCCGATGAAGGCCTCCACTGGAACTCAATGATGTTGTTAATGTAGGTAGATGTCAAAGTTAAATATGATTCTTGCATTTAGGGCTTCTTTGCCATTGTATTAGTATAAAATGTTACATAAGTTTAGGCTTAAGTGTCAAATATTTATTTAGATATTTAAAATTAATAGATTTAATAAGTGTTAGAAATTAAATGTTAAGATTGGTTTTTGTAATTTAAATAATGATTATATTTGTTTTTTTTTAGAATAATTTTAGCACGAGTCATTATAAGTTAATTAATTTGTAAAATCTTAAATGTAAATTCCATGTTTTCCATATATTTTATCATTCAAAATTAGATATATTTCATAATTGATCGACAACATGTTAAGGTTTGTATGTAACTTTATGTTAGGTTAGGTTTTACATTTTGAAAATTTCTGCCTTTTGAATATGGAAATTTGATTTAGGATATCTGAATCATGAGATAATGTATTGATTATAGTTTAGGGCCAATTTAATTAGGTTAGTGCTACATTTTTTTAGATTTTTTGACTTGTTCGAAGGTGGTGGAAAACAGAAAATAAATAAAAAAGCAAATTTTAAAAATAAAAAAAGTTATAAAAAAAATTTAAATAATAATTTTTAAAAAGGAGGTTCAAATACCTTTAAAATAAGGCATTGGTCTTTAAAATCCATCCACAAGTTTTTGCGAAATATTAGTTCAAAAGTTGTCATGTCGGAAGGTTTTTCATGATTTTGACGATTTTCAAATGCACATAACTTGTTGAAAAAGAATTTTTTTTTCTGGAAATACGTGTAAAATATTTTTTAATGAAGAATACGTGCTAAAATTTTGTAAGACTTCGGCGACATCAAAGTCAATTTTTAGCAAAAATCTTTCGGTCTGACATGGAGTGGCTTATATATATATTTAGTTTCTCTTTATATTCAAATTAAAAAATATAAAAGTACCCAGCAAGCCATATGAGTCCGCAAAGAGTCTTTTCTGACACATTTTTCGGAGCGTTATCGCCCTTTATGAGCCCAAAAAACAATCATAATTGCTCCGTAAACCTTCAGAAAAGAGGGTCATTCCATTCGAAAATGGTCCGTCAGAAAGAGCTCTTAGATAATGTCAGAAAAGAGTCTTTTATGAGGGTTTTTTTGGGCTCTGTGTAATCTTGTTTTTATCATTCTTATGTGGTACAGCTGTTTTTTTTTTTTTGTGTTCAAAGCACAAATAACAGGACAAGAACGCTTTGGTGTACACATATTAAGTGGAATTTTTAAGTCATACTGCGTGCAGACTCAGGACGATAACAAGCAAATTTTTCTTTCTCTCCGAAAATGCTCTTTAGTTGGCCTCTTTTTTGACTCCTTTTTTCGGAGCGCTCCGAAAATGCTCTTTTGTTGGACTCTTTCTGACTCCTTTTTCGGAGCGCTCCTAGAATGGTATGCTGAGTATAATTAAAAAGCCGTATCATAAAATATCTTACTTAAAATAAAATTAAAAAACTTTAAAATTTTTTAATCATATATCATTCGTTTGTTTAAAGGTGATAAATCTAGGTCTGATCTTCTGGTATCCCCCATGATTTCTCTAACTGTTGGATTAACATTGGTGGTTTTAGTGGCGGGATTAGCAGTTATTTTAGCACTACGTGTTCCATGCAATAGTTCCAGGCGGAGGCAAAAGGAATTTCCCAATGAACAGGATTCAAGAAATGGATCGCCTGGACCAAGTGAAAAGAGTTCAGGTAGTAAGGAACTGGAAGGGAATGATGATGAAAAAAATCCCGATGTAGTACCTGAATCCATGGATCCTGATGAACAAGTAAGTTATAATTTTTACATTTTATAAATCTGTTTCTTACTCAAATCATTCTACATACATATATGTATTTGTAATAAGTCAAATATCTTTTTGTGGTGATTCTATCAAGTTTGCTTATAAGGCGAGCACGCCGATTTACATTTATGGTTAAAAAGCCGATGTGATGAGAATGCTTCGAAAAATAAAAATCAGCGTCTAGCTGAGTATAAGTTTGTCATTCCGTTTGTAATTTCCACAATATAATTTTCCACCCTATAAAGTATATATATTCTGAATCCTTATAGATAGCGGAGTCTATTAAGCCATGTTCGTCTGTCTGTCTGGATGTTGAAATCAGTTTTCTGAAGTCCCCAGATATCTTTGGGATCCAAATCTTCAATAATTCTGTCAGACATGCTTTCGAGAAGTTTTCTATTTAAAATCAGCAAAATCCGTCCATAAATAACGGAGATATGAAATCAAATCAATCATCAAAAAAACTATCAAACAAAGTGTATTAATCTTTATATGTATGTATATATAATTCTACTGTACGTGTGTTGTGGCTGAACTCCTCCTGAACGGCTGGACCAATTTGCATAAATTTTTTTATATACGTTTGGGTGGCGCCCCGGGTGGTTTAGATTTACAATTCGGTCCAATTGGACAAAGGGGCGTGGTACCTCCCATACAAAATACAAATTAAAAATCTATTATTTCTGCTTCTGATAACGGTATTTGAACAAAATGTGGTACGTCGGTTTCGTGTGCATTTTTTAAGTGCTGCTGCAAATATGGGCGGGATTGTACAAAGGGGCGTAGTACCTCCCATACAACCACAAATTAAAAATCTATTACATATTTCTGCTCCTGATAACGGCATCTGAATTTCAGTCTGCGGGCGCAGGGGCGTGGCGAAATCCAATTTTCGTATTGTGCCACCATTGACATACATACATATATGTATGTACATATATTTATTTATTTTTTATTTTCTTTGAAATCCGTTTTCATGTTTTTAAAAAGAAGATATCAAACTCTTAAATCGGTTATGTAGTTCCGAAGATATTTACAAAAAACCTATGTTAATAATGATCCAATATCAACATTTTAAAACTTTCGAAATGTTGGTTTCAAAAATCCGAGTTTTCGGTTTATTTACAAAATATTTACATCATTCGATGACACAAGATATTCCTCGCTTACTAAGGTGCAACATTGTACAATAAGTTAAAAATAATATTATATTATCAATCGATGATAAACAACTTTGTGTACTCTTGCATTTAAAATACCTACATTTTGTGCACATTTTTTTTAAACGCTGATAAAAAATAACGGTACATATTCGAGCCGTTCTCGACAAGGTATTTAAAAGTCTAACAATCTTCTACAAAAATTCGGATTGGCTGTAAGAACGTGCAATTTTGGCACCAAAAAAAAGATGATGTCAACAAGTTCAATGAGCAAATTCAATTGAAACTGCCTGACAAATTAATCTAAAACAATCAGTAATGGATAAAGACCAAGCCGTCAATTATCCCACTGAATTTTTGAATTCATTGGAACCATCCGAAATGCCACTGCATGTGCTCACATTAAAGATTGGATCACCGGTAATTCTTATTCGTAAGTTAAACGCACCCAAGTTATGCTCACCAAATTTAATCGAGGCAACAATAATCGGTGGCAGATTCAAAGGCAAAGACGTACTTCTTCCACGAATTCCGATGATTTCCAACGATTTACTATTCCAATTCAAGCGGCTCCACTTCTCTTTGCGTCTTGCCTTTGCTATTACCATCAATAATACACAAGGCCCATTTGGCTTAATTTTGGAAAAATCATGTTTTTTACACGGCCAGTTGTTTGTGGCTTGCTCCCGAGTTAACCTCCAAAAAAATTTATACGTTTTTACACCAAATAAAAAAACAAAAATACATTGTTTAACCGCTGGCCTTAAGATAAAGTAATAAATAAATATAATTTACAATTTGCCTTAAAAACATGCGTTTCTTTTTTGATTGAGCCCATATCTACACCATATGTAAGTTATTCAGTATAAAAAACTTTATTCCATGGATATTTATTTAAAAGCCGTAAACTTCGTTAAAAGCTCAATCTAAATCGTGTGGTAATACAACACTAATGTTTGCTTAGAGCCAGCAACGCGGACCGGGTCAGCTAGTCTATATATATAAAAATGAATATTTGTATGTTTGTCCTCTATTTACTCTAAAACTATCCAACCGATTTGTCCTAAACCGGTTTCATTTGAAAGGTTATAGTCCAAATTCGGTTTTCGGTTATATACATTTCAAGTGGGCGTGGCCCCTCCCACATAAATTGAATAACATAATATATCCATATGTTACTGATTTGAATAATCAGGAAAAAATTGGCGTAATCGAACCAGTGGGCGTGCCAGCTCCCATACAAAGTAAATATTTAATCTATATATATATAAAAATGAATGTTTGTATGTATGCCCTTTATAGACTCATAAACTATGCATCTAATCATGTGATGATCTTCGGCAAAGTTGTTGTGCATGAGACCGGGAAGGTTTCTGAGTTGGTACGATCACGCCTAATCTAACGCCCACTTTTTTTTAATTGATTAATTGCTTCTGCATGGGTTTTTACAGCTTTACTTCATACAAATTGTATCCACATCTTACTGAAGACGAGGTAAAAATAAAAATTTTATGTGCCACGCCCACTTTCACATCCCATCACAAAAAATTAATATTTGTATGTATGTCCTTTATAGAATCGTAAAGTATGCTGTAGTAGATCTTTATATATATTTTCTATTATTACTATAAACTTTGTTTCTTTTAATTTAATACTCATTGAGATTATGAATTTTGTTATTTATATATTTGTCATAATAATATGTAAAAATTTTCATTCAAAAATAATTCTTTCAAGTTGTAAAACAATGCCTACCTTCAGGAAAAAAATTTAATGAAAATTAAATTTAATGAACTCGAGCTTAACTAAATAAATATGAAAAATTAAAATTGAAATATTAATTCTAATTATTTAATATAAAATTATATAACCCACAATTGGCGATCCTGCTCTTTAAGAATATACAAGTTTTGAATAAGAAACAAACTACTGTTACTGTATTTAGCTCATCAATTCTATTCTTATCAATTTATATACATATATATATATTAAAAAAAAATATTTTATTTGTCAAGCACGATTTTTTTTTTCAAATTCAACAACCCAGGTTCGAATCCCAGCCAAGAAAATTATCAATAAAAATTTGAATAAAAAATTTTTCAAATTGTAAAACAATTCCTACCTTCAGTAAAAAATAATTTAATGAAAATTAAATTTAATGAACTCGAGCCCGACTAAATAAATATCAAAAATTTAAAAATTAACAGTTCGAATAAAAATAATAAATTGTTCTTAAATAGCTAGGGCATAACCTAATATTTGCAATTGTACTTAAAGTAGTACACGTAAAATGTCGACGAAAGTGGACAAAAAACATAATAAAAACAAATGTATTCAGGTCTTCGAGACGAAGTCTTGACATGAATACGAAAAACCTGAAGAAAAGGAGGCAACATGTAAAATAGAAATTAATAAATAAAAATGATAATTACAGCAAATTTCGAACCACCAGGTAACACTGGTTAAAAGATTGATGTTTGTCTGTTGGCTAGCAGGCACCGCAGTGGTGCAGAGGGTTAGAATGCAAAGAATTCTGATGAGAGGAAGTGGTGTTTCTCGAAACATATGTAAATTCAACAACCCAGGTTCGAATTCCAGCCAAGAAAATTATCAATAAAAATTTTAATAAAAACATTTTCAAGTTGTAAAACAATTCCTACCATCAGTAAAAAATAATTTAATGAAAATTAAATTTAATGAACTCGAGCCCAACTAAATAAATATCAAAAATTTAAAAATTAACAGTTCGAATAAAAATAATAAATTGTTCTATTCAGAATAAATGTTAAACTTTTACATACCGAACAACAGAAAGATGATGAACTTAAGGATATTTTGGAAGACAATAACAAACATCTTAATTTAAAACTTGTGAATATTTCATTATTTAATTTAAATTTGTGGTGTGAAATTTCTCAGGAGAGACAGGTCTATTCTTACCTAATATTCTACGAAAAATAGTTTTTGAGAAATTACATTCAATTGCCCATCCAGGTAGTAAAGCTACTCGTCGACTGATTTCACATCGTTATTTTTGGCCCAATATGAATAAGGATATCAATCTGTGGTCTAAGCAATGTGTCAGTTTTCAAAAATCTAAAGTACATAGATATACAAAATCACCTACTATGAAAATAAACATTCCTAACGGCAGATTCGAACATATTCACCTTGATATAGTTGGTCCATTACCTCCATCCCGTAATCATCGATACATTTTGACAATTATTGATCGTTTTACACGTTGGCCTGAAGCTTATCCTATTAAAAATAGCACAAACATTTTTTACAACTTATATAAGCCGTTTCGGAATACCACTTAAGATAACTAGTGATCAAGGTACTCAGTTTACTTCGAGAATATTTACAGAACTAACGAAGTTATTAGGAAGTCATAAAATCACCACTACACGAACGGTATAGTAGAAAGATTTCATAGACAGTTAAAGGCAACAATTATGGCTAATGAAAATTCTGAGAATTGGTATAATATTCTTCCGTTGGCTTTGCTCGGTCTTAGATCAGTTTTCAAAGATCACCAACCGTACGCAGAAATGGTGTATGGTCAAAACATAAGATTACCTGGAGAAGTTGTAGTTTCAAACATGGAAGAAACATCATTTTAGTTTTTAAATAATTTAAAAGAATATTTTAGAAATGTTCGTTCTAATTTATTACATCACAAAAACAATAATTCAGATGTTTATATCCCGAAAGATCTCTTAACTTGAAAATATTTATTTGTACGTGTAGACCAAAAAAGATCTTTACAACAACCATTTGAAGGACCGTACAAAGTAATTGAAAAAGATAAGAAAAATTTCAAGTTAGATATGAACGAAAAAATCAGAACGATTTCTATCGATAAATTGAAACCTCCTTACATCGAAAACCCAAACACAGAACAGACTCAAAATAGAACTAAAAAGAGAGTAACATTCAATTTATTAAACATTAATCTTTCCGAAGGGAGAGTATTGTAGTAGATCTTTATATATATTTCATATTATTATTATAAACTTTGTTTCTTTAAATTTAATACTCATTGAGATTATGAATTTTGTTATTTATTTATTTGTCATATAAATATGTAAAAATTTTCATTCAAAAATAATTCTTCAAATACATAACATAACAGCCCAAACCGCTAAAGCTAGAAACTTTAAATTCGGGTAGTGGGTTCCTTTTACAATATGTAGATCCATTAAGAAGGGATTTTTGGAAATTCGGTCGTTAAGGGGGACAAATGGGGTAAAACCAGTAGCTCTATATCTCCAAAACAAATAAATTTAGAAATAATATTTTAAATGCGTCCGCCTTTAAGAAAAAAAAAAAAAAAAAAAAAAGCCGACAGGTGTCTGGTACTTTTTTGAAATTCGAAATTCAACTGACCATATGGGGTAAAAATAGTCCCCGTAGAACGCTCCGTTAACATATATATCTCCTACATAAATAAACATAGAAATACTATATTAAATGAATCTGGCTCAGATCAATACAGACTAGAAAATGTTTTGGTACTTTTTTGAAAGTCGAATTCCAATGGCCTAAAAAGTGTATTATTTTTTGGTACTTTTCTATCAAAATGTATTTTCTCACTAAAAATTCCATGAACTATGATTTTCAAATAGTACGTATTACGGATAATTAATACGTACTATATTTTTTGAAAATTATTTTTTCACGGGTGACAAAAATGGGGTAAAAACGGACATTTGATATTGTTTATTCAATTAAAAAAAAGATAACATATTCTTCCATTCACACAAAAAAGAACCCAGAACATGCTATTCATGACTCAAATATAAAGGTGTAAAAGGGGCCAAATTTCAGTATACTTATATTGGTACTTTTTTGTAATTCATTTCTACTATTCTATTCTCGCAAACTACGCATCTGATCATGTAATTATCTTCGGCAAAGTTGTAGTGCATGAGCCCGGTAAGGTTTCTGAGTTAGTACGACCACGCCTACTTTAACTCCCACTTTTTTAAATGGATTAATTGCTTCTGTATGGCTTTTTACAGATTTACTTTAAACAAGTTGTATACACATTGTTGGCGAACAACTTTAATTATAATCTTTATATTTATTTCACACATTTACTATTTATCTTCATTTAAAAAACTAAGTTAATTTTCTTATTTTTAATTTCAGCCTAGTGTGAACAATGCACATTAAGTTATTTTTTTTAACTTTGGTAGTTCTATTTAAATCTACTTACATGAGATTTAATTTGCTCTCATCAAAGTATGTAAATGCATTAAAAGAAATAAGAAAATACTGGTTTTTTTGCTCAAGCACCTTTATATTATGCAAGAATGATAAAATAAATATTACGCCATGCGCATGATTTCCCGTTATGTGACGTAGAATTCCCATTCTAAGGGTTACCAAGAATGTTTCATGTGTGCGAATTAACATTTCTTGCGAAAAATGTATGTTTTATGTGATAGTTGGCAACCTTGCAATTGAAATCTCTCTGAGAGTTCTAAAATAAAAGCTGGTTAAAAAATAAAAACAAACAAAAAAAAACAACAAAAAATATAAACATGACGTGTGCAGTGAGCAAATGCAAGCAAAACAACAGTAAAAAACAAGTAAGAAAGTATAGTCGTCCAAGCCCGACCATATAATACCCTACACCTAGTATATGTAAATATAAAAAAGTTTTTCAGAAATGCGTTATTTGCGAGATATCACCTATTTTGGACCAAAATTCAGTGTCATGATTTCTGTGAATATAAATATTATATGTGTTAAACTTTATCTCGATAAAAATACTTTTAAAAGATTTATGGAAATTAAAGTGAATTACGGAGAGGGTCTTATATGGGAGTTTCGACTAATTATGGACGGCCCATTACAAAATTAGGTGTCATTATTTCTGTATATAAGAAACTTATTTGTGTCGAATTTTATTTGATTACCAAAATTTTTTAAAAAATTTATACTCTATAAAGTGATTTTTGGAAGTGGGCCTTACATGGGAGCTACGACTAATTATGGACCGATCATAATAAAATTGTACCGTATTATTAGTATCCATATTAAATATATTTGTGTTCAATATTATTTAGATACCAACATTTTTAAAAGAGTTATGCTCGTTTAAGTGATTTTTGGAAGTGGGCCTTACATGGGAGCTACAACTAATTATGGACCGATCATAATAAAATTGTACCGTATTATTAGTATACATATGGAATATATTTGTGTTAAATTTTATTTGGATACCAACATTTTTGAGTGAGTTATGCTCTTTAAAGTGATTTTTGGAAGTGGGCCTTACATGGGAGCTACGACTAATTATGGACCGATCACAATAAAATTGAACCGTATTATTAGTATCCATATTTAATATATTTGTGTTCAATATTATTTAGATTCCAACATTTTTAAAAGAGTTATGCTCGTTTAAGTGATTTTCGGAAGTGGGTCTTATATGGGAGCTACGACTAATTATGGACCGATCGTCATAAAATTCTACCATATTATATGTATATGTACAAAACATATTTGTGTTCAATATTATTTAGATACCAACATTTTTAAAAGAGTTATGCTCGTTTAAGTGATTTTCGGAAGTGGGCCTTATATGGGAGCTACGACTAATTATTGACCGATCATCATAAAATTCTACCATATTATATGTATGTGTACGAAACATATTTGTGTTCAATATTATTTAGATACCAACATTTTTAAAAGAGTTATGCTCGTTTAAGTGATTTTCGGAAGTGGTCCTTATACGGGAGCTACGACTAATTATGGACGGATCTTCATGAAATTTGTAGATATGCGTTAGCTTTATTTACTACTCATTTGTGGTAAATTTTGTTTGCATACTTGCATAATTCAAAGATTTATGAGCGGAAAACCCCAATTTCGGGAGGACATTTGTATGGGGGCTAGGTGAAATAATGGACCGATTTCGACCAGTTTCAATCCCATCTATCCTTGGGCCGAAAAAATATCACGTACCAAATTTTATCGAAATATCTTCAAAATTGCGACCTGTACTCAAGCTTTACATGGATAGCCAGTCAGCCAGACGGACGGACATCGGTTAAACGACTCAGAAAGTGATTCTAAGCCGATCGATATACTTTAAGGTGGATGTTAGACCAATATTTAGGGGCGTTACAAACATCAGCACACATTCAATATACCCTCCCCACTATTGTGGTGTAGTGTATAACAAGTGAGAAAAAATTAGCCAATAGAAACACAGAACGTGTGACGTCACAGTTCCAAAATGCGCAGAACATTTTAAAATTTTACGTGCGTTGGCGTAATCTTTATTTTATCGTTCTTGATATTATGTATCTACGTATGTATGTTAATATGTAATATGAGTAAGCTATATTTAATATATTCCGCACTTCTTTTGGGTTCTTTTTTTATATTAAATAATTATTGAACTTCACTTGCTTTGACTGCCTCGCTGTTAACAGAACAATTTATGAACAAATTGTATTGTATCAAATTAAGTCTTTAATAATTAAAATAACGGTTGAATAAATACCCTACATATGAAAATAAGGTGTTTCATTCCGTTTAAACAAACATTAAAGTAATTTTAACTTAAGAAAAGTTAACCTCGTGCATTAAATGGTGCCGAAACCCGGGACTGGTGAATAATTGATTATAAATTGGATTATTCATATAACAATTAATAAGCTAGATATACAGACACGTAAGGCATTAGAGCAATCGCTTAATGACTCAACTCAGATCCCTCCAATTGAAGATTTATTTAAATTTTTGGAAGCAACCTTTCGAACATTTGACCAGACAGATTCAAACCCCAAGGTATCTTTTTCGAAACCCAAAAATCCACAACAACAGAATAAAGGTAAAAACAATTTCCGACGTTATGTAAATGCTATTTCTACAAATACCGACTCCAATTGCCCCTGCTGCAATAAGCGTCACCTTTTGTTCAAATGTTTTAAGTTTGCTGCTTTAGCTTCTGATGAAAAAAGAAAGTTTTTGAATGCAAAGCGAATATGGCGGAATTGCTTAACCCCTGGCCACTTTAGTAACAAATGCCACGTAGACTCTCGTTGTCAAGTCTGTCAACAAAACCACCATATCACTGTTCATAATGAATATTTCACAAACCGCGCTTCTGAAACTCAACCTTCTGATACACCCTCGTCTTCTTAAGCGATTGAAAACGTTACCGCTCATGTCGTTGACAATAGTGAAACATTTAGTAGGAGAAAAAGGCCCCACGTTCTTTTAGCTACGATGCGTGTAGTACTGAAAACCGTTCAAGGTGATTTAGTTTTGCGTGCTCTTCTTGATCAATGTGCTCAGGCTACTTTTCTCACTAAAAGGGCTACTGATGCCTTAAACTTATCATACAAAAGAAACTTTGTCGAAATCTGCGGTGTAGGTGGAAGTCAACCCACGATTTCAAAGAATTATGTTAATTTTTCTATTTTCTCAAGAATGAAAACCAATTTTAAAATCGATTGTAAGGCTTTGATTTTATCAAAAATAACGGCATATCAACCTATGGCTATAAACGAAAAATTATTACCCGATTTGAAGAAATTTTCTTTAGCTGATTCTTCTTTTTCGAAACCTGGTGAGATTGACCTTTTACTAGGAGGTGATGTATACGGAGATATCGTATTACCTCGGCAACATAAATTTAACGCTGGTTTGTTCTTGCAACATACACATTTCGGGTGGATAGTTTCTGGCCACTCTCCCGATAATTCATATCAACACACTATCACAGTAAATGTTTGTTCATTAGATAAACAATTGCAGTCCTTTTGGGAGCAGGAAGAATTTCTGGAAAAAAGGGGTTTTAACGGAAGAAGAAATCCTCTGAGAACAACATTTTAAAAATACTACTTCTCGTAATTCATCTGGACGTTATACCGTATCACTAACATTTAAATCACTGCTTAAGGGTCTTCCGCTTCCAGTCTTTGCACATACAGATTATGCAGCACTTTCTCGTTTAAAGAATGTTGAAACGAAATGTAAATTAAATAAGAACTTTGGAAAACTATATACAGAATTTATGGAAGAGTATGAACGTCTTGGACATATGGAAAGAGTAGGAATTTATCCACCTGATTTAAATAGAAATGGGTTCTTTTTATCTCATCATGGTGTGTTAAGAGAAAGTAGTCCTACTACTAAATTGAGGGTTGTTTTCGATGGTAGCTGGGTAGCTAACTAGGTCCTACATTATAAAATGATTTACCAACAATTATAAATCGGTGGAGACGATTTAAAATAGGGGTTCGAGCTGATTTGGAAAAAAAGTTTAGACAAATACTTGTAGTACCGGAACAACAAAGGTTTCAACAAATTTTGTGGAGAAATAATGGCTCTGAAGAGATATCAATTTACAAGCTCTCGACGGTTACTTATGGTACCACATCGGCGCCATTTCTTTCAATAAGGGTTTTACAACAATTAGCGTTGGATGAAAAGGAAAAATATCCATTGGCCTGTAGCGTGCTCAATTCAGATACTTATGTCGATGACGTAATTTCTGGAGCTGATAGTTTATCCGAAGCTTACCATTTGCATACTCAATTATGCAGTCTGCTTAATCAAGGCAAGTTTAATTTGCGCAAATGGACAACAAACTCAAAAGAATTACTAGAATTGTTTCCTGTGGACTACAGAGAAAATTCTGATATATTTGAAGTAAATCAACCTAATACGGTGAAAGCTCTTGGGCTCGAGTGGAACACCGTAGACGACTGCGTTACATTTAAGATTAATTTCGAAAATACATCGATAGTTACAAAGAGAAGTTTGCTCTCAGATGCAGCAAAACTTTATGATCCTCTAGGCTGGCTTGCCCCTACTACAATTCTTGCAAAAATTGAATTTAAAAATTTGTGGCTGCTTGGTATTGATTGGAATGATCGCTTGCCTGATGCGTTGGAGAAAAAATATCTAATATATCGAAACAATTCAAAATTTCTTGAACAAATTAAAATTCCTCGTTGGATCGGAACGTATAGGGGTGCTACGAATTGAAATTGACGGCTTTTCCGATTCGTCTAAGTTGGCATACGCGGCTGCAGTCTATGCCAAGACTATTTCAGATTTTGGTACAAAAGTATATTTAATCCAAGCGAAAACTAAAGTGGACCCTATAAAGCGATTAACTATACCTCGAATGGAATTATGTGGTGCAAATTTATTGGCCAAATTAGTAGATCAAATAACCTCTTGGCTGGATCAAGAAATTTCAAATGTTTTTTATTGGACTGATAGCATAACAGTGCTTTCGTGAATACGTGGTCAATCGTCTAGGTGGCCCGTATATGTTGGAAACAGAGTTGCAGAAATCCAACGCAGATCTCATACTTCTCAATGGCGATACATATCTACACATGAAAATCCAGCTGACTGCGCTTCCCGTGGCATATCGTCGAATGAATTGGTCGGACATGAACTTTTTTTTTAACAAACACAAACTGCGAAGCTTTTTGGCTTGTCTGCAGAAAACACCCAGAGTCTTTGGCGGGAATCGAACCCGCAACCCTCTGACTGATATTCCGGCACACATCACCTAGTCTATCAGGGCACCCGGTGGCATGGCCCTAAATGGCTAGCTGAACCTTCAGAAAATTGGCCAAAACAACGTTAACTAAAGCTAAATGAAATCGATGATATTGCTACCGATCTAACTTTGAATATGCATTCGATAGTAACAGACGTAAAACAATATCCAGAATTATTAACAAGATTTTCTTGACTTTGCAAATTAATACGCGTTTTACGTTTTAAAAACAATACTCAATACAATAAAAAATCACATATTAAAGGTAACGGTAAGATGACAGGGTTTCTAACAACCGAAGAGCTAAAACTGGCTCGTTTAAGACTTGTTAAACTTTAGCAAGAGGTGGATTTTACACAAGAAATTTCTAAACTTCAAAAGAAAGGTCAAATTATAAAAAACAGCACAACTGTGCCCATTTTTTGATTCTTCTCAAATACTTAGGGTTGGTGGTAGAATTCAAAACTCTGACCTTGAGTATTGTTCCAAACACAAACAATTTTACTTAAGAAGCAAAATCCGTTGATTAATCTCTTATTGCTAGATGGCCATATCATAACGTTGCATGGCGGTTTGATCTAAATACAAGCTTATATCGTACGAGAATATTGGATAATATCAAGTAGAAGTGTAACTAAACGCATCTTGAGAAAATGTATAACATGTTTCAAAGGCAGCCCAGCAGATGATGGGAAACCTCCCTAGTGTTCGTCTTAAGCCTGCGCGCCCGTTTAAGCACAGTGGTGTCGATTATGCGGGTCCGATAGTTATAAAACAATCTAATGCAAGAAGCAGTAACTAACTAACTTGTCAACCGATGCATTTTTGGCAGCGTTTCGTGTCCCGTCGTGGTCCTTGTACGGATTTATATTCAGACTGTGGCACGAACTTTGTTGGAGCTAATAAGGAGCTGCAAATTCTTTACAATCGCAGTAAATCATCGATCCCAGATGAAATAAGCGACCGTCTTGCCAAAAATGGTACCAAATGGCATTTTATACCTCCAGCCTATTCAAACTTTGATGGTCTTTGGGAGACCGGCGTGAAGTCTACGAAAGACCATTTAAAGAGAATGATGCAAAATCGTATTTTAATATTTGAGAAGCTTACCACGCTTTTAGCTCAGATTGAGAGCTGTTTAAATTCCAGACCCTTGTGCCCTCTAAACTCAGAACCATCTGACTGTAATGCGCTCACTCCAGCTCATTTCCTGATTGGAGAACCTACTCTTTGCGTACCTGAAAAAGATTTACTGGAAGTCAACATTGACCGATTAAACAGATGGAAACCCATTGAAAAGCTGAAGCAGCATTTTTGGCGACGTTGGACTAACGAATGGTTATGTCGACTTCAAGCTAGACTCAAGTGGCTCAAAATAACACAAAACCCTAAAATTGGTGATTTAGTGGTCGCATTTGATGAAAGAGGTGCTCCTGGAGAATAGCCGTTTGCTCGTATCAAAGACATTCATCCCAGCAAGGATGGTTGTGTAAGGGTTGTGACTCTATTTTCAAACAGAAAATTGTTTAAACGGCCAATTTCTAAAATTGCCCTTTTTCCCTCAAATGATTGTTTTGATGCCTTAGAGAACGGTTATAATCCTCAAAATATTGCTGATGATGATTCTTCCTCGATTTAAGCACTGTCGTCCTTAGTGGGGGAGAATGTTGGCAAACAACTTTAATTATAATCTTTATATTTATTTCACACATTTACTATTTATCATTTAAATAACTAAGTTAATTTTCTTATTTTTAATTTCATGCCTAGTGTGAACAATGCACATTAAAGCACACGCAGTTATTTTTTTTAACTTTGGTAGTTCTATTTAAATCTACTTACATAAGATTTAATTTGCTCTCATCAAAGTATGTAAATGCATTAAAAGAAATAAGAAAATACTGTTTTTTTTTGCTTAAGCACCTTTATATTATGTATCTACGTATGTATGTTAATATGTAATATGAGTAAGCTATATTTAATATATTCCGCACTTCTTTTGGGTTCTTTTTTATATTAAATAATTATTGAACTTCACAATTTATGAACAAATTGTATTGTATCAAATACATAAAAACTTATCAATTCATAAAAACTTATCAAGGGTTTATAACAGGCTTATAAAGCAAATTTTGTATGGATATTTGCTGGCTTATAAAGCAGTTGACAAGTTTTATGAATAAGGGGGTAAGTCTTTAATAATTAATATAACGGTTGAATAATACATATGAAAATAAGGTGTTTCATTCCGTTTAAACAAACATTAAAGTAATTTTAACTTAAGAAAAGTTAAAATCTCGTACACACACCTTACTGAAGGCGAGGTAAAAATAAAAATGTTATGTGCCACGCCCACTTTCATGCCCTCAAAAAATAAATGTATGTATGTCCTTTATGGAATCGTAAACTATGTATTTGATCATGTGATTATATTTGTCAAAGTTATTGTGCATGAGCCTGGGAAGATTTCTGAGTTGATATGAAGACGCCTACTCACACGCCCACTTTTTTTAATTAATTACAACGCCTGCCGGGAATTCCGCTGAACCGCTCTTACTAAAACTTTGATGGGATATAACTAAGATTCCGGCCGCCTACTTTTTTCAAAATAAACAAAATCAATAAAATTACTCAAAATGAATTGAATATTTGTGTAATGTATCCCGTTTCACACCAAGTTTTTAAGAATTCTCAAAATTAATGCCTATATTTTTCTTCTTTTTGCTCTAGTCAGAAATGGCCATGTTGTTCGAATTATTTTGGTGTTGTTTTCGCTATTATTACCACACTGGCAGCTTTAGTACTTGTGCACGGCTAAGGCTCGTCGGGCTTGGGCGGTGGTACGTTGGAGTAATAGAGAAAACGACTAGATATAAAACTTAGTACCAGTGTTTCTAAAATCAAATAATTAACTAATATTCCTTTCCGGTAGGACAAGGTTTTACCGCCTACAATTATTGTACCCTCCCCTAATCCATGGTAGCCATCAAAATTCTAGAGGCTACCCCTTTTATGCATCACCACTCGATACCTACCTTTATAGCCGGTCTACATTCTTAGCAACACATATTTAATTTTAAACGAAAATTTGCGGATACATTAAAATATTATTATTCATGGTTCTTTTTTTCTAAAATAATACAATTCAGGTGACTTATGCCCATAGGCTAATCAAGCTTATCCCTAAGGTCGAACTGTTTGTTAACAATCTTAACTGGACCTGCCATTTAGTTATTCATCTGTATTTAATTGCTAATATTAAAATTAAAGAATATGGCAATATTTTTTATAAAAGATAATCATATATGGATCTCAGAGTTAAATGCATATGCTTGATATCTAATTTCAGACCTGGAAGACTTGAGGCTAATTCTGAAATTTTCTCCGCTCTTCCAAGTTTGAATCCAGATATAAGTATAAAATATAAATTTATAATGGACCGAGGGTCTTAACCGGTAATTTTGGATATGTTTATTTAAAGCCTTAGGGACTTTTAAGGACATCTATGCCATTTTATAAACAAAATTTTTTCATAGATGCTCTTACAAATCCGTAAGATCTTTGTGTCGTCTAGATTGGGTATAATTTGTTTATAATTTTCGAAAAGGGTTATGGCCGAAAAGTTCCAAATCGAACTTAGCTTAAACAAAAGCTGCTAATATGCCTCGGCTACCTTGTAGCTTCCTCAATACCACCCTTGGCTCAGATCCTCTCTAGGTCAAAAGTGATATTGGGTCCACTACAGACTCACTTTTGGCTTGTATGCCCAAAACATACGCGGAAAATTGAAAAAAATGTTAGTTTTATTTTTAAGGCTAAAAAAAACTGACAAAAAAAAAACTAAAAAAAAATGGAAAGATTTAAAGCTACCCTTTATAGCTGAATATGTTGGCAGGTGATGGTGGCTGTTTGGTGGCAAATTACAAATGTTGAGTTTTACGTATCCCTGTTGTTGCTGGGCTAGGTTGTTGTAGTTGCGGCTTGTGCTTGTTGGGCGATGACTTCAATTTTAACGGTTCCGGTGTGGGTTAATGTTCTTGGCCACTGGCACCTTGGTAGACGGCAAGGGACTCACACGGCCGTATTGTGCTGGTTAAAAGAACATTTTCTTTTTGCCGGTGTTCGTAAGTGCCCTGGAGTCAAATTAATGTGTGTGTTGGTGCTACAAATAGTGCGCTGGTGCTTCAATTAATGCGCGATGGTGTTACAAATTAATATGCTGGTGTTGCAATTGTGTGCGCTGGTTAAATTTAATCCACCTTCGGGACTTTAAATTTTAGTAATTCCCCGGATTAAACCAGATTCAAATTCTTTTGACTCCTGCTGCTGCCAACGCCCAAACGAGAAAGAAGGAAGTCTGCCATTTTCAAAAATGTCTCCTTTTTTCGCGGGTAACAGCAGCCAACTTCACATTATCAGTTGATGCAAATATTAGTGTCGCATGTCTAAGCTCCACTGATCTTCGTACATTACTGATATGGCAACATTTGCCTTTTATCTGTGCTAGAGTTGCATTTTCTGGGCCATACTGCATACAGAGTTGTTTTTTTTCTTTTGTTCCTCCCAGATGTCAGCACGGTACAAATGCCTTTCTTTCGAATTAATTTTAATTGGTGGCGTAGCAACGCGTGCAAATGCCATCTAGTATATACATACATACATAATATAATTATGCATCCACAACAAAGGTGGAGGGTATATAAGATTCGGCACAGCGGAATATAGCACTCTTACTTGTTTTTTCTAAATTAGATACAATTGTTGTTTTTTGGTGTATTCTATAGAAGAGTCGCTTGCAGTAGAACTATGTCCGGAGCTTCCATCAAAACCCTACTTTGAAAATTTTTTTTCTGTTAAAATTAAATTGAAGACTGACTTGTGCTGAAGTTTCACAAAATTTAACTTGATCTCGTTTGGGTTTGGGTATACGAAGGAAATTTAACTATGTCGAGTTAATTTTGCTTATAATAAAACGCTAAGTGCTTCTTCTGCACTTAGTTCTTTTGGTTGAGCCTGCTTAAAGCTTTTTCTATATTTTGCAGCCCTTGTAGGTGTTGACGTTGTTATTTCTTTCACTAGCTTTGCTGCCTCAACATTTCCAGATGCTCTTAAACTCATTTGTGTAGCATGAGTCAAAACTGGCAATGAAATACTATCTCTTATGCTTCTAGTTTTCTTTGATTTAGTTTTTGCATTGAAATCTTCGAATGACAGTTTCTTGCGACCTCGTTTATTTGGTGGAGGAACAAATGAGATAGAAGCATTTAGCCATTCTGTATTTAATTCCAATAAACGATCATGGTAATTTTTACATATACTATATCGAGATTTAAACTGTTTAATAAAATTATCAAACGTTTGGTTGAAAAAAGTCATATTGCTGGAGTTTATACGCTTAATGGTTTTCATTTTAAGAAAATAGATTTTATCCTTCCAATCATTTAAAGCGGTATTTCTCATAAAGTTGTATAGTTCTAGGCACGCTTTAAAAATAGTTTTGGGGCTTATTCCTAAAAATATTAAATTTGTTCTTATTTAATTTAACTGTTTAAGCGGTTTTCCAATTACCTTATACCGATTACTTCATTTAATGCAAAACACAATACGCACTTTACAAAAACTTCAAATTTTAAAACAGCAAAAAACGAAATATAAACACAAGCACAAAAATAACGGCTGTCTGTCGTCGTCGTCGGTACAATGTGTTATTATATTTACCATGTATATTTCACGTGATAGGAAAATTACCAATATTTGTAAAAAATTTTCAATATAAATAGTCGCATATTTAAAAATTATTTAAATGTCTGTAAACAGTGATAGTGATAACAGTGATCAGTGTTCATATACATATTCTCCACAACGTTTAGAAGATGAAGAAAGTAACTATGAGGGAACCTTTAGTCTTAAGCGACGATTCCATGAGTGGATCAGAAATGAAAGAAAAAAAATCTCGAAATTCTTCCCAACACTCAGATGGTGGAAACAGCTATAGAGAAAGAGAAGGCTGTTTTGGAGAAGACCAAGAGAAAGCGGAAAACGAAAACAGAGGATCAAGTAGTGGAAACTCTCAAGAAGAAGAAAATAGATGGAGACGTGGAAATCAAAAAAGCAAGTATAATGAAAGGGGAAGTGACACATATTTCCATTCTATCTGTGTTATTAATAATATGGACGAAAGAATTTCTACTGGAGATCAATTCGACTATAGAGACTTCGATTTGTCTCTCCTTGAAGGAGAGAGAATACGAAGCGAAGAAAATTCTACATATATTTATGGACTCCCTTCAATCAACACAGAAAACCTTAATTCTCCAGAGAAAGGAATTAAGTTTTCGTGAATGCCCTCTTAAACAGCTAGTGGTCCACGATGTATTTGGAGCCGGAGATGACTTTGGAAACTTCAAATTGGATTACGAACAAATATGCAGAAAATTTTATGGCACTATCCTCACCATCTCGTACCATGGCAACCACATCCACATCGTCCATGATTGCACCTACTCTAACAACTCTGCCGATGTGCCTTCATGCAATACTTACCAAGACAAGTCAATAGAAGATATTCTCGAAGAGTCTTTCCAAGTTGGAAATTCACGATCCAACACTGGGTCAATTTGTCAATCTATCTCCAGAAGGATTCCAGGAAATATCTCTACTATAAAACATCAGATGTTTACGATTTTTCGAAGATCTCGAAAAAGCCGAAGACCGATTGGTGGAAGGAAGCGAATTATCGTTCAACTCCAGTCACCTTTGGATCCCAATCATCAATTGGTTATGAAACTATTATTGGCTGTGACCAATCAAATACAAAAGATACCAGGCATAAAAAGAGAGGAAAGGCAGACAAAATAATTGATTTTTTTTAAAGATCACCCTACTGCTCCAACACATCATTTATTAAATACTTCAATGTGGTTATCATCAGAATTTAAATTATTTGATATAAATAGTACTCTAATAAAAAATTGTATTCGAATTATAAATAATTATAATAATGATTTAAATTTTAAAGAATTACATATATATATTTAAAATCAA
The DNA here is from genome assembly GCA_950370525.1 of Bellardia bayeri. Lineage (NCBI taxonomy): Eukaryota > Metazoa > Arthropoda > Insecta > Diptera > Calliphoridae > Bellardia > Bellardia bayeri. The sequence goes on along the minus strand of OX493264.1, from coordinate 49,328,816 downwards.
TTGAACCACAAAATTTAGTTTTTAGTGCCTCTGTTGGAAATTTATATAATTATTATTATAATATAAATGAATCAATTGAAATATTAGAGGATTTGTTAAAATTTAAATTTTATAATAACGATAAAAACATTTTACAATTCTTAACAGATTTATATAATATCATTGATAAAAATATTCCAAAAAATACTATATTTATTTTGTCTCCTCCTAATGCTGGTAAAAATTTCTATTTTGATTGCTTTATTAATTTTTGTCTAAATTTTGGTCAAGTTGGTTGTTCTTTTCCACTAATGGAATGTGTTGTTAACGAATTATTTTATGGAATGAACCATTATTAGAGGCTTCAGCAACAGAAACATTAAAAATGTTATTTGTTATAATGTATTAATAAAATATTATTATTATTATTAAAATAAAATATTGATTTATAAATTTTAAGTTTTAGTTCTTTTAATTACTTCATAATCATATCCCTCTTCATCATTTTCATCAGTTATAGCTTGTATTCTTCCATTATCATCATCAGTAACACCAAATAAAGTTTGACCATCTGTATATGCTCTATCATAATTAGCACAAAAAGATACTTCAAAAGGCCAACTAACACTAAATCCTTTACCAAATGCTGATGTTATATTACATTGTACATATTTCAATAGAACAGTCTAGTTTCCAATAACAAGCACTATTTAAATAGCTTACAATTGTGGAGTTGCAACAAGTCCAACATGTAATTGTGGTTGTGATTCGTAACCAAAACCTCCATTTATAGGATGATATGTTCCATATGATTCTATTGTTCTTGCACAGATATCATTAATAATTACAATAGGCACTGTAGAACTTCTACTTAATCCAATATCACCTGAAATAGATTTATTTCTAGCTTTAAAAAATTGTAAAACATGACTATGAGGTCGATTTTTCACTGAATGCACTTTATATGTGTTTCTTGTATAAAACCACTTTTAGGCTTATATTCATAATTTGCAATAGGAACTCCTACAGCTTGATTTATTAAAAATTGATGAACTTTTTCATCCATTCTAACACTACCTTTATCATGAACTATGTAATCTGGATATTTATGTAGTTGTATCAGGATTTTTTTCTCTATTTCATTCATGAACAAAATATTGTTATATTGGAGTTGGAACACACAAAGCATTAGAAGGAATATGTTTATAATATTTTTCATACATTTCTTTTACGTTTATAGTGTCAACACCTGTAACTTTCAATGGATCTGTACCAGCAGAAATGTATTTTATATTTTTTCCATAACATTTTTTATTTAAACCTTCAGCAACTAATCCAATTGGAACATATTCTGATGTAGCAGTTCCAGTAAGAGTTGCACCAATATCAAAAGCAGTTCTTGTTCCTAAAGGTGTAACCTGACATAATACTTTTACAACTTTTGCTGTTGTTGGTAACATATCAAATTCTGCTTCACTTAAATAAAAAGAAACAAAATCAACCGGTATTAGTGCTAATGATGTCGTTATTTGGTCTATTGTATCTGATGTTTGAATATTTTCTGTACTATAACCATAACTTATTAAAATTTTTGATTTTGAAAATGACATATAATTATTTGAATATGGTGTACTAGGACGTACCCAAGTTATACTGGAAGTAGGGGTATCTCCACTTCCCGTATCACTCGATCTTGCCCCCGTAGTTGGTCCAAGACCTGAACCACTTTGTTGATTAATATTTTCTTGATCAACATCCATATTAGTAGTAGTCTTATTAATATGATTAGGTTTTTCAATGAAAGTAGGATCTGGCTCAGAATTTCTATCAGTGTCACTATCTTCTGCAGGTCTTCGTCGCTTGGAGGCTGGTTCGTTTGTAACAGAGAAATATTAGTTAAGTAACAAATTTCCTGTACATATTTATTCTTATTATTTAATTTTTATTATTCTATTTAGTTTCATTAATTCTTATGTACCCTTTATATTTATATTTTATATTTATATTTACACGCACATACACACAACATACATAACACAAACATCCCAGCATACCATTCTAGGAGCGCTCCGAAAAAGGAGTCAGAAAAGAGTCCAACAAAAGAGTATTTTCGGAGTGCTCCGAGAAAGGAATCAGAAAAGTGTCCAACAAAAGAGCATTTTCGGAGCGCTCCGAAAAAAGGAGTCAGAAAAGAGTCCAACTAAAGAGCGTTTTCGGAGCGAAAGAAAAATTTGCTTGTTATTTTCCTGAGTCGGCACGCAGTATGACTCAGAAATTCCACTTAATTATGTGTGTACCAAAGCGTTGTTGTCCTGTTATTTGTGCTTTGAACAAAAAAAAAAAAACATAGCTGTAACACACAAGAATGATAAAAACAAGATTACGAAGAGCCCAAAAAACCCTCATAAAACACTCTTTTCTGACATTATCTAAGAGCTCTTTCTGACGGACCATTTTCGAACGTAATGACCCTCTTTTCTGAAGGTTTTCGGAGCAATTATGATTGTTTTTTGGGCTCATAAAGAGCGTTAATGCTCCTAAAAAGGTGTCAGAAAAGACTCTTTTCGGACTCATATGGTTTGCTGGGACGTCACTGCATACTTTACATCACACACACACAACGGCACTACCTCCCACACACAACATACACAACACATTGATGTCATACAAAACCATAGAATTCCCAAACAGTCTATATCAAGATAAGTATAAGTAGACAAGGCTGAGTTACAGTCGGGAGGACGAACATTACTGTTTATTCTCTCAAGCCTTGGAAATTATAATTGAGTCAATAATTATAATCGAAGAGCCGAACAGATTCTACTTCTGCAAAACCTATCGAAAGTCTTGGAAATTATAATTGAGTTATAAATTATAATTAAAAAGCCGAACAGATTTAGATTCGTAGAATCTATCGAATATTTTGATCTTGCACTAATAAATATACACAGTAGCTTCGGCTGTCTGTTCTCACAGTGACTTCGGTTGTCTGTTCTCACAGAGACTTCGGTTGTCTGTTCTCACAGTGGCTTCGGAAGTCTGTTCTCACAGTGGCTTTGGCTGTCTGTTCTCACAGTGACTTCGGTTGTCTGTTCTCACAGTGGCTTCGGCTGTCTGTTCTCACAGTGGTTTCGGCTGTCTGTTCTCACAGTGACTTCGGTTGTCTGTTCTCCTAGCTTAAGCTATATTGTATTATTTAGAATCTAGAATTAAATTATTTTATGGACCCTATCCTGATACAACCCGATCCCGAATGCAGAAGACCAACTTGCGTAACCCGAACCTGTTGGCACCGAACCTGCGTAACCCGATCTTGATATCACCCGAACCTGTTAGCACCAAACCCGAATGCAGAAGACCGAACCTGCGTAACCCACACTTGTTAGCACCGAACCTGCGTAGCCCGATCCTGATATAAACCCGAACGTGCTATAACCGACCTTGAGTGTTAATCCGACTCTGGTGCTCCGCCCGAACCTGCAAGAACCGATCTCAACCGCATCCCAACAGTAGGCGATTGAATCCCCGTAGCTATTTCTCGTAATTTACTTTAACATATATTTAAGATTTAAGAAAATTTCAATAAAGCATTATTTTCGTTAAGCCCACGAAGGGTACATAATAATCTTCGTATTATTACTTAAGGTTTGTGGATCCGTAAGTAAACCCTGGACACGACTAAGTTACCTCAGCCGACGACAAAACCACGTTACAAAATGGCGCCCGAGCAGGGACCCGATTCCAAGACGCAATGCGGAAAAAAGGGAACTGCCGCCAACGAGGAGGAATCGGGCCAACATTACGAGAATACCAAACACTATAACCCATCAACCAGCCAAACGTTGCACGCAGATTCAGTCGGTTGGATTTATATGCTGCGAAAAGATTAACTGATCGAGCAATTCCGAAATACTGGTATACCTACGGTAGGTTACACCGTTGAGCACGTACTTACGCAGTTATCCGAACACCTTCGTTCCAAACGAATGAGAGCTTCGACCGAAAACTTACTTCGGGAATTGGAGCGGGAAATAAAAACCACCGAGAAGTGTATAGTAAGCGAAGAAGTAGTTTCCCTACCAGTTCCGCAACAGACCCCGAAATACGAACTTTCCGATGCAGAGATCGTGACATCTGTACAGAGATGGAATTTGTCGTATTCAGGAGAAGCCGATCTTATGGAGTTTATTGAACGTTTCGAAGAATTAGCCGAAAGTTATCATATACCACACGATCGTCTACTCCCATCAATATTAAGTGTGTTACACGGTAACGCCCTTAAATGGTACCTAGTCAAACGAGATGCTATCACCACGTGGTCATCCTTCAGGCAGGAGATAGAAAAGTTCATCCTCCCCACTCGTTATCTCTCTCAGCTGGAACAAAACTTCTATAAGCGGAAGCAAAATGGTCGTGAACGCGCGAAAGATTATATATTGACGATGCTTATCATGTAACGACAACACCCACACCTTCGGAGGCAGAATCATTTGGACCGAATTTAAGACGGTTTACGAACCGAACACCGACATTATGTTCGCCGAAGCGATTTCTCTTACTGATGTGTTTGAAGCATTGATACGCGAAGAACGGCCGCCGACTTCGCATATGGTAGTCGAGTCAGTCTATAACCGAGCTACGAGATGCTGGAAGTGCAAAAGAACCGGTCATAAACGAATGACCTGAACGCGTCAACACAGATTGTTCTGATCATACTGTGGTCTCGACGGCATACTCACTCGTCTGTGCCAATGCCGAAATAGCCGACCCCATAGCTCGGTACCACCCCCTTTGGAAAACGATGGCCGCTACTACATATCTGTAACGGTAAGCGGACGAAGGATACGAGCTGGGACATCGATACTGTGACATCGCGCACATACATCGGAGAATCCCTGAAGCAGCATCTGACTAAAATGAAAATCAACCCCGTTAGTACTCAAGGTATAGTCCAGATGGCCGATCAATCACTCGCCACTTATCTCGACGTATTTTCAATAGACGTAATCTATAAAGAAAATACAGTACGACTACGTGCATCGGTTATATCTACCTTGGCCGAGCCAATGATCCTCGGCATCGATTTTCTGAGTGCATTAAACTTGGAGCTACGCTTAAACGGCGAAGTCCTAATGAGATCCAACACACCAGACGAAACTGAGCCTCTACACATGCTGACCAGTCGTGACTTCCTATCCCGTTAAGAAAACAACGAACTTGCTGTTCTGTTGGAGGCCAACAAATCCAAGTTTAGGACGGCAAAAGGATTATGTACGGTTGCTACCCACGAGATTCGCCTACGCCAATCAAGCAGAGATATATGCCTATAAAACCAGCCATTATGGAAGTCATTAATGCAGAAGTAGACACCCTTATAGCTGAAGATCGCATTGAGCCGTCACGAAGTCCCTATAGTTCACCGATTGTCCTCGCACGAAAGAAACAAGGAGGATGGAGAATGTGTATCGACTACCGACAGCTGAATGCAGCCACAGAACCTGATGCCTACCCTCTACCGCAAATTAACGCGATATTGGACCAATTACGGGAAGCAAAATTTATATCGTCCCTAGACCTCAAAAACGGGTATTGGCAGATCCCTCTCACACCAGCGTCAAAACCATATACCGCTTTCATCGTTCCTGGGCGAGGGTTGTTCCAATGGAAGGTCATGCCATTCGGGCTGCACTCAGCACCAGCTACATTTCAACGTGCCCGGGATTCCATCATCGGCTCTGATCTATACGCCCTCGTATTCGTCTACCTCGATGACGTCATCGTGCTTGGCCGTACCTTCAGGGAACACCTGCAAACACTAGAAAAGGTATTTACCCGTTTACTAGATGCACAGATGGTGGTTAATTTTGACAAGTGCGAATTTTTACGTACAATTATACGCTAGCTAGGACATATTGTTACTCCAGACGGCATTCGTACCGACCCCGAAAAAGTAAGAGCCATTAAAGATTTATCCGCGCCTACCAACCTAAAAGAATTACGAAGAGTGCTAGGCGTTGCATCATGGTATCGCCGTTTCGTCCAAAACTTCTCCAAGTTAGTTGCACCGTTAAACCAATTATTAAGAAAAGAACAGAGATGGTATTGGGACCGGAACAAGAAGAAGCTTTCGAAGAACTGAAGAATACACTCACTCGCGCTCCTGTTCTCAGCTGTCCAAAATTTGAACACCCCATTCTTCCTCCAAACAGATGCCAGTCTCGAGGGTTTAGGAGTCGTCCTCTTTCAACGTCACTCCGGAACAGAGTCAGTTATCGCTTATGCCAGCCGAACCTTAACCGATCTAGAGAAGAAATACTCCACGACAGAACAAGAATGCCTTGCGATACTATACGGGATCTGATATTGATAAATTTTCGCAATGGTGTAAAATAAACTTAATGGAGTTAAATATTAATAAGTGTGCTTACACATGCAATTTTTCAGAATTCAAAAATTTGACTCCAACTATTTTATAAATGGAACTACTTTGGAAAAAGTTCATAATATTATAGATCTTGGAATATTGTTAAATCACAAACTAAACTTTCGTGATCACATCGCGCTAACTATTAATAAAGCAAATGGTGTTCTTGGATTTATGAAACGATGGTCCAAGGAATTTTCCGACCCATACATCACAAAACAACTATATACTACATTGGTTCGTCCCATTCTTGAATATGGAGCAATTATTTGGGATCCTTGCTATAATATTTACATTATTTACATTAATTGAATCTATTCAAAAGCAATTTTTAATATTTTGTTTACGAGGCCTTGGATGGAACTCACTCGTGCTACCATCATATGAGAGTAGACTCAATCTAATTAAGTTACCTATCCTAAGAAGTCGTCGAGTAATGTTGGGTATTTCATTTCTACTTGGGTTAATTCGTGATGATGTTAATTCCGAGTTTCTGCTTGGTAAAATTAATTTTAATGTACCAAATAGACCAGCACTCAACTTTCAATTATTGAGAATAATGTACTACAGATCCGTTTATGCTAACAACGACCCTTTTCGCCGTATATGTGAAAACTTCAACAAATGTTATCATGTTATAGATATATACGATAGTAATGTTATTGTAAAAAGAAAAATTATTTTGTATTAAAATTCTTAAATGTACTTTATTTAAGTTATTTGTATTAATTCATTTGTTTGAAAGTATTTTTTTTTAATCTATAGACCTAATTACTGTTTTGTCATTTACTATATATGTAGTCAGTAAGGATGTAAAATCTATTGACCTAAATAAATAAATACGTAAAATGAGGCCATACCTGGAAGACTACCATTTTACTGTCATCACCGATCACCACTCACTGAAATGGTTGCATTCATTACAGAACCCCTCAGGACGTCTGGCCTGGTGGGCTTTAGAAATCCAGCAGTATGATTTTAGCATCAAATACAGAAAAGGAAGCCTGAACGTGGTAGCCGACGCATTATCCCGAGCGCCTTTACCACCTACCATAGAAGTAGACACCATCATGACTGTTGCACCCGTAGACTGGTATACTAAAATATTGAGTGCTGTCATTACAAAGGGCAAGAACTACCCAAAATTTCAAGTAATTCAGAACCAACTCTTTAAAAATATACCACGCAAATCAGCCATGGATTCCAAGCCAGAGTGGAAGATGTGTGTGTCCACAAAAGATCGTATTCGAGTCCTAAAAGAAAACACGACTCTCCAGAAGCAGGACATTTCGGCATATATAAAACAGTAAGACGAGTTCAAGAAAAGTATTACTGGCCAGGCTTATATAGAGATGTGGTCCAATATGTACGATCTTGTGAGATATGTGCTCGCTACAAGCCCGAACAAAGAAAAACAGCTGGAACTATGAACACCATGCAATGTAGCAGCCCTTGGGAAATCGTTGCGGCTAACTTCGTTGGTCCGTTACCTCGCTCTACGAACGGCTACACAGCCTTACTTGTGCTAATAGTTTTGTTCAGCAAATAGGTCGAGCTAGTTCCAACACGACAAGCCCTTGCAAAAGATGTTGTAAAAGCGTTACGAGAACGTATTATTTTCAGATTCGGATGCCCGAGGATATTCCTCTCCGACAACGGTGTACAATTTACAAGTCGGGCCGTACAAGACCTGTTAGCCAACTCCGGTATCCAACACTGCACGACAGCACCCTATGCTCCACATGAAAACCCAACGGAAAAAACGAATCGTACGGTAAAGACGATGATTGCACAACAAACTGGCTCGGATCATCGCCACTGGGACATAATTTATTTATCAACAGTACCCAATATGACTGTGCCAATAATTCTTTTTATTAACAAAGAATGTAATGAGAGAAGTCCATGTTCTAGTATATGGAATGCCTTGGGAATTATGTATGTATTTATTTATTTATTGATTCCATTCCCTGTACAACAAGACTGAGTCTTATACTTATAGCACAGGAACGTATTACGTTACAAAACAAACTTGATGCAAGAAAATATAACAATATTGAGATAAAGTTAAAAATTATAAATTATTATTTAAAAAAATTTAATTAAAATTTTTTGAAACTATTAGCATTCCTGTTTAGTTGTTGACTTTGTAAAAGATTGTTCCAAATACGAGCGGCATGTACATAAAACTGTCATTCAGATACAATATTTCGGTTTCGAGACGATTGGAAGAAACGTATTTTTTCAAATATATATTTGGGAGTTTGAGTATTTATTATTTTGTGCAAGAATACAAGAATACGAATTTTTAATAGGCTATCAAGTGAAACTCCGTAAAGTTTATTGGAAACAGCAGAAACATGATCAAACCTTCTCAATCCATACACATATCTTATAATGTTGTTAAACAATATATTAAGCTTACTTTTACTACTTGAATCACAGCTTCCAAATAACTCGCATCCATAAATTAGAGAAGGAATCAGATACGTCTTGGCAAGTAAGGTTATTATTCTTATTGGTGTAAAATATTGTGTAGACCAGTGAGTTTATATGATCAGTCCATGTCAGATTGCTATTGAAAATTATACCGAGATTTTTCGTTGAATTAACAATTTTAATTTTTTCGCCATTTAAAACAATATCTTCTGGAATGTAACGATTATAGCTCATTTTACATATCACAATGCATTTAGATTTGTGTGGATTCAAACAGAGTCCATTTGCACAAGCCCAGAGGTAAATTGTAAATTTTGTTCAAATTCTCATTTAAAGATGATATTCCTGAAACTATATTTTTAACAAAGCTACATAGAGTAAGTTGCTATGAGTATTAATATATTCCATCATTTTTTTGTACAAGAGCTTTTCTAAAACCTTCGATAGAAAACACAAGATTGCTATCGGTCTATATTCTCATTTCGATTTAGGTAATGGTATAATTTTTGCGTGTTTCCAGTTTAACGGATACGTACTTGACATTATAATGGTATTAAATAGATAAGTAACATACGGTAGAATCAAGTATATATTTTAATAAAAAATCTCTAAAACTATTGGTAGTTGAACCATATTTATTGTATAAACAACTGAAATGTAGTAAAATTTTCATCAGTTTTCGTTGTATAATATTTAGATAACTTTACCACACTCTTTTTTATATAAAATTTTATTTTTTCGAAAACAAATCATGGTTTTCTAATAATGAAACATTTCTCTACAGAATTGCATCATAAGATTTCTAAGAAATAACTGTAAAAAAATAGCATTTTTGCCAAAAAAAAAAAAATACCACTGTGTAAAATACACAAGCAAAAACATAAGACAAAATTTCAATTAGAACATGTTCTATTTTCTTATGTTCAAACACATGTTTTCAAATGTATATCAGGGTGCGCAATCAAAATTTACAAGCTTATAGGGTAAAGTATTTTTGATTTTTTTTAAGAATTTTCGGAATAGGTTTAAAGGTTGCGCAAATGGAGTTTTCATAAAAAAAAACGGAGTTTTCGGCCTTTGTTTTTAACTTTACTCATAACTTAGTTAATACCACGGGTTTCTTCACTCCTGAGGGAACAGTTTTAAAGAAAAGTATTCAAGCCTTATTCCTGTGTGAAAAACTTATAAGTTTTGTTGATGAGTTTACTCATTTAGATACCCTAAATTACATTTTTTCGTAATTTTTTAAAAAAATTTGTAATAACCCTTTACAATTTTTTAAATTTAAATGAAAACTAAAGAAACTAATGATGCAGTTTGAAAGAGAAATTAATTCTAATTAATATGAATAAACAATTTTTAAATTTGTTCTTACCGTTCCTGAGTTATTTCCTTCTTATATTTAAACCCAGTATATGTTGTTATAAGCTGTTCGCCAGTTCACCAATCATACTCAATCAACAAAAAAAAGCTTTTCTTTTGCTGTGTGAAAAATCATTTATTGAGGTTCTTGCGATGTACTTAGTTCTATACCTTGCAATAAATTCTGGAAATCAATTTCAAAAGTTGTGACATTAATATAAGTATTAGCCAAAGCCACACTTCGTTCTGCCACATCATTTACCACTTGTAATTGTTGAACTTTCTTCTTTGCCTCTTGAAATGTCTTGTTGGCTTTCCAATTCTCTGGATCTATTTTTAAAAAATCGATTGGAAAAAAAGCTTCAAAAAAGTTAGACTGGTTTTTAAAATGAATTGTTGAATTTCTTTATTTCTAAAGTTGTTGTTATGGTCACCTTATTGCCGATAAGGGAGTTTTTTTTTTGTTTTTTTTTTTTGTTAAACCCAGAAAATGGTAGATCATATGTTATGAACAGAAGAAGTAGAAGAGGAATTAATAAAATATAAAGGAGGTGGGAAAAAATAAGCGTCCCGATGTTTCGTGGGAACCTTTTTTTCTTAAAATGGAGAATTGATTTAGAAACTAAAAATAAAAAATAGTAAAAATTAAAAACCGCACAAAAAATTTAAGTTTTAAAATAAAATTTTTTTATTTTAATTAGTCTTCTATTAATATAAAAACAAAACATAAAACCAACAACAAAAGAAACATAGAAAACAAACAAACAAAATAAGAGCTACAAATGAAATAAATAAATACATCTCCTGGGAAAAGCACCACTCAATTGGGATTCTCATCGTCACTTACAACAGAGGGATTACTCTGGATATCTTCCCGCCCAATCTATTCTGTGGTGCACAGGTATTTGCCTAGACTTCTGGACTGAACTACGTACGGCCTACTGACAAATAAAAAAATATATATGTATGTACGTTAAACTTTTACTTTAAATTTATAATTTTGGTTAGGGAAAAATAACTTACTTTCACGAAATACTACAGTCCTCTATGTCATTTAGAGCTTAGAGTGCGCGGTTTAGGGTTGAGCTCTCAAGCCTTGGAAGCGTTCGCGGAAGGGTACTTAATCCCGGATAGTGTAGTTTTCCCTATAAAAAAATGGTTTCTTATTAAAAGTGAAATATATGTGTATACAAAAATTTTATGAAATACTAACCGTAACACGCGAACGGAAAACGATAACGGCAGACCTGTGAAATTCCTGTTATTTAAATTTAAATTTAGAAAAAAGAAAACCAAGTAATATAGTTCATTCTTCAATTCATTTTATTACATAAATTTATTTTTCCTTCAGCTCAGTGACTGTGGCATACATAATTAAACATTTTTATGGATGAATAAATTTACAAAATAACGGTTCCAAAAAAAAAAAAAAAAATTTCAAATGAAATTACGCAATTGACATGTTAATAATTTTATATCAAATAAAAATAGAAGATGGCGAATCTTTATTTTATAACGTTTTAAAATGAAATATTTACCCGTTATTTCTAATATGGATTGCTAAATAATATAATCGGTGGTAAGTAGAGGACGGGTAAAGTATAGTATATGTCATGGTGAGATTCAATCTCAAGTGGGAGGGCAAGCTTTCCTGACACAACATTAGACAGTAGAAATTGTGTATAGTATTTAAAAGTTGTGTAGTTTCCCGTTCTGCTTCGACCTCGTTTTATTTATATTTATCACCAAAGCTGGTATGATTTTTTTGTTTGTGTGTATCTGGCGCAGCATTGTTGAAAAGAACCACCCCATCCGGCGAGCCTCAGCTGGCCACTTTAAACATTTTATACACCACGCACACAACATTTTCCTCTGTTAAAGTTACATTTGCTACTTCATAATCGCTGCATGGAGTATCTGCAAGTTTTTTTTGTCATTAAGCGCAAATTTTTGGTGTCGATACGTTCATCAAAAAATGTCAATTTCGGAGTTAAGTACCACTGCTGATCTAGAAAAGTTTTAAGCGAGGCTTCTGCAACTGCTTCATTAATAATTTTATAACTATCCAATTCCTTTAATAGGTTCAGATCATTGAGAGGAGCGTATCGAGGGCACTGGCAGAGGTACCAATATTTAATATACACATATTCTTAAAATAAATGAACTAAATTCAAGCAAGGCATCAACTGTTGATTTGTTCATATAAGATTGCAATTGCTTTCAGAAAATGCATATTTTCAAAGAATAGATAATTTTCATCATCCAGCGAGCCCGATTGATAGCTCCTGGAGCTTTTACTGTTGGGTAGAGCGTAGATTTATCACCCAAAAATATTAGACTCAGATGGAGTAGTTCTTTATAGTCCTCTCTTGGTTGCGTGTCTTCAAGTTTTTTTTACACTCAGGCAATTATTATGCCTATATATATCTGCGTTACTTGCTTTAAAAAGGGGATAGTTGAAGAAGTAAAGATGGTGAAAGAAGAACGCTTTTTTATATCACAACTCTACAATTGCGCATTCTGTTTGTTTTCAGTGCAGAATTTCAGCGCCTCTGGTTGTGAGTAGGCGCATTAATGTTAAAGCTTTGATTTTGTAGCCTTTGTTTAATTATTTTACTTCGGTGGCATTTGAATGCTATACCACCGAAGGAGATCGCTGTGATAAATATTAGTTATGATGGATAGAAAAGCAAAATAATAATTATCAGAAACTGATGTTGTTTGAGTGGCAGCGGCTGGGAATCAAACCCGGGCTACAAATACCAACTCATGCTTAATGAGAAAATGCGTTAACCAATTAAGCTACAGCACCCTGGCTTTTAATAAAATTGCTTTAGTCGTCGCGTATTGGTTCCGGTATAATCTTTTCAACAATTTTGTGATTTATGCAGTCATTAAAACTAGACTTCATTCACATAGTGTTGCCTGAACTGGTCGGACGTGTTATTTTTAGTGCGGCTGAATTTTCGTAATAGGTGAAAAACTTGTAATAAGTGAAAAAAAATAACGTAATAGGTGGAAAAATATCTATAGTGGTTTATTCGGTAATTTAAAAATCGCATAACAACTGCATGAGTGTTCCGCTCAGATGTAATTCTGAGAAAGAGCTAAGCTACAGTAGAAAAAATTTATGGATCTCTGAGGAAGAATCCTTAAGAAAATCCGTTGAGTCTCTTCTCACTACAAGAGACGAAATACGGCGCCGTTCCTGTTCGCCCAATATAGTTACCTCATCCGATGAGAAATCATCATCTTAATCAAATAGTGCAGTCAAACCCAAAAAACAAGTAGGTATGGATAAGTACATCACCGTCCTCAAGCGACAGAGGAGCCCGACATCTGCTCAAATGTCTTCCAATTCAAAAGTTCCTAAGACCGTCAGTAGTGACAAGCCAAATGATCAAAACAGATTTGCTCTACTTCAGACAAATGACCCAGAAATACCGAAAAAGCCCCCAACCAATAAACTGGTACAAGGAATTGTTGCTGTAATAAGAGAGAACATGTTTAGCGTAACCTCAATTAAACATGGAAAAATCAGCGAGACAAAGATCCAAGTGAAAAGGGAAGATGATTTTCGAAAATTGTCCAACCAGTTGGAGAGGGAGACTAGGGATTTCTATATCTGTCAGCTCAAAAGCGTAAAAGGCCTCCAAGTCGTTCTAAAGGGTGTCATGTGTTGATCCTGCGGAGATAAATACCGGTTTAATGGACAAAGGGTTTAAAATGAAGAGCATAGTGAATATTAGAAACCGTGAAAAGATTCCTCAGCCCATGTTCAGGGTAGAATTGGAACCTGGAGACATTGCCTTAAAGAAATACGAGTCGCATCCAATCCTCAACAACCTGATTATCCTCAACAACCTAATTTCATGTCGAGTAATAATTTTCCTCAAATTGTACGACCAACTACTCACGTAAACGCTCCTAATTCTAGAGAAGTTTCTTACGCAAACGTGGTCAAATCTAATATGCCAGGTCTGGAGCAGGAACCTAAATCTCAATATTCTGAGTCAGATATCAACAATCTAGAGACAACATTGCAGACACTTGTCCAAACTATGAACACTTTTACGACCACCATGATGCAGGAAATGCTGAAAATGCAATCCACTATCTTACAAGCCATTTTAAAGAAATGATTTGTTTAAAACTGGAACACTTCCTGATGGATAAGCAGATTGATGTCATGATGATTGCTGAAACTCACTTGACGGCGACAGGGTACTTCAAAATTAATGGCTACGTGTTGTATGATACTAAAGATCCCGCGGAAGAGCATATGGAGGTTCGGCAATTCTTATAAAGAACAGAATAAAACATTATTTAATGAACAACATATGTGAGGATTACCTACAAGCAACAAACATTTGTATTGAATTCTGTCAATACAATTTTGTTTTATCATCAATTTATTCGCCGCCTCGATTTTCAATAAAAGAACACCAATATTACAGCTTCTTCAATTACCTTGGAGCTAGATTTTTAGTTTCTGGTGACTTTAACGCCAAACACACATTTTGAGGCTCACGTCTTGTGACCCCGAAGGGTCGCGAACTCCTCAACACCATTGCCAAAATGGGCTTAGATGTACTCTCAAGCAGGCATCCCACCTACTGGCCGACGTATCGACGGAAGATTCCTGATGTTATTGACTTTGGAGTAGTGAAAAATATCCCTGTAGAATGGATGCAAGTGTATCCTTCATTAGACTTGTCCTCAGATCATTCTCCTACTATTATTTCAATGCATTTCCCTCAAGTGTGTGGCTCTCCATTTAGGAACATGACTAAGACCCGAGAAAGCTGGATAAAATACAAAAAGTATTTAAGTTCTCATTGCACGGAAAATGTGTTGAGAACTACCGACGATATTGATGAGTCAATTGGCAACTTTACCGATGACCACTTATCACGTTGAATGTAGAAAGAGGACAAACAGAACTTATTTATCTGAACTCGAACATCTCCTATCAGAAAAAAAAAGAATGCGAAGAGAGTGGCAACTTCACAGGTCTCCTGAACTGAAAGCTAGGCTACGGGTATGCAGAGATATACTAAGACATTTCTTAGAAACCCAAAGAACGGCTTCACTTAGATCTTACTTGGAGGGTCTTGATAGTATCCCACAATCTGACTACTCGTTATGGACGGCGGCAAGAGGTTTAAAAAGACCAGTGAGAGGAAAACCTCCTTTGCGAACTCAGACTGGTGACTGGGCTAGAAATGATTCCGAGAAAGGACATTATTTGTTTACCATTTGAGAAATGTGTTTACTATAAACAACTCAAACGATGATCTGATTTGCCACCACTCTTTATTAGAGCTCCTGTACCTCTAAGACTAAACTTTTGTGATGTCCAAATCGCTATTGGTACTCTGAACCTTAGAAAGGCTCCAGGTATGGATAAAATCAGCAATAAAATGCTTGTGGAGTTACCTCGTGTAGCTAGAAGAATTATCCTCTTTATCTTCAACGCTATTTTACGCCTAGAATACTATCCTGCAGATTGGAAGGTGTCTATGATCACTATAATTCCTAAGACAGGTAAGGACCACACCAAAGTAGAGTCATATAGGCTAATTAGCCTACTGCCGACAATTTCTAAACTGTTCGAAAAATTGTTAATGACTAAGTTGACTCCAATTCTGAATGACACTGAATGTATTTCTAATCATCAATTCGGCTTCAGAGCTAAACTGAGCACCATCGAACAAACTCACAGATTGGTAAATGTGATAAGAGGGTCGTTTGAAAACAAAAAATTCTGCTCCGCCCTTTTCATTGATGTGTCCCAAGCGTTCCACAAAGTTTGGCATGACGGTTTAATGCACAAAATAAAATTAACTCTGCCTGCTAACACCCATAAACTTATGGAAAGTTATTTATACGGTCGCAAATTTAAAATCAAAGAAGGCAATTTTTTAAGCCCCGCTCAGCTAATTGAATCAGGTGTGCCACAGGGTAGCATACTGGGTCCTACTTTATATTTGATTTATGCCTCCGACATGCCGTCAGACCCCAAAATGCACACGTCAAATTTCGCAGACGATACCGCCTTTATCAGTGTTCATAAGGACCACCAAGTAGCATCACAGAATTTGTAGAATTATGTTTATAAACTAGAGAATTGACTAGAGCTTTGGAGAATCAGGGTTAATGAACAGAAATGTATTCATATCACTTTCACATTGCGAAAAGAAACTTGCTCGTTCATCAAAATAAATAATCAAATTATTCCTCAACATAATGAAGTCAAATACCTCGGCATTCACCTCGACCGCCGGTTAACTTGGAAGTCTCATATTGAAGCGAAACTTACACAGATGAGATTAAAAGCAGTGCACCTTAATTGGCAGAAATTCTTCACTAAAGTTGGATTGCAAACTATTGTTGTACAATGCAATTCTAAAGCCAATCTGGTGCTATGGAATTCAATTATGGGGTACTGCCTCAGCAACAAACATTGAAAAAATTCAAAGGGATCAAAATAAAACTATACGTATAATTACTGCAGCTCCATGGTATGTTAAAAATTCTCGAATTTCCAAAGATCTAGGCGTGATATTAGTAAAATTCGAATTTACAAAATACACGTCAAAGTACGTCAGCAAACTTGAACACCATCCAAACCCACTTGCACGAGACATCCTTAACTTTAGTGGCCATAATCGGTTGAGAAGGAGGGATACCCTTGCTCTAACTCAAGCGCAAAATAGATGACTGGATCAGTTGATGTGTATCAAGTAGTATCATAGAATTTTTGTCTAGCACCGGCTGGGCTTATTATTTTCTTTTTAGTATTAAGATTTTAATACTTATTGTCATTTCAATATATGAAGATTCAATAAATAAATAAAGGCTAAAAAAAAATAAAACTAGACTTGGTGGAATGTGGCGAAAATTTTTATTTGCGGTGATGTGGTTTGCTGTTCAATATTAAGCGCCTTCAAGGTTGAGCCAGCCACAACCTCCAACATATGATGCCGGCATGCCAAAAATATGAGTTATTTTTATAGTTTTTGGCAAAGTAAAGCACATGCACCGATTCGGCGTTCAGTGTTAGAACTTGTTGTATCTGCAGACATAAATTAAATATTTTTAATTAAATTCCAGGTTTTAAGCATTTCAAACACCCAACTACAAAAACTTATGGAAATATACAATAATTATAACGAAAAAAGTATCACCATTTTTAAGGTACAAACTATAAAAATAGTGTAACTCGGGAACTGTAGGACAAAATTCCATTTTTATTTTTCTTAATTGTTTAGAACTTATCGATATTCAAAATCGCGTCACTAATTTTTATACCTTTCATATAAATTTGAAAAGTAATAAACCGTTTTTTACAGAATTTGTTAAAATATTACAAAAATACTTGATATGTGGAATCGTAATGGACAAAAATATTGCCGGAACTTAAAGTTTTTGCATATGAATATAAATTTTGGTAAATTTTCTTTAGAAATATTCGGTCAAAAAATTAAATGAACGTGGTTATTGACAAAGTTATAAGTCAAGTTTGAAAAAAGGCCGAAAAACCAAATTTTTAACAAAGACTTGATTTGCGCGAGCTCTGAACCTCTTCCTAAAAATCTAACAAAAATCAAAAATACTGGACCCTATAGCTTTCAAATTATGCTTGAGCCTCTGACACGCTAATGTATATATATGCGAGGCGAAAAGATTTGTCGACGGTTAAATATCTGCGCTATCAATAGCCGACCGTATGAAGAATTTGCATAAGTGATAAATTAAATATTTTTTTATCCCATTTTAATAATCATATACATACAAGGTGGCGCAAAAGTAATCCTCCTATCAGAAAATGCTATAAATTTTACGATTGGCCTCTAACAATCGATATACTGAAGGATGCATTTCCCGCGCGCCTAATCTGCCGTTTTGGCGATTTGCACTGGCCAGCAAGATCGCCTGATTTGACCGCTCCAGACTTCTTTTTGTGGGGCTTTTTGAAGTCGCGGGTTTATGTCAACAAGCCTCAGACTCTTGCAGCTCTTAAAGACAATATCCGTCAAGAATGTGAGGACCTATCGCCGGAAGTTTTGGCCAAAGTGATGGCGGCGGCCATTTACATGACATCATATTCGACTTGATGTAAAAAAAAATTAAAAGACCAAATAAGTATATCCACAGGAAAAATCAAACTTTTTCATTTTTTTTTTTAATTACAGTCAAAAACCATCGGAAGTTTACTTTTGCGCCACCTTGTAACGTATGGACTCCAAAACGGCTGAGCCGATTTTGATGAAATTTTAACAGCATTTAATGTGACTCTGGAAGGAATAATAGGTTGTATGAAGTTTTGATTGTACAAACGGGGGTGGCACCGCCCACATAACCCAAAAATTTAAACCGCCATATTTTGGGCATTTTTTGACCTACGTCAGTGATATTTGGTACATATTTTATTGGCATAATTAGGAATACGTACCAGGAGAAAAGTGGGTAGGACCACGCCCCTTTTTAGGAAAATTAAAAATCGTAATATAGTCTTAACTACTCGACCGATCGTCATTAAATTTTCACAATAGGATATTCTTACGAAATAATAAATTCTTGACTATGCAAGTGGACAAAGGGGCATGGCCTCGCCCACTGAAATGCATCGCTCATATGACGAAGATGGATATCACTTTGAAATGCGTCAAATGAATCAAGCAACCCGTAAGGCCGTTAATTATCCTGTTGAGTTCACTCGATGTGCCAGGCTTTCTACCACATGTGCTACAACTTAAAATTGGAGTGCCAATTATTTTACTGCGTAATATCGATCACCACGGCTTTGCAATGGCACTCGACTTGCAGTAAAAAAAACTGAGATATAATTTAGTAGAAGCGACCATTATAACAGGCAAATATAAAGGTACAGATTTACTTTTGCTACGCATTCCAAAGCTACCAACAGATTTACCATTCGATTTTAAAAAAATTTTCCTGTTCGGTTAGCGTTTGCGATGAGTGTTAACAAAGCTTAAGGTTAATATCCCGTGTATAAGTGTGCCCCTGGTCGGTAAACTAAACCTAAATAAAGCATTGCAATAAATACATTAAAATTAAATAAATAAATGTTTGTAAATATGTAAATACGTTTTATTTATAACGTAGGAAGGGGGGTGGAATAGCTAAGCACACCGGGTTTAGCTAGTTTAATAAATTATTTAAAAAGTTTTGATACAAGCTCCACATCTTGTATATTAAAAAACGAAAAACCTTAAATCAATATTTTTGACGCTACTAAAAATGTTTGCAGCGGCTTTAAGGCATTTTTTAAAGAAACGACATGGAAAATTATGTGTGAAAAAAAATAATATGGCGATGTCACGTGTAATTGTACATACAAGTTGGTGACCAAAAATTAAAACCCTTATGTAAAATAACCAATTTTGACAGTCACAAAGAAAAACATGTGAGTTTTAAACTTAAAAATACATAAGCAAAAACACTTACTGCCGTATTTATAAAAAATTAAAGTAGACTTCAAGTGTACTTTAAGAAAATTTTGTATGAAAATTTTGTCTTAAAGAAAGCACACTTCAAGCCTACTTTAATTTTTATAAATACGGCAGTTAGTGTATAGGCAACTTAAGCAGCATCTATGTACATACATATAACTAAGTAAATAACATCCAATACAAATAGTTTACCAAACTAGAACCACTAGGTACTTACTCTGTCCTTTTCGTTAAAATTTTTGGATCTTTTCTTTCTATGTGCCCAGGCTTATCCATTTTTATTAATTTTCAAAATTTATGTTTTTATTACTTTAAACGCCAAAATTACTTCAAGAAATAATGTAAATAAACAAAACTATATGTTGGTATAGTGTTGTACATGCAATCAACCAAAGCAAATAAAGCTCGTTAACTTAAACTTAGGAACAAGTAAGCGTATTTATTATTTTAAATTATTATAAATGTGGTTAGTTTATGATTTTATGCAGTATAAATATCATTTTAAATAGTAAAATAAGAATAAAATTTCATTGCATATAAAAAATATCTTAAAATGTATCATTTTAAGATATCCAACTATCCGAACTTGCATGTGTAAAGGCAGGGTAAATGCCGGGTAATAATCATTGTTCTACATCAGGGATAGTGTTGCCAGATCCAGATTCACAAAAAGCTGGACATTTGAATTAAAAAGGCTGGATTTGGAAAAAAAAGCTGGACGTTTTCCAAACCTGTGTTAACGAAAAAAAAATTGTCAAGTTTGGTTTTGTATTAAGAATTTTTATTTAAAAAATAGTTTTCCACGTTTTTTTTAGTATTAATTTAATTTATTTATTGAATTTTTTCATTTCCTGTACAACAAGACTAAGTCTTATATTTATAGATTTAAGCTCCTTTTACATATCACAATGCATTTAGA
The DNA here is from genome assembly GCA_950370525.1 of Bellardia bayeri. NCBI lineage: Eukaryota > Metazoa > Arthropoda > Insecta > Diptera > Calliphoridae > Bellardia > Bellardia bayeri. The sequence goes on along the minus strand of OX493264.1, from coordinate 49,308,214 downwards.
TTTGTGTGGATTCCAACAGAGTCCATTTGCACAAGCCCAGAGGTAAATTTTTTTCAAGTCCTCATTTAGAGATAATATTCCTGAAACTATATTTTGAACAGAGCTACTTAGAGTAAGTTGAACGTCATCTGCGTATATATGGATGTTGCATTTAGAGAGTTGGTTTGGCAAATCGTTTATATATAAAGAAAGTGGTCCTAAAATAGAACTTTGAGGTACTCCTCTATTAAGGGATACGCTATCTGACCATGTATTGTTCACAAACACCGATTGTTTGCGGTTCGTAAGATATAAGTTTAGTAGAAGTGTCGTTAAACCGAAAAAAGTGGTCCAGTTTTTTAATAAGTATGTCATGGTCTACTGTATCGAACGCCTTAGAATGGTCTAGAAGTACTTAAAAATTCATACTACCTTCATCTAATCCTTGACGTATATTTTCGCTAACCTCCACAAGAGCCGTAACGCATTTGTGATTCTGACGAAACCCCGATTGCGTGCTGGAAAGTAAACTATAAGTATCAATATATTCATATATAATTTGTTTGTACAGGAGCTTCTCTAAATCCTTCGATACAAAACACAAGATATCTATCGGTCTATATTCTCCATTCGATTTAGGTAATGGTATAATTTTTAATATACAAAAAAAACTTAAAAAAAATGTATTAAAAATTAAAATTTTAAAATTCAGTCTTTTAAATCTGTTAGAATTAAAATTAAATACTAAAAAAAACAACTCACAAAAATCTTGTTACTCAAAAAAAAAAAAAACAAGTTACTAAAGTAAACAAAATAAAATAACTTTTTTATAACATAAATCAATAAAAAAAATTAGTTAAATCAAAACAAATATTTTAAGTGTTTATAACACTTAAAAATTACTTTTTCTGCCACATATATTTCGTATTTGAACTTACGGACTTAGCCAATTCCAAACCTTTGGAAGTTTGTATAAAATTTTGAAAATCTTTACAAGATCCCTGTAAAATTGTTCGCATTAATATTTCAGCTTTAATTAGGGCGAATGACATTCGGTTTTTTTCCTTGGTGTAAAGATTATTTAATATGTACACTAAAAACTCTTTCACAGAAGGCGTTGCTTATTGGTATTGAAAACGCGAAACATACAACTTTTCGTAAATTTTCGAATTCATTCTTGTCACTTTTGGCAAAAAAAATGGGACCATATTTTGTCGTTTGACAAATCTTTCGGTAATTGTTCGTAAACTTCACGAAGACAACAATAATCGGTATCGTTGTCTATTGCTTCAGATATTTTAAGAATTTGTGGCAGTTGTTGTAAATCTTCCTAAGAAAATAGAGTTTTTTTTTAACTTAGAATGTAATTTAAAAAAAAGGGTCATCTACAAAATCGTAATGATTTTCTAAATAACAGACAACTGTTTTTAAAAAATCTTCTGCTTCTGTGTTAAAATTTTGTTGTTCATTAGGAGAAAGATTTTTCAAAATAGTGTTAACCTTGGTGCCAAAAAATTTGTCGTTTAGTCTACATTGAAGGATAATTATATCGTGCATCTCTAAAATAGTAGTATGGAAATCTTGCATTATGTTGTGTATAAAATATAAATATGCTTCCGATAAGCCATCAGTTTTACATTCATCTTCTTCATTGATATCATTCGTCGAAATTTCATATCAAATAAATTCCCATAAAACTATTTGGCATTTATTTTTGCCTTTTTTCATTAAAATACATTTTTACAGCTGGCCAACAAAAAAGTAGGCGATCTATAGCTGATAATAGGGAGAGCCACCTCGTTGCAATATGCCTATAATTTGCTATACTAGCAAACACAAAACATTCTTTTAATTTCTCAGTTGTCATTGCCGATGAACTAAACTCATTGAATATTTTTTTAATAATGCTTTTCATACAATTATTAAGAATATGATAATTACAATTTTCTTTAATAATTTGATCTTTCAATTTTTGGTAAAAAGAATACCGTAGTTTACAGCAGCATTATCAGCACTATATGATGTTATTTCTAAATCACAATCATTAGTTATTCTCATTATATTTAAAAAAATATCCTTCGAAGTTTCACAGGGATCGTTAAAAACGATTATTAAATTTAACAAACGTTTATTAAGTAAATTTTTATATGCAAACCTGTCTTAATAAACGTTTGTTAAATTTAATAATCGTTTTTGAATATTGGCGTAAAACTTGTTTTCGGATTCCATATGCGGGATAAAAATATTGATCAGCGTATGGGTAGGTTTTAATATTACCGATATAAGGATATTTATAACTTAAAAAGATTTTGTTTTTTTTCCAAAAATTTATATTTAGTTAGACAAATTTTATATTAGCTGGACACTGGACAAGCATAAAAAATGCTGGACAATCCAGCCGAATCCAGCCCGTCTGGCAACCCTAATCAGGGATGATAAATGAGAAAACCAATATCGTACCAACAAACTTTTAAAATCGTACTTTTTCGACCCAATAGTACTAAATAATTTTTTTTTTAATTTTATTTTAATAAACAAAAATTTAATACAACCAAAAAAAAGGTACTTTAAATTCATTGGTATATGTAAAGTAAAGATAACAAAAAATAAATACATAAATACATGTTATTTTATTATACATATAGTCACCTTAAAGACCAAACAACCTAACAGTAAAATTTTCAAAATTGAGTTTTTATTAAATATCATTCCCATATCATAGCGCATATTTAAGCATATGAACATCCAATATTACAATATTAACCAAACCAAGTACCCTATCAGCAAGTGTATAATTTTCTGAAACCAAACAACCTATCAACACTCATGCTAAAGAAGAAATCAAAGTAAAGCTATGTGTCCACGATCGTCAGATATTACAACGTTGTCCGAAAAATGTTCAGAAAATGTCTAACAACCGTGTAAACTTAAAATTTTTGCCTTCCAACGTTGTAAGAAAAAGCATTTCAGTGCATTGAAAGACAAAAATATTGTCAGACATCTAACAATCGTGTAAACACACAATTTTGTCATTGTCATTGTTTTAAGACAATTGTCAAACACTTTTCATTGTCATATGTGCAAATTTTATGCATCTGCCAATGGCAGCATTGTCATAGAAATTCTTTCTAAATGCAACTCTGTATAAACAAACAAGTGTGCATTAATAAAATTTTTGAAAAAATTGGAAGAAAATTAAAGAATTAAATTAAAGTGTGCATTACAAAAATTTATGAAAAAAGTGGAAGTAAATTAAAGTGTGCAGTAATAAAATTTTTGAAAAAAGTAGAAGAAAATTAAAGAAAATAAAAAATGGATAGCGACATATCTATCATAAGCAGATAAAATGGTTCCAATTGCTCTCATTTGTTCCATGACAATATTTAAAATTTTTAAACACACACATAGAGCTGCAAAACGAATTTCACAATGCCACACAACAATCTGACAACCGTGTGCACTGACAATTTCGGTTGACAGATAAATTCATTGTGTGACAATTGTGTGCAAATGAAATTGTTAGTTTTCTTACAGTCGTCTAAACTGACAATTTACCTTTTGCTAAAAATTTTTCAATGTCAGTGCATTGCGAGTACATTGCTAGATATGACAACTTTGTAATATCTGACGATCGTGGACACATAGCTTAACTATTTATTTGAATTTTTTCTTCTTGAAAAACAGTTACCTAAAGTAAACATGATTCGGGTTTTGGCGTATGATCAAACAGGATATATATATTAAAAAATCTATATTAAAGACGATTATCAGCTTTTAGCTACTCGTTTTGAAATTCGTCGTCCTCAGTTATTACATTCCCAAAGGTTAAAAATCTCCAAAAAGAACTGGCAACATTTACAAAATTTGTTTCCAGCAGACTGTCATTACATTAATGATAACATACCACTTGAGTAATTTTTTGTGGTAGTTTTATTTAAAGAAATGTTTTTTTTAATTTAATTTAACTCTTTATTTATTAATTAACATTATAATAAATAAAAAAATAGATTTTTTATAAAAACACCTATAACTTTACTTAAAAATTAAGAATTTATACTTTAGAAGGCCGTGACGTACTAAAAAAAGAAGATAATAAATCATCAAAAATCATGATAAAATTTTAATTTTGCTGCATAGTGTAATTTAAGCAAGTTTTTGTTTAAACAAGTAAAAGAAAGTATAAATCTTATTATTTAATATAAATAATATTCATGTGTTTAATGGAATGCTTGATTATTTATATTAATTAGTACCTATTGCTAATAGGTTGTTTGGTTTCAGGTTTTTATAATTCCAAATTACCTAAGCGCCATATCATAAGCTGTGTTTAGAAAAACAAAGCTTTCACAACCGATATATACTTCGGGTTTCATTTTAATCAGAATATGTAATTTTCATTTCAATATTGAAAATAGTTACAATTTTATAACGTTTTTTCTCTCTCCTGTAAACTTTTAAAAACTGTTGATAGCATGGTGAAATTAAATACCAGGTGACAGCATTGCTACAACAAGGCAAGAACAACAGACATTTTTGTTTGTGTAATACTTTCGTTACTGTCAAAAACATCTGGCATAAAATTAAGAAAACAAATATACAAACATGGATAAAAACAGAAAACAATTGTGATTTTTTTTGTTTCTTTTATTTTCTCAAAGAATTTTCTTTAAGTTACGCATAATATTTATTTAGATATACAAGTAATACGTAATTTAACAAAGTAAAACATGAAAAATTCTTTATTTTCAAAATTAATGTATGTAAGGTATTGTATAACAACAACGCATTTTTCTGCAGCAAAAAAAAATCACTTTATAGAGGAATCTTAATATTTATCTTACAAAAAAAAAACTAACATTTGTAGCAAAAACCTCAATAAACAAACACACTATTTAATATAATATAGTTTTTTTTAACACTTTTAAGCTATTTTACGCAGATAAAACGGCGACAAAAACTCAATTTTTCAAAAACAAAATAATTTTGTAACGTTTTTATATAAACTTTGACTATTTGTAAACAACTTTTTGACATTTTCAATTTCACCATTAACAGAGCAAAAAATAATCAGCTGGCGCTATGCTGTCACCTGGTATAATTTCACCATGGTTGATAGGTTGTTTGGTCTTCAAGCTGGAGGTCCACAACTCGCGTTTTTAATTTTCTAAACGGTTTAAGCGTCAAGTATTTCAAGTTCCATGTGAAGTATGTAGTATGTACTTTCGGAGGTGATGCCGTAAGCCCAGCTAAAGCTGTGTTCACATTATGTGTATTTGTCATGTGGAATGTCACTTTTCTACCCATATGTGATTTCACGTGTATGTCAAAATTTGAGTTTTACATACGGTTTATAAATTACATGTTCATATGTTGTTTATGTCAGATACATATGCACTTACTTTTGTTAACTCCTTTTCAAGTTTTCCCTCCATTTTCAATAATAAATTTGTGTAGTTTTTTTTTGTATTTTTGTTTTACTATTAGGTATAAATTATATTTATTAAAATTTCAGTTAATTTTTGCCGCCACAAAATTTTGGTTATAAAAAACAGGTGATGTCAGATGGTTTGTCACTTGAAAATAGAACTCGTTCTAAATACAAAAATGTCATATGTATTGCACACAGAAAAATAACACATGATATTGTTTGAAGGTGTTCAGACTATATGTACAAATTTGACATGCGAAAAAGTGACAGTCCACATAACAAATACACATAATGTGAACACAGCTTAATTTTGTTTTTATATGAAGTTTTTTATCGGTTTGTTTGTCAATTTCATATCAAAAATGTTTTTTCAACTGTCATTTTTTTTAGTGACATCACCTTTAAAATAAATTAGCTTTGCATATGTCAATGTCAGCTGTTCGACGTCTGCGACGCTTCCAAAAGTGGAAAGTAAACGAACTTTTCGCGTTTCAAGCGTCAACGCATCCTACGCTTTTAAGTATGTAACTTAAAACATACGACTATATTGATTCTACTTTTTTGACAGTTGCTTAGAACGCGTAGACCCTTGGTGTGGACCTCCAGCTTTAAGGTGACGACATGTAGATAATTACGATCATATAAAATATTAGTAAGGTATGTTCAAATAAATGAGATCAAATCTATAAATTTTTTGATAAAAAACAAGTTGCTATATTAAAGTTGTAACAAAAGTTTTTTTTAGTACCACTTGCAAAAATCTAAGACGACTCTTTCAACTGCAAAAAACCGTATTGAATTTTTTTCTAGTCGTTAAAAAAAAATTAAGCGCGTGCCATGTATTTTAACAATATGATTGCTACTATACAACAAAGCATTTCCTTCCTTTATCGAACTGCATAAACTTTACAATTGCTCTCGTTTTCTTATATGTACATATATGAAGTTTAACAACAACAAGAAAACATCAGTGGAATACTAAAAACCACCTGCTATTATTCCCAATGAGCAAGTGCAAAAATCTATTCACAATATTCATTCAGTAAATAAGCGTTGCCATTTTATATCAATTAAAAATATGTTTGGGTTTGAAAAACTTGGAAATAGTACCAAATGAGCCACAGGGGTACCATTGTACTTTTTAGTTTTAAATTGTACCAAAATTAGTACAATTGTACCAACTTTATCAACCGTGTTCTACATAGTTAACTATAAAGAGTCAAAAGAAAGTGATGGTGTTGCCAGTATTAACATATAAAATTCATTGATGTATTCAATAGTTAACGTACTGTTTTTGCATATGAATTCTTAATATAGGTGTGTTTCCCTTAAAGTGTCTGTTTACTAACGTGAACTTCAATCTTCAAATAAGATTTTTTTTGCATAAGGCTGGTAATCTTTATTTCTACCATTCTTGTATAATGTATACAAAATTTATAGTGATGCACATACAATTAACCAAAATAAATAAAGCTCGTTTTTCAAATAATTATTTTAAATTTTTATAAATGTGCTTAGTTTATGCTTTTTATGCAGTATAAATATTATTTGAAATATTATTATAAGAATAAAATTTAATTTTAAGTTAAAACAAGTAAGAGTGGTATATTCTGCTATGCCGAATCTTATATACCCTTCACCTTTGTTGTAGACGCATAATTATATTATATACATACATACATATATATTATATTGTTACGTTTTTACCTTTTAAAAACGGTGGTTTATTTCCTTTAAATAAACCGTATTCTTTTTAATTGCAAAATAAAAGCGTCAAGTAGTTTGAAGAAAATATAACGAGTCTTTATTTATTAAAATGTACACAAATACAATTAAAAATAAAAATGGACACACTGTCTTTTTACACACTTATATTACGGTTTAAGAATACACTTAAACACTTTGTTTGATAAGCGCCATCTGTTTTTGAAATTATTCGTAACAATATTATTACGGTTTAAGAACACACTTAAACACTTTGTCTGATCAGCGCCATCTGTTTATAAAATTATTCGTAACAATATTAATACACTTAGTTTATTTGATGAAATTTTCAGAGGTTGTCTCGGATTTTTGCTCATATCTCCTTTATTTATGGACGGATTTTGCTGATTTTAAGTAGTAAACTTCTCGGAAGCATGTCTGACAAAATTATTGAAGATTTGGATCCCGAAGATATCTGGTGACTTCAGAAAATTGATTTCAACAGCCAAAAAGACAGACGGACATTGCTTGATAGGGATCCAGAATATATATACTTTATAGGGTCGGCAATTTATATTGTGGAAATTACAAACGGAATGACAAACTTATATATACCCTTCTCATGAAGGTGAAGGGTATAAAAAGAATAAGATATAAGATGAGACTTGTTTGTTTGATCTCAGTAAGCCTTTTTACAAAAGATTTATGGGTGGCATAAAAGAAATGTACCAATTATGGAGTGATAGCTTCTAAATCTAAACTAATGTGATTTCTATGTATTTTAGGATTATATTGGTTGAATTTCATCTCAATAGCGTTATTTACAAGAGTTGGTTGTTATGCTCAGAAGTGGACTAAATTCAGGAGCTATTATTGACTGACAGCTACAAAATCCAGTAGCTTAATTGCCGTATAACCGATACTACTATGATTTCTGAATAAAAATTTCTGATCCATATAAAAGTTGGTTCGATATCGATATTTATTAGACATTTTTGTCGGTTTATTTGGTTTTTGGAAATGGTTCTTATATGGCAGCTATGACAAATTATGGGCCGATCTTCTTAAATTTTGGGACAGTTATTTTCATGCATATGAGGATATTTCACGTCGAATTTCAACATAATAACGGTATATTTAAGATATATATATTAGTATTAACGTTGATTTCGATAGTGGACCTTATGTGGGGGATATTGACAAATATGGACCGATATTCTCAAAATCCAGCAGTTTGATTTAGGCATGTATGTAAATGATCCGTGTAAAATTTTGGATTGGTACCCTTATATATAAGAGAATTATGAGTATTCAAGTGATTTTCAAAAGAGGGCTTTATATACGGTTAGACATAGACCGCAATTCACAAAATTTTGTGGGATGATTTTTGTATAGATGTAAATGATCTGTGCAACGTTTTGAGTCGGTACCGATATTTATACAATATATATAGGGATAAATGTGTTTTTCAGATGTGGTCCTTGTATGGGAGCTATGACTAATTCTGGGCCGACCACCATAAAATTTATTACAACAATTTATTTGCCTATAAAGATTATTCAAGTCAAATTTTAGCCGTTTAACATTATTTATATCTGTTTTATACGTATTTAAGTGAATTTTGAAGTTTTTTTTTAAACTTATTTTTTTATTATTGAATTTTTCTTATCGAAATTCACAATATGTATTTAAAACTTAATTCTACTTGTTGTTTATTAGTTGTTACCAATGTAACCACTAACTGCTGTATTCAAATTTTTTAAAAATGTCTTCTAGTTAGGCTCAAAGTATCGGTTCTTTTTAGCCTCTGGTGACCTTCGAACTGAAGCAGACCCCGAGCGAGGTAGTTAGGGTGGGTCATTAGTTTATCGATGTAGCTAGTTGAATATTTTTTAATTTCCTCCTGGATAGTGGGAACGTTGAGATCTCTGTGGATAATATCATTACGTATATACCATGAGGCGCAGACAATTTGTCGTAATATTCTAGACTGTCTTCTTTGAAGCTTTTGGATGTTAGATGAGCATGCAGTACCCCAGAATTGGATGCCATATGTCCATATTGGTTATATATATATATATATATATATATATATATATATATGGACTTGTATAAGAGAATTTTGTTGTCTAACGACAAGTTTGAGTTTCGATCGAGAATCCAATGTAGTTAAGCTGCTTCAAGTTTCATAACCGTTATTTTCGCTTCACCAAGTAGGTATGGATAAATACGTCACAGTTCTTAAGCGACAGAGGAGCCCGACATCTGCTCAAGTGTCATCAAATTCAAAAACTCCTAAGACCGTGAGTATTGATAATCCAAATGATCAAAATAGGTTTGCTCTTATCCAGATGGATGCGCCAGAACGTTTAAGCCCCCACCAATTTATCTGAGAGAGCCCACTTCCAGTAAATTTGTACAAGGAATTGTTTCGGTAATAGGTGAAAATATGTTTAGCGTAACATCAATTAAACATGGAAATATCAGCGAAACCAAAATTCAAGTGAAAAAGGAAGATGATTTTCGAAAATTGTCTAACCAGTTGGAGAGGGAGAGTAAGGATTTCTATACCTACCAGCTGAAAAGCGCAAAAGGACTCCAAGTCGTTGTAAAGGGTATATACCCAGATGTTGATCCTGCCGAGATAAAGACTAGGTTAATGGAAAATGGCTTTAAAATTAAGAGCGTAACGAATATTAGAAACCGTGAAAAGATTCCACAGCCTATGTTCAGGGTGGAATTGGTACCTGGAGATGTCGTATTAAAGAAAAACGAGTCCCATCCCATCTACAATCTGATTTACCTTCTTTATCGTAGAATCACCATCTTTGGTAACGTCGGTCTTTGTTTTTTCATTCGCTCCCGAGTTCAATTTTAAAAACTGTGTTATAATCTGCTAAAAAATTTAATAAACTATTAAAAAATTCTTAATCATATTATAAACTGTGTAATTCAAAACAAAGTGTTTTATTTTAATTATAAAAACAAAATTAACTTTTTACATGAAATCTTCTGGTTGTAAATTTATTTTTGCTTTCCGTTTTGCTCTATATTCTGTTTATTTAATACTGTGTTGAACAACTCTATTAATCTTGCTATAAAGTACAACCCTGAATTGTGTTGCGATACTTATGCGCCACCTATACGTAAAACAAGCTGAACACATTTTCCGTTAACTTTAAATTCTAAAGACCGTAAACGAAAAAGTTTTTACATTTTCCTATATTAAATAAAACATACGCTTTATCAATTTACACTATGAGCGAATCAAAATATAAATGTGTAATTAAAAACTGTTGATCTGTTGATGATGAGAGGATGATTAGTTGCTGGCTATGTCATGGTCTTTGTCATTATAAATGCAGTGGACTAAAAACACTTGTCGCTGAAGCTGTTCAGAGCATTAAAGGCTTAAAATGGTGCTGCAGTGATTGTAAAAAAATTGAGGTCGAATTTTTCCGTTTTTTTCAATTCACTAAAAATACCTTTTTCAACCTAAAAAATAAATTGTCTGCGTTATCCAGTGAACTTGATACTTACGGAAATTTGTTTGAAGATTTCAAACAACTCAAAAGCTTTAAAACACCTAAGTTATCGCCAAAACGTCGTAAATCGGCTAGAAATAAAAATAAACCTGTAATTCCACCGAATCAGCCTGAAACTGTATTGGCTGTTCCAGTTGACTGTTCTAGTGTTCCCGTCCCAGCTTCTAGTGGTTCCTTAAATTTTATCAATCCGGATGACGAAAAATACTGTTGAATCAACTGCTACTAAGCCGTTAATTGTTAATGCTGTTCAACCAAATGCTCCTAAGCCGTTAACTGTTATCCCTTCCAATAGATATATATTTGTTTCACGTTTGGCATGGAATACAACCACTTAAGATGTTGAATACTACTTAAATACTAAACTAAGTGATTTTCATATTCCCAACCTAGAAGTATAACTTCTTTTAAAATAGCTATTCCCCCGCATATCTATGAACAGGTTGTTAACCCTAGTTTTTGGCCTGAAAATATTTTTGTTCGAGAATACTTATTTAAGGAAAACCCAAGGAGAATTAGTAACATAACGATGGTGTATTTAATGCGGAAATCCTTTGTGATAACTACGAAATATACAGATATAATCGCAATATTCGTAGGGGAGATGGTGTTCTGATTGCTGTAAATTGTTTATATCCATCTGAAGGCATTGTTACTGATATAGCAGATATTGAATTTGTTGATGTTGTTGTTAAATTGAAGCATAAAAAGATTTTTTTGACTTGCTCATATATTCCTCCAGATTTTGATCACACTGTGTATCTTATTCATGCTCAAGCTATTGAAAAAGTTGCCTTACGTGCTGATATTAATGACTTCGTAGTTGTTGTTGGTGATTTTAACCTGCCGTCAATCTCTTGGAAATTGACATCTGATTTTTCATATTTGATCCCGATGAAAAATTCAAGTTGGAATGATGAGTTCTTGAATAATATTTTTGGATTATCCTTATATCAAATGAAAAATGTTTGCAATGATTTTGGAAAACTACTCGATTTAGTATTTCTTAATGATGTCGACGGTTGTTCCATTTCACGTTCAGAGCCAATAAGTTTTCCGGAAGATCGATATCATCCCACTATTTCGGCAAGCCCATCCGAAGATAAGTTGAAGCCAGCTGTTACTGACAAAATGTTTTGCTTCAGAAGAACTGATCTAATTTTATTAGACAATCTTATTTGTAATACTTGTTGGAATAAAGTGTTGGACATTCCTATAAATAATGTTTCAGATATCGACCTAATAATTTCAGACTTTTACAAGAAAATCTATTCTTTTTTTGAAATTTGTGTGCCCAAACAACATGCCTACACTCCTGTCGGACCATCTTGGAATAATAAACAATTATCACATCTTAAAAACTTTAAAAATAAACGTTATAAAAAATATAAAAGAACTGGATCTGCTGTTGATTATGCAAGGTACTCTGTGAGTCGCTCGGAATTCGTTTGTTAAACCTTTTCACACTTGTCAACATCTAACATCTACCGTCAATTTGCGAAGATGTTGAAATTTTCCCATAAGAAATGTACAGAGCTGAAAATAAACATTTTTACAACTTCTAATATTTTTAGTATCATCACTAGCAAAACTGACATTGAAAATTAAATTTAAGCTACATCACTAACAAAAGTGACTTTTATAGTCAACAAAAAAATTAACAAACAAAATGAAATTTGAGTTTTACAAATCATCATCATCTTCCTCCAGTATACATTCTATTAATAACCCTATACAATGCAATAATGTCTGGGTTTGCTCTTTCAAACGAATAATCAATCCTATTATTAAAACCTTTTCAAAATTCATTTTAGTTTTAAAAATCGGAGTGGTTTTTGTGTATTTTGTCTACTTAACTGATGGTAGATGTTGCTAGTGTGAATGCATTTTCAACATCTTCTATGCGTTCCTCCTAAATGTATACAAGTGTGAAAAGGATATAACAGTAAGGTATCCTTCGTTTGCACGCGATGTCCAACAGTCCATTGTTATTGAACATTGTTGCATTTCATTAAGAATTACTTGCAAATTAGTTTTAATATTTTCATATAATTCGACTGCCATTACATTTGTTAGTGTGGTCCGAGATGGTAAATTATAACGAGGATCCAGGCATTTGACAAACTCATGAAAACATTTATTCTCCACGATACGAAATGGTTGTACGTCGGTAGCTATCATAATCATTAGAGCACTATCAAGACTTGTTACTTTCATTGCTAGATTCATACGCTTCAATATTTTTAAAAAAGATTCTATTGTATTTGATTGCTTCGGCATATCTTGGTAAGAGGGATGAGCTCGCTTAAGGTGGTCAAAAAAGTTAGATGTGTTGCCTCTGGTTTTGTAGATTTTTGCACATGATCGGCATTTAGCATGTTTTTTTATCTTTAGTCCTCTCAAAAAAAATTCCATACCTCCGAAGTTCCTTTCCGTGATTTTTTTCAATGGAAGAATTTACTGATCAGACTCGCCACTGCTACTGACTTTGTCATTGTTGGTACCTACATATATGGAAGAATACGAAAAAATTAATCTAACAACTTAAATAATTTATATTACTTACTGTTTGATATTTGCAGATATTTTTCCATATTTTGCAATATTCAAAATGGCAAGTCGATAGTATCGCTATCGGAATAAAACTATCGACAGTCCGTTCCAAATAAAACTATCGACAGTACCATCGATAGTTTTGCGCCTATATTAACTAACGTGAACTTTAATATTCAAATAAAATTTGTTTTGCATACTGCAGTTAATCTTGTATTTTACAATAAATTTTTTATAATTTTTTATAGCTATTTGACATCTGCATTTGAATGTCATTATTTATAATAATTTTGAGTAATTGTAAAAAACTTGGAAACCACAACTTATTGAGATCTTAAGATTTGAAAATTTTGGAGTAAGCGTTTATATGTACTTACAAATAGAGAATTTTCCCTACACTTGAAAAAACTGTACAGAATATATTTACGAATGCATTCTTGATTAAATGTAATTTTATATAAATAAATATTTAAATAAATTTATTCTAGATTGATTTCGTGAGACGTAAGCAACAAATTTCCACAATTGAGTCAAGCTGCAGTCCCTCTAGAAATCTTTTATCAAATACACCCCCACCTCAACAATACGCATCAGGGATGACCATTCACTCGTCACACAATATGGGATATTGCACTTTGCGAAGTGGATTACAAACTTCTTCAGTTGGAGGATCACTGTCAATGGTATGTATGATTTCAAGCAAATGAGTGTAGAGCTCACAAAAAAAAAAACACAAATTTTTTATATTTCTCATAAGTCTCAATTTAATGATGAAACAGAATACGACCGCAACTTCAAGCAAAAACGACTCTCAGAAAAACAGGCCCATAATTGAAACGACAGCTGCAACTTCACGAACTGTCATTTAATGTTTTTATATTTCTTCTGTGTACCAACCTGTAATGCCGACGGCTTTTCCAATTTTTGTCCACAAATCTTCTCTAAATAAAAAAAAATTTATAATGGTGACTGCAAATTATATATGCAATCATGCTTTTGTACTTCTTCAATTAATTTTTTTGTAATATCACTCATTTTTTTTAAATTACAAAATCTCACTTTTAAACGTTTCTTTTGATTTTTCTTGCGCCAAAGCTCAAAAATATATGGTTTTGTTTACAAAATGTATAAAATTTTGTAAAAGTATGGTAATATTGTTGAGAGCATTTGTGTTTTAAAGTGAGAGCATAAAAAAAAGCGGCGTCAAAATAAAATAGATTCTATTTCACGATCGCATTCTCTGGCATAATTTTATGTCAAACTGTATGGAAAAAAACGTTCAGCCTGTTTCATAATTTACACGAAAAAATTATGCAATTATGTCCTTTCCTTTTTAGACCTCCACGGTACCATTTTTTAAATAATAAAACTTAATCACAAGCTTACTTTATCAAAAATATATCTTATGGCAACATTTTTAACATTACTTTATATAACGAATGTTTAAACAAATTTACACTCGTCTGATATTGATTTATTGCAAGTGATAAAAAAGAATACGGTGTAAGACTTCTTCAAAGAAACATTATCTATTTTCTGGTGATATTGTAAATGCTACAAAACTGGAGTCTAATTCTGGCAGTCGTGATCGAAATTTATTTCGACAGTGCAAAATTTTCTAATAATGGTACTCGATACGAATCGAATCGATTCATTGCTTCAGTGTTGTAAAAAACTTAAATAAGTACGTATTACAACACTGTATAAAATAAAAGAAAATGTAAACAAAAAACATATGGTTCTGCAAAAAATAACTCAAGTAAAAGCAAAATTAATTGGTTTTTGTGACCAATATTTATAACTATTATAATTTTTAAGGAGTTTCCTTCAGGCTAATTTGGTCAAATGTTTGTTTCCAAACGTAAATAAAAAACTTGTTCGATTTTTATTTTTTATTTTATTTACCCAACGTTTCGTTAGTTTGATTCTAACTTCTTCAGGGGTCTCGTTCTAAATAATCTAGTGACAAAATTTATTGTGTTATTACACAGCTTTAACTTATTAACTTATTATATAGTTTTACTTACAGCTTTGATGTTTTTTATCATTGGATATTAATTTTTATTATTAATTAGTTACTAAAATACTAAAAAACGGGACATCACGAACAGAATTTTGGTATAAATAATCAAATAATTAATAAAAATATAATATACAATAAACGACCACAAAACTTAAGTCAAGTTTAACTTAAAGCTAATATCACAGAACTGATTTAATTAGTAATTGCAGAGGAGTATTGAAGTTTCGTATTGTCTTTGTCTTCTTTCGTATTCATTGTTGTTTTTATTTTTTGTTGTATACGTAAACTCTCCAGTGTATACCTTTTGTTTTCCTTCCTTTCTATATCTAATATTTTAACATTATCAAAATCTGCCACATGATTACACTCTTTTACGTGCTGGGAAAGTGCTGTCGATATTTTTCCATTTCTTATATCTGTTTTATGTTCGTTGATTCTTGTACCCAGCATTCTTTTTGTTGTACCAATATACACCAAATTGCACATCTCCCCCTCGTTTCCTTCACATTTTATTTCGTACACAACATTGTCTGTTTTTAATTTGTCCATCTTCGGGTTGTTATTCGTAAATAGCTGTCGTAATGTGCTGTGTGATTTGTATACAATTGTTGTTGTGTCATCTGTTATTAATGGTACACTGTAAAAATGTTTTGTTGTTTCTGAAACACAAAAAAACAGAAGGGAAAACAAGACTCCGTTTCAGAAACAACAAAACATTTTTACAGTGTACTCACAGAGATGAAATCATTAAAAAAACATGTATTAATGTATGTATATATGTGTTTTTCTAGACTCAAAAGACTTTTTAGGCTCACAAAGCAAGCATAGGTAAAATTTATTTTTCATATTTTTGACCTAAAAGTAATAAAATTATTAATATTATGATATTTTTTTAAAGTAAGTATCACTTTTTTTACTAACATTTTCTTTTTTTCTTCTGTTGGCAAAAAAAAAAAAAACGTTATTTCGAATGTTTCTTTGCTTACGAGTAAAAACTCGCAAGGTTGCATTCGAATGATCATTCGTTATCGAATGCCATTATTAGAAATTTCGATCCATTTTATTCGCTATCGAATGAGGGAATCTCAAATGTTAAAAAATTCGAACGAATGCGAGAATTAGCCCCCTGGTCTCTATTGAAAAATTCCACCACGATATGCAATTAGTGTTCCAGGAAGAAAGAAAGCAAAGAATTAGAGATCGTTTCGTAATAAAATGTTTCCTGTACAGTATCTTTATTTGGGAATTGTCTGTATTTGTTTAAATATGGAGTTAGAGGACCACTTCTAAAAAACTATATTATATTAAATAGTGTGTTTGTTTTTTGAGTTTTTTTTTGCTAAAAATACTAAATGAGAATTGTTCCTCTTGCGAGTATTTAAAAATTTGTTTAAAAATTTTTATTCGAAGTCTACTTCAGTTAAACATACAATATATTTGAAAATAATTGTACACTACATTTATTTTTGTATATTTCTGTTATATGTTTTACATATAATCATACAGAAATTTACAAAGAGACACTAGCAAAATGTAATGCATTTTCTGGTCTGCTAAAGCCGTCATCTATGTATGTAAAACAGAAATATACAAAAATAAATGTAGTGTACAATTATTTTCAAATATATTCCATGTTTAACTGAAGTAGACTTCGAATAAAAATTTTTAAACTAATTTTGCTAAAAATGTTAGTTTTTTTTTGTAAGATAAATACCTATTAAGATTCCTCTTTAAAGTGATTTTTTTTTTTGCTGCAGAAAAATGCGTTGTTAATTTCACCATGATAGCACTATTGTACAGAGAGCACTTCACACATACACTTAGGCCCATTATTACAACTTGACAATAGTATGATGTTATAGGATAGATAAGAAGCATTTGGTTATTATAAGTTTACTTTAATCTAAAACCGACCGATAAGCTAAAGGGAAGATCATCTTGCTTTTAAATTTTATAGTGAGGTTTAAGTATTTGAAGTTGTCATATGTTCTGGAAAAAATGTCAACTCCATGAAAAATAAATTAATTATAATTTTGTTTTGCCAATAAATATTTTGATAAACAAAAATGGAAAGTAGACGTTTGATTTGTATTAACCCATTTACCGCCGCTAATCAATTGAGTACACCCAAACTTTAAAAATTTGAACGTTTTGTAATTTTTTATGTTTTTAGCTGAAAAGAAATAAAAAAATCTGACTATAAATATAACTGCCACAAAATGGAGTTTTAAACTAATAAAAAATTTAAGTGCTGAATAAGTACCAAGAGAGGATTTGTACTGGTCTAACGATGTAGATGTTGGATAAGAAATGATATCAAAATCAATGTCTAGACAAAGATATCGAGATATAAAAAAGGATTTTCATCTTGTGAAAATGACGAAGCTGCCACTACCAGGGACAAAATGTTTAAAATTCGGCCATTAGCAGATGTTGTAATGAAAAAGTTTCAACTTTTATTCCGACGTTCCGTTGCAAGGTACTACTTACACCAAAACTATACCAAGATGGTATAGGTCACTATCCCGAAAAGTTAGAAAAACAATTAAGATGTGTTTTATGTCATGCAAGTGTTCGATATCAATGCAAGAAATGTTTAAAAACATTATGCATTGAAAAAAATTGCTTTGCAAATTTTCACAAATAAACCGCCGCTGTACTCCACCCACTTATAATTTTTCTTAAATTTTTTATGCTTTTATGTTAATTTTATGTACAATGAATAAAAAATTAGGTTTAATTGTCACTTCTGGTTTTATTTTGGCGGTTAATATCAACAGAATAGACTGTTGAATTTGAATTATTTTTTCCACAAACAAATATTGCCATATTTTAGAAAAAAATTATTTTATTTTACAAGGAAGTTGTAATAACGAAAAATGTTAAAGGTCATTTTATTCCTTACTTTAATTAAAGTTACCTTTTACTATTAAGAACATTAGAGGCAAGTTGCAATAATGGCCCTTAATCTCTTTCATTCAGTCGTCATTGACAGTGATGTCAGATGTACGGAATTTTTCCTTTTTGTAGGGATTTTTTTGAAAATTTTGAAGCGTAGGGAAAAAGGGACAGATTTTCCATTTCAGGCAAAATGTAGGGAATTTTAAAAATTTTGGTTTTTTTCTTTAAATACACTATTTATTTAAAGAAATACCAAAAATGCAAAATATTATGTATTCCCAACTTATTTGAAAGAGAACCCCTACATTAAATTGTTCACCAATCTGGTATCAACAAAAAAATTAAGGTGTGGTAATACCACTGAACACTGAATTTTGTTAGAGTAAGTTAAAATTTGATTGCAATTTTCTCTAGATTTCTTTTTCTCTAGTAAAAAATTGTAATTGGAGAAAAATGTCATCTTCTGATTCTTCTGAAGAAACAGATACTACACATAGTATTAACAAACATCGCAAGCAACGATTTTGCCCAAGTTGGAGTAAGGATAACAACTTTAAGGGTTGGCTGGAGCCTATTAAAATAACGATTTCAAATGCAAGTGTAAGTGTTGTGACAAGGTTCTCAACTGCGGAAAATCAAATCTTATAAAGCATGCTGCAACCAAGATGCATAAAAAACAAGTTTTAGCTATAAATACCACAAGAAAAATTAATTCATTTTTTAGTAAACAAGACACTAATATATGCAATGATGTTACCAATTTTGAAGTTCGGCTTTGCTTGTTTTTTGCTGAACATAATGTAGCGGTTCAAGTAGTAGAGCATTTAATACCGCTTTTGAAAAATATAGTTTCAGATTCTGAAATAATAAAAATGTCAACTAGGTAGAACAAAATGTACACAAATTAATCCAAATGTTTTGGTCAAAGAAGAAAAAGAACATTTGCTACAAAATCTGCAAAATAATATGTTTTCAGTACTGATAGATGAAAGTACTGACATTGCCCTACAGAAAACAATGTGTGTTCTTGTCAGATATTTTAACGAGAATCAAAAAAGAACTCTAGTTCAGCTTTTGGATTTACTTTATTTGGAATTAGATGGCACTGCCGAATCACTGTATAACAGTTTCAAAACAAGCATTTTGGGTTATGGAATTCCATATAAAAATATCATGCTGCGATGGTGCCAGTGTAATGGTAGGTCAGTACAACTATTTTGCCTCAAGACTTTTAGCAGATAATCCAGATGTTATTACAATTAAATGCATATGCCATTCAGCAGCCATCATTGCAAACAAAGCATGTTTAGTGTTGCCAAGAGCACTCGAGGATTTGGTAAGGCAAATCGGAACTTATATTTCGGGAAGTTCTAAGCGATGCTGTCAATTAGAAGAATTTCAGGAAATGCTGTGTGTAGAAAAAAAGAAAATTCTGCGAACATCGGCTACCAGATGGTTATCCAATAAAAAGTGTGGAAAGAATTTTGGAAAACTGGCATGTTTTGTTGGAATATTTTAAATACGCGTCTACTCATGACAAATTAAAATCAGCCGAATTGATATTAACTTAGTTAGGAAATGAATGCAACAAAGCATATTTGCTTTTTTTAAAATATGCTTTGAACGATTTTAGTTCATTGAATGCACTTTTCCAAACCAAAAAGCCGTTAACTCATGTGCTCCATTCTGAGTCTTTAACATTTTTTTTAAGCTTGGTCAAAATTTTATTAAAAAATCTGAGCTAAAATTTGATTGTGTTGTAAGATCGCCACATGTTTCATTGCAAATCGATGAAATTTACGTTGGAAGTGAATGCGAAAATTTATTAAAAAGTTTCCCTCAGCAAAGTGCTTATCAAATTAAATCTGACTGCCTCCAATTTTATATCACTGCTCTAGAGGAAACCCAAAGACGACGACTACCTTTGAAGAATAATACAATTTTCAAAGAAATGGAATTTTTGAGTCCAGAGGCAGCCCTTGGTGGCAGAAATAAAAATGTTTTTTAATTTCAATTTTTGTGATATTTTTGCTTTGAAAAATATTTTTGAAATAGTTTTTTTTATGTTTTGCTGAAAATAAAAATATATATATTTTTTTTATTATTTAGTGGTAGTACTGTACCTGAATTAATTACAATAAAAGTATTTTAAAATGTAAATGAAATTTAGTTTTGATTAAAAAATTATTGTTTTTTTTTTTTATTAAAATCATTGAAATGTTGCGTAGAGAAAAAAATTTGGTAGTAGGGAAAAAAAAGTTCAATGTAGGGATTTTTTTTTGAGAACCGTAAGGATTTTTAAAATTATTGTCTGACATCACTGGTTATTGAGACAGCAATGTGTGCACATGCGGCGGATGCTTTTATATTTTTTTCAGAAATACTTCCCAACAAACATTTCAAATTAATAATGAATTACGAAAAATATTTTATGATTGATAATGCATTTGGTAACATGTATGTAGTAGAAGTTCCGTTTGTATATCAATATCGTTGTTAATTTCTTATATGTTACGGAAAATATATTGTGAGTGTATGTTTCCAATCTAAATTGTTTTGTATAATTTATATAATTATGTTTATGTTTGTTTGATTACACCTAGTGTTGTTGAACTGTTCGGACGTGTTATTTTTAGTGCGGCTGAATTTTCGGTGAAAAAATCGTAATAGGTGAAAAAGTATAATAGGTCGAAATAAAACAAAAAAGTTAAAAAATAATTCGTAATAGGTAAAAATACCTACGGTAAAAAAAAAAAAAATAAAAAACGTTAAAAAATAAAAAACATTAAAAAAAAAAATAATAAAAAACATTAAAAATCGCATAAAAACTGTATGAGTGTTCCTCTCAGATGTAATTCTGAGAAAGAGCTTAGCTCGACTAGAAAATCTTTATGGATCTCTGAGGAAGAATCCTTAAAAAAATCTGTGGAGAATCTTCTCACTACAAGAGCCGTAGAACGGCGCCGTTCCTGTTCGCCCAATATAGTGATTTCATCAGATGATAAAACATCAATATCTTCTACATCAAATAGTGCAGTCAAACCTAGAAAACAAGTAGGTATGGATAAATACGTCACAGTTCTTAAGCGACAGAGGAGCCCGACATCTGCTCAAATGTCATCAAATTCAAAAGCTCCCAAGACCGTGAGTATTGACAATCCAAATGATCAAAACAGGTTTGCTCTCCTCCAGACGGATGATCCAGAACTTCCTAAAAAGACGTTTAAGCCCCCACCAATTTATCTGAGAGAGCCCACTTCCAGTAAATTGGTACAAGGAATTGTTTCGGTAATAGGTGAAAATATGTTTAGCGTAACCTCAATTAAACATGGAAATATCAGCGAAACCAAAATTCAAGTGAAAAAGGAAGATGACTTTCGAAAATTGTCCAACCAGTTGGAGAGGGAGAGTAGGGATTTCTATACCTACCAGCTGAAAAGCGCAAAAGGACTCCAAGTCGTTCTAAAGGGTATAGACCCAGATGTTGATCCTGACGAGATAAAGACTAGTTTAATGGAAAATGGCTTCAAAATTAAGAGCATAACGAATATTAGAAACCGTGAAAAGATTCCTCAGCCAATGTTCAGGGTGGAATTGGAACCCGGAGATACAGTCTTAAAGAAAAACGAGTCCCATCCGATCTACAATCTGATTTACCTTCTGCATCGTAGAATCACCGTGGAAGAACCGCATAAGCGTCAGGGACCCGTCCAGTGTCTTAATTGTCAAGAATTTGGTCACACTAAAGCGTATTGTAAATTGCCGTCAGTTTGTGTTGCGTGTGGGGAACTACATACAACTGCTCAATGTGATAAGTCAAAAACCGACTCAAAAAATGCAGTAACTGCGGAGGTAATCATACCGCAAATTATAGAGGTTGTCCAGTTTACACTCATTTGAAAGGCCCAACAAGACGTCAGTATTACCTAATCATCCTCAACAGCCTAATTTTCACTAGTCATGAAAACGCGCCTAGTTCTAGACAAGTTTCTTACGCTAACGTGGTTAAATCTAATATGCCAGGTTTGGAGCAGGATCCTAAATCTCAATATTACGAGCCTAATATTAACACTCTAGAGACTACTTTGCAGACACTTGTCCAAACTATGAACACTTTTACGACCACTATGACATCCATGATGCAGGAAATGCTGAAAATGCAATCCACTATCTTACAAGCAATTTTAAAGAAATGATTTGTTTAAAAATTTGTTTTTGGAACGCGAACGGCCTCCGCCAACATAAAAACGAACTGGAACACTTCCTGATGAATAAGCAGATTGATGTCATGATGATTGCTGAAACTCACTTGACGGCGACAGGGTACTTCAAAATTAATGGCTACGTGTTGTATGATACTAAAGATCCCCGCGGAAGAGCATGTGGAGGTTCGGCAATTCTTATAAAGAACAGAATAAAACATTATTTAATGAACAACATATGTAAGGATTACCTACAAGCAACAAACATTTGTATTGAATTCTGTCAATACAACTTTGTTTTATCATCAATTTATTCGCCGCCTCGATTTTCAATAAAAGAACATCAATACTACAGCTTCTTCAATTCCCTTGGAGCTAGATTTTTGGTTGCTGGTGATTTTAACGCCAAACACACATTTTGGGGTTCACGTCTAGTGACCCCGAAGGGTCGTGAACTCTTCAACACCATTGCCAAAATGGGCTTAGATGTACTCTCAAGCGGGCATCCCACCTACTGGCCGACGGACCGACGGAAGATTCCCGATATTATTGACTTCGGAGTAGTGAAAAATATCCCTGTAGAATCGATACAAGTGGAGCCTTCATTAGACTTGTCTTCAGATCACTCTCCTTCTATTATTTCAATGCGTTTCCTTCAAGGGTATGGCTCTCCATTTCGGGACATGTCTAAATCCAGAGTAAGTTGGATAAAGTATAAAAAGTATTTAAGTTCCCACTGCACGGAAAATGTAGTGTTGAGAACTACCGAGGATATTGATGGGTCGATTGGCAAGTTTACTGAGGACATACGAAGAGCTGTGCATCACGCTTCCACATATGACGTTGAATGCAGAAATAGGACAAACAGAACTTATTTCGCTGAACTCGAACATCTCCTGACAGAAATCAGCCAATTAGCCTACTGCCGACAATTTCAAAACTGTTTGAAAAATTGTTAATGGCTAAGTTGATTCCAATTCTGAACGACACTCAATGTATTCCAAATCATCAATTCGGGTTCAGAGCTAAACACAGTAACATCGAACAAACTCACAGATTAGTAAATGTGATAAGACGGTCGTTTGAAGAGAAAAAATACTGTTCCGCGCTTTTCATTTATGTTTCCCAAGCGTTCGACAAAGTCTGGCATGAAGGTTTAATGCACAAAATAAAATTAGCTCTGCCTGCTAACACCCACAAACTTATGAAAAGTTATTTATATGGTCGCAAATTTACAATCAAAGAAGGCGATTTTTTAAGCCCCGCTCAGCCAATTGAAGCAGGAGTACCCCAGGGTAGCATACTGGGTCCTACTTTATATTTGATTTATGCATCCGATATGCCGTCAGATCCCAATATACATACTTCAACTTTTGCTGACGATACAGCCTTTATTAGCGTTCATAAGGACCATTAAATAGCATCACAGAATTTGCAGAATTATATTTATAAACTAGAGAATTGGCTTGAGCTTTGGAAAATCAGGGTTAACGAACAGAAATGTATTCATATAACTTTCACATTGCGAAAAGATACCTGCTCGTCCATCAGAATAAATAACCAAATTATTCCGCAACACAATGAAGTCAAATACCTCGAAATCCACCTCGATCGTCGTTTAACCTGGAAGTCTCATATTGACGCAAAACTTACACAGATGAGATTAAAAGCAGTGCAACTTAATTGGCTAATCGGCAGAAATTCTACATTAAAGTTGGATTGTAACCTTTTGTTGTACAATGCAATTCTAAAGCCAATATGGTGTTATGGAATTCAATTATGGGGTACTGCCTCAGCATCCAACATTGAAAAAATTCAAAGAGGTCAAAATAAAATTCTACGTATAATTACTGCAGCTCCATGGTACGTTAAAAATTCTCGAATTCACAAAGATCTAGGCATTCCTTTGGTGAAAGACGAATTTACAAAATACGCCTCAAAATATGTCAGCAAACTTGAACACCATCCAAACCCACTTGCACGAGACATCCTTAACTTTAGTGGCCATGTTCGGTTGAGAAAGAGGGATACCCTTGCTTTAACTCAAACGCAAAACAGATGACTGGATCAGTGGATGTAAATTTTTTGTAGTATCATAATATTTTGTCTAGCACTGGCTGGACTTATTATTTTCTTTTAGTATTAAGATTCGAAAACTTATTGTCATTTCAATATCTGAAGATTCAATAAATAAATATAATGTATTATAAAAAAAAAAAAAAATGTTTGTTGGGTAGTTCGCTCACACACACAATCTCATTTTACGCTTTGCCTACCTCTGGAGTAGACACATATTTGTATACACATATGTGTTACTGTTACTGATTCGTATGTAAAAAGTACAAGTATTGCTAGTACAATCGAGTGTGTACTCGTCTTATCTTCCCCTCACTTCGATATCTAAAAGGTAAGCAATATTGCTGCAATATTATCGGCGTGTAATTGGGTCTAAATGAAAATTAAAAAATATATGTAATTTTAATCACACTAATAAACAAATACCAAAAAATTTTTTGCTTACCCACTTGACCACGGCTGTCGATAATGAAATCACCATCGAAATTTTCTCAATAATTTCTCAGGTAAAACATTCGAAAACGGCTATCGAAAGCGACAAGAGAATGTGCTTCTAGGGCTCACCTGTCGCTCAGTTTGTGGCAGCAAATCTTTCGATCTCGAAGTTTCGCTTACGATATCAATAGCGAGTGTTTAGCAATACATATTAATTATGAATTTAAAAAAAAAAACATCTTTTAAGTTCCTATCTCGATATTGGAAAAAGTTTATAAAATGTTTTTGTTGATATTGCAATCGTGTTCGTAAGTAATACATTTAACGAGATACATTCGCCAGAGATATTGCTAACAGTTTACATTCGATATTGCTAAAGATTCGTTGTTAATGCGATAGCAATACTTCGAGAATGAATATTTTGCTTCAATTCCATTTTATTCACATAAAAAAGGCTATTTCTAGTATTACTTTAAAAAACTTAACAATTTATTTCATATTTATTCATTACATTTTATGAAAAATATCTTATAATAAAAAATAAATTAATAAATGCATACATAAACTTATTAGTAAATAGTGTTAGTTTAATAATAATTATTTATAAGCCTGTCATGGCGTACTGGAAATGCTTTTGAGTTATATAACGGGTCCGCCATCTAATGTTTTTTTTAACTAGTGCTTATTTCGTGAATGGTAACACTTAGCTCATGTCTGATTTGACAGATAATTAGTTTTATCCTTCCGCTAAACTAATATGGTTGTGTATACGGTTAAACAACGCTGGGAAATATTGCGACATTACTTTGAAAATCATGGTAATTTTGCAGAATGTGTGCGAAAATTGCGTACGGATTTTGGTAGAAGAGAAGCACCGTCAGCTCCGTATGTTTGTTATCTTGTGAAAAAAGTGAAGAAACTGACGATAAACCAAAGCGTGAAAAGCCAAAAACAGTGCGTACACCCGAGAATATTGCAGCTGTGGCAGAAAGTGTGCGTGAAGCGCCATCAACATCAATTCACCGTCGTTCTCAACAATTGAACATTTCGGAGACATCATTGAGACGAATTTTGCATAAAGACCTTGGTATGACGCAATAGAAAGTCCATTTGGTTCAGGAGTTGAAGCCAACTGACCATCCAATGCGTTTTCGCTTCGCTAAGTGGGCCTGCGATCGACTTACAGAAGATGCCGATTTTGCCAAAAAATCATCTTTTCAGATGAAGGTCATTTTGATCTTGGCGTGCAAAATTGTCGCATTTCGGGCACAGAAAACCCGCACGCATACATTGAAAAGCCGATGCACCCAAAACGAGTCACTGTTTGGTGCGGATTTTGGTCCAGAGGCATAATTGGGCCATTTTTAATGGTGATGAAAAACTTTTGTTAGGTTGCATCTATCGGCCGAATCGTGAATTACATTATAATCTTTTTTTACGTGATTTAGAAATTCTAGCTACTAAATATAATGATGTGATTGTTGCAAGCGATTTTAAATGTAATATTCTTATGGATTCAAACTTACAGAGACAATTGTTATCTATCGCTTTACATATTGTAAACACCGAGCACCCTACACACTTCACGAATACTAGTAGTACACTAATAGATATTTTTATATTGGGTAATGTTTTAAATTTATTACTGTTCGATCAACTTACTGCGTCATGTTTTTCAAAGCACGACCTAATTTTTATGGCTTATGATTTTAAATTTATGAAAACAGTAAGTCCCATTAGTTTTCCAGTTACATTTTTTTAATAGCCATATACTCCGCCTCTTTGATATAAATGTTCCCTTACGTATTTACCGTGCTGATAAGACTGAGAAATGTTGATTTAATTCTTCTATCAAACGCCAAATTAGTGATCATGATGAGCTTTATACACGGTGTATAAGATTTAGAACCTCTGAACTCCATGAAGAATACCGTATAGTTCGTCGGAATATTACCAAAATCATCAGAGATGCTGAATCAAACTATTACGCTACCCGATTTAGAACGGCTATTGACTTAAAAAAGAAATGGCAAACGATTAAGGAAATTGGAATCGGAAATAAAAAACTTAATATTTGTAATGTTGATGTCAATGTATTAAATTTATAAATTTCATTTATAAATATCCCCTTACTGTTTTAGTGGATCAAAATCCAACAATTAATCAAATAAATGAATCTTCTCACCTTCCAACATTTTATCAATCTGCATTTGAATTTTCACGTGTCTTGCCTGTTTTTGTATTATCACGTTGTTTATCCATGAGGTCCAATGCAGTAGGGTTTGACCAGATACACCCGAAATTAATAAAACTTCTTCTTCCTAAATTATTAGGTTACAGCACCCATATTTTTAACACCATTATTACCACTAGTCACTTTCGAAATTGTTGGAAACATGCTAAGATCATTCCAGTACTTATCCAAAGTATTTGAACGGTTGGTATATGAGCAAATGAGCCAATATTTAACTAATTACCATCTCCTAGCTAAAAACCAATCAGGCTTTAGGCCATAGCATAGCTGCGTCACAGCGCCCGTTAATGTATCTGAAGGGTAGGGTACCAAATTTGAAATACGGAAAAACAGTACATCTTATACAAAAAAAAGAACAGTACAATTCAAAAAAAAAAAAACAGTACATTTTATTTTTTAACGAAAACATAACTCTTTATTCATGTAATAACATTTTTGTAATATTAATTTAATAAGCAACAAAAACATTATTAAAAATACTTAAAAATATGAGATCATAACATATATTATGAATGTTTTTGAAGAAGGTACATAGAAAATACAATTTAAATGACATATTGTATCTTTTATATCATCAAAGTCCTTTTAGACTACAATATTTTTGCTTTGCTTGTAATACAAAGTTTTAAATTTATTAGTTTTTGTAAATCAATCTGTATATGTATTAATTTGCATTACAAAAGTGAACTTTGAATTTAATGTCAACTCAATTTTACTCCTTTTTTAATATTTTTTAGTAAGAATAATGCTGTTCCAATTTACATGGTGTAGAAATTTATTATTTAAAAATCAAGAAGTATCATTTATTGAAAAAAATCCAAGTAACATTTTATCTTAACCCCCTATAACATGATTACTAAATTAAATGTGCCATCAGCTTTTCGAAAAATGTATTTAAATACGTTGTATAAACAACGATATATTTATGAAATCCAATTTGTTTTTTTAATATTCTTTATGTTAATCTACAATGTTTAATGGTTAGAAATGCCTTTAGAGCAATGATGTCCATTTCATGAAACAATTGTTGTTGTATTCATTTCATATGGACAAACAAATTTTTTTTATCAATATTTTTTTCAATTTTAATATAAAGCTTTTAACGAAAAAACAGTACAACGTGTAAAAAACAGTACATTTGCGTACTTGTTTGAGTCTTGTGCATAAAACAGTACATTTGAAAAAAAAACAGTACGTCTGGCACCCCTATATCAAACACAATCTTGATAATGAATTTGTTACGTTTCTGGTACTATTAGGTCACTCTAAAGCATTTGATTATGCTAATCATGGAATTCTTTGCAATAAACTCTCTAATAAATTCAGCTTTACTTCAACTGCTGTCTCGCTGCTAACTTCATATCTTGCTAATCGTTTGCAATCTGAATCCTTGGGAAATACAATCTCCACTGCATTACATGTTTCTAAGGGAGTGCCGCAAGGATCTATTCTTGACCCACTACTGTTCAAATTATACATTAATGACTTATCCAGTCAACTTTCACATTGCGACATCCAAATTTATGCGGATGACGTCCAAATTTATATTAGCTGTGAGAAGGGATTAATTCGTGAATGCACTGAAAAGCTTAATGAGGATCTAAATAAAATATTTGTATGGGCATCGTCAAATGGACTTTACTTAAATCAAAAAAAAATTAAAATGTTTAGTTATTACTCAGAGAAACCAAACTATCCCTATAGATATACCAGTATCCT
This sequence comes from Bellardia bayeri, assembly GCA_950370525.1. Classification (NCBI taxonomy): domain Eukaryota; kingdom Metazoa; phylum Arthropoda; class Insecta; order Diptera; family Calliphoridae; genus Bellardia; species Bellardia bayeri. Next base: position 49,279,395 of record OX493264.1, on the reverse strand, counting down.
TAGGTAATCAAAATATTGCAATTGTGGAATCAGCTAGTAATCTTGGAATAATTTTTAATAATTCGCTCACGTGGAACAATCACATTAATTCTGTATCTGGAAAAATATTTGTTATGCTAAGAACATTGTACCGTACACAACATCTTACACCTTTACACATTCGTGTGCTTCTTGCGAAAACCTTAATTATGCCGAAGTTACTGTATGGTTGTGAAATTTTCGCTTATTGTGATTTAGTAAGTAAGGGTAGATTATTAGTAGCATATAATGCGATCCTACGTTATGTGTACGGCATAAAGAGATATGATGGATCTTCTATGTATTCTAAGTCTTTGTACGGAGTTGACCTCGAGAACTTACTAAAGATAAGATCATTAATCCTACTAAACAAAGTAATATACACCAAGGAACCAACTTATTTATTTGAACGCCTTCAATTTGCACGATCCAATAGAGGAAATAATCTAATACAACCTCGATATCGAATATTAATCTCTAGTTGGCAATTTTTCATTAATACCATACGACTATGGAACTCATTACCGAACAATTTACAAATAACAGACAACGCATTAGAATTTAAAAATGATTTGGTCTCAAATTTTCGACATTCTTAATTATTGTTTCATTTTTTATTACATTATATATTTCAAAATCTAACATCATGTATTAATTTTCATACTTTTTTACTTATTTTTTTTTTATATTTTTAAACATACATATATATAATTTAAATTATTAAAATATTTTATTCGGAGTAATTTAATTTAAATTATTTTATTTTTTTTTTACTTTTATGTTTTGTTTCTTAAAAAATATTGTAACTACTATCTCAAATTGATTGTATCGCTATAATATCACATACTGTAATTAAAAAGATTTATATCTTGTTGTATGTGATATCCGCAGTTATTAAATAAATAAATAAATGAGCAAGTAGTGTCCGTTACAGTCAATAGCGATCGCTATCGGGCCATGTTGAACGAATTTTTATTCACAAAAATTGAAGAGGAGGATATTCGCAACATTTGGTTTCAACAGGACGGCGCTACGTGCAACACAGCCGAAGCTACACTCGATGTTTTGCGCCCTTCATTCAGTTAGTTTTTTTTTTATAGCATTTTCCAAAAAGAAGTTACTTGGCGGACCCTTTATATATAAAAGAAGACAAAAATAATTTCAAGAGTGCTATATTCGGCTGTGCCGAATCTTATATACCCTTCACCTTTGTTGTGGATGCTATTCTTACTATAATTTACAGAGTTTGTCTGATGTTCATAATAATCTTGAGTGTAATTTAACAAACAGAGTATAAACAAGTAAGAGTGCTATATTCGGCTATGCTGAATCTTATATACCCTTCACCTTTCTTGTGGATGCAATTCTTACCATAATTTAACATAGTATAAAAAAGGGGAAAAATTAGGTTTTAGTGACTTTGCTCAAAAAAAAAAACTTCATTAAATAGGGCTTTTAGAGATGCCAGCAAAAAAAATTTGTTGTCCGTCACGCGTATTTTCGAGGGGCGGGCCCGTAAAGTTGAAAATATATAGGCCTCGGCAACTACTGGGTGTCTGATAATTTGTAATACATTAAATAAAAGGTATGAAAAATACCTTTCCAACGATATACATCACGATTATAAAATATGGACCGAATATGGGTTGAATCGGAAAAGAATATTTTTTGACCCGAATTTATTTTTTTTTTTTTTTTTTGGAAATGGTTCTTATATGGCAGCTATGACAAATTATGGGCCGATCTTCTTAAATTTTGGAACAGTGATTTTCATGCATATGAGGATATTTCACGTCGAATTTCAACATAATAACGGTATATTTAAGATATATATTAGTATTAGCGTGGATTATATGGGGGACATAGTCAACTATGGACCGATATTATCAAAATCCTGCAGTTTGATTTAGGCATGTATGTAAATGATCCGTGTAAAATTTTGGATTGGTACCTTTATTTATAAGAGATTTATGGGTATTAAAGTAATTTTCGGAAGAGGGTTTTATATGGGGCATACGGTTAAAAATAGACCGAAATTCACAAAATTTTGTGGGATGATTTTTGTATATATATATGTTAATGTGCAAGGTTTTGAGTCGGTACCGATATTTATACAATATATATAGGGATATATATATTTTTCAGATGTGATCCTTGTATGGGAGCTATGACCAATTCTGGGCCGACCACCATAAAATTTAGTACAACAATTTATTTGCCTATAAAGATTATTCATGTCAAATTTTAGCCGTTTAACATTATTTATATCTGTTTTATACGTATTTAAGTGAATTTTGGAAGTCGACTTTATATGGGTCAAACATGGATCGAACTAAAAAAAATTTCGTTTTGCTATTTATTTTTGCCTAAAACTTATTTTTGGTGAATTTTGTCTTGATAATCCAATTTTATAGGCACTTATGTATAATTGAGCAATATTTCGGGAAGATTTTTGTATGGGGGCTATGAGAAATCATGGACCGATTCATACTATTTTACGCACACTCTTCTTTTATCATAAAAACAACGTATACAAAATTTCATTGTATTATCTTAAATATATTTCAAAATATTGCAATAAAATGAACAAAAAATATAACATTTTTATGGAGGTTGTCTCACATATTGGTCCATAACTCTGGTTGGCCTAAACCGATTTTGCTAATTTTAAATAGTAAATTTCCCGAAAGCATGTCTAACAGAATTATTGAAGATTGGGATCCCGAAGATATCTGGGGACTTCAAAAAACTGATTTCAACAGACAGACGGACATGGCTTAATCGACTCCGCTATCTATAAGGATCTAGAATATATATACTTTATAGGGGAATGAAAAACTTATATATACCCTTCTCATGAAGGTGAAGGGTATAATAATGTGCTTTATTTGCATTTTTGATTAGCGCTTATTGTCAGCAGAAAGTCGTCCTCCAAACCGGGAACACCGCATGCAAAAAGCATGCATCCCATCAGCAGGCTTAAAGCGATTTGAGGTATGAATTCATACATAAAACTTGCTCCTTTTGGAGCACATTTTTTACTGGGTTTTGTTGCAATTGTTCTCCAAATTCCCCCATTATGCCACTAGAAACAGTTATATTTTTACGACCAAAAAAAATCTCATTCCAATTAAAATTACTATCATTAGCAGTGTCTCATCAGGAGACACATCATAGTGGTAATATTTAAAACGTCGGGAGATTGATCAGCCACATCAGCATTAATTTGGGGTTGCGTAAAATGTTTGGTATCAATAGATATATTATCGCTTGGTCTATTAGGTCTTAAAACCTATTTATATCGATAATCAAGCAAAAACATATCAATACCTCGGAATAGACGTCACATGAAAATCACATACATATAGACGCAAAGTTAACTCAAAAAGGAAAAAATATTTGGTGTATTTATTTTTTATTAATGTATTATAATTTTTAATTAAATAGACGTAACCCTGATGAAGTCAACAAAAAATTGACGAAACGTTGGAAAACATGTAAAGAAGTTTTTTATTTACATTAAATAATATAGGCCCAATTAGCTGACTTGATACAATTCAAACATAAAATAACTCAAATTAAATTGAAATTAATCCAAATTAATTGGTTCATTAGCAGAAACTCTAAGCTTAGTTTATATTGTAAACTCCTACACCCTTAAAATGTATAATTTTTAGGGCTGGTACATTTTTTCTAATTCATTACTGTGCAAACCAAACTAATTTTGAAATAATTTTTTTCATTTAATTTTATTTCAGAATATTACACCACATGTGTATTCGAGCTCAATAGCACAGTGCACCCTTCCGCGACATTCAAACCAGCACTTGTGGACAAACTACAATAATATACTAACCGGAGTACGACATATGCAGCCAATAACATCGATGCATCAACAGTCACTGCCAACAACATCCAATATGAATCCTGTTCCAACACATTCAGAACCCCTTAATTCTTCCACAGCAGGTAATCTGATCCAAACAGCAAATTTGCCGTCAATGAATAGTAGGACCCACAATTTCCAGCCTGGGATTCAACAAATCCAACGGGCTAGAGTTTGTGTTGGTATGGGTAGCAGTGGCATACACACTATGGAACCAGCTGGCATGTCCGACGAAGAAGTAACAGCCAAAACTCCGCTTATGATGAAACGTGAAAGTACAGTATGACTATAGGATTCTCACAGGGTTAGCGACACGGCCCTGTGACATCATGTTAGACTAGGCGTTGACACTAATTGCGAAATTTTACACACCGAACCACCAGATTATGTATAAATTAAAACAATCTTCAGATAATTCTATTAAATGTAACTCAGGATTTGTTTGTGTTTACGACAGAAGAAAATTAAGTGTCAAATTATATTCATAATAAGAGAATAACAACCATCATCACATCACGTACAATGATTTGGTTCTAAGTTTCGAGAGAAATGTAGACAAATAATAACTCAAAATTTTTTGTGTATATTAGTAGTAGTCTAATAAAGGTGTATTGGAAACTAGTCTATCAGAATCTTGGATGGCAATTTGTTTGCTATCTAACTAATATGGAATACCTACATAGTTTTTACTAACCTTAAGGGTTCTAGAATTAAAATATTTTATTTAATACTTTCTTACTGTCTACACCTTTTCAAGTTGAAATTGCAAAAATCAAAATTTATATTAAGAAATAACAAACTAAAATTCAGAAATCTAAATTAATATTGGGAGAAAAGATATTGAAATTGAGAAATCCAATTTAATATTGAGAAAAATCGCATTGGATTTCTCAATTTAATACAATAATATTTTCTAAATTTCATCTTGAAGTTGTGATTTAAAGAGAAGTAAATCCCGATTTGCAAAGCTAGATACATTTCTAGGAGGCGTTTGTTCAGAATGAAAGCAACACAGTTTTTAATGTTCTATAAAACAATAGATAAAATATTGTTAATTTTTATTATGATTTTGGATTTCCCTGGAAAACGTACTGAAAAATTAAATTTCGTGTGAATTTAATTAAATCTTTTTTTACTAAAAACAACTCATTGCAAATGATATATGTACATTTTGAGAAAATTTTTTTTTACTAAAAATATATATTCTTATATTTAAAAGAAAAACAATTTTAGTTCTTCATAGAAATTTTTTTTTAAATTAGTTGATAAAAATGTATTTAATAAGTAATCTTACATCCGATTTCTTATTCTAGTGGCAAAGTTTCAAGTCACAGTGAAAACTATTTTGTATTATAATAACAATCAAAATTTGTTTGCCCGATTTGTACATGCTTCCAGTAAAGCTGATACCACTTTTAAAAGATTTTTAACTTTTGATATTTGATTTTTTGGTTAATTTTAAAAATTCATTGCGTGTTGTAACTTGTTTCTAAAACTCAGAAACGCGACCACCATGGACATATATGGCATTAATATTGAAAAACATACGTTCATATATTAGCAGTCCATAACTTTTGTACAGTGTATTTTAGGATGTTTTTGGTTATACAGTGGCTCACAGCTTATTTCGTGAGCCTAACTAAGTGATTGATTTTATAATTACTTTTATTAATAACTTAAGAATTAAAGAAATACCGTCAGTTATTTAAAGATTAATACGTTTTTATTTTGATTACAAAAGGATACCACAGAAAGAGTTCACTCATACATATGTATATCTAAGTAAGCTTACCCTGCCAGCAATTGGAAGATTCGTCCATCGTCAAAGGCGTTACGTCTTACTCACTTCCAGACGTTAATTGGAAGATAACAATAACAATTTACATTGCAGTTGTCTTTTAATCATCCAGACGACGTTTGGAAGATTGTTTGTTGTTTACAATAAACAATGTCCCGTTATAAAAGAAATGAATAGAAGGCAAAACAGAAGTTTTCGACATCATCGAAATTAGTTTTATTTTGTCATTTGCTGTGGTCAGTCAGTGGTAAAGTGTGGTTTTGTTTTGTTATTGTTGTACCAGGGTCCTAATCACCGCATACGATATCGAGCAAAACTGATCAAAATTTTTGATTTTGACATCATGACATTCGTTATCGTATTTGCAGTGACATTCTTAAGTCTAGGCGAATTCTTATTTTGTGTGTTCTAATATTTCTCTTAAAAATGCTCCATAAATTCACAATGACATTGAGATCGATTGGGCTAGTGTATTAATCATATGAGGACAATTCCCAGCTAGCCATGTTTGCACAAGTTGTCAATTGTGTTTTGGGTCATTGTCTTAACCGAACCGAAAGTTTTCTTTAATACCTAACTTTTCAGCACTTAGTAATAAGTTGTCTTTTAAAAGTTCATACTTGTTCATACTGTCATCGATAAAGACTAACTTTCCGCGTTTGTTTTTCGCCAAACAGTCATATGTCATACCTAAAAATTTGCTTTAATCAGCAAATATAACGGTGTTCCAGAACGTTTGGTCTTTGTCAACGTTGTCTCTGGCGAACTACAATCTGCTTTTCATTTTTTTTTTTGGCTAATATTATTACGTGCTGTCCTTCCATGAAAAATATCGTCCTATGGTTTCGGGATTACATGTTTTTCCAAGCGGACTTCTTTCGCCAAAACTGATAAACACGGATCTTGCTTAATTTTACCCAATATCCAATTGTAAATATTTTACATTTTTGGCAATTTATTTTTGAGTCTTCTCATCTTTTAAATGTCTAATTACCATTTCACACGTTTCTATTAAAATTCGACAACCCATAACAAAATTATAACTAATAGACTTCAAAAAATTGCATTAAAATGTTTATTAAAACATTATATGCAAAATTATGTGTATATAGGCAGAATAATATCTCAACTACTTTTATAACGCTAAATTTCCACTCACGAAATAATTTCTGAGATCCCTTTTTTTTTTTTGCTAAATATTTTAGAGCGATTTTTTGTAATAAATTCCATTAAAAAAGTGAATTCTTTTTTTTATTTCCATTAAATTGGAAATATATAAACGTATTTTCTTTTGAAAACAGATTACACGAAATAAGCTATGAGCCACTGTATGCCAGATGCTTAGTTTGAGAAATGCCTGTATCTGCTTAACCATTCTGTTCGTCGTAGTACGGACTTCTAGATGATACACTGGCTCAATTCTTCCTTAATATATTTTTTTGTTTTCATTTAGTTTGTGGAGAAAAGTCAATAACTTTATACTTTTATAAAGTAAGCGTTAGTTGTTATTAAAAAAAAATTTTTGTAATGTTTAATTTGTTGAGCAAGTTTTAAACATCTTTTAAATTATTTCTCTTTATTCTTTAAGAAATAAAATTACTTAAAAAGTGATTAAAATATTTTATTGTTTTTTTTTTAAGTTTTGTATGAAAATTGAAGAATTTAAAAAAAATATTTAATTTTTGGTCAGAAATCGCTAATCTTTTGTTATTGCTGTTTTTTTTTATATAAAATTCTTTGTAGGTATGTAGTACATTTACAGCAATGCCAACTTATTATTCGCTTGTCCGCATTAAATTTGATTAAATTTACTTGTATGTTATGATTATAATGAATGATAATAAATGTTTTTTATTTAAATTTTCCAATAAAAAATTCAAAAAACAATTGTGCATTTTTTACAAATTATATCGAATACAGTTATTTTTTCAAAGTTATGCCGTATAATTTTAATGAAAATTTAATATACATGCGTAAGTAAATTATAATACAAGTTCTTTAAGTAGTATAAGCTATTAAGGCAGTAACAAAATAGTTGAAAGTGGAGTTTTTAAGCGGCAGTTAAAAAATCAAAAATGTTTGCTACACTAGATAAGAAGATAAAGTTATGCCACGAAGATAAAAAACTCGAATACAAGTAGATACGGATATATTTAAAGTAAAATGTGGTTTTATTTTTTATATTTCTCAAAAATTGTTAGTTTTTGTTCTTAGTTTCTCATTAAAGTGGTCAGACATGTTAAATGGTTGGGGAATTTTTAATAACTTTAAAGTTTGTCAACCAATTTCTGCCTTTTATATCTTATTAAACCGATAATTATGTACACAACGATTCATTTGCATTAAAATGTAGAAATAATTATTTAAATTATTAAAATTATAATTATTAAAATTTTAAAAAAATTATTTTTTTTCCGTTCGAACTTTCGGGAGGGAGAATTGACCTGTAGCTTGCCATTTTGTTTTGTCTATAAATCATGTAGCACTTTATTGTTCATTCTAGCATCACCTATCAAAGAGTTGATTATATATTTCAATCGATCGTGCTCTTCCGCCTAGTTAGGTTATCTTCATTTATACAAATATTTCTGAAGGTTTTCAAAGGGCGTTTTTGTATATTTTAACTGGTTCCAAATATTTTGTATTTTCGAATAAATTTTTTATAATTAGATGCTTTCCTAAGTTTTAGTCAAAAACGCAAAAGGTCTAACCTTCTTTATACTTTGCATATGTTTGTATCAAATGTTTGTACCCAAATGTTATTATGTGCCCATAATAACTTATAATAATAACTTTTCATGCATATGAGGATATTTCACGTCGAATTTCAACATAATAACGGTATATTTAAGATATATGTATATTAGTATTAACGTGGATTTCGAGAGTGGACCTTATGTGGGGGATATTGTCAAATATGGACCGATATTCTCAAAATCCAGCAGTTTGATTTAGGCATGTATGTAAATGGTCCGTGTAAAATTTTGGATTGGTACCCTTATTTATAAGAGATTTATGAGTATTAAAGTGATTTTCGGAAGAGGGCTTTATATGGGGCATACGGTTAAAAATAGACCGAAATTCACAAAATTTTGTGGGATGATTTTTGTATATATATATGTTAATGTGCAAGGTTTTGAGTCGGTACACATATTTTTCAGATGTGATCCTTGTATGGGAGCTATGACCAATTCTGGGCCGACCACCATAAAATTTAGTACAACAATTTATTTGTCTATAAGGACTATTTATGTCAAATTTTATATCTGTTTTATACGTATTTAATTGAATTTTGGAAGTGGACTTTATATGGGGTCTATGGTCAAACATGAACCGAACTAAAAAAAAATTCGTTTTGCGATTTCTTTTAGCATAAAACTTATTTTTCCTGAATTTTGTTTTGATATTCCAATTCTATAGGCATTTATGTATAATTAAGCAATATTTCGGGAAGATTTTTACATGAGGGCTATGAGAAATCATGGACCGATTCTTACTATATTCCGCACACTTTCTTCTTTTATCGTATGCAAAATTACATGTTATACTGTGCAATATATTTCAAAATATTGCAATAAATGGACAAAACATATCAAATTCTTATGTAGGTTGTCTCACTTATTGGTCCATAACTCTGGTTGGCCTAAATCGATTTTGCTGATTTTTAATACCAAAGTTACCTGCAAAATAAGAACTATTTTTCTGGAAATTTTGTTTAGTTAAGTTGTATAGTTTGGACGTGAGAGTGTTTTACACAGACGGACATGGCTCAATCGACTTAGAATTTCATAAGGATCAAGAAAATATATACTTTGTTGATTCTCAGATGAATATTAAAAAAGTTTCACACGGAATGACAAACGGTGGGGAGCGTTTTCCTCACCGGCGGCGATATATAGCAGTTAGGTTATCTTAAACTGTTGTCTATATGCCACTGTAAAAGTTCTTCTAGGGCAGATAATTTATTTTTATGCAACGATGAATTTGCGACCGTGGCTCAAAACAAGAAATGAAAGACGATGTGTTTCGATTGATTTCAACTTAAACAATAATTTCTTTATTTAAAAATATTTAACTAAAACCTATCTTTACAATATAAAACGGGACCTCACTGTTGTTGTTATTATTATTTGTTTCTCTCTGCCAATTTACCATTTCAATAGTACCTATTATAATCTATGCATAAAAAATGTAGGTACAAGAATACTGAAAATATATAACTTCTTGTAGCAAAAACAACAACATTATCAATATTAAAAGAATGTAAGCGAGAAACAAATATTCAAAACTAACGGGTTACAACCAAAACAAGTAACAGTGGGGTAAGATGTAATAAAATGTGATCAAATTACAATGGGCCATCAAGGGCAAAAAATGAATACAATTTAATGCAAAATTAAATGAGAAATAAAATGAATAAATTTAAATACATACAATACAAATTCAACTCAAATGGAAAATAATGAATGATAAAATATGATTTTTATGCGTTGACCTAACACCCTCATTCACCACTCTTGGTGGTGGAGGGTATAAAAAGGTGATCTGCAAATGTATGAAATACAACAACTAAACTCAAATGTATATTTGGTATTTCTTTACATAATTGCTTAAATTTTTTTTTACACAATATCTATCTAGATATTATCAATTGCACAGACATACAAATTTGTTAACTGTGTTTTATAATTTTATGTATGAATAAAAAACAAATTTCTTTTAAAAATGAGTAGCTATGTATACAAAATAGTTTTGTGATATACTCGTACTGTGTGTTGAATATCTTCAAAATCTGTTTTATTTTAAAAACCTTCCCCAAGGATGAAGTGGGTGTTGTTAAATATTAGTCTGTACTACCATAAATATACACTAAAATTATTTTACATAACGTATTGAATTAAAAATAAAAAACAAATTACAAACAGAAAGAATACTATAATAAAAACAAGCAAATGATGGTGAGAGCATGCGATGTCATAAAAATGTAAGAAAGCTAAATATCAGCTTGATAATTGATAATTTCTAGTTTTCGTAATACACTAATTATAATAATAGAAAGCAAAATATAAAATAGAATATGTACATACGAGTACATACATTAAAATGATATATATGTATTTATGAAAGTTTATTTTTTCTTTTCTTGTTTTCTTATGATTTGTGATATTAATAATTATAATAATTTACCCCTGTGTACATATGTATGTAAAAATTATGATGTTCATTATTATATAATGTCATTATTACGTTTTATACTGAGCTACATATTTCTAGTCTTGCATTTAATATACGAGTAAATATGTACTTTTAAAGTTAAGTAAGATAAAACGAAAACACAATGTAATATAATTAATAGAGAAAATTTAAATCTATTGTATAAGAAAAACTTTGTTTAGTTGTATGTAACCTTTGTAATATTTTAAAATACACTTAACCACCATACATATATAAATTGAGTTATAAAATAAAATAAAATAAGTAAGCTTTTCTTGTTTATCCCAGAGTTGATGTCTTAACACAAATCCTAGCATACAATTTTAGGAGCGCTCCAAAAAAGGAATCAGAAAAGAGTCCAACTAAAAAGCATTTTCGGAGCGAAAGAAAAATTTGCTTAAAAAATTAATTTTTTTCCATTTTTATATATTTTATTTAAATGAATTCCATTTTATTTTTTTTTACTATAAATAAAATTTATTTAATTTTTTTCCATTTCTAATTTAGTTTATTTGTAAATGAATTCAATTTTTGTTTAAGCAAAAACAATTAAAAAAAATAATAAATGCGACCTTTAAATTTGTTGTATTTAAAATTGCAATGACTCTTTTCTAATATTATCTAAAAGCTCTTTCTGACGGACCATTTTCGAATGTAATGACCCTTTTTCTGAAGGTTTTCGGAGCAATAATGATTGTTTTTTGGACTCATAAAGAGCATAAACGCTCCGGAAAAGGTGTCAGAAAAGACTCTTTTCGGACTCATATGGCTTGCTGGGTTGGAACCATAGTATTATAGCATAGGACAAGAAAAAATATATTACACTTAATGGTCATGATTAACGTCCGAAATCGAAACTAAGATTTCGAACGAGATTTAGTTAAATTATTCTAAGAGATTTTATGTGCTTTTAGGAATCACCATATTCCCATATAAAATAAAATCTAGTTCGAATTAGCTTTTACAAATTTTTAAAATGCAAAAGATTTATTTTACAAATGTCTGTCTCACTTTTCGGTGAGTAACAATAATAAACAAGTTTTCCTATCCCATTTAAACATAATTTATCTGAGTTAAGGTTGCCGGAGCAACAGAGTTAATTTTTATAGTAAAAATTTAAGTCATACAGAAATAAAAGCTAACATGACCGTATAGCCTCAGTTGGATTAAAGAAATATTTCTAAGGGTACGGTAAACATATTTGTTCCCTACATTACCATAGTGGGGAGGGTATATTGGGTTTGTGCTGATGTTTGTAACGCCAATTAATACATCCACCTTAAAGTATACCGATAGACTCTGTCTATCTGTCCGTCCGTCTGGCTGACTGTCCATGTAAAGCTTGTGCGCAGAGCACAGGTCGCTATTTTGAAGCTATTTCGATAAAATTTGGTACGTGATATTTTTCCGCCCCAAGGACGGTTGGAATTGAAACTGGTGAAAACCGGTTCATTATTTTACTTAGCCCCTGTACATATGTTCTCCCGAAATACGAGTTTGCCGGTCATAAATATTTGAATTAAGCAAGTATCAAAACAATTTTTACTACAAATGATCATAGCACCCATCACATAATGCACACTTCCGTAAATCTTTTTAACGAGCATAACTTTCTTAAAAATGTCGGCATCCAACTAATATGGAACACAAATATGTTTCATAAAAATTTATTTCAATTTAATTTATTTATAATGGTCAGTTCATATATGTTCTTTCTTTAATTTGTCTTTTTTACAGCTTTTTTGTGTTTTTCAGTTTTGAATTTATTAAAATCCCACTATCGTTACTTTTCTTGACCTAATTTAATACTTGCGACTCACCAATGCCAATTGTGTTTGAAAACATTTACATACTAGTAACCAAGAATGATAAAATAAAGATTACGCCAACACGCGTAAAATTTTAAAATGTTCTGCGCATTTTGAAACTGTGACGTCACACGTTCTGTGTTTCTATTGGCTAATTTTTTCTCACTTGCTTTTTTACTGTCGTTTTGCTTGCATTTGCTCACTGCACACTTCATGTTTATATTTTTTTTTGTTTGTTTTGCTTTTTTTAACAACTTTTATTATAGAACTCTCAGAGAGATTTCAATTGTAAGGTTGCGAACTATCACATAAAACATACACTTTTCGCAAGAAATTTTAATTCTAACACATGAAACATTCTTGGTAACCCTTAGAATGGAACTTCTACGTCACATAACGGGAAATCACGCGCATGGCGTAATCTTTATTTTATCATTCTTGCTAGTAACCATGGTGCTTTGCTACAACAATTACAACAAGGCAATAACAATTTTTGTTTGTGTAATACATACTTTCGTTACTGTCAAAAACATCTGGCATAAAATAAAGAAAACAAACATGGATAGAAACAGAAAACAAAAAAAAAACTAACACTTTTAGTAAAACAAACATACTATTTAATATAAAATAATTCTTTAACACTTTTAAACTGTTTTACGCAGATAAAACAGCGACAAAAACTTACATTTTCAAATACAAAATAATTTTTTAACATTTTAATATAAACTTTGACTATTTGTAAACAATTTTTTGACATTTTTATGATTTCAAGAATTTCACCATGAATAGACCAAAAAGTAATCAGCTGGCGCTATGCTGTCACCTGGTATATAATTTCACCAAGCTAGAAATCTGAGACCCAAGAAAGTATATACATAGGTATGTACATATCAGAGAACAGAAAGAGACCATTCACATCCCAGCATACCATTCTAGGAGCGCTCCGAAAAAGGAGTCATAAAAGAGTCCAACAAAAGAGCATTGTTGGAGCGCTCCAAAAAAGTAGTCAAAAAACAGTCCAACAAAAGAGCATTTTCGGAGCGCTCCGAAAAAAGGAGTCAGAAAAGAGTCCAACTAAAGAGCATTTTCGGAGCGAAAGAAAAATTTGCTTGTTACTGTCCTGAGTCGGCAGTATGGCTCATAAATTCCACTTAATTATGTGTGTGCCAAAGCGTTGTCCTGTTATTTGTGCTTTGAACAAAAAAAAACATAGCTGTACCACACAAGAATGATAAAAACATGAATACACAGAGCCCAAGAAGAACCTCATAAAAGACTCTTTACTGACATTATCTAAGAGCTCTTTAAGAGCCCAAAAAAACCCTCATAAGAGACTCTTTTCTGACATTATCTAAGAGCTCTTTAAGAGCCCAAAAAAACCCTCATAAAAGACTCTTTTCTGACATTATCTACGAGCTCTTTCTGACGGACCATTTTCGAATGTAATGACCGCAACTTAAGTACTCTGAGAAATCTGAACGAAGTAAGAGGAGACAAGCAGCAAACCTCTCGATGTCAGAACACAACGAAACAAATCTGTTAGTTCAAGTAGCATCAATTTCGGCTCGAAAACAAGGACAAGTAGATTTGGCAGTTCTTTTAAAAGAAACCATCGAAAGTCCATCAATACCATCCAAGATTAGGAAGCTATATGTCGGTGATGTAAAAGCACCTATTGTAATGTCTTCTCGAAAACAATTTTTCGAAGAGCCAATACTGTTTCATCCGGACTGAAAGCAAGCAACGTAACGCTAATATTTATCCACCCTATGATAATATATTAGCAATAAAAAGTAAGTGCAGACCCGATGGTGTACTTGTAGATGACAATTGTGCAAATTAATTTCATCTCTTCGCTTAAAAACACGTGTGCACCAAAGGAAGCGTTTAACACTGCCACCAGAAGTAAAGGAATTTTTGTATTGTGAGGACATCGGTGAAACATGTGAGACTGAGAATTTAGAAAATATGGATGACGACGAGGACGATTATCCAGAAGAACTTGAAGAAGAAAATACGTTTTTGGAAAATGAATTGTATTTAAATTAAAGAGTTTAATAAAATTTTAATATTTTCTTAAATACGTGTGTAAATCATATTTTCAATTTTCAGAAACAACATATTTACTCGTAAGTATCGTATATTTTCTCATTTAGGACTAAAAAAATAAAAACTCAGAAAGAAAAGAAAAAAAATTTATGTAAAAATTGTTTTTTAAATTTTAATTCTAAATGTTGATAATTTAAAAAAAAATATTTATTTTATATAAAACACTTAAAATATACTGCAAATTTAAATTCCAGTTAAAAATTCCGTTATTTTAAGTTTTAATAGTTTTGGTCAAGAAAAGTGATGTTTCCGACCATAGTGTAATGGTGGAAACATCGGTTTCGGTGGGAACATCGGACAACAAAGAAACGGATTGAGTGGTGAAAGACTTGGTAAACGTTTATTTCTAAACAGTATTGAAAAAAAGTGTTGGGAGATGTAAAATAAATTTAAGATTTTTCGAAAATATAATACAGTGTCCATCCCTAGTTTAACAGCATTTTTAAATGTTCATGCAATGGAAATGTAGTTTTGAAACTACCGTTAAAGACAAAATTTTTGAACCATACTAAATAATAGGTGCTACGAAAAAATGTGATTTTATTCAACTATTTCTAAAAAAAATCATTTTGTTGCAACATTTCTTATTACAATGGTCTTAAACACATTAATGGTCTTTTATGTCTTATTACATTAAAATAAATTTTATAAAAATAATTGTTAAATGCCATAATTTTGCAAAAACTAAAAAATTCATATTTTCCCCTAGTTAACGTTATAATATAATCCAAATATTTTCAGAATGTGGACGGCCTGTAGCTTGAAATTTTTTTCGTCCATACAATCTTGATGCACTTTAGTATACATTAACAATAACAATAATATATAAACATTAACAATATATATAGTAAGTTGAAACGGTTAAAGCACTTCTCAGAATACTATTTTTTTACGAAAAGCAGCTAAATGCTCTTAAATATATTACAAACGTCACTATGAAGTTAAAATTGGACATACTCGTATATAATGGAGATTATCGTAACGAATTTCTATTATATCGGCTAGTAAAAACAAGTAAGAAAGTATAGTCGGTCAAGCCCGACCATACAATACCCTACACCCAGTATATGTATAAAACAGTTTTTTCAGAAATGGGCGTTATATGGGAGATATAACCTATTATGGACCGATCATCCGAAAATTTTGTGAATATAAATACTTTTAAAAGATTTATGGAGGTTAAAGTGAATTACGGAGAGTCTCGACTAATTATGGACCGACCATTATAAAATTAGGTGTAGTTATTTCTGTATATAAGACACTTATTTATGTCGAATTTTATTTGGATAGAAACATTTTTAAAAAAAATTATGACCGTGAAAGTGATTTTCGGAAGTGGGCCTTACGACTAATTATGGATCGTATTGTTGTACCTATTATTTGTATATATTCGAAATATATTTGCGATAAATATTATTTGGATATCATCATTTTTGAGAGAGTTATGCTCTTTAAAGTGATTTTCGGTAGTGGGCGTTTTGGGAGCTACGTCTAGTTATGGACCGATCATAATAAAATTGTACCGTATCATTTGTATACATATGAAATATATTTGCCTATTATTTGTATATATTCGAAATATATTTGCGTTCAATATTATTTTGATACCAAAATTTTTGAGAGAGTTATGCTTTTTAAAGTGATTTTCGGAAGTGGGCCTGATATAGTAGCTATTATAAATTATGGACCGATCTGCACAAAATTTGTAGATGTGATTTCACTTCATTTACCACTCATTTGTGATGGAATTTGTTTGGTTGCTTGTATAATTCAAACATTTATGATCCGTAAATTTCGGGAGGACATTTATATAGGGGCCAGGTAAAATAATGGACCGATTTCCACCAGTTTCATTCCCATCCGTCCTTGGGCCGAAAAAATATCACGTACCAAATTTTATTGAAATATCTTCAAAATTGCGACCTGTACTCTGCGCACAAATCCAATACACCCTCTCCACTATGGTGTTTTAGCTTATTTTGCTGGAATTTCACCTTAATAACGATATTTACAAGAGTAATCTAGTTATTGCCTGAAGTATGTCTTATGTGGAAGCAATTGCCAATTATGGATTGATCTTCACTAAACATATGTACATAAATATACTGCTCTAAGTAAAATTTCCGATATTATATTTATAAGATATTTATGTATGTAGCTTAATGTATTTTTCGTAAGTGGTCGTTGTATGGGAGATATGATCAATCATTATAAAATTCCATTTTTTGTATTTCATGTATTTGAATTTCAACCTGTAGCTCGTTTCTGTATTTCTCGCATCGAAAAATTTCTCACAGAAGTGTGAAATAAAAAATTACATCGTTTCTCGATTTGTGAGAAAAAAGTGTTTCTGTACTTGAATGCGAAAACGGACAACGCTGATTCTGTTTTTATTGGAATATTTCCAACGACGAAAAAAAATTTCATGCAGTCGTCGTTGAGCAAGCGATGAGAACACATGCGGATCAGCGTTGTCAACTTGGTGCGTTTTGCACCATTTTTGGTGCGAAAAATTCTTGTTGGTGCGCGGTGCGCTTTTTTTAAAATTGTGGTGTGCTTTTTAATTTTTGGTGGCACCAAAGCAAATTCAACACAACTTTTTGTTTCAGTGTGAGAAAAAATCTTTCTACAATAAAATATGTACACCCATGGTGAAATTAAATACAAGGTGACAGCATAGCGCCAGCTGATTATTTTTTGCTCTGTTCATGGTGAAATTGAAAATGTCAAAAAGTTCTTTACAAATAGTCAAAGTTTATATAAAAACGTTACAAAATTATTTTGTTTTTGAAAAATTGAGTTTTTTCGCCGTTTTATCTGCGTAAAATAGCTTAAAAGTGTTAAAAAAAACTATATTATATTAAATAGTGTTAGTTTTTTCTGTAAGATAAATGTTAAGATTCCTCTTTAAAAATGATTTTTTTTTTGCTGCAGAAAATGCGTTGTTGCATATTATGCCGTAAACAAGGAGTAGCTGGAAGTGGTACTTTCCGACATTATATCTGCGGGAATTCGTTGTTTGTTAATGCCCAACGCTATGCCAATAGTGTAGCAGCAAAACAAAACAACAATGCATAGTGTTGTGCCTTTAGGGCTATCATGCCCAACAGAATTTCGAATGTCATCCGAAGTTAATCCATCAGAGAAAGCTTCACATGGCTTACATTTATTTTCCATGGAAGAATTTTCGAATACTGCAGCTTCAAAGTGTCATGGGCAAATTCAGAGAGAAAAAGAATCTCAAACTGAGAAGTGATTAAAATTATCAATAATTTCATTAGTGTACTTATTTCTTTTTTGTGCCTTTTATATACATATATACATAATTAAATTATATAATAATATAATTAATTATATTAATAAATTATCTATTTTATTATTTTTTGAAGAGCTTCTAATATTGCTTTTGCTGTTTCACTTTTAGTCCTTCAATTTTTGATACAGTATCAACAAATTATCAAGAAAAAATTCGCCAATTGGAATCTGAAAATAAAGATTTAAAATGTAAGCTCCTTCAAGCAAATTTAGCGCTTGATTCTATGCGGAAAATATTTACAGAAGGTCAAATGCGAAGAAGGTCAACGTTGAACACTATTTTTATGTACCACCACATTTTCGCCCAGTGACACCTTGACCAAACTAGACGTAGGGCTTTTATAGATACATATTATTTTTGTGGAAGATATACATCTGTTTCAGTTCGACAATGCCCATATCAGGTACTAAGGGGTATGTCCAACGATTTATGATGTCATTGCTGACAATTTGATAAGTCAGCCAATTGTTCACCTTTCGAGCATACTGTTCGCGTGGCAAGAGGGAAACACAGATACGACTGTCTAGAATTTCCTCATTAATCAAAATGCCCCGAACAAAATCATCACGAGTTTCGAAATTGTTTAAGAAAATAAAATAAACAATTTTTCACTACTATTGTTTTCTGTTTTTATCCATGTTTGTATGTTTGTTTTCTTTATTTTATGCCAGATGTTTTTGACAGTAACGAAAGTATTACACAAACAAAAATGCCTGTTGTTCTTGCCTTGTTGTAATTGTTGTAGCAATGCTGTCACCTTGTATTTAATTTCACCATGTGTACACCTGTTTGAGTACCATGCAAAACTTCAAATTTTTTTTGTGCGTTTTTTAATATTTTTTCGCAAATGTGACGAAATCTTTATTGTCACTAATTTTTAATTACAGTTTTTTTTCATAACTCATGAAATCTATATGATGAAAAAATGTGTTTTAAATACGAATGTATGATAAATTAAATCAAATTCTTCAAAAATCTTTGTTTGAAAATCAAATTAACATTTTAAACATATAAAAAAATAATTATTGTATAGCCTGATGGTTTGGTCTACTGAACTGTAGATGAACAACCAGGGTTAGAGTACAAGCGGAATCCTAACAAATTTTATTGGAAAAAATAGAAGTACTTTAACTAGAAAACAAAAATATATAAAACAAGTAAGAGTGCTATATTCGGCTATGCAGAATCTTATATACCCTTCACCTTTGTTGTGGATTCATAATTATATTATATACATACATATATTTATTATATTAATACACTTTGTTGGATAGTTTTTTGATGAAATTTTTAGAGGTTGTCTCGGATTTTTGCTCATGTCTCCGTTATTTATGGACGTATTTTACAGAATTATTGAAGATTTGGATCCCGAAGATATCTAGGGACTTCAGAAAATTGATTTCAAGAGACAGACGGACATGGCTTAATAGACTGCGCTATCTATAAGGATCCAGAATATATATACTTTATAGGGTCGGAAAATTATATTGTGGAAATTACAAACGGAATGACAAACTTATATATACTGTAACAAAAAGAACTTGATTATTTATTTTTGTTAAGTTTATTATTTTTAAATTGGTTCCCGAGAGGAATTTGTTTTACAATTTTTTTTTGTTTAGTTTATTTTTTAAATTAATTTTTGTTGGAGTCAATTCAGTTCCTTTGTCGACAGTTATTACCACCACGCAAGCTGCCCAAAAAAACAAACTGTTCCTTGCTTCCTTATTTTCTTATCTGTTTAGTTTAAAATACCAATTGAATTTTGCCAACGTGGCAAAATTAAGTAACCCGGTTTATTTTTCTATTTCTTTCGTTTGTTTTTATGCTTTTGTTTGTTGTTGCTCGGAGAGATTTACTACAAAGCGGCAATATGTGATGATCAGATCGGGAATAAGGCAAAATTGTTGAACATAAAAAAATAATAGCAGTGTATATAATTGTAACAATACGCTTCTCATGTAGGTGAAAAGTATAAAAAGTACCAAATATATACTGAAATTAGCTTTTTTACCATTTAGAACTTTAGTTCCGAATTTCATATTGTGAGTTAAATTTTTAGTGGATAAATGCTTATTTTACCTTTATTAGCTCATTTATTAAAAAAAGACTTTTACTATTATTACTTTTACTAATAATCGTTGATAAAAAGTTTTTCATAGAATTTATGATATTAAAAAATTTCAAATTAATTCAATTAATATTTGAAACAAAAACGAAATTTTTAACTTGGTGTTTTTTTTGTAAATGGTGCGCTTTTTTCTCCATTGTGGTGCGTTTTGAAATTTCAAAGTTGACAACGCTGATGCGGATGGTAATTTTAATTATTTTTTTTTTAGAAACTTATTAAGAATTGTTGTTGCTTCTTGTTGGATGAATCATAGCAAACACACGCGATTCAATTACAGTTGGATACGAAAAATAAAAAACTGCTTATTTTTGATTTTTCTCAAAATAACTTTATTTAAAATAATATTTATTTATGTATGTACATGTATTTAAAAATATCTATGTAAATATATATTTTGAATTGTGTGTTTATCGCACCAATTTGTAATGTGAATTTTTTTGACAGTTCTTGTGAGATTCTTTTCGCAAAATATTCTTACAAAAACACTTTTTCTCACATTCTTCCAATAATTGTTGTCAAACTATTTAAAGGACAGATATTTCTCGCAAAATAAAGTTACAGAAACACTTGTGTGAGAAAATCCATTTTTTGTTTCATTTTACACTGTTTTTGTTGCAATTCACTAATTCCATGCGAAAAATTTTACAACGCGAGAAATACAGAAACGAGTTACTGCCCAGCATACCATTCTAGGAGCGCTCCGAAAAAAGAGTCAGAAAAGAGTCCAACAAAAGTGCATTTTCGGAGCGCTCCAAAAAAAAGGAGTCAGAAAAGAGTCCAACTAAAGAGCATTTTCGGAGCGAAAGAAACATTTGTTTGTTACTGTCCTGAGTCGACACGCAGTATCACTCAGAAAGTCCACTTAATTATGTGTGTGCCAAAGCGTTGTTGTCCTGTTATTTGTGCTTTGAACAAAAAAAAAACATAGCTGTACCACATAAGAATGATAAAAACATGAATACACAGAGCCCAAGAAAAACCTCATAAAAGACTCTTTACCGACATTATCTAAGAGCTCTTTCAGAGCCCAAAAAACGCTCATAAAAGACTCTTTTCTGACATTATCTAAGAGCCCAAAAACCCCCTCATAAAATACTCTTTTCTGACATTATCTAAGAGCTCTTTCTGACAGACCATTTTCGAATGTAATGACCCCCTTTTCTGAAGGTTTTCGGAACATTTATGGTTGTTTTTTGGGCTCATATAGAGCGTTAACGCTCCGAAAAAGGTGTCAGAAAACACTCTTTTCGGACTCATATGGCTTGCTGGGTGATAACTATAGTTATAAGAGATTTATG
This sequence comes from Bellardia bayeri, assembly GCA_950370525.1. NCBI lineage: Eukaryota > Metazoa > Arthropoda > Insecta > Diptera > Calliphoridae > Bellardia > Bellardia bayeri. Next base: position 49,257,817 of record OX493264.1, on the reverse strand, counting down.
GGTAAGTAATTGATTTTCGAAAGTGGTCCTATTTTCTATTTTTTAGTATATTATTTTTGAAAAAAATTATAACAAAAAGTTATTATCAATTCAAACCTCTTCGGTAATTTCTTGCATTCCATTTTTAAACCAACCAAAAGTCAACTGATGATTTTACGTTTCTCCATTTATGTTTTTAAAGGTTTCGCTATTAAGCTAAAATCATGGTTATTTTAGCTCAATAATATTTTAAGATAGTCGAGGGAATTCTATTTATTCGATTTGACAAAAATATAAATTGTTCAATTATTTATTGTTAATTATTAAATGACCACGAATTTTGAATGGAAATGTTTGACTCGGTTTTGGATATAACGGTGATTTTGCTATATTGTCCTGCTTAAATAATTGCAGAGAGATACGTAGTTGCCGTAGTTATTTTCATGACGTTTTTTTTTTTGTTTAAAAACGCCAAAATATGTACATACAGTGTATCACAACACTATTATTAGTTTTTAAGAGAAATTAGTTTTTCACTCATACAATAAATTGTAAAAAACAATCAAAATGTTTTTCTTTTTTTTTGTAATTCATAAAATGATAATGGGTATTATTTTATGGCATAGTCGTAGAAGTATATAGCCTTTAGGAAATTCCAGATTTCCTAAATCTTGGAATTTTTTATGTTTTTTGTTAAAAGTATACGTGTTATGTATCTTCCAAAATTTTATTAGCTGTAATTTCGCCGTTTTTGTGCGATAATAATTTAACATTTCTGGACAAAAAATTATTTTACAACTTTACTACTAGGGCAAATAAATTAAAAATATTTGTGATATGTTAAATAGATGTCGTCAAGCGAAAAACAATTAAAAAATTGGTCTATAATTCAAAATCGTTGAATGCAGGGGAGGAAAGAGTAATACATATTTTAAAAACAGCCTAAACGTACATTTATCCAGACCAGAGTTTAACGACCAACTAAGAAGAACACTATATACCAATACAAATAACCAAAAATCCATAGGGTGCTGAGAGCCATAAATAAATGCAGTCGTCTGGTAAAGTAAAAACCATTTATTTTGAAAATTAAGTCCCAATTTACACAAAGCAATTTTTGTTGAAAATATTGATACAAATTTTTCCTTGAAATTTCTTCGGAGTTTACACACACAATTTTATTGCTTAAATCACTCGTATTTTTATTTTAGAATATGTTTACGCACAAATGTAATACAAATATGAGAGTAACACGAGTTGCTATAGTGTGTTGCTTATCTTCCCCTCATCATGATGTCTAAAAGGTAATCAGCTAAGCTTAAAGAATTGATTTGTGTAAATTGGGACTAACTGATGAAAGAGTTATCATTCGCTGAGATTCATAAAAAAAAATTTACGTATCTTCAATATGTTATATTCTATGGCGAAAGCCAATGAACTCTTTTGGTAAAGATGGCTGGCTTATGTATTTTTAAGTTTACAACTCACATGTTTTTCTTTGTCTGTCAAAATTGGTTATTTTACATATGGGTTTTAATTTTTGATCACCAACTTGTATGTACAATTACACGTGACATCGCCATGATTAAAACAGCTGATACGCTTAAATATTATTCTTTTTTTACACGTAAATTTCCATGTCGTTTCTTTAAAAAATGCGTTAAAGCCGCTACAAAGCGTCACTAAATTGCCGGCGTCAAAAATATTGATTTAAGGTTTTTCGTTTTTTAATATACAAGATGTGGAGCTTGTATCAAACATTTTTAAATAATTTATATCATTGTTATTAAATTATCAAAATGGGATAAAAAAAATATTTAATTTATCACTTATGCAAATTCTTCATACGGCCGGCTAATGATAGCGCAGATTTAACCGTCGACAAATCTTTTCGCCTGGCATATACATTTGAAAACATGTGTTTGAACATAAGAAAATAGAACGTGTTCTAATCGAAAAAATACATATGTATTTCCACATGTATTTTACACAAGCAAAGTTTTTGAGGGCACCAACTACATGGGAGTACCATATGTAAAATTTGACATATACAATGTAAAAAACACGTAGTGTATATGCACCTTAAGTAATATAAAATCCACGGTTATTTATGATGGCGGTTTTATGGTGATATGGGGATAGAATGATATTATGGACCACCATGTATATTTGGTCATTCCGAAAGCAAATCATAACTCCAGAGCCGAAAAATGGAAAAATGAATGGAAAGAAATATTGTTATTTTAATATATCTTTTGTACAGTATCAAACACTTGAAGTGATTCTTATATGGGAGCTTGATGAATTTTATTTTTATACAAACATTTAAAGAGTTTTTTTGGTCGTGATTTTCGAAAGTAGGTCATATATGGGAGCTATGGCTAATTATGGACCGATCATTATACAATTTTGCCGAATGATTTGTACATATATACAATCAATTGCAAAAAAATATGAATGAAAAACAAATTTTCTTCTAAAAATGAGTAGGCAAAATACATTTGTGATACACTGTATTTTTCAAATATGATTCTGTGAATTGTAATATTTTGTATTCCAAGTGTTACATTACATTTATTGTGGTACCAATTCCGTTTAGGCAATAATGGTTCAAATATTAATACAAAATATAATAAGTCATTAGTTATGTTATATTAAATAATTTTTTTGTTAATATGAAATTTCAATCTTCCGATTAACGTAGGATGATTAAGTAATAAAAAAATAAATATATGTATGTACCGATATTAATTATTATTAATTCCTTTTTACGATATGTATTTAAACTTTTTAAACTTGTTTGCTAATATTAAAATTAGAATATTATAGTCGAATAGGCTATAAAAACTGTGAATACAAATAGTTTCTGGTAAATCTTCTTACTGGTCAAAACATGATAACGTGTTAATTAATTTTTATAAGAAAATCTATTAATTTTATACATATAAATAAGAGGTTATTAAAAATTAGGGGGCAATTTTTCATCCTAACAAGGAGAAATATGTTGAATAAGAAAATGCGTGGAATTAGAAAGTGACGCTGGTGCATTATGTAATAATCAAGTAATATTTTTGTTTTCTTAGACATATAATTTTCTCCAGAAGATAAGATTTATTTAAAAAGTTTAAAAAAGATTTAAATAGCAACCAGTATCAATATTCACACAATTTTCAACTTTCAATCGATTTACGAGACAGGTTATTGTTATCCGATTGTCCTTAAATTTTGTACAAGTCAGTTTCATACATTGCGTAATAATATAACACCCATCCGACACAAGCAAAATCTATGTCTCTTTAAGGGCATGTGCATACAATTAATGGCGGTATTAATTAATAATACTGAGAACTTATCATTCTTATGGCCAGTTTTTCACTTAAAAATTAAAGTGTGTTTAAACTTAAGTTCTGTTTAAAAACAAAATTCATTTTTACAGATCATATTTAAATAGAACTTAAATCACTGACTACGTCGATTTAAATACAACTTAAGTTTTTCATAATACCATATGATTTTGACAGTTCTGCAAGTTGTGAAAATTTCGCATTGAATTTTTTTTTAATATTTGATAAAAATATTTAATAAACTTGCCGCGAATAAAAACATTTTTTTTTTTTTTTTTTTTTTTTTTATAATAAATTATATTTATTTATTGAATCTTCAGATATTGAAATGACAATAAGTTTTCGAATCTTAATACTAAAAGAAAATAATAAGTCCAGCCAGTGCTAGACAAAATATTATGATACTACAAAAAAATTTACATCCACTGATCCAGTCATCTGTTTTGCGTTTGAGTTAAAGCAAGGGTATCCCTCCTTCTCAACCGAACATGGCCACTAAAGTTAAGGATGTCTCGTGCAAGTGGGTTTGGATGGTGTTCAAGTTTGCTGACATATTTTGCGGCGTATTTTGTAAATTCGTCTTTCACCAAAGGAATGCCTAGATCTTTGTGAATTCGAGAATTTTTAACGTACCATGGAGCTGCAGTAATTATACGTAGAATTTTATTTTGACCTCTTTGAATTTTTTCAATGTTGGATGCTGAGGCAGTACCCCATAATTGAATTCCATAACACCATATTGGCTTTAGAATTGCATTGTACAACAAAAGTTTACAATCCAACTTTAATGTAGAATTTCTGCCGATTAGCCAATTAAGTTGCACTGCTTTTAATCTCATCTGTGTAAGTTTTGCGTCAATATGAGACTTCCAGGTTAAACGACGATCGAGGTGGATTCCGAGGTATTTGACTTCATTGTGTTGCGGAATAATTTGGTTATTTATTCTGATGGACGAGCAGGTATCTTTTCGCAATGTGAAAGTTATATGAATACATTTCTGTTCGTTAACCCTGATTTTCCAAAGCTCAAGCCAATTCTCTAGTTTATAAATATAAGTCTGCAAATTCTGTGATGCTATTTGATGGTCCTTATGAACGCTAATAAAGGCTGTATCGTCAGCAAAAGTTGAAGTATGTATATTGGGGTCTGACGGCATATCGGATGCATAAATCAAATATAAAGTAGGACCCAGTATGCTACCCTGGGGTACTCCTGCTTCAATTGGCTGAGCGGGGCTTAAAAAATCGCCTTCTTTGATTGTAAATTTGCGACCATATAAATAACTTTTCATAAGTTTGTGGGTGTTAGCAGGCAGAGCTAATTTTATTTTGTGCATTAAACCTTCATGCCAGACTTTGTCGAACGCTTGGGAAACATCAATGAAAAGCGCGGAACAGTATTTTTTCTCTTCAAACGACCGTCTTATCACATTTACTAATCTGTGTGTTTGTTCGATGGTACTGTGTTTAGCTCTGAACCCGAATTGATGATTTGGAATACATTGAGTGTCGTTCAGAATTGGAATCAACTTAGCCATTAACAATTTTTCAAACAGTTTTGAAATTGTCGGCAGTAGGCTAATGGGCCTATATGACTCTACTTTGGTGAGGTCCTTCCCTGGCTTAGGAATCATGGTAATCATAGATACCTTCCAATCTGCAGGATAGTATTCTAGGCGTAAAATAGCATTGAAGATAAAGAGAATAATTCTTTTAGCTACACGAGGTAACTCCACGAGCATTTTGTTGCTGATTTTATCCATACCTGGAGCTTTTTTCAGGTTCAGAGTACCAATAGCGCTTTGAATATTATATAAGCTAAGTCTTAGAGGTACAGGAGGTCTAATAACGAGTGGTGGCAATTCAGTTGCATTATTTGAGTTGTTTATAGTAAACACATTTCTCAAATGGTTAACAAATAAAGTCCCTTTCTCGGAATCGTTTCTAGCCCAGTCACCAATCGGATTTCGCAAAGGAGGCTTTCCTCTAACTGGTCTTTTTAAACCTCGTGCCGCCTTCCATAACGAATAGTCAGATTGTGGGGAACTGTCAATTCCCTCCAAGTATGATTTAAGTGAAGCCATTCTTTGGGTTTCTAAGAAATTTCTTAGTATATCTCTGCATTCCCGTAGCCTAGCTTTCAGTTGAGGAGACCTGTGAATTTGCCACTCTCTTCTAACTCTTCTTTTTTCTGTCAGGAGATGTTCGAGTTCAGCGAAATAAGTTCTGTTTGTCCTATTTCTGCATTCAACGTCATATGTGGAAGCGTGATGCACAGCTCTTCGTATGTCCTCAGTAAACTTGCCAATCGACCCATCAATATCCTCGGTAGTTCTCAACACTACATTTTCCGTGCAGTGGGAACTTAAATACTTTTTATACTTTATCCAACTTACTCTGGATTTAGACATGTCCCGAAATGGAGAGCCATACCCTTGAAGGAAACGCATTGAAATAATAGAAGGAGAGTGATCTGAAGACAAGTCTAATGAAGGCTCCACTTGTATCGATTCTACAGGGATATTTTTCACTACTCCGAAGTCAATAATATCGGGAATCTTCCGTCGGTCCGTCGGCCAGTAGGTGGGATGCCCGCTTGAGAGTACATCTAAGCCCATTTTGGCAATGGTGTTGAAGAGTTCACGACCCTTCGGGGTCACTAGACGTGAACCCCAAAATGTGTGTTTGGCGTTAAAGTCACCAGCAACCAAAAATCTAGCTCCAAGGGAATTGAAGAAGCTGTAGTATTGATGTTCTTTTATTGAAAATCGAGGCGGCGAATAAATTGATGATAAAACAAAGTTGTATTGACAGAATTCAATACAAATGTTTGTTGCTTGTAGGTAATCCTCACATATGTTTTTCATTAAATAATGTTTTATTCTGTTCTTTATAAGAATTGCCGAACCTCCACATGCTCTTCCGCGGGGATCTTTAGTATCATACAACACGTATCCATTAATTTTGAAGTACCCTGTCGCCGTCAAGTGAGTTTCAGCAATCATCATGACATCAATCTGCTTATCCATCAGGAAGTGTTCCAGTTCGTTTTTATGTTGGCGGAGGCCGTTCGCGTTCCAAAAACAAATTTTTAAACAAATCATTTCTTTAAAATTGCTTGTAAGATAGTGGATTGCATTTTCAGCATTTCCTGCATCATGGATGTCATAGTGGTCGTAAAAGTGTTCATAGTTTGGACAAGTGTCTGCAAAGTAGTCTCTAGAGTGTTAATATTAGGCTCGTAATATTGAGATTTAGGTTCCTGCTCCAAACCTGGCATATTAGATTTAACCACGTTAGCGTAAGAAACTTGTCTAGAACTAGGCGCGTTTTCATGACTAGTGGGCCGTAACAATTGAGGAAAATTGTTACTCGATGCAAAATTAGGCTGTTGTGGATGATTAGGTAATACTGACGTCTTGTTGGTCCTTATGCCTTTCAAATGAGTGTAAACCGGACAACCTCTATAATTTGCGGTATGATTACCTCCGCAGTTACTGCATTTTTTGATTTTTGAGTCGGTTTTCGACTTATCACATTGAGCAGTTGTATGTAGTTCCCCACACGCAACACAAACTGACGGCAATTTACAATATGCTTTAGTGTGACCAAATTCTTGACAATTAAGACACTGGACGGGTCCCTGACGCTTATGCGGTTCTTCCACGGTGATTCTACGATGCAGAAGGTAAATCAGATTGTAGATGGGATGGGACTCGTTTTTCTTTAAGACTATATCTCCGGGTTCCAATTCCACCCTGAACATAGGCTGAGGAATCTTTTCACGGTTTCTAATATTCGTTATGTTCTTAATTTTGAAGCCATTTTCCATTAAACTAGTCTTTATCTCGGCAGGATCAACATCTGGGTCTATACCCTTTAGAACGACTTGGAGTCCTTTTGCGCTTTTCAGCTGGTAGGTATAGAAATCCCTACTCTCCCTCTCCAACTGGGTGGACAATTTTCGAAAGTCATCTTCCTTTTTCACTTGAATTTTGGTTTCGCTGATATTTCCATGTTTAATTGAGGTTACGCTAAACATATTTTCACCTATTACCGAAACAATTCCTTGTACCAATTTACTGGAAGTGGGCTCTCTCAGATAAATTGGTGGGGGCTTAAACGTTTTTTTAGGAAGTTCTGGATCATCCGTCTGGAGAAGAGCAAACCTGTTTTGATCATTTGGATTGTCAATACTCACGGTCTTGGGAGCTTTTGAATTTGATGACGTTTGAGCAGATGTCGGGCTCCTCTGTCGCTTAAGAACTGTGACGTATTTATCCATACCTACTTGTTTTCTAGGTTTGACTGCACTATTTGATGTAGAAGATATTGATGTTTTATCATCTGATGAAATCACTATATTGGGCGAACAGGAACGGCGCCGTTCTACGGCTCTTGTAGTGAGAAGATTCTCCACAGATTTTTTTAAGGATTCTTCCTCAGAGATCCATAAAGATTTTCTAGTCGAGAATAAAAACATTGTGCTTATTATTATCAATATAAACTAAAACAATGAATTTAGATGAAAAGGGCATGAATGATGCAGCTTTTGTCCATTTAGATTACAACAATTTGTAAACTAAATATGAAATCAGCTGTTAAATGAAAAAGTTGTTTACATTTTTTTGATATTTAATAGTGCTACCATACTTTTATCATAATTAAATATCAAACCTAATTTTAGACTGAAAAAATGAAACCGTATTTAAATTCAACTTAAGTTTAACTAATTTCGTATTTAAATATGAAGTTAAAAACTGGCCATTAAAGTGGAAACTAGATACTAACTGCCATATTTATAAAAAATAAAGTATGCTTGAAGTGTGCTTTAAGACAAAATTTTCTTAAAGTATGTTACGCTCGGGCTATTAAAATTTTTCAAGATTGATGGAAATTACAAAAACTGGGCTTAAGGCATATAAATGTAAAATAGGCTAGCTCTGCCAGAGGTGATATGGTTCTTGGCCATAGTCTTCGACGCGCACATAAAAATAAATTGCTTTAAAATCACCACAATAAAATTTACTATGCAAACAAAAAAAATTGTCCAATATTAGCTGACCGAAAATGAGCAAAAAAAAAATGAAATGACTTGATGGTAATGCCACTTTGGGTACCATATTTCCCTCCCAAAATTCCGTAGGAATACTCCAGTGGCAACATGGGTACCATATGTCTCATGTTACCCCATGAAACTTTCACTGCATTATACCTACCAAATCTATGCTTAGCCTGTCTCTCTCAAATAAATGAATTTACACCTTCATTTTCATATTCATTATAAAATTAAATTTAATAAAAGTTTTCATGTTATGTTAGTAAGGCCTACAATACAATATATAATAAGTATGGTATAATATTAAAATATAATATATAATTTTTTTTTTATACATACATACATATATTAATAGAAAAAATAAAAAAAACCTGGATGTTGAAGAAATGATGATTATAATGAAAGGATGGCTTGATGTTGATGATGGATGTAATGTCAATGATGTGAGGATGACAATGATGATGGCATGGATGTGATTCCAATGATGTGAGGATGACAAGGATGATGGTGCGATGTAGATAATGATGATGATACCAATGAAGATGATATGAGGCTGCTGATAATGCAAATGTAGGGACGAATTTGCCTACGGTTGTGGTATCTGGGAGTTAGTGGAGTTTCTGGCGGTTGTAGAGGTTGTAACAATGGTACGCCTTTGATGGAGTTTCTGGCGGTTGTAGAGGTTGTAACAATGGTACGCCTTTGATGGTGTTTCTGCCTGGGAAACGTTAGTTAAATTTGCCTTGGTGTTTGGGTTTAAACTAGGAAATAGTTTAATATCCCTTTTGCGATATTAAATTTATTTGTAGTGTCGGGCTTTTTATCTGCACTTCAGTTATTTCCTTAAACACTTTTGATTTTTAGGCTTAATTGTTATTTAACACTTCTTTTCTGTCGATGTCTTTGTTTTTTTTTCCTTTTTTTTTTTTTTGTTTTGTTTTTATTAAATACTTAATAAGATTTTCTTATAATGTACACAGTTAATTTGTTCTAGTTTGCTTAATTTAAATTGTTTACGGGTACATTTTTTCGGTTGTTGGTTAAATGTTCGTATGTTACACATTGGTTTTATTTATATTCTAATTTTAGTTTTTCTTTTTTTTTTTTGTTTTAATAAAATTTTTGGATTTTTGTATTTAATTAACACTTATTATTGTATAACACCACTTGTTCACCACTTGTTCATTACTTAATGCCTCCGTCTGTTTCTTTTTTCCTCTTTTATAACTAACTATGTGACAAAATACTTCTAGAATATTTAATCATTCAACTGGAATGTAACGGTAACTTTCCAATCGTATGATCCATAAAAAATGTTTTTCTCCTATTTTGAGGATGAGTTAACAAAAGGAAAGCAAGATAATAAAAGGAGGAAAAAGTTATGGTGTAGAAACGTCAAACAAAAATATTTTAGGGTTACCAACAGTGCGTAAAATCAGATATACAAGGGAATTGTGTAGTACGAGAAATAAACGCAATTGTTTCAATGAAAAGATTCCCAACAAAACTGCTTCGTTAGGAGAGTGTCTCATCGATTAACGAACAGGAAAAGAATATTTTCATCATCTGGTATATAGGCCCAAACGTGTGGCACGACCCACGACCCTCAGTTATAAGAATAGATAGCCGGGCGAAACAACATATTAAATTTCCCGTAAGAAGTATTAACTGATTTAAATTTGTGGCTTAGGTTTACTGCCTCAAATCTGCAGCATGGTATCTACCTATTAATTTTCCCTGTAGGTCCTCTACATCGTACAGGGCTTTACCCACTTTACCCAATTCGACATTTGATATATTTAGGATTAAATTTGGAGTTGATTCCCTTTTGAAAGTTACTGAGACTGTGATTTCTCCGGTAAACTTCCTGTCCTACGGTGTATTTTACTAACCTTGTCCTAGTATTGTATACCCTATTAGCTTTATCATGAGCTATTTGTAAGTTCCGTAAAATTTTTTCTCGAATAGTAGACAGTTTGTCCGTTCTCTTGACTATAGTGTCATCAGCCAACATATTTAATTTACCTAAAAGTGGATAAGCTGAACCATGCATACACATGTTCTGACCAAACATGGCATAGTAGGGGCTACATTGGATTGAGGTGTGGTAATCACTTCTTAAAGTGGCAAGGATACGGGGAATACATAGGTCCCAGTTTAGATGATGAGGCTCGGTTTTCAGATAAAACCGTATTTTGGAAATAATCTCACGATTAGCTCTTTCCGAGGAATTTGCCTGTGGCGAGTAAAGACCAGTACGTATATGTGTAATGCCATACAATTTGAAAAATTCCTGTATTTCACGGGAGATAAATTGTTTGGCATTGTTACTGTGGATAAATTGCGGTACGCCAAAAGTGTTAAAAACATGGTTTTCAAAGAAATCAATAACATTTATAGAGGTAGCTGACTTTAAAGGTGTTAGGAATAGAAACTTCGTAAAATGGTCAATAGCAATAAATAGGTGTGAGTTTTTTGATTTAGAACATGGATACGGACCAAGAAAATCGCAATAGAGACGCTGCATTGGACGAGCAGTGATAAATGCATCACCCATAGGTGGGCGCTGAATTTGGTTTGGGCTTTTGATAGTTTTGCAAACGTCACATTTAGCAACCACTGATTTAACATCTCGTGCCATGGATGGCCAATAATATTTTTGGAGTACTCTTGAGAGTGTTTTAAAGTAACCACCGTGACAACTAGCATCGTGACCTGATTGCATCGCCTTTTCCCTTAAAGCGACTGGAAGCCATACCCTCCAAAGACTTTCTTCCTCGTTGTCAATGCCCTGACGGAACTTTACTCTTTTTAAAATGACTTTATCAGACAGACGAACGTCAGGTAAAGCTTCGCTGTTTTTTTCGATAGTATTCATGAGAGATTTATAATCAGGACAATCAAATTCGGAAGAAGTTAAATCTATTTCAGGGAAACTGTTATTAATCTCCATAGCGTCTACATCAAACCTCGATAAGGCGTCAGGGACAACGTTAAGCGAGCCCTTTCTATGTTCCATCTGGAAATTAAAACCTTGTAATTTCAGGCTCCAGCGAGCAAGTCTGCCGCTTAGATCACGTTGGCTCATAAGCCACTTTAAACTTGAGTGATCGGTAATTATTTTGAATGGTAGTCCCTCTACATAGGCCCTAAATTTGTGTACACTTATGACAGCCGTTAAACACTCCAACTCCGTAACTGTATAGTTACGCTGAGCCCGATTAAGCTTTTGTGACACGAAAGCTATAGGCCTATCTCTACCTTCGTCATCTACCTGATATAAGACTCCACCAACGCCTACTTTCGAAGCGTCGCACTGGATAACAAATTCCCGGGAGAAGTCTGGTTGTGCAAGAACAGGGGCGGAGCTTAAGGCTCTTTTAAGTTTTTCAAAACTGTCAATGGCCTCATCAGTCAGGTAAAACTTTCCTCTATCGCGCTTTAAGGTGTCTTTGAGGGGGCCAGCAATATCAGCAAAATTGTTGACAAAAGCACGATACCAATTTGCCATACCGACGAAACGGCGTACTTGGCGAGGAGTTTTTGGTATCGGAAAATCCATTATTGCTGAAACCTTATCCGGGTCAACTTTTAAGAACCCTTGGCCAATGCGATATCCCAAGTATTTTATTTCGGCCTGACAAAACTTGCTCTTTGCGACGTTAATCGTCAAGCCAGCGGTTCTTAAACATTTTGCTACATCGCGTAAAATTTTAATGTGGTCTTCAAAAGTTGCACTGCATACCAGTAAATCGTCTAAATAAACAAAGACATTTTCTCTCAGGCGAGAGGGTATACATTTGTCCATTAGCCTACTCATCGTTTGGGGACCATTACAGAGCCCGAATGGCATAACCCGATATTGGTATAGAGGCCTACCTGGTACCGCGAAGGCTGTCTTTTCTTTTGATGATTCTGTCAACGGGATTTGAAAAAATGCATCCTTCCAGTCAATCCCACTTAGAAAGTGTGTATCCTGTAATCGACTTAGAAGGCCGTTAATATGGGGTAAAGGGTAGGAATCTTTCTTAGTGACGGCGTTTAGTTTCCTCGAGTCTAAGCACAGGCGAACTTTACCTGGTTTTCTCACAGTTACTACCGGAAAACACCAAGGTGAGTTCGACTCTTCTATAACCCCCATCTCTAACAGACGATCTAATTCTTTATACACCTCTGCTTGTCTGGGAGGAGAAAGTGGATAGTGCTTGCACTTTATAGGCACTGAGTCACCTGTGTCAATATCGTGACTTAAAAGATGTGAAATGACAGAATCAAGAAGTAATTGTCTCTCAGCACTAAGTTCGTGAAATGAAATGTCTTTGGTATCCCTAACACCTAAATGGAGTGAGTTTACAGCTGGTATGATGTTTGGGGCTATAGCAAAATTTCGCCAAAAATCTAGACCCAAATAGACTTCTTTAGTAAGGGAAGGAACCACATAAAAATCGATATTGCACGTTACGCCTTTATACAAAACTGGTAAATTACAATGACCTAAAACATCGTTTTTCGAACCAACAGCGGTAGAAATAAAAGACTTAAAGTGTTTTAACTGAATTCCATTTCTTTCTATAAAAGTTAAACTATTTTTGCCTAAGACTGAAACACTTGCCCCAGAATCAAGCAATCCATAAAAATGTTCATTCAAAATTTTCACATTAGCAAAAGGCCGATCATCTACGGAGCTACATAAAAGTGAAGACTCTATTTGTCTTCTATAATTTTTCCGTCTCTTAAGTCGCTCACGGTCTTTACGAATTTTTATCAAATTGGTACAATCAGGTGAATTGATAAAAGTGCGTCCCGAGAATAGTGACCTGGATTCATCTCCCTGTGAGAGACTTATCCTTGGGTCTGATACATACTCGGGGTTTGAGGCAAGGAACGAGAGTCCCCGGTGGCCATCTCGCTCCGCTTCCGATTTCCCGAGTGAGGATTTCGACAATCAGGGGTGGCAACTCCACGTTCCCCACATTTAAAACAGAAAAGAAACCTGGTTTTATCAGGACAATAAATATATGAATGTCCTAGTGCCAAACAGTTCCAACATTTTATGCGCGAATAATCAGGTTTAATAGGACAGCGCGAAATCTGCATGGCCTCAATTTGAGGATCAGATTCTAAGTCATGTTCCTCTTCCTGAACGGGGTCAATTTCTAAGGCGCTAACCTGTCGAGTGGAACTTTTTGAAGCTGTTTTGTCTTCCTTAAGTACCTTTTCTGCCTCTCGAGCAATATCCCTTAGATCATAAAGGCCTTTTGGAGTTGAACTAAATAACATACAACGCAATTCGGGCTTAAGATTTTTCCGGATTATTTGCATAAGTCTATTTTCTGACAAGGACTCAGACATGCGAGAGTTTAGAGATACCATAACCGAATGAAAATCATCGTAAGACTCTTTTTGGTTTTGTTTTCTTAGGTTTAGTTTCACCAAAATGTCATCGTCATTCTCGAGAGTAGCAAATTCTTTAGAAATAGCATTTTTTAAAAGACGATACGGAGGGTCATTATTGGTTTTTATAAAATCCCAATACCATGTTTCCGCTCTCCCAGATAAAAAAGTTTAAAAATTCGTTTCTAATTGTTCCACTGGGCAGCGAGTCCTTTCGACCAGAATGTCTATTTTAAAAAGAAAATCCTCAACACTGCCGGTGCCGTCAAACTTTAGTTTCCACTTTTCCAAATCAAATTTGGTACTTCGAATTTCTGATAAGTTATGACCAGGCTCATTTAAATGTCGTTGACGTGAATCCGATGAAATTATTTGATCCCCCGTGGGATTTGAACTCGCCCTGATTTCGGATGCTTGCGACAAATTGGAAATGGTGGCTCTTAGAGAACCTAACTCCCCATTAATTTTGGCTTGTTCTTGTTGCATACCCCGTAAGGCTTTCAAAATTTCATTTAGTGCAGGGTTATCTGCACCTGTGTCAGCATTCGCCATTCTATTTAAGGTTTGACTAGAATCCTGATTCGTTGGAAATCCACGTAAGGTTGAAGTCTGACTAAGGGACCCTGAAGAATTACGGGAAACGTCAACAGTCTCAGTTATAGCAGAGGGAATGGACTCTCTTGGTAATTGTACTAGATTAGGTGCGGAATATATATTTTCCCTATTATTCGACTCTTCGCAACAAATGGTAGGCTCACTGGAGCGACGAACAGGGCTATGAATAACTAAAGGCCTACTTGGCTGTGCTGAAAAATCAATATTTTCTAATGATGTACTTGGGGATGAACATATACTTTTACCACGCCCTCTTGCCGAACTTAAAACTTTTGAATCGTTTGTCTTGCTGCGCAATGACCTATCATGCCTTCCTGTCATGAAAATATCTATTATATCGGTGTTCCCTATCTATCGTAACTAGCTAAACTTTTTCCGAGTCTGTTGATTCAAACCAGAGCGAACAAGTGGTATTATAAAACGATGAACAAAAGAATGCAGAGATAATTGTTAATTAAACATAAAATTAACAATTTTAAAAAAAATATTAGATTTTCAAAAAAAAATTGTTTTTTTTTTTTTTTTTGATAAAAGATATAAGATTAAAGAGTATTAATAGTTAGTATATATTGGTATTATAATATGTACTGGTAATTTCAAATTTGGTAGTAAATAATTAGTATCCTATGAGAGATTCAGGCAAAGCATAATTAGTAGTTATAACGCAGTTACTTATTTGTTTGAACAGACAAAAGAATATAAATTTTTATTATAATTTATATAGTCTTGTCCAAACTTCTACACAATGACATTTATTCCATCTAATAACATATTAAAATAAAGTCTATTGTGCCTTCGGTTAGAAGTTTAGCTTGTGTACTGAGTTTACTAAATATTTATCGTAACAAATCTGTCCAATTATATGATTCGACCCGAGATTCGAACTTATAAAATCAATAGTAAACTTAATTCAATTTTGTTGTATCGGAACATTTGCCGTGTAATGCGCTAGATTATAGATCTTTACAAATGTCACTCACAAATCCCTACCACACAAATTTGAATTGAGGTTTAAATAAGATAAAGAATTTGTAGAAATTTTTCATTCCTTTGAAGTGCCACTGTTACTATAATACAACTAGAGATCACAACAAAAGAAACATTTTTTTCTTTTTGCAAATTTTCGGTTTTGTCAACTTCACTCAGTTTATCAAGGTTCATTAGAATTTATTTGGTTAAAACTCTGGAATTATTTTCAACCGACTTATTAATAACTCAAATAAAACCAATGAAACAGGATTACGTTGAAAAAAAAAATGTTGAATGCTTTTGGCCTTCAGCTTGGGCGCCATTTATTTTACGGCGACCATGTTGGCCTTTTACGTTAGACTTTTTCGTTGGTTAATTTTTTGCTTAACATTGGCCATTACGTTGGCCTTTGCGTTGGGCGCCATTTTGTGTTACGCTCGGGCTATTAAAATTTTTCAAGATTGATGGAAATTACAAAAACTGGGCTTAAGGCATATAAATGTAAAATAGGCTAGCTCTGCCAGAGGTGATATGGTTCTTGGCCATAGTCTTCGACGCGCACATAAAAATAAATTGCTTTAAAATCACCACAATAAAATTTACTATGCAAACAAAAAAAATTGTCCAATATTAGCTGACCGAAAATGAGCAAAAAAAAAATGAAATGACTTGATGGTAATGCCACTTTGGGTACCATATTTCCCTCCCAAAATTCCGTAGGAATACTCCAGTGGCAACATGGGTACCATATGTCTCATGTTACCCCATGAAACTTTCACTGCATTATACCTACCAAATCTATGCTTAGCCTGTCTCTCTCAAATAAATGAATTTACACCTTCATTTTCATATTCATTATAAAATTAAATTTAATAAAAGTTTTCATGTTATGTTAGTAAGGCCTACAATACAATATATAATAAGTATGGTATAATATTAAAATATAATATATAATTTTTTTTTATACATACATACATATATTAATATAAAAAATAAAAAAAACCTGGATGTTGAAGAAATGATGATTATAATGAAAGGATGGCTTGATGTTGATGATGGATGCGATGCCAATGATGTGAGGATGACAATGATGATGGCATGGATGTGATTCCAATGATGTGAGGATGACAAGGATGATGGTGCGATGTAGATAATGATGATGATACAATAAGATCGGTCCAGCGGTCTGGTCTCCCCGGCAGGCGTTGTAATTAATTAAAAAAGTGGGCGTTAGAGTAGCCGTGTTCATACCAACTCAGAAACCTTCCCGGGCTCATTCACAACAACTTTGCCAAAGATAATCATATGATCAAATACATAGTTTACGATTCTATAAAGGACATACATACAAACATATATTTTTTGAGTTGGGGCATGAAAGTGGGCGTGGCACATAACATTTTTATTTTTACCTCGCCTTCAGTAAGATGTGTATACAACTTATTTGAAGTAAATCTGTAAAAAGCCATGCAGAAGCAATTAATCAATTAAAAAAAGTAGGCGTTACAGTAGGCGTGTTCATACCAACTTAGAAACCTTGTGCTCATGCACAACAACTTTGCCGAAGATAATAACATGATCAGATACATATTTTGCAAGAATAGAATAATAGAAATGAATTTCAAAAAAGTACCAATAAAGGCGTACTGAAATTTGGCCCTTTTTACACCTTTATCTTTGAGTCATGAATAGCATGTTCTGGGTTCTGTTTTGTGTGGATCGAAGAATATTTTATATTTTTAAATTGAATAAATAATATCAAATGTCCGATTTTACCCCGTTTTTGTCACCCGTGAAAAAATAATTTTCAAAAAAGTACCTTTTAATTATCCGTATTACGTACTATTTGAAAATAATAGTTCATGGAATTTTTAGTGAGAAAATACATTTAGATAAAAAAAAGTACCAAAAAAGAATACAATTTTTAGGCCATAGCAATTCGAATTTTGAAAAAATTACCAAAAAGATTTCTAGTCTTTATTGATCTGAGCCAGATGCATTTAATATATTATTTCTATGTTTATTTATGTAGGAGATATACATGTTAACGGAGCGTTCTATTGGGACTATTTTTACCCCATATGGTCACTTGAATTTCCAATTTAAAAAAAGTGCCAAACACCTGTCGGCTCTTTTTTCGATTAAAGGCGGACGTATTTAAAATATTATTTCTAAGTTTATTTGTTTAGGAGATATAGAGGTACTGGTTTTACCTGTTTTTGCCCCATTTGTCAACCTTAACAACCGAATTTCCAAAAATCCCTTCTTAGTGGATCTACATATTGTAAAACAAACCCATTACCAGAATTTCAAGTTTCTAGCTTTAGCGGTTTGGGCTGTGCGATGATGAATCAGTCAGTCACGTACCTCTTTTATATATATAGATTAGTGTAAATTATTATTGTTATTATATTTATATGTTATTATTTTTATACATCTAGTATGTACATGGAGTATTGTTATAAATCCATGTTACAAATAGTAAGAATCGGTCCATGATTTCTCATAGCCACCATACAAAAATCTTCCCGAATATTGCTCAATTATACATAAATGCCTATAAAATTGGAATATCAAGACAAAATTCAGCAAAAATAAGTTTTATGCAAAAAGAAATCGCACAACGAATACTTTCGAGAAGTTTGCTATTTAAAATCAGCAAAATCAGTTTCGGTCAACTAGAGTAATGGACCAATATGTGAGACAAACTCTATAAAAATTTGATATTTTTTGAAGATGATATGAGGCTGCTGATAATGCAAATGTAGGGACGAATTTGCCTACGGTTGTGGTATCTGGGAGTTAGTGTAGTTAGTGGAGTTTCTGGCGGTTGTAGAGGTTGTAACAATGGTACGCCTTTGATGGTGTTTCTGCCTGGGAAACGTTAGTTAAATTTGCCTTGGTGTTTGGGTTTAAACTAGGAAATAGTTTAATATCCCTTTTGCGATATTAAATTTATTTGTAGTGTCGGGCTTTTTATCTGCACTTCAGTTATTTCCTTAAACACTTTTGATTTTTAGGCTTAATTGTTATTTAACACTTCTTTTCTGTCGATGTCTTTGTTTTTTTTCCTTTTTTTTTTTTGTTTTGTTTTTATTAAATACTTAATAAGATTTTCTTATAATGTACACAGTTAATTTGTTCTAGTTTGCTTAATTTAAATTGTTTACGGGTACATTTTTTCGGTTGTTGGTTAATAATTATTAAATGTTCGTATGTTACACATTGGTTTTATTTATATTCTAATTTTAGTTTTTCTTTTTTTTTTTTTTTGTTTTAATAAAATTTTTGGATTTTTATATTTAATTAACACTTATTATTGTATAACACCACTTGTTCACCACCGATTTAGACAACTTTTCATTACTTAATGCCTCCGTCTGTTTCTTTTTTCCTCTTTTATAACTAACTATGTGACGAAATACTTCTAGAATATTTAATCATTCAACTGGAATGTAACGGTAACTTTCCAATCGTATGATCCATAAAAAAAGTTTTTCTCCTATTTTGAGGATGAGTTAACAAAAGGAAAGCAAGATAATAAAAGGAGGAAAAAGTTATGGTGTAGAAACGTTAAACAAAAATATTTTAGGGTTACCAACAGTGCGTAAAATCAGATATACAAGGGAATTGTGTAGTACGAGAAATAAACGCAATTGTTTCAATGAAAAGATTCCCAACAAGTACACTTGAAGTCTACTTTAATTTTTTATAAATACGGCAATAAATCTCTAATTTATGTTATTTTCAGAATTCATTCAATTTAGTTTAAGAATAATACAATGTCTTTTAAGAGTTGTGACGATATTGGACTAAGTGATCAATATGAATTTATTTATAATTTAAAAGTTCGGATCCAAAAATATAAAATCACAAATTAATTTATCAGGTGAGAATGAAAACTAATTTTCTAATTTTTGTTCTTTTTTGTTAAACCACATTCACAATGTAAGTACATAACATGTTAAAGATTAATATCACATAATGTATGCCATTTAGTATCTAAAATAGAAGTTGAGTTACATTTTTGATTAAAAAACTAAAACAAATTGCAATCACCCTTATTCTGTTTGGCGTCGTCGACACAACACAACAGCGGTTTTAATCGTTTGTTGTAAATCCGTATTCTTGTTGTCAATGTTGCCATATAGTATGTATCGATGACTGTCAACATATGTTTGGTATTCTGTAAAGCTAAGTTTAGACGATATGTTGAATCAGCATATGATTAAAATTAGCGGCAAATTCCTATGTCATATGTTAGGCGTTTACACGATATGTTGAAAGTAGCAAATTTTTTGATGTCAGCATATGTCAGCAAATGAAATGTCAACATAAGAGTTAGCATACGATTTTTGTGTTTATACGATATATTGAATTGTATGTGGTGCTACATACGCTGAGTCGTATAAACATTTGTTTGTGAAATTATTCAGTTTGGCAACATTTTTTAATTATTATTCAACTTCTGTATTTTATGTGTAATTTTTGAAATAAAATTAAATAATAAAAATAATATCAATAAAAAAACATAAATGATGACGTGGGAGAAAATTGGTCTAGCTATTACTTGTACAGTGCTGATTTTGGATGACGAGTGGAATTAAAAGCAAAAAGACGCATTTATAATAATTTATTGTTTATTTCCAGAGACCTGTGTCGATTAATTTGAACAATGCCGCCGGCCACTATATTGTGTTTTGTAGGTACATATGCAACAAGAAGTGTATTTACATTAAAAAACTATCAGCGGCTGGCCTTAAAGGTCGTGATACACTATCCTCCACAATCGTACGATTCATTCACTGGAAAATCTGACCGATTTCTATTACACTCAAAAACAAAATCTCAACATAGTCTGTCATAGGTGCCACACTAGTACACAAAAAAAATGCAAAAACATATGTTTTTGTTAATGTAAACAAACGCAGTTTTCCGCCATTCAAATAAATATTTGTGTTCAATTATTGCGTTGATATATGTGAATAGTGGTGCAGGTGGTAGAACGCAAAGAATTCTGATGAGAGAAAGTGGGATTTCTCGAAACATATGTAAATTCAACAACCCAGGTTCGATCCCCAGTCAAGAAAAATTATCAAACATTTTTTAATAATAAATTTTTCAAGTTGTAATTCCTAACTTCAGTAAAAATAATTTAATGAAAATTAAATTTAATGAACTCGAGCCTAACTAAAATTTATCAAGAAGATTTAATTTAAATAAATTTAACTTCAATTTAATAATTTTTTTTTCGTTGGACTCCCACGCACTTTTCACGAATAGAGGTAATATATGACTTAATTGAGTTGCCTATAGGTTGCATTTTTTCATACAAATAACAATGCCTTATTTATTTCCATTGCCATCAGCAAAAGCAACTTTATTTTTTCATTCAAAATTTAATATTTGTATTTTGACACTTAAAATCTAAAGCAAATTAAATTAATGGTCGTCGCACTTGTAAAACTATTAGATTTTTTTTTGCATATGGCAGCTTTGATTTTTCAGAAAAATCGTTCGAAATGGGTGAATCGTGCTTTAAAAAACTCTCAGTAAAAAAATTTTTCTCTGAAAAAATTGTTTGTTTAAAACAAATGGGTGAATCCACCTTTACGGTGCAAAAACACAAAAAAACTAATATTGCGCCATCTGTCGGATGAACTTCAAACTACACAGAAACACTATTCACGGCCCATAGAGCATGCATATAAAATTTGGTCAAAATCGGTCCAGTAGTTTTTGAGTTTAGCGATCATATACATATACATATATTATATTATATTATATATTTTTTGTTTAAAGCTACCCTTGTTGGTTCCATGGAGTTTACCTTCTAAAAGTTTATCGCCAAAATCAAAACGTTTTAAAATTTGTGAAACCAATTCAATATAAAATTGGACGCAGAATTCAACAAATATATTATATTGAATATATTCAATATTTAAACTAGATTGGTTCTCCTTCACGTAAATGCCAAGATACACTTCATCTTTATTGAAAAATATGTCTTCGTTATTAAAACTTTGGATTTCAAAATTAACCAAATACTCTTCTACAAAAAACAAATGTCCAGTACAGATAGTCGTGTACTCTCATCAACCCCTCGCCAACAAACTTCGTCTGTCTGCCTTTCAATTTCTACATTGCAAAATTTAGATTTTTACTTTTAAAAAATCTTCTTTTTGTTCGCGGGAAGAATGAAAAATCGTCAATCGTCATTTTAATAAATTTGACTTAAAAAGTCGTCTTTATCTGTGATTCTTTAACAATACAAGGTGAGTGCAGTAGCCCAGCTGACTGACTTTGTTTACAATTTACTTATGTATGTATGTCAAAAGTAATACTTTTTCAAGTATTTTTGTTGCCTGTTGTTTCTGTTTTGTGTTGTATTTTTTGTCGATTTGCACTCACGTTGTATATTTGCACCATGTACTATAGCTTCTATAACTCTCAGTTTACATCTAAAGCATACAATAAATAAAATTATACCCTCAAAAAAGTACGCACATTGGCAGTTCTTTCTCTTCTGTATTTTTGTTAATTTTATTTCATACCCTTGACTTCTCTGCTCACGGGTTTTTCTCAAAGTTGCTGTTTTTTTTTTTTTTTCAACAAAAAAAATTCTGGCTCTTTTTATAAATTCTGCTTCAGTTCCATCTCAAGTTTTTCTGTGACCATCGTCTTGTACTCGCTGCGCTGTCGTCTATCTTGTTGTTGTATGTTAACTCTACAACGCAGACTCTGTTGCTTCGGACAGAGTGATATTATATGTTTTTTCTTTCTGCTTTACTCTAACACACACGGCAAAACATTTAATGAGGCTTTTTTATGTTTTTTGCTGGTCTTTTTCCGGTTACCAAACAACCGTTAAAAGTATTGTTTTTTTTTCTTCTTAAATAACTGTTGTACCAAAAAATGTTCAAGGTTTTTTTTTTGGCAGTTGTGGCGTGATTTAAAATGTTTGGTATTTTTACTGCACTCTTGATATCACACGAAGTGTTCCCGCTTCTTAGGTTGAGCCCCCAATTTGTGGTGGTCTGGCTTAGTATGTAGTTTTTAATGAAACATTCGCACCACAATTTAATTTAGTTTATGAGTATGAATTCATTTATTCTTTTAATTCACTTAGTTATATACATAGTTTATAATATTTATGATTTTGTTTAAATATACAGGGTGGCTGATGAATATTGCTACATTAAGAAACTCAAATAACTTTTTTTCAGTGTATGGAATACATTTTTCTTTTATTCATGTTAAAGCTCATTCAATTTTATTAAATATAGTTTAGTTTGTTTAAAAAATAATGGAATTTAAATGCCCCCCCCCCTGCTCGTTGTTGCATGTGCGGCATCTTAGCAAAAAGTTGTTTATTACTGCTTGGAGAGTTGAGACAGAAATAGCCGCAATTGTTGCTCGAATGGATTGCTTTAGTTCATTCAAATTTGTTGGTTTTGCTTTGTAAACTTCCTGTTTGCAATAACCCCACAAGAAAAAGTCAGGTGCAGTAAGGTCAGGCGACCTGGGTGGCCAACGGAATGTGGAGTTTCTGGATATCAGCTTATTGGGAAATTTTCGTCGCAATTCTGTCATAACAGGTTGGGCTATATGAGGAGGTGCACCATCTTGCTGAAACCACACAGAGTTAAAAGGAATTCTCTTTCGGCGTAATTCTGGATAGAAAAACTCTCTCAACATGCTTAAGTAACGGTCTCCAGTAACCGTAACGGGGTGACCGTTTTCTTCGAAGAAGTAGGGCCCGACAATGCAGCGTGATGAAACTGCACACCACACTGTGACACGAAGTGGATGCAATACCGTTTAATGGAGTGTCTGTGGGTTGGAAGCACTCCATATTCGACAATTTTGTTTGTTTACGTTGCCGTTCAAATCGAAATGGGCCTCGTCAGACATGAAAAGACAGTTCAACATGTTTCCATCCTCTTCCACCATATGAAGCATCTTCTGGCAAAATTCCAAGCGAATCGGCAAGTCTGCAGCGTTCAGTTTGTGACCATTTGAATTTTATATGGGAATAACTCTTTGTGTCTAATTGACTGTAATGACTGTCTGTTTATAGCCATTTGAGCAGATAAGCTTCTTGTCGAAACTCTTGGATTGTGTTGTATCGCAGCAGCTACAGCAGCGATTATTTCCTCCGTTCGAACTGAAGGGTTTCGATGGTAAGGTCTTCTCTTGAAGTCCCATGCTCGGCAAAATTGTTTACAAGTACATAAGTAGTTTTAATTAGATTTATATTTCTAGTTATGTAGGTTTTAATTCGATTTACACTTATTAAGTTTTACTTTAAATATGTATATGCACAATAGTTTTGATTAACTTTTAAATACTTCTGCAGCAACTGTTTTAACTTCTTACTTCGATGGCATCTACTTCTACTCTCTCTCGTCTCACAGTGGGTTAGAATAGCCTGTTTTCTTGGATTATGTAATTAAAAAAAAAATTTAAGTATTGTCAAAATTTTTTGTACTCGGTTAGAGTATAGTGAAACTTCAAAGTCAAACTTTATAGAAATTTTTGTGCAAAAAAGGCTGAAAAAAAGTGAAAACTTTCCCGTTGAAAATTTTATTTATTTTAAAAAGTATTGCAAAAGTTAACAATTTTTCAATGGAACCATCAAGTTCAGGTTATTTTGTAAATACTTCGTTAACATTGTGTATCAAATTGTGTGTGGAAGTGTTTTAGTTTTAGTTATTTATATTGGAAATGCCAAAAAAAATAGCATTTTTATATTTTAAATGGATATATAGTTATTATTCGTCCACATTCGTGTCATAATTTTTAGCAAAATTTTACGCTGCTGTGCTTTTAGAATTATTATTTTTTTTTTATATAAACAAGTTGCAACGTTGTTTTTATACTCGTCGAAGCTTATTTGATATTATGATGTATTCAAGCGCTCAAACAATAAATGGCAAGATGAAATTTTTAGCTGAAGAAATCAAAAAACGCACCAACTGCTCTGAGAATAATATCGACCGTTCAATTCCAAACCATGCTGTCGACTTAGCATGTTTTAATTTTTTTTGCGTTTTTGAATTTAGATTTTTTCAACATAAATTCTGTCAAATTTTGGTTGTGATTGGCTAGTCCAACCAATAGTTATAAACAACCAAGTTCTACCTCATATGGTTTTTTAGATATCGCCTGTAAACTTTAGGAGATTTTCTTGCAAAACTCACTTTTTCGACTTAGCATGTTTTGGAATTGAGCTGTCGATATGTGTGTTTTTAATAAAAGAATTGATGTTTTCTTTTATGAATTTAAATCTATTTATAGCGCATAGAATGGAAATGAGGTTTATTACTCAAAATAAAATCTGGTTGGAATCCTCTATTGGTTTTACTCTTGCCCCGACTGCAAAACGTTGCAAAAATTATTTTTACCGAGTCCAGTGGTTGGAGTAAATATAAAAAAACAAAGATTTTAAGAGACACCATATCATTGCCAGAGTTATTTTATGCTTCACAGGTTAAATTACAAACCGCAGGTTATGTCGAGGAATCAAGAGTGTTGCGAGCCATATATGAAAATGTTAGGTTAGGTTAGGTTCCATGAGCAGCCGTTCTTGAGAACAGCTCACTTGGGTCCATTTTGTTGATCCCATTGTGTTACCCGTTGGTGGGCAACCCGTCGGTTTACTCCGCATCGGTTGCTCTCCTATCAAACCATCCAGACTCCATGGCAAAGGTGTAGATGCATCTTGGATTCATCCCTGATAGTTCACCCAAACACGAAAGAATGGGTGCCCCGAGTATCCGTTCCCTTTTCCTTGATAGGACCGGGCATTCGCAGAGGAAGTGGGTAATTGATTCCTCTTCCTCCTCATTAAGACAACTTCTGCAAAAGTCGTTATGTTATGAGACCGAGTCTCTTGGCATGTGTCCCAAAAGTACAGTGACCTATAAGTATAGAGACAATAAGCCTGATTAGGTCGCGGCGAAAACCGAGTAATGAATTCGTCTTTCCCATATCGAATACGGGCCATGTTGACCGTGCAATAGTTAATAAGTTTCTTAAGCCATCCTTTAAATGATAAATACGTCTTTTTATATTAGTAATGTTAGTGTTTGTTTGAGATATTTCTAAATTTAAAATTTTGTTATGAAAATTTTGTTCGCTGGTCTTAAGTTTTCTTATTATTTTGTTGCATGTGAATAGTTTTGTTACCTGTGTGGTTGTGTGTTTTGCATGATTTGGTACAATGCCATAACTTCTACATGATAAAATGAATTTTAATCTGTTTTGTTGTTGCGTTAATTTCTTAATTTTATTACAGTACTCTTAAGTGTTTATTATATTTAAATGTTATGTGTTGGAAGTAGTTCTTCATATTGTTGTTTATAATTTGTAAGTTACCTTTTTAAATGTTAATCAGTTATTCTATTTCGGCTAGCTCTCCGATTTTGTAACAATCTTATATATTTATTTTTTGGCCAAGGCATTATGTCTGAAGTTTTCCTATATTTGTTTCCTATATAAGCTAATTGGGCCTAAATTGTTCTGTTGTAAATGAAAAACGCATTTAATTAATTTTTTTTTTCCGACGTTTCGTCAATTTTTTGTTGACTTCTTTAGGGGAATATCTATTTAAACATTTATTAATTAATTACATTATTATAAACATTTTTTTTATAATTTACTTACAATATGTGTATAAATTAAATTACAAAGAACATATTTTTTATTTTATTATTGAATATGAAATTTAAATTATCAAATATATAAATCAATTATCTAATTGCAACTCTGTAACTGGCGCTTATTTTGCCTGTGTCTTCTTTCATGTTCATGGTTTTTTTCTCTTTTGTTGCATTCGTAGACTCTCCACTGTATATCTTTTTTTTTCTGTTTTCTCTTTATCTAGAATTCGTATATTGTTTCTTTTGAGGAAAAATAAAAAAAACTCCATTTTGAAAAAAAGATAAAAAATGGGAGGAAATGAAAATGATACATGTGCCAAATATTGAAAAATCCTATTCTTGAGTTAAAAAATAATTTTTTTGATAGATATCCCACTCGCATCTAATTAAGCGATTATAAAGGCCTTAAAGGAAATTGTATAAGCTTTCTTTTGAGGAAAAAAGAACGCCCAAATTTAAAAAAGAAATTTTTAAAATTAAAAAAAAGTATTTTTGGAATGATTGAAGAATAGCTATCTAAAGTCCTTTGGGAAATTTTTTCTACGACCAATAAAGTTACACTCATTTTAAAAAACTCTGTATAACCAAATGTCCAACGTTGACCCCCTCTAACTCCGGCAGTTCTTGACTGATAGAGCTGAAAATTTGTGCCTGGCCTACTATCCAATAGTACTAACCTTGGTGAAAATTTCATCCAAATTGGGTCACTTGACGTGAAATTGCCCATATACAAGGTGGCTTAAAAGTAAACTTCCGATGTTTTTTGGCTGTAATTAAAAAACAATTAAAAACTTTGATTCTTCTTGTGGATTATTTTTATTTGGTCTTTTAATTTTTTTTTTACATCAAGTCGAGAATATGATGTCATGTAAATGACCGCCGCCACAGTTGATTGTCATTTGAGCCCTTTTTATGGCATTTTCCATCACTTTGGCCAAAACTTCCGGCGATAGGTCCTCACATTCTTGACGGATATTATCTTTACGAGCTTCAAAAGTCTGAGGCTTGTTGACATAAACCCGCGACTTCAAAAAGCCCCACAAAAAGAAGTCTGGAGGGGTCAAATCAGGCGATCTTGCTGGCCAGTGCAAATCGCCAAAACGGAAGATTAGGCGCCCAGGAAATGCATCCTTCAGCATATCGGTTGTGGCACGTGCAGTGTGTGCCGTTGCACCGTCCTGTTGGAACCACATGTTTTCCAATCCCAATTCATCAAGTTGCGGCAAAAAGAACTCGTTGATCATTGCTCTGTAGCGCTCACCATTCACAGTAACCGTTTGGCCCGCGACGTCTTCGAAGAAAAAAGGTCCAATGACTCCTCCAGCGAAAACAGCACACCATACAGTAACTTTGAGCGGGTGTAATGGCTCTTCGTGGGTTACACGCGGATTTTCAGTGCCCCAGAAGCGTAAATTTTGCTTATTTACGTACCCGCTAAGATGAAAATGGGCCTCATCACTTATGATTATTTTTGATGAAAAATCATCTTCCTCTTGGTGGTGATTAAGGATGGCTTGAGCGTATGTTAGACGCGATTGGCGGTCAGCAGCTAACCAAAATTCGCTGTAAAGACCGTCGACTGATACCCATTTGCGTGGCACGTCGTCTGGTCGATGTAGACGGCGCTTCCATGACATCCTCGGCTACAGCAATATTCTCTGCAGAACGGCTACTCCGGGGTCTGCCACACCTGGCAGCATCTCGTGTTGTGCCAGTCTCTTCGAGGCGAGCGGCTAAACGTCGCAGTGTTTCAGTAGGCGTTGGACGGCCAGGAAATCTGCGACGAAATTCACGTTGTGCCAAAGTCACCGACCGATTATTGGTCAAATAAATAGTCAGCAATATTCCGCATTCTGGAGCACTGTAGCGTAACATTGTTTATTAACGTGTATTTCACATGTGTTTACTACACAAATGTCAAAACAGAACTGACATTAGGAGCCAATCGCAAAATTTATAGCATTTTCTAATAGGAGGATTACTTTTGCGCCACCTTGTATATAAAAATTAAATGGCATCACGTGGAAACGGCTGCAGCGATTTGGCTTTTTTCTTATTCTATTCAAAATTTTCAGGAGATGGTTTGTAAAAAAAAAATTAAAAATTCGGAAATTTTAAGTTTTTAATATATTGTCTCCTTTTTACTTCTCATTTTTTTTAATAAGAGACATTTTTTGTAGAAACTTGAAGAACTGGACACCAAAGCCTCCTTTTCACTTCTTATTTTTTTAAGTATGAGACAATTTTATGAAAACTCAAAGAACTAAATTTTACTGCCTCATTTTCACTTCTCATTTTTCTTGAAAACTTGCAAACCGTAGATAAGCCAACATGTAACATTTTGAAGCAATCAGCGATGGCAAAAGTACTTCAAAACTGCAAAGTCATTATTTGGGATGAATGTATAATGGCTCACAAACGAGCATTAGAGGCACTTAACAGAACATTAAGAGACTTGCGAAATAATCAAGAAATATTTGGATGGATGATGGTTTTATTGGCCGGAGACTTTCGCCAAACGCTGCCAGTCATTCCAATATCTACACCTGCTGATGAAATTAACGCTTGCTTGAAGTCATCATCTGTATGGAAAAAAGTGAAAACTCTCAAATTAACAGAAAATATGCGAGTTGCTCTTCAAAATGATCAATCAAGGCACGTGTTTTCACTGACTCTACCACAGGCCAGATTTCATTTCCAATGGGCTTTTGTCAATTTACAACGTCTAAAGAAGAACTCATAGCAAAAGTGTTCCCAAATATTGCTCAAAATTACAATAATTACGATTGATTGAGCGAAAGAGCCATTTTAGCTGCAAAAAATAAGGACGTTGATGATAAATTTAAAAATCCAAAGCTTAATTAATGGCGAATTGAATTCGTATAAGTCAATTCATTCTATTACAGATCCTGGTGATATTGTTAACTATCCAGTTGAGTTTCTGAATTCATTGGACGTACTGCGGATGCCACCGCATGACTTGTAGCTTAAGGTATCAGTAATAGTTATGTTACGAAACCTGAATCAGCCAACACTATGCATGGTACTATGGTACTAGATTAGTTGTTAAAACGCTGATGCCAAACACTATTAAAGCATATATAATTATAGGAAAGTTTAAAGGTGAAGAAGTGGTTATCCCCAGGATACCTATGAAACCAAGTGATTTACAATTTTGTTTTTTAATTAATAATTGTTTCAATTGTTGTTGCATATAATAATAATCGAATTTTGAAGAAACTTTTTAAGCAATAAATTGATACAAATTTTTGTTATTTTTTCTTTTACTGAAATTTTTGTGTCTTAATTTTTAATTCTATATGAAATACAAATCATTAGTAAATACCGAGCAAAGCTAGTAATATATAAAAGTGAGAAAAATTAACTTTTTATCACATTTTCAAACACACGAAATTTAAATTATGTAGAATAGCTGAGATAATTAAATTGAAAAGGAATTTTATCATTACCTCTTATAATTCAACTGGATTTCGGCATTTTTATCTTGCTTAATTCAATAATATACGTTTAGAATATTGAAAAAGTTTTTGGCACAAAAAATCACCCTAAATGTAATTATTTTTATTTTTAAGGAAAAAAATTCTTTATTACGTACATTTTAATAGTCTTTATTCATAAATATAATTAAAAATTTAATTGGGATGTATAGAAAATATAAAAATGGCTTTATAAATCAGATCTAAATTTTTATTCGGTTTTATAAATAAGAATGAATGTATAATTAAAAGCAGTTATACATAAGATAAAACAAAACAATGTGGATTATGAAATTAAACTCCAGAAGGTGTATTTCGAAGCTTCAATTGTTGACGGGTTTTCTTTACTCGCCTAGGAGATTTAGGATTACGAGAACTGTTATATGTGCGTAATGCCTCAGATTTTGTGCCTAAATTTACTCCGTTGTCACAAATTAAAAGACGTTCATTTAAATTACGTCGTATTGTTAACTTATCATCGGGTATAATGGATTTAAAAAAATGCTTTTGAGGATATTGAGAAGAGTTGCCTCGTTGCTTTCGCCTTAGTGGACTAGCTGGGCTACTTAAATTCGTATTCTGAATACGTTTAGCGATTGGCGTACATATTAATGTGCTTTTTGATATATCAATCGCATTTTGATCTAATGTACTTTCGAAACATACTGAATCATTTAATGCATTTACATGACACTTTGAATGACGAACGCTATTTGATTTGTGTTGTTCTTGTTTAATAGATCGCCGTTCGTCATTGCTATTGTTTCCTAATCCATCAAATAATTTAGCTTTAGCCATAACCATGCCAGCATTTTCTGCTCTTAATCGAGCAATTGAAGCTCGACCACTGACTTCCTCAACGACTGGTGACGATATGGCGATACGGTTAACAAAAGGTAATTTACTCGTAGTTGATGGTTGTATTGCAGTCAAGGGAGTTTTAACATGGCAAATCTTTCTGGGTACTGATTTTGGTGGCAACATTGGAGTTTTTTCTACATCAAAGAGATTTTTACGACTAACAGGAGTCGCAACATGTTCAACATGCATTTGGTTTAAACAATCTTCATTTCCTTTGTAAATTGTGGCTTTTAACTGGGTATTGCTGAAAAATTTCTCACCAGGCAACCACTCTTCATTTGAATAATCGTTGCTTGAAGTGTTATCAAAAGATTTTTTAAAATTCGACTTTCTGGACGATGGTAAGGGTGAGAATTCGTTATATGAGTTATTGTGCAGATCGAGTTTGTTATTTTTAGCGTAAAATATAATCTTATTTACATGATTTGGTGAATTTTTTCCCCCTAATGACGAAATTGATTCTTTACATATTGGAGTACTGTTTGATGATCGAATATGCCAGCTTGAATTACGTGACACACGAACTTTATCTTGAGATCTTCGACGTATTGTGCCAATCTTTCGAGCACTTGGTGAACGTATAACACATTGATCAACACTCCGTCTTATATTTAAACCGCGACTAAGACGTTGTGCTAGTTGCTCAGTAGCAGGAGAAGATAAAGCTTCTGTTTCAACTACCACTCGTTCGTATTGTGTCTGAATACGTTCTACCACACTCATATCAACAAAATTAGGTGAATTTTTAAGTACCGATTGGCGAATTGTACCAAATTCATTTGATATATGATTTTCGATGGCTGCAACCCTTTCCTTTATTTCTTTATATTCATTTTTAGACATTTTTATACAATCATTATCGTAACCTGAATCATCGTCCGTTTTTCTCATACTGCAAGCATTTCTCGAAAGTTGGTAATTGCTTTCATCTACCTTCTTATCTTCAGCAGCTTCTGAATCAAATATATGATTGTTACTCTTATAATAATTATAATTATTATCGGGAGCATGTTTATTTTTAGTTTTTGACCACCCGGATCCAACAATGCTCCATCTCCGCTCCATAGATGTAACAACTGGGTTCAACGAAATGTTCTTGATGTGACGCCCACCACCCAAACTTAAACGAGATTTTTTCGGTTCTCTGAAAATATTAAAAATTATATACATATTTATTATAAAATTTAATTTTTCAATTGTTATCATTCATTCGATGAAAGATTCAGAGCTTTAACATAATTTCGCAAAATTACATCCATATTTTGATTTTTAAAAATTAAGAAAAAATTTTTGATAATTTTAGTTAGGCTCGAGTTCATTAAATTATTTTTACTGAAGTTAGCAATTACAACTTGAAAAATTTAAAAATTTTTGATAATTTTTCTTGACTGGGGATCGAACCTGGGTTGTTGAATTTACATATGTTTCGAGAAATCCCACTTTCTCTCATCAGAATTCTTTGCGTTCTACCACCTGCACCACTGCGGTGCCGGTCAGCCAACAGACAAACATCAATCCTTTAACCAGTGTTAGTTCTGGTAGTTCGAAGTTTTTGCTGTAATTATCATTCTTTATTAATTTTTATTCATAGTTGTTTTTTTCTTTTTTTCTTAAAAAAAAAAGAAATTAAATTTAATGAACTCGAGCCTAACTAAAATTATCAAAAAGTAAAAGTTAACAGTTCGATTATGAAATAATAATTATTCTATTAAGAAAAAATTTTAAAATATTTAAGCAAATACTAAAATACTAAGCAAATACTAAGCAAATACTAAAAATATACAAAGTATTAACCAATTTCATATATGCGCAAGCTTCACGATAGAAATTTTTTGCCATACAAAATATTTCCTGCAGCAACCAGAACACAAAATAAAAATGTTTGGTCTTCAAAAATATTGCGTGTGTACAATATAAAAAAATATTTTGCTACAAAAACACAAACCATGCAAAGAAATTGCAACTTGAAAACACACAGAGACAGCACGTGAAAAATATAAATTGCCATACGAATTGTGCGGAATTTTGAAAATGTTTAAAACGAAAATGTGCATAAAATGTTTTTCATTCAAACATATAATTGTAAAAAACAGGTAAATTTTTTTTTCTTTTTCGCAGTTAAGAGTAGACATTATGTAAATTGGAAAAAAAAAAAAAAATAACAACGTCCATTTTTGTTCATTTGTTGTTGTATTTTATTTATTTGCATCACAAATTGCAGGTCATAAAAGTTATTTGCATTTGGAAATCTCAGTTAACTTTGTTAGATTTTTAGTGTTTTTCTTAATTGTTCTTGGAAACCAGGCCATATAAATCAAAAACCTTTGTGACATACAGTGGGGAGCAGAGGTGAGTACATGTTTGTATTTTCTGCATTGTAAAGATCATAAAAATGGTAATGGAGCGATTTTTAAATTTCTTTTTCTATTTTAATTCTTATTTGGTTTTTAACATAATTCGTAATAAGAGAACTTAAAGCACAATAAAACAAGAGAGTAATTTAAATAACAACAAAACAACCTGTATGTACTCAGTTTTGCTCACACTTGTTCTCAACCAAATTATTGAAACATTTTTCTAATTTACCATTATTTGAAATTAAATTTTTAAATTTGTTGCTGCAATCTTTAGTTTTATCAGTATGAATTTTAGTTTTAAATCATATTTGAATAACTCCGTGTTCCAAAAACGTCGTTTTTTTAAATTGAAAAAGTAAAAGTTAATATTTTTTGAAGAATGAAGAAAACTATCGATAGCCGTGGAAAATTTGATAATAAATAAAACAAAAGATGGCTCCCCGTCACGTATGATAGCGAAAAAGCTTAATATAAGCCAATCAGTAGTTATTAGAGTGTTGATGACTGGAAACGCGTAATATGGTCAGATGAATCCAAGTTTAACCGATATCAATCTGACGGTAAAAAGTATTATTGGCGTCGACGGCGGGAGAGTATACAACGACACCATGTTAAACAGACTGTAACGCACGGCGGAGGCAACATCATGGTTTGGGGTTGCTTTACATGATGTCATGTTGGACCATTACAAAAAATTGATGGAATCATGAGAAAAGAAGACTATTTAAAAATATTGCAGACCCATCTTCCCGATTTTGTAGATCTGAGTGACAAACATAAACAAAACAGCTGGTTTGTTTTAAAACAAAATTGTTTGAAAAAATATATTGTAAGGAAAAATTAAAGAAAATGGATAATGAACATGGAAAAGTAAATATTTTTCAATTTTTAATAAATTAAATTATGTTTATTATTGCAGTTAGATTGGTCAAAAGAAGCAATTTTTGAAATTTATACACGTTAAAAAGACAGCTTTTGTTTACATTTATAGGTTATGTCATACGGAAAAACATAAGCAGGTGTGATAGCAAAAATTATGAATCGTATGTAAAATGGAAATTTTGACATACATACGGAATTACATATGGGTAAGAAAAGTGACAG
Organism: Bellardia bayeri; assembly: GCA_950370525.1. Lineage (NCBI taxonomy): Eukaryota > Metazoa > Arthropoda > Insecta > Diptera > Calliphoridae > Bellardia > Bellardia bayeri. The sequence goes on along the minus strand of OX493264.1, from coordinate 49,223,974 downwards.
TACATATGTAAAATACATCCCGTCTGATAGCACCTTAATCTAGATATCCTGAAAAGAAATATAATGCAAGTGCTGAAAAATTGGGGTTGTCAAGTGATTACTACTTTCAGCAGGACAATGCCCCCCCCCAAGCACACCGCAGAAGTTGTAAAGCTTTGGCTGCTGTCCTACAAAGACTTCATTCTCCACCACAATCGCCCGATATTAACCCAATAGAGCATTTATAGGCATTGTCGGAAAGAAATATTTCATCTGAGACCGCACACTTGGTTAATTCCATGCAAAACAGGCTAAAGCTGTGTTCACATTATGTGTATTTGTCATGTGGACTGTCACTTTTTCGCATGTCAAATTTGTACATATAGTCCTTCAAACAATATCATGTGTTATATCTCTGTGCGCAATACATATGACATTTTTGTATTTAGAACGAGTTCTATTTTCAAGTGACAAACCATCTGAGAACAGCTGTTTTTTATAATCAAAATTTTGTGGCGGCAAAAATTAATTGAAATTTTAATAAATATAATTTATACCTAATAGTAAAACAAAAATACAAAAAAAAATACACAAATTTATTATTGAAAATGTAGGGAAAACTTGAAAAAGAGTTAACAAAAGTAAGTACATATGTATGTATATGACATAACCAACATATGAACATGTAATTTATAAACCGTATGTAAAACTCAAATTTTAACATACACATGAAATCACATATGGGTAGAAAAGTGACATTCCACATGACAAATACACATAATGTGAACACAGCTTAAGATAGATTCTTCGACGCCGTGGCTATTCGACATGGTACTAAGTTTTATTTATTTTTTTAAAGTTTAAGTTTTTAGTGGTTTTTTATGAGCGTAGACTTTTGACATACCATTTTTTGATTTGAAATATATTTTTATTTGTTTTGTTATAAAAATATTATCAGCCCAATCATGAATAAAAATTCCGCGCGAGTTTTTTTTTCCTTTTACCATTTTTGCTATTCAAATTCAATGTTAAAAAAATAAAAAGCGAAAAAACCCCCGCGGATTTTTTATACATGATTGGGCTGTATATGAATTATTTGTGGCGAATTTCAACTTGATAGTGATGTTTATAAAAAATTTATACGGATTTATGTAAGTTATTTTCGGAAGTTGACTTTATATGGGTGCTATCTTTAAATATGGATCGATCGGCATGAAATTCATTACGACAATATATACTATATGTACTCGTATGTATATGTGGATTATTTGCGTTGAATTGACCTGTGAGAGTAAAGATTTCATTGATTCTATTGTTCTCAATATAGTGAGTTCAAATATAACTAATAAATTTATAAGGCTGTTATCTTTTAATAGATCTCAAAAATATAAAACTGAAATATTCCTTGCATATATTGAAAATTATCTTACAAGCCTAGCTCGAAATCCTTGTATATTTGTTGGAGACACCAGTATTGATTTTATAGATAATCCCTGAGCATGATGTAAATGATCTTTTTCGATGCTATGATTTCAGAAACTGTTATTCTCTTATTACTGGACCTAGTAGTGGAACTGTAATAGATAATGTTTTTTGTAATATTTCTTATTATTGTTTATTTGACCTTTCTTTTATTAAGATTTTGGTAATTATTAAGGTTTTTTCAATATTTCAATATTTCGCTACTCTTTGAGTAGCTTTCAGGATAAATTTTTTTTATAATTTTATAAATTTCAAAAATTATTTGTCATAGGAAAAAAGGATATGAAAACTTTAACACAACAAAATATTAAAACAATTTATAACAAGTAGAAAATATTACTAATTATACATAGTAATACATTATTGATAAGAAGAGGAAAGAATATAGTAATAGATTGGTATCAGAAACCAACAGCTTCACGAAGAATAATTAATTATTATTCTAAACATAGTACACATATTATTATTATTATTATTATTAATACAGCTAAAAATTTAATTGAAAGAATATTATCTATAAGTGGCAAGGAATTACATAAGAAGAACAATGAAAAGATAATGAATATATTAGAAGACAATAATTTCCCAGTTCAGCTAATTTATAAATTAATAAGATAATATAAGAACAAAAATAGAAACAATACAAGAAACACAATAGAACCGAAAATTTACAAATCAATAACTTATATTTCGGATATATCAGAACGATTGAGGAGATCAAAAATTTTCGATACTGATAAATATAGAATGGCTTACAAGACATATAACACATTAGATAAATTATTTAGTAAAACAAAAGATAAAATTACGGAAATTATAAAGAAAATTGTAATAAAGAATATATTGTAGGTACAACGAAAAATAAACTAAAAAACAGAATTGCTGGACATAAATCAGACCAAAGATATAGAGACAATATTACTTTACAAAAAAAAAACTGCATTATCTTCTCATTGTAGTAAATTAAATCACTATCCAAACTTTGAAAATGTATCAGTATTAAACACTGCAAATAACTACAAACGTCGTTATATGTTAGAGATGTTACAGATAATTAATGTACCTACAACTAAGAGAATCAACTACAAAGCAGATACTGAAAATGTAGCACAAATTTACAGACATTTAATACATAAAAAATAACACATCTTACTTATATTGTATAATTAGTAATATTTTCTACTTGTTATAAATTGTTTTAATATTTTAAAAATCTTTTTACTTTATTAATTCGGCTTGAGGTCTCTTTTATTAAAAATATAAATATATTTTTTAAATTTTTTTATATTTTATTCGTTTCCAATATTTCGAACAACTTTGTTGATCATCTTCAGGGAAGAAATATAATTTAATGTTTAATACAGTGTTTTCCGATGTTAATGTCTTAAGTTTCTTTTAATTTCTTTTAATGTTTTGTTTTGTTAAAGTTTTCATATCCTTTTTACCTATGACAAATATTTTTTTGTTTTTTGTAATATTGAAACAGAACTTAAATTCACATTAATACTAATATGTACTATGTTGAAATTCGACGTGAAATATCCTCATATGCATTAAACCACAAACTTTAGGAAGATCGGTCCATAATGTGTCATAGCTGCCATATAAGAACCATTTTCGAAAAACAAATAAACCCACAAAAATGTCTAATAAATATCGATATCGAACCAACTTTTATATAGATCAGTATTTTTTATTCCAGAAATTATACTAATATCGGTTATACGGCAATTATGCTACTGGGCAGTTCTATTCTGACGGGCGCAACATTTAGACACTTTAAACGTCTTTTACATTAGTAAGAAACACATTTTCAATTAAGTTATTTCTAGAAGGGGTAATATTTTTCTATATATGTACTATTGTTATCTATTTACAAGAATTTATATGAAGGTCAGCAGGCAGCCATATCTAGTACAGCCCAGTTAGGTCCAGGCTTTGGCCCTTTTGTATTGCGAATTTATATGAAACGACCAAATAGCCACGAGAGAGCTTTAAAGTGCATGACGGGTGCAACCAAATTGGCCAAGTTTCATAAGATCATACCACAAAAACATAAAACTCTGTTAATTTTTAAACTTTTATTGTATTATTCTTTTTTTTTTGTGAAAGATGAGATATCAGACGATGATTATCAAATCAAACATCGTAGAGAAATATAATCCAATAATAAGAAATTTGCTGTTGAAGCCATGGCGGGTGCAACATGAATGAATTTTCTGTTCGCGCCAAATCTATGAATCTCAATGCTTCGAAGTGCACAACAAATTTATATTTAAGCTTACGTCTAAAAAAATTTTATTATTATAAAATATAGACATTTTACTTTAAATTTGCATCAAAAAATGTATCAAATTGTGTGATTTGAAAATTGATGTTAAAAGTTGTCTAGAATAGAATCGCCCTATTGGATTTTGTAGCTGTCAGTCAATATTTGGCAATAGCTCCCGAATTAAGTCCACTTCCGACCATACCAACCAACCATACAACTCTTGTAAATAACGTTATTGAGATAAAATTCAACCAAAAGTAAGATTTAGAAACTATCAGTCCATAACTGGTCCATTTCTACTATGCCACCCATAAATCTTTTGTAAATGTTAGTATTGAGATTAAATTCAAACAAAAAAGCCTTACTTCAAGTAGTTTTTATTCGACCTTTTTATGTATAATAAATAAAAATGCTTTTGTTTCAAGCTCGAGGCCAGTATTGAAAATAAATTTTATTTTATTTTATTTTATTTGCCGATATTTTCAGTATTAATGCGCCGTCAAGTAAATTGTGTAAGCATATTACTAGTATTTTAAAAATGATTGGTGAAGAATCGAAATATAATGTGATGGACTCCGTGCAATTTAAAAATAAGATAAAAGAACTGACTATTGAAGACGATGAAAGATTGATTTCGTTTGATGTTGTAGCTTTGTTTTGAGGAAAAATGGGAAGAAATTGTAAAATACACAAATATTTCAAAATCATTATTTTTAAGAGTTATAAAATTTTGCATTAAGGACAACCGGTACTTTACATTTGATAACAAAATATACACCCAAAAAAAGGAACTACCTATGGGATCTCCAGCGTTTCCGATAATTGCAGATATAGTAATGGAAAAACTTTTAGACTCAATAATGGAAAATTTATCTCAGAAATCAAAAATATTGACAAAATATGTGGACGACATTTTTTGTATAGTAAGGGAAAGTGCAATCGAAGAGAAGTTGGCCAAATTAAATAGTTTTAACAATGGAATTAAATTCACGATCGAACTACAGCGCGATTCAAAGTTACCATATTTGGACATTATGATTATACGAGAAGGTAACATATTAAAAACAGATTGGTATCAAAAACCAACAGCGTCGGGAAAGATTATTAATTTCTTCTCTAAACATCCAAAGCGAATTATAATAAATACTGCTAACAATATGATACGGAGAGTGTTAAAATTTAGTGATGTGGAATTTCACAAACATAATAAGAAGAAAATCCAAAACATATTATCTGACAACAATTTTCCAAAAAAAACTGACATACAAACTGATTAAAGACTATGACAAGGACAAGACAGAGAGGACTAAATCAAGTGAGGAACCTAAAATATAGAAATCATTAACATATGTTCCTGAAATGTCCGAAAGAATTGAAAAATCTAAATTGTTTAATGGAGAAAACATTAAAATAGCGCACAAAATTGAACAAAATCTTGGTTTTCAGTAAAACCAAAGACAAAATTCCAAATATGGAAAAAGCAAATGTGGTATAACAGATCCCCTCTATAGGCAACAAAACTGTAACGTGTAAGAAGTGTATGTTGGAACAACTAAAAACAAATTGAAAACTAGAATTGTAGGACATAAATCAGATCAAAAACAACGGTTAAACGAATTTATTCAAAAACAGCATTAACAACCCACTGTGTTGAAAATAAACATTTGAGAAAGTACGAGTATTAGAGAGCGAACAAAATTATCAGCGACGATACATGCTACACATCATTAATATACCAAAAATGAATTTTAAGATTGATGTGGAGAACTGTTCCCAAAGCTACAATCATTTAATCAACAAGGGGAAGAGTGTAGGCAATATTTAGTTTTTAAGTTTAGTTGAACAACAGACGACGAAGAGAAATAAACAATAATTTTCCGTGGTCCATATAAATTACACTGTGCTAGTTGGAAAAAGTGACAAGCGGGGCACCTGGCGGGTTAACCTAATTCGGGTACGCTGAATCCAGTGGTGCTAACCGTTTTTTTAGGTTAGCTCTTGTTTTCGAAATATACCGTTATTTCGAAAATGGAAGAGGTTGCACAATATATATTCGCTAAACTCAAAAACGGTTTAGTTTATTGAATAAACTAAAAAAACCTAAATTCCGCAATGAAATTTAATTTAAGTAAGGTTAAACTTTTTCAAATATGCGCAGTCGTTGTAGAAACATAATTTTTTTTTTTACCAAAAAAAATAGTTTTTTAGCAAAATTTCGAAAATTTTGTTTTTTTAAACGGCATAAAAAATTGGAAAACGCAGCTGTGCTTCTAATTTTTTTTGCACGTATAGCAAACAAAGTTCCAAACAAAACAAGACATAAATAATTAAAATCTGTCTACAACTTTTGATTTTATTCACAAAATATGAAATATATAAAACCCAGACGAAACTTCAAGAATTAAAACACGGGTATTAAATTAATTTAATTAAATTAAATTTGCACTAAGGTTAGCACTATTCGATAGTAGGCCAGACACAAATTTTCAGCTCTATCAGTCCAGAACTGCCGGAGTTAGAGGGGGTCAAATTTGGACATTTTGGTCATACAGGGTTTTCTTAAAATGAGTGTAACTTTTCACCTATTGGTCCTAGCAAAAATTGTCCAAATGACTTTAGATAGCTATTTCTTCGATCACTCCAAAAAACAAAATTTTAATCTTTCTCAATTTGGGCCCTTTTTTCTCTCAAAAGAAAGCTTATACAATTTACTTTAAGGCCTTTATAGTCGCTTAATGGGATACGAGTGGGATATCTATCAAAATAATTATTTTTTAACTCAAGAATAGGATTTTTCAATATTTGACACATGTATCAAGAGCTAACCTAAATTTGCCAGGTGCCCTGCTTGTCACACTTGTAAGTTTACGTATTATTTAATTTTATAAATTGTTAAATTACACTCAAGATTATTATGAAAATCAGACAAACTCTGTAAATTACAGTAAGAATCACTAATTACATCAATTGTAAATGGTTAAAATTAGATAAAATTTCAAAATATTTAACATAAATTATGTTGGTCGTAAAATTGTCTTTCAAACAATATGTATATACACCGAATAAGGATCTACTAGTCCTATAACCAGCGTAGTTTCTGTATTTCTTATTACGTTTAGGCGGAGGGTATTAAAGATTCGGCACAGCGGGATTTAGCAGTCTAACTTGTTATACCCTTCACCATCATGAGAATGGTATATATAAGTTTGTCATTTCGTTTGTAATTTCCACAATATAATTTTCCGACCCTATAAAGTATATATATTCTGGATCCTTATAGATAGCGGAGTCGATTAAGCCATGTCCGTCTGTTGAAATCAGTTTTCTGAAGTCCTCAGATATCTTCGGGATCCAAATCTTCAATAATTTCGTCAGACATGCTTTCGAGAAGTTTGCTATTTAAAATCAGCAAAATCGGGTTAGGCCAACCAGAGTTATGAACCAATATGTGAGACAACCTCCATAAAAATTTGATATTTTTTGTCCATTTTATTGCAATATTTTGAAATATATTGCAGATAATACCATGCAATTTTGTTTCTATGATAAAAGAAGAAAGTGTGCGGAAAATAGTATGAATCGGTCCATGATTTCTCATAGCCCCCATACAAAAATATTCCCGAAATATTGCTCAATTATACATAAGTGCCTATAAAATTCAAAAATTCAGCAAAAATAAGTTTTATGCAAAAATAAATCGCAAAACGATTTTTTTTTAGTTCAGTCCATGTTTGAATAGCCCCCATATAAAGTCCACTGCCAAAATTCACTTAAATACGTATAAAACAGATATAAATAATGTTAAACGGCTAAAATTTGACATGAATAATCTTTATAGGCAAATAAATTGTTGTACTAAATTTTATGGTGGTCGGCCCAGAATTGGTCATAGCTCCCATACAAGGACCACATCTGAAAAAGACATTTATCCCTATATATATTGTATAAATATCGGTACCGACTCAAAACTTTGTGCAGATCATTCACATATATACAAAAATCATCCCACAAAATTTTGTGAATTTCGGTCTATTTTTAACCGTATGCCCCATATGAAGCCCTCTTCCGAAAATCACTTTAATACTCATAAATCTCTTATAAATAAGGGTACCAATCCAAAATTTTACACGGATCATTTACATACATGCCTAAATCAAACTGCTGGATTTTGAGAATATCGGGCCATATTTGACTATGTCCCCCATATAAGGTTTACTTCCGATATCCACGTTAATACTAATATTTAAGATATAAATATACCGTTATTATGTTGAAACTCGACGTGAAATATCCTCATATGCATAAAAATCACTGTTCCAAAATTTAAGATGATCGGCCCATAATTTGCCATAGCTGCCATATAAGAATCATTTCCAAAAAAAACAAATAAATTCGGGTCAAAAAATATTATTTTTGGATTTAACCCATATTCGGTCCATATTTTATAATCATGATATATATCGTTGGAAGGTACCTTTTATTTAATTTATTACAAATTATCAGACACCCAGTAGTTCCCGAGATATAGGCCTATATGTTTTCAACTTTACGGGTCAGCCCCCTCGAAAATAGGCGTAACCGCCAACAATTTTTTTTGCTGGCATCTCCTCTAAAGTTTTTGAAAGTCACTAAAACCGAATTGTTCCACTTTTTTCTAAATTATTATGAACATCAGACAAACTCTGTAAATTATGATAATAATTGGTAATTAAATCAATTAAAAATGGTGAAAATTAGACAAAATTTCAAAATATTTAACATAAATTATGTTGGTCGTAAAATTGTCTTTCAAACAATACATAAAATAATAATTAAATTTGCACTAAAACTGAATAGAAAACACAGAATAAGGATATTCTAGTGTAACCAGTGTAGTTTTTCTATTTCTTATTACGTTTAGGTGGAGGGTATTTAAGATTCGGCACTGCCGAATATTTTTTTCTGTTTTTTTTTATTGATTTTTTTCACACAGTTTATTTTTTGTATAACTTTAATTATTTAAAGAGGTAGCGTCCAATCGCTTATTTATTATTAAGATTTAAAGATAAATGTGTTGAAAGTATTATACGATGGCAACTCTAATTTTTGTTTTTCTCTTTTACTTTATTTTGTATGAACTAACCGTTATGATTTTTTTGTTTCCATTGCGTTTATCATTTTATTTAGTTAAGTTCTTAATAATACACTGAATGAGAAGAAAGACGTTTTTGGTGTCCGTGTTTTATTTTGTAAAGTTACCAAACTAAGAACAAATAATTAATAACAACAGGTTATGGGCCCAGATCCCATTATTGAAAATAGTGTGTTTGGTGTTACATAATAAATTTGAAGATGAGTTACTTATACCAGATTGAAAAGTTAGATGAGACTAACTATGACTGTTGGAGCGTCCAGATGAAAAGTATTCTGATACATTCTGAGTTATGGACTGTTGTTAATGGTACCTACATTTGAATTATAAAAGTTTATGTGATGCTAAGAAGATGGTTAGTGGTATCGATGGCGAAAATTTTAAAGATCAAGAGAAATGTATTACATGTATGAAGGCCAAGATATGTACACAACCATATCCGCATGCATCGGATAATAGAGCAGAAAATCTACTAGATTTAGTACATATGGATGTTTGTGGTCCTTTTGGGAAACAATCCATCTCAGGCTCGAGATATTTGATAACGTTTATAGATGATAAGTCTAGAAGGGTGTTTATTTATTTTTTGGCAACAAAGGATCAAGCTTTTGATAAATTTATTTTATTTAAGAATATGACGGAACGACAAACCGGCAGAAAGTTAAAGAAGATAAGAAGTGACAACGGTGGTGAGTTGATCAATAATAAATTTAATGCACTCCTAGAGGCCAATGGCATCGAACGTCAACTTACTGTACCATATAGTCCAGCCCAAAACGGTGTGGCCGAACGTTTTAACCGAACTTTGGTCGAGATGGCCAGAAATATGCTAATACATTCGAACATGAGTGAATTCCTATGGGCGGAGGCAATTGCAACGGCTGTTTATATTCGTAATCGGTCACCATCCGTTAGACATTTTAGAACCTTTGGGTGTCAAGCCGTGGCTCTCGACAAGACACAAGTTGGCAAGTTTAAGGCGAAACTTAAGGAATATCGCATGGTAGGCTATTCAATAACATCAAAGGCGTATAGACTATATGAGCCAAGTAAACGTGAAGTGGTCGCAAGGAGAGACGTGTTATTTAATGAAGAGAACCAGACTCCAAATGGGAATAAAAACGTTTCATTTGATTTGATAAATTTTACCGAATGTGGCTACATGGTGGCTGATAAATTGACGAAATGTTTAATGAAAAATAAACATTGTAAATTTGTGAATATGTTACCACTATATTAATTTATTATTAATTTTTTACTGTAAAGGCATAAATTTGATTTTTGGAAGGGTGTTGAAAGTATTACACGATGGCAACTCTAATTTATGTTTTTCTCTTTTACTTTATTTTGTATGAACTAACCGTTATGATTTTTTGTTTCCACTGCGTTTATCATTTTATTTAGTTAAGTTCTTAATAAACCACTGAATGAGAAAGACGTTTTTGGGGTCCGTGTTTTATTTTGTAAAGTTAACAAACTAAGTACAAATAATTAATAACAACAAAATGTACTTATTCATAAAAATTAAAGTAGACTTCAAATGTACTTTAAGAAAATTTTGTCTAAAAGCTTTATTTTTATGAATATTTAAAACTTTGAATAATTGAGGAGTATAATTATCCAGAGCTCAAAATAAAAATGCCCTCGGTAGAGTATTTATTATATGATCGAGCTTAACCGTCTTTTAAAAAGTCAAGTTCAGTTTCATTCTTCAACAACTCTTGAATAATTGTAGGGTGCTAAATAGTGACAAAATCTTCTGAAGATTAGTGACGTCTAATAAAAGGCAACAAATGTTTCTGCAGACATTATTTTATATAAATATGTATCCGAAGTCATAGTTGAAGAGGTGATAAAAGGGGTGCTCTTTGGAACACAACTGCAAATTACCGGCTAAACATTTTTATCGAATTTATCCATTTTTGTATATTTATATTTTGTGTCGTCATTTGTGTAGATTCTTTTATTAGAAAAGAAAAAACTTGAAACAGTTTCAACATCAAGATTATTGCTAAGATCGATATTTCATATTGCCAAATTTGTGACATCAATAATTGTTCCCTCGACTCACTCACATTAATTTATAAACAGAAATATTTTTAAATAAAAATAATGTTTGCATGAAGATTTCAAGTATAAATTTTTAACAAATTCACATAATAATTTCATAAGAAAATAAATAAAAATAAAACCGCAGCGAAAAATTGCAAATGTACACAAATAGTTAAAAAAAATAAAAATCAATCAAAAATAATTTGAAAACTCATTTGATTTAAATGCATAATATGTATTTTGAACTAGACCAGACGCAAAAACAAATTACAATAATTAACATGTATTTTATTGTCGCACGACTAAGATTTTTGAGGATTGCATTTTAGTCTATGTTCAAGGACATATTCTGTTCTATGTCCATGGGACTAAATAAATAACAAGTAATAACAGATTCATACTTACTTCGTTATAGGGGTATTTGGTAGAAATCCTCCACTGTTACTAGGAAGTAGAGCTAGTAAATCCTTTCTGTAATGATTAAAAAATTATATTCATAACAAATAATTGGAGAAGGAATTTTATTTGTGTGGTTACAATAAAATATATTTTTAAATAAACTATTTTCTTTTAATGAATTACATATGTAAGCTTAAGGACTTTTTTATAAAAAAGTATATATTTTCATAAATAATTTATTAAACTGTTTAAATAAGGTCAAATAAAATATTATAACTATAAACTCAAAAAACAGAAACCAACGTGTTGGATCGGTGGTCATCGAACTTGTTTAAATTTGGTTTCATCAACTTTAACTTACTGAACTGATGGCAAGGCAGAGAAAAAACAGAAGCAAAAAAAAACACAAGCAAACTTGTTTAAAGTTCTTTACTATCCTACTGTTATTTTAAAGGATTTGTTATGATTTAGCTACAATATTTTTAATTATTGTCAGCTTTTGCGATACATGATGAATGAAAATAGGAAAAAAAAAACAATTTAATATCGGGCAGGAAATGCTGCGTAAAGATATGTAAAAGATCTAAAAGACATTTTAAAGGTTTACGATTTTTTAAATTCCCTTTTGCAGACAAAATTTTAGAACAAATTTGGCGGGAAAAAAATAGTACACAAAAATTCTTTATATATGAGACCGTCATTTTGAAAGCTAATTCATTGGGATAAAAAAATGAAAGGCGGAAACCATTCTAGCTATAGATTTAGACGAAATTGAGGACGATGAAGATATTGAATTCCAGAATTTACTAACAAACGCTCACTGTGAAAATGTCGTCGAAATGTCCTTCTGTTCAAATTGTGAAAAAAACTGTCAAATCTATATAGAAAAAATATAACGATCTTTTAAGAAAAGACAAGAAAGTTTTAAATTCCAGAAAGAAAACCAGAACTGTCAGAAAAAGGTTAGGAAATTATGTTAAAGAATCTACTGATGCTCTCCAAAATATTAGCACGGAAAGCAAAACATTTTGTAAGCTTTTGGTTACTTCTCGACCAAAGGAATATTCTGAAGACGTAAAGAATTTAGCTCAAAATTTATATGACAATCCACATACAATTGTCTTAGAAATAAAAAGTTTTTTGTTTATATTGTTTTCCACACTTAACAAAATCTCTGAGAATTAGGTAGTTGAAATGTGACCTTAAAATACCGGATGGAACTGTAAGCATGTAAGTAATTTGTTACGATAACCCTAACAATAGTTACGAAGTCAACCATTTGGCAACTCTTTCTTTACTTGTATTCTCTTATTCTTTTCCAATTATAATAAATACGTTAGAACACAGTTAGCTTTCTTGATGTACACTCTAGTTTTCTAAGTGAATAAATATATTGAATTGCTGAAAACATAACAATTGTGGCGACGAGGATAGTGAATGAAAAAAATTCCACTCGAATTTTCCATTAATGAACACACGTAAAAATAAGTTATTGCAATGTCTGATGAGAAAATAGTGAAATTGCTCGCCGATCAACAAACGGCTATGGACAGACAAACAGAATTGCTGTTTCAACTTACTCAACTTTACGTTGCACAAGGTGCAATGACTACCAAGAATGAATCACTGGCGAATTCAATGACTGATTTCATGTATGAACCGGAAAGCGGCCTAGTTTTTGAATCGTGGTATAATCGATACAATCATGTATTTGACCGGGAAGCGGATACACTCGATGAGTCGAACAAGGTATCCTTGTTATGGAGGAAGATGTCGAACCAGGTGCATGAGCGTTTCAAAAACTACGTTTTGCCCAAACAACCGAAAGACATACCGCTCACGGAGACAACTGCAAAGTTAACCAAACTTTTCGTCAGAACGGAAACCGAAGTCAGCCAACGTTACAAGTGCCTCCAACTCACGAAATCTGACGCCGAGGATTTTAAGAAATACGCCAGCCGCGTTAACCTTCAATGCGAATTATTCAAACTAGGTCAATTTAATGTTGATCAATTCAAGTGCTTGATTTTTGTGTTGGGATTGAAATCCATCAGAAACAATGACATTCGCACTTGGCGACCTTAATCCGGCCCTAAAACTTGAAGTGGTGCGCGCTTCGGAGTTACCACTTAGGACAATAGTGACAGTGTGGATTCCCCCACCCGTAAGACCGGTGGAAAACATACTGGCAATATTGAAAAAGCAGAACGTTGATCCATTGGAAGGCTGTAACCTCGATGGTCTGTAAGAACAATAACAGGAGGGATTTTCGATTCGCAGTGGATCGTAAATCCCTAGAATAGCTGGATAAGGTGAAGGGGGTTGACAGCTTTGGCTTTGGCACTGTCAGGTTTCGGTACTCGAAACATGACACTATCAAAGAGGCTGCTAGTGGTGCAGATAAACCTGCATCATTGTGAAGCGGCCTCGACAGTGCTGGCAACCTTTATCACCAAATCCAAAACTGATGTGGCTCTAATCCAAGAACCTTGGTTAAATAAAAATAAGGTTTGGGGATAGCGGGGTACACGTTGTTTGTCCCGTCCACTGGTGACAAGGTGAGAACGTGTATCCTGGCAAAGAGAGAACTAAAGCTAAGAATTTCGCATTCTTTCAGGAGTGGTGACATCACCGTAATTAACAGAGAAACCAAGGGTGAGCGGACGCTGACACTGGCTTCGGTGTATATGCCGTATGATGTAGCAGAACCACCTGGAAATGAGGTGGTGGAGCGGCATATGCAAAATGGAGAAGTGATATCCTGGTCATGGGCTGTGATGCGAATGTGATGCCCACCACAGCCAGTGGGGTAGTGCGGTTATAATCAAAAGAGGTGAGTGCGTTTTTGATTTTATAACTGTCAATGATCTGGTTATTTGTAACAGGGGCAATATGCCCACGTTCAGGAATAGGGATAGGCAGACGGTTATAGACATTACATTGGCGAACCATAAGGATAATTTCGTTAGAGATTGGAGGGTATCCGCGGACTGTTCCTTTTCGAATCATAGCAGGATTACCTTCACTTTGGACTTCCAGTCAACTGCAGGGGTACCTTTCAAGAATCCTAGGCTGACGGATTGGGGAACCGTTCATGATAAGGTTCGCATGGGGATGGAACGGCCAATTTCATGTGGTCCGTTACCATCTAATTTGGAATACACGGTGAATAATTTCACTCGTTTACTCAAAGACAGCTATGAATCATCATGTCCTATAAAGTTTCCAGGTAGGCGCAAACAGCCTAGATGGTGGACCAAGGAACTTCAAGTTCAGAGGTCGACGGTTAGGAAATCTTTTAATAGGGCCGGACTACAGGGAGACTGGAACAAGGTGTGTTTCAATAAGTTAAGGGAGACCTGAAAAGAGCGAAGAGGATTTCATGGAGGAATTACTGTGAATCCATGGATGGCGTCAATGAGATGTCAAGGTTTCGGCGAATCTTATCCAATGACCCAAAGGACATAGGAACATGAACGGAGGCTGAGGACCAACCGTTCAACTTTTGTATACGAAAAGGCTCGTTGGGCTGAGCTCAATGAATTCTTCCGGCATTTCAACTGGAAACTTTGTTGCTTAGACAATAATGTCAATGCCATGGCGAATATGGTCGAAAATATAATTATGATGGGGATGAAAAAATTCATACCATCAAAGAAAATTTCGAATAAATCAAAACAAACATCTTGATTTAATCAGAAGTGCAAAATTGCAATCTGATCCAGAGAGGAAGCATTCAGAATTTGGCGAAATAATAAAAACGCCGAAACTGATTCGCTACGCAAACGAGCGAGGTCTTTGTGTGCCAAAGTGATGAGGCGTGAAAAATTTCTACACGAACAACGCCTCCGTGCAAAGGTTCTTACTGCTCCCCGGGGCAGTAAAAGCTTTTGGTCATTCGTTAAAAGAATAAAGGATAATGCTAGTTCTTCAATTCCTACTCTTTTAAAGAATAACCAACCATTCACATACCCGGTTGACAAAGCTAACCTTTTGACTGAATTATTTGCAAATAATTCAAACTTACCGGAAAGCAATCAACCACTGCCCGTGCTCGAAAGAGTATCAGTACCTATGCCAAATATATTCTTTCGAACGCGAGCAATTAAAAGGGTTTTAGCAGATCTTAACATAAATAAGTCTCCTGGGCCAGATGGTATACCAGCACTGGTCTTGAAGCAGTGTTCTTCGACGCTAGCTCGTCCATTAGCTAACCTTTTCAGCACCTTATACCGTGCCGGTGAATTTCCCATGTGTTGAAAGGTTGCTAATGTAACGCCAATTCCTAAAAAGGGAGAGGCTACAAACACTAAAAATTATCGCCCAATTGCAATCTGTTCTGCACTTTCCACAGTCATGGAAAGTATGGTAAATTACCATCTTGTGAAATATCTAGAGTCCAACAATTTACTTAGCGACCGCCAGTACGGCTTCCGTAGAGGACGCTCTACGGGTGACGTACTGGCCTTCCTATCGGAAAAATGGTGTCGTACTATACATCGTTTTGGCGAAAGTAAAGTGGTGGCTCTAGGTATTTTTAAGGCGTTCGACAGAGTCTGGCATGGTGCTCTCTTATCGAAACTCATTGCTTTTGGTGTCGGTGATAACTTCTCTCGATTTATATCGAGTTTCCTCAGAAATCGCACTATACGAGTTGTTATAGATGGAATCTCATCAGACGAGTTCAAGATTAATTCAGGGGTACCGCAGAGCTACGTTCTTTCTCCCACTTTATTTCTCATCTTTATAAATTACCTTCTTTGTCAAATTTCAAACCCTATCTACTCTTATGCAGATGATAGCAACATTTGCCATTCATACTCATTTAACCATAGACCAAACCCTTTGGAGATTGGGGAAATAAGACAAATTATGAATGATACGCTGAACCGAGATCTTGAAACATTCTCGGAATGGGGTTGTGCGAATAGAATCGATTTTAACGCACGTAAGACTCAGTATTGTTTATTAACGCATAAACGCACAGCAGATCATGTTGCGGTGTAAATATTAAGGAATCAGACGCTCTTGACGTTCTAGGCATGAGAATCCAGTGTGATGTCCGCTGGACCAAACACATTTTTCAAGTGTCGAAAGAAGCGCTCAAGTGCCTTGGTTTTTTAAAACGGTGTAGAAAATTCTTCACTCCATCTGATCTTCTTACTATTTACACCACCTATATTCGACCGAAAATGGAATACAATTCTCATATATGGGCCGGTGCTTCGAAGTCTATTTTGGAGTTACTCGACCGCGTACAGGAGAGGGCGAAGATGCTTATCGGTGGCAGTAGGGTATCCAACTCTATTGATTTATTGGAGCATCGTCGCAATGTGGGTTGTGTTCCACTGTTCTATCGATACTATAATGGTATGTGTTCTGCTGAAATCAATAAGCAATTTTGAAGAAAATTTCAATCGTGTAAATCTAGCTTAAGTCTTATACTTATAGTACAGGAACGCATTACGTTATAAACAATTTTATGATGAGCATAAACAAACTAGTTACAGAAAAACATATATTGATAACATCTTACGTGAAAAAGTTATATAAAAAATTTCTGAAACTATTAGCATTACTATTTATTTGTTGATTTCGTGGAAGATTGTTCCAAAGACGAGCGGCATGTACATAAAACTGCCATTCAGACACTAGGTATTGATGTCGAGGTATCATAATATTTCGATTTCGAGACGATTGGAAGAAACGTATTTTTTCAAATATATATTTGGGAGTTTGAGTATTTATTATTTTGTGCAAGAATACAAGAATACGAATACGCTATCAAGTGAAAGTCCGTAAAGTTTATTGAAAACAGCAGAAACATGATCAAACCTTCTCAATACATACACATATCTTATAATGTTGTTAAACAATATATTAAGCTTACTTTTACTACTTCAATCACAGCTTCTAAATAATTCGCACCCATAAATTAGAGAAGGAATCAGATACGTCTTGGCTAGTAAGGTTCTTATTCTTATTGGTGTAAAATATTGTGTAGACCAGAGAGCCCGTAACTTTATATATGTTTGACCAACCAGTGAGTTTATATGATCAGTCCATGTCAGATTGCTATTGAAAATTATACCGAGATTTTTCGCTGAATTAACAATTTTAATTTTTTCGCAATTTAAAACAATATTTTCTGGATTTAAGCTTCTTTTACATATCACAATGCATTTAGATTTGTGTGGATTCAAACAGAGTCCATTTGCACAAGCCCAGAGGTAAATTTTGTTCAAATTCTCATTTAGAGATGATATTCGTGAAACTATATTTTGAACAAAGCTACATAGAGTAAGTTGCTATGAGTATCAATATATTCCATAACTTTTTTGTACAAGAGCTTCTCTAAAACCTTCGATAGAAAACACAAGATAGCTATCGGTCTATATTCTCATTTCGATTTAAGTAATGGTATAATTTTTGCGTGTTTCCAGTTTAACGGATACGTACTTGACATTATAATAGTATTAAATAGATAAGAACATATGGTAGAATCAAGGGTAATCTAATAAACTTCGGGTATATGTCGTCAATTCCTACTGCATTTGATTTTATCAAAGAGCTTGTTGAAATAACGTCATATTGAGTAACGTACGAAAATTGGAAATGTTCACTAATTATTTCAGCATCTGTATTTGGCGAGCTTGAGGATAAATTAAAAAAGTGGGATTTACCTGTACTACAGGTATGGCAGTGAAAGTTCTGTGAAGCATGTTTGCATCCACATTACAATCTGTACGGTTGTTAGTATTACCAATTCCTATTTCGCGAATGGTATTCCAAGTTTGTTGAGAATTGATTGCTGAGTCAAACCGTTTGGAATAATATTCAGTTTTTGCCTGTTTAATATGTTTATTTATGTTTTTCTGTAATTTTAGTTCAGGAGTTTTAAATCTTTTCCACCTGGCATATGCTAAGTCCCTCAATTGTATTGCATTCTTAACAGAATTTGAAAATCATGGTTTTTGAGTATGTAATGTTTTTTTATATTTCATTTATATTTATATATTTGGTACTGTTAGATCGAAAAGATATTGAATATTGTGTTCCAGAAATGAAGATTGTTCATCAACGGTGTACATAAAATAGATATCATTCCAGGCAATATAGGAACAATATTCATATAAAATATTTCAATATAGATGCTTAAATTAACGATAACTGAAACACTGTTCAATGTGATGGATTTGAAAGTTATAAGTTAAGAATATTAGGTCATGTTTAGAAAAACACGGAGCAGATATTTGATCATACAGAATTATATTCGTAGTTTTGGACACAAAGAAAAGTCCAATCAGCGTGCTTGCTGTGGATGTATGGTGCGTTGGATTAATCATGTTGACTGGAAAAAGACCAAGCGATAACATATTATCTTAGAGCGTCGTCTCCACTAATACGTTTGAATTAAAATCACTAGTAATGACTATATCATTATACACTGTGGCGGGAGTTTCTAGTGTTGAATACAAAACAGTTAGTGGTATTCTCTTATTTGGCTTATAAACACAATCTACCAGCACCTTTTTGCAAATAAAAGATTTAAATAAATATAAACTCAAGCGCTTGCTCAGTTTTACTGTATGTCAAAGACGACTTGTTGCATATTTTGCAAGAAATGCTATTCTTAGTAAAAATGGCCACACCGCCACCATGACTTCCTCTATCATCTCTAAATACCTTGTACCCATTGGGACATATATTATTATCTGGGGTTGATGTTAACAGCCATGTTTCCAAAACACAAATAACATCAATACCAGAGTTCTCAAAAACAATTTTAAATTCATCCAATTTATTATTTAAACTTTGTGCATTTATGTGTACGATTTTAAAACCTCTTTTATAGTTAGCCAAAATTCTAACCATTTTCATTGTTAAATCTTTGGACCTTCCACGCTCATCACTGATAAAGTCCATAAAAGTGCATAATAATGTGTGTAATGCTAATAAAATCAGAAAATATATAATATAAAGATAATATTAAATTAAGAAATGAATTCATTGCAATTAAAGCAAAAATAACAAAGTATTGAAAAAGTAAAACTAAATTAAATGTTGAATTCAGATAAAATAATAAAGTCATGTATTGAAAAACTAAAATTAAATTAAATGTTGAAGTAAGATAAAATAATAGTCATGTAAATATTAAAGAAATTCAAAACAATTTTCAACACAATTAGTAAAGCAACAAACAAATATAGAGTCATTATCATAAGGACATTAAAAAACTTATGTACAGCGAAAAGACTGCCTCAATTGCTCTGGAAAAATAATTTTGTTGGCTTCATCATTCTCATGTTTCTTAATGTAGACAATTCCCCTTAGAGTATAAACTGTTTTCAATAGCATATCCTTTTTTAGTCCAATCGCTGTTTTAAATATACCATAATTGTGCGGGGTAAGGTTTTCATTGATGTAAAAACTCTTATCACTTTGGAAACCGGCATCGGACAATCGTAGCGCCGATTTAAATTTACGACGATGACCTGAAACAATTCTCAGAAAATAGTTTTCTCATACGGCGTGTTAAATTTTATTACAATGGGTGGATCAATAACACTTCCGTGGTTTTTGTAGTGTTTTACACGAAAAATAGATTTAATCACAGGCATAGTAGTGTTTAGAGAGTTGCATATATTTTCATAAATTTTATTTAAGTCTTCATTGTTAAAAGGTATGCCAGTTATACGTACATCAGACGCCACCATAGAATTTTCATGATTTAAACATTTACTGCCGTATTTATAAAAAATAAAGTATGCTTGAAGTGTGCTTTAAGACAAAATTTTCACACAAAATTTTCTTAAAGTACACTTGAAGTCTACTTTAATTTTTTATAAATACGGCAGTTAACTAATAGTGCCATCTTAACAACTGATTACCAAACAAATTTGATTGAAACACTAAAATCTAATAAAACAGTTAAAAAATAAAAATTAATAAAACAAATTACTTGAAATACGAGCCCAAACCAATTTATGGGACAAAGGGGGGTTATTTTGTATTTCGATTCAAAAGCAAACATTTTCATATTACAGTAACTCTCTCTTCACATTTAACTTGGTTTTCACTCTTTTTTTACACTATAAAGGTATCACAATGGACCATATGGGGTATCCGAGAGGATATGTACGGGGTTGCCCGCAACCCCGTATCTGAAAGATACGGCGGCTGTTTTCCCCATGAACAAACTTTAACTTTAAACAACAATGCAACACAATAACAACTTACATCAGTTAATTTTTACTAAAAATACATTTTACTGCGTGCTATTGTAATTTGGGCAGAAGATGACTTATATATATGTATTATTTTCTACTTACTTCTTTTTTAAACTGAATGTAGATGCAGTATCACCATGTTTTCTCTTCTTATTTTCTTTACGACAAGGAGTTGCCGCTGCGTAGTATATCTCCTTTTCTTTATTAATAATTTCATTCGATTTAGGGTTTTTTGAAATATTTACATTCTCATTAGGCGTATAGTCCAAATATTCCGAACTTCCCATTGCTGATCCAACTATTTTTCTCAGGCCGTTGAACATTTCTATAATAAAAAAAGAAATCATTAAGTTTAATTAAAAGTTGTCGATTAACAAAATTACGAGTTATCGAACCACTGCGCCTTTTCTTTTTATTTTTGGCAGATGCTGATTTTGTTCCATTATCATTGACTATATTTTCTGATGAATTTTTTTTCGATACCAGCTTGTTTGAAGATCCTTGCAGTTTGTATTCAATACTCCTTGGTATGGTCCCAATAGTATTAGCATTTTCTATCAGAATTTGAACAATTTTAACATGATTCTTAAATCGATGGCTATTAATATTTGGAAAAGGCATGATCGCGGGGGTAAAAATTATTGCTAAGTTTTCCACTGACATTTTATTAAGATGTTCACTAAGTGATATGGTATATAAAAATTGCATGAAAAACGATAGTGTGTTTATTGTTAGTGGCGGCAAAAGCAAACAGGCCAAAAGAATGGCTTTAACAAAATTTTCTCCAACTAGCAAACTTCGTAAAAGTGTTTCCTGTGTAGAAGTAGGAATAACAGGTTCGGGAAGCTCTCGAAAAAAATATTTGATAACATTTGCAACATCTATTACATGGTGCGATTTACCCAAGGCAACACCAGCTTCAAGGCTAATCTATTAACGAAAATTAAATTTAGTGTGAAAACCCGAACGTAGTATTTATTTAATTACCCGAATTTCCTTCTGACGTACGAAAGACCCAGCTTTTCTAAATATACCTTCTGTTTCGACTTGTTCCAGTATACGGTTACATGCCTCTGCCACAAATGTTGGTATTTGAACTACGCTTCCATTTGCAAGAATAACATCTGACAAATCCAAAAGGTGTAAATGTGTACGGAATATATTTTTTCTGTAGGATTTAATCTTAAATGCAGAAAAAAATTAATAATAGTAAAATACAAAGGAATGAAATAAATTTTACCTGCATTTTTTTCTTTTTTTCCTTCTGATATTTTACTCCAAATGTCTTTAGTTCATTAATAATAATAGCGGAAAATTCATCTTTGTTTGTAATGTCACTTATATTCATTTTTGACAATAATAACTTCTAATTCAAAACGGTTGCTTTTCCGCCAAATTAATTTTATACGACAACGCACATCTAATATCTATAATGTCCTCTAGAGTTACGAAAATATATGAAAATATGGGTACTTGGGTAATTGGTTTCTACAACGCTACGATCACACGATATGTTTTCATACAGTTTTATAAGGTCACACGATATGTATACCATGAATCTTGTGACAATTTCTAACATGTTGGTTGAATAGGTGAGAGGTGAACCAAATGAAACCTTCTTTGTATATGTAAAGGACATCTATAAGTATTATGAAATGTTTGACATTTATTACAAAACTCCTCTCCCGAATCGAAATACACAATACCATCTCTGTTGTTTCAGTTTAGGCGAAAACATAATAAAACACTGTTTAAAAAAAATATAAAACTAAAATACAACAAAGTTTTTAAATTTACATATCTTATTAAAGAAACAAAATTTTTGTGACTTCAAATATCAAATTTAGAATAATAAAATCACATATTCATATGTACATAGAGTGTGTACATAATTTTAAATACATATGAATGTACATTTGTAGCATGGAGAGAAATTATAATTTAATTTAATGAAAATTAAAAAAATGAACTTATGCCTAACTATATAAATATATCAAAATTTTAAATCCTAATGTATTAAAGTAAATGTGTTTTTCAAGTATTTGAGGCTTTATTATCTTAATTTTTTTACGTGTAAGCGCATGAGAAGAAATAAACAGTGGAAATCAACTACGAATTTGCGTATGTGAAGAAAAAAACAGTGTGCAAATCAACCGCAACAGCAAAATTTTTTTTATATACCACGTGCATGTATATATGTTCTTGTTGGAGTCACATAAAAAAATACACGTGCATGTAAAACCACAACAAAAAATGTAAACAAAAAACTACAAAAATATAGCAAAGTTTCGCTTATTACCAACAAGTCAATTATTAACGAATTTTAAAATTTTAAAGAACCACGGATAGAGAATCCACTCAGGAACCTAATTTTGTGGTGCCTATGTTATAAATTTTAGTATTTTTTCAAAAAATAAGGTTTCAAATTTAACATAAAATATCAAGTTTCATATGAATATTACCAGTTATTTTAGCGGCTTTTGAATTTTGAAAACGGATTTCAATAGTCTGTAACTAGGGGTATTGAAATTCAAAACTGTCACTTTCGAAAAATTAGGCGTTTATAGGGCATTCCATATTAAAGTAAAAAAAATTAAAAAAAGGTTGTTGCTCTGTAAAACTTTCAAATTGAGCGGTTTACGCATTTTGAAAGTGAATGGTAATATGGTGTTCACACATGCATTTTTAATTGAGTCAATTATTGGTTAATTAAAAAGTGTTCACATATACTCAATATGCTAATTTAATTAGCGTTTGACAGCAGCTGACAAAAAATAATACTTTTACAGTGCACTCGGGAAAACGTCAACGCATGTTTACGTCAACATCCCAAAACATCAACCCTTTTTTTTACATTACCTACTCTAAAATTTTATGAAATAAATAGAGAGAAGTCTCTCTTCCAAGTGTTGGAAAGAAAAAAAACAGCAGAAAAAAATAACAGATTAAATTAGTTCTAATATTATAATTTTCAGCCTAAAAATATTCCTTATTAATTTAAAAGCGAAACAACTGCGAATTTAGTTATTACTAGTCACAGGGTTGTATTTTTAATTTTAACAATTAAGAGAACAATTAACTATTAATGACGCAATTATCTTAATTGAAATTTTGTATGGATAGTTGAATTCAATTAGGCGTTAATTAAAAATAGCCCCAACTAGGGCTATTAAAATCCAGGAATGTCACTTTCGAGAAATTAGCCGATTATGGGGCATTCCATATTAAAATATTTTTTTTTTAAATTTGCAAAAAGGTTGTTGCTATGTAAAACTTTCAAATTGAGCGGTTTACGCATTTTGAAAGCGGATTTTAATAGCCCTAATCTAGGGCAATTAAAATCCAGGAATGTCACTTTCGAGAAATTAGCCGATTATGGGGCATTCCATATTAAAATAACTTTTTTTTAAATTTCCAAAAAGGTTGTTGCTCTGTAAAACTTTCAAATTGAGCGGTTTACGCATTTTGAAAGTGGATTTAAATAGCCCCCATCAAGGGCTTACTTGAAGCATATTTCCAAAATTTTGGTTCAAATTCATTTTTTTAAATTTTTTCTAAAATAGCTGTTGAGTGGTGGAGCATAGCACCACAACCTGCACGTCAAGCTCAATATATTTTTATTAGAACCGCAACCCCCACCTAATATAGTCCTCGTAAACCTAAAATGAAGAAAAATTTGTTAGATATAATATAAATGATTCTATATGATACATACTTATGTTCGTTCATATCCTAGACCTGAAAATAAAATAATAAATGTATTTAATAATAAATTATAATGTTTGTTTTCCTTTTGTTCTGTGACATATGAAACAATAGGATCATGATGAAATAACTCTACGAGGTAATGGCAATAGTACAACAATACAAAAGCAACAGAAACAACATGGTATTTTTGTTTTTGTTTTCATGTTTGTAATGTCAAAAACAACTGGTTATTGTTTACAAACATTTTTGCAGGAAAAATAAATACATACATACAATTTTTTTAATTTCAATATGAAAATAAAAATAATTTATAAATTTGTTAATTTATGAAACATTTAATTTATGGACAATTGTTTTTTTCACTTTTTTTGTATAACTTGATACGGTTGCTATTTTTTAACACAACTTGAGCATACATACATACATATGTATATAAAGTTTGACATAACGAACATGACTAAAAAAAAAACAGCTGGCGTTTCAACACCACCTAGTAGAGTTATTTCACCATGAATAGGAGAGAGTTGCCGGACGTTGTTGCGAATACTATTAAAAACACTGTGGGAAAATAATAGTAAGAGTTTTTCACGAATGAAAAACGTTAGTAGTACAAGTGAACGGTTAAATGTTTAGTTTCAAATACGAAAAAAAAACTAGAAAAGGATAGAACTATGCAAGGAACATAAAGGAGAGAACCATATAAAGTAGAAAAGTAAAAATATAGAGCATTGTCTGGAATAGATTATTTTTATTGGAAAAACAGGGTATAAACATGGAGAAATTAAATACCAGGTGACAGCATTGCTACAACAATTATAACAAGGCAAGAACAACAGGCATTTTTGTTTGTGTAATACTTTCGCTACTGTCAAAAACATATGGCATAAAATAAAGAAAACAAACATGGATAAAAACAGAAAACAATAGTGATTTAGTTTTTTTGTTTCTTTTATTTTCTCAAAAAATTTTTCTTTAAGTTACGCATAATATTTATTTAAATATACAAGTAATACGTAATTTTGCAAAGTAAAACATGCAAAATTCTTTATTTTCAAAATTAATGTATGTATAGTAGGGTGGCCCCGTTTGTATGGAGAAAAAATAAGGTATCGATGTTCCCGACTAATATGAAAATTTGATTTGATTGTATAACAACAACGCATTTTCCTGCATCAAAAAAATCACTTTAAAGACGAATCTTAATATTTATCTTACAAAAAAAACTAACATTTTTAGCAAAACAGCTCAAAAAACGAACACACTATTTAATATAATATAGTTTTTTAACACTTTTAAGCTATTTTACGCAGATAAAACGGCGGCAACAACTCAATTTTTCAAAAACAAAATAATTTTGTAACTTTTTTATATAAACGTTGACTATTTGTAAACAACTTTTTGACATTTTCAATTTCACCATGAATAGAGCAAAAAATAATCAGCTGGCGATATGCTGTCACCTGGTATATTTTCACCATGGGTATAAATACAAAATTTGCGCGGCCATCTTGAACATTTTAAAGGAAAAATTCCGGCTTAGTAACCAATATTTTGTGATACAAAAAATTATAAGAATGACTAGAATACAATTTAAATTACCAAGTACGTCAAGGATACAGAATAAAAAAAAGGTAAACGGAAGAAAATTTTAAATCCAGTTCTTGTGTGTTAGGTTTTGATTATATGTGTTTTAATAGAGGTCTGGAGTGACGAATGTTTTATCAACAAAAAGGGAAAAAGGGAAGCGTTTAATAAAATTGGCAATAAAGTCCTTGCGTTACAAGCAACCCAATTGGCCTCCGGCTAGAGCAAGGCGCGACGGAAGTTGGCGGTCAGGATCTATGCAATTGTAGGAACCAGAAGCCAGTGGTAACCTTCAGAAATAAGTTAAATAACTCCAGGTAACAAAAAAATAGTTAAGTACAATTGTTCATAACGGAGTAAAGTGAGAAAGGAAGGAAGGAACATACCCATTTAATTAAAAAGTTGAGGCTGAAATTATTTAAATATTCAAGAGCAGTTTCTATACGATTGTCAAACATATTTTGTCTTGGAGAATTGATTAGTTTAAGTAAATATTAACATTAAATTATAAGTTAGTTTTAAAAATAGACGTTAGTGTTATTTGTTTTTATATTTATTAAGTATAATCTTGTAGTTTTAGTATTGTGAGGAATTTCAAAAAATACCTGTTATTTTATTACAAGGCATTTTGCTCATCGCATCGCGTATTTAAAAATATTTATACAGGCGTATTTGTAGCTTGAGATACTACGTTTAGGAGAGCTCTTTTAGGCGTGAGTAATAAATTAGTTTTAATTTGTTTTACGTGAGACAATTTGTTCATTATTAATATATTTGGTGAGAAAGACCCTATTGTGATTTTTTTTAATATTTAAAATTTGTGTTCGGTATTTGTTGGGATGCCCAATATTTCTTTAATTTTGTTTGTATGTCTTCATTTTTGTATGTAATATTAAGGCTAGTTTTAAGCGAACAAATTATTAATAATTTTTTTTGTAAGTTAAGAAAAAAAGAAATGGAGGAGTAAAATTATGAAATGAATGGTTGATTGAAAGGAAATATATCTAATGGTGTCGCGAGTTGTGGGATCATTATAAAAGTTAAGTTAGTGGGACATTTTAATGACCGAGATAGGGATTGGGCGATTGAAGCATACGACCTTGCTTCGTAAGGTAGAGTGGTATGTTTTTTGTAGTAACAGTTTATATATTTGTTTGTTTGTGATCATGTTAAGAGCTAGTCGCCGATAATTTGCCCTAATGCTACCCAGGTCACGTAACATAGCTTGCAATTTTTCTGAATTGCGAACCATTGTATTTACTGTAAAAAATAATGTATTCAAATCAAAATATCGTAAAATTAAATTGATATTTATATGTAACAAAATATACAATTTTACAAAGCCGATGAAAATAAAAAAACACATTAAATTATCAAAAAACATATATTTATTATATACAATGCAAGTAAAGGTAAATTTTAATCCCTAGATACAAACCTTTTAAGTTAACTGAGTCATTTTAACTATTAACTAGTGACAATGTTAAAGCTTTAGAATCTGATACATAAAGTTACCACTGATATTTAAAATAAAAAACAGTCCGAAAAAATTAAAATAAAAATAACAGGATTTTAATAGCTCTAGATGGGGGCACTTTTAGTAAGCAAAATTTAAAAAAAAAATCATTTTAATATGCAATGCCCCATAATCGGCTAATTTCTTGAAAGTGATATTCCTGGATTTGAATAGCCCTAGTTGGGGGCTATTAATCCGACTATTAATAAAAAATTATTATATTTTGGTAATTCTTGTTATTGGTGAAAAAAAGTTTCCATTATACATTTAATTACGACTTTTTTTTTAACAAGTTAAGGTGTGTGTCCACGATCGTCAGATATTACAACGTTGTCAGAAAAATGTACAACAGTGTAAACTTAAAATTTTTCTCTTCCAACGTTGTAAGAAAAAGCATATTCAGTACATTGGAAGACAAAAATATTGTCACACATCTAACAATCGTGTAAACACCCAATTTTGGCATTGTCATTATTTTAAGACAATTGTCAAATACTTTTCATTGTCATATGTGCAAAGTTTATGCATCTGCCAATGGCAGCATTGTCATAGAAATTATTTCTAAATGCAACAAACAAGTGTGTATTAATAAAATTTTTGAAAAAAAATGGAAGAAAATTAAAGAATTAAAATAAAGTGTGCATTAATAAAATTTTTGAAAAAAGTGGAAGAAAATTAAAGAATTAAATTAAAGTGTGCATTAATAAAATTTTTCAAAAATGTGGAAGAAAATTGAAGAATTAAATTAAAGAAAATAAAAAATGGATAGCGACATATTTTTTGATGAATCCTGTTTAATAGAGCGCAGAAAAAATGGTTCCAATTGCTCTTTTTTGTTCCATGACAATATTTAAAATTTTTAAACACACACACAGAGCTGCGAAACGAATTTGACAATGCCACACAGCAATCTGACAACCGTGTGAACTGACAATTTCGGTTGACGGCTAAATTCATTGTATGACAATTGTGTGCAAATGAAATTGTTAGTTTTCTTACAGTCGTTTAAACTGACAATTTACCTTTTGCAAAAAAATTTTCAATGTCACTACATTGCTAGCACATTGGTAGATATGACAACGTTGTAATATCTGACGACCGTGGATACATAGCTTTAAGCTGTGTTCACATTATATGTATGTATTTGTCATGTGGAATGCCACTTTTTTACCCATATGTGATTTCATGTGTATGTTAAAATTTGAGTTATATAGTTGTCATTTTCGAAAAATTAGCCGTTTACATTTCGATAAACAAATAGACAAATATCCTACGAATCGGGCTATGTAGTTGTCATTTTCGAAAAATTAGCCGTTTACAGGGTTTCACTGTGATGTTGTAAAAATTAACATTATATAGTTTGTTCATTCCTAAAACCGACAAATTTCGTTGTGCCAAAATTAAACTATACTATTTCGATAGACAAATATCCTACGAATTGGGCTTTTTAGTTGTCATTTTCGAAAAATTAGCCGTTTACAGGGTATTCACTGTAAAGTTGTAAAAATTAACATAATGCATTATATAGTTTGTTCATTCCTAAAACCGACAAACTTCATTGCGCCAAAATTAAACTATACTATTTCGATAGACGAATATCCTACGAATCGGACTATATAGTTGTATTTTCGAAAAATTAGTCGTTTACAGGGTATTCACTGTGAAGTTGTAAAAATTAACATAATGCATTATATAGTTTGTTCATTCCTAAAACCGATAAATTTCGTTGTGCCAAAATTAAACTATACTATTTCGATAGACAAATATCCTACGAATCGGGCTATATAGTTGTCATTTTCGAAAAATTAGCCGTTTACAGGGTATTCACTGTGAAGTTGTAAAAACTATATAATGCATTTTTGACATTCGAATTGTACAAAAAAGTACTTTTGCCCATGGTGAAATTATATTTCATTTCACCATGCTTTTGCCATCCCTGATTTGCAGCAAAATTTTTGTATGAGGTTAAAGTTATTTTTCCTGAATAAGGCAGTCATTTTATTATTATTATTATGACTTTGCACTAATCTATTTTATTTTTGTTCAAGTACTTGAGTGTTACCATAAATATTGATAACACGAATGTATAAGTTTATTAAGAGAGATAAGCGAACTTCGAGTAAGTTAAAAAGAAATAAAACGAGTTAACAGAAAACATTTGTAAATGATTGGTTTATACCAATTTCTTTTTAGTGCATACAATGAAGGATACAACTGATATATTATTAAAACTGCGCAAGTTGATGCAAAAACCGACTTCAAATCCGGAATTATCGTTAGCTGCTTACATTGTTCCATCAGATGATGTACATCAGAGTGAGTATATTTGTGAACATGATGAGCGTAGGGCATTTGTTTCTGGGTTCGATGGCTCCGCCGGTACAGCTGTTATAACGATGGACAAAGCTTTGCTTTGGACAGATGGTAGATACTATCAGCAAGCTTTGAAACAATTGGATAACAATTGGAGTCTAATGAAGGATGGTTTACCTATGACACCAAGCATAGGGAGCTGGTTGTCTAAGAATATACCTAAAGGGAGTGCTGTAGGTGTGGATCCTAGGCTATATTCCTACCGTGTTTGGAAGCCCATTGAGAAAAATTTATTGTCATCAGGTGACGAAATTGAATATTAATCTACATATGTATATCTTATTTTAAAATATTCATTTTTAATTTTATTAGAGTGCTTACTAATACCTGTTGAAGAAAATCTTGTAGACCTTGTTTGGGGAAAAGATCAACCAAATCTGACTTCAAACCCCATAGTAACATTGGACCTAAAGTTTTCTGGTGAGACTATTGCAGATAAATGGGAAAAAGTAAAAACTCAAATGGATGAAAAGAATTGTGAAGCATTAGTAGTGAGTGCATTGGATGAAATAGCATGTACGTATAAATAATTTTTGTTAAAATAATAATCTTGAAATGTATTTGTTTTCTAATGAACGTTTTTAAAGCCATATACAATTTTGTGCTTATCTAAATAGATTCATACATACAGTTAGGGACTTAAGTTTCGTTCATACCCAAAATTACATATTTTCGTTAATTAAAGAGTACCAGCAAAAATTAAATCAAAAAATTCAATTTTATTTTCTACACGAATAATCAGTAAATAAAACTCGTTTCCAAAAATCAATGCCTTTCTTTGAATGTGTTTTTGCAAATTCGAGGAGAAGTCTTCAATTATTTACAGATATCAAGGGTTTTCTGCGGGAATTCGGCTGGCATACCCTATCCCGTAATGCTCTTTGAATAGTTCTTGAATGGATTTTTTATCCGTAAAATTTTCGATTCTTTTCGGCGCTGAAATGTTAGGTTTTTTTGCTTCGTCTCTTAAAATAAGACTGATATCTCGCCTGGGAAGTTTCTTTGGGCGTGCTGATCTTGGCTTATTTTCTATAGAGCCAGTTTTTTTAAACTTTTTTTATAATGCTCTGAACTGCAGCAAAAGGTTTGTTAAAAAAGTTTACTGATTGAGCAGTAAGATTTTCTTGTTTTGTGTTCTTGAACAACGATTGTTTTTTATGTGCTATGTGAGACTACATTAGTCGAATTTCTGAAATAATTTTGGAATTTGAATAAATCGAATTTGAAAAAAATGTATTTTTGGAAAAATTTACTTTTAGGATGAAATTCTCTAGAAGAATTTGGACAAATATCGAGTTGCACACGTATCCCACTATATATTTCAGAAATTCGACTAATGTAGTATCATTTAGGACCCTTTGGACTACCCTTTCTATATAGTGGGATACGTGTGCAACTCGATATTTGTCCAAATTCTTCTAGAGAATTTCATCCTAAAAGTTAATTTTTTCAAAAATACATTTTTTTCAAATTCGATTTATTCAAATTCCAAAATTATTTCAGAAATTCGACTAATGTAGTCTCATTTAGGACCCTTTGGACTACCCTTTCTAAATAGTGGGATACGTGTGCAACTCGATATTTGTCCAAATTCTTCTAGAAAATTTCATTCTAAAAGTTAATTTTTCCAAAAATACATTTCTTTCAAATTCGATTTATTCAAATTCCAAAATTATTTCAGAAATTCGACTAATGTAGTCTCATTTAGGACCCTATGGACTACCCTTTCTATATAGTGGGATACGTGTGCAACTCTATATTTGTCCAAATTCTTCTAGAGAATTTCATCCTAAAAGTTAATTTTTCTAAAAATACATTTTTTTCAAATTCGATTTATTCAAATTCCAAAATTATTTCAGAAATTCGACTAATGTAGTCTCATTTAGGACCCTTTGGACTACCCTTTCTATATAGTGGGATACGTGTGCAACTCGATATTTGTCCAAATTCTTCTAGAGAATTTCATCCTAAAAGTTAATTTTTCCAAAAATACATTTTTTTCAAATTCGATTTATTCAAATTCCAAAATTATTTCAGAAATTCGACTAATGTAGTCTCATTTAGGACCCTTTGGACTACCCTTTCTATATAGTGGGATACGTGTGCAACTCGATATTTGTCCAAATTCTTCTAGAGAATTTCATCCTAAAAGTTAATTTTTTCAAAAATACATTTTTTTCAAATTCGATTTATTCAAATTCCAAAATTATTTCAGAAATTCGACTAATGTAGTCTCATTTAGGACCCTTTGGACTACCCTTTCTAAATAGTGGGATACGTGTGCAACTCGATATTTGTCCAAATTCTTCTAGAAAATTTCATTCTAAAAGTTAATTTTTCCAAAAATACATTTCTTTCAAATTCGATTTATTCAAATTCCAAAATTATTTCAGAAATTCGACTAATGTAGTCTCATTTAGGACCCTATGGACTACCCTTTCTATATAGTGGGATACGTGTGCAACTCTATATTTGTCCAAATTCTTCTAGAGAATTTCATCCTAAAAGTTAATTTTTCTAAAAATACATTTTTTTCAAATTCGATTTATTCAAATTCCAAAATTATTTCAGAAATTCGACTAATGTAGTCTCATTTAGGACCCTTTGGACTACCCTTTCTATATAGTGGGATACGTGTGCAACTCGATATTTGTCCAAATTCTTCTAGAGAATTTCATCCTAAAAGTTAATTTTTCCAAAAATACATTTTTTTCAAATTCGATTTATTCAAATTCCAAAATTATTTCAGAAATTCGACTAATGTAGTCTCATTTAGGACCCTTTGGACTACCCTTTCTATATAGTGGGATACCTGTGCAACTCGATATTTGTCCAAATTCTTCTAGAGAATTTCATCCTAAAAGTTAATTTTTTCAAAAATACATTTTTTTCAAATTCGATTTATTCAAATTCCAAAATTATTTCAGAAATTCGACTAATGTAGTCTCATTTAGGACCCTTTGGACTACCCTTTCTATATAGTGGGATACGTGTGCAACTCGATATTTGTCCAAATTCTTCTAGAGAATTTCATCCTAAAAGTTAATTTTTCCAAAAATACATTTTTTTCAAATTCGATTTATTCAAATTCCAAAATTATTTCAGAAATTCGACTAATGTAGTCTCATTTAGGAGCCTTTGGACTACCCTTTCTATATAGTGGGATACGTGTGCAACTCGATATTTGTCCAAATTCTTCTAGAGAATTTCATCCTAAAAGTTAATTTTTCCAAAAATACATTTTTTTCAAATTCGATTTATTCAAATTCCAAAATTATTTCAGAAATTCGACTAATGTAGTCTCATTTAGGACCCTTTGGACTACCCTTTCTATATAGTGGGATACGTGTGCAACTCGATATTTGTCCAAATTCTTCTAGAGAATTTCATCCTAAAAGTTAATTTTTCCAAAAATACATTTTTTTCAAATTCGATTTATTCAAATTCCAAAATTATTTCAGAAATTCGACTAATGTAGTCTCATTTAGGACCCTTTGGACTACCCTTTCTATATAGTGGGATACGTGTGCAACTCGATATTTGTCCAAATTCTTCTAGAGAATTTCATCCTAAAAGTTAATTTTTTCAAAAATACATTTTTTTCAAATTCGATTTATTCAAATTCCAAAATTATTTCAGAAATTCGACTAATGTAGTCTAGGTGAAACAGACGGTAATTGGCTGGGGGTAGTTTTTAGTTCGTGCTCAGCTTTGATACTTTTAGCATGTTTAACTCTACTGGTTGTGGCAGAATTCAGTCACTACAATGTTTAGAAAATTCATACAGTTTAGCAAAACAATATTTGTTTGTTCTCCTGTTTTTCCACTGGCGATTTTTTGGATTAATTCTATAGCTACTTAAACTCAACTGCTACATACTACCACTACTACATAAACTCCTATCTTAACTGCTGCTTTCAAGTCATAAAAAATAAAACTCGAAGTTGTGTGAAGCACTAGCTGTGGTTGGTATTTTTAAGCTTCTACTTCATTTATAATTTATTATACCCTTCACCGTCATGAGAAGGGTATATATAAGTTAGTCATTCCGTTTATAATTTCCACAATATAATTTTCCGACCCTATAAAGTATATATACATTCTGGATCCTTATAGATAGCGGAGTCGATTAAGCCATGTCCGTCTGTCTGTCTGTCTGGATGTTGAAATCAGTTTTTTGAAGTCCCCAGATATCTTCGGGATCCAAATCTTCAATAATTCTGTCACACATGCTTTCGAGAAGTTTGCTATTTAAAATCAGCAAAAGCGGTTTAGGCCAACCAGAGGTTTGGACCAATATGTGAGACAACCTCCATAAAAATTTGATATTTTTTGTCCATTTTATTGAAATGAAATTTTGTATACGTTGTTTTTATGATAAAAGAAGAAAGTGTGCGGAAAATAGTATGAATCAGTCCATGATTTCTCATAGCCCCCATACAAAAATCTTTTCGAAATATTGCTCAATTATACATAAATGCCTATAAAATTGGAATATCAAGTCAAAACAGATATAAATAATGTTAAACGGCTAAAATTGAACATAAATAATCTTTATAGGCAAATAAATTGTTGTACTAAATTTTATGGTGGTCGGCCCAGAATTGGTCATAGCTCCCATACAACGTCCACATCTGAAAAATACATTTATCCCTATATATATTGTATAAATATCGGTACCGACTCAAAACTTTGCACAGATCGTTTACATATATACAAAAATCTTCCCACAAAATTTTGTGAATTTCGGTCTATTTTTAACCGTATACCCCATATTAAGCCTTCTTCCAAAAATCACTTTAATACTCATAAATCTCTGATAAATAAGGGTACCAATCCAAAATTTTACACGGACCATTTACATACATGCCTAAATCAAACTGCTGGATTTTGAGAATATCGGTCCATATTTGACTATGTCCACTTCCGAAGTCCACGTTAATACTAATATATATCTTAAATATACCGTTATTATGTTGAAATTCGACGTGAAATATCCTCATATGCATGAAAATAACTGTTCAAAAATTTAAGAAGATCGGCCCATAAATTGTCATATCTGCCATATAAGAACCATTTCCAAAAAAACAAATAAATTCGGGTCAAAAAATATGCTTTTCGGATGTAACCCATATTCGGTCCATATTTTATAATCATGATATATATCGTTGGAAAGGTATTTTTAATACCTTTTATTTAATGTATTACAAATTATCAGACACCCAGTAGTTCCCGAGATATAGGCCTATATATTTTCAACTTTACGGGTCCGCCTCTCGAAAATAGGCATGACCGCCAACAAATTTTTTTGCTGGCATCTCCTCTAAAAGCCCTATTTGATGAAGTTTTTTTTTTTGAGCAAAGTCACTTAAACCGAATTGTTCCCCTTTTTTATACTCTGTTAAATTACACTCAAGATTATTATGAACATCAGACAAACTCTGTAAATTATGATAAGAATTGATAATTAAATCAATTAAAAATGGTGAAAATTAGACAAAATTACAAAATATTTAACATAATTTATGTTGGTCGTAAAATTGTCTTTCAAACAATATATAAAATAATAATTAAATTTGCACTAAGACTGAATAGAAAACACAGAATAAGGATATACTAGTCCTATTACCAGTGTAGTTTTATATTTCTTATTACGTTTAGGTGGAGGGTATTTAAGATTCGGCACAGCCGAATATAGAACTCTTACTTGTTTTTTTTAATACATACTGCTCTAACTGCAGTTTTAATTTTTTTGAGTAGCATTAGTGTTAGTAAAAATAATACAACAAAAAAGACAAATATTAAAAATACCCCTTTTTTTAAATCAAAATGACTTTTTATGGAATGGGATTTTTAAAATTTTTGGGTTTATCACTACCATAGGTGAGGAGGCAGCCATATTCAGTGCATCTCACTTAGGTCCATTCGTTGGTCCTACCATAGGATAGGATAGGAAGGGTTGTACACCATGTGCACTTCCACTCGGAGACCCTGTGGTCCATTGTGATACCCTTCAGTAGAAAAAAGAGTAGAAAGATAGAGAGATACATTTGAAATGAAAGAAGAACCAAAACCGCTTGAATAGGGGAGAAAGAAGGCAAGAAAGACATATCCCCTTACGGATTTGGAGTCGCCGTAGAATGTCCCTTAAATAGCCACCCTATTCCCCTAATGAAACCCAGAATGTTACTCGGTTTGCAGCCAGCAACATTACTGAGTTCGTCCAGGAATCTATTTCCTAGCCACTTAAGTCTATGACCCTGTAACCTAGGACAGTTGCACATGATGTGCTCTATTGTCTCTGGCTCCTCTGCGTCCCCACACACCCTACAGAAGTCGTGTGTGTTATTATCTCTTTTGCCTCTGAGGCCCCAATCGAACAATGACCTACCAGAATCCTGAGACTATACCTGTGCAATTCCATCAGCGTTTCGGTCGCGTTTGCATTTAGTTTTGGCCATAAGGCCCTGGACACTATGCAATCCGACCTACTACCCCAGGATTGGTCTGCACAGTCACGGAATCTTTGTAGAAGTGACATATTGGTGGTTTGACCCCTCTTTCTCTAGTATCATGGTCCAAACCAGAACTAAGTCTAGCCAGTTCATCTGCCACCTCATTTCCCTGCACGTCACAGTGCCCTGGTACCCAACACAATCTCACTTGGTAGAGTACCAATAGCTCTTCTAGAGCTCTCCTACAGTCCTGCACTAGGTTGGAGTGTGTCTGATTACGCTCCAGAGCCTTAAGTGCCGCCTGACTGTCCACGTATATGGTCACTGAAGACCCCCTCTCGACGTGTGCCCCTATCAGCTCCGTGGCTTTCCAGTTCGCATAGATCTCCACCTGGAACACGCTGCACTCGTTGGGGAGACTATAAGAGCGCTTGATATCATTGTCGACCAAATAAACCCCGACCCCTGTACTAGAGTCCATTTTGGACTCGTCAGTGAAAACTGCGCACCCCTCGAACAGTTGATCGGATCCAGCCCTGTCAACCCTACTGGGGAACTCTACTGAGGGTGATACACCGAAGTAGTAGGTCGCGACCTTATAGTCAGAGATTCCAGATGGATCCATGTCCTGACCCCTAAGGCCTACCTTATACAATATCCTAGTATGACCAACCCGAAGGGGTTTTGCCAAAGAAGACTCTGATAGCCTAAGTAGATTCCTTGCTGCCACACTTTCCACATAATGCTCTATGGGTAGTGGGTTTAGTATTATATCCAAAGCCGCCTGCGGGGTACTGCCTAAGGCACCTGTGATACCCAGACAAGCACACATTTGGGCTTTATTAAGTATAATCCTATAACTACGTTTCCTCATTGCCTCCCACCACACTGTGCAACCGTAAGTTATAATAGGTCTAACAACAGACGTGTAGATCCATTTAATCATGCCTGGTCGCAAGCCCCAATTTCTACCTATTGAGTTCCTGCATGCATAGTAGGCATTGAGGCCCTTCCTTAACCTCTACTGCGTATTTAACTTCCATGACAGTTTCCTTTCAAGGAACGTACCTAAATATTTGGCGCCTCCTGATAAGCTCAGTTCCACACCATCCAATTTCGGTAATTTGAAGCTATCCACCTTATACTTCCTGGTGAATAACACTAATTCCGTCTTTGATGGGATTACACCCAACCCTACCATAATTACTGAAAGATTTGTGTACGTATGTACAAGTGAATGTCTACATTTGGTTGCGTGGAAAATATAATTATGTTTTTATTACATGGACTTTGTCTTTAGTATTTACAATTTTAAGAAAATTAAGTGATTTTTTTAAAGAAATCTTATATTTTAAAATAAATTTATACAAATCAAGATATTAATCGCTTATAACGAATAAAAAATAGCTAAGTTATATGACATTTCCTAGTTGTTGTTGTAACAACAGTAATTGCTGAGTTGACAGCCCTTGACCGAGTGTTCTCGGGTCATTCCGGTGCTAAGAACCGGCTGTCGTAGGCTCTGCACTGGTAATTGTATCAATTTAAATACTTTTAATCGATTTATATTAAATATTCATCAATTTGTTCCACAATTTAACAAATTTACTTTATTATTCTTCTTTTTAGGGTTTCTAAATTTACGAGGTTCTGATATAAGTTACAATCCTGTATTTTTTGCATATTTGATAATAACAAAATCTAAATTACTGTTTTTTGTTGATGTTACTAAATTACCCAATAATTTCCAAGAACATGAAAAAATCAATGGAATTGAAATTACAATACATTCATACCAATCAATTGGAGCACAGTTAATTGAGATTGTAAGTTTTTGTTTATTTTCTTCATGTGAATTATTTTATAATTTTATTTCATATTTTTATGTATTCTAAAGTATAACAGCCTTATGCAAAAAAAAACTTTAAACAGGCTGGTAAACCTCTGTTAAGCAAAATGTTTAAAAAAAATGGATACATGGATATATTTTTACAATTACAATTTTTTTAATGAAGATAGTTTAAATTGTTTAAATTTTTACTTAAAAAGGTTAAGTCGGTTTTAGTGACAGTTTTCAAATCACTTCCAAAATTGTATCGCTAATATAGTTTTAAATTCTTAGTAAAATAAAAAAAAGAGTGGTCGGGACTCTAAAGTTTGTAATATGTTCAGCTATGTCTTTAAACTGTATATCTTTCTTAGACGACATATATATTAAATGATAGGTATTTTAAAGGCCTTTCCATGCCCTTCTTATATGAACCATCTAGAGGTGAATTTCGGGAAAATTATTTTTTTTAACCGATATTTTTTTTTAAAGTTTAAAAAATCAAGGAAAGTGCAAAATTTTAAAGTCAAGAAACTAAGTTTTAATTCAAAGTATAGTATGACCGTGTAGGTAGTATAGATCCGGAGATATTAAAGAAAGATGACCATAAAAAATACAAGAAAGTACTATGCGAAGCCGGTTTTCTGTACAGCATAGATAAGAACATCTTGTATTTAACTAATTAAAACAGCTTATGTATGTAGTATGTGTATACTAAATTTTGAAAATTATAATAAGAAAAATAATATTTTTTAATTTTTCAGAACTTATAAGTCCGTAATTATAATACCTACAGACAAATACCTTAGCTTAATGTCTTGGATATTTATATTAAGGCATGTGATGGAATTCGAGAACGAAAACGAATGAGTTTTAGAAGTCAATTTTTTCGCAATATTTGTGTATTGAAAAACTTTTATCTCATAAAATATAAAGATATTGGGCTACTAAGGAGAATCTTAAAACAAAAATTTTAAAAATTAGATTATAAATGCATTAAAATGTATTTCCAAAACTGATTTGTTTTCGATCTCGATTTCCATCACATGTCTGATTAAAAAACTAAAATAACACTTGTATAGACTTTTTTAAGTTTTTTTAGATTAAAAAAATGGGTAAAAAAATACATTTCTCGAATTTAACCCATAGTGAGTCGGTCCATAATTTATAATCATGGTATATTTCGTATATTTTAATACCTTTAAATTGACGTATCATAAATTATTGAGAATATCAGACTATCCGAATGAAATAATAATCGTTGTTTTGCATCGTTAACTATAAAGAGACAAAAAGAGTGATGCTGTTGCCAGTATCAACATATAAAATTAATAGATGTATGCAATAGTTAACGTACTGTTATGTATAAGTCGACTTATTATACCCCAGACAATGCTAATTACATTATAGACATTTCACATGTGCGTGTCATTGAAAAACCAGTACTGACATATGTACTATTGACAAGGTAGTTCTTTTGGGACCACATTGTCTAAACTTTTGGTACTTCTCTGAAATAGAAAATGAAAATGCATTTTTTGTTAACTTTTGGAGTTTTATTAAAAAAAATACTAAAAGCCTTTTCCGAATTAAAAATAAATTAGAAAACACCCAGAGTCTTTGACGGGTATGGACCCCGTGACCCTCTGATTGATAGTTAGGCACACTATCGCTTAGTCTATTGGGGCACACAATTGAAAAAATAATTCTTTAATAATAACCACTGTGACAATGCTGTCGACAATCCGCCAAACAGGCACTAAAATAGTAGACAAAAGTGCCGACTTGGAGACACTTGTCCTCCTTCAGTGTCGTGTTGACGTTGGAAGTGCTGGCATCGCCAGTGTTGTTGTTTGTGTTATTAGTGTATATTAACGACATTTACAGTTGTTGCTGGTTATGTTGCTTATTTTTTTAGTAGTATTTTTAGAATTACGTTTTGAGATTGCTGTAGAGATCTGCAATATGTTGAGCTTCCCAACGCTGTAATAGCTTGCCTAATATAGGATTCAGCTAATGATAAGTATGCTTGTTTGAAACACAAACATAGCTGAGCAATATGTCAACATTGAGTTTTAACGACTTTGGCTGAAAATTCTAGACACGAACATTCTAGACTTGCAATCATGAACATTCTAGTATCTTAGTTTCGAACCTTGCAGAATTTATGATTGCTGTATAACTAGACTAAAAGGGCCAATCAAGTTATTCAGTTTATTATGAGTCATTGTTGTGTAAACATCAAAGTGTTCTAAAACTTTAAGTGTGTTCTTAAACTGGAATATATGTAAGTGTGTGAAAAGACAGAGTGTTAATTATACCCTTCACCTTCATGAAAAGTTTGTCATTCCGTTTGTAATTTCCACAATATAATATTCTGACCCTATAAAGTATATATATTCTGGATGCTTATAGATAGCGGAGTCTAGTAAGCCATGTCCGTCTGTCTGGATGTTGAAATCAGTTTTCTGAACTCCCCAGATATCTTCGGGATCGAAATCTTCAACAATTCTGTCAGACATGCTTGCGAGAAGTTTGCTATTTAAAATCAGCAAAATCGGTTTAGGCCAACCAGAGTCATGGACCAATATGTGAGACAACCTCCATAAAAATTTGATATTTTTTATCCATTTTATTGCAATATTTTGAAATATATTGAAGATAATACCATGAAATTTTGTTACGTTACAAAAATCTTCCCGAAATATTGCTCCATTATACATAAATGCCTATAAAATTGGAATAACCAGACAAAATTCAGCAAAAATAAGTTTTATGCAAAAATAAATCGCAAAACGAAATTTTTTTAGTTCGGTCCATGTTTGGCCATAGCCCCCATATAAAGTCCACTGCCAAAATTCACTTAAATACGTATAAAACAGATATAAATAATGTTAAACGGTTAAAATTTGACATACGGGAGGGTTGGAAGCACTTATGCAGGCGCTTACCCAGAATATTACCTCTCTTAATCAAAATATGACAAACTTTATGTCAGCCATGCAAAACACAATACAAGAGCTTTTAAGAGCGCAGAATCAAATGATACAAATCCTCTTAACAAAAAAAATGAGTTATTTGAAAATATGTTTCTGGAATGCAAACGGTTTAAACCAACACAAATCAAAGGTATCCCATTTCATGCAGAATAAAAACATGCTATTGATTTCGGAAACTCATCTTACCAACAGGTATAACTTTTTTATTTCAGGTTATACATTCTACGGTACAAATCATCCAGATGGTAAAGCACATGGTGGTACTGCCATTTTAATTAGAAATCGTTTGAAACATTATCCCCTAGATGAATTCTCAAAAGACTATATGCAGGCAACATCCATTCATCTCGAAAGTTTTGCTGGAGATTTAAATATAAGCGCGATCAGTGACAAAGGAGAAGTTTGACGAATTCTTTAGCACGCTAGGTAGGAGGTCGCTTTCTGGCATGTGGCGACTATAATGCCAAACACACTTATTGGGGCTCTCGACTAATGAATCTCAGAGGTACACAGCTTTATAAAGCATTGGTTGTTCGTAAAAATGGCTTGGATTTTGTGTCCCCTGGACAACCAACATACTGGCCTACTGATCCTAAAAAAATTCCTGATGTCATAGACTTTGCCATAACAAGAAATATAAATCGAAATTCAATATCTACAGAAATAGCATATGATTTATCTTCTGATCATTCCCCAATTATACTATCTTATTATGGAGGACTAACATTTCAAAAATTCATAATGAAACATATTACTTTAAAACAAATTGGCTTAAATACAAGAAATATATCAGCAGTCATATCCACACAGATCTTTGTATTCAGTGTGAGGAAGATGTAGATAAGTGTGTCAATGACTTCACGTCTTAATCATTCTAAGAGTCAAACATTTCCTAGAACCAATATGCACATTTCCAACTCAGATATTGAACGACTTCTTTTCGAAAAGAGAAAATTTAGAAGAGAATGGCAACAAAATAGATGACCTGCTGCAAAACAGAGGCTGTCTGCTGCTAGTAAAAATCTGAAAAAAGCCCTTCAATTGGAAGAGGATCGCAGAAATAGAAATTACATTCAAAGTTTGACAAATACCAAACATACAAATTTTTTCCTTTGGAAGGCAACGAAAAATATCAAGCCACCGGTAGAGGGGCAAAGCCCTTTAAGGAAAGCTGACGGTACTTGGGCTCGTAGCACAGAGGAAAAGGCTACAATTTTTGCTGACCATCTAAATATAGTCTTTCAACCAAACTCGTCAACAACTATTTCTGAACTTGAAGAGCCACCTGAGTCAACATTATCTAATGATGACATATTAGCTATAAGCCCATTAGACATTAAAGAAGTAATCAAGGATAATATAATATTAAGAAAATCACCTGGAAATGATTCAGTTACGCCTGCTATGATTAAAAACCTACCGAGTGTGGCAATAATTGTGTTGCCTATAATATTTAATGCGATCTTTGAACATGGAGTTTTTCCGACAAATTGAAAAACTTCTCAGATAATAATGATACCAAAGCCAGGTAAAGACCAATAAGCTTACTTCCTTGCTTAGCTAAGCTATTCGAAAAGGTGTTCCAAAAGAAAATCATACCATTTTTAAATGAGAAAAATATAATATAATAAATAGTTCTCCAATTTGGTTTCCGGGAACGCCACGGAACAATTGAACAAGTTAATCGTATAACCGGAGAAATAAGAAAATTCTTTGAATTAAAGAAATATTGTTCAGCAATATTTTTGGATGTCGCTCAAGCCTTCGATAAAGTATGGCACAAAGGACTTGTATATAAAATAAAATGCTTGCTACCACCATGTACCCATAAACTATTGGAATCTTATCTATCGGACCGCTTATTTACAGTTAAGTACAACGATTACGTCACAAGAGAATATAGGATTGGAGCAGGAGTAACACAAGGAAGTGTTCTTGGACCTACCCTCTATTTGATTTACACCTCTGATTTGCCAACGAACGATATATGAACTATTTCTACATTTGCTGATGATACCGCAATTATTAGCGCGCATGAAAATCCATATATAGCATCTAGTATTCTAAATAGCTATCTAGAGTCTGTGGAACCACGGTTAAACAAATGGAGAATACGAGTAAATGAGTTAAAAAGCAAACATGTTACGTTCACATTGAGGAAGGGATGCTGTCCACCTGTCACACTAATAATGTAAATATACCTCAGTCCGATTATGTTACATACCTTGGTATTCACTTAGATATAAGACTTACTTGACGTCGTCACTGGCTAATCAGTGACTAATCTAAGCTAAGCCTGGACTATAAAGTCACCCTGTATAAAACAATTTCAAAACCAATTTGGACATATGGAATCCAATTGTGGGGAACTGCTAGTAATACCAATATTGAAATTATACAGTGGGCCCAATCAAAAATTCTTAGGACCATGACGGGCGCACCATGGTACATAAGAAACGAAAACATCCACAGAGATCTAGAAGTACCATTGGTAAAGGATGAATTCAGAAGGGTCCGCGAGAACTACATCAAAAAGCTACAAACCCACCCGAATCCGCTGGCTAGAACTCTAGCTCAGAGCCAGACAGAGTCGAGGCTTCGTAGAGCTTTACAGCCAATAAGAAATTAATGCTCTGTTAGAGAGTAATTAGATTTATTTTAGTTTTAAGATTTAAATACTTATTGTTAGGCCTAAGGAAATAAGGCAGATTCAATAAATAATAAAAAGTTATATAAAAAAAAAAATTTGACATGAATAATCTTTATAGGCAAATAAATTGTTGTACTAAATTTTATGGTGGTCGGCACAGAATTGGCCATAGCTCCCATACAAGGACCACATCTGAAAAAGATGGTACCGACTCAAAACTTTGCACAGATCATTTACATATATACGAAAATCATCCCACAAAATTTTGTGAATTTCGGTCTATTTTTAACCGTATGCCACATATAAAGCCCTCTTCCGAAAATCACTTTAATACTCATAAATCTTGAAGATATTTGGCGGTTTTTGGGGAATTTGGGTTTTGGACTGTTACCTTGTTAGGAAAAAACACCAAATTTCTTATAAAATATAATTTCTCACAATCATGAGAATTTATACGAGTTTGGGATTAAAAATAAAATAAGAAAGTTAATTATAAGAAAATTTATAATTATGTGGGTTATAAAGAGTGTGTGGTTGGGATTTAAGTGTGTAGGGATGTGAGCTCACCTTGTGTGTATGTTGTATGAGATGTGAGTGTGTATTCAGTGTAAATAAATTAGAATGTTATTGTTTCCGATTTCAATTTTAAATTATGATTTATTGTGTTTATATGTGTAAATTAT
This sequence comes from Bellardia bayeri, assembly GCA_950370525.1. Taxonomy (NCBI): domain Eukaryota; kingdom Metazoa; phylum Arthropoda; class Insecta; order Diptera; family Calliphoridae; genus Bellardia; species Bellardia bayeri. Next base: position 49,179,633 of record OX493264.1, on the reverse strand, counting down.
TTTAGGTTTGACTGTGTAATTTTTGTATGTAAAATTATTTGGAAAATTTGATGTTCATAAGTTGATGGTTGAAAATAAAGTGAATTTTCTTATTTATAAGATAAAAAAGGAAACTTAACATAAATTAAAATATACAACAACAATTCAATTTGGATAATTTTATAACAGATTTTAATTTTGTTATCCACCATAATTATTCGTTACAATTTATAATTTTATTCGCAATAGTTATTCGTTAAATTCATTATCTTATTCACAATATAAACTTAATGTAATAATAATAAAATTATAAATAAATAGTAATAATAATTTAACATTTGGGTTTAATTCATTAATTAGTAATTCAAGTTTCTTTTATTAATGTTAAATTGTTTTATTTAATTATTGTCTAAACGCAAGTTTAGACAAATCTCTTATATATAATGGTAGCAATCTAAAATTTTATACGGGTCATTTACATACATGCCTAAATCAAACTGCTGAATTTTGAGTATATCGGCCCATATTTGACTATGTTCCCCATATAAGTTTTACTTCCGAAATCCACGTTAATACTAATATATATCTTAGATATGACGTTATTATGTTGAAATTCGACGTGAAATATTCTCATATGCATGAAAATCACTGTTCTAAAATTTAAGAAGATCGGCCCATAATTTGTCATAGCTGCCATATAAGAACCATTTCCATAAAACAAATAAATTCGGGTCAAAAAATATTCTTTTCGGATTTAACCCATATTCGGTCCATATTATATAATCAATATATATATCGTTGGAAAGGTATTTTTAATACCTTTTATTTAATGTATTACAAATTATCATACACCCAGTAGTTCCCGAGATATCTAGACGGGTCCGCCCCTCGAAAATAGGCGTGACCGCCAACAAATTTGAAGGGTATATAAGATTCGGCATAGCCGAATATAGCACTCTTACTTGTTTTTAATTGTGTTTGTGTACATTTAAATAAATAAAGACTCATTATATTTTCTTCAAACTACTTGACGCTTTTATTTTGCAATTAAGAAGAATCCGGTTTATTTATAGGAAATAAACCACCGTTTTTAAAAGGTAGAAACGTAACAATATAGCGGCGTTTCGAAGTTTCTTTGAAAGCTGTTGTATATGGGGCAGTCATTTAAAGTTTTCATCAATATAAACTCCGAGATATTTATAGATCTGTACACTCTCTATGGGTGCGCATGAACCAGAATGTCCTCTGTTTCAAATAATAATATTGTGTTGTTTATGGCGTGAAGACATTGATGGTTGTGAAATATTCAGCCTTATTATGAGTGTCGTTTTCTTTTTACGGCAACGACTGTTTCGTAATAGATTAAAGCAACAAACTTAATTTTATCTTTAATCTATTACGAAAGAGTCGTTGTCGTAAAAAGAGAACGACACTCATAATAAGGCTGATTATTTTTGTTGTTGTTCTAGAAAGATGAGTGGTTTAATGTGCATTATTTTGGTTTTAGGTGTGTTTATTATGAGGCCATTATCATGGCACCATTTTGAGACTTAATTTTTTTTTTGATGGCAAAACATGTTTATATGCCAGTGCATATAAACATGGGGTTGTTTATATTATTATTTTCATAATCTGAATTGAAATAGACAAAAAAAATGTTTTTTTTTGTTATAGAAACCAGTATTGGAACAAATCTAGTTTACCGACGCAGCTCCAAAATTCAAAAATAAGAAGAAAGAATAAAATAAAAAAATTGGTACATACGCTTAGTTTTCGAGTTATGGACGTTTTTAGTTTTCATAGAAATATGTAATTTTTCCACTAACTAAAGCTGTTCTGCATAGCCGGCTTTTGGCCGTGCGCAAGGTTTTCTTCTTTATGGTATAACAAACACCGGCTTCGCCAACTAAAGGTTTTCTAAATAGCCGGCTTTTGGCCGGGCGCAAGGATTTTCTCCTCTATGGTATAACAAACACCGGCTTCGATAACTAAAACTTTTCTGCACCTAAAAAATGCTTAAATTAACCTAAAGAGGAAAATAATATGCGAATACAAAAACAAAATACATATTTGCAATCGGGAGCAAATTACCTTTAATTTGAGTACCCACACATATCACTAAGTGGGCGGGGCAGATTTTGGTTCCAGGTGGCTCCACGGGCCTTAGCCCCCGTAAATTTTAATTTTGGTGTTTTTCTTTTTTTATTCAGAATTGGGTGAAATATTTTTTTCGTAGCCTTTTAAGCTGTACTTCAGCCAAATCACATATTTTTATGAAAACTAAAAGCGTCCATAACTCGCAAAACTAAGCGTTTACGCCAATATTTTTATTTAATTTTTTCTTCTTATTTTTCAATTTAATATCCCCCTAGGTACTTTTTTTATTTGGAGCTGCGTCGGTAAACTAGATTTAAGCCCCAATATTATCGGTTTCATTTTCGAATTAGAATTGTTGTCTGAATTTAGTGTCATAGAATCCAATTTTGGTTTTCGTTTTAGGCGGTTAAGTATTGGCGTACAATGTACATAAGTAAAAATAAACAATTAAGTGTGATAAAAGCAGGGTTTAATATTTAGTAAAACATTTTTTTCAACTGACTATTAACTGCGCAATAAATATGTACCACTTCCATATTTATATGTAAAAATACTAAAAATGGTAGAAATATTTCTAGTAGTAATTCTAAAAATATTTTGCCATACAAAATATTTCTAGTAGCAACCAGAACACAAAATGGAAATTTTTCATTTGCAATATATTTACTACTAGAACACACGCATACTTTTTATAGTTTACTACCGAACCGTAAACCATGCAAAGAAATAGTAACTTGAAAAACCACTAACAGACAGCAATATGCGAAATCGAAAAAGGCAAACTAAACAACTATGGCACATGAAAAATAAAAACTGGCAAACATACGAAGTTGAAAAATGTAAAAAACGAAATTGTCCGCAGTTGAAAATGTTAAAAACGAAAATGTGCAACAGATTTCTTCGCCGACTAAAACGAAAATGTACATATATAAGATTTCTTCGCCGACTAAATAAACTATTTTCGTCGCATATGTGGAATATTTACGCCGCATATATGCAATGTGCAGAAAACTAAAAAAAAAACTAGAAATAAGAAAAGGTTCATACATACAATATAAGTACGTTGATTTGTGTGTATAAAATATTAATTTGTATAGAATTGTGTGTTATTAAGATAAGGAATTGAAGTACATGATGCCTTTTCAAGCTAATGTTTTGTTTTGTCTTTTTTTTGTAAATTCAGTATATGATTTTTAATAATGATTCTGATTAATTATTTATTTAACTATTTATTTATTTATTGAGTCTTCAAATGAATTCGTGCTATTTGTAATAGGAATTAAGAAAAACACAACCGACTCACAGTTTTCTTTCAATTAAAAAAATTAGAACCCCAAAGCACCCCATTCCTAACATGATACTATAAAATCTACTATCAATATCAATATTGACTTCTACCCAAGAATGATAAAATAAAGATTACGCCATGCGCATGATTTCCCGTTATGTGACGTAGAAGTTCCATTCTAAGGGTTACCAAGAATGTTTCATGTGTTAGAATTAAAATTTCTTGCGAAAAATGTATGTTTTATGTGATAGTTCGCAACCTTACAATTGAAATCTCTCTGAGAGTTCTGAGAGCTGTTTAAAAAAGAAAAACAAACAAAAAAAAAAAAAAAAACAACAAAAAATTTAAACATGAGTGAGCAAATGCAAGCAAAACAACAGTAAAAAACAAGTGAGAAAAAATTAGCCAATAGAAACACAGAACGTTTGACGTCACAGTTCCAAAATGCGCAGAACATTTTAAAATTTTACGCGCGAATTTCGTTTTGATTTTTTTTTCGTTTGTATAAAAAAACAATTTTATTTATTTTTTATTTATTTGAATACTTTATTGTTTGAGGATGGATACAAAACTAACTTTTTCTTATAATTTATAATTACAAATCACTTAATCTAGACAATAATTATGTTGATTAATCATTATTAGTAATTTTGGGCTAATTTGTTAACTATTGATATTCCAAGAATTGCGACCGAAAAATAATAAGTTTTGCTGCTTAGTTTACAATTATTATATATTGTTTAGTTTGCTTATATTGCAGTTTTATTTAATTTTATATTTGTAATAAATTCGTCAATAGGGTCAGTGTGTATGTATGTGTTTGATTGTTTATATGTAACTTCTCCCCCCTTTAAAATGGAATTCTCCTGAATTCTACTGTTTAATTTTATATTAATATGTTTGTGTTTTAAGATTACAAAAATTAATATCATAATTAGTATTATTGCTAGGACTAAACTGCATCCATGAGATACATTAGTATGATATTTAAGTTTATTAATATTTTGTATGTTGTTTTTGTTTTCTTCCATTATATTGCTAAATGTTATTTTTTTTGTAAAATTTCTTATATTTTCATTTTTAATTATTAATATTTTCGTTTCATCTTTTTCAATGTAATTAGAAAAATAGTAATCTTTAATTTTTAATGAACAGTTATTAAATTGTATTACATAGTTTCCATTTACAATAGTTTTATTCTTATTACAAGTATGTTGAACTGATATATTGATTGCTTTTTTAATAATTATTGTTTTTAAGTCAATTGGTATTACTTCAAAATCTGTGCTTTTTATTAGTTTACAATTTTCTTTTAATACGCAGTTTGTGCTAGGTTTTAATTGTCTAATTTGTTTACTATCTTCAAATTTATAAGTATTATTTTCATAATTAAATATTTTTTCTATTTCTTCATCAATTTCATTATACTCTACATTAGGTATTGGTATTATATATCTTATATCTACGTATACAAATGATTTAGGTATTTTAATACCGAATACTAAAAATGTGTTATTAAAAATAGCTGTTCCTAATTGAATGTATTTAAGTTTATTATAGTCTATTTCATATTTTAAAATTTCTTTACTTGTTAAAATATTTGGATGTATTATTCCGTATTTAGCTGAAACTAAATTATCTTGAATCTGTGTAATTTTATCATTTAACAATTGTATTTTTGTGAGTTGTTGTAGATACATATTTTCTTCGTGTTCTTTATCAATATATTTATTTATTACATTAAAATTCTTTTCTATTTCTTTTCTGTCACTTTTTATAATTTCTTTTAATTGCTTAATTGCTAAATCAAAATAATCATTAATTTCAATTTGTTGATTAATTGTTGCGTTCGTTTGTAAAAGGTGGTTATGAATGTCCTGTCTGTCATAATCGTCCATTGTGCCAAATAGCCATTTTGACATGCTTCCTATGGCATTTATTAATCCCCGTTTTTGTCTATGGTTTCTTGGTATCAGTGTTAACAATTTGTTTCTAACCTCTAGTAATTCTTGTTGTAGTATATCTTTATGTATAGTTGTCATTAATATTGTATTGTCCGTCATTTCATTCACTATATTTTCTAATTCTTCTACGTCAATTTTATGTAGTATTATATCCGTGTCTTTAACTATTTCCTTATTTCCTAATTGAATATCTGCAAATCCTGATTGGTCCGTTAGTTTGGTTATGGTAATTTCTCCTTTGTTCGTCGGTGTCTGCATTATTATTAATAATAGTATCATTATTATCTGAAAATTTTTAGTTTAAACATTATTTAATTCCTGGGTTGATTGGGTTTCTACAGTGTTTTTGTTTTTGTATTTTGTTTTTATTTCTTTTAAACGTTGGGTCAAGTATTCGAAATCAATGTCCTCGTCTTCATTGTAAGTGTCTGAGAATTTATAAGGTCTTTTAATATTGCATGGGTGTACTTTCTCCAGTTTTGCCCTCTTATATTTAGGCTGCTCCTTATGCCTAACTGCCTTGTAATTTTTTATGAAGCCTTCCACTCTATTTTCTCTATAATCTTCCCTGTTTTTGTTTAATTTACTTATCAGTTTTCTTTTATTCTCTTCTAAAATTTCCTTAATTGTCTTTTCGTCGATTTTTCCTAGTTGAACTTCGTTCGGTGTACATTTAATGGCTGAATGATATCGGTCATTATAATTCCTAATGCTTTTCTGAATTAATTGTTTTATTGGTATATCCTTATTTGTTTTGTATATTATCCTAAACTTCTCAGCTATTGTATTATGGAATCTCTCAATGTCCGCGTTTCCTGTATGACTATTAGGTTTGGTTAAGTGTAGTTCAATATTTTCTTGGTCTAGAAATTCTTTGATTCGTAAAGCTTTGAATTCATTATCTGCTATTATTTTTCTTGGCTTTCCTATTTTTGCAAAGTGATCTTCTAGTTGCTCTATAAAAGTCAGATGATTTCTGTCGTTGAGCGAATAAGCTGCCCCGAATTTTGAGAATTTATCTATTACAGTCAAAAACATAAAACTCTTTATGACATAAGTGTCTATGTGTATTATTTCGTTTTTCGTCGACGGTGTTTCTGTAATGGAAAATTTTAATTTAACTGGATTTCTATCATATTTTATTTCCTGACATAATTCACATTGATTAATTACTATCTGAATGAGCTCCATCAATTTTGGATAATATATTTTTCGTTTAATTTGATTATAGGTTTCAACGATGCCTGAATGTATACTTTCTCTCACATGATATAATGATATTTGTTTGACTGCTTCTGTTTCTGTTTCAATATCTTGGGCTCGAATGGTGCATTTAGTAAATTTTATTTGTCTATCGTTCGAAAATAATTCTATTAATTTTTCTTGAACTATGTTATATCGGGTTTTCCAATAGCTACTTGACAACTCTGAATTTAAATTGTGAACGCACTATTTCACTGATCATCTAATTGTTGCTTTCTTTTTTTTCAGTAAACTTAACATTTTCGTTATGGTAAAGTACACGAAGGAACAACGTTTGGAAACTATAAAAATGTACTACCGAAATTCGGAGTCGGTGACCGCAACTTTAAGAGCGTTAACTCCAATTTTCGGTCGTAATTATCGCCCTAGTAGACAAGCAATAACAAGTTTAGTGCAAAAATTTGAGTCTACATATTCATTGTGTGATGCTGTCGTGCCAGTGAGACAACGGCCTGGTCGAAGTTCCGAAAATATCGCTGCCGTTCAGGCGTCCGTAGCAAACGATTCAAATCAGTCGATTCCGCGGCGTTCTCAAGAACTGGGCATCCCCAAGACCACTTTATGGCGAATTTTGCGTAAGGATCTGGGTTTACACCCATACAAGATTAAGCTGACTCAAGAATTGAAGCCGATGGACCATTTGAGTCGACGTACGTTCTCCGATTGGGCTCTGGAGAAGATGCACCAAGATGATGAATTTCATCGCAAAATCATCTTCAGTGACGAAGCTCATTTTTGGCTCAATGGGTTCGTCAATAAGCAAAATATGCGTTATTGGTCTGCTGAAAATCCACATGTGCTTCACGAATCACCACTTCATCCACAAAAAATTACTGTTTGGTGCGCTTTGCATGCCGGCGGCGTCATTGGGCCATATTTTTTCGTCGACAATAACGATCGTCACGTTACTGTGAATGGCGATCGTTATCGCGCAATGATTAGCGATTATTTTTGGCCCGAATTGGAACACATGGACTTGGATGACATGTGGTTTCAACAAGACGGTGCCACAAGCCACACAGCACACGTTACAATCGATTTACTGAAGAGTAAGTTTGACGAGCGTGTTATCTCAAGAAATGGACCAGTCAATTGGCCGCCTCGTTCTTGCGATTTAACGCCTCTAGATTTTTTTCTTTGGGGCTACGTCAAATCATTGGTCTATGCCAACAAGCCGACAACGTTGGAAGAACTTAGAGCCAACATTGAACGCGAAATAGCGGCCATTCCGGCCGAAATGTGTGACCGAGTCATCCAAAATTGGGTCCAACGAATCGACCACTGTCGACGTGGCCGCGGTGCCCATATGAACGAAGTCGAGTTCCATTCATAAATGTTTTGAATGTATTTCAAGTCGGTAATAAAGTTTTGGAAATATCTCAAACGGTTTGCGTTTTATTTAAAAAAAAAGTTGTCAAGTCCTTATTGGAAAACCCCCATGTAAAGTTTTCATTTCCTCAATCTTATTATTGGTTAAAATAATTTGTGTTTTATATTTATTCACTATTTCGTCTTTTATGTAAAAATGATCCTGTAGATCTTCTTCTGCTGAGTGAATAGTGACAATCGATGCATTATCATCTTCTACGTTGTTTACTATAGTCAATTCTTTATTATTTTCCTCTTCCTCAATAATGTTTTCATTATGTTCTAACCTGCTTAGAAAATCAGCTACTTGATTTTCTTTTCCTTTTATATAATTAATATCAAAGTCATATTCCCCCAATTTTAACAGTCACCTTTGGTGTCTCGGCGACATATCTTTACCTTTGTACTTTGTATATAAAAATTTAATAGGTTGATGATCAGTATAGATTTGAAACTTTCTTCCGTAAAGGTATGGTCTTAGATAGTTTACGCTCCATAATATAGCCAGAAATTCCTTGTCAGTCGCAGAATAATTTCTTTCATGATTGTTTAACGTTCTTGAAATAAAACATACCGGATGTCCTTCCTGTGAAAGGACTGCTCCAATTGCATAATTGGACGCATCAGTAGTTAGTGCGAATGGTTTTTCGAAATTTGGGTATCTTAGGATTGGATGGGAACTGATTAATGTTTTCAATTTCTCAAATGCCTCTATATAAGTTGGGTCTTTTATGTTTATTTTTACATTTTTTTTCAAGTATTTAGTTATAGGCTGTGCCACCTTGGCATAGTCCTTAACAAACTTCCTATAGTATCCTGTTATGCCCAAAAAACTTTTAATTTGCTTCTCTGTCCTAGGTATTTCTAGTGTTTGAATGATTCTAATTTTGTCTGGGTTTGGTTTCAGTCCGTCTTTGGTCAGAATATGCCCCAAAAACTCCGTTTCTTTTTTCATGAAATTACATTTGTCCATTTGAACTTTTAAGTTTTTCTCCTCTAATACTTTGAAAATGTCCGTTATTGTCTTAATATGTTCTTTTAATGATGTACTAAAGATCAGTATGTCATCTAAATACACTACACATGTTTTGTTTATAAAGTCCCGTAATGTTTCGTTCATAAGTCTTTGGAATGTCGCTGGTGCGTTTTTTAGTCCAAACGGCATCCTAATAAATTCGTATAGTCCGTGTGGCGTTACAAATGCTGTCTTTTCTCTGTCCTGTTCTTTAATTAATATTTGATGATATCCTTTAGCTAAATCTAGAGTGGTGAAATATTGCGATCTTCCTAATTTATCCAAAATTGAATCGATGTTAGGTAACGGAAACTTATCGTCCACTGTTACTTCGTTTAATTTCCTGTAATCCACTACTAATCTATATTTTCGCTCTCCAGAATTATCTATTTTTTTTGGTACTACAATCAATGGGCTTGAATATCTTGAATTACTCTTCGCTATTATTCCTTGTTCTTCCATCTCCTTTATTTGCCTTCTTACTTCACTTTCGTGTTGTGGAGGATATCTATATAGTTTCGAGTTTATTTGTTTATCTGTTGTTGTCCTAATTTCATGTTTTACACTCATTGTGCTAGTCAACTTGTCTCCTTCTTTAAAAAATAATTTCCTAAACCTACTCAATACTTTTAGAATTTCACTATATTCCTCTTTGTTTAAATGGTCCAATTTTAGTCTATTCAAGTCAAGGTCCGATTTCTCTAGCATACATATCTGTATATTCTCATATGGATTGTTTATAAAATTAACTTTCCTATTGTTAAAAATTATATGTCCTTCCTCTAAGTTTATCATAGTATTAAAACAATTCATCAGATCGACTCCTATAATAAAATTATATTTCCTTCCCTTTAACTGGGTCATTTTCCATCTAATTTTTGCATTCTTTTCTACGTTAAATTCGAAGGGTGCGTCCGTCAGTACTTCGAATTGAATAACATCTTTTCCATTTATTGTGCTAAATTCTAATGGTTTGGTTAATATTTTCCTCTCAAATTCCTTAATATTCTGGTCAATTAAACTAATATTTGCTCCAGTATCTATTAGAGCGTTATATTTTCTGTTATTTATTGTTAGTTCTATGATGGGTAAACAATCGGAGGTTGTTCCCAAAAAAAACTGTTCGGTTCATATTGCCGTGATGAAGACCTTCTTACTTGATCATATTCCAAATTATTACTAATATTTTCTGTGAAACCTTGTCCATTCGGGCTTTGTCTTACTCCACTTTGGTTACCAAGACCTTGGTTTTGTTGCGAATTTCCTGCCACCCTGGATCTGTTCGCTTCTAAAAAAGTTTCGTTTATGTCTAGATAGTTTTGTCCATTCGGGCTTTGTCTGACTTGACCGTTGTTACAAAGACATTGGTGTTGTCTAGAAGTTCCTGCCACCCTGGGTCTGTCTACCTCTAAATTATCTATTTCCATTGGTTCTATTCGGTCTTGTCTAGGTTGATTCCAGTGGTATCGCCCGGAATTTGGCCTAGAGTTTCCTACCTGTACAAACCTTTGGTTATTCCATGTATTATTATTATTGGCTCTATATCGCCCTGAACTGTTAAATGGTCTGTTTCCATTATTTATTTTATCTTTACTATTATCATTATTTCTAAAATTGTCCTTACCCTCTTGCATGTTATTTCTTTCTTTATAATTCTGATTAGTATTTGTGTTGTACCTATTTGTCTTGAATTTTCTATACTCAGGTCTAATGCAGGTATCTTCAAACCTTCTTTTGACCAAAATCCTAAGTATGTTGTTTATGTCATTTTCTTCATAAATTTTGTCTAACAACACCCCCTGTGTCATTTCTTTTATTGTATTCACCAAAAGGCTGTCTATGTTCGAAAGGTCAATGTAGTGGTCGTCTTGATAGTATATTATAAGTTCATCTGCCTTATATTTAATATTCTGTATTTCACTTATTAATTCACTTACCGTGTGTACTTTTAAGTTAGATATTAATTTATATAGATGATGAGGTTCTACGCTAGGTCTATATCTTAATTTTAAGGTTTCCTTTATTACTTGCCAATTATCGGGTGTGGGTATGTTGATCACGATGTCCTTCGCTTGGCCCTGGATGACTTTGTAGAATATAGTGCGTACTACTTCCTTTTTCAGGTTTTCATCGGGAATTGTTGATAATAAGTATTCGATGTTGCTGAAGAAACTGTTCACGGTTATTTCTCCTGTACCCGTAAAGGTTGGTAAATGGTTAATAGTATTAAATATGCTGTCCCTAGTATGGTTAGACTGGTTGATTTGGTGTTGTGGTTGATGTTGTTGTTGTTGTTGTTGGAGTGCTAAATAGGCCTCTCGCAACTGTTCGAGCTGCTGCTCTCGTCTTGCTAATTGTTCCAGCACAGACGCATCTATTCCTTGAGCTTGTTCCATCCTTACTCTATCGTATGCTTCTTGTCTGCGAATCTTGATTTTTATGGTATCAATTGTGGTTAAGAAAAAATTTTGTTTATTTATTAGTGGCGTTCAATTTGTATTTTAACAATTGTTCACTGCACTAAATTTTTATTTTGTACTTAGTATTATCCTGGAGGGTCCCGTAGGATTCGCAGGATATCAAGTTATTTGTTAAAAAAAAATATACACTCGATTCGTTTCACTGGATCCCTTTCACTACTTTTGGGATCCTACCGACTGCGCCAATTTCGTTTTGATTTTTTTTTCGTTTGTATAAAAAAACAATTTTATTTATTTTTTATTTATTTGAATACTTTATTGTTTGAGGATGGATACAAAACTAACTTTTTCTTATAATTTATAATTACAAATCACTTAATCTAGACAATAATTATGTTGATTAATCATTATTAGTAATTTTGGGCTAATTTGTTAACTATTGATATTCCAAGAATTGCGACCGAAAAATAATAAGTTTTGCTGCTTAGTTTACAATTATTATATATTGTTTAGTTTGCTTATATTGCAGTTTTATTTAATTTTATATTTGTAATAAATTCGTCAATAGGGTCAGTGTGTATGTATGTGTTTGATTGTTTATATGTAACTCGCGTTGTCGTAATCTTTATTTTATCATTCTTGCTTCTACCAACCAGAAAGGAAGATATATCGTCATACTCCTGCCCGTTCTCATTTATTTAAAAATAAAATATCTAAATTTGTACAGCATACTTTAGGGTTTTTTTTTTTTTTATTAAAGTTGACTGGACTCACAAAAAAAATTCCGAGTTTTATCCGGAATTATTTAATTTTATTTCTTTACAAACCATCTCCTGAGAATTTCGAATCGAATAAAAAAAAATCAGCCAAATCGCTCCAGCCGTTCTCACGTGATGCCATTACATACATGGACCATTTCATTTATATATACATATGTATATACATAGATAAACAACATTTGATTATGAAGTTCTTTCCCAAATTAACAAAATTCAATTACTAATATTATAAAACGTATTTTATATATCATTCTTTTAGGTGAAAAATAATTCTGGGAAAGTATGGATATCACCAAGTTCAAGTTATTTTCTTACTGCATTAATACCGAAGAAACAACGTCATCAAGAGGTGTGTGATCCATTTTAAAACATATGCAGCGTTATTTTTACAATCCCTTTTTATTTTTATAGATAACACCTATTGCTATTAACAAGGCTATCAAAAATGCCACAGAAATAGAAGGCTTCATAAATAGCCATATCCGTGATGGTGTCGCTTTGTGTCAGTATTTTGCATGGTTAGAGCAAATGGTATCAAACAAACAATATGTCGATGAAATTTCCGGAGCAACTAAACTTGAGGAATTTAGATCGTCAGTATATATTATATTTAAGCACATTGTTCCTGCATTTTTTATTTATTTTATTGTATTTAGGAAAAACCTCCATTTCATGGGTTTAAGTTTTCCAACAATTAGTTCGTCTGGACCAAATGGATCAGTGATTCATTACCACCCAGCTAAAGAAACTAATCGTCAGATTACTAATAAAGAAATGTATTTATGTGATTCTGGAGCCCAGTATTTGTAAGTGTTTATACTATACATTTGTGAAATAAATTTATAAATATCTATATATTTCAAGGGACGGTACAACTGATGTGACACGTACACTACATTTCGGAATTCCATCTGAATTTGAAAAGGAATGCTATACACGCGTATTAAAAGGTCAATTAACACTAGGATCCACAGTGTTTCCAAAAAAAGTAAAGGTAAGTTTTTTCAAATTAAACAAATGCAGTTTGGCTACCGATTCGAAACGGTTAGAATGTAACAGTAACGTTAATTTGGATTATTTCGGTAACAAATGTATTTGAAAGTACATATATTTACAACTACCATTTCGGATTTCTTGTCCTTAATCATGCTTTATTCAAACTGAAATAGAAAGTATCAACATGTTGATTGTTGCTTTTCCTCAAAAGGTCGTCATGAAATCATTACAGATTTTACAAAAAATAGGTTTTCATCCATAAAAGCATATGTGTGTTGTGTATATACATTGTAAATAAACAATGTTATACACAATGTAAATGCACAATGTACCTATCAAGAATGATAAAATAAAGATTACGCCATGCGCATGATTTCCCGTTATGTGACGTAGAAGTTCCATTCTAAGGGTTACCAAAAATGTTTCATGTGTTAGAATTAAAATTTCTTGCGAAAAATGTATGTTTTATGTGATAGTTGGCAACCTCTCTGAGAGTTCTAAAATAAAAGCTATTTAAAAAAGAAAAACAAACAAAAAAAAAACAACAAAAAATATAAACATGAAGTGAGAAAAAATAAGCCAATAGAAACACAGAACGTATGACGTCACAGTTTCAAAATGCGCAGAACATTTTAAAATTTTACGCGCGTTGGCGTAATCTTTATTTTATCATTCTTGGTACCTATTATGAACTATCCTTTTATTAACAGTTATAAGTTTACTTAGAACCTTAATAACTTTTGTACGACACAGATTAATAAAAGATCTTAAACATAAAACTACATAATGTCAGGTGTGTCTTAATAAAATAAATTAAAATATATAATAAAAATAAATTAAAATAAAAAATGTCAAGTGATAGAACAGGAATGAGTTCTGTGGGAAAAATTGACATTAAGTCATCCAACATGGTGGTGGAATGGCAAAATTGGCTGGCCCAATTTAAAATTTTTTTAACTGCATCGAAGGTGGATAAAGAAAATGATGGTAGAAAAGTTGTTTGATGCTTATTTTATACCAAAATGCAATATTACAATTGAGCGCCATGCGTTTTTTACGCGCGAACAAAATAAAGGAGGAAGCATAGACGATTATGTCACGGTTTTGAAAAATTTAAGCCTTACATGTGATTTTGGAACATTAAGAGAAGACCTAGTTAAGGATGTCTTTATTTGTGGCCTGTCTTCAAATTTGCAACACATCAAGGAAAGATTGTTAAGTGAAGGAGTAATCAAGCTTGACAGGGCCATGAAAAAAGCAAAAAGCATACATAGCTCTTGCACGTGAGGGTGCTGCTCAACTGGATGGTCTGGGTATTAACTATTTAAACAAAAGCAATAATTTTATGTTAAAAATAGTGTCAAATAAAAATGTACGAAATGTGGTCATGTACATACACATACTTAGTAAGTGTCACGCAGAAAATGCAACATGTCATAATTGCAATAAAAAAGGGCACTATGCAAAAATGTGCTTTGGTAAAAACAACAGAAACAAAGTGGTCTAGTCGTCAAACACAACACCAACACAAAAGGGCTAGCGGTAAATATGTAAAAAATCTATCACATACAAATGAAGATGAACCAACGGAATTATGTTTTGTCAACAAAATCAACAACAACATATTTTGACCGGTAACTTACAACAACAAAAATATAATGTCTCTGCTAATATAGATGCAGCTGCAGCTTAACTTAAAGCACCTTCAAGCCTACTTTAATTTTTTATAAATACGGCAGTAATAATGAAATTGGTATAAAAAATTACAAAAATAAAAAATAAAAATAAAAACAACAAAATAATGAAATTGGCAATAATATTCAACATCAATATCCAAGCGGTAGTATTTGTCAAAAGTAACAACAAAAATTTACTGCACTACATCAAACTTGTATATGTATATGTACGTGTATGACGTAGATGATGATCACCAAATTTTTAATACAACAACAGCACCAAACAATGGATGGTTTATTGGGGTACAAATCAACAATAAGGAAGTACAATTTCAAGTCGATACAGGAACTGATGCCAATATTATATCACAACAAACAACTTTACTTTTAGGTCTAGATGGTCAAGTCAAATCAACAAATACAGAATATCAGTCACTCGGTAGCGATCATTCGGCAAAACCTCTGTTATAACGTACGGCCCCTTATAATGTGGAAGCAGCTTTGATGACTCACCAACACCTGGAATTGTAATTCTTTTTATCATGACGTAATCTCCAGGTAGGTATACGCTAGCATCACATCGCGATTTGTCATAAGCGATCTTTTGTTTTTGTTGTTGTTCAATAATATTTTGTAACGCTCGATTGCGTTCATCATCGATATTGGCACTAAGCTGCTGTCGAACGGCATCTTCTAATACACCACCAGCAACATTTCTAGGAGAGTAATTTAGCAGCAGTTTAAAAGGAGTGGTTTTAATTGCGCGGTGAAGAGTGTTATTTAAACTATACTGTGCGATGCCTACAAAGGTGTCCCAATCTTTGTTATCTGGGTGCTTGCTCATAGTTGCTATCATGGGAGTTATGCTTCTATTTAGCCGCTCAATCTGGCCATTTGCTCTCGGGGTAGCTGTTGCATTTTTAATATGAACGATGTTGTTATTTTTACAAAACTTGACAAATTCAGAACCCGTAAAACTGGTACCAAGGTCAGTAATAAATCTCGTTGGAGCACCAAATAAAGCAATCATCTCTTCAGTTACACGGACCGTTGTGTTTGATTTAGTATTGCGAACCGGTTTTAACAAACAGAATTTAGTGAAGCCATCAATAGCAGCCAGAATATATGAGTTACCCTTTGCGCTTTTTACGAAAGGTCCTAAGTGGTCTAGGTGCACGGTATGGAACGGCGTTCCAATTTTGTCGATAGGGTGTAACATACCTGGTCTTCTTCCTCCTGGTTGTTTGTGGTACAAACACTCAGCACAGGCTCCTATGTAAGTTTTAACGTAATTTTTCAACCTGGGGAACCAGTAGTACTCCCTGATCTTTTGTACTGTTTTATCCAATCCAATATGGCCTAGGTTATCATGGTAGCTGTTAACAATTTTCCATCTTGCTTTGCGAGGAACATAATATTTTTCGTCATTGCCTGCCTTCCTGAAAACAACACCATTTCTCAACAGGTAATTTGTTTTTATATTTCTATCAAAATCATCTAACTCAGCTGTTTTCTTCAACGAAATTACTATTTCATTTAGAGCTGGGTCTGTTTTTTGTAGTAATGTTAGCCAATCACCTTCACTTAATGTATTATAAAGAGAAAAAACATCTGCCACAGTCTCGGATTCCCGTGCCTCATCAACTGGGTTGCGACTAAGCGAGTCCACATGTTTCATTTTACTTCCAGAACGATGGACTATATCAAATTGGAACTCTTGAAGTTGTAGCCACCAACGCCCGATACGAGGTATCATATCTTTTTTTGCAAACGTACTTCTTACGGCATTACAGTCTGTAACAACAACAAATTTGATACCAATTAAATACACACGAAGTTTTTGTAACGTCCACACAACAGCAAGCGCTTCTAGTTCAGTTGAATGGTATCGACTTTCTTCTGGAGTAGTTTGTTTACTAATAAAAGCAACCGGATGAAGTTTATTGTCAGCCTGTTCTTGAAGTAAAATTCCACCAAGTCCGATCTGACAAGCATCAGTAGTACCTCTGTTCTTGCGCCAGGCGAATACATAGCTAACGTTGGACTAGATATAAGTTTCTCCTTAATTAATTTAAAAGCTTCCTCCTCCTTTAAAGACCAGTTCCACTGTGCATTTTTCCGGGTTAACTTTGTTAAGGGTTGAGCCATTGTTCCAAAATTTTGTACGAATTGACGGAAGTAACTTGCGAGACCAATAAATTGTCGTACATTGTGCACACTTTTAGGAGTTGGAAACTCGAAAACACTCTTTATTTTCTCCTGAGATGGTCTTAAAGTTCCGCACTGTATTTCAAAACCGAGGTACTCTATTTTATCAAAAAGAAATTTGCATTTAGATAAATTTAATTTTAAATTTGCTTTATTCAAAACTTAGAGAATTATTTTCAAATTTTCCAAACCTTCTTTTTCTGTATCAGCCGGTATGAGAATATCATCAAAGTAGGCTAAAGCAATTGTAAAACGCAAGGTTCCAAGTACTTTATTTATTAATTGTTGAAAAACGGCTGGGCCATTACAAACACCAAATGGCATACGTAAAAACTCAAAGTGGCCTTCAGGTGTTACGAATGCTGTAAGATGTCTTGACTCTTTACTTACAGGTATTTGGTAATATCCACTTTTCATATCCAAAGCTGTAAAATATTTTTTATTTTGTAGACGATCAATATTATCATGAATTAATGGCAATGGATATTGCATTTTCTTTGTTATTTTATTTAATGCTCTGTAGGCAATACAAATTCGTTTTTCACCGTTTTTCTTATTTACAAGCAACATTGGACTCGAATAATTTGACTCAGAATCACATATTATTCCCGTACTCTTCATTGTTTCAATTTCTCTACGTACATACTCTCTCTCAGAATAACTCAAACGGTATGGACGAAAAGTAATAGGATCGTTTTTTGTCAATTCGATTTTAAACTCAACATCATTTGTTGTTCCCAAATCACTCAAATTATAGGAGAAGCACGAAATATTTTCTTCAACGATACTCTTGAGTTTTTCTTTTCCTTTCTTTACTTACATTTTCGCCAATTTGTAGCTCACCAAAATCAAAGTTTTTTAAAGTTGTTGTAGCGACGAATGCTGTATTCGTATTTTCATTTTTTGCATCATTACTTCCACTCAGTTCATCTCCTGCATTTTTTTGCTCAAAGCAGATTTTGCCGTTAGTTATTGTTTCATTCTTTTTAAATTGTATGTCTAGTTTTGTTAAATTTATAACCGGGATGGAAAACTCACCAGTATCATTATTTATAACACAATTTGGTATTAAAACACCTGACTTATTTTGGTGATTTTCTATGTACAGATTAGTAGCATTAGTAAAGTTATTGTAGGCAGAAATAAATCCAACATAATTCGAAGGAATGACTGTAGCTTCCTTGGCCCACAACTTCACACTAGTTTTTGGTAAAATAGGCACTTCCATATTTTGCAAACAATCATCTGGCTCTTCATTAATCTTTTCCTCGAAGAAACGCAGTGTCTTACCTCTGCGCACCATTGTTATATGTTCCTTTTCTGTGAACGGCTGTCCAACTAATAACGGAATATTTATTTCCTCATCTTTTACCACAAATATTTCGACGTCGGCTTCAGCCTGATCAACCTGAAGATTAGCGGTAAACGCACCAATTGGAACTACTGATCCATTACCAAAGCCATGTATTCGCACTGAAGATTTCGGTTCGCTATACATCATTTTTAATTCGTTTACTGTTGATACTGTCATCATATTTACGGCACTCCCAGGGTCGATATATGCTTTGACAACTTGTCCATTAACTAAAGCTTCTTGAAAATACTTGCTGGTGGTAGTGGAAGAGGCCGCTGAGGTCACAGCGGTTGAAGTAGTGGTGTTGTGTGAATTAGACGTTGACTTCGCTTGGGCGTTTTTGTTTTTATCGGGGCAAACATTCTGTATGTGGCCATCTCTGTGACAATTAAGGCATTTAATGGGCGCTTTGCAGAACCTGTTTACATGTCCAACACCTTCGCAGCGGTAACATTTTAGCAAAGGTACTTCAGTTTTACAGAAGTGCGCAAAGTGACCTTGTTTTCCGCATTTGCTGCAAAGTTGTACACCATCCGTTTTACCTGGTTGTTGAAATCGCTGTGTCTGAGGTTTACCTATGGCTACATCTTTTTCTGCACATCCAGCGTCGATATAGTCGTAGATATTAGATAAAATGTCATTAAAGGTGACGTGTTGTCTCTGTAAAAGAAATTTTCTTAGATCAATTGATTTAATACCTCTGATGATAAACTTTATTGCGTCATCAAACTCCAAGTTAAGTTGTTGTGTAAGTCGTAGTTTATCAAAAAAATACTCAGTGATATCTTCGTTGGCGTGCTGGCATCTTTGGGACAATTTTTCCCAAAGTTGACTGACGACCAATAAACGTGTCTTCAAACTCCTCTTGGAAGTCCTTCCAAGTTTTAAATTCGGCCGCATTGTACCAATTTAGTGAGGCACCTTCTAGATTAGCACGAGCGCATTGTAAACGAAAAGAATCTGGCTAATTATTCATGTTTCCAATCCCATTAATGGAGGCAAACCAATCTTTAGCTTCTGAAGGTGACCTCTTGCCATTAAATTTTTTAATTGTGTTGTTCAGGTCGGGCATAACGTGATACGATGTTCTCTCGGAGCGTAGCGTATTGATCAGCATTTGATTTTGTTGGAGCAATAACGATAAAATGGAATTTTCTTCAGTGGATACTCTTATGCCACTATCACCAATGTTGGAAATATTTACCGGAGTACTCTCGTTACCACATGGTGTCCTCTTACATGGATTATTTGAAGCACTCTCAACTTCAAACTGATTCTCAACTTCTCGACTCATATTGCAGACGTAGAGATAAGAAAATTGTATTTTTTTTTAATTATTGATTTTTCTTATGTATCCCACTTCTGATTGTGGAAAACTCCAAATTTTATTCCAAAAATTCTAAATCTCGTTTTAAAATAACTCTTTATTTAGCTCTTTACTCTTTGATGTAAGTTTTAATACTGTGTTTTTACAAGAATGTGTTTTTATTTCAAAGTATGTATCAAGTGGTAATTTCAATGACAAATCAAAGTCAATTAATAAATCAAAAAGGAAATACCAATAATTAGTACAAAAGTAAAGAAGTAATAAAATTAGGAGTAATAGGGTTTACAGAATAAATTTATGTAACCGATATTTCGGGGTTGTTTACAATACAAAATAGATGGCCGAAGAATCAAACACTAGTAGACAAGGACATTGCTCCTTATTTCAGAATTAAGTACGAGTTAACTGTTTTAAATAATTTGATCCTAAAAGGAAATAGAATTTTATAATTATAAATGTTGATCGACCTTTTTCCGTTAATATTAATAGTTTATATATTTTCCTATATGCAGGCTTCCAAGGTCATTAATTTAATGTAAATAAAATATTATTTATTTCATTTTCAATAAAATCCGACGTTTCGTTGGTATTCTTTCCAACTTCTTCAGGGATTGAGTTTTTATTAAAATAATAATCTTTTTCGTCAGTTTAACATCATTTATAAATTATATCACAGTATTTTGTATAGGTAGGTGGACAACACAACACAAAAACTTAAAATATTAAAATAAATGTATGTAAACTAAAACTATATCACAGAAAATTTGTATTTTTTTACTTAGTCAAAGTTGTTATTTTAATTCCTAGTACTTTACGTTGTAAATTACTTATTATGTTACATGAAGGCCACATGGGCATTCAAAGATGCGAAAGCTTGGCACGCAAAACAGTTTACTGGCCAAATATGCAAAACGAATTGCTAACATTGTTAATAATTGCGAAATATGTTTAAGTAAATTTTTATATGAAAATCTGTCTTAATAAACGTTTGTTAAATTTAATAATCGTTTTTGAATAAGGGGGTATATCTGAAATGACGTCACATGAGATTTATAATATTCCATGGTATAAAGTTGGCAGCGATATTTTTGAGTTCAACAAACACAAATATTTAATAGTTGTCGATTATTTTACAAAATATTTTGAAATAGACCTACTAAATAATGGTGATGCAAATGTTATAACAAAACTCAAATCCATTTATGCTAGACATGGAATACCACAATTTTTTATATCGGACAACGGTCCACCATAGAATTCTCAGGATTTTAAAAATTTTGTAACGAATGGGGCATTCAACATAAGACCTCTAGTCCATACTTAGCCAAATCGAATGGTCTCGCTGAAAGGTCTATACAAACCGTAAAAAGAATGTTGTGTAAATGCCAGGAGAGTGGATCAGATCCATATATTGCACTTTTGCTTTACCGGACCACACCAAATGATAATATGCCGAGTCCGGCAGAATATCAAGAAATTTGAGAACTAAAATTCCCTCAGTTTCGAAAAATTTTGAACCTAAATCATTGATATTGCAGAATATGAAACCCAATTAAAAAATGGAACTAGGAAATCAGCTGAACATTACAACAAAAATGCTAAGAATAGAAAACCAATAAGACCTGGTGACAATGTGATGTTCAAACGAAACAATGAATCCAACTGGTTGCAAGGGGAAATAATTGAAAACTGTGCAGAGCCAAGATCATTCATTATAAGGGATAGAGAAGAGGTAATGTACAGGAGAAATGAACAACATATCTCATTAAGGCATAAGCCCTTAGAAAGCTCTGTAACTAGTAGTACTAGTTGGAATAATGAAAATCAGGTTGAGAATTCTAATGAAATTGCTAACACCCATGGAAACGCTAGTAATCAAGACAATCCCAATAATCAAGAAAATTCTAATATCCAAGATCCTTATATAACAAAAACTGGAAGAAAAATTATTAAGCCTTCTAGATATGATTAAAGAAACATATGAATAAAACAATTAAAATTTATGAATATTCTGTAAATATCTTATTCTTAATTTAGATTATTTAATTTTAAAATAATTATTAAAACAACATTTATGAATTTTATAACTGAAATGTATTTATAACTCGAGCCAACTCTGGTGTTTTGAATTGCAATTAAACAAAAAATTATAAAACTATTGTAATTAAATTTATAACAATTTGAATTAAATAATAATTTTATATTTTTATAAAAAGGAGGATGTTAGGTTAGGTTAGCAGGCGACCGTGTAGTACGGCCCACTTAGGTCCATATTGCTGGTCCTATTGTGTTACCTGATTGGATAGGAAGAGGAAGATATATGGAGAAGAGATAAGGTGGAAGAATACGTAGGGTAGTTAAAGAATGTCTAGAGTGTAGGAAGGGTGAAAAATGTGAAAGATGTGCAGACCAAAACCCAAAGAGCGCAGATACCTAGATGGATAGATTAGACTGCTGCAGCCAATTACTGCTTTTGATAAAAGCATCAATATTCTCCAATTTCAAAGCTGAGAATTCAGATAAGTCATCGAAGAATGGTACGAGATCCACTCATTGCTGGGCATTGACATAAAAGATGAGAGAAAGTTTCCTCTTCTTCCTCATTATTGCAACTCCTGCAAAAATCATTATTGGGTAAACCCAGTCGTCTTGCATGATTGCCAAATTTGCAGTGTCCTGTGATGACTGACACTAAGTTGTGGTCGCAGAGATGGTCAATGTTATCGTCAGGTAACATGGCGATACAATTACCTATTGTGTCTACATGTCCGCGCACCCATATGAGTGTGACTGTCGAATGACTCGCCATCCTGTTCAAGGATGTCCGGCATTCCTGATATTATGACTTCAGGTTTTACGTTATTGAAAGCTCCTTCTATGTCCAGAAAGGCTATCATCGTAAAGTTGCCAAATTCCAGCGATTTCTCAATATAGCCTACTATCGAGTGAAGTGCCGTCTCTACAGATTTGCCTTTCATGTACGCATGTTGAGATGGTGATAGTAGCTTTTGATCAATAGAATTCCTGATGTGGATATCTAGCATTATTTCCAAGGTTTTCAAAAGGAATAATGATAGACTAATTGGCCTAAAGTCTTTTGCCTTGGTATGAGAGATTTCCCCTCCCTTTGGGATGAATGTTATATTATATTCAGTCCAACGCATGGGTAGGTATGACCATGACAGACAAGCTTTATAAATGTTAATAAGCCAGGGAATGACTAAATCTATGTTATATTGTAGATCATACCGGCTGATGCCATCCGGACCCGGAGATTTCAATGGACTGAAGCTTCCTCGCACATTTTAACTTCTCCTTGTTAATGTCAATCGAGGTTGGTGTCCGGAGGTATTGTTGTGGTGTATTATCCACAGAGTGCGATATATTACCCGGAAAGTGAATGTGAGCATATCCACAGCTCTTTCAATGTTACTAATGTTCCCTATTATAGGGGGCTGTGGAAGAATTTCCTGTATGTTCTTACCAGGTTTCCGGCTGGTGACTCCACTTGATCATGTGCCATATAGCATGAGATCAGCCACATCTTTGATGTCTTTGATTCCCAAGCAGTTGTTACTGTGTCTTCATCGCTATACTGAGATAGAATGAAGATATTAATATGGTTTTTGGCCAGAATAAGATCATGCTTATTTTACCTGCGTTTTTTTTTGTACAATAGTTTGTACCCTTTAGCGTTGAGTCCAAGAATATCGCCATTGTTGATCCATGGCTCCTGGACTAGCGCTATATCCTCCTCATGATCTGCCATGTGGAGGAGCAGTGCAGCGGAAGCTGCCTTAGATTGGTGAAGGTTCACCTGTATCACCCTCATCATTATCCAGATCATAGATTTCGTTCCGAGTCGGTCAACAATTCTTAAGGCGGCACGCCTTTGTAAGAAAGCCCTCCTGGATGGATCTTTGCGATTGGTGGGATTTGCATTTGCCGTATGGGCGGGGAGTGGAACAGTTGATGGACACGACGTCAAGGTCGACGATCCTTTTTGTTTCAAAATCGCAGGAACAACTACAGGGTCCGCAGCGTTTAGTATAGGTGTTTGGGCTGACTTAACAGCGAGGGCTTGTGCAGCTTGGAAGTACTTGGTTTGATGTCCAGAGTGACTTCGCTGCGGGGATGCAAACCATCAGAAGATTTGATGGTTTTTGTATATTTTTTGCGATCAGCCAACTTGGATATCCCTAGCTGTTAACGACTAGTCTAGTCTTCTTTTACCACTGACTAGCCATTCAGGTTTTCGGCACTGCTACCAACCACGTTAACCTTACAAGTGGAGTCAGTTTTGGTCCGCGGGTTGTAATTTAGATTTTAGGGAAGGGATAATATTACCACTTGTGACCACTGTGATCCAGTGTATCACTAGCCATAACATTGTTCCTATATCACCAGTTTGTTCTCCCTTTGCGACCATTCGTTTCAAATGTATCACAAAGGCGCAGCAGACCGATTCTCCCATCTCCTAAATTACAACCTAGCTATGTAAAGGTGTTCTTGACCATTTATTAGAAAATGTATCACAGTCGCGGTGAAGTCTCTCCCTATCCGCCACCTAGGACGGATAAACTCCACACGGAGGAGGATGTTGTGTATATAGTTAAGTTTAACTAATAAAACAACTTAATCTTTTGGTTGCTTTGTCTCAACTCTTAATTTTTCTGAATTACATAAATTTTGCTTAATCTTAATCTTGCACAGTCTTACTGGTAATGTGACTCCCGCATACTTTGTTCTACAGCAAAGTGCAAGCGCATCACATTCCCACGTACGACTATCAACACTTGGGTTGCACAAGCAATAAGTAGACGCTAACGTCAGCATTTATGCATGCGAAACACAAGTGTTTGTATTAAATTATATGAGTTATTTCTCTCATATAACTATATACATTGTAAATAAACATTGTTATTATTACAATTAGTAAATACACAATATAAATGCATGAAGCAATAAACAAAGATGGTGCATTCCTTTCTGCAAAAAAAATTTTCCACTGCGCATGTACGTCATCAGAGCGCACAACTGCTTGTATGTTATGAAAACAGTATGAGATTTGTGGTGGAAATGAAAAAATAATATGGTTATTTTTTAGTTTTAATAAAATAAAACGAAAAATCATAGAATTTTGTTTTTTCATATTAATTTTGTTGTTTAAACACATTTTATTCTTTTTATTGAGACATTGTAATGACCTTTTTTCCTGTGTTTTTATTTTTAAATAATTGTGTTATTAATATAAAATAAGAAATTTAATTATTTTATATTTTCTTTTTCTCCAACTCGATCTCTATAAGCTCCTGTTTTAATTTTCTTATTTTAAAATACATTCGAGATCTAAAAAAGGGTTTTTACTCTTTTGTCACATTCAATATGATCAGCCTCTTTTCGAAGTCCTCTGGTTTAAAATGTTCCATACATATGCGCGAAGTTTTTGGATTTATTTTATTTTTCCGGACACAAAAACTTATCCATTGCTTTAATAACTTTGTCGGAAAGTTAAATAAACTGATTGTACACGGCTTGTTTTTATTATTGTTACAAACATTTTTCACTGCACACCACATTTTAGTTTTTAATTTACACGATTTTTTTAACTTTAATCACTTTTTACTTTCAACAATAAACTACAATGCCCTCTGTCTACGTCACAAATACTTAGAACCTCAATAACTTTTGTACGACACAGATTAATAAAAGATCGTAAACATAAAACTACAATGTGAAAGATTTTTTCTAAATATATCTGTTTAATATTTTATTTTCCAATCTTAATAATAAATAAGCGAATGGACGCTATTTTTTAAATAAAGTTGTAAAAAAATAAAACAAACTGTAAAAATCAATAAAAAAACAGAAAAGAACATCAGTGGAGTTTACAGTTGCCGAACATGGCAACCGAGAATTTGTGGTTGCTTTGATTTCATTTTAAGTGGTAAAATTTAAATGTTACTTATTTTGTTATTAAATTCTTTATATTTTTAACATAAATGTTTTATTTATACTCGAAAATTCGAAAAAAGAGATGCTTTACAACTTGCATGTCAGTAGCGTTGCTTATTGGCCGAATTTTGCAAGTCGTTTTGCTATATTGGATAATGAAATAACCCTTAAAACGTCACCTATGTTATACTCTGTGGTTCACGTCCCAATCATAAATGAAACAACGTGTTTCACCATTTAAAATTTTGAGATCCAACCAACTTGTTTTTTTATTTTACTATGTTTCCACGGTACATGCTTCGCTCTCTATTAATGCTTCACACTCCAATCATAAGCGACACAACTTGCTTCACCATATAAATTTTTAAGAGCGAATCAAGCAGTAGATTCATATTGAATCTACTTGATTCGTTCCGTTTGTAATTTCCACAATATAATTTTCCGACCCTATAAAGTATATATATTCTGGAGTCTATTAGCCATGTCCGTTAGTCTGTCTGTTGAAATCAATTTTCTGAAGTCTCCAGATATCTTCGGAATCAAAATCTTCAATAATTCTGTCAGACATGCTTTCGAGAAGTTTGCTATTTAAAATCAGCAAAATCCGTCCATAAATAACGGAGATATTAGCAAAAATCCGAGACAACCTCTGAAAATTTCATCAAAAAAACTATCAAACAAAGTTTATTAATATTGTTACGAACAAATTCATCAACAGATGGCGTGTTTATCGACATACAACTTGTTTAGCATTTTCATCAACAGATGGCGTGTTTATCGACATACAACTTATTTGTGTACATTTAAATAAATAAAGACTCGTTATATTTTCTTCAAACTACTTGACGCTTTTATTTTGCAATTAGAAAGAATCCGGTTTATTTAAAAGAAATAAATAAATATATATCGTTACCTAAAATGCAAAAAGGCGGAACTACCAAAAAGTCAAAATCGAGTTTTTGATTGATTGTTATGAATGCTATTAAACTACGTGTCTTGACAAAATTTTACACTTCTGCGATCAAAAATGACGCGTTTTTTAACAAAACACAAAATGACGTAACTAAATGTATGTTTATTTGATAAATGCAAAAAGGCGTAAGTAACAAAAAATTCAAAATAGTGTTTTTGATTGATTATTATGAATGCCATTGAACTAAATAACTAAATTTTGTTAAGAAATTATAGTCTATTATTTTTATGGGGCATACAAATTTCCCTATCGAGCATACTTAATGTATCCACAAAACTGACCAACACTTACTATATAATATTTACTTATTACTTTTTTCTAATTACTCTTTATAGAAGTTTCTCGATGTACTGATATTCGTTATTTTACAGTTATATTTTAAGTCCCTTTTGTACACACTTCAACATCTCTTTCTATTCCATATACCCTCTCTATCTCTCTCTATCTCATGTCATAATCTATCAACATGATATGTTAACTTTCAGCTTGTGGTGATACTATACATATTAATACTTTGAAATTTTTATATACTAATTGAGAATTTTTCCTCTTGCGAGTATTTGAAAATTTAAAAAAAAAAAACTTCGAATAAAATTTTTTAAAAATTTTGAAATTTTTATTTTAAAATAATTAAGTTTTCATTGCTTTTGTTTTGACTTTTGGTTTTTC
This sequence comes from Bellardia bayeri, assembly GCA_950370525.1. Taxonomy (NCBI): domain Eukaryota; kingdom Metazoa; phylum Arthropoda; class Insecta; order Diptera; family Calliphoridae; genus Bellardia; species Bellardia bayeri. Next base: position 49,152,302 of record OX493264.1, on the reverse strand, counting down.
GATTTTTATAATCGAAAATTTTAAAAATTATGGATTTGAATTTTTAAATAAACACATCCACAAGCTTAAACAAGAATTAATGTGTAGTGATCGTGAAATGTAGCTTTAATTTTCAATCGGAAATGTGATTTTATAAAGACGGACTACTTTTATATAAAATAAAACTGTGTGAAAAATTAACAGTTATCAAAGTTATGTATTTATGAAATAATAGTGAAAATAAGTAATAAATTATAAACAATTACTAACTGTGAAGTTTTAGTAATATATATAAGTACTGAAACGAATTCAATTTGTGAAAACATGTCTCAAACAAATTTAAAGACTGAGGAGTTTAAAAGTTCCGATAAAATTGCCAAAAATCAGAGACGCGAAAATAAAAGTAATCGTATGGAAGGTGAAACATATAAAGGTACATATATATATACATATATATATACATATATATATACATATATATATACATATATATATACATATATATATACATATACATATATATAAAGGTATAAAAACCGAGAGAAATGAAAAATGCGTGCAACTCTAAGTTTTGCAAAAAAAAAATGCATTGCGACACTGCTCCTAGTTTTCGGAAGACATACGTAAGGAAATTTTTGAAATGTTCTGGAAGATGACGTGGGACCAAAAAAGACATTATGTAACAAACCTGATTGAGTGCTCAAAAAAAATTTTTTAATTTTTTTTTAAAATTATTTTTTTTTCAAGTTTTTTCCTCAAAAGAAAACTTATACAATTTACTTTAAGGCCTTTATAGTCGCTTAATGGGATGCCATCAATTTATTACAGCAGCGTCGAATCTACTCTTCAATGTTTTTAATGTTTCCTCATGATCAGCTTTGCCTACTAAAAACTACTTCAGTTTCTTTACAATGGTTCTTTGCCCATCGGAATAAAGCGCTCGCATCTAAGATACGATCTTGATGAAAGCACTGCAGGCTATATCTCACTACATTTCTTTTGAGATTTGCTCCAATGCCATCACATGCTCTTTTGCCATGTGTAGTTGGATGAAAATGCCATTCAGCTGGAATTCCAAAATCTTTTTCGGAGCTATAATATTTGCGAAGCTATTTTTGTTTTTAAAATGTTGACGAGCTCCATCCATCCATCGTAGAAGGTATACTATAAATTTAAATTTTAGATAATTTAGAATTATCTTCTGGTATTCATAAACAGTAGCGGTATCATGTTTTAAGTCATCGGATATGATTGCCATACTTTTGTGTTCCAGTTTTTCATCTTCTATGTAGTAAATAACAGCTGCGAATATAGTTGCTTGGTCATTATTGAAGTGGAATCCTTATATGGCATCCTGAATAATTTATAGTTCTCTGCGAAATCATATGAAATCACGAATACACCAGACTTCAAATGTGTCTTCAAATCATTCAAAAATGACCATTGATGTTTGACTAAAAAGTCATGGGTTCTCAAATTTAGCAAACCTTTGCATATTTCTTCCACAAAATCATCCACATTTAACATTACTGTTTTTAAGGTACATCTTTCAGTCTGAAGCCAAGATTCAAAATTTATCTCATCAATACATTCTCGATCAAAAGAGTTCATTAAATTCTCCTTAATGAATGTGGTCTCCAGGCAATTTGAACAAGCGCTTAAGTGGCAAGAAGTTGTTACATAAGAACACATGGTCAATTTAAGGCAATCCCGGTAATCGTGAAAATCTTCTGAGGAATCATCTGTCAAATACTTGAAGTTGATTTCCTTCAATATGAGTTTAACATTTTCATGGTGAATGCAAACGCTGTGTGTTCCACTGCTTTATGCAGAAACGCATTGCTTTAGGCTCAGTTGGGTAAATTTTGTAAATCCAATTTTGACGTCCTCGTGTTCAGATTGAAATGTTGCATATAACTAGTTCAGGTTACAGATAACCATCCTCTTCTGCATTTGGACTTTCTGGACATCAATTCGAATATACACCCAATCTTTCATTCCTGTCATCATTCGATTCATATCATCTCGCTGATAAAATTGATTTACTAGAGCTTCAGTTTCGCACTCTAAAGTTTTTCCCTTCTTCTCGTTTGGAAGTGTGTGAATCCCATACTCCGCAACCATGGTGAATGCAAACGCTGTGTGTGTTCCACTGCTTTATGCAGAAACGCATTGCTTTAGGCTCAGTTGGGTAAATTTTGTAAATCCAATTTTGACGTCCTCGTGGTCAGATTGAAATGTTGCATATAACTAGTTCAGGTTACAGATAACCATCCTCTTCTGCATTTGGACTTTCTGGACATCAATTCGAATATACACCCAATCTTTCATTCCTGTCATCATTCGATTCATATCATCTCGCTGATAAAATTGATTTACTAGAGCTTCAGTTTCGCACTCTAAAGTTTTTCCCTTCTTCTCGTTTGGAAGTGTGTGAATCCCATACTCAGCAACCAAGTTTTTAACAATTCTTGCTTTTCGTTGAGACGTTTCAAACTCGGTCATTATTTTTGAACAACTCCATGACGATGGGACAAGCGTACTTATAGGTTTTACTGAAAAGTTAGAACAACCATCATCTCCTGCAGAACTGTCATCATTTTCAGAATTGATTTTGTTCTCATATGGAATAACCGGAAATGTGTCCAACTTTCCCATCATTTTCATGCACGATCTACAAATTAGCAAACGTTTTGAAACCGTTGGGAATTTTTTCAATAAGTTGTGGGAAATATATCGCATATCTGATGATCTGTGCTTCTTTTTGTTTAAGGGATTACAACAAATAGAAGTAAATATTTCCTTTTTGGAAGCGGAAGCCATTGTGAGGATTAATTATGAAAGTAATTAGTAAATAACGCACGTCCAAACTTTAACACTGTTTGTAAAAAAACTAATTTCCGAATATCCTTAGAATGCAAATAAATACTTTTTTAAGATCATTTAGGTAGTACGTTTTTATGAAAGAGTCTAAAATCCGTTATTAGGGCCTATAATGGCAAAATAACAAAGTACACATAACGTAGCATTATAATAAAGTACCTGTTAACTTCTACCTCTCCATTTTAAAGTCAAGTGTCATAAAATTTTTTTCAAATTCAATTCAAAAAGGGTCTCAGGGGTACCTGTTGCTTTGATAATAAAAATTTCATTCAATATTACGTGCGCTCTAAACTACCTATAGAATCGACAAAAAAGCCTCAATGAAAAGATGTGTGACTTAGAAAATCGCAGGTAGAAATTAATAGCGGTTGGTCTCACACAGCACCATTTCACGGGCGTTTTTAGGCGGTTGTTGGAGTTTTTATTTTTATCATTTTAATAAAACTTACACACAAACAGGAAAAAAAAATGAAAATAGTGCATATGGTAAAAATTTAAACAATTTCTTCTTTGAGTTGCAATTTTTTTATAGATACTCCAAGTGACCACAAAGCTCTTAAAGGAAATAGTTTAAAGTTTCTTTTGAGAAAAAATAAAAAAAACTCCATTAAAAAAAAAATAAATAAAGAAATGGGGGAAAATGAAATATTGAAAAATCTTATTCTTGAGTTAAAAAATAATTTTTTCGATAGATATCCCACTCGCATCCCATTGAGCGACTATAAAGGTCTTAAAGTAAATTGTATAAGCTTTTTTTGAGGAAAAAAGGGCCCTAATTGGAAAAAATTCAATTTTTTTTTTTTGAAATTAAAAAAAAATTATTTTTGGAATGATTGAAGATAGCTATCTAAAGTCTTTTGAACAATTTTTGCTAGGACCAATAGGTGAAAAGTTACACTCATTTTAAAAAACCCCTGTATGACCAAAATGTCCAACTTTGACCCCCTCTAACTCCGGCAGTTTTTGAAGATAGAGCTGAAAATTTGCGTCTGGCATACTATCCAATAGTACTAACCTTGGTGCAAAATCCATCCAAATCGGAAGACATCGATTTTAAAATTGGGCACTTGACGTGCAATTTTAATATTTAATATTTAGTAAAACATTTTTTTTAACTGACTATTAACTGCGCAATAAATATGTACCACTTCCATATTTATATGTAAAAATACTAACCCCCTTATTCAAAAACGATTATTAAATTTATTATTAAATTTAACAAACGCAAGTATGTCTTAATAAACGTTTGTTAAATTTAATAATCATTTTTGAATAAGGGGGTAAAAATATACAAACTATTAACCAACAGAATAAATGCACTAGCTCCATGGTAAAAATATTTCTAGTAGTAATTCTAAAAATATTTTGCCATACAAAATATTTCTAGTAGCAACCAGAACACAAAATGGAAATTTTTCATTTGCAATATATTTACTACTAGAACACACGCATACTTTTTATAGTTTACTACCGAATCGTAAACCATGCAAAGAAATAGTAACTTGAAAAACCACTAACAGACAGCAATATGCGAAATCGAAAAAGGCAAACTAAACAACTATGGCACATGAAAAATAAAAACTGGCAAACATACGAAGTTGAAATATGTAAAAAACGAAATTGTCCGCAGTTGAAAATGTTAAAAACGAAAATGTGTCCATGGTTATGCACGCGACATTTGTACATGTTTAATTGTCTTTGAATATTGTGAAAATGCAAATGGATTGGAATTTTAGAATGGAATTATAGAATCGTTTATTGTATGTGATGAGAGTTTTCAAAAAGTATATATATTGGAAAATTGAGCACTGGGTACCCAAGTTCCATGCAATCAAAGTTGACTTACGCACGTGGCAAAAAATGGAAGTGCCTTTTAGAGCCGTAAGAAAAAGTGCGAAATTAAGCGAATTGTAGGAAATTTTTATTTCGGAAAAAATGTTTTTATAAAGGTTAATAATGGACCTTTATAATCATGCTTTGTTCAAAAACAACTATGCATAAATTTGCTAAGAAAAAAATAATTTGTTGATTACGCACGTTACATTACGCACGTGACACTTTTTACTTTCATACAAATTTTAGTAATTTTATATACATAGATGTATGTATATATATTTTTTTTACCAAAAAATTAAACTTTTATTCAAAAATGAAAAATAAAAATATACTACAATTAATCTAATTTAATTTTTTCCTTAAAAAAAAAATATGCGAGCGTTGTGATTTTTTAAGTCACGGTGGACCATTTCATGGAAATACCCATATATAAGATTTCTTCGCCGACTAAATAAATTATTTTCGTCGCATATGTGGAATAATTACGCCGCATATATGCAATGTGCAGAAAACTTTTCATTCATTTCTGTGCTCTAGGAGCAGATCTCATTTGTTGTCCCTTCACTTATTTTGTTTTTGCATGAATTGTTGTTGCATTTTGCTTAAATATTCACATACATACGTATGTAAATCATTATGTACAAAATTTTTCTCCATCTACAAAATCCTACACGATCATCTTTGTCTTATGTATTTGTTTCTTTTCGTTAAAGGAGTTGCTCAACCTGTGCGTAGTTGTGTTCATATTTTGTTGTTATGGATTTTCCATATTGCAGTTGTTGTTGCATGCACACATACATATTACAATTTTATTTCATAATTACGCTGTTGTATTCATAACTTATTGTTGTTGCATTTTCTATCTTGCAGTTAATCCTTTTGTTGTCTTTTTTACTCAAGCCTTTGTTTCATTTCTATATTGCACATTAGATTTTCCGCTGCACATTTTTTTCCTACTACTTATTTGTTTTTTTTTTGTACCTGTTACAAATATTAGAATTCGAATTAAGAAACACACAATTTTTTATGAACAGAAGTCGATCATTTGTACTATCACGTGCTATTATTCATTTCATTCAGAATACAAACAAGTTCAAACAACGTATGTATGTTTGCAAATCGATATGAATGCATGTTATTATTAAAAACTTCTTCTGAGTTATTGATTTGTTTAGAAATTCTAAATCGGGCTTATTTAGGTCATGTATTCTATGCAAATAAAAGATTATTTCATAATTTATTTTTCCGACGTTTCGTTGGAGATTCCCAACATCATCAGGGCTATTTTATTAGATATATAATCTTTCGTCAATAGTTCTGCATTTAGAATATTTTATATACATTCTGTTTTACATAAACACAACATAAATTTAATTAAACAAAACAAATGCAAAAATATAAATAAAAATAATATCACAGTATAATTAAATTGTATTAAACTAAGTATCACAGCAGCAAAATCTGAGTTGTTGTTGCCTTTCTTTTAAAACACTACCTATACATACATATGCGCATAATGTGTCTAAAAGTAAAATTTTCTCATTCAAAAATTTTGTTTTCAGGAACTTGCTGTTTTTTGTTACATTTTTTCCTAATTTTCTATAATTTTGAAAATAAATGTCCTCATAAATGTTGATGAATTTCCATTCTTTCTATATCATTCTTGTTTTTGTTGTTGTTATTACATTCATATCGCATAATTACATACACGCGGAAAAAAACATAGTTGTGGTAAACATAATCTAAGAGCAACATATTATGATAAGATTTATGATTGTAGTCATATATTATGATGAATATAAGTGCCATGAAATATCATATTATGATTAAATATTATCAATATGTATTTTTATTCGACCTTTATTATTTCAATTATTACTAATTTTTTCAAGCTTAAGGTCTTTTTTTTATATATAAAAAAATTAGTAATAATTGTAATAATTGAATTAATTATTATCGTAATATTTCATCATAATATTTTCTTGTTAATCATAATTTGATATTATAACCTAATATAATCATAAAATTGTCATACATGATCAAATTATGACCTAGGGTAACCATATTATAGTTTAAAGTAATCATATTATGATAGTACTTTATCATAATATGTTAAAATAATATCATTTTATTTTTACTAGTTATCATATTATGATAGTATCAGTGGTACCAGTTGAAACATTATTTAAAATGAAGACACAATTATTTTAGTTTTTTATTGCTTATTATTTATATTTTATATAAAAATACATTTAAAATTTTAGGAAGATAATATTCTCTTTTGTGACACAAATATAACCAATATAATGTATGACGAATTCTTATATGTCTTATTAATTTATTGACGTTCATGAACCGTTTATGGCAGCTAAAGCTACGTATCATTTTGTTAATTATTTATATAATTATGTGCTAATGTAATATGTTATGTGGTATCTACAAGTTATTAATCTATATAGGTACATACATTTTTTGGCATGGGAACAAGTTTTTTGTAAGTTAAAATAGTTTAAAATAATGAAATTTTAGAAAAATAACTCGTGTTATTTTTAAAACTTAAAGTGTATAATTATATATACTACGGAGTGTTTTAAAAATATAAAACTCTTTAAACTTAATAAACAAATACAATTTCAATCCAATAAAAAATAACTAAGAGAAAAATAAGTATACTATATATAATATATACAGACAGTCATTTGTAGATATGTACATAAATATATGTATACATACATAAATGCATATACGCATACATAATCTAAAATATTATAAAATTAGTAGAAAAAAATTTACTTATTTTGGAATTATTTTTGCAGGTCATTTATAAGATTATTTACTGCTTGTAAATCAGTATCCCATGGAGTACTTATTTGAAATACAAGTTTTTGAATGAATACCCAAACATGCTCGCAATTTTTAGGGTATTTGATGTTCATTGCCATAAAGCAATGAAAACAAACTTCAATAGCGTTTAAAGGATTTTCATATTTAAATCTTTTACCACATAAATCCACATAACAAGGTAAATAGTTTTCGTGGCATCACCGATTAAATAAATTTTAGGTTGGCGTTCTAACTTTATTCGTTTGAAAGAATTTCTAATATCATCATCTGCAATTAAAATATTCTGTGAAAAATACATTAAAAATTATTAAAAATAATCTTATTACCTTGCAATAACAAATAAATGATTCCTGTACTTCAAGTTTTCTTCTTTTTCTAGACGTTGATAGTCTTCTCTAAGTAGCCTAAATTAAAATTGACGTTAGTATTTACATTAAGTAAAACTTTGATTTTCAAAACTCACTTTTTGTTTGTATTGTTGTTTAAAATATGAAATACAATAGCTTTTGCTATTTGTGTACGGTGTTTATTTTCAAGTGATTCAACATTCTGCAAGCTTTGAATAGCTAAAATTTTTCTAATTTCCTGAAAAAATACAATTTTAATAAATGTTTTTTTTTTTTTGTTGCTTATAACATTATTACATCAGTCGATGGATTTTTAAAAAACCACTTAGGCCAAGTCCAACATTTTCTTGTGTAAAATTGTTCTGTATCGCCAGAGAATGATAGCGATTCAAGTGTAGCTTGTTGTCCTATGGCAGGTAAGAGTAGGGGTGTGATATTTCCGTTGCAATTTGTTTTTTGGAAATAGTCACTAGCTTTTAATGTTGTTGCATTCGGAGCATCTGAAAAATTAGAAAATTAAGTAAAGTTTCTTACAGCATTAAATTATATACGCCTTACCTAATTTAATATCCAATATGAAATCATTGCTGGGAATTTTAGCCGCTTAACATTATTTATATCTGTTTTATAGGTATTTAAGTGAATTTTGGAAGTGCACTTTATATGGGGGCTATGGACATGGACCTAACTAAAACAAATTCGTTTTGCGATTTAGTTTTGCATAAAACTTATTTTTGCTGAATTTTGTCTTGATATTCCAATTTTATACGCATTTATGTATAATTGAGCAATATTTCGGGAAGATTTTTGTATGGGGGCTATGAGAAATCATGGACCGATTCATACTATTTTCCGCACACTTTCTTCTATTATTATAAAAACAACGTATACAAAATTTCATGGCATTATCTGCAATATGTTTCAAAATATTGCAATAAAATAGCCAAAAAAATCAAATTTTTATGGAGGTTGTCTCACATATCGGTCCATAACTCTGGTTGGCCTAAACCGATTTTGCTAATTTTAAATAGCAAACTTCTCGAAAGCTGTCTGATAGAATTGTTGAAGATTTCGATCCCGAAGATATCTGGGGAGTTCAGAAAACTGATTTCAACATCCAGACATACAGACGGACATGGCTTAATCGACTCCGCTATCTATAAGGATCCAGAATATATATACTTTATAGGGTCGGAAAATTATATTGTGGAAATTACAAACGGAATGACAAACTTATATATACCCTTCTCATGAAGCTGAAGGGTATAAATGTAATGCTTATGCTTTGACGTTGGGCGCCATTTTGTTTAAAATGTTTGTGGCCCACGTTGAGAGATAGAAAATTAATGGCATTTTTTGTCAATGTACCCTTGCTTCCTTTTTGGTGGAAATGGCACTAAGATGATAAGGCTTGAGCTCGCCGGGAATGGGGGGTTCGTCCACCATGGGTACGCATAAATACAAAAAAAAAATTCGTGCCAATTGGATTTTAATGAAAGCAATATAACACACGGAACAATTAACAAGTAACGCTGGAAAAGCAGTTGGATAAGCGAACGGACGTTTGTTGACAGAAACTTACCTTGACCATATGATATAAGGATTCATCCAGAACTAGATGATGTTGTCCTGGCAGGCTGCCCTCCCCATTTGACATATTTCAGTCATCCATGACAACACATTGTGCCAGTATTCATATGTGTTGTCCCTAAAAAAAATTTTACTTAACACAATTTCATTTTTACTTAACTATTTTTCCAACAAAAAAATAATAACTTTTTAGCACATGTTTCCAATTCAAAATATACAAGTCTTTTTATTTCTAAGACAATAAAGGGATTTATAATACAATAATTAATAATATAATAAACAAAGCCTTAAGAAATATATACAGTTCATAATATTAGGGTATTATAAAGTTTAATCAATAAAGAAACAATTCATAGTATTAGATAACAATGGCTAAAATTAGGAATAGGAAAAGAAATAAAAAAAATCTTTTAGCTATAATTTAATTTATCAAAAATAAATTCTTTTTATTCTTTTATTTTTAATTCTTTAAATCTCTAGGTTTACTTGTGCGTTTATGGTAATCTATTTATTTATTCATATTGTATTATTTTATTTATTTATTTGTATTATTTTATTTATTTATTTGTATTGTTTTATTTATTTATTTGCATTATTTTATTTATTTATTTGTTTAATATTTCATTTCTTTATTTATTTAATTATTTAAGAATTTAAGTTGCTAAATAGTTAATTAACTTTTCCAATATTTTCAAATAAGTATTTAATAAGTTAAATAAGTATTTGTATTACTATTTAAATTGATTAATTAGTTACTTAAGGAACAAATATTTATTTATTTATGTTAGCAAATAATTATTTAACATTTTAAATAGTTATTTATGTATTGGCTAATAATTATTTAATTTTTCAAATATTTATTTGTAATGGCAAGTGATTAGTTAATTTTTCAAATATTTATTTATATTGGCAAATAATTATTTAATTTTTCAAATATTTATTTGTATTGGCAAATAAATAAATATTTATTTAGTCAAACGAGTATTTGAGTTATTATTTAAAATTTCCATTTTTATGTGGTTAAATATTTATTTAACATCTTTCATAGCTGTATATGTAGTTAAATAAGTATTTATTTGGTTAAGTAGGTATTGGTAGGGTTATTTAAATTTTACTTTAATTATTTAAGGATCAAATAATTGCTTATTTATGTTGTCTACTAGTCATTTTAACAAATCGTATAATCATTTAGACATACTTCCGTCGGTTTAAACATATCTCCCTATATATATCGGTACGTTATTCGTACCAAACTAGCATGTGTCGTACTTTATGTTAAACTCACCGGATCGTAAATCTTTGCATTGTCCGTTACCTGTGTACTGGAAATAAGTCTTCATCCGCCGGCTATAACCTTCGGATCGGGTAGGTGTAGTTCTCACTGTTGTTTCTAGTTGCTCGGGACTGTTGTAGAAGCACGCGGCTGTGGTCGTAGAAGCACGCGTTCTGGTGGCTATAGATGCACGCGGCAGGGTCTGTAGCTCGAGGCTGCTATTAGTTGGAACACGCGGCTGTTGTTAGTTTGCGCTCGAGGCTGCTGTTAGTTGGTGGTGATGCACGCGGCTGTTACTAATTGGAGCTCGAGGCTGCTGTTAGTTGGTGGTGATGCACGCGGCTGTTCTAATTGGAGCTCGAGGCTGCTGTTAGTTGGTGGTGATGCACGCGGCTGTTCTAATTGGTCCAATTTCCCCGTTGAGGAGGTCAGATTAGAAGGTGTTGATGGTTTATTTAAAAAAAAAGCGTGTGGCTTTGGGCTTCGTTTTATTGTTTTACTACGCCACGTTTAACATTTATTTTATTTAATTTAATGCCATGCTAGTTTGCCACCACGACCTACCTCAACGACTCCATCTTCTTTTCTGTCTTTTAGTCATTTCGCCTAGCTCATCTTTGGTTGGCGTCGGTTTTAACATGGTTGTATTGACATCATGGTTGTATTTAGTCGTGGTATCAGGGATAATCCACAGAAAAAAATAGAAAAATCGCCAATTCAAAGGAAGTGTCTCGAAGTAATAAAACCTGAGTAAAATTAGAAAAGCCCGGTAACCGTTACATAAAAAACAAATCATTACCTTGAAAAGGCATCATGTATTTCAATTCCTTATCTTAATATGTAACACACAATTCTATGCAAATTATTATTTTATACACACACATCAACGTATACTGTATGTATGAACCTTTTCTTATTTCTAGTTTTTTTTTTCCCAGTTTTCTGCACATTGCATATGTGCGGCGTAAATATTCCACATATGCGACGAAAATAGTTTATTTAGTCGGCGAAGAAATCTTTTGCACATTTTCGTTTTTAACATTTTCAACTTCGGACAATTTCGTTTTTTACATATTTCAACTTCGTATGTTTGCCAGTTTTTATTTTTCATGTGCCATAGTTGTTTAGTTTGCCTTTTTCGATTTCGCATATTGCTGTCTGTTAGTGGTTTTTCAAGTTACTATTTCTTTGCATGGTTTATGGTTCGGTAGTAAAATATGAAAAGTATGCGTGTGTTCTAGTAGTAAATATATTGCAAATGAAAAATTTTCATTATTGATTTTTTTAGAAAATTCTAAATCGGGATTATTTAGGTCATGTATTCTATGCAAATAAAAGATTATTTCATAATTTATTTTTCCGACGTTTCGTTGGAGATTCCCAACATCATCAGGGCTATTTTAGTAGATATATAATCTTTCGTCAATAGTTCTGCATTTAGAATATTTTATATACATTCTGTTTTACATAAACACAAAATAAAATATAAATTTAATTAAACAAAACAAATTCAAAAATATAAATAAAAATAATATCACAGTATAATTAAATTGTATTAAACTAAGTATCACAGCAGTAAAATCAAACTAAAATATTGCGATTGTATAAATTGCATTCGTGTTGTTTTTGTCGTCTTTTGTATTTAAGGCATTCGTAGCTCTTTCCTGAATCCTCAAACTTTCCAGTGTAAATCGTTTATTTTCATTGTGTGATCTGGTTGCTACTAGAAATATTTTGTATGGCAAAATGTTTTTAGAATTACTACTAGAAATATATAGTTTGTATATTTTTAGTATTTCTACATATAAATATGGAAGTGGTACATATTTATTGCGCAGTTAATAGTCAGTTGGAAAAATATTTTACTAAATATTAAACCCTGGTAATTTCTACTATTATTTGGAATTATTATACATAAAATTAACAATTGTCAATAATTAAAAAAAAATAGTTTTGTGTTTGAAATATGTCATGTTCTTCTTAATATTTATGATATTAAGCGAGAAAAATGGTTGTTGTTTCAAAAAAGAAAGAATTTGGTAACAAAAACATTAATAAAACTAACAAATAATAGAACATTTTAATAATTCTGAAAATCGTCACTTTGCTATTTTTGTAAAAAAAATTTTTCAAATCTGGCAGCTATGTTTGTACCCTCTGTTGAGAATGAACGAAAAATTATAAATAAACTATTTCTCCCGTTCTTTATTTCATACATTTTATATAGTATTTAATTATATTCCTCTATTTTTGCAACTCTGTTATGTATGTTAAACTAAAGTGGTCTTACATTGAAATAATGTTTTAGTCTAATAAAAGTATTTGTCTTACAAATAGCAGAAGTCTTCTTCTTACAACACTTCTCTGCTCGCTTTTGTATTTTTTGTATTTTAAAGTGAGAGCATTCTATTTCACGACCGCATTCTCTGGCATAATTTTATGTCAAACTGTATGGAAAAAAACGTTCAGCCCAAGTCTGTTTCATCATTAATTTCAACAAAAATTATGCTCATATAGAAATCGTGTAGAGTTTGTTATTTAAATACATTTGTGCAGGACTCTAATCCACACATAGCTTCCAGTTACTGCGCTGAATCCATTTGAATTTGGACCAATTTCACTGTTAACAGATTAAAATTATTTATTTTAATTATGAGGAAATTAATACTGATAATTGTTTTGTACCGAATTTACTCTTATTACAAAATTAAATTTTATTTTTATCTTCATAGGGACAAGTTTTAGATACATTAGCCCGTAAATCACTGTGGGACATTGGCCTAGATTATGGACATGGAACTGGACATGGAGTTGGTCATTTCCTTAACGTTCATGAGGGTCCAATGGGTATAGGCATTCGCTTGATGCCCGACGATTCAGGTCTACAGGAAAATATGATACTATCTAATGGTAAGAACAATATCCAATTTAACGTTTCATCGAAAACGCTTTTTATAATTTTTGCAACCCTTGTAAATCTGAATATAAAGTCCAAAGGACGGCAAACAAAATATTAAGAACAAACTTCAGCGTATAATGGAGATTACTGTTTACGTTGATTTGACGCGAAAAAATCGGAATATTTTTATATAAAGTGAGATATTTTTTAGCGCCTTTATTTTAGATTATTGTTTTAATAAATTTAATTTATCTTTACCAATGATATGAAATATTGTTTTTTACATACATATGTACATATCACTTTTTAGTTATCTAAGTATATGGTTCATGTATGTAATGGCATCACGAGAGAACGGCTGGAGCGATTTGGCTGATTTTTTTTATTCGATTCGAAATTCTCAGGAGATGGTTTGTAAAAAAAATTAAAAAATTCCTGGTAAAACTCGGAAATTTTAAGTTTTTAATATATTCACTTCTCTTTTTTGGAGAAACTTGGAGAGCTAACAACACTGCCTCCTTTTCACTACTCAATTGTTTTACTTAACCTACGCCTAAATTTTAGAAAGTTCCTAATGAGTGATATACATATGTGTTTGCTCTGTTGTGTTTGATAATATCAAAAGTGAAAACTTTAATATACATATGTAAATTAACAGTGCTTTCAAATCTGAAATTTCTATATGAAATACAAATTATTAGTAAATACCGAGCGAAGCCGTGGCGGTCAGCGAGTATATGTATCATAAAAGTTTGTTTTAAATAACTTGCGGTGTTTACTTTCATTTGCCGCTTATATTATATTCTGGGTGCTTATAAAATTCTAAGAGGTCATAGCTATCTGCGTCCGTCTGTTGTAGACACAATAGGGTGAAGGACCTAGATGTGGCATTTTTCTGAAATATTCTTTGTTGAGCAGGGTTGTTGGTATTGAAAATGGGCAATTTGGTCAATTAGAACCAGAGATATGGACCAAAATATCAGTCAATGTTTTGAAAGTATTCTTTGTTAATCAGGACTGTTGGTATAGAAATTGGCAAATCTGTCAATTAGAACCAGATGTATGGACCAAAATATCAGTAATTTGATATTTTGCATAAATGTTTCGCTATATTCTTTAAAAATATTGTAGATAATACCATAAAATTATGGACCAAAATATCATCAGGGTAAAATCGGCCCAGTTAAAGTTCAAAGTTTTAGACTACCTCCATATTTTCAGATATTTTTTTTCAAATATAATGCGGATAATATCATGAAATTTTGTACACTTTATTTTGATTACACGCCCCGTTGAAAATGTCTTATAAAATCTTATAAAAAATCACTAAGAAGTCGAAATTAACCGCAACTAATCCGTATATAAATTTAAATCGTCTAACTAAATTTCAGACGGCAAAAGTACCTACTACAAATATTTCCCCCGTAGCACAAGCATCCACTATCCAATTTTCATATGCCAACGTACAAAAGTCTAACCAACCAACAGTGCAAAAGGAATCACCAATAAATAATCCAACCAGCCACAATTTTAGCCGTCTTAAAGGTATGATGGAGAATCTGGTGCAACCCATGAACCATTTCATGACAAGCATGACAAGTATGATGCAGGAGATGCAAAAAATGGTGGACTGCATTTTTTGCTACTGCAGGCCATACTTAATAGGCCATAACTGTCTCAGAATGGGACGCAAACGGCATACGCCAACACAAACTAACTTGTTGTTGCCAGACCACCTGTACAAATAAGATTTCAATATCTTGAGGTGGTTGAGGCTATTGATAATTTAAGTGTTAAAAAAGCAATAAGATGCTTTTTGAGCTGCCTCGCATTGCAAAAAGATTAATTCTCTTTCTTTTTAATGCCATCTTACGGCTTGAGTACTACCCTCCGGTTTGGAAAATTGCATTAGTAAAGATGATTCCTAAGCCGGGAAAAGTCGTATAGGCCAATAAGTCTATTACCAACTATGTCCAAATTATTCGAGAATTTGCTTATAACCAAGCTGACTCCGATTTTGAATGAAAACAACTGCATTCCCAATCACCAGTTTATGCTTCAGACGTCAACGCAGTACCATCGAACAAACACATAGATTGGTACAAATCATAAGAAAAGCCTTTGAGGAAAAGAGATACTGTTCGGCACTCTTTATTGACGTCTCTTAAGCTTTCGACAAAGTATGGCATGAAGACCTGCTATCTAAATTAAAGCAGAACTTGCCGGTGAATTTTCAACATCTACTATGGAAATACTCGACCATCAGTTTATGATTAAAGAAGGTGATTATTTAAGCCGTCCTCAACCCTCAAGGTGGTATCTTAAGACCAATTCTATACTAGCTATACACAGCAGACATGCCAACAAACAACCAAATTCACACGTCAACATTTGCTGATGATACGGCCTTTTTTAGTACTCACAAAGATCCAAAAGATGCCTTGATTTAATTACATCGCCACGTAACGCAAGTGGAGAAATGGGCAAGACAATGGGGAATAAAAATAAATGAAAATTCAACGCCGTCAAAACAATATTCTACGAATGATAACTACAGCTCCTTGGTATATTAAAAACAACAACATACATATTTCACAAATGTGAAATAACTAAACACGTGGCCCATTATTTGGGTAAGCTGAAAACTCATCCTAATCCCCTCGCTCGAAACATCCCGGTCATAGCTGTTTGAGAAGGAGGGACACCACCGCTCTCAGATGAATAAATACAAGATGCTCATTATATCCTATCGAATTTGAAAACTAGATTTTGTCTAGCATTGGCTGTACTTATATTAATTAACTTTAGTTTTAGGATTTGAATACCTATTGTTAGTTCATTTAAAATGAATATACAATAAAAAAGTATATGCAAAAAAAAAAACACTAAATTTCATGATGATCGGTCCATATTTGACCGTAGCCCCCATATAAAGTCTACTTCCGGAAATCTCTTAAAAAATCACTATATAAAAATAATTATAAAAATCACTACAAATTAAGTTGAAATGCAACACAAATAATTAGCATATATGTACATATAAATCATAGTAGACAATTTTATGATGATTGGCCCGTAATAGGTCATAGATTCCTTATGAACTACTCGCGAAAACTCATTAACCTACATAAACATTCATATCGAACCGAAATTTTACATACAGTTATAAGTATATACAAATTATACTATTGACTTTTGTAAAAGTTGGTCGATAATTGGTCAAAGCTGTCACTTCCGCTCAACTGGCAAGAAAATTTGCTTGTAAGTAAACTTTTGACACTTGCCGCAAGTAAAATGACAAATGAATAAACAGTGTTAAAATAAAAGTGATGTTTATAACAGATTTTCTGGGCTTTACAAAAAATAATAAAGAAAAAAGAACACAACTTTCGGGTTTTTCAATAAGAGCGCTACAAAAGTTTTTTTAAATAAAACAAAAACGGTTTTGGATATTCCTGTGAAAGTATGTACGTGCGACGCCCTTATGTATGGAACTCGATTTCTTTTGCATGGCCACTACGGGCACTCTTGCAGAAGTCCAGACGCTGAACCCAATTTTCGACGGTTTTCAAGCATAAATCGGCCGATAGTGCTGCAATTTCACGTTCGATATTCGTAAGAAATTCATCAATCGTCGCTGGCTTGTTGGCATAGATCATAGACTTAACGTAGCCCCACAGGAAATAGTCTAACGACGTCAAATTGCGCGACCGAGGCGGCCAATCGACTGGACCATTTCGTGAGATAACAAGTTCTTCAAACTTGGTTTCCAATAAATTGATTGTGACATTCGCTCTGTAGCTTGTGGCGCCGTCCTGTTGGAACCACATGTCCTCAAAGTCCATATCATCCAATTAGGGCCAAAAATATTCTGTTATTATTGTAGCGATTTACAGTAACGTGCCGGTCTTGATAATCACGGAAGAAGTACGGCCCAATTACGCACCAAACCGTAATTTTTTCGGGATTCAATGATGACTCATGGAGTACGTGTAGATTACTGTCTTACCAATACCGCATATTTTGCTTATTGATGAAGCCATTCAGCCAGAAATGAGCCTCATCGCTGAAGATGATTTTTCGATGAAAATCAGAATCATTTTCAAGTTGTTGCTCAGTCCAATTCACGAACATATGACGCTTCTGGTGGTCAAGCGGCTTCAGTTCTTGCGTCAATTTGATCTTGTAATGATGTAGGCCGAGACCTTTTCGCAAAATTCGCCACAACGACGTCACAGAGATGCCCAACGCTTGAGAACGACGTGTGAGAGACACATTTGGGATTTCTTCAACTGAAGCCTCAACGGCAGCAATATTCTCGACACTACGGGCACTTCTTTGTCTCACTTGCACGGGAACATTTTGTACTGTTCCTGTGGATTCAAATTTTTCCACTAGACGCTCAATTGTTGATCTGGTAGGACGATTATGACGACCATAAATTGGACGTAGCGCTCTTAACGTTGAGGCCACTGACTCCGAATTTCGGTAGTAAATTTTAATAATTTCGACTCGTTGTTGGCTCGTATATCTTTCCATCATGAAATGGCAAACCTTACTGAAGAGAAATGTCAAAAGAGCGGCAAAAAATATGGCGTCGTTTGCTGTCCCTATCGGCCTACTTTTGTAAAAACATAGAACATTTTTTTCCGTATTTTTATCTGGATCCACATGTTTTTGTAAATTAACAGAATTTTATTTTAAAATTTTGTTAAGTTTCTTTTTGACGACATTTTAAAAATGAACTTGCACACGCAAACAAATATTGGTGTTTTTCGTAGATAATATGTATACTCTACTTGCATGTGGCAACTAGTTTTGTTCTAAAAAAATTTATGTGACCATAAGAATTTAACAAATTTAAATTACAATAACAACTAAAGTAAAAATTACTAACATTATTTCATTAATAAGATTTAATTATTTCAATTATGACATTAATTTGGATGAAGGGTAATTAGGGTGAGAATGGATCATATTTAAAATACACGATAATTTACATAGAAGGATTGGTCCTCCCTATCTATATCTTAAAGTAAAACACTATCCCAGGATCTTATTGTTGGATGCAATTTTCTTGGAATAACTTTGTTTTTAAAATATGAATGCTTATTCAATCGGACGTTGCAAAAAGATTCTGATGTTCTCCAAGAGTCCCCTCCCACATATAATTAGAATCCGCTATCTGAACTCACAATGAGCATCAATGATTAATTATTAAATTCACAGTTTTATATTATCCTATGGGATTTTCCTTCCCAATACAATTTCCACAATCCAAAATTTATTTCACAGGTGCACAAAGGTGACAAAAAAAACTTCATATCCGCGACTATTCTAGTCTATTAAAATTTTTCAACCAAAAATGTGTTTTTTCAAATTTTATAGTAAATTAGCTGACCGGGGCGGCTTCGCTCGATATTTAATAATGATTGGTATTTCATATCATTTCATACTTAAAAAAATGAGAAGAGCAAAAGAAGCTTTGGTGGCTGTTCTTCAAGTTTCTTTAAAAAATGTCTCTTATTAAGAAAAAATGAGAAGTGAAAAGGAGGCAATATATTAAAAACTTATAATTTCCTAGTTTTACTAGAAATTTTTTATTTTTTTTTTTACAAACCATCTGAAAATTTTGAATAGAATAAAAAAGATCAGCCAAATCGCTCCAGCCGTTTTCACGTGATGCCATTTAATTTTTATATATAAATATAGATATAGAATAAGATGTATTCACAACCTGCCTGTTCTTATTTATTTGCAAATAAAATATCTAAATTTGTGCAGCATAATTTAGGGGCTTTTTTTACCATCCATCTTCTGAGAATTTCGAATCGAATAAAAAAATCAGCCAAATCGCTCCAGCCGTTCTCACGTGATGCCATTACATACATGGACCATTTCATTTTTATATATCGACAGCTCAATTCCAAAACATGCTAAGTCAAAAAAGTGAGTTTTGCAGGAAAAGCTCCTAAAGTTTACAGGCGATATCTAAAAAACCATATGAGGTAGAACTTTGTTGTTTATAACTATTGATTGGACTAGCCAATCACAACCAAAATTTGACAGAGTTTAAGTTGAAAAAATCTAAATTCAAAAACGCAAAAAAATTAAAAACATGCTAAGTAGACATAGCATGGTTTGGAATTGAACTGTCGATATGTAGATGGAAAAACTAAATCAATGCCAAGTTCTATTAAACCAAAAAAACTAATTCAATAAAATAGATTTTTATAGTTAATTTTTTTTATACCCAAACAAAAAAAATCGTAAAAATTATAAAACAAATGTTCGCCATCAAAATTACTTATAATACCCATACAAGTACATTCCGTTCGCGGTACATAAATGCTCTAGAATAACAGTATTCGTACAAAATTCTACAAAAAATTGCATGTAAAAAGAAATCATAAAACGATATGTTGTTTAGTTCGGTCCATGATTGACCAAAGTCCCCTTCCAAAATTCACTTAAATATGTACGTTATAGATATATAAATTGTTATACAAAATTTTATGATGATCGTCCCATAATTGGTCATAGCTCCCATAAACGGACCACATACGATAAAGACATTTAGAGCCATGTATATACAGCCGAACGGCAATTTTTTTAAATTTGTCCTTGAAATAAGGACGAATTTGAAAAAAGTCGTAAATTTAACATATTTAAACAGATTAGGTGGAAGGGTTTTCTCCTCCATGGTACAGAACACCGGCTTCGCATAGTACACATTCTCTGTATTGCCGGCCTATGCCGGGCGGAAGGGTTTTCTCCTCTATGGTTTACAGAACACCGACTTCCATAGTACAGGATGTCTTTCGCCCAAATTCATGTCGTTTAGCTCAAATGGCAAAACGCTAAAATTTTTGGGCGTTATGACAATTTTGGTTTTGGGCGTTACGACCTTGGGCATATACATATACAGATAGATAAACCGAGCGCATGTTCAATATGATTTTACCTAAAGTGTCATATTATTATTAAACAGTTTTTTGTTATTTTGTTTAAATATATTGCAGATAGTACCATTAAATTTTGTATACGTTGTTTCTTCGATAGAAGGACAAATTCTAAGGAAAATAGTTGGGTTAGGTCAGCAGGTGGCCGTGTAGTACGGCCCACTTAGGTCCATATCGCTGGTCCTATTATGTTAATGAATATAGTAAGAGTTGGTCCATGCTTTCTAATAGCCCCTATACAAATTTCTTCCCGAAACAGGGCTCTATGTTACATAAATGCTTATAAAATTGCAATATCAATACAAAATTCAACAAACATACGTTTTATATGAAAATAAATCACAAAAGGAAAATTTGATTAGTTTGGTCCATTTTGACCATTGCTCCAATACAAAGTCCACTTTCGAAAATCACTTAAATACGTATATATCTGTTATAAATAACGTTACCGATCCAAAATTTCATGTATATATGCAGTATCGACCAAAACCTAAGCACCCCCTCAGAACATTTTTTTAAATGATAATTTTTTTAAGAAAGCAAAGTTATAAAATTATTGTTTTAATTATTTTTATTTACTTATATCTTTATTATTGAAAAACGCAAACTTAAGGAATTCAGTTTCTGTATTTCGCGCATTGTAAAATTTTTCGCATGGAATTAGTGAATTGCAACAAAAACAGTGTAAAATGAAACAAAAATGGTTTTTCTCACACAAGTGTTTCTGTAACTTTATTTTGCGAGAAATATCTGTCTTTTAAATAGTTTGACAACAATTATTGGAAGAATGTGAGTAAAAGTGTTTCTGTAAGAATATTTTGCGAAAAGATTCTCACAAGAACTGTCAAAAAAAAATTCACATTTCAAATTGGTGCGATAAACACACAATTCAAAATATATATGTACATAGATATTTTTAAATCCATGTACATACATAAATGAATAAAATTTTTTGCATTATAAAGCATTGGAGTTCAGTTATTTTGAGAAAAAAACAAAAATAAGCAGTTTTTTTATTTTTCGTCTCCAACTGTAATTGAATCGCGTGTGTTTGCTTTGCTTCATCCAACAAGAAGCAACAACAATTCTTAATAAGTTTCTGGAAAAAAAATGACAATAACCATCCGCATGTGTTCTCATCGCTTGCTCAACGACGACTGCATGAAATTTTTTTTCGTCGTTGACGTTTGGCTTGCATTTGACACTTTATTACTGGGAATATTCCAATAAAAACAGAATCAGCGTTGTCCGTTTTCGCATTCAAATACAGAAACACTTTTTTCTCACAAATCGAGAAACGATGAAATTTTTTGTTTCACACTTCATGTGAGAAATTTTTCGATACGGGAAATACAGAAACGAGTTACAGAATTTAATAAAAAAAAAATTAAAATTCAAAAAATATTTTAAGTCGCAAATATAAGCGGACTAAAATAAAGCATCCCCAATTTAAGGTACAAAACCGAAACCTTTATTCTGGATGACACACGCACATCTTTTAGGCATAGATGATATTAAATTATTAATTATATCAGGTGATATTGCTTCCGAGGCTATTTTTGCGGCTTCAAATAAATCTTCTTTGTTTTTGCAATTTTCTCGGTTGATTTTTAAGTTATTGGGTTAAGACTAAAATCGCGAAACAAGTTCAATACAAACCAACAACAATAATTTAATGAAAAAGGCTGTTTTCACAAACGCAGTATGCAATGCAACACTGCATTGCATAGAGTTCATAAACGTCATTGCCGTAAATTCATTAATGCATGGCAACGCTTTTAAATGCGCAACAGTTGTCAAATTTGTGAAGTGTTTTTATTTGTGATGCTTTTTATACAAATATGATTCATTTAAGTTTTTTTTTTTCAATAAATATACACATACGTATTTTTCGGTTAATTGACCCTATGGTTAATTGGTTTCCACGCTTAATTGAACCACATGATCGGGCAAAAATATGACATACGAAAACACATGTAAATTTCCTCGGATAATTGAACCCGGTGAATTGATTTTCCCGCTTAATTGGTTCAAAATTCATGTCATCAAAAATAAATTTCCTCTTACTTTTACCCGGTTAATTGCATTATTATTGAAAAATAATCTGGCATTTTTGCACATACATATTTGACATCATTTGTGAAAAACACTGGGTGGCATCTCTACTATGTATATATAAATTAAAAGAATTATTGTTTGTATTTTTGAGTTGCTGCTTATCAGCTTGAGTCTTTATTTAAAACTGAAACTTACAAAACTAACTTAAAGTAAAGTAGCCAACGACTACTGCATTCAGAGCTGACACTGCACTTGGTGTGTGGATCAACTTACATGAAAAATATCACGTCCGTTGCAGCAGACGCAAGCTAAGCATAATTGTAGTGGAAAATAAACAGACTCGCCACAATACGAGTGCAGTTTAGAAATTAGTCTATCGGGTTAACTTATATATACATATATGTTTATTGCTAAGGATAAATAATAAAGAGCTGCACAACATGCACTGAAAGTTCTGTATTCTAAAGCACACTACTTCCAAGCCGTGTATTTCAGTGTAAACATTATCAACAAAACAAGCATAACAAAACATTGCTCTCACTGAAACAAATCAAGCACAATTTGAAAAGTTTCTCTCTATAGTTTTGTTAGTGCTTGTATGTTCAAATGAAGTAGAACATCAAAACAAAAACGAATTGAACGAATTGTTCAATTAAGCTGGTATCGGCTAATTGGTTCCCCGGTTAATTGAACAAAAAGTTGTGCAAATTTTGATGTGCAATTAACCGAAAAATACTGTATTAATTTATGAGATTCATATAACAATTATTTTTATGAAATACCCGAAAAAAACATACGAAAAGCAGTAATAGCATTCATAAACGTTTGCTTTGCATTGTAAACGCATTTGTTTGCAGTGTTGCATTGCATACTGCGTTTATGAAAACAGTCAAACAAACCACAAAAATATATATGTACATATATAACAAAACAATAAAAATACAACAACAACAAAACTTCTCTAAGAGAACCAACACTGCACCAATAGTGTTGACACTACGGGCCGTTTTTTCAACTGCAATAACCAGATAAGACAGAGCTTTTATGGCCTCGATTAGCAGTGTCATTGTTTTTTCCTCCTAAGCATTGATTTTTTATGATATTGATAACATTGTGTTAATTGTTGTTTGGTTGCTTGGTGAAGAAGTTATAACACTGGTAACTAAGCAGTCTCTTTAACAACAATTGATATCATTGTTATTTATATCATAAAAAATAGGCAATTTATTTGAATTTTCTAATTATTGTAAAGACAGACTATTTTCGAATCAGCTTCTGGAACATACGAGGGTGTATGCTTACGTTTGTCTTCATCGGCCGGATGTTTTCGCCTTATGTTCATCTGAGACTGCTGATCCACAGGATTTTCATATACCTGGTTATCACTTTCTATCGCTTTTTAATTTCCATCGGGACATTGCCATGTACATACGAGGTCTTCCTTTGCCAAAGTGCTGAGGCGTGAACAATCTACATGAGCAACGCCATCGAGCATAAGTTCTTACTCATTAAAAGAGTAAAGCATAATGCTAGTTCTTCAATTCCTAATCTTTTAAAGAATGACCAACCATTCACTGACCCGGTTGACAAAGCTAACCTTTGGTGAATTATTTGCAAATAATTCAAACTTACCGGAAAGCAAGCAACCACTGCCCGTGCTCGAAAGAGTATCAGTAACTATGCCAAATATATTCTTTCGCATGCGCGCAGTTAAAAGGGTTTTCGCGGATGTTAACATAAACAAGTCTCCTGGGCCAGATGGTATCCCAGCACTGGTCTTGAAGCAGTGTTCTTCAACGCTAGCTCGTCCATCGTGATGGTAAATTACCATCTTGTGAAATATCTAGAGGCCAACAATTTACTTAGTGACCGCCAGTACGGTTTCTGTAGACTTACTTGCCTTCCTATCGGAAAAATGGTTGTTTTGGCGAAAGTAAAGTGGTGGCTCTAGATATTTCTAAGGCGTTCGGCAGAGTCTGGCATGGTGATCTCTTATCGAAACTCATTGCTTTTAATGTCAGTGATAACTGATCTCGATTTATATCGAGTTTCCTCAGAAATCGCAGTATACTAGTTGTTATAAATGGGATCTCATAAGACGAGTTTAAGATTAATTCAGGGGTACCGCAAGGCTCCATTCTTTCTCCCACTTTATAAATTAACTTCTATGACAAACTGCAAACCCTATCTATTCTTTTGCAGATGATAGCAACATTTGTCATTCATAGGACCAAACACACTTTTCAAATGTCAAAACATAGCTCAAGTGCCTTGGTTTTTTAAACTGGTGTAGAAAATACTTCACTCCATCTGATCTCTTTACTATTTACAGCACTTACATTTGACCGAAAATTGAATACAACTCTCATTTATGGGCCGGTGATTCGAAGTCTATTTTGGAGTTACTCGATCAAGTACAGGAGAGGGCTAAGATGTTTATCGGTGACAGTAGGATGTAGGTATCCAACTCTATTGATTCATTGGAGCATCGACGCAATGTGGGTTGTGTTTCACTGTTTTATCGATACTATAATGGAATGTGTTCTGCTGAAATCAGGGAACTTGTTCCTGAATCACGTAGTTTTTTACGTAATAAACGTTCTTCAGTCAGGGCTCACCCATTTGTGGTCGACTACTCCCTCTATCCTCCCTCCCATAACCTATTTTCTAGTTCCAACACAATACATTGCATAAGTAGGGGTCGTCTTCTGAGTGCTGGTCCAAGAAAAAAAATATACCAATATTTTGCTGAAATTCGACATGATACATCCCATTATACATAAAATTCTATGAAATTTTATGAAGATCCGTCCATAATTGGTCATAGCTCCCAAAAAAACCAATTCTGAAAAACAAGTAAACCAACAAAAAAGTCTAATAAATATCGATATCAAACGAACATTTTATACCGATCTGTAATTTTAATCCATTCCATATTTGGCAATAGCTCCCAAATAAAGCAAACTTCCGCGTATTATTATAACAACCATTAAACTTTTGTAAACTACGCTTTTCTACCTAAAGTAAATACCTCAAATACATAGAAATTGCGTTACTGAATACTGAATTTCGAAGATATCAGAGCATATACCTTGTAAATACCGTTATTGAGAATGTTAGGGGTTTGTTTTCGTAGATCACTCCAGTAGCCACTATTACAATTTGGACCGTCCAAGTTTCACTACATTTCATCGGAGAATATTACCTTTTAAGAAATGTTCTGAACTTGTGCCCACTTATAAGGTAATGTACTACTCGCTTACATCTTTCCAATTTGTGTTTATTTTTTCATGTGATGTGACTTTTGGACTAACGAACAATATTATTTTGCAAATTTAAAGCCCTCCATACTGTTGTTTTTAAAGCTCTGACACCAGTTTGAGGTTTAATAGCAGATATGCTATAATGCGCTGGGAAATAACCTGTGAATGGATACTGCTTTTTTTTTATAGGTTTTTATGTATCATAGAGCCATATTTCGGGAAAAGATTTATATGGTAGCTATGAGAAATCATGGACTTATTCTTCTCTTACCATTTTTAACAGGGTTTGTCAGGTTATAATAAAAATTATGTGGAAAATTTTGCGATATTATTTGCAAAACATTAAATGAAAATAGCAAAACATGTTTAAAAAACATCAAGATTGAACCGATTTGGTCACTTTCAATAGCAATATCAATTAACAAAGAACATATGGAAAAAATTCTTTCCTTCCAGGCACTATGACGTCTACAACAGACGGACGGACATTACTTGATCGTTTTAGAATTTAATAAGGAACCAGAATATATACCTATCATACAGCCATGTCACAGATCTTAATTCCGTTCTATAGAAAAATTAAAACGAAAAATTTTTTCGGCATGAAACCACTTTTAATTTACTATGTGGAATTGTAATTTTAAGCATTTCTAGGAGTATAAACAATTCACAATATCTTTTTATTAATATATATCTTATTATTAATAAAAATGTTGTTTTCATTTCATATTTTTCCAAATACATAATATTATTTGATATATATTTAGTTAAAAATTTACAAATTTCTAAATACATACTAAACAAATACAAAAGTACAATACAATACAGAATTTGTTCATTTAGAATTGCCCTACTTTTATTCTTGCAAGTTTTCTCAAAAATTACCCATGTGGCAACACGCAAAATTAACGAAAAGGCACAAAAAGAAATACATTTATTTAAACCAATGTTTAGCTAAAATATTGCATCTCTAAATAAAAAATAACTAGGTAATAATGGAAGTATTTTAACATTTTTGCCTTTTGTATTTTTATGGCATTTTTTAATGAACATTGAAATGCAAGTCAAGAAAAAATTTTCATCTATTTCATGGAACGTCATCAAGTTTCATCAACTTTCCAATCAGCTGTTTTTTGTTTTGCTACATTCGTTGTAGTGTCACCATATTTAATACATACAAAGTGGTTTTGTGTTTTTTGCGGTTTAATGAAACCGAACGGAATCTATAGAAAGTAAACCTATTCCGATCGGAATAACAACTACGGAATTGTTTCAATTCCGAACGAAATTGCCATTTGACATTAGTGAGCGATAATTTAACAACAGATGTAGCTGCTACAAACTGTTAAAATATTCTGATGTTTGTAAGATAAAACTATTAGCCTAAAGCCTAGTACTCTGTTCAAAATTTCAAGTGGAATGCTGTCAAAATACATGTTAAAAAAATTCACATGAAATGTTCATGAAAAAATGTTGCAGAAGTAGTACTCTGTTCATTTTGTGAAAAACATATGAAATGTATCTGGCAACATTATTTTTTCACAGCGAAATAATTAAAGTAGTTTCACGTGGAATTTTCATCCAAAAGCTCTTCTGTCGCAATATCTATTACTTGTTATGCTGCTGCACAAGCTGCCAGTAATATTTGTTTATTCATTTTTATTTAACTATTTCGATTCAACACAGATTTTTAAATATTTTAACTTTTATTTAGTTTCGATTTAAATTTACAAAAAAGCAAAACATGTGTTTTGTAAACCAATGTGGCGTACTTTCATTAAAAAAAATGTCAAATTATGTAAATTCGCGTGATAGGCAACATTGGATACACGTCAAATTTTCCGTATGAAATAATGTTGCTCAACATTTTTCCCAAATTTGAACAGAGTACTAGGCTTAAACCTTAAAGTAACGATGTACGTGTAAACCTTGTGTGCAATTTCCAGTTCACAATTTTAAAGACGATTACGTAGAATTTAGGACTTTATCGGTCATAAATATCTGATTTATACTGGCATACAAATAAATTTCACCACAAATAAGTTTAATAGAAAAAAAATTCACATTTAAAAATGAGCAGACTTTCGAAAGTTACTTTAAAGAACATAAATGGTTTATAAATATTGGTATCCAAATAAAATTCAACACAAATACATTCCATATATTATATCTGAGGGGGATTACTTTGAAGGGGACAAGATAGTTAATAATTCGGCTTAATGTTATGATGATTGGTGCTCCCATATAAGGCCCACTTTGGAAAAATGGTCACTTTAACGGTCATAACTCTCTTAAAATGTTTGGTATTCAAATAATATTGAACCCAAATATGTTTCAGTGCCGTTTTCTAAAAAACTGCTTTTGCACATATACTGGGTGTGTTGACTTGACCGACTATACTTCATACTGGTTTTAGTTAGTGCAAATTCATTTTAAATATTGTTACGTATTGTATTTCAATTTAAATTTAACGGCGCGTAACGGCTCAACATACAACATTTATTAACATTTGCATTAGTGGAAACTTCTACAAATACTGTTGATAACACGCTGTTATTAACATAGTTATGGAGTATGACAACATTAAGTTTTGACGGCTTTGGTTGAACATTAGCTCGTTTCTGTATTTCTCGCATTGTAAAATTTTTCGCATGGAATTAGTGAATTGCAGCAAAAACAGTGTAAAATGAAATAAAAAAGTGGAATTATTTCCGTATTTTGCTTCTAAAGAAAAAGTAACACGAACAATTGGTTATATTCCGAACAAATTTGTCGTTTTACTTTTTCTATAGAAGCAAAAAATGGAATTAATTCCACTTCCGAACGAAATTAAATTAAGTGACATGGCTGCATATCATATAAGTTACTATTTGTGTAATAGTGCAAGCAAAAGAGATTTTATTAAATTTCATGAACATTTTGATATCAGTCAATTTGATCTTTAAATATGCATCTATAAGATGATTATTACGACAATAAATTTTTGGTTGAATTATCGAACAATATATTGTTCATATTGCTCATATATCATATATGAGTCTTTGACATATTCATTTACATTAAATGATTTTGAGACTGAATTCAAAAACTTAAGCTTAAAATGTAGTTAATCAGGATTTCAAAATCGTTAGAAGTTAACTCTTTTATTTCTTTTATTCTTACAATAATAATTCTAGTTATTTTGGAAATACATATACATATGTATATATTTACCAAGGTTAACTTCTCGCAAATGACTCGATACTTCATAAATAAGAATATTTTTAGATACTCGCGACAATTGACGCAAAATGTTGCTATAAGATATATCGAATTTTTGATAAAGTAAATTTGTGGTAAAGTTTTATGATTATTTAACAAATATTAAAAATGGTACCATGGAGGTCCAAAAAGTATATTTTATTTATATAGTTGGTACGAAAAACAAAAACCCATTTTCTATCACTGATTCAAGTATATTATGGAAATCGAAAACGAAAACAATAATAATAAACAATTTTTGACACTTAAGCATTTTGACAATTAGAAAATTGTAAACATAAACAACTTTTGACAATACAAAAGTAACAAAAAAAAAATCAGCTGTGTCTTCAACACTACCTTATAATCAATATGCCTTCGAATCAGCATTGTCCGTTTTCGCATTTAAATACAGAAACAATTTTTTCTCACAAATCGAGAAACGATGGAATTTTTTGTTTCACACTTCATGTGAAAAATTTTTCGATACGGGAAATACAGAAACGAGCTACAGACTACTAAAACTGATGTTAGTGTATAAATAGACTAATATGGTGTTCGCACATGCATTTTTAATTGACATTTTTTAATTAACTCCTAATTGAATTCAATTATCCATACAAAATTTCAATTAAGATAATTGCTGTTCTAATAATTGTTAATTGTTCTAATAATTGTTAAAATTAAAAATACAACCCTGTGACTAGTAATAACTAAAATGACAGTTGTTTCGCTTTTAAATTAATAAAGAATATTTTTAGGTAAAAATTATAATATTAAAACCAAATACAGTGCACTCGGGAAAACGTCAACTAATTAAAACCGCGGGTGTTGACATTTAACAAATTGTTGACGTTTTAAAAAAATCTGTTATTTTTTTCTGCTGTTTTTTTCTTTCCAACACTTGGAAGAGAGACTTCTCTCTATTTATTTCATAAAATGTTAGAGTAGGTAATGTAAAAAAAGGGTTGATGTTTTGGGATGTTGACGTTTTCCCGAGTGCACTGTAAATGTATTCTTTTTTGTCAGCTGCTGTATAACGCTAATTAAATTAGCAATATTGAGGAACTCTGAACTCTTTTTAATTAACCAATAATTGACTCAATTAAAAATGCATGTGTGAACACCATATAACTGGGTCACTCAAGTAGTAATGCATTCTTAAACCGTAATTTAAGTGTGTGTTAAAGTAGATTGTAAAAGAGTATTAAAAGAAAGAGTGATTGTTGTTTTGTAAAGAGTCGTTATTTTTTTTAACTACTTGACGTTTTTATGTAGCAATTAAAAGGAATCCGGATTATTTAAAGGAAATAAACCACCGTTTTTAAAAGGTAAAAACGTAACAATATTAAAAGAGTTTATCACATGCTCTTGTTATTTAGAGTTTTTTTTTTTTTTAAGAAAATGTCTTGAAAGGAAATTGGTTGTTGGTAGTCAAATTATTAAAAAAAACTACGAGTAAGCATTCATTATTATATTAATAAACTAATTGTTCCACTTTTTTGTTTTTATTAAATTTATATCCTAGTTAAGCCTGAGGTCAAAATTTTTTATTTATTTTATATTTTTCGATATTTCGCGAAAGCATATAATTTTTGTGAGAATATTATTTGACTATTTAAATTGTTGTATAAATTTGAGTAAATAAAGAGTTGTTTTTATTTTTTGGCGCTTTAATTTACAAATGAAAATAATTCTGTTTATTTAATGAAAAAAAAAACACCGATTTTAAAAACGTAACAATACGAGTATATAACAATAAATAAAATTCCACAATTTAATAAACGGGCAATTCTATTTTGACGGGTGCAACATTTAGGCGCTTTAAACGTATTAGTAAACGTTATTTATATAACGTAAATTATAATAATTATAAATTATAATAGAAAGAAACACATTTTCAATTAAGTTATTTCTAGAAGGGGTAATATTTTTATACCCTTCACCTTCATGAGAAGGGTATATATAAGTTTGTCATTCCGTTTGTAATTTCCACAATATAATTTTCCGACCCTATAAAGTATATATATTCTGGATCCTTATAGATAGCGGAGTCTATTAAGCCATGTTAGTCTGTATGTCTGTCTGTCCAAATCTTAAATAATTCTCTCAGACATACTTTCGAGAAGTTTGCTATTTAAAATCAGCAATATCCGTCCATAAATAACGGAGATATGAGCAAAAATCCGAGACAACCTCTGAAAATTTCATCAAAAAAAAAAAAAAACTATCAAACAAAGTGCATTAATATAATATATATATATGTATGTAGGTATATAATATAATTATGCATCCACAACAAAGGTGAAGGTTATATAAGATTCGGCATAGCCGAAAGTAGCACTTACTTGTTCTATATACTATTGTTATCTATTTACAAGAATTTATATGAAGGTCAGCAGGCAGCCATATCTAGTATAGCCCAGTTAGGTCTAGGCTTTGGTTCTTTTGTGTTGCGAATTTATATGAAACGATTAAATAGCCACGAGAGAGCTTTAAAGTGCATGACAGGTGCAACCAAATTGGCCAACTTTCATAAGATCATACCACAAAAACACAAAACTCTGTTAATTTTTAAACTTTTGTTGTATTATTCTTTTTTTTTTTGTGAAAGATGAGATATCAGACGATGATTATCAAATCAAACATCGTAGAGAAATATAATCCAATAATAAGAAATTTGCTGTTTAAGCCATGGCGGGTGCAACATGAATGAATTTTCTGTTCGCGCCAAATCTATGAATCTTAATGCTTCGAAGTGCACAACAAATTTATATTCAAACTTACGTCTAAAAAAATTATATTATTATAAAATATAGACATTTTACTTTAAATTTGCATCAAAAAAAGTATCAAATAGTGTGACTTGAAAATTGATGTTAAAAGTTGTCTAGAATAGAATCGCCCAAACACTATTTTTGCAAAATGAAGTCAAACGAAATAACAATTTATTTAGATTCCATTAGAAATAAACATATACATAAATGTTATACAATTAATATCATATTATCTTTTTAGAGCCCGGGTTTTACAAAGATGGAGAATTTGGCATTCGTATTGAGGATATTGTTCAAATAGTTCCAGCTGAAACCACATATGATTTTAATGGACGAGGAGCATTGACTTTTAAAACAATTACTGTGTGCCCAAAGCAAACTAAAATGATAAAAAAGGAGTTGTTACTTGAAAAAGAGGTTCGTGAAAACAAAATATACATTAATATATACATTTTTATACATATGTGTATTATAATTTTTGCAAATATTCAAAATACCATAGCAAGGTCTTGTAGAGAAACGAAATAGATCCAAAAAATAAAACTAATCCGTAATAATTTAAAAAAATTAAATATAAGAATTAATAACTTAGTAGTTAATTCT
The DNA here is from genome assembly GCA_950370525.1 of Bellardia bayeri. Lineage (NCBI taxonomy): Eukaryota > Metazoa > Arthropoda > Insecta > Diptera > Calliphoridae > Bellardia > Bellardia bayeri. The sequence goes on along the minus strand of OX493264.1, from coordinate 49,119,748 downwards.
TATTCTTTCAAATAAATATTTTTAATAAATTTAGTAGTTATGGAAAATCAAATACCTGGCTATTAAGAAATTATTTTAAAGTCCCGGAGTTTTACATGTTTTTTTATTAATTTATTTGGCTAATTTATAGTATCCAACCGAATAAACTCTTTATGCCAAAGTCGATATTCAGTAAAATTAATAAAAATCAATAGCATTATAGCGGTTTTTAGAAATAATGTTTCAGCGATTTTGACATTTAGATTTTTTTTGTAATTTTTACATAAAGACCTAGGACGTACATCGAGTGATACTAAGTCTATCGATATACACTCAATTCTGTTTTTATGCGGTAGATACAGTGGGTGGCCAAATTATTAGTTACACATGCAAAATTGTTTAGTTTGAAGCCGTATAATAAAATAGTGAAAATTTATCATTTTATTTGTTCTTTTAGGTAAATTAAGTGTTTCTATTTCAATTAAAAATAAATTCTTTTGTTTTAAAAACATATATTTGAGGAAAACAAATTTTTTGAAAAAAATCTTAATATTTCGTAGAACCTCCTTTGGCATCAATTAGAGCTTGCACTCTTTTTGGCATGCTCTGAATGCATTTTTGAACATTTTTTTAGTTCTTCATCGTGATGCCAGACTTTAATCAATGCCTCTATAAGATTTTGTTTGTATAACCTTTGCATATTTCACACTTCAGAGCAGAATGATCTACAACTGCACTCTAATGTTACCAATCATTGTTGACACTGCACAAAATATTTAACAGTTTTACCAGAATTAAAATACGAAAACATCTGGTACAAGAAACAGATTTATATACGTATTAAAAGCGGTTGAATCTTAATTAATAAGAAAAACTATAGTGTAACTAATAATTTGGCCACCCACTGTACGTTCTTGAGCAAAACGCATAAAAAAAGACACTATCTACATTGAATAAATGGGATAGGTTCTATAGCTCTCGAAAACCGGGTAAAACCAAATAAATAACCAAAAAATCGCATAAAAAGAATGATGCTACCCACCTAATGGTGTTTGAAGAAAGGAGGGTTATACATTTATAAAACCACAAGTTAAACTTAGTTTTTTATTACACTTTTCTTAAAAATAAAATGATGATTACACCTAGTCATTTTCTTCACTGGTACGAAATCGCTATCATCGCTACTGTAGCTAGTCAACAATTCGGATAATGATACTAATTCTCCCTCATTAGACCCAGTGCTGATTTCAACGACTGGTGGTTTTGCTTCTTTGGCAACAAAATCTGTTATTAAACTTTGCGAAGATTTCTGAAATTGTTTAAGAAGTTCCTGATAGACAGAAATTCAACTCTTCAGGTCTCGCTGGAATTTAAAAGCCCGTTCGGAATTCGGGTCATTATTAATAAAATAATTTTCCAATGAATTGCAAAGTTGAAGACCTTCTCGAATTATTTTTGCAGTGAGCGGTATGGGTTCACTGTCTTCTACATCACTATTATTTACTGGATCTAGCACCGGATTCAATACTAATTCGATAATATCAGCATTACTTAAGGCCTCGTTCACAAGCAATTCATCAACATCATTTGTTTCAAAACCTTCGCCACCAATTTCCAATGTGCTAAGGCAATAATTTCAGTAGTAACCGTCGACCTTTGATTAATTGCGTTTCTGTTTATAATGCATCCAGGTCATAGTGTTTTCCAACACGCATTTAAAGTTTGTCGTCTTATTTCAGCAATAGCAGAAGTTGCATAATTGATACAGTTTAAAATCGCAAACTTTTTCCAAACGTCTGTTTATGTTTTTTACTACTTAACGAATGTTTTGTATAAAGGTGAGGTTACGCTAGACGAATAATCTGTCAACTGCAAAATCTGATCTGCCACCGTATAGCCCCTACATTATCATACTTTTTTGTCCACTTGGATGATAATGCATGGTCGACAATTAAACTAGCAATTTTAACAAAAATTAAATTTTTAAATTAAAATCGTATAAAAAATTCTTATCAAAATTTGTACTAAAAAACCGCATAAGTTTAAAATCACAGAATTGAGTGTATTTCAATGTATTTTGTGCGTTACAAACGTCACCCACAATGTTGGTGTAGGGATAACATTTAAATTTTTAGCTTAACTATGTTTTTTTTGAAATATGTATATAAAAACCCACAAATCATATTTAAAAAATGTATTAAATTGGGTATGATTTATTAAAAAAAATTAATGGTAAATTATTGTTAAATACATTAAAACTATGAATTCTTCATTATTACGAACAATATACAATTTTAAACACGTTTCTTTATTAAAGAACTCAATAACATATTAAAACTTCGGCAATTCTTAACGAGACCATACATCCTGCATTTAAAATTATTATCCAGCTTTTTAAAGGTACACTCGCCTATACACTATCCCGCTTTTTATATCGAAATCCCACTTTTTACAGATCGTAAACTAAATTTTTGATCATTTTGAAAAATAATTTGGGAACACCTACTAGCACAACCCATAATTGTGTCAGAGTTGAACAACGAGTTTGCCTTGATAATTACCGCGACGCACAGTGGGTTCGATTATACCTAAAATGGAGATTAATTCAAGGAAGAATTACCAAAGCCCGGCTTTGGCTGGTCAACAATTAAACCTGTTCTTTCAGGAAACTCTTTCTGAATTTGTAGTTTGGTTTCAGCAACATTTTTTTTGTCCTCATCTGATCGTGCTTGCCATTTTTTAATTGGAATTTTATACGATAAGTTGAAAAGGCACTCAAAAAATCGAATCCACCCATGTATTATTGATAGCCCAAACTCTAAAGTGTCTGTTCTAACTTCCCTAACAATCATGCTGTCAACTGAGTTGAACATCTTACTTGTAGCGCCACATACATAACACTTTTGCGTGGAATTCGTATCCGTTATTGCGTTGCACACTTTTCCATCTATCATTACTAAAAACAAATCGTGATGAACCTTTAAGGAATTTTCTCCAACTAAAACTAACGTTTCTTCAAGATTTTTTTTTTCATCCTCTGCCCTAATTTTTTCTAAATTAGATACACTTGTTGTTTCTTTGGTGTATTCTATCTGTAAAGGCCTACAAAATCCTGTTGATGAAGGACGAGGATTTTTCCAAACTACTTCATTTCCACTAATAAGTTTAAGTGGTACGATGGATGTTGTAAACACTGAAGAGTCGCTTGCATTAGAACTATGTCCGGAGCTTCCATCAAAACCCCACTTTGAAAACAAGGTTAAGGTTGATAATTTTTTTCTGTTAAAATATCATAACATTTTGGCAGCATAACTAGTCTTTCAACCGTGTGATTTAAGAGTCCTTGAAAACTAACTTGTGCTGAAGTTTCACAAAATTTAACTTGATCTCGTTTGGGATAACAACTTTGTTTTGCTTGTTGAACTTTAGTATACGAAGGAAATTTTTCCGGAGCCACCCTTCTTATAATATTATAACTACATCGAGTTAATTTTGCTTATAATAAAACGCTAAGTGCTTCTTCTGCACTTAGTTGTTTTGGCTTAGCCTGCTTAAAGCTTTTTCTATATTTTGCAGCCCTTGTAGGTGTTGACGTTGTTATTTCTTTAACTAGCTTTGCTGCCTCAATATTTCCAGAAGCTCTTAAACTCATTTGTGTAGCATGGTCAAAACTGGCAATCCTTCTAGTTTTCTTTGATTTAGTTTTCGCACAGCAATCTTCGAATGAAAGTTCCTGCGACCTCGTTTATTTGGTGGAGGAAAAAATGAGATATAAGCATTTAGCCATTCAGTACTTAATTCCAAAAAACAATAATGGTACCTTTAACATTTACTATATCGAGATTTAAACTGTTTAATAAAATTATCAAATGTTTGGTTGAAAAAACTCATATTGCTGGGGTTTATACGCTTAATGGTTTTCATTTTAAGAAAAATGATTTTATCCTTCCAATCATTTAAAGCGGTATTTCTCATAAAGTTGTATAGTTCTAGTCGCGATATAAAAACAGTTTTGGGGCTTAGTCCTAAATATATTAAATTTGTTCTTATTTAATTTAACTGTTTAATCCAATTACCTTATACCGATTACTTTATTTAATGCAAAACACAATACGCACTTTACAAAAACTTCAAATTTTAAAACAGCAAAAAATACCACTGAAAAACAAAACATAAAAACAAGCACAAATATAACGGCAATAGAGATGGGCGCGTGAAACAGTTTATTCGCAAACTTTATTATTTATAAATTACGATAGTTAGTTTAATTTCAAAAAATATTAAACGTCAAACGCATTGGTAAAAAAAAAGTTGATTGCCCAAATTACGTGATTGAGAACAGTTATTATATAGGCGTGATTATCTCGGCACGGGCAAATTAGTATAAGATGTAAAACCATCACGTGAATTTGGTAAATTATTAGAAAGTCCTATTTTTTTTCGCTGGAATTGAGTGTTAATCATACCCTACATCACCATAGTGGGCTGGCTGTCCATGTAAAGTTTGTGCGCAGAGAACAGGTCGCAATTTTGAAGATATTTCGATAAAATTTGGTACGTGATATTTTTTCGGCCCAAGGACGGATGGGATTGAAACTAGTGGAAATCGGTCCATTATTTCACCTGGCCCCCATACAAATGTACTTCCGAAATTGGGGTTTACCGATCATAAATGTTAAAATTATGCAAGTATCCAAGCAAATTTCGCCACAAATAAGTAGTAAATGGAGCTAAATCACTTCAATTTTGTGAAGATCAGTCTATAATTAGTCGTAGCTCCCATATAAGGCCCACTTCCGAAAATCACTGAAAAGAGCATAACTCACTCAAAAATGTTGGTATCCAAATAATATTTAACACAAATATATTTCATATACATACATATATACAAATAGTATGGTACAATTTTATTTTGATCGGTCCATAATTAGTCGTAGCTCCCATATAAGGCCCACTTCCAAAAATTACTTTAAAGAGCATAACTCACTCAAAAATGTTGGTATCTAAATAATATTTAATACAAATATATTTCATATATATACAAACAATACGGTACAATTTTATTGTGATGGGTCTATAATTAGTCGTAGCTCCCATATAAGGCCCACTTCCAAAAATTACTTTAAAGAGCATAACTCACTCAAAAATTTTGGTATCCAAATAATATTTAACACAAATATATTGTATATGTATATAAATAATACGGTACAATTTTATTATGATCGGTATATAATTAGTCGTAGCTCCCACATAAGGCCCACTTCCGAAAATCATTTTAAAGCGCATAACTCTCTCAAAAATTTTGGTATCTAAATAATATTTAATACAAATATATTTCATATATATACAAATGGTACGGTACATTTTTATAATGGTCGGTCCATAATTAGTCGAAACTCCTATATAAGACCCTCTCCGTAATTTACTTTAACCTCCATAAATCTTTTAAACGTATTTATATCGAGATAAAGTTTAACACATATAATATTTATATTCACAGAAATCATGACACTAAATTTTGGTCCAAAATAGGTGATATCTCCCATATAACGCCCATTTCTGAAAAACTGTTTTATACATATTATATATGTATATGTATTATATATGTATAAGGTATTATATGGTCGGGCTTGGCCGACTATACTTTTTTACTTGTTTTTATTGTTTTCTGGTAAATTGGTCATCCTCGTAAACATTGGTGATCAAACGCCACTCACGCAGCCATCTCTATTAAATATCAAAATATATTGACAATAATATCAACAACAACAAAAATAGCTAACATTGAGAGTAAGACAATAGTAACAACAAAAACACTGTGGGTATGGTAAATATTACATAAAATTATTAATATCTTCAAACGGGGCAACAAAAAGGCAAACTTTTTTGTTTGTAATATCAAGTAGAAATCCCATACTTTTCAAAAAACACAACTTCAAAGCCAGCACTTTACTACTTTGTTACTTCTGGTCCATCATATATGGAAAATACCCCGATTTTAGAGCTTTTTTTTTAAAATATTACAAATATTTTCACACATATTTTTATAAATACAAAATAATTTTTTGTACACTTAAATACATGAAGTTGAGGGTTCCATCATAAAAGTTTAACTTTATTAATTTTAAATTTAAAAAAGTAAGCACTGCTTTTTATCAAATTTAAATTTTTTTTCACAGAAAACAGCAATAATTATCTAATTTTGACAGCGGATGACTACGGATGACGTAAACAACTTAGATGGTTCAAATTTTAAATAGTGATCTAGAATTGTATCTAGTTTTATTCGATACCAATCATTATGGCAATAACTTAATTCTAAAATTTCAATTAAGCGCCACTTTGGACCCATTTCAACCCAATGTGCGACGCTACAATTCTCTATTTGTCTTGCCATAGTAGGCAGTGATAGCTTTTAGTCTGGTTGGCAGAACTGAATTTCTTGCTATCTGTATATTGTTAAACTCAGTAGAACCGATGTTTTTATTACTATTGGAACCAGATAGCTTTTTAGTAGTTGATTGTAGCTTTCTTAAACGAAATGTGCAGTGGCCGAGGTGGTTGTGGTGATGTTCGTTCAAATAAATTGGGAGAATTATATTTTTGCTGAATTGTATTTTGATACCAATATTTATTTAACAGTTTTCAGCGTTAAAGTGATTTTCTTCTTAAATTTTTCGACCCAAAAATAGAGTTTTAATTTTTCTCCTCAAATCAAAACTCGTATTTGTTGGACACCTCGGATTTTTTTTTTGTGAAAAATAAGCAAGTTGTGGATAGCATAAAGAATTCCGTTTTACATTTCAATACTATTTTAGATGATCCGATTTCAATAACGTCTACGTCTACTAAGTTTTATAAAATTATAATAACATCATGTATCCTCATTATAAAATTTAAACATCATGTATCCTCATTATAAAATTTAAATTAACGGATATTGACGAAATACATTATAACATATTTTAATGTTTTTATTAATAAAATAAATTTCGCATTTAGAAGTAAACTCGTATGATGCGAAGCGAACAAGATATATTAAAATCAAGCAAAAAATTAATTTTTGTGACATTTGACCATCAGTATCTTGGGTGTCTTAGATTTAATTTATTATAACATTTACCACCGTATTAAGAATGACATTAAGAATCCGTATTTCATACGGCTGAACAGATTTCCTTGGAATTTTCACAGTGTATTCCTGTATGGAAGGAAACATAGGAAACATTTTGATTTAACATTGCAAGTATGCAAGGTGTCACGCCCACGTACACAATAAGCATTAACAGTCGTATATTTTGGAAACTGCTACAGCTAGAGTTATCAAATTTTGAACGGACAATTTCGACATCCATATAAACATTTGACGAAAAATCATAATGATCATAATGTAAATGCTAAAAATCTAAGAAAATTTTAAAACTTTGTGCTCAACTTTAGTGACAACTTGCAGGACAACATTCGCCGCTTAGTTGTCGTTTTACGGCCACAAATGTTGGAAAAATACATCAAAAATTGGACCTCCAGATTAGACTAGAATGCCAGAATTTATTCAATTGTTTTATTCAATTTCAAAAATTAAAAAAAAAAACACTCGACACGTATTTCGAACAGAGCCATGAATTTCAAAATAAATTTGCACAATTCGGAGGCGTTGTTCAGGCGTCAGTCTATGCATGCTGAAACGCCGAACCAAACTAAACATAAATCACATAACAGCTGACAAAATGGCCTCCAGTTAAAAAAATGTTGCAAACTTAAAGTTCTATACACCTAAAAAAAAACACCCTATATTTAAATAATTTGAATTTTTTCTCGATTTCTATATTCGACGATTTAGTCGGTGACAATTCGCTGTGTAAATTCGTCGTATGAAGCACAATAACGACGAAACAAATACAGCTGTTATAATTGGCAGAGTTTAAAATTACTACTATATTATGTAAAAAATAGCAAAATATTTCATAATTTTATAGGAAAACTAGAAAAGTATTTTCAGAAAATAATATTTAACTTTTCATATACTAAAAATATACAAACTATTAACCAACGAAATATATGCACTAGCAGTAATTCTAAAAATATTTTGCCATACAAAATATTTCTAGTAGCAACCAGAGCACAAAATAAAAATTTTTGATTTGCAATATATTTACTACTAGAACACACGCATACTTTTCATATTTTATTACCGTACCATAAACCATGCAAAGAAATTGTATGTAACTTGAAAACCACTAACAGACAGCAATATGCGAAATCCAAAAAACAAACTAAACAACTATGGCCAGCGTTGTCAACTTTGAAATTTCAAAACGCACCAAATGGAGAAAAAAGCTCACCATTTACAAAAGAAACGCACCAAGTTAAGAATTTCGTTTTTGTTTCTAATATTTATTGAATTAATTTGAAATTTTTTAATATCATAAATTTTATAAAAAACTTTTTATCAACGTTTTTTTTTAATAAATGAGCTAATAATAATAAGCAAAACCACTCAAAATTTAACTCACAATATGATATTCGGAACTAAAGTACTAATTGGTAAAAAAGCTAATTTCAGTACATATTTGGTACTTTTTTTTTATATATTTTTGTTTTCTAGTTAAAGTACTTCTATTTGATTTTTTCCAATAAAATTTGTTAGGATTACAGTGGTACTCTAACCCTGGTTGTTCGTCTACAGTTCAGTAGACCAAACCATCAAGTTATACAAGAATTTTTATTTACATGTTTAAAATGTTAATTTGATTTTCAAACAAAGATTTTTGAAGAATTTGATTTCATTTATCATACATTCGTATTTAAAATACTTTTTTTCATCGTATAGATTTCATGAGTTATGAATTATTAAAAAACTGCAATTAAAAATTAGTAAAAATAAAGATTTCATCACATTTTGGAAAAAAAATAAATAACGCCCCAAATACACAGTGTTGAATGAAATGGTACTCAAACAGGTGTATTAGAGAAAGGTTTTTTCTAACACTGAAACAAAAAGTTATGTTGAATTTGCTTTGGTGCCACAAAAATTAAAAAAAAGTGCACCGCGCACCAACTAAAAAATTTTTCGCACCAAGTTGACAACGCTGACTATGGCACATGAAAAATATAAACTGGCAAACATACGAAGTTGAAATATGTAAAAAACGAAATTGTGCGCAGTTGAAAATGTTAAATGATTTCTTCGCCGCATAAATAAACTATTTTCGTCACATACATATGTGGAATATTTACGCCGCACAGTGGCTGAAAATCGTTTTTCATTGGCCAAAATTCTGTAACTTTTGAACCGATCAAAATATTGAAGTAATTTGTTTTTAATGGATAGATATTTAGTTCAGCTTGACTCAGTTTTAATTACATTAAAATTGATTGATGACTTTTTAAGGACTTCTAGGTCAAAGTTGAACTTTTGATTTTTTTTAACTTTTGGAGTGAAATATGGGTTTATTTTTTTTATTTACATATTAAAAAATTTAATATCGTATATTAATACATATTACATCAAATTAGAGATCGTATGTATGATTTGCCACTATTTTATAATTTTTCATTTTATAACTTTCTTTCCAAAGAGTGTTTAATGCATATTCGCTTCATTTTAAATAGTATGTAGAAGTAATTCCGGAGTTAAAAGCAAACATACAGCCATGTCACAGAATTTAATTCCGTTCGAAAGTGGAATTAATTCCGTATTTTGCTTATAGAAAAAGTAAAATAAAAAATTTTTCGGAATGAAACTTAGAAATTTACAATTACAATTCCACATAGCAAACTAAAAGTGGTTTCATTCCGAAAAAAAATTCGTTTTACTTTTTCTATAGAATCAAAATACGCAATTAGTTCCGCTTCCGAACGGAATTAAATTCTGTGACATGTCTGATATTAAAATAATGTCAACATATAATAACTATTTCCTATATTCGAGTAATATTTTTTAAAAACAAAGTACATACGAGTATGTATGTATTTATTTATTTGTCTTTCTTAAGTTTTTATATCCAGTCTTTATTATATGTATATGGATTAATTTGGTATCCGTATATAACAAAAGGTGAAAAAGTAGAGTAATTAAGTTTTCAAAGAAAGATAAAAATAATTTAAAAACAATTATATACATACATACATATACATACATACATATGTATGTATGTGATAACCAGAATTTTTATCTATCGAGTATTTTAGCCAAAAATAGTTAATTTTATTAAGAATAGTTCCTAATGACAATTATTCTTAATTACCGAATTTTGACTACTTAACCACACAATTTTGATAAAAAATTAGTTAACGACATTCGATCATTATTAAAATTTTTGTAACATACAACACCATATTGAGGTAGGGTATATTGGATTTGTGCTGATGTGTGTAACGCCCAAAGACTCGGAATCACTGTTTAATTTATACGTGTATCCAAACAAATTTTGATTATTTCGTTAGCGACTTAAATTATGAATGCAAATTACAAAAATCTAAAAATAAGGCAGAAGTTTTAATTGTAACACATTTCAATTGAGTTCAATGTGGAAAACAAATCTATAAATATTATAATAATTTAAATTATTTACAGGTGTCGGTAATTTCGACTATTTCGGTAACGGCATTTTATCGGAAACAGTAATCGTAGTTATTTCGGTAACCGCATCTTAAAGAAAATGTATTTTAGGATTATCAGTGGCACTGCAGTCTGTAATGGTCACTAACGTTTTCACTAAGTCATTGTTGTTGTCAAATTGTCATGATTGCAAACATAGATGACGCCATATGACAACCCGTTTTCATACAATTGAAAACAATTTGACAACAAAAATGACATAGTGAAAACCAAGCATTATTGTTTGCTTAAATCACCAAATAATTAAAAGTGTTTTTTTTTTATTTTTAAAATGGTTTTAATTATTAGCACAATGTTGCCCATAAGGTGCAGCTATGGTATTTTGATGCAAAATAAGTTATAAACCTTATGCACATATTTATACAGATAAATCTTAACTGTTGTTATTCTTCTAGGTTGATTTGCTTAATGACTATCATCGTTATGTTTGGAATACGCTTTCCCCAATCTTAAAAGAACAAGGTGATGACATGACGTTGTCCTGGTTAGAACGAGAAATACAGCCAATATAAACAGACAATATAACCAGACAATTTTTGTAAAGTTGATATTTTACTTTTTGTATTTACTATCATTTTATATTTATATATATAAATATATGTATTTGTTCGCAAAATTGGTACAGTTTTTTATATATGTATGCATGTATGTACACATTTTACACCAACAAAATACCGCCATTTGTTAAATGGTGTAACGTAGTATTTTGGAAAATTTTAATATCTATGACTTGAGGCATTTGTATTAAAGATTTAAATACACTAGTCAACAGAAATTTTGATCCACTATAAGTGGCACTTATTTTCCATGTAAAATCGGCCGCTGAATCCGGAAATGAAGACCAAAATTACTAAAGTAGAACAGTTTTTAAGATATCGCCAAATTTTTAAATGTTTCTTTAAAAAAAGTAGTGGTTGCACCTAAATTGAATTATCTCGGAACCAAAACGGTTTATTTCAACTTTTTTACCTTTAAAATTTAGATGCTTTATAAACTCTCCATACAACATTTTTTAATCCGATTGTTAGCTTCGAAGATATTTTGTAATATGTCAACAATTTTGCTTGAATTTTGACAAAATTAAAAAAAAAAAAAAAGTAAATTCAGTATTAAATTTCATTATACATATTAGTCTTATGGCATGTTTCTAGATAACTAGTGTATTCTCATGCGAACGGGTGGTAACCGAACGAGTACGTAAACAAATGAGTTTCTATAATATACTCGTCTGACTTACGTTAGTTAGCTTGGTAATATTGAGTTGTTATATTGCATTATTGCCAAATTATTTAATTAGATAGAAATATACGAAATAATATATCAAATATTGTTTTCTGATGCACACAAGCACTTATTTCTACTTGTCTGTGTTTGACAGTAGGACAATTGAAATTGCAATGTAGAAACCATAAAAAAAGATAGTCTTACGTTTTTATATTCTAAATGCTATTGAAATGTTGCACTGCATACTGCGTTTATGAAAACAGCCTTTCTATGCGATCAGAGTTGTATTTTCTAATATATCTGATAAGAAAACAACAACGTCGGCTTCATTGATTTAAAGCACAAATAATAATTTAAAGGACAGATGTTTAACATTTTTTAACTGTTTGTATAGTTTATACAATTTATTATATTCACATATAACAACAAAATACAATGAATAAAAGTATTAAGGTGAGTACAATGTAAACTAAAAAACTGCGTTTGTTTACATTAGCATAAACATATGTTTTTGCATCTTTTTTGTGTAATAGTGTGGCACCTATGACATACTTTGTTGCGATTTTTTTTTACGTGTGATAGAAATCGGTTAGATTTTCCAGTGAATGAATCGTACGATTGTGTAGGATAGTGTATCACGATCTTAACCTTGCATTCTACTAATATGCTTGGAAGATCATTAGAGTACAATGACAACAAAAGTGGACCAACTATTGAGCCTTGTGGAACTCCTCTTTTCACAGGAAGAACTTTAGAGTTTTTGGCTTGTGTAGCTACACATATTGGTATCTTTTAGAAAGGTACGTTGATAATAATTTAATAGCAGTATAAGAAAAATTAAAGGATTTGCTTAGTTTATAACAAAGGGTATTGTGATCGACTGTGTCGAAAGCCTTTGAAAGGTCTAAGAGTATCAAAAAAGCAATTTTACCATAGTCGACTTCCCTTCGAATTTTGATTTTTGTAATAAAATTAGGGTTTATTACAAAAATCAATAAAAAACACATCGTACTTAATACAAAATAACATTTAAAGTGAATTCTCTACAAATAACATACAAAAAAATAAATATTTACAAACTTTTTTTAAAGACACTGCTTGTTTTGTAAGAAATTGTTTTGCTTTGTTTACCAATGTTCGTGATTTACTTTTTCTCATTAGGAGTCAGCTGGTTTGTTTTTTCGAAGATACTTTTAAGGTTGCCAAATTAACACAGTCGTAAAATGTCATGTAAGATTTATTGAATTTATACCATCCTGTTCTTTACTTAGGACAAAATTTAATTTCTGTTGATAAAAAATTTAAAAATATTTAATAATTTAGTAGTTTTTGTGCATTTTTAGAAATCAGTAAGTGCAAAATGTAAGCAAGTTTCATCGATAAAAACAGTGCCAACTTTGTTATTTTTATATTAGTTTTTGTTTTGCTAACATTTATTTTTGTTTATGCCGCGCTCCAATAAAAAATGTAAGTACATATATATCGTAATGTCCCTTTCTGCTAAAATATTCAGAATGGTTGGTCGGCGGCTTCATTATTTTAATTAGTGTTCCATCAACACATCCAATTACGCCGGGAATGCCAAATTTTCTATAGAAATGTGTTTTTGATGCACTTTGTATTTGCTTATCTAAAGAAATCCATGATGGACACAAATTTTCCTCCATTGCGTTCATGACATTCCACAATATCTTACAAAAAGTGGACCGCCCCATACTAATATTCACATCATTGGATATAACCGCTTGGTAAGATCCTACAGCTAGGAATCTAAGCACAGCCGCTAGCTGAATATTTTTAGGAATGCTGCTCTGAGGCAATTTTGGTTCTAGATCTTCCAGTACCATTTGAAAAGCTTATTTGTTAAGGCGGTAAAACGAGATGAAGCTAAAAAGCAATAGAACTAGAACTTTTCTATCAATTAAATTGTGCTTATTTTCAAGGTTTGACTTGTATCCATAGGATTTGATAAGTCCCATAAATGACGTTTTTTAACACGTTCATTTTTTAAATGCTGTTTTCTTAAATTAATTACTGCCAATAAAGTAGCTCCCGGCATTTTCATTTACTAAATGTTCACTTTTTATTTTCATTAATAATATACCAATACAACAAACAAAGCACAGATTTAAAAAGTCACGTGATTTCAAATCACGCGGTTTTCAGAACACCCCTATATGTCAAGAAAACAGGTGATTTGTTTGTGCATAATTCTTTCTAAGGCTTTAGATAAGAAAGGCAGTATAGCTATCGGTCTGTGTTCAAAACCAATTTTCGGAATGGGAACAATTTTTTAAATTTTCCAGTTGGAGGGAAATTAGCTTGTTGTTAAAATTTTATTGAAGATAAAGGTAATATGGGTAAGAAAAGTGACAGTCTGATAGCACCTTTAGAGATGTGCACTCTGAATTAATTTATGGAAAAAAGCCAGTTTTGGAAAATTTTGAGTTGTGCGCCTTTTGTATGTAGGGTGCGATATGTAACATATGTTAAAAAAAGCTACCGGAATGAAAAATATAAATATAATATATATAAATATGCAATTTGCAGTTGTGGTCCGAAGAAAACCTCTTTTATCAACTCTCTATGACTTTGAAAATTTAAGAACTTTAACTTTTCTTTCAATTGCCTTTATACCAAATGTATCCAGGCGGCTTCCTATTCACTAAAGATATAATCAAATTATTCTAAGAGTAAAAGCTCAATGCATTAAAAATACATACAAAATCACTACGGCCAGCCGTAAACCCAGTTAGCATTTGTATGATTGTTTGACGAGCGCGATCATTACGCGACTCTTTTTTGAATCGTTCAGGCGATTGTTAGAGTAGATTTATATTTTTCGCTTTCAAACGGTGCTTTTGCGAGTCATTTCGACGTTTGTTGGACAAGTGAATCGTCGTTTACGCATTTTGGCGAGCATTGGAAGATTGTATGCAGTCAACGATCGTATTTAGCTCTTCAATATGATACTTTCATCGCATCGTAGACGACTCATATGGAAGAGTCGCCATCATGACACAGTTTGTTTAACTGTTTAACTAAATTTCCGCGATCGGAATACGTCATCGCGGAAGATTAATTTAATCGCCAGCTCCGATCGCAGAAGTGTCCTCTACGATTAAAAATGCTAGCTGGGAAATTACAAATAAAACAATGACGAACACAAATATACACACACATATAATAAAACACATCGCACAATTTGGAAAACAAACTTATGCACATTCTAATTGGAAATACGTTTACCAAGTGAAAATTAAGTCGGAAATACACAAGAGATTTTACATATTGAACGGAAAATTATTGCATACAAATTGCAAATCCTTTATGCAATTTCCATCTCAACATAAAACTTTGTGACATCAAAAGCTTACCTTGTGAGATGCCTCTGAAAGCACTGGAGATTGTTCACATTTTGGCAATCCATAACACACGGCTCCTACATTTTACTTTAAAACAAAATATCAAACAAAAAACATTTTTACTTACATTTGCTTTTCCTTTATTTGACTGGTTTTTCGGCATTTCAGTAATTTTTGGATGAATTCCAATTGGCTTCACTCAATGGCACAACAAAAAATAAGGAAAATTAAAATTTTTCTCATTTTGTTGCGCCAAATTCAAGAAATTTTAAAATTTTTCACACAAATAAACGTCAACAATAAAAACTTTAATTAACCCCATGGTGTAACTATACAAGGTGAGTGCAGTAGCCCAGCTGACTGACTTTGTAGTACATTATTTTACACAAACAAAATCCTGTTGCTTCTGTTTTGTGTTGTATTTGTTGTCGATTTGCACTCACCTTGTATATTTGCACCATGATTAACCGCATCAAAAAATAAGTAGTTATACAAATTACAAAAATATTGCTATCATCTACTTATACTATTATTAACGATGGGGTTAAATTTGTGACCGCTTGGTGGCCGTGTCGCATCTAGTCTTAATGTACATTTGTACCTACATATGTTTTTGTTTTATTTAAATAATGTTGTAATTACATGTTGAATTTTTGACAAATTGTAAAAATTATTATTCTTAATCCTATACACGCAGTAATTTACCAAGCAATATTTTCATAAGCTTCGCTAAATGGGCGACTATTTTCAGAGTAGAATTGGGAATACCAATTACGAAATACTTTAATAGAAATTTCTTCTTTAACTAACTGTGGCTGCTTTCGAAATATCTTGTGATTCCACATACTCATATCCCGTTCAAACTGCAAAAAATGTTTTGTTTTTAATGAAATGAATAATTTACAACAGATATTACCATAATGCTCTCTCCGAACACTGCAAATTTCATAAATGGACCCAGGATTCTAGATGCATAAAATCGATGAACAACTTTTTGCAACATGGGTTCAATGGGTGTCACTGTTTGCAAAACTTCTATACGTCCCATCGACGGGGACTTCATGTGGAGTTGTACATATGACGGCCCAATCTGTAATTTATGTGACATTTAAAATAAAATATACAATTTTACAAAAAATAAGAAAATATATCAATTTGTAAGTAAACATATGTACATACCTGTTCGCCTACAACGTCCATTTCAAAAACATGTATTTTCTTCGTAAGCTCTATAGAATGTTTCAATGTAACTCTTGCAATATGTTTTGTTGGGGCTTCCGATGGCTTCCACCTTAATAAAGTTGGTTGGAAAATGATATTATAATTATAACATTGATTTTCAATAATTAAGATAATATTCAAACTTAATATTGTAAATATTTCAAATGTATTTTTGTGTGATGTTTCTTTAAGAATATAAGAAATTTGTATTTATTATAATGCTGCTGTAGCACCTACTTTTGACTATTGCTCTTTTTATTTATTATATATTTTAAAAACAATTATTGTAAATTAATCTCGGACAATACAACAAATATAAATATATAAAAATTGTTGAAATACAATTTGAAGTTGTTTGTGTTGTCAAATATAGCGTTGATTCTGTGATGATCACTGATCAAAATTCATACGTGAAACGTAGTTAAAAAGTCTGATTAGCCAAACAATTTCGGATTGCAATTGCATTCCGAAAATATATATGTAATATATAAAAAAAATATGTGAAAAAATTTCAGATTTATCATATTGTTACGAAATTGTATTTCAATTTAAATTTAACGATCGGTATCAACATACAGCATTTTTATCAACATACAACATCTTTATCAACACTTGGGGTATATCGACATACAACTTGTTTAGCATTTGTAGAAGTTTTACACCCTTTTTCAAAAACGATTATTAAATTTAACAAACGTTTATTAAGACAGATTTCCATCTAAAAATTTGCTTAATAAACGTTTGTTAAATTTAATAATCGTTTTTGAATAAGGGGGTTAATTTATTAACATTATTCAGAACATCCTGTTATAATCGTAGCTGATCAATATGTTTTACGACTTTGTCTTAATATTCTAGACACGAACATTCTAGACTTGCAGTCATGAAATTTCTAGTATCTTAGCCCCGAACCTTCTAGAAATGATTTGTGTATAAATATAGTCACCAGGTTAAAACTTGATCCAAATAATTCTTATCTATATATATATGTAAAAGAGTAACGTGACTGACTGACTGATTCATTCATCATCGCACAGCCCAAACCGCTAAAGCTAGAAACTTGAAATTCGGGTAATGGGTTCCTTTTACAACATGTAGATCCACTAAGAAGGGATTTTTGGAAATTCGGTCGTGAACGGGGACAAATGGGGCAAAAACGGGTAAAACCAGTACATACCTCTATATCTACAAAACAAATATACTTAGAAATAATATTTTAACTGCGTCCGCCTTTAATCAAAGAAAGAGCCGACAGGTGTCTGGTACTTTTTTGAAATTCGAAATTCAAGTGACCATATGGGATAAAAATAGTCCCCGTAGAACGCTCCGTTAACATGTATATCTCCTACATAAATAAACAAAGAAATACTATATTAAATGCATCTGGCTCAGCTCAATAAAGACTAGAAATCTTTGTGGAACTTTTTTGAAATTCGAATTCCTATGGCCTAACAATTGTATTCTTTTTTGGTACTTTTTTTACCAAAATGTATTTTCTCACTAAAAATTGCATGAACTATTATTTTCAAATACGGATAATTAATAGGTACTTTTTTGAAAATTATTTTTTACGGGTGACAAAAAAGGAACAAAAACGGACATTTGATATTATTTATTCCATTTAAAAATAAAAAAAAGATAAAATATTCTTCCATCCACACAAAAAAGAACCCAGAACATGCTATTCACAACTCAAATATAAAGGTGTAAAAAGGGCCAAATTTCAGTACATACACTTATATTGGTACTTTTTTGAAATTCATTTCAAACCGGGAAAGTTTCTGAGTTGGTCCGGCCACGCCTACTTTATAGCCCAATTTTTTTAAATTGATTAATTGATTCTGCATGGCTTTTTACAGATTTAGTTCAAACAAGTTGTATACACATTTTACTGAAGGCGAGGTAAAAATAAATAATAAAAATGTTATGTGCCACGCCCACTTTCATTCCCCATCTCAAAAAATTAATGTTTGTATGGATGTCCTTTATAGAATCGTAAACTATGTATTTGATCATGTGATTATCTTTGGCAAAGTTGTTGTGCTTGAGCTCGGGAAGGCTTCTGAGTGGGTATGAATACGCCTACTCTAACGCCTACTTTTTTAATTAATTACAACGCCTGCCGGGAAGGTCAGACCGCTGGACCTATCTTACTAACACTCCCATTCTGACTTTCGATTACGTCTCCGCATTCAGTTACGCTACGATCGAAAATTGGTATTCCAAACAAAAATTGAATCGAAAGAACAAGAAGAAGGCAACAATGTTTACAATGGAATAGAAACAAAGAAATGAGCAAGTTAGTTACTATTTTAATAAACAAAAGTCACAACAAACAATAAAAATAGGAAAATAAAAAAAATTGTGCGATTAATAAGGAGAAATAATAAAAATAAAATAATACAAAGGACTTGTGAATTAATAATAATGAAAATTTAATCATTTTTGTTCGCAAAATATTTTAGTGCTAAGAATCCTGTCAAGCCGGAGGTGGTATTTTTAATTGTTTTATTTGAAGGAGAAATGGAATCCATAGCAGTGGCTTTATTGGTGCAAGAGGAGAACAACGTGACTCAGAACACAGAGATAAAGCTTGAAAAGAAAATACCTGAACTTCCTCCTTGGATCGTTTATGATAGCCGCAAGCAATATCCTGTTTTGTTGACATTAAACTTGCCAGCTTTTCGTATTGCTCTGATGTCGTTGTTTTTGACCTGGAAAAATAAATAAATAGGCTGTTTTCCTGTTTGTAGTGCCAGTAATTCAAAACTCCTTCGTTCTACCATTACACATTTGTTTAACCATGTTCTTTGTTGCTGCATATCACCTCTTCATTGGCCGTACAACAAAAATTTATATAAATCACTTTTTAAACATTTTATACTTACTGTTGAGAAATATTTTAAATTATCTCAACCTTAAATTTATTTCTTGTTTAAAACCTAAAATTTTTTGAATTTAAAACATAAGTAAAGTTAATTATCATTAGCGACTTATTTATAATTAGTTTGTAATAATCATTAGTCTCGTTGATTACGATCATTTAGAAAAATGTAAATAATATGTAAATATGTATGTGCTCAGAGATGATCACATAATACTGGTTTTACTGCAGTGATCACTATACTCTCTTTAATTTATCTTATACATATGTATTTCAGTATGTATCAACTCAGCAACTGGAGAGATAAAGTAACTGTTTTATGCATTTATTCTTATTAAATAAGCAATGCATATTTACATATTATACTTAAATAATTATATGTATTTGCTTATTAGCTCATTCTTCTTTAAGCAGTCAAAAGTAATAGACCTTTAAATAAAGTTGAATTGTCCAATATTATAAAATTGTGTGTGCCATTATTTTCTTTATATTTTTATAAAAGTAGTGGAACATATTTGGACTTTTTTCTGGAAGAATCAATTAAGTTCGTAAACACTTACATTTTATAAATTAAACACTTTTTAAGTTTATAAAAAGAGCAATGGAAAAAAATTCCGTTGCTAAAATATAAGCGTAGAAAAACTTAACTACGATCGTAATACAGAATACCTACAATCGAAAGAAACGTAACGGAATCGAAACTCTGAATACAAAAGTTGCCAAACGGAGAAAATTTCGATTCGAATCGAAAGTCAAAATAGGGGTATAAAACTTTGACGGGATATAACTAAGACTCCGGCATGACTAAGAATACTTTTTTCGACCGCCTACTTTTTTTCAAAATGAACAAAATCACTAAAATTACTCAAAATGAATTAAATATTTGTGTAATGCCTTTCTTTCAAATTAATTTTAATTGGTGGCGTAGCAGTAACTTAAATAATATATTTATATGTATAATACATATTTTATTGACAAATAGTGCACACATTATGGTCTCTAAAAATTATTTGGTAAGTTCTAAAATTGTTTTTTTTTTAATGTTGGTCATATTTATGTAAGGTAAGGTGACCATGTCCTCTATTTTGGAGGACAGTCATATATTTTAACTCGCTGTCATCTATAAAATTTGTGTCCTCTTTCAGTCATCTTTTTCATACTCAGTCATCTTTTGCCATCTTTAATTTTATATGCATGATCAATATTATGTAAGGGGACATCTTTTTATTTAATCCTGAATATCGATTTCTCTATTATCACAAAATGTCTGTCAGAATTGTTGAAGATTTGGATCTCGAAGATATCTGCGGACTTCAGAAAAGTGATTTCAACAGATATTATTTCCGAGATATAGGCCTATATATTTCCAACTTTACGGGCCCGCCCCCTCGAAAATAGGCGTGACCGACAACAAATTTTTTTTGCTGGCATTTCCTCTAAAAGCCCTATTGATGAAGTTTTTTTTGAGCAAAGTCACTAAACCCGAATTGTTCCCCTTTTTATACTCTGCTTGTTAAATTACACTCAAGATTATTATGAACATCAGACAAACTCTGCAAATTATGGTAAAAATTGGGAATTAAATCAATTAAAAATAGTGAAAATTAGACAAAATTTCAAAATATTTAACATATATTATGTTGGCCGTAAAATTGTCTTTCAAACAATATATAAAATAATAATTAAATTTGCACTAAGACTGAATAGAAAACATAGAATAAGGATATTCTAGTCCTATAACCAGTGTAGTTTTTGTATTTCTTACTACGTATAGATGGAGGGTATTTAATATTCGGCACAGCCGAATATAGCACTCTTACTTGTTTATTATAAAACTAAAACAAAACACATTGCACATGAGATTAAAAAGAGAATAAATAGATCGCTTTTTTCAGAATTTTCAATAATTTTACTTTCAATATTTTTGAATTATTGCATTATATTAAAATGGGGAAAAATAATTTTTTATTTTAATTCATTAAATAATGCATTCATATTTTTATGTAAATACAGAAATGAGTACAAAAATATTGTTCAACAATGTCAGAACGATATTTCTCCCAGTACACTTAAAGAACACTCACCACCCACACGAATCTTAAACTGCCACCAGTGTGACCATTTTATCATTTTTGTGGCGAAATTTGGCTTATTTTTTATTTTGATTTAGCTGTAAAATTTTACATTTAGCATTTGACATTTTCTTTAGCATTTTTATACCCACCACCAAAAAGATAAGGGTATATTACGTTTGTCATTCCATTTGCAATACATCGAAATAATGGCCGTTTTAACTAAAAAGTCTATATATTCTGGGTCCTTCTAAGATTCTAACACGATCTAGCCATATCCGCCCGTCTGTCCGTTTGTTGTTGGCACGATAGAGCTTCGAAAAACATATTAGAACAATTAAATTTTTACCAAGCATTTTTTGATTCACCGAAATGTTTGGTATTGGACAAAATCGGTCAAGTAGGATCTCAGTTATAAATCAAAGTTTTAGACACCCCGATATTTCGAAAATATTTTTTTTTGCTATTTTCTTCAAATATAAAGCAGATAATATCATATAAATTTTGCAACTTTATTTTTATGTTGAAAATGGCAGCAATAGGTCCCGAAATATGGCTTTATGATAGATAAATGTCTATAGAAAAGCCGAATCCAAACAAAATTCTGCAATAAGAGGTTTCATGGAAAATATAATCTCAAAACAATATTTTATTTGCATCGGTCCATAATTTTGACATAGCCCCATGCAAAGACCCGTTCCAAAAATCACTTAAATGCACATGTTTTTTTTTATAAAAATCATATAAAGCGTTTTTCAACAGGGACGCTACAAAAGTAGACCGATAGGGACAGAAAACGACGGCATATTTTTTGCCGCTCGTTTGACATTTCTCTTTAGTAAGGTTGGCCATTTCACAATGGAAAGACGTCCTATTTATGGTCGTCATATTCGTCCTACCAGATCAACAATTGAGCGTCTAGTGAAAAAATTTGAATCGACAGGCACAGCACAAAATGTTCCCGTGCCAGTGAGACAAAGATGTGCCCGTAGTGTCTAGAATATTGATACCGCTGAGGCTTCAGTTGAAGACAGCCCAACTGTGTCTCTTCGTCAATAAGCAAAATATGCGTTATTGGTCAGACAGCAATCCACACGTACTCCATGAGTCCTCATTGCATCCCGAAAAATGAATGGGAATCGCTACAGTTCAATGATAACAGAATATGTTAGGCCCCAATTGGATGATATGGACTTTGAGGACATGTGGTTTCAACAGGACGGCGCCACAAGCCACACAGCGAATGTCACAATCAATTGAGTGGAAACCAAGTTTGGAGAATGTGTTATATCACGAAATGGTCCAGTCGATTGGCCACCTTGATCGAATGATTTGACGCCGTTGACTATTTCCAACGGGCTACGGCAAGTCTATGGTCTATTCCAACAAGCCATTTACGATTGATGAACTTCGTACGAATATCGAACGTGAAATTGCAGCAGTATCGGCTGATTTAGGCTTGAAAACCGTCGAAAATTGGGTTCAGCGTCTGGACTTCTGCAATCGTTCCCGTGGTGGCCATGCAAAAGAAATCGAGTTCCATATATAATGGCATCGAACGTACTTTCACGGGAAAAAAGAATTTAATTGATATCCAAAACCGTTTTTGTTTTATTAAAAAAAAAACTTTTGTAGCGCTCTTATTGAAAACCCCGATATAAATCATCACTCTTAATATGATGCTGATTCATGATGATCGGTCCATATTTGACCGTAGCCCCAATATACAGACCACTTCTGGAAATCCCTTAAATGCGCGTAAAGCTCATATTAGCATCAGTAGCAAGTTTAAATTCGACACACAGACATATATAGAAATATTCATTCTCAATTTTATGATGATCGGTTCATATTTTACCGTAGTCGCCATATTAAGTTCAAATAAAGTTTTTAGAATATATTTTACTTTGTTTTAATTGGCGTTTAACCCTTTAAGAATGGGCGTTTAAACTCGATTCATATTTGTCAAAACATGTCAGCTGTTTAAAAGTACTATAAAATAAAAGAGCAGATTGTTTTAAGTTTTACCTTATAACATAAAATAAATTATAATAAAATGGATTTTTCCTCAGGTGATGAGAATTATAGTGATTCGGAAATATATAATAATTTAAATAGAACTATATTACGAAAACCCCGGACATTAAGAGCTCGTCCAAACCATTTTCATTTATATGATGATGGGTTAGTTTTTTCTTTTGATTTTACAATGTTTTTTTCTTTTGCTGCTTTTATTTATTTGTTTTTTAAGCCTAGTACTCTGTTCAAAATTTCAAGTGGAATGCTGTCAAAATACATGTTAAAAAAATTCAAATGAAATTTTCATGAAAAAATGTTGCAGAAGTAGTACTCTGTTCATTTTGTGAAAAACATATGAAATGTATCTGGCAACATTATTTTTTCACAGCGAAATAATTAAAGTAGCAATTGTTTCACGTAGAATTTTCATCCAAAAGCTCTTCTGTCGCAACAACAATATCTATTACTTGTTGTGCTGCTGCACAAGCGGCCAGTAATATTTGTTCATTCATTTTTATTGAACTATTTCGGTTCAACACAGATTTTTAAATATTTTAACTTCTATTTAGTTTTGATTTAAATTCACAAAAAAGCAAAACATATGTGTTTTGTTTACATAAGTAAAACAATGTGGCGTACTTTCAATAAAAAAAAAACGTCAAATTTTCCGTATGAAATAATTAATGTTGCTCAACATTTTTCCCAAATTTGAACAGAGTACTAGGCTTAAATAATGAAATAAGATCCATCTAAAGCATGGCACTCTGTTTAAATTTGCGAAATTTGTTGAGCAACATCGTTTGAAAATTTTGACAATTAGCAAGTGGTGACAATGCCGCGATTTAGAAGAAAATTGTCGTTTTTATTGCCCTTAGGTATGCAACATTGTTTCTTTTATGTAAACAAAAACCATATGTTTTTGGCTGTTTTTTTCAATTTCGTGCGAAATAAGTGCCGCTTACATTATTTCACAGTTGGAAAAAAATGTTGCCATACACATTTTTTTGTTGAAAAAACATGCTGTCAGAAACATTTCGTAACTTTTCACAATAAGAGTACAACCTCAGCAGCATTAGTTCGCATTTATTTCGCATCAATTTTTTTTATATGGGCTTTTGATAGTATTTCGCACGAAATGATGAACAGAGTACCATGCTTAACATACTGACTTTTATTACATTTAAAAAGTTTTTAGTTTTTCAAACATCTATAATAATAAAATAGGTATAATAATTTTTTCATGCTAAGAAGAATCGGGACTAGAATTTGCAAAAATCTCACGAGTGTCTGTGAGATCATTAGAAAATTCAAAATTGTGGCAAATTTTTTAAAGAACATCAATTATATTTAATAACGCATTTAGCATTTTAACATTAATTCCGATTCTTTGTTTTGTTTTAACAATTTGAATAGCCGGCTGTGCCGAATCGTAAATACCCACCACCAAATCACTATTATGGGGCGAACATCATTAAATATTGTACCGTAATTTCTATTTATTTTGGTTGAATTTCATTTCAGAACTGCGCTTTAACACAATAAGTTAGTTGCCAACATACAATAAATTAGGTATCAAAAAGCCCTAGCAAACTGATTTTGGCTTTGGAACGTACAATTTGTCACCTCTGTATACTCAGTTCGATATGGCTTTTTATGTAGGTTAATGAGTTTTTGCGAGTAGTCCTCATTAAAAAGCAATGACCTATTACGGGCAGATCATCATTAAATTATATACGACGATTTATATGAATATGTGTATTGTTTGTGTTGAATTTTAATTTGATATTGATGTTGACTACAGTCAAATATGACCGATCTTCTTAATATATTTCTATATATGTATGGACTATTTGTGTCGAATTTAAACTTACTGCTCATGATTATAAGAGCACTCACTTAAACTTACGGAAGTGGACTTTATATGGGGGCTCCGGTCAAATATGGACTGATGCAAAACTTATTTTTGCAGAATTTTGTATGTATACTGCTTTTCTATAGACATTTATGTATCATAAAGCCATATTCCGGGAAGACATGTGTATGGGGGCTATGAGAAATCGTGGGCCGATTCCTACCATTTTCAACAGAACTTGTCCTTCTGTAATAAAAGTAAAATGTGCAAAATTGCATGATATTAGCTGCATTATATTTAAAGAAAATTGCAAAACATATCTGAAAAACATCAAGGTTGTCTGAAACTTTGGTCAATAACTCGGATCATACTGGACCGATTTTGCTTATTTCCAATACCAAACATTTCGGTGGAAAAAAGAATGTTTTGTAAAAATTTCATTGTGCTGTGTCTTTTTTCGAGGCTCTATCGTCTAACAGACGGACAGATCGGGTTAGAATCTTAAGCATTAAACACATTCAGCACAGCAGGCTACCGATTACCGAATATTTAAAAAATAAAATATGTACAAACGTTTATATATGAATGATTATTTTGACGACAGTGTATTTTATTTTTGACATATTGTAGTTGGTAGCTTGTTGTGGCGAATGTGTTTCACTCTTTAATGGGGCACAGAATACACAGACTTTTTGGTTCTACGTCCAATATTTCGATGTGCTACAAACGGAATGACAAACTTAATATACCTCCATATTTTTGCTTGTGGGAAAAACCAGAAGCTAAAACCAAAAATTTCAAGGCTAAAAGGTAAATAAAAAGCTTAATCTAGCCTCAAAAAGGCCAAAGTGGCAACAGTGTATATTACTTACAAACAGGGTTTAATTATTAAACTTTAGTAGCAACCAGAACACAAAATAAAAATGTTTCATTTGCAAAATATTTACTACTAGAAAAACCACTAACAGACAGCAATATGCGAAATCGAAAAAATAAACTAAACAACTATTGCACACAGCGTTGCCAGAATGATGATTTTATCATATTTTTGATGATTTTTTTTGGCAAAACTATGATTTTTTTTTAATTAATGCTAGTTGCGGTTAGGTTTTATGTATTATATGGAATGAGCCAAA
Source organism: Bellardia bayeri (assembly GCA_950370525.1). Lineage (NCBI taxonomy): Eukaryota > Metazoa > Arthropoda > Insecta > Diptera > Calliphoridae > Bellardia > Bellardia bayeri. The sequence continues at coordinate 49,093,375 of OX493264.1, read as the reverse complement.
AATGCAACACTTAAGCTATGTATAGACGGTTGTCAGATCATACAATGTTGTCAGATCTAGCAACGTGCTAGCAATGTACTGACAATGAAAAATTGTTAGCAAAAGGTAAATTGTCAGTTCAGACGACTATAAGAAAACCTTGCAATTTCATTGGCACACAATAAATTTATCTGTCAACCGAAATTGTCAGTTCACACGGTTGTCAGATTGTTGTAAGGCAAATATTGCTAAATTCGTTGTGAGGCATTGTGTGTGTGTGTTTAAAAATTTTAATTATTGTCATGAAACAAAAAACTGCAATTGAAACAATTTTATCTGCATATGTCCTAGAAAATAGCGAGAATGAAGACAAAAAAAAAACGCTGCAAAGTTTGGGTGAAGGATTGTATGCTTCAGCGACAGCTTGAATAAGATGCGCAGGTTTGACCATTTTCCTTTGCATTCATTTATATTTAACTGTATGGAATGTGCGATCTCTTGTAATAAAATACCTTTGGGAAGTTTATATTCCACGCAACCAGCATCCCATAAATTTCGCCGTGCCTCAACTGGGTAGGATTTTTGTTTCAGCCTTGATTTTTTGTTGCCTTCAGACCCTGATGGCAACTGAATAGGGCGATTCAATTCAATTGGGTCATAGCTGCACTCTATGAAACAAGATTCATCAATAGATATGTATGTGACTATCCATTTATTATTTGCTTTAATTTAATTCTTTAATTTTCTTCCACTTTTTTACGTATTATAAATCACTAGCAATTTGATTTACGTACAACAACTAACACATGCAATTTGATAGACATACATACAGATATAACATAATTTAGATTAGTTGCATTTCAGGCATTTGAAGATGAGCTATTTTGTAACATTTGCTACTCCATTTTAAAAGTGAGTGCTGGAAAGGCAGACATTATAAAAGATCAGAGAAGAAAACAATACGAGCAGGTTGTTTACAAAAATCTCAAGTTACTATTAAAGAAAAATGTTTAGTATATTTAGTTATTCAAACATGTATGTATTTTACTACACCGTATATATACAAGGTGGCGCAAAAGTAAACTTCCGATGTTTTTGGCTGTAATTAAAAAAAAATGAAAAACTTTTATTCTTCTTGTGGATTATTTTTATTTGGTCTTCTAATTTTTTTTACATCAAGTCGCGCTCACCATTCACAGTAACCGTTTGGCCCGCGACGTCTTCGAAGAAAAAAGGTCCGATGACTCCTCCAGCGAAAACAGCACACCATACAGTGACTTTGAGCGGGTGTAATGGCTCTTCGTGGGTTACACGCGGATTTTCAGTGCCCCAGAAGCGTAAATGTTGCTTATTTACGTACCCGCTAAGATGGAAATGGGCCGCATCACTAATAATTATTTTTGATGAAAAATCATCTTCCTCTTGGTGGTGATTAAGGATGGCTTGAGCGTGTGTTAGACGCGATTGGCGGTCAGCAGCTAACAGCTGATGCACCGTCTGGACTTTGTACGGAAACATCTTCAAATCTTGTACTAAAATTCGCTGTAAGGACCGTCGACTGATACCCTTTTGTGTGGCACGTCGTCTGGTCGGTGTGGACGGCGCTTCCATGACATCCTCGGCTACAGCAGCAATATTCTCTGCAGAACGGCTACTCCGGGGTCTACCACGCCTGGCAGCATCTCGTGTTGTGCCAGTCTCTTCGTGGCGAGCGGCTAAACGTCGCAGTGTTTCACCAGTAGGCCAGTAGTTGGACGGGCAGGAAATCTGCGACGAAATTCACGTTGTGCCAAAGTCACCGACCGATTATTGGTCAAATAAATAGTCAGCAATATTCCGCGTTCTGGAGCAGTGTAGCGTAACATTGTTTATTAACGTGTATTTTGCATGTGTTTACTACACAAATGTCAAAACAGAACTGACATTAGGGGCCAATCGCAAAATTTATAGCATTTTCTGATAGGAGGATTACTTTTGCGCCACCTTGTACATATATATACAATATTTTTGGTAAAACATATACGAGTAGTTTATAAAAAATTGGTTGGTTATCGGGTTATATCATATACTTATGAATAAAAATAGTATATATGATTACAAAACCCGAAAACCAATCAACGTAATAAACTTAAATTTTGAATTGTTATTTATTTTCTTAAATTTTTTACAAATAAAAACAAGTAAGAAAGTATAGTCGGTCAAGCCCGACCATATAATATCCTACACCCAGTATATGCATACAACAGTGTTTTAGAAATGTGCGCTATATGGGAGATATGACCTATTATATGACCGATCCTCCAAAAATTTAGTGTCATTATTTTTGTGAATATAAATATTGTGTATATTAAACTTTATCTCGATATAAATACTTCTAAAAGATTTATGGAGGTTAAAGTTGATTACGGGGAGGGTCTTATATGGGAGTTTCGACTAATTACGGACCGACCATTATAAAATTAGGTGTCATCATTTCTGTATATTATTTGTGTCGAATATTATTTGATTACCAACGTTCTTAAGATATTTATGATCGTTAAAGTGATTTTCGGAAGTGGGCTTTATATGGGAGCTACGACTAATTATGGACCGATCTGCACAAAATTTGTAGATGTGATTTGGCTTCATTTACCACTTATTTGTGATGAAATTTGTTTGTTTCCTTACATAATTCAAAAATTTATGAGAGGTAAACCCCAATTTCGGGAGGACTTTTGTATGGGGGCCAGGTAAAATAAAGGAACGGATTTCCACCAGTTTCAATCCCATCCATCCTTGGGCCGAAAAAATATCACTTACAAATTTTATCAAAATATCTTCAAAATTGCGACCTGTACTCTGCGCACAAGCTTTACATGGACAGCCAGTCAGCCAGACGGACGGGCGGACATCGTTAAATCGACTCAGAGTGATTCTGAGTCGATCGGTATAATTTAAGGTGGGTGTTGGACCTATATTTCTGGGCGTTACAAACATCAGCACAAATCCAATATACCCTCCCCACTATGGTGGTATAACTACAAATTTAAAAAAATATGATTTATTTTTCCAAAATATGATTTTTTTTCCGTAAAATGAAGATTTTTCATCAAAATCTTCTGGCAATACTGATGGCACATGAAAAATATAAACTGGCAAACATACGAAGTTGAAGTATGTAAAAAACGAAAAAATATTTCTTTGCTGCATAAATAAACTATTTCCTCGCATATATTCCACATATTTACGCCGCATATACATATGAAATATGCAGAAAACTGGGAAAAAACTAGAAATAAGAAAAGGTTCATACATACAGTATTATAACAGGTGGCGCAAAAGTAATCCTATCAGAAAATGCTATAAATTTTGAGCAACTTAATGAATTGGGATTGGAAAACATGTGGTTCCAACAGGACGGTGCAACGGCACACACTGCATGTGCCACAACCGATATGCTGAAGGATGCATTTCCCGGGCGCCTAATCTCCCGTTTTGTCGATTTGCACTGGCCAGCAAGATCGCCTAATTGGAAGTTTACTTTTGCGCCACCTTGTAGTACGTTGATTTGTGTGTATAAAATAATAATTTGTATAGAATTGTGTGTTATTAATACTATGTTTCCACGACGATTTGAATCACCTGCTTCGCTTTCTGAATCAAGTTGTTTACATGACTAATAAACTTGATACGATTTAACAGTTGTTTTTAATATACAAACAGAATAAAAAAAACAGAATTTACAATTTGTAGAAAATAATTTTTTTTTAATGGACAAAAAAGTGAGTGGAAAGTTGGTTAGTTAGTAGCTTATTTGAAAAAGAAACATACATTCGTTCGTATTTACTTTCTTTACTTCCAGCAACAAGAAAATAATTTGCTATGTTTACAAATATATTAAATTTTTACAGCTAGTGCAGATAAACTTGCTTTTTTTTTTTTTTATAATACATTATATTTATTTATTGAATCTTCAGATATTGAAATGACAATAAGTTTTCGAATCTTAATACTAAAAGAAAATAATAAGTCCAGCCAGTGCTAGACAAAATATTATGATACTACAAAAAAATTTACATCCACTGATCCAGTCATCTGTTTTGCGTTTGAGTTAAAGCAAGGGTATCCCTCCTTCTCAACCGAACATGGCCACTAAAGTTAAGGATGTCTCGTGCAAGTGGGTTTGGATGGTGTTCAAGTTTGCTGACATATTTTGAGGCGTATTTTGTAAATTCGTCTTTCACCAAAGGAATGCCTAGATCTTTGTGAATTCGAGAATTTTTAACGTACCATGGAGCTGCAGTAATTTTACGTAGAATTTTATTTTGACCTCTTTGAATTTTTTCAATGTTGGATGCTGAGGCAGTACCCCATAATTGAATTCCATAACACCATATTGGCTTTAGAATTGCATTGTACAACAAAAGTTTACAATCCAACTTTAATGTAGAATTTCTGCCGATTAGCCAATTAAGTTGCACTGCTTTTAATCTCATCTGTGTAAGTTTTGCGTTAATATGAGACTTCCAGGTTAAACGACGATCGAGGTGGATTCCGAGGTATTTGACTTCATTGTGTTGCGGAATAATTTGGTTATTTATTCTGATGGACGAGCAGGTATCTTTTCGCAATGTGAAAGTTATATGAATACATTTCTGTTCGTTAACCCTGATTTTCCAAAGCTCAAGCCAATTCTCTAGTTTATAAATATAATTCTGCAAATTCTGTGATGCTATTTGATGGTCCTTATGAACGCTAATAAAGGCTGTATCGTCAGCAAAACTTGAAGTATGTATATTGGGGTCTGACGGCATATCGGATGCATAAATCAAATATAAAGTAGGACCCAGCATGCTACCCTGGGGTACTCCTGCTTCAATTGGCTGAGCGGGGCTTAAAAAATCGCCTTCTTTGATTGTAAATTTGCGACCATATAAATAACTTTTCATAAGTTTGTGGGTGTTAGCAGGCAGAGCTAATTTTATTTTGTGCATTAAACCTTCATGCCAGACTTTGTCGAACGCTTGGGAAACATCAATGAAAAGCGCGGAACAGTATTTTTTCTCTTCAAACGACCGTCTTATCACATTTACTAATCTGTGTGTTTGTTTGATGGTACTGTGTTTAGCTCTGAACCCGAATTGATGATTTGGAATACATTGAGTGTCGTTCAGAATTGGAATCAACTTAGCCATTAACAATTTTTCAAACAGTTTTGAAATTGTCGGCAGTAGGCTAATTGGCCTATATGACTCTACTTTGGTGAGGTCCTTCCCTGGCTTAGGAATCATGGTAATCATAGATACCTTCCAATCTGCAGGATAGTATTCTAGGCGTAAAATAACATTGAAGATAAAGAGAATAATTCTTCTAGCTACACGAGGTAACTCCACAAGCATTTTGTTGCTGATTTTATCCATACCTGGAGCTTTTTTAAGGTTCAGAGTACCAATAGCGCTTTAATATCATTAAAGCTAAGTCTTAGAGGTACAGGAGGTCTAATAACGAGTGGTGGCAAATCAGTTGCATTATTTGAGTTGTTTATAAACACATTTCTCAAATGGTTAACAAATAAAGTCCCCTTCTCGGAATCGTTTCTAGCCCAGTCACCAGTCGGATTTCGCAAAGGAGGCTTTCCTCTAACTGGTCTTTTTAAACCTCGTGCCGCCTTCCATAACGAATAGTCAGATTGTGGGGAACTGTCAATTCCCTCCAAGTATGATTTAAGTGAAGCCATTCTTTGGGTTTCTAAGAAATTTCTTAGTATATCTCTGCATTCCCGTAGCCTAGCTTTCAGTTGAGGAGACCTGTGAATTTGCCACTCTCTTCTAACTCTTCTTTTTTCTGTCAGGAGATGTTAGAGTTCAGCGAAATAAGTTCTGTTTGTCCTATTTCTGCATTCAACGTCATATGTGGAAGCGTGATGCACAGCTCTTCGTATGTCCTCAGTAAACTTGCCAATCGACCCATCAATATCCTCGGTAGTTCTCAACACTACATTTTCCGTGCAGTGGGAACTTAAATACTTTTTATACTTTATCCAACTTACTCTGGATTTAGACATGTCCCGAAATGGAGAGCCATACCCTTGAAGGAAACGCATTGAAATAATAGAAGGAGAGTGATCTGAAGACAAGTCTAATGAAGGCTCCACTTGTATCGATTCTACAGGGATATTTTTCACTACTCCGAAGTCAATAATATCGGGAATCTTCCGTCTGTCCGTCGGCCAGTAGGTGGGATGCCCGCTTGAGAGTACATCTAAGCCCATTTTGGCAATGGTGTTGAAGAGTACACGACCCTTCGGGGTCACTAGACGTGAACCCCAAAATGTGTGTTTGGCGTTAAAGTCACCAGCAACCAAAAATCTAGCTCCAAGGGAATTAAAGAAGCTGTAGTATTGATGTTCTTTTATTGAAAATCGAGGCGGCGAATAAATTGATGATAAAACAAAGTTGTATTGACAGAATTCAATACAAATGTTTGTTGCGTGTAGGTAATCCTTACATATGTTGTTCATTAAATAATGTTTTATTCTGTTCTTTATAAGAATTGCCGAACCTCCACATGCTCTTCCGCGGGGATCTTTAGTATCATACAACACGTAGCCATTAATTTTGAAGTACCCTGTCGCCGTCAAGTGAGTTTCAGCAATCATCATGACATCAATCTGCTTATCCATCAGGAAGTGTTCCAGTTCGTTTTTATGTTGGCGGAGGCCGTTCGCGTTCCAAAAACAAATTTTTAAACAAATCATTTCTTTAAAATTGCTTGTAAGATAGTGGACTGCATTTTCAGCATTTCCTGCATCATGGATGTCATAGTGGTCGTAAAAGTGTTCATAGTTTGGACAAGTGTCTGCAAAGTAGTCTCTAGAGTGTTAATATTAGGCTCGTAATATTGAGATTTAGGTTCCTGCTCCAAACCTGGCATATTAGATTTAACCACGTTAGCGTAAGAAACTTGTCTAGAACTAGGCGCGTTTTCATGACTAGTGGGCCGTAACAATTGAGGAAAATTGTTACTCGATGCAAAATTAGGCTGTTGAGGATGATCAGGTAATACTGACGTCTTGTTGGTCCTTATGCCTTTCAAATGAGTGTAAACTGGACAACCTCTATAATTTGCGGTATGATTACCTCCGCAGTTACTGCATTTTTTGATTTCTGAGTCGGTTTTCGACTTATCACATTGAGCAGTTGTATGTAGTTCCCCACACGCAACACAAACTGACGGCAATTTACAAGACGCTTTAGTGTGACCAAATTCTTGACAATTAAGACACAGGACGGGTCCCTGACGCTTATGCGGTTCTTCCACGGTGATTCTACGATGCAAAAGGTAAATCAGATTGTAGATGGGATGGGACTCGTTTTTCTTTAAGACTGTATCTCCGGGTTCCAATTCCACCCTGAACATTGGCTGAGGAATCTTTTCACGGTTTCTAATATTCGTTATGCTCTTAATTTTGAAGCCATTTTCCATTAAACTAGTCTTTATCTCGTCAGGATCAACATCTGGGTCTATACCCTTTAGAACGACTTGGAGTCCTTTTGCGCTTTTCAGCTGGTAGGTATAGAAATCCCTACTCTCCCTCTCCAACTGGTTGGACAATTTTCGAAAGTCATCTTCCTTTTTCACTTGAATTTTGGTTTCGCTGATATTTCCATGTTTAATTGAGGTTACGCTAAACATATTTTCACCTATTACCGAAACAATTCCTTGTACCAATTTACTGGAAGTGGGCTCTCTCAGATAAATTGGTGGGGGCTTAAACGTCTTTTTAGGAAGTTCTGGATCATCCGTCTGGAGGAGAGCAAACCTGTTTTGATCATTTGGATTGTCAATACTCACGGTCCTGGGAGCTTTTGAATTTGATGACATTTGAGCATCTGTCGGGCTCCTCTGTCGCTTAAGAACTGTGACGTATTTATCCATACCTACTTGTTTTCTAGGTTTGACTGCACTATTTGATGTAGAAGATATTGATGTTTTATCATCTGATGAAATCACTATATTGGGCGAACAGGAACGGCGCCGTTCTACGGCTCTTTTAGTGAGAAGATTCTCCACAGATTTTTTTAAGGATTCTTCCTCAGAGATCCATAAAGATTTTCTAGTCGAGCTAAGCTCTTTCTCAGAATTACATCTGAGAGGAACACTCATACAGTTTTTATGCGATTTTTAATGTTTTTTATTATTTTTTTTTTAATGTTTTTTATTTTTTAATGTTTTTTATTTTTTTTTTTACCGTAGGTATTTTTACCTATTACGAATTATTTTTTAACTTTTTTGTTTTATTTCGACCTATTACACTTTTTCACCTATTACGATTTTTTCACCGAAAATTCAGCCGCACTAAAAATAACACGTCCGAACAGTTCAACAACACTATGTGTAATGTGCAGATAAACTTGCGATAAAAATTAGAGAAGAGTGCAATTTTTCGTGCTTCGCAAGTAGATTCAATATGCATCTACTTGATTCGCTCTTAAAATTTTGTATGGTGAAGCAAGTTGTTTCGCTCATGATTGGGGTGCGAAGCATGAATAGAGAGCGAAGCATGTATCGTGGAAAAGTAGTATAAGATAAGGAATTGAAGTACATGAAAATATAAATTGCCTTTTAGAGGTAATGATTTGTATTTAATAGTTTCTTTTAACAAGCAATTAGGTCATTTTAAGTTTGTATAAAAATATTTGATTTATTTTTATATATTTATTTCCAATATTTCGCTATCACAATGGATAGCTTCCTCAGGGATAATCCAATTTTTGAATTATAATAAATTAATAATTGAAGTATAAAAATGAATTTTTTTTTTTTTAACAGAAAATAAAAAGTTGACAAGGGGATATACAATTATGATATATAGTATACATATATAAAAACTTGTTTGGAATAGTAAATGAAAAATTATATATGTAATATTTTTAGTTTCTAAACTTATTCTTATAAATTAAATGTCTGTAATTTTGAGCTACATTGTCTGTATCTGTTTTAAAATTAATTCTCTTTTCTATCTTTTATAATTTGTTTCTGTATTTAATATAGTGGTATTTTCAAAATCTGGATAATGATCTAAATTGTAACAATGTGATGTTAATGAAGTTTTTTGAGTTTGTGTTTTTGGTCAGATTTATGTTCAGCTAATCTAGTTTTCAATTTGTTCTTAGTTGTACCTACATATATTTTATTACATTTTTCATTATTTTTACCCTTACACGGTATTTTATAAACAATATTGGATTTATCTAATTTTACTGTTCTATCTTTTATTTTACTATATAATCTATTTAATGTGTTATAAGTCTTATGGGCTATTTTATAATTATTCCTGTCATAAAATTTTGAATTTTCTAGTCGTTCAGAAATTAATGGAATATTAGTTAGAGATTTATACATTTTAGGTTCAGAATTTATATTTGTATTATTATTTATTGGCCTTTTATATTGTCTTATTAATTTATTAATTAGTTCATTTGGTAATGATTTGTTTTTTTTTTTTTTTTTCGTAAATTCAGTATATGATTTTTAATAACGATTCTGATTAATTATGGAAATTATTATTTATTGAGTGTTCAAATGCATTCGTGCTATTTGTAATAGGAGTTCAGAAAATTTTTAAATAAAGACGTAACTAAGAAATTGAAAAGTTGTAGGCGTCGTACGAGTATGTAATTATTCGGTAAGAATGTAATAATAACAAAAACAAGAATGGTATAGAAAGGATGAAAATGCATCAACATTTAAGCCTAGTACTCTGTTTAAATTTGGGAAAAATGTTGAGAAACATTAATTATTTCATACGGAAAATTTGACGTGTAGCTAACGTACTTTTGTAAATAAAACACATACATATGTTTTGCTTTTTGTGAATTTAAATCGAAAATAAATAAAAGTTAAAATATTTAAAAATCTGTGTTGAATCAAAATCGTTAAATAAAAATTAATAAACAAATATTACTGGCCGCTTGTGCAGCAGCACAACAAGTATTAGATGTTGTTGTTGCGCCAAAAGAGCTTTTGGGTGAAAATTCCACGTGAAACAATTGCTACTTTAATTATTTCGCTGTGAAAAAATAGTGTTGCCTGATACAATTCATATGTTTTTCACAAAATGAACAGATTACTACTTCTGCAACATTTTTTCATGAAAATTTTATGTCAATTTTTTTATCATGTATTTTGACAGCATTCCACTTGAAATTTTGAACAGAAGAATAAAAGTGTTCAAAATGATAGAAAATTAAGAATGAAATGTATCAACTGAGGTAATGAATAACAGGAGTTGCTGAAAACAAAAGTTTTCAATAAGGACAATTTTACTTTTAGACACATCATGTACATACTCGTATGTAGTATGCGTGTGTTCTAGTAGTAAATATATTGCAAATGAAAAAATTTTATTTTGTGTTCTGGTTGCTACTAGAAATATTTTGTATGGCAAAATATTTTTAGAATTACTACTAGAAATATTTATATATTTTTATTGTGCGAAAATTTAAATATTATTTTCTTAAAATATTTTTCTAGTTTTCCTATAAAATTATGAAATATTTTGCTAATTTTTAAATAATATAATTTCGAAACATAATATAAAACATAATATTAAAACATGTTTTGAGTACAAAAAACTGTTATTAGAACGAACATTCTGATTTAGCCGAAACTGCGTCTTTCCATGGCTTTTTGAAGAACTAAAAACATGCTTTTTGGTATAATACATGGTAATTTCAAAAAAAATTTAATGGTTAATGGTTACAGGTTGCAATCTCTTAAAAGGAATATTAATATTTTCAATTATGTCTTGATTAATCACTAATTAAATTACAATTATTATACCGTTTATTTAATCGCGTTAAAAAATTATTAATTTTTCTCAAATTGATAAATACTCAAGCTCGAGGTCAATGCAATCAATTTGAGATTCTACAAAGAAAAGGTCGAATATTTCAAACTTTTATTATTAATTTTTTTAAATGGTCGCACAACTCAAAATAAGGTGTACGAAAAAAAATTTTCCAAAAATATATAAAACCAAAAATGTTATGCCCACTTGAAGTTTAAAATTTTTCTAAAATATTTTGAATTTAAGCTTCTCTTAAAAAAAGCGCGTTTTGATCACCCTATTCGAACAGAAGTAATCGAAATAAAAACTTACATTTCTGGATTTCGAGGTTCCTATGTGTTTACTTTTATATATAAAAAAAAATAAATCAGTGACACAAAAAAAATTGTTTTTGAAGAGTTTTGGCCGCCATCTCTTCAAATGCGCCACTGTGCGACGTACATATACAGTGGCTCACATCTTATTATATGCATTGTATTTTTATACTTTCCACCACTACAAGTGGTAAATGAGGGTATATATAAGTTTGTCATTCCGTGTGTAACACTAAGAAATACTCATCTGGTACCCAACATATTCTTAATACTTACGGAATTATAAGTCGACTGAGCTATGTCCATCTGTCAACAGTGTTTAGAAAAAATTGTTTAAGCAGTTTGGTTTTGAAAATTACCAAAATCAGTATGGTAGAACCAGAGTTATGGACCAAAATGTGAGACAATCTCCATAAAAATTTGATGTTTTTAAATATTTTTCTTGCTATTTTTTGAAATACGAGTATATTGCAGATAATGTTATGAAATTTTGAACACATTATTTCTATGATAAAAGGAGAAACTGTGATGAAAAAAATAAGAATCGGTTCATAGCCCCCATACAAATATCTTCCCGAAATATTGCTTAATGACAAATAAATTACTATAAAATTTAAATATTAATACAAAATTCAGCAAAAAAATGTGTCATATAAGAAGAAATCGCAAAACAAAATTTTGTTTAGTTCGGTTCATGTTTCACCATAGACCTCATATAAAGTTCAGATCTAAAACTAACTTAAATACGTATTCATCTGATATAAATATTGTTGCTAGGTTAAAATTCGACAAAAATTGTCCTTATAGATATATAAATTGTTATGATGATCGGTCCATAATTGGTCATAGCTCCCATATAAGGACCACATCCGAAAAAGTCATTTAGCTTTATACATATCTGATAAATATCAGTATCGACTCAAAACTTTACATAGATCATTTATATGTACACAAAAATTATACTAGAGAATTTTTGACCATATTCACTATATGAAGCGCTCTTCCGAAAATCACTTCAATACTCATAAATCTCGTATAAATAATGATACCGATCCAAGATTTTACACAGAGCATTTACAAATATGCCAAAATCAATCTGCTGGATTTTGAAAATATCGGTTCATATTTTACTATGTCTCCCATATAAGGTCCACTTCCGAAATTCACGTTAATACTAATATGTATCTTAAATGTACTATTATTATATTGAAATTAACGTGGGAAATCCACATATGCATACAATTTTCTATTCCGAAATTTAAGAAGATCGGCACATGTTTGGTCATTGCTCACATATACGTACCACTTCTGAAAAACAAGTAAACCCTCAATAATCGAATCAACATTTTATATAGATCAGAAATTGTAATAAAGAAATCATACTATTATCGGTTATACGGCAATTATTCGACTTAAATTTTTGTAATTGACTATAGCTTCCGAATTAAGTCCACTTTCGAGTATAACACTAACTAACAACTCTTGTAGATAACGTTGTTGAGATGAATTTCAACCAAAATAAGCCCAAAATATATAAAAATCACCTCTCTGAATTTATAAGCTATTATTCCATAATTAGTCTGTTTCTACAATGTATATATCTCTTGTAAATAAAATTATTGAGATCAAATTCAATCAAAAGAAGCCTCACCTTATAATCTTACGCTCATGATGCAACTATACAGGGTGAGTGCAAATCGGCAACAAGCACAACACAATATAAAAACAACAGGCATTTTGTTTGTGTAAAATAATGTACTACTGTCAAAAACACTTGAAAAAGTATTAACTTTGATATACATAAGTAAATTGTAAACAAAGTCAGTCAGCTGTGCTACTGCACTCACCTTGTATAGGTACACAGTGTTTACACTTTTTTATACCCTGTTACTTGTGGTGAATATGGAAAATTTTGTTGATTTTATATTGTTTCTATTACACTCAAGATTGTTATAAATATCAGATTTAAGCTGTGTTCACATTATGTGTATTTGTCATGTGGACTGTCACTTTTTCGCATGTCAAATTTGTACATATAGTCTGAACACCTTCAAACAATAGCATGTGTTATTTCTCTGTGTGCAATACATATGACATTTTTGTATTTAGCACGAGTTCAATTTTCAAGTGACAAACCATCTGACATCAGCTGTTTTTTATAACCAAAATTTTGTGGCGGCAAAAATTAATTGAAATTTTAATAAATATAATTTATCTATTAGGTATAAAACAAAAATACAAAAAAGAAAACTACACAAATTTATTATTGAAAATGGAGGGAAAAATTGAAAAGGAGTTAACAAAAGTAAGTACATATGTATGTGACATAACCAACATATGAACATGTAATTTATAAACCGTATGTAAAACTCAAATTTTGACATACACATGAAATCATATATGGGTAGAAAAGTCACATTCCACATGACAAATACAGCTAAACTCTTTAAATTATGGTGAGAATTGGTAATTACATCAATTTTAAATGGTCAAAATTAGATAAAATTTCAAAACATATGAAATTAATTATGTTGCTCGTAAAATTGTTCTTTAAAACATGCATATATGAAATAAATAAAATTTGTGCTAAGACTAAATAAAAAAAACTGAAGTTTTTGTATTTCTTATTACGTTTAGGTGGAGGGTATTTAAGATTCGGCACAGACGAATATAGCACTCTTACTTATTTCAAATCGTTTTGGTTAGAAATTTTGAGCATAAGGAAGCTGATTTCTAAAATTGACCATAAGTTTTCGATAACATTAAGTTCTGGCGACATCTGGTGTCATCAAATGTGGGCAGTTATATATCAGCCACTGCCTGTCTGTCTATGTAAAACGCTCTCACGTCCAAAATATGTAACCAAAATACGAATAGTTTACGAAAAACCGTTTATAATTCTGCTAAGCAGTTTGGTATTGAAAATATTCAAAATCGGTAAGGTATAACAAAAGTACTGAACCAAAATGTGTGACAACCTCCATCAAAATACGATATTTTTAAATAGTTTTTTGCTATTTCGTTTAAATATATTGCAGGTAATACTATGAAGTTTTGTACACGCTACTTCTACGATGGAATGACAAACTGTGATAAAAATAGAATCGGTTCATGATATCTCATAGCCCACATACAAATTTCTTCCCGAAATATGTCTTAATGTTCATAATTGTCTATAAAATTGCAATATCAATACAAAATTCAGCAAAGATAAGTTTCATATGAAAATAAATCACAAAACGTAAATTTGATTAGATTGGTCCATGTTTGACCACTTCCGAAAATCACCTTAATATGTATAAATATGTTATAAATAACGGTATTAATCCAAAATTTTACACAGATCAAGTATATATATGCCAAAATGAAAAAAGCTTTTTTACATGCCCAACAATATTTCTCAAAGTGCAAACATGCGACAAAGCAGTAATATGGTGTTCACAAATGCATTTTTAATTGAGTCAATTATTGGTTAATTAAAAAGTGTTCACATATGCTCAATATTGCTAATTTAGTTAGCGTTTGACAGCAGCTGACAAAAAAGAACACATTTATGTATTTGGTTCTAATATTATAATTTTCAGCCTAAAAATATTCTTTATTAATTTAAAAGCCAAACAACTGCCATTTTAGTTATTACTAGTCACAGGGTTGTATTTTTAATTTTAACAATTATTAGAACAATTAACTCTTAATGAAGCAATTATCTAATTGAAATTTTGTATGGATAATTTAATTCAATTAGGCGTTAATTAAAAAATGTCAATTAAAAATGCATGTGTGAAGACCATATAAGATGTGGGAGAGGTTTATATTCATTATTAAATCGAAAATCCACGCTAAATTGTAAAAATAAGATTCTACTCTACAAAATGTGTATATGACTAATTATGACATACGGATGCCAAGTCTGGTCAAAATGTTGTGCAAAAACGTATGTCAAAAAGCTGCAAGTGATTCAAAATAAAAATCTAAAAATTATATTCAATTTGCCTGGAAGGTTCTCAACCAATAGACTTCATAGAAACTATGAACAAGAGAAGTTCGAAATAGTAATTTGTAATTTAACGCAACGATTTGAAGATCGAAATAGACGTTCAAATTATGCTATAATAAGAAATTTGTAATATGTATTAATATCTTCCTCACATTCAGCAATAAAGTTGATAGAAGCGTTAATGAAAAATATTTCTTAAAATTTTAACTAGGAAAAGCCTATATTTTTTTTCCTAACACTGTAAATATATATTTTTAATTAGTATATTTATTTTTTTAAAACATTATAAGTTTATATTTGTTGAAATACCTTTAAGTAATATATCCAATAATGTAATTATTAAACAAAAATTTTAATTGATGATGATAGA
Organism: Bellardia bayeri; assembly: GCA_950370525.1. Lineage (NCBI taxonomy): Eukaryota > Metazoa > Arthropoda > Insecta > Diptera > Calliphoridae > Bellardia > Bellardia bayeri. The sequence continues at coordinate 49,077,884 of OX493264.1, read as the reverse complement.
ATAAAATACAAAAAAAAAAATATGCCAAAATCAAACTGTTGAATTTTGTCCACTTCCGAAAATTACTAAGTAAGGATTTTCTAGCCCTAATGGCAATTTAGTTTTTGTAATTCTCATTATATTTCGGTGGAGGGTATTTAAGATTCAGTACAACCGAATATACCACTCTAACTACAGTATTAATGTTTCAAGCTATGTGTCCACGATTGTCAGATATTACAACGTTGTCTAGCAATGTACTGGCATTGAAAAATTTTTTGCAAAAGGCAAATTGTCAGTTTAGACGACTGTAAGAAAACTAACAATTTCATTTGCACACAATTGTCACACAATGAATTTAGCTGTCAACTGAAATTGTCAGTTCACACGGTTGTCAGATTATTGTGTGGCATTGTCTAATTCGTTTTGCAGCTCTGTATGTGTGTTTAAAATTTTTAATTATTGTCATGGAACAAAAAAGAGCAACTGGAACCATTTTATCGGCTTATGATAGATATGTCACTATCCATTTTTTATTTTCTTTAATTTTCTTCCACTTTTTTCATAAATTTTATTAATTCACACTTTAATTTAATTCTTTAATTTTCTTTCACGTTTTTCAAAAAATTTATTAATGCACACTTATTTGTTTATTTATGTATATACAGAGTTGCATTTAGAAATAATTTCTATGACAATGCTGCCATTGGTAGATTGATAAACTTTGCACATATGACAATGAAAAGTGTTTGACAATTGTCTTAAAACAATGACAATGACAAAATTGTGTGTTTACACGATTGTTAGATTCCTGACAATATTTTTGTCTTCCAATGTACTGAAAATGCTTTTTCTTACAACGTTGGAAGGCAAAAATTTAAAGTTTACACGGTCGTTGGACATTTTCTGAACATTTTTTGGACAACGTTGTAATATCTGACGATCGTGGACACATATCTTTAGTTTAGTCTTTTTTATGTTTTTTTTTAATGTTTTTATTTTTTGTTAAAAGAATGCGTATTAGGCATTTTCTAATTGATATTAGTAATAATTTTGACTTTGGCAACCGAGTGTAAGGTTGCGAAAATCTTTGTGTAAAAAATGCCGGAAGGAAAAGAATTAAATATTTCCGAGAAAAATATTACTTTATACCTATGATTTCTATTAGAGTCAGGTCCGGGCATTGCGGAGGTGTTGGCTTTTGTATTAAATTCATATTTTAACAGCTAAAGTTGTGTGTTTCGGGTTAATATAATATTAAAACTAAAATCAATTTGTTTGTAGACGCATTTTTCGGCACTGAAATATCTATGGTAATTCATAATACCATATCCAAGATTGAATTCTGTGATTCATTGTATACACTTAATGAAAAAATAATAATAAAGCAGTAGCGTTTTGCATTGAAATAGATGTGTATGTAAAGCTGTGTTCACATTGTGTGTATTTGTCATGTGGACTGTCACTTTTTCGCATGTCAAATTTGTACATATAGTCTGAACACGTGCAAACAATATCATGTGTTATATCTCTGTGTACAATACACATGACATTTTTTATTTAGAACGAGTTCTATTTTCAAGTGACAAACCATCTGACATCAGCTGTTTTTTATAACCAAAATTTTGTGGCGGCAAAAATTAATTAAAATTTTAATAAATATAATTTATACAAAACAAAAATACAACAAAAAAAAAAAAAAACTACACAAATTTATTATTGAAAATGTAGGGAAAAAATGAAAAGGAGTTAACAAAAGTAAATACATACATATCGTCACCTTAAATGCAAGACAGCGTAACAAGCATATTAGTAATTTTACAGGAGAAGCAAATAAGTGAATATCGTTAACAGTAGTTAATGGTTTTAAACCATTTTTGCACCATTTGTTTATAATAGGACAGGGTGTAATTTGCAAAAAAAAGTTTTTGGTTTGTTCTTGTTATTTTCCGCTGTAGTGTGTTACGTTGTCTTGATAGCTTGTTTTGTTAACCAAGAAGACGTAACATCAAATCAGATTGGAATTAAGTAACAAAAACATTGATATACTGACTATTTTGGATAGAATAAAGACAATCTACGAATATTTTCCAAAAAATATATTTAAGTTTTTATTCAGTTCATATTTGAAATTATAATTTAAGAATTCTTTAAAATTTACGGTTTTTGTATTTCATTAAAAACATTAAACAGTGAATAATTATAATAATAAACTACATATTACAGACAAATTATATTTCAAATGGGATACTATTATAAAACTTATGACAGTTTGGTGGAATTAAAACCAGCGTTGAATTTGCGGACTATGAATTAGCAAAAGCACACAAATTTCTGCTTAGCTTACACTTAAAACTTTGTTAGTGAGCAAGCAACAGCGCAAGCCAAAAAAAAAACAAAAATAAAACTATTGACTGTAGCTTTACTATGTGATGTTATTTGCTGACACAGTCAGTCACAGCAATTCACTTTAAAAAATGTGCGACTGATATTTTACGCACACTTTCTTCTTTTATCATACAAACAACGTATACAAAATTTCATGGTATTATCTGCAATATATTTCAAAATATTGCAATAAAATGGACAAAAAATATCAAATTTTTATGGAGGTTTCCTCACATATTGGTCCATAACTCTGGTTGGCCTAAACCGATTTTGCTGATTTTAAATAGCAAACTTCTCGAAAGCATGTCTGACAGAATTATTGAAGATTTGAATCCCGAAGATATCTGGGGACTTCAGAAAACTTATTTCCACAGACAGACAGACGGACATGGCTTAATAGACTCCGCTATCTATAAGGATCCAGAATATATATTTTATAGGGTCGAAAAATTATATTGTGGAAACTACAAAGGGAATGACAAACGTATATGTATATACCCTTCTCATGAAAGTGAAGGGTATAATAAAGTAAAGAAATAGGAGAGAAATTCTACAACAACTGTGATGATTATTTACCGAAACGTAGCTGAGTGCTTTATAATGCTGAAATAAATTAAATTTAACAGTATTGTTGTCTTGTTATAACATACGTGATGTTAGGTTGTTTTGCATTGGGAAATATTTGCTCTTGTTGTTACGCTGTTTCGTATTTGGTTCATAAAACAGTTATTTTTTGATATTGGTGCCTAAAACTTTGCAGGTACGCATATTTGCATCATATCACATCAAAACCTTGATTTTCAAAATGTTGATGTTACGCTGTCCTGCATTTAAGGTGACGATATGCATTTTTTTTTTATTACAATTTTTATAGTTATTTTTATGTTATTCCAGTTTGACTGGTGCAAAGAAGTGGTTGATCGAAATGTGGCAGGAGAAGGAATGCTTGTATAACCCGCGGAACAAGTTTTACCATTAATGATATGGCTGACAAATTAAAAATTTTCAATTCATCTTTTGGCCCTAATGAAGTTAAGGTAAAGTAGTTAATTTAAAGCATCAATTGTTATTTGTAATAAATGTAACGCAATATATTTCCAGAATAAATATATTGCGCGCGGTTAATATAGCCGGGAAATTGCAAAAGCAAAAGAAGCGGGGCCGGTGCAGATGATGTGCATGTGCCATGTGTGTTTTGGTTCAACGAAACGGGTTTCCTAGAAGAATTTATTAAAATTAAAAAAGGTGCATGTAATCTATATGCAACTATTTTATCAACCTCTCGTTCCATTTTTAAATAAAATTTTATTTAATCACAAATTTAATTTTTATATACATACATACAGCAATTAGCTGTTTTAAGATTTTTTTTATAGGTTATGCCAAATGTATTTGACATACCAACATATGAACATGCAAATTATATACCGTATGTAAAACTCAAACACATGAAATTACATATGGGCAGAAAAGTGACATTCCACATGACAAATACACATAATGTGAACACAGCTTAAATCTGTTTTAGATCTGGACTATCTCCTGCATAAATAATTTTAAAATCTATAACAGATAGGAAACCGGCTTGCAGCGCTAAAGGTACTGTCAAATTTTCCATCTGTAAAAGTTGTACACATCGTGTGATACATATGAAACTTTGCATGTGTAAAATACATGTCGAAATACATATGTAATTTTTTAGATTAGAACACGATCTATTTTCCTGTGACAAACATAAACAAAACAGCTGATTTTATTTTAAACAAAATTGTTTGAAAAAATATATTGTAAAGAAAAATTAAAGAAATTGTGAACACAATTCAAAACTTATATTATCCCTGAAGAAGCTATCCATTGTGATAGCGAAATATTGGAAATAAATATACATAAATAAATTAAATATTTTTATATAAAATTCAAGTGACCTTATTGCTTGTAAAAAGAAACTATTAAATATAAAAAAAGGTCAAATAAACGAACTAAACATTAAAGAAATTGGATAATGAACATGGAAAAGTAAGTCTTTTTCGATTTTTAATAAATTAAATTATGTTTATTATATCTATTGCAGTTAGATTGACCAAAAAAAGCAATTCTTGCAATGATTGGGTTGTGGCAAACATATGAGTGTCTCTACAATCCCAAATACAATTACGCTACAATTATTTTATTAGCAGTTGTTACATCCATTTTACTTTTAAGAACTTTATAATTTCAGCAGCTTTATAATTAAAACAATGTATGCACGTTAAAAAGTCAGCTTTTGTTTACATTTATAGGTTATGTCATACGGAAAAACATAAGCAGGTGTGATAGCAAAAATTATGAATCGTATGTAAAATGGAAATTTTGACATACATACGGAATTACATATGGGTAAGAAAAGTGACAGTACAGTGTAATATACATCCCGTCTGATAGCATCTTAAGTTATACTCATATGCCATAGTTAAAAATATATTTAAATTGAGTTTTCATACTTTACATTGCTTTTTATATTTCATAAACCGTAACAGCAAAATTGCTACTGTAAAGAGTTTGTCCAAATCTGAATAATTTTCATTGCTTTCCGAATTTGACAAACCTCATATGCTCATAATAAATAATACAGACAATTCTAAACAAGATCTAAGTAGTGCAAGTGATATGTTAAACATCTAAAAAAGTATGTGAACAGGAAATGGCATTTCTTTATCAAGTTTTAGATGGTTTGGACAATTATTTTGAGAAATAATATCCGTATATGAAGATAATTGTTCACTTACAAAGCTTCCCAATGATGAAATCCTGCACTTTTCAAAACACTATTTAGTGGATCTATTCCTCCTGCTAAAACACTAGCCTTGTGTATTGCTCTAAAATGTGCCAAATCTGCACCATTTTCTGGAATTTCTTGTATGTGACAATTTACATAAAATTCGTTCCTTCCGTGATAAACAAACTCCTTTGACTCGATCTCCTTTACCACAGGAAGAGGCCATGGCTGCTGATCAGATTCGGCATGGTACCAGATAAATATGTTGTCATTTATTTCGCACGATATCCATTTCTTGACTTTTGAGTTCTGCGGTGCTATAGGCAATAATATGATTATGAAGTGTATTTATAAAAAATACTTATTATGCACTTACCACAAGTGCTATAAGGCACATTGACACACTTCCCATCACTTCCACGAAAACTCCATTGGTGAAATGGACATTCAATTGAATCACCAACAACTCGACCACCGACTCCTAGATTAGCTCCCATGTGTGGGCAGTACGCGTCCAACACATACACTGTATTATCTAATGTCCGAAAAACTGCAAATTGTTCACCCAGAGCAGAGAAACTTTTGGCTTCACCTTGTCTAAGATCTGAAGACTCCATTATACTATACCATCCATTGGGATACGGCGGTGGCAGTTCCTTAACACCAATTTTACGTAATTTGCGTATCCTGTTTATGGCATCTTTTTTACTGACTGCATTTAAATGTTTCTTATTACGCAGAATAATATTGTAACCGACTTCATCAATGTTCTTAATTAATTAAAACAGAAATAAAAATAAAAACATTTTTTTGAAAGACCTTTGTTAAAATATATGTAAAATAAATAAAAAAATATCACTCATATAGAAGCTAAAAAGGTTAAAATTTTCAAGCTTTTCGTTTTTAAATTTATTCACAAAATATTAATTTTTGTCATTTTATGTAGCTAATATACATATATAAGTACATAGGTCATTTGATTTTGAAAACTGGAAACACGTTATTGTACTTTTAAACAAAATGTTTTATTACAATAAAAAATCAGTCCAAGCAACCAATGAAATAGCACAGGAACTACAATAGCTTACCTCCAAAAATAAATTTACAATTTGTTAAAATACAAATTTTTAAAATAAATTTACAAGTGCCCTGCATCCAAAATAATCTGTGGCTTTATCTTTATAAATTACAACACTGATCTTCGAAATTGCCATAAAACAGAGGGTTAATATAAAAATTGTTCTAAATAAAACTTTTAATATTTGAGATATTTAAATTGTGGCGCGTATTTCATTATCAATTGAAAAAATATACCAAGTGTATATATTTAGGAGAAGATGATGTAATTGTTGATGTTTTGTAATATCTCCGATAAGTTTGGAAATAGAGCATGAGTACATTCCGTTAATATTTGCTGTTTCATGATGTTTGATTAAAAACACATCAAATATTCAACGGTTTGATTTTTCACTTTTATATGCCATATTTGTTTAATCACACTGCTGCGAAATGGAAGAGAAAACATAGATTGTGTTGCATTACTATAATTACATTTCATGTTTGCTATTTGTTTTATAGTTACAAACAGTGTTTTAAGAAGTGTACGATTTTTTAAGAGTTTTAAGAAGAAATTTACAAACTAATTAGAAAAAGGTTAAAGGTGATTCATCAAAAGTTCTGCCTTCGATGGAAAAACGAATATCTCAAGGAACTCCACAAGAGAGTAAAGTGGTAACGACCAGAACCAAATCTCCAAGGCACACTGGTGGTTGTAAAAGATGAAAATCTTCCTCCGAATTCCTGGCGTATCGGTAGAGTGATTAAAATTTATACCGGTTCAGACAATCGTGTACGCGTTACCGATGTGTTAACCCAACGAGGGGTAATAACACGACCTATAGTAAAACTCATCCTTCTGTTTGCACCTTCCTAACTTGTCGGTTCTCTTTCTCTCTTTCAATTCCACTCTCAATAAATTCTTTTCCAGGTTACAATGCCAAAAATCAATTCTAGTTCATCCACTCCCAAAACCTTTCCCTGCCGAATCTGCAAGCGTCCACATCCCCTCCGAACATGCCGAATATTCCTGGCAATGAACATGAGTGATCGCCTCGATATTGTCCGAAAACATAAATATTGTTCCAACTGCCTGGCACACGATCACTCACAAGGCACGTGTATTTCCAAACACGGATGCAAACATTGCCATAAATTTCATTATACATTGCTGCATGTCAATCCCAGACTAGCCAAGGATCTTTTATCCAAACGAGCAAAGGCCCGATCATTATCTCCACAACGGGCATTATCCTCCAAGACTCGCAAACGTTCCTCATCCAGATCTGCAAACGAATCTTGCTTGCCGTCAACTTCCAAGTCCGCCTCCTTAACTGCGATCCTACGTCAAAATAGTCTAGTCCTTCTGCCGACGGTTCTAGTGACGGTGGGATCCACAACCTCACATGCTCGGTGTCTGCTTGACTCCGGATCTACAGTTAGCAGAGTTTTCAAAAAGTTCGTCGACAAGCTAGATTTGACAGCCTTCACATTACATGAGGAAACGATTTGTCCGATTGTATTTCGATGCATCCTCGAAATTAGAAGGAACGTTTCCGACTCACTTCCTGAATCCTATAAAAAGAATTTTCGCGATTTGTTCCTGGCACTTTCAAATTTTTATGAGTCAGGTTCAATTGATATTATAATTGGTGCCGACCTTTATCCTAAGGTCATTCGTGAAGGCGTTTTTTCCCGAACAGGTTTTCCTACTACTCAAAGCACTATGTTTGGTTGGACGATTTATGGTCCTTGTTCACTTTAGTCAGAAAATGAAAAGTACTTAACAAGCATTAAAGGGAACTGAATAAAAATGAATTGCACTTAACTAAAAATCAGAAAAGCAAAATGCAAAACGTACTCTAATTCCTTATAAATTATCCTTATAAATTATATAAAAAAAGAAAAATTATGTATAACCTGAAATATATGAATTCTTTATCCTACATTAAGTTTATTAATGGTTTTCCAATTCCAGAAGCAGTATATTGACATGACCAATTGGACTTTTCCCTTTTTCTCGGTTTCATCCTTCATTTTTTAGTTGCATATATTGCAAGGCGGGCGGTAATGTTAATGCCAAAAGCCTTAACAAACTTTGTCACAAATCCAGTGACTTAGTTTTTGATCCTCCCTAATATCAATTCATATATATAAATGCTAAAAGTTACAAGATAGATAGTTATTGCGATAACTATCTATCTCTTTCCCTTTTTTCGCTTCAATCAAAATGTCAAATTGGTCTAAATGTCTAAGCTGCTGTTTCCGGCTTTTAATTTTTTAAGAAAGATTCCTTCTTGTCTTTTATACAGCCGAACCAAGAGGTAACAAAAAATCCATTTTCCTACAATAAAGATTTCCTTTTTACTAATTCCAAAATTCTAATTCTTTGTGTTTTATTTCTTTATTTTTCATTCCCATTCATTTCCTATTGGTGCATCTTTTATACTCAATACGGGAAAAACAAAATAATATTAATTATTTTGTTTAACTGGTACTGAGATTACATTTGTCCACTTTCCCACCAGCATTCTACTCCTCACTGCAACAGCCGAATATATCACTCTTAATTGTTTTAAATACAACTTAAGTTTAAGGAAAAATTAACTAATTTCGTATTTAAATATCAAGTTAAAAACTGGCCATAAGTCTCAAGGTCGTTATGTTAATTCAAACAAAGAAGACAACAGAATATCTAATTATGTTATGTTTTTACTCGATTTTATTCCATTTAGCACGATTCAAAATCTTTTTTTTTTTTTGCGAAATATGTTCATATTACAAATTTAGGGGAATTCGCTTTTTGTGGATACAAGCAAATTTACTAGTCAGAACAATTGTAAATAGCACAAATTTGGGGGAATTCCCTTTTAGTGCCTACAATCAAATGAACTTGTATATACATGTACATTATTTACGTTACTTTTAAGCTTAGAGTGCATATAATTTTATTCTTTAATAACTATGCTTGTGTAAAAACACATTTTATCTACATATGTATGTATGTAAGTATGTATGTGATTTAATATTATCAACCTGATAATTGTTGTTCTTAAAAAATCCTTGTTTTTCACTAATTTCAATAGGTTTTAGAGATAAGGAACCAATCACCTATTTCGCATACGGTCAAAATCTTTTTTACACGGGGTTTTACTGGACCCAATAACCGTGTAAAAACAGAACTAGGTGTACACTTTGATATAAATATCATCATATACATATGTATATACTAAGAATAATAAGATATATGTACATATAAAAACTGTATGACTATAATAATTTTATTAGTATTTTATAAATTTTTTTTGAAAGAAAATTTTAAAAATAATAATATAATTTTATCTAATTTTGACCATTTACAATTGATGTAATTACTGATTCTTACTGTAATTTACAGAGTTTGTCTCATTTTCATAACAATCTTGAGAATAATTAAAAAATTTATATAATTAAAAAACATTTTTCCATATTCACTACAAGTTACGAAACAGATTATAGAGGGTAAGTACATATACATACATATGAGGGTTCTTTTGGATGAATTTGATCTCAATAACTTTGTTTACAAGAGATTGATAGGTGGCATGGTAGAAGTGGACCAATGTGTATTTTAAGCTTATTTTGTTTAAATTTCATCTCAATAACGTTATTTACAGAAGTTGTATGGTTGGTTGTTATACTCGGAAGAGTACCTTATTCGGGAGCTATTGCCAATTGATCAGATTGATCACATCACTATCAGCAAAAAATGGCGTGGCTCACTTTTGGATGTACGTAACAAAAGGGGAGCTGACATCGCAAGCGATTATCATCTGGTTCTTGCAAAGCTCCGTCTGAAAATTGCTGCTATTAAAAACAACAACTTAGCCCCGGGAAGGAAATTTGACATTAACACACTCAAAAATGAAGAAGTCGCAAACTCTTTCAACAGTGCACTCAGATCATCACTACATTTGAGTAACAGTAATGGAAATCGTAGTTGGGAAGAAACAAAAAAAATATTTATTGATGCAGCAGAACAACACGTCGGTTTTAAAAACAGCGCCCGTAAAGAGTGGATTAGTGATGAAACCTGGAAACTCGTAGCAGAAAGAAAAAAAGCAAAAAAGGCAATTAACTCCAGCAGAACACGTTCAGATAAAACAAGGTGTCAACAAATACATAGCGACATAAACCGGAAAGTAAAGCGCAGCGCTCGCCGAGATAAATGGAATTGAGCCAATAACATAGCCAAAGAAGCACAGGCTGCTGCTGAAACTAATCGCGCTAGAGATCTATACCGCGCTGCAAAGAAATTGACCAACAACACAATGTCCACCGGTAAACCATTGAAAGACGACTCTGGGCAACTTGTTACATCTAAAGAACAACAACTAAATCTCTGGGAATCATTTTACTCCAGTATGCTTTCTACACCCCAACCCACGCAATTTACATTATGCAGTTGCGCTACACACACTCCGAATCCAAACATTACCGTCGACAGAATGACAGAAATATTCGAGGCAATAAAACTCTTAAAAAACAACAAATCTCCAGGATCAGACAACATCCCACCGGAGCTGCTTTCATCTGATAAACCAGTGCCCAACTACTGGCGCCCGTTATAAAATACTTCTGGCTAACCGAAACTCTTCCAGAGGATCTCGCTGAGGGTGTGATTATAAATCTCCCAAAAAAAGGGGATCTTACAGCAAGAAAAAATTGGAAAGGTATAACACTATTGAGCATGACCAACAAAGTGATTGCACGATTCAAAATCTTTTTTTTTTTGCGAAATATGTTCATATCACAAATTTCAACAGAAACATTATCCACATCTGTCCTTCCTGAACTCAGAAAAGAACAAGCCGGCTTCCGTGCGCACAAATCCTGTATCGATCATATAAATAGCTTAAGGATAATTGTGGAACAGTCAGTAGAATAGAGGTAACCGTTATACCTTACGTTCATTGACTTTGAAAAGGCGTTTGACACCATAAACCACCCATCTATATGTGAAGTATTATTGTGTAAAAGAGCCCCCAACAAATTAATAAATCTTATCAAGGGACTATACGCTAATGCCACATGTCGCATACTACATGAGAGACAGCACAGTAAGAAAATTTCTGTAGAAAATGGAGTACGTCAAGGTTGTGTTTTATCACCATTGCTTTTTAATTGTGTCCTTGACATCCTTCTGAAAAAGGCCACACTCCGTAGAAGGGGAATCACGTGGGGTTTGCAAGGTCGATTAGAGGATCTTGATTACGCAGATGACATCTACTTATTACACACACATTTTCCGACATGCAAGCGAAGCTACCACTAATTTATGAAACCACACTATCCGTTGGTCAAAAGATAAACAAGGGTAAAACAAAAACATAAAGAACCATCAACTTGAAGACGTAGAGTCTTTCTGCTACCTAGGAAGTATACTTGACAAAAGCCGCAGATATTTCCAGCCGAATAAATAAAGCTCGACAATCGTTTGGGCAATTCTGGAATTCATCATCATATATATCACGGCGTGCAAAACTAAGCCTATTCAACTCAATTGTAAAATCCACCCTGTTATACGGCTGCGAGCCGTGGAACGCTGAAACTCGAGATATACAAGCCTTACAAGTTTTTATAAACAAATGTTTGCGTAAAATTTTACGGGTGTTCTGGCCCTTAACAATTTCAAATATACGTCTGTAGTCAGAAACTAATCAACAACCGATCCATCAAGAAATCCGTCCTGGATTGGTCACATTTTACGTAAACCACAAGATGACATAGCAAAGCAAGCTATAGAGTGGAACCCACAAGGCAGCCGACGAACAGGTAGACCATCGCATACCTGGAAACGCCAAATAATGATCGAGACTTCCAAACTAAACTTGAATTGGATTGAGATCAAACATCATGCAGTAGATCGATTTTATTGGAAGGAACTTGTTTTGGCCCTATGCTCCCTGTAGGAGTTTAAAGGAACAGATATATGTATATATATATATTGCCAATTATTGACTGACAGCTAGAAAATTCAGTAGCATAATTGCCGTATACCCGATATTACGAGTAGTATGATTTATGGATTGCAATTTCTTTAAACTGAATAAAATGTAGATTCGACATCGATATTTATTAGACAATATTGTGGGTTAACTTGTTTTACATAAGTGGTTCATATAACAATGTGAGCAATTACAAAACATGGACCGATCTTCTTATAAATATGAGGATATTCCACGTCGAATTTCAACATAATAATCGTACAATTAAGATACATATCGTTACTTTAATATATAAATGCCCTAACCAGGGTTGCCAGAAATTTTCAGCAAAAAATCTTAATGTCGCCAAAAAAGTCTTATTTTTGAGGAAAAAATCTTTATTATAATAAAAACAATTCATATTTTATTTAACACTAACCAAAAAATAACAACAAAAATTCATTTTCTTATACTAAATTGTACATTTTTTTAGATCGATTAGTTTAAAATTTTTCAAATGGGAACAAAGAAGATTTTTTTATTTGAACCTAACCTTCGTCTAGACAAAACAAAAAATCTTTTTTTTTTGGGGGGAAAAATCTTTAAATCTTTTTTCGGTTAAAAAAATTAGGTAAAATCTTACTTCTGGCAGCGCTGGCCCTAACTAATATTTTCCTTACTTTACATGAGAAGAGTGAAATAAAATCTGAAGTTTTGAAGATACACTAATTTTTTAAACGCAGTTTTTTATTTAGTTCTCTAAGGAATTTAATGCTATAATAATTTTTTTAAATTAAGGGATTTTTATAAAATTATATTAAATATGGCTTTAAGGCCCCTATTATGAGCTGCATTCGACAATCGATATTCGCTGGCTGTTGAAAATCGACTATCGAATGTAAAATTTGTATTATGAGTTTGGGTGCCCCGATAGACTAGGCGATAGTGTGCCGGACTATCAGTCAGAGGGTTGCGGGTTCGATTCCCGCCAAAGACTCTGTGTGTTTTCTGCAGACAAGCCAAAAAGCTTCGCAGTTTGTGTTTGTTTATTTAAAAAAAATTATAGTTGGCATCACTGTCGAAAATTTGGTTGTGCAATGAATTTTTTATCGAACACAAATTTGCTGTCGACGCTGTGTAAAACTGTGCAAAATTTATTTAAAATGTAAGTTTTATAAATATAAATGTTTTTTGGTCAACTAAATACTAATATCCTGCAGGTCTAAGGTCGTAAGTAGAAAACAGCAATTGGAGAAGCTCGTTTCTCTCATGGGAGGAGTTGACCTTTTAGACTCCGTTATGGGCCACTACAAAATTAAGCTACGTAGTAAGCGATGGGGCATACGATTTTTTTTACCATTTTCTTGAAATGACTATGTGCAATTCATGGCTGTTATATAAAAGAATACATGCTTAAAATGGTCCATAACTCTGCAGAGTTCAGACTCAATATAGCTGAGACCTTATGTAAATATAAGACAGTCAACCGTGCAAAACGTGGAAGTGATGTTGAATGCCTAATTCAAAACAAGAAGTAGAAAGGTTCCGCTCAACACGTACCTCAAAAAAATGTGAGGTTGGCCCAATTAGGGCACTGGTCAGCATGACTGAAAAGAGGATGAGATGTAAATTTCTGGAATGTAAGGGTTAAACGCAAACATTATGCGAAAAAATGCGGTATTCATTTAAGTAACAATAAGCAATATAACTGTATTAAAAATTTTCATTTAGCATAAGTTCAACATCAATAAATAACAGCTATTGATGCAATGTTGCATTTCTGCAGCCAATAATCAGCCATGTTACAGAGCTTAATTCCGTTCGGAAGTGGAATTAATTCCATATTTTGAATCTGTAGAAAAAGTGAAATGAAACATTTTTTCGGAATGACAGTACTTTTAATTATAAGTTATTTAATTATTTTAATTTAATTTAAAATGATTTCATTCCGAAAAAATGTTTCGCCATACTTTTTCTAGAGAAGTCAAATACGGAAATAATTCCACTTCTAAACAGCATTAAACTCTGTGACATGGCTGAATATTTTGTCGAAAATCATTATTTAATTTTTAATAAAAATATTTGTGACAATTTTTCCTTTATTTATGTTTTATTTTCTATCTAATAAAAGAAAACAGAAAAAAAATGGCTTTCTTGCGCCGTAAAGGGTTAAAAATTGGAAGACAAATATTTCAAAATATCAAATTTTTATGGAGGTTTTCTCACATTGTGGTCCATAACTCTGGTTCCACAATAGCGATTTTGCTGATTTTTAATAAAAAAACTAATTATAAACAGATCTTGTAAACATTGTAGAGTTTGGTTGCGTATTGTGGACGTAACAGACGGACATAGCTCAATCGACTTAAAATTCAATAAGGTTCAATAATATATGTATATAATTTGTTGAGTCTCAGATAAATATTTCTCAGTATTACACGCGGAATGACAAACTTATATATACCCTCATTCACCACTTATGGCGGTGGAATGTAAGGTGAATCAACTGTACAATTTTGCCGATCTAATTTTTATTCTTACCAATACTCCAAATCCTCTAAATATTAAAATAATTCAAAAATGATTTTTCCTCTTCCAATTTGCAATAAATTTTTTAAATTTTCTTAGTGATTATTTAAATATTTTATCTCTTCTCAATAAAATTATTCACAAACAATATTAAATTTTCAAATGATTTTACAAATTTTTTAAAAAAATTTTAATAGCCTCACATTATTATACAGTGATACAAAATCGAACTTTCCGAATGGGAATAGGATAAGACCAATTGCAAATGAAAGTTAAAACTGAAATTCTCTATAACAAAACCTTCAAAGGTCTTTTTTTGTTTATTGCGAGATTTTTTAATACGCATTTGAAATAAGGAATAAACATTAAAAATTTTATAAAATAATACATACTTATTTATTTTTATTATCCCAAATACCGATGCTGCTCTTTCGTTTGTACTCAAAGAGATATTAAAAAGTGATTGAAAATTAACTTATGATCTGGTGAAATTTCTCCTTAAAAGAATCAAGAAAGAACGATGATGTGCTCAACATTTTAAAATTTTTGGAAACCCCCAAAATTGTAATATTTATTATTATGGTTTTAAATTATTAATGGTTGATAAAAGTTTATTTTACAAAATTGGGTTTTTATTTTTGTTTTAATTTTTATTATGTATTAATATATCAATTTGTTTTAACCTAAGATAGTCTCCAGGCTATGACCTAATAACACCAGCCATGATTAGAAACCAACTATAGTGTTCTATACATACTTATGTACCTTTTGTATATTCGCGTTATTTACTATACAGTGTATCACAAAACTATTTTACATACTCATGCTTATGGGAAACTAACTATCACCCGGTGTGCCCCCAAAAATTATATTATTTTGTAATTATTCTGTCTTGTGAAAATTAGTCCGATTAGAAACCATGTTAATGCGATTTTATTCACTTCGCAAGTACAATTGCTCTATCCGTGTGGAGTTTAGTCAGTCTTCCATGGGACGCGTCCCCAGGTGGCGGATAGGGGCAGACAACATCGCGGCTGCAATACATTTTTCAAACAAATGGTCACTAGTGGCGATGACAGCTGGAGCGATGTAAATAGGTTCATGATACATTCTACAAATGGTCATGAACATATCTACATATGTAGCCAGGTTGTAATTAGAAGCCGGTTTGCTACGCCTTTGTGACACATTGTAAACGAATTGTCGCAAAGGGGGAACAAGCTGGTGACACTGGAGCTTTTTTAAGGCTAGGGACACACTAGATCAAAGTGTTAATAGGTTCCTTCCTTAAATCTAATTACACCCCGCGGACCAAAACTGACTCCACTTGTAAGGTTAGCGTGGTTGGTTGCAGTGCCAAGAACAGTTAGTGGTTAAAGAAATCTAGTCGCTAATAAAATAAAAAACAACAACAACTCCCTGAAGAGCGCCGATGATCTCGGTTCCTCTTCAGAAGGCGACCTACTGGTCTCTAGTCAAGAGACCTTGTTCGCATTGGAATACAGCGTGGGTGATCGACACAGCACTCTGCTTCCCGCCAAAAACCCGACCAATGCTCCTATTCGATTGGATGTCAAGGCTGGCGATAAATTGAAGAAGAAAAGTAAGAAGAGGAAGAGTCAGAAAGACATCCTTAAAACTCGCTACACCAAGGCGCTATTCATTCTTGATAAGATTGACAAGAATGCTGCCAGCGGTGCTCCTCATGAGCGTGACGAGGCAGATCGCGCCAAATACCAGGCTGTGGTAGATGAATACCAAAAGTTTTTGGATTCAGTACTTAGCACATCAAAGGCAGCAGCCTTAGCTACAGAGAGGTTCAATCGAAATCGCTCTCAGACTGAGGGTGAGAAATCGCCTAAATGGAGAAAGGTTGCCGACAAAAAAATCCGCTCCGAGACCCACATCTACCACGACCACATCTGCCAGACGACCCTTTAATGAGGTCGTTAAATACCATCTTATAATGGCTCAGGCGACAGAGAAAGACGGTACCATCAATCCTGTAGTAATAGAATGGGGTGCTATCGAGTGCAAATTAGCTGAGCTCGTTATGGAATACTTGATCGCTAATAGGACTGGTACGACACCTCGCTTTGACTCTGGTGAAATTCACCGGGGATACAGGGTGATCAAATACATGGACGAGTTCTCAAAGGAATTTCTTAGCAAATGCATCGCTAATATCAGTGGTGCATGGGAGGGTTTAAGCCTTAAACTGATCCCTGCTCAAGATATTTCGATGAGAGCGCGTGCACGTATTTGGTTACCAAAAATGGCAACCGATGTACATAAGATGTTGGATTGTTTGAAGCTGCAGAACCCCAACATCCACATGGATAACTGGTCCATCATCCGCATTGAGCAAGGCGAAGGCCACACATGCCTTATTCTCGCCATCACTGAATCTGGCTCAGTTGTAGCGATAGCGGTGAGGCGGATGAGGTTGAAGTTGCAAACTCTCTGCTCACAGATATGAAGCTATCGGAACCCCCCCAAAAACCAACAATGGCGCTTAAGGTAGTGCAGATAAATCTGCAGCACTCGAAATATGCTACAGATAACCTTCGGGTACCTTAGCTGAAGAGTACCTGGACATTGGGCTGGTGCAAGAACCCTGGGTTTCAAACCTGGACGTGAAGGGTTTCCCGGCCTCCGCATATAAATTCCTCTATGCAAGAAACAATGGTAGGCCAAGATCATGTATTATTGCCAAAAAATCTATTAACATCTTTCTTTGCACGCAGCTTAGTACAGAGGACCTTCCAGCCGCAAGGGTCGAGCTACCGGGCAACAGTAGCCTCTTGTTTGCCTCCAGCTATATGACACACGAGAAGACAGCTCCTCCAGTCGAGGTGAGTCCTCTTTTGGAGCATCTGACATTATCCTGGGCTGCGATGCTAATGCAAGGCATTCAACCTGAGGCAGCAAGGAAACAAATGAAAGGGGTGAGTCTTTACTTGATTTCATTAATTCCAGCAAACTAAGTATATGTAGTTCTGGTAACACGCCTACATTAATTTTTCAAAGTTCGGACAAATATAATGGATGGGAGGAAGTATTAGATATTACACTCATTAATGATAGGTCTAAGGTATCAGTAAATAGGTGGAGAATATCCAGTGAAAGATCATTCTCTGACCATAACTGGATTCTCTTCGAAATTAGACTTCAGAACTCGACAGAGAAAATACAATTTAGGAACCCAAGAAAAACTGATTGGTTCAAATTTAATGGGATCCTCAAGCATAAACTTAAGAATATGCCAGTTGTAGAAGATTCAATCACTGGTCTTGAAAGATTGGAGGAAAACTTTAGTAAAACTTTCGTCAAAGCTTTTGAAGTTTCCTTTCCAGTCACTAAGGCTAAGAAAAGCTTCCCTCCATGGTGGAATACGGAGTTATCTAAACTACGTAGGGAAACTCGTAGGGCTCTTAACATTAGCTATAATAGTAAATCATGGCAACCTTATCGTGATCTATTGAAAGCTTGCAAGAAAGACTCTGCAAGATTTAGCAGAATTCTAGCCAAAGGGCAATATTGAAAGCTTACGAGAAAACTATTGTAGTCGCAAAAAGAAACTCATGGAGACGCTTCTGCGAATCTATAGATAATACAAAAGACTCTGCAAGACTTAGCAGAATTCTAGCCAAAGGGCAATCCAATCCTACCTATATCAAAAGGAAGGATGACTCCTATTGAGAATGTAGGTAGGACTCTATTAACTGAGAATTATTCCTCTTGCGAGTATTTGAAAAATTTAAAAAAATTTTTATTCGAAGTTTTACTTCAGGTTAAATATACAAAAATAAATTGTAGGGTAGGACGATAGTAACATCATCTCCTATGACAGGATATCATGAGCGATTGACAGTTTCGCACCATTCAAGTCACATGGGCCGGATGATATTTTGCCAAAGATGCTACAAAGTGCAAAAAGGCATATCATTCCATGGCTTCATAGAATTTTTACGATCTATCTCTCCCTCAACCATGTTCCGGTTAACTGGAGGAGAGTCAAGGTCGTTTTTATTCCCAAAATTGGCAAAAGAAGTCATGAGAAGGCGAAGAACTTCCGTTTCCAATTAGTCTTTCATCTTTCCAGCTTAAGACGTCGGAAAGACTCATTGACACATTAGGCAGCGCCTTGAGGGTTCAACATGGCTCTCAAAGAGTCAGCATGCCTACCTTAAGGGTCGCTCTACAGCTCTGCATTAGATTGTAAGAGTTATAGAGAGATCTCTCGAATTTAAACAATATGCAATGGCAGCCTTTCTGGATATAAAGGGTGCTTTCAATAATGTAACTACTCTTGCCATTCAGCAAGCTCTTACTAACCTAGACGTTGAAGAATACATCAATAACTGGTTGGTTACCATGTTGAATTCATGAATAGTCACAGCAAATCTTGGTAATACCGTTAAGTCCAAGTTGAGAGAGGCACTCCACAGGGAGGAGTAATGTCTCCACTACTGTGGCTTATCGCTATTAATTCGATTTTCATTGATCTAGACAGGAAGGGGATAAAAGTTGTCGCTTATGCGGACGATGTGGTGATACTCGTACCAGGTCTGTTTCAGGACGTGATCAGTGAGATTATGTCCACTGCTTTGGGGTTGCTCGACAACTGAGCCACGGTTAATGGTCTTGGGGTGAACCCAAGTAAAACGGAACTTGTACTTTTCACGACGAAGACCAAGATCTCAAAAACCAAGATCAAAAAAACTTCCAAGATTGAAAAACTGCGAAATCTCCCTTTCATATAATGCAAAATATCTAGGCATCATACTGGACTCTAAATTGTCATGGAAGATAAATACTCAAGACAGGGTAAATAAGGCAACGGTGGCCTATTACATCTGTCGTAAGTTGTTTGGTAGAAAATGGGGACTTAGTTCCAGCATAGTTAAATGCATGTATACGGCTATAGTACGTCCAATTCTTACCTACGGATCTCTTGTATGGTGGACTGCAACTAGAAAGAAGTATGTCGTAGACCAACTATACAAAGTCCAAAAATCAACCTGCATTGGCATAACTGGCGCACTTAGGAGTAGTCCTTCAGAGGCACTGAACACTATATTGCACCTTATGCCAATTGACCTTTACATAATGGCCACTTCTGCCTGCAGCGCAGCGAGGCTTCAATCGTCCGGTTGTTGGAGATCGAGAATATATGGCCACGCGGTGATTCTTGGCCAATTGCCTTCGAACCATCTGACTATATTACTCCATACACAGATTTTGATAGGGTCATAATCATAATTCCCTCCAGGAGTGAGTGGAATATTACCCCTATTGCACAAATATGACACTAGGATATACACAGATGGTTCTAAGATGAGCTGCGGTGTTGGTTCTGGGGTCTTCTATGACGAACCTAAGGTAGGCATCTCGTATCGTCTTCCGAATGAGTGTAGTGTTTTCCAGGCGGAAATCTTTGCAATCATGTCAGCTTGTAATACACTACATGAACATAACATTATCGCCAATATTATCTTACAAAGGCTGAGTGTAGATGGCGTAATTTAGGCACATGTAGGATAGCCAAGTTGATGTAGCCATCTTTTAAGGCAAATCGCCTGGGACTCCCATTTAACGACCACTGTCGTAATTGTAAGGATAGGGAAAAAGAGGAAACGATTTTCCACCTTCTCTGCGAATGCCCAGCCCTGAGTGTCAAAAGACATAAATTCATGGGAAACTATACCTTGAACAACCTTGGTGAGGTAGCTGGGTCAAACCTCAATGACCTACTGAGATATCTCACAGCTAGAGGTTGGGTATAGTAAAACGCGACTTTCTGTACACATATTAGCTACAGTATTACGACATTAAATCTGACGAGTGGTGTGGTCTTTTAAAACGGGGTCCCTTCGACTGTACTTAAGTGTTCGCACGTAGTGAACTACCACGTAAACCAAGCAACCAACAATAGCTCTATATTTTTAGCATTTTTCTTGATAATGTTCAATCCGCTCTTTAGTAGTAATTTGTATGGCCGTCGCTGAGCATATTTATACATTTAGATGTCAGTATAATTTTAAGATTCTTACTACTGTGTTTTATATTATTTACAAATTTCAGTACCTAATTCGTATAATCGGCACTACGACTATTTTCCCAAACTCAACCGTTTATGACTCAGATATGGATGTTGATAATAAGGTATTCATACAAAAATTTATAATTCTAATATTTAAATTTTGTATGAATTTAAACTGATATAAGTATATATGCAGTTGTTAATAATAAATTTATTTATTTAACTTGAGTTACTCACACGAAATTCAAATACATATTTACCTATTGTATTTTTTTAATACATATATTCATCTATATAGTATATATAAAAGAGTAACGTGACTGACTGACTGACTGATTCATCATCACACAGCCCAAACCGCTAATGCTAGAAACTTGAAATTCGGGTAATGGGTTTCTTTTACAATATGTAGATCCACTAAGAAGGGATTTTTGGAAATTCGGTCGTTAAAGGGGACAAATGGGGCAAAGCCAGTACCTCTATATCTCATAAACAAATAAACTTAGAAATAATTATTTAAATGCGTCCGCCTTTAATCAAAAAAAGAGCCGACAGGTGTCTGGTACTTTTTTGAAATTCGAAATTCAAGTGATCATATGGGGTAAAAATAGTCCCCGTAGAACCCTACGTTAACATATATATCTCCTACATAAATAAACATAGAAATACTATATTAAATGCATCTGGCTCAGATCAATAAAGACTAGAACTTTTTTTGGTACTTCTTTGAAATTCTATTTCCTATGGCCTAAAAATTGTATTCTTTTTTGGTACTTTTTTTATCAAAATGTATTTTCTCACTAAAAATTCCATGAACTATTATTTTCAAATAGTACGTAATACGGATAATTAATTGGTACTTTTTGGAAAATTATTTTTTACGGGTGACAAAAACGGGGTAAAAACGGACATTTAATATTATTTACTCAATTTAAAAATCAAAAGACGATAAAATATTCTTCCATCCACACAAAAAAGAACCTAGAACATGCTATTCATGACTCAAATATAAAGGTGTAAAAAGGGCCAAATTTCAGTACACTTATATTGGTACTTTTTTGAAATTCATTTCTACTATTCTATTCTCGCAAACTTTTTTAATTAATTACAATGCCTGCCGGGAAGGCCAGACTGCTGGACCGACCTTACTAAAACTTTGACGAGATATAACTGTGACTCCGGCATGACTAAGAATACTTTTTTCAACCGCCTATTTTTTTCAAAATGAACAAAAACAATAAAATTACTCAAAATGAATTGAATATTTGTGTAATGCCTTTCTGTCAAATTAATTTTAATTGGTGGCGTAGGGTACAAAAATATTTTCAAACATATAATCAATACATAGGTAAAAACTTAAATTTAATAACATTACATGATTTACTATTTTATTAAATTATTTATTCTTTCAAAATATACATCTCTGACTAGATGAATCTACTGTGTATTAAAAAAATCTAACAAAATAAAATTTTTCAAATGATCCTGCAATTCATTAAGTTTATGAGTGCTTTGCCGCTAAAAGATGTTAGGAACAAATATTAGGGAAGACATTTGAATACACGGATCATTTGGGACTTGCGCTTGACGATCTCATTGAAGGCATTTTAAAAATGGTATTATATTAGTCAAGTTAACATTAGTTTTTTTTATATAGTATCACATTAATTAATCATTGGATTTATCTGATGATGTGTGATAGGGTATATAAATGACTGCTGGAGGTTGAAATGCTATTCCAATCAAGGAAGCAGAAGGCCTCGCTTTCGAAAGAATTTAATCCACTAAACCTGAGCTAAATTCTTCTTCGGTGGTTCTCTGACATCATGGCTTAAAAACATTTATGTCATTATGTGCAACAAATAATGTAACTCAATAAATGTCAATCAAGAAAAATATTGGTAAAAAGTTTTATTTCTAAAAAATCATTTTGTAGATTTAAAACTTTGCTTCTTACAGCTCACGTTAGATACATTTGCAGAACTATTTTTTTTTAAATTATCTAAACCAATTTTGCATTTCATATTTACATATAATGTACAAAATACTTTAAAGGCTATTGGACATCAATGATATTCAAGGACCTTTTTATCCTTTGATCCAGCTCACCAAATATTGACCCCAGGAAAAAAAAATTGAGAAACGTCTTCAAATAAATCAAATTTTCATAGTAGTCGGGAACATCCGCAACTTTATTTTGGGGCCACCCTAATGTGGGCAAATTCGTGTCAAGTGACTCAATTTTAAAATCGATGTCTTCCGACTTGGATGAAATTTGCACCAAGGTTAGTACTATTGTATAGTAGGCCAGACACAAATTTTCAGCTCTATCAGCCAAGAACTGCCAAAGTTAGAGGGGGTCAAAGTTGGACATTTTGGTCATACAGGGTTTTTTTTAAAGAGTGTAACTTTTTACCTATTGGTCCTAGCAAAAATTGTCCAAAGGACTTTAGATAGGTGTTTCTTTAATCATTCCACAAATAATTTTTTTTAATTTTTTTTTTGTAATTTTTTTCAAAATGGTCCCTTTTTTTCTTCAACAGAAAGCTTATACAATTTCCTTAAGGCCTTTATAATCGCTTAATGGTATGCGAGTGGGATATCTATCAAAAAAAATATTTTTTAACTCAAGAATAAGATTTTTCAATATTTGGCACATGTATCATATTCATTTCCCCCCATTTTTTCAAAATGGAGTTTTTTTTATTTTTCCTCAAAAGAAACTTTAGACCTTTTTCCTTTAAGAGCTTTGTGGTCACTAAGTAGCAACAGGCACATCTATAAAAAATATTTTATCTCCAAAAACAAAGTTTTGAATTTTACCATATGCACAAAAAAAAATTTTTTTCTTTTTTTAATGGATGTTTTTTTTTTTTTTTTTTTTTGCTCAAAGAAAGCTTAGTTCTTTTCCTTCAAGAGCTTTGTGGTCACTTAATGGGATGCAAGTGGGGTATCTGTAAAAAAAATTTCCAACTCAAAGAGGAAAGTGTTTAAATTTTTAACATATGGCCTATTTTCCTATTTGTGTGTAAGTTTTATTAAAATGATAAAAATAAAAACTCCAACAACAACCTAGTAACGCCCGTGAAATGGTGCTGTGTGAGAACAACCGCTATTAATTTCTACCTGCAATTTTCTAAGTCACACATCTTTTCATTGTGCTTTTTTGTCAATTCTATAGGTAGTTTAGAGCGCACGTAAGATTGAATGAAATTTTTATTATCAAAGTAACAGGTACCCTGAGACCCTTTTTGAATCAAGTGGAAAACTATTCTCTGAAATTTTATGACACTTGACTTTAAAATGGAGAGGTAGAGGTACTTTATTATAATGCTACCTGATGTGTACTTTGTTATTTTGCCATTATAGGCCCTAATAAATGATTTTAGACTCTTTGATAAAAACGTACTACCTAAATGATCTTAAAAAAGTATTTATTTGCATTCTAAGGACATTCGGAAATTAGTTTTTTTACAAACAGTGTTAAAGTTTGGACATGCGTTATTTACTAATTACTTCCATTATTAATCCTCACAATGCCTTCCGCTTCCAAAAAGGAAATGTTTACTTCTATTTTTTGTAATCCCTTAAACAAAAAGAAGCACAGATTATCAGATATGCGATATATTTCCGACAACTTGTTGAAAAAATTCCCAACGGTTTCAAAACGTTTGCTAATTTGTGGATCGTGCAGGAAAATGATGTGAAAGTTGGACACATTTCCGGTTATTCCATATGAGAACAAAATCAATTCTGAAAATGATGACAGTTCTGCAGGAGTTGATGGTTGTTCTAACTTTTCAGACAGACTTATAAGACCTAATAATGAGTGCCAAAATCGACATCATAAGGATGCAGTAAAAGTTTTTGAACAAATAAAAAAAAGTAAAAATTGTCACAGAGTACATCTGAAAGAATTCAACTTCTTACTTTTGCCCCATCGTCATGGAGTTGTTCAAAAATAATGACCGAGTTTGGAACGTCTCAACGAAAAGCAAGAATTGTTAAAAACTTGGTTGCTGAGCATGGGATTCACACACTTCTAAACGAGAAGAAGGAAAAAACTTTAGCGTGCGAAACTGAAGCTCTAGTAACTCTATTTTATCAGCGAGATGATATGAGTCGAATGATGCCAGGAATGAAAGATTGGGTGTATATTCGAATCGATGGCCAGAAAGTCGAAATGCAGAAGAGGATGGTTATCTGTAACCTGAACGAGTTATATGCAACATTTCAATCTGAACACGAGGACGTCAAAAATGGATTTACAAAATTTACCCAACTGAGCCTATAGCATTGCGTTTCTGCAGAAAGCAGTGAAACACACACAGCATTTGCATTCACCATGAAAATGTTAAACTCATGTTGAAGGAAATCAATTTAAAGTATTTGACAGATGATTTCTCAGAAGATTTGCACAATTACCGTGATTGCCTTTAATTGAACTCTTTTGATCGAGCATGTATTGATGAGATAACATTTGAATCTTGGCTTCAGACTGAAAGATGTACCTTAAAAACAGCAATTTTAAATGTGGATGATTTTGTGGAAGAAATATGCAAAGGTTTGCTAAATTTGAGAACTCATGACTTTTTAGTCCAACAGCAATGATCATTTTTGAATGATTTGAAGACACATTTGAAGCCTGGTGAATTCGTGACTTAATATGATTTCGCAAAGAACTATAAATATGTTATTCAGGATGCCATACAAGGATTCCACTTCAATAATGACCAAACAACTATGTATATTCACAGTTGTTATATACTACATATCCGATTATTTAAAACCAGAAAATTTCTAAAATAATTCTAAAATATCTAAAATCTACATTTGTAGTGGACCTTATACTACGTCAACATTTTAAACACAAAAATAGCTTCGCAAATCTTATAGCTCATGAAAAAGTTTTTGGAATTCCAGCTGAATGGCATTTTCCTTCAACTGCACATGGCAAAGGAGCATGTGATGGCATTGGAGCAAATCTCAAAAGAAATGCAGCGAGGTATACCCTGCAGTGCTCTCATCAAGATCGCATCTTAGATGCGAACGCTTTATTCCGATGGGCAAAGAACCATTATAAAGAAACTGAAGTAGTTTTTAGTAGCAAAGATGATCATGAGGAAACATTAAAAATATTGAAGAGTAGATTCGACGCGGCTGTAACAATTGCTGGCACATCTCAATACCATGCTTTTATACCACTTATCAATGGAAGACTCCAGTTGAAAAAGTTTTCTGCATCTACTCAATGCGATTTCTTTCCAAAGCCAAAAATGAAAGCAGCAGCGAAATCAGCAGCTGAACCTAGTAACTTCAAGAAAGGATTGACAAAAAAAGCTAAAAATAAAGGTAATAAATAAGAAGGACGAAAGATTGGCATTTTTTAAATTTATATATTATTTTATTAAATTATTTATTATTGTTAGTTAGTATTATAAGTACTAAACAAGAAAAAAATGAAAATAGTGCATATGGTAAAAATTTAAACGCTTTCTTCTTTGAGTTGCAATTTTTTTTATAGATACCCCACTCGTATCCCATTAGGTGACCTCAAAGCTCTTAAAGGAAAACAACTAAGTTTTCCTTGAGCAAAAAAACTCTGTTTTTTGAGTTAAAATATTTTTTTATAGATATGCCTCTTGCTACTAAGTGACCACAAAGCTCTTAATGAAAATGGTCTAAAGATTCTTTCGAGGAAAAATAAAAAAAAACTCCAATCTTATATATTTATTTTTTGGCCAAGGGGGAAAGTGAATATGATACATGTGCCTAATATTGAAAAATCTTATTCTTGAGTTAAAAAATATTTTTTTTATAGATATCCCACTCGCATCCCATTAAGCGATTATAAAGAACTTAAAGGAAATTTTATAAGCTTTCTTTTGAAGAAAAAAGGGCCCATTTTGAAAAAAAAGTTTAAATAAAAAAATAATTAAAAAATTTTTTTTTTTTTAAATTCAGAAAATTATTTGTGGAATTATTGGAGAAATACCTATCTAAAGTCCTTTGAACAATTTTTGCTAGGACCAATAGGTAAAAAGTTACACTCTTTAAAAAAAACCCTGTATGACCAAAATGTCCAACTTTGACCCCCTCTAACTTTGGCAGTTCTTGGCTGATAGAGCTGAAAATTTGTGTCTAATATCCAATAGTACTTGGTGCAAATTTCATCCAAATCGGAAGACATCGATTTTAAAAGTTGGATCACTTGACACGAAATTGCTATATACACATATATATGTATGTAAAATCTAGATTTTATGTTACAACAGGTAACAGGTTATATTCGGCTGTGCCGAATCTTATATACCCACCACCAAATCACCTATTATGGAGATTTATAAGAGATTTATGCGCATTTAACTGATTTCCGGAAGTGATCAAATATGAACCGATCATCATCATATTGAGAGTGACAAATTATATATGGGTCAATTTAAAAAAAAAACGTACACAACGTGTTTTGTTTATTTTTAAAGTTTTTTCAATTCGCCTGTAAGAGTGGCCAATTTATGTAGAAATTGATGAAGAATCTGGCGGTACTTTTAGGCTCTCAAAAAATCAATATTTGTGGATTTTTTAGGCTTTCTATGATTTCTATCTTACTACGATGTTCTTTTG
The DNA here is from genome assembly GCA_950370525.1 of Bellardia bayeri. NCBI lineage: Eukaryota > Metazoa > Arthropoda > Insecta > Diptera > Calliphoridae > Bellardia > Bellardia bayeri. The sequence continues at coordinate 49,050,541 of OX493264.1, read as the reverse complement.
TTTCTCAAGATTGACTTTTGCGAAAATCATCTTTTCGATTATAAACAAAAAATCACGATTCAACTTGATTTTTAATTCTTTTTTAAAAGTGACTAGTTATTTTTAAATTTTAAGATGAATAAAAAAACAAAAATTCTTCAAAAAACAAATTCATACAAAACTAAACATGTACATATTCTTTGATGTCTTTAACAAAAAATGGAAAAAGGAAGCAATTCTTAAAGAAACTTATACACATATGGAAATATTTGACACAAAACAATAACTTAATTTAATTTATAAATTTTCCTTCAAATTTTTATTCTGAATCTGTATAAACTGCAGGAAATGACAAGCGGCTTTGTTTTTTTTTTTCATTCTCATTCATTTTTACCACTTTCGACTTATGTTTGTGGCAAATACAGAATCAGTCAGTAACAATAAAAATTAAACTCAAATATGCCACGATTATACCTTTCTTTCCTCTTTCTTTTATATTCGTCATTACGCGCTTTATCGAGCTTTATTTTCTCTCGATATTTCCGTGCTTCTTCAGCCGCCGTTAATTTTGTTGTTTTACTCTTGAAAATTAAAAAAATAAAATCAAAATTAAGCATTTTAAGCTATGAAGCAATATATTTCAAAAGTGATGCTCATGAAATATTATCGCGCCCTTGCCATGGTGTTCACAAAAACTACGTAAATGCACACTTTTTTTTATTTTTCGTAGGCAATTTATTTCTCAAATTCACAAATTATAAAAAAATTAGTTGAAACCATGTAAACAATGATTGTCAACTTCAATTTTTACATTTAATATATGCACTTTTAAAAAAACTAGCGTAACGCTCAAGAAATATTATCGCGCCCTTGCCATGGTGTTCACAAAAACTACGTAAATGCACACTTTTTTTTAATACATTTTTTTTTCGCTTTTTCACTTAAAGTTTGTACCTTCCTTACGTTATTTACTTTATTTAAACTTGAAATTGAAAACTAGTAATATTACTTGATTTAGAAAAAAGTGACGTTCAATGTAAATTGTGGGCACAACCTTTCTTTGCAACGCCAAATTCGCACTAATTAAGTTTTGACGACTATAACAAATCAAAACACAAGAAAGAAGCACAACAATTCGAGTACTTTTATTAAATGTTGCATATTTACTTTTTTCTTGATTTTATTTTGTTTACTAAAAATTCTAACGGGGGACACACGCTTTTGTATGGAAACAGTCAGAGGGAGAAACAAAATACCATTCTGAATAAACAAAAAAAACAAACATACAAATTTGAGAATTATGTTTTTTTGTTACATATTCCTCGCTGGTCACTCTCATATTTTGTTTTTTTACCTAAAATAGTAGTGTAAAGTGCGGGGACACAAAAATTGCGTTTTTTTTTAAATTGACCCATATACATATGTATGTATGTATTAACTATTTATGTCAAATTTAATCTTGATAGTGGTTTTTATAAGGGCTTTATGGTCATTTAAGTGATTTTCGGAATCAATTATAAATCGATCATCATCATATTAATATAGACGATTTTTATATATGTATGAACTATTTGTGTTAAATTTCAACTTAATAGTGGGTTTTGTAAGGGATTTATGCGTATTTAAAGGATTTTCGGAACTGGAATTTATATGGGGACTACGGTCAAATATGAACCGATCATCATGAAATTTGGTACGACGATTTCAATGTATATTTTGATTAGCTTGTCGAATTTCAACTTGACAGTAATTTTTACAAAAGTTTTATGTTCATATAAAGAAGTGGTCTTTGTATAGGGCTATGTCAAAATTTAAGCCCTATTCCGGGGATATGAGAAATCTTGTCCTTCCAAAATAAAAATAAAGTATGCAAAAGTTCATGATATTGTCTGCATGATATTTCAACGTTCACTTAAATGCGCATAAATCTCCATAATAAGTAAGTGATTTGGTGTGGATACTCGTACTGTGACTGTGCCGAATTATAAACTCTTTTTTGTTTTTCCTACAGAATGAACTAGTGCTGGCAAAGTATTGAGTAATGGTTACCGAGTATCGAGTATTTGCCCTTTTTTGGATACTCAATTCAAAAGTAGTTACTCGATACTTTCTGAGTTGTATTTTTAAGCAAGTTGAGTAGTGCATAAAAATACATCACTAAATAAAAAAACAACAATGTGTAAGCTACAAAATTAAACCAACCGCCGAAATAAAGCTGTCTATTATTTCTTAAGTTGTTGTTAACGTTGGATTAAAAGTTAGCATTACATTTATTTTTGATTCAATAATAAAAGACATACAAAACCAATAATAGTTGAAGATCTATTTTTATTTTTTAAAGAAACTACTTCAATTTGCAGATAAAAAAACTATACCTTACAATTTCAAAAAAATCCGTTAAAAGTATCGAGTAGTATTGAGTACTCAAATGAAACGTTTTAAATATTATTGAGTAATGGAACGTACTAGAATTTGCCAGCACTAGAATGAACTGCAACTTTGCATACTAAATATGCTTGTTATTACTAACAGAGATTCCCAAAATGTTAAATGGCCAGTAAAAAGTTCAATAATATCCCGGGAAACGCCAGCTACAAAAGGCTAGTAAAATAATATAATAATAATACGGACAATGTTGTGTACGAAATAAAATGTGAAGGAAACGAGTGAGAGATGTGCAATTTGGTGTATATTGGTACAACAAAAAGAATGCTGGGTACAAGAATCAACGAACATAAAACAGATATAAAAAATGGAAAAATATCGACAGCACTTTCCCAGCACGTAAAAGAGTGCAATCATGTGGCAGATTTTGATAATGTTAAAATATTAGATATAGAAAGGAAGGAAAAACAAAAGGTATACAATGGAGAGTTTACGCATACAACAAAAAATAAAAACAACAATGAACACGAAAGAAGACAAAGACAATTACTAATGCAATTACTAATTAAATCAGTTCTGTGATATTAGCTTTAAGTTAAACTTGACTTAAGTTTTGTGGTCGTTTATTGTATATTATATTTTTATTAATTATTTGATTATTTATACCAAAATTCTGTTCGTGATGTCCCGTTTTTTAGTAACTAATTAATAATAAAAATTAATATCCAATGATAAAAAACATCAAAGCTGTAAGTAAAACTTAGTCTATAAGTTAAAACTGTGTAATAAAACAATAAATTTTGTCACTAGATTATTTAGAATCCTGAAGAAGTTAGAATAAAACTAACGAAACGTTGGGTAAATAAAATAAAAAATAAAAATCGAACAAGTTTTTTATTTACGTTTGGAAACAAACATTTGACCAAATTAGCCTGAAGGAAACTCCTTAAAAATAATAATAATATTTTTTTAATTCTTTATTTTTTTCATTACGCTGGGGGTAGCGAAGCATTTTATTTTTAGTATTAAAATTAATTTCGAAAGTTGACCTTATCTGGGAGATATAGGCAAATATGAACCGATATTCTAAAAATGCACCAATTTGATTTTGGCATATATCAAAATGCTCCGTGTAAAATTGGATCGGTACCGTTAATTATAAGAGATTTATGAGTATTAAAGTGATTTTCAAAAGTAGATTATGTAAAGTTTTTAGTCGGTATCGATATTTATAAAATATATATAAAAATAAATGTCTTTTTCGAGCTGGTTTTTTATGGGAGCTGTGACAAATTATACAGGGGTGTCATAGAAACCATTATTGTCAGAATTGGTTTTTAAACCGACAAGAAAAAATGCTTTGGTGTCATAGGGCACTACTACACGTTCAATAAATATCGTGATACTAGAAATATCTCTAACGTTAAATCGGGTTTAGCTCAATCCACTTAGAATTCTATAAGGATCAAGGATATATAAACTTTGTTGGGTCTCAGATGAATATTTCTCAGTATTACACACGGATTGACAAACTTATGTATACCCTTATGTATTCACCACTTCTGGCGGTGGAGGGTATAAAAAGCAAATGCAGAGGCCTCAGCCAAACGTTTAAAAAATATTTAAATAAAATGTACATATAGGGCCTGTTCGAAAATGCATCACTGTTAAATACATCACATTGTATAAATTTTTTTAATAAATTTAATTTTAATTGATTTTGTATACTTGTTTTAGAATGGAAAATGATGCAAAATTCTCCAAACTATTGGTGAGAGTCCGTTTGGACATGGAGGATATTGCTTTATAATATTAACATACATATTTAATTACTTTCGGGATTTGTCTGCTTTTGGAACACAAAGTTTTAATAATACCTGCCTTTTTTATATTTCAAGCGCCTTTTATATTGCTGATTGTACAATTTTGAAACATTTCTGGTTTCATCTAAGTCAAGAAATAAATTTATTATTAATTTCTCCATTTTTAATATTCCCGTGTTCGTAATTGTAAACAATTCATTTATTGTTCGTCTGCGCATCAGCAGATTCGCATCTGCATCGCAAACTAATCACATATGCGCATCAAATGCAGTGCAGTGATGCATTTCCGAACAGGCCCATACATACATATAAACATTGAACATGTATAAAAATTTTTTGAGTTGATAATATTGAAAATATTCCTACCTAAAAGATTAAGCGGTATATGCGTCTGCATTTACATATATTTTACACAAAATTGTATATGGATCACAATTTAGGTACACAATTTTATTTATCGATACATCCATGCCACAAAACTCGTGGAAAACATAAAAGATTTACTTTTAATGAGCGAACGAATATAGGAAATTGTGTAATATTTATATCCGGATAATTTTTAATGCCTGTAATACGAGTATTAAGCGATTTATTTTTAACTCACAATAAATTAGGTACCACACATTATTATATCTTTTACTTTCCATTAGAGCTGGCATAACAACACATTCTGGCGCTTTTTATAACCTACATCACCATAGTGCTGATGTTCGTAACGCCCAGAAATATTGGTCCAACACCCACCTTAGTCGATTTAATAGTGGAAGGCCAATGTAAGCGGCATGCGGCCGTGGGCGGCAATCAGCTTAAATAAACGTTTATTAGTGTGTATACATTGTGTAAAAAGAATTAGGAAAATTGAAATAAATTTTAATTTTTAACTAAACTCATATGTCACATATTATATACATGTGTATGGCAACATCGTTTTAAGCGGCCGCATGCCGCTTACATTGGCCTTCCACTATAACGATGTCCGTCCGTCTGGCTGGCTATTCATGTAAAGCTTGTTACAGGTCAAGTTACAGGTCGCAATTTTGAAGATATTTCAATACAATTTCGCACGTGATATTTTTTCGGCCCAAGGATGGATGGGATTGAAAGTGGTGGAAATCGGTCCATTATTTCACCTGGCCCCCATATAAATGCCCTCCCGCAATTGGGTTTACTGATCATAAATGTTTGAATTATGCAAGTATCCAAACAAATGTCATCACAAATGAGTGGTAAATAAAGCCAAATCACATCTACGAATTTTGTGCAGATCGGTCCATAATTAGTCGTAGCTCCCATATAAGGCCCACTTTCGAAAATCACTTTAAAGAGCATAACTCTCCCCAAAATGTTGGTATCCAAATAATATTGAACGAAAATATATTTCATATGTCTAGAAATAATACGGTACAATTTTATTATGAACGATCCATAATTAGACGAAACTCCCATATAAGATCCTCTCCGGAATTCACTTAAGCTCCATAAATCGTTTAAAAGTATTTATATCGAGATAAAGTTTAACACATATAATTCTTATATTCACAGACATAATGACACTAAATTTTTGGATGATCGGTCCACAATAGGTATATCCCCCATATAACGCCCATTTTTGAAAAACGTTTTATACATATACTGGGTGTAGGGTATTATATTGTCGGGCTTGACCGACTATACTTTTTTACTTTGTGGTAATAATTCTTCGCGAACAAAATAATGAGTTGTCGTTAAATCGGGTTTAGCTAATTTAATTTAAGAATAAAATAAAATTGTGTTCTAGAGCATAGAATTTCACATACTTTGATTATAATAGACCATATTTCATACTGATAATACTTACCTTTTTCCAATTGCAGGGTACGTAAAATAACCAATAAATTATGGATATTCCAATAATTGTGCCACAAACTTTATATAAAATTGTAACGAAAATATCATCTCCAATAAAATGCACCATCTTGTCAACTACATAAATTTGTTCGAATGAGTTTAAAACAAGTGTTTTATTTATATTGAAAGCTTCCATTTTCAATCATCCTAAAAATAGAGAAAAGAATAGCTATATTAACAAGGTTGTACATAGTTAGTTACAGTATGTTAGAAATGTATTGGAAAATTAATTTGAATACAATCTGCTATAACTAATAACATTTCTGGATAAAATGTGTGCCAAGCACTAAGCGGAAAATTTTCTTTTTTTCGTTCTGAAAAATTTTAGTAAAGCGGTTTGCGTTCGTAGTTGTTTAATAAAATGCAGGCCAAGGCGAATTTATATGAGGTTTCCGATCGGTCAGTCGATTTAAATCATTTGTTTTATTTTAGCTGCTGTACTCGTATGTACATATATCAAAATCACAAAATTTTAACATAAAAACTATCATTAACGTTTTGCAAAATTTTCACACAAATTTGAGTTTTAAAGTTTTAATACAAATTTCTTCTAGTTTGAATGTTTAAAAACCGCCATCATCTTATATGAATTCGCCTTGGGTCGTTATTATGTGAAATCTTTAGCGTTTTTAATTTTTCGAGACAACATTTCTTTACCATGTTGACATCTTTACTTTCAACGTACTATCATACTGATTGCCTTCCTTTATATGATTTTTAGCCATTTATTTCGTTTAAAAATATTCAAAATAACCTATGTACATTTATTTATTTATTTGCATATTTATTTATCTCAGTTATTCAAATGTACATAACTACGTTGTTCGTTCATATACATATGCAAATGTGCTTGTGATATGTGTATACATTAGGGGGCTTCTTTGTTTTGAAAACCAAAAAGCCTAGTCGATGTTCCCATAAATATAATACATATATGTACATACATTAGGGCGGGTCAAATTGTATGGAACGATTTTTTTGATGAAGCGTATAGCAGAAACGTAATCTATAGGTGATTCTGAGAAATTTTGCTCAAGAGACTATAGCTCTAAGTCGGATTTGGAGCCCCCCAAAATTTCAAAATAGATATTTTTCAATATATTCGTCATAAAATCGGATAGAATTATAGTAGATTTCTCAATCTGGGCTTGTTTGAAAGGTGTTTTTAGCATTATGTTATAATTTTTTTATCGTTACAAAATAATGACGTTTACCAACACTAAACGTTGCCAAGCTTGATTTTCCTTGTTCCTTAATGGTTCATCGTGCTATGCGCACGCAGTTTGCCAAAATATGAAAAATGGAAGCAACAAAATCAACAAGTTTTGAGTCTAGATTGACTGAGGCCCGGTTTACATAATGATTTTTACGACGTCGTTTTTTATTAATTCTCTTTTGAAGATGTACGAAAATTTGTTTGCATTTATACGGCGTTGTTTTTTAGATGTCGTTTTTTTACAAATTTTATTTTTTGTTGTAGTCAGGGTTGATTTTCTTGTTGAATCTTCTTTACTTTATTGTTCGTATTAAAAATTTTCTTTGTCTTTTAACAAATAATTTTAAATTATGGACACAATGTACGCACTAAAAAAATCACACATATAAATAAATATGTAATTACAGAAATCCAAAAAAAAATAATTATTTTTCTTGTTTACAAAAATATTTACCTTATTTATTTATTTTATTTTTACATGATGAATTTCTAAACGAACCTTTCAATTCAAAATAAGAACAAGAATAAAACGGAACAACAGAAACAGAAATGAGTGTAAAGAAAAATATGGAAAAAAACATGAAAACAGAAATCGTGTCTTTTTTCACCCCGCTGGCTTCACTACGCCGCTCGCCAAAACCAAACGCAACGTCTAAAAAACGACGTCGTAAAAATCATAATGTAAACCGGGCCTAACATGCCTCATTAAGATATTGTTGTTTTGGTTTGGTTTTGATAATTTAAATGTCTTAGCTTGCCTACTAAATGTGACATTTTAAAATATTATTTTTTTAAGTGATCGTGCTAAATTTCAAAACAAAATGTTCTCGTATAAAACTTTTACTCCTCACGTAACAGATAAATTGATCCAAATTAAATATTGAAATCAGTTCAGTTTTCAAAAAATTAACTGGTTTGCTTGATAAATACCAGAAACATGTACAATTTTGATCCAATACCACTGGAGAATATGCCTGCAATGATAGATCATGAATATGAGCTCGAACTATCAACAGATGTTAAATATTTATGTATATCAAATAGCTAAAGCAATTTCGAATATTATTGTTCCAGTTCATTTAGAGAACATTAAACCAGGACCAATTTCACATTATCGTTGGTTAACCAAAGCAAGTAGATTACTACGATTATTGTAACAACTACATAATACACCATTGACCAATTTAAAAACTTTGGCAGTTTATATTATTACAGTTTATGTGCCAATGTTCTTTAATGTGTTTTATAACTCTGTTGTGTACGGCAGTGCACTTTTATTAAAATTTATACGTTGGACACGATACTTACAAACAAACTTACGTAATATTGTAGATGGTGTAATTCAAAACAACTCATATTACGCACATACAGAAAATATCTTATTAACAATGTTATATGATGATCGAAAAGCAATACAGGATAGAGCTATCAAAAAGATTTTACACTATCGAGAAAAATTGTACGATTAAACTAAACTCAGAGTTTACAAAAAATATATCTTAAATTTCGATGCTACCGATTATGTCAATACGGTTGTAATGAATAACGACGATATTATTTGAACCAGCATTTACTCGACAGATTCCATATGATCACTTGGTAGAATACTTAGATTTAGATGAACCACCACTGGCTGATCCACAAATTCCAATGCACATACAAGGAACAGAAAGACATGTACAATTATTAACGAGTATTTCAAAACGAGTTATAGAAAAGAATCGTAAAGGATGAAAAGTAAAATAGACATTCAAAAATAATATTACTACGTTAAAACATTAAATTGTAGGTCGAGAATAATATTTAAAAATAAATTGAATTAGAAATGTAAAAATAGTGTTTTTTTTTGTTGAAACCTTGAAAATTTTAATTTTTTCAGATCGATTTTCACAAAAAGGAGCTCGAAAACAAAAAAAATTGCTCGTAGTAAAAGTTGTTGTAAATTATCTAAACTTTCATTATCTGCAAAAAAAAACATCGAAAAAAATCGAAGAAAATTCAGAATTCATTTTAGGCTATTTTTCGACAAAAAATTCTTAATATCTTTACTAAAAATAAGAAAAAAATATTGGTTTCAATACAGACTCTGAAAGGTGATAAAAATACCTTTCAAACAAGCCCAGATTGACTTCTATCTACTATAATTCTATCCGATTTTATGACGAATTTCATTAAATTATTCTATGTATCTATTTTGAAATTTTGGGGGCTCCAAATCCGACTTAGAGCTATGGTCTCTTGAGCAAGGTTTCTCAGAATCACCTATAGATTATACTACGTTTCCACGGTACATGCTTCGCTCTCTATTCATGCTTCACACCCCAATCATGAGCGAAACAACTTGCTTCACCATACAAAATTTTAAGAGCGAATCAAGTAGATTCATATTGAATCTACTTGCGAAGCACGAAAAATTGCACTCTTCTCTAATTTTTATCGCAAGTTTATCTGCACTAGCTGTAAAAATTTAATATATTTGTAAACAAAGCAAAATATTTTCTTGTTGCTGGAAGTAAAGAAAGTAAATATGTACGAATGTATGTTTGTTTTCAAATAAGCTAACTAATTTCCACTCACTTTTTCTGTTTGTTTATTAAAAACAACTGTCAAATCGAATCAAAAAAAAATTAACCCGCCCTAATATACATACATACATACATAAGTATATGTAAAGTTACTTCATTGAATTGAACAAACTGAATTTATTCAGCAAGATCCATTTTTAATATAATGACGAAACAGAACATGACCGCAACTTCAAGCAGAGAAAACATGCCCATAATTGAAACGACGGTTACAACTTCACGAACTGTCATTTAATGTTTTTATATTTCTTCTGTGTACCAACCTGTAATGCCGACAGCTTTTCCAATTTTTGTCCACAAATCTTGTTTTTAATAGAAATTTTTGTACAATGGCAACTGCAAATTATGTATGCAATCATGCTTTTGTACTTCTTTTAAATTACAAAAATCGCACTTTTAAATTCACTTTTAAACGTTTCTTTGATTTTCTTTTGTTTTTATTTTTCTTGCGCCAAAGCTGCAAAAACATATGGGTTTGTTTACAAAATGTATAAAATTTAATAAAAGTATGGTAATATTGTTGAGAGCATTTGTGTTTTAAAGTGAGAGCATAAGAAAAAACGCTGTCAAAATAAAATAGATTCTATTTTCACGACCGCATTCTCTGGCATAATTTTATGCCAAACTGTATGGAAAAAAACGTTCAGCCCCAGTTCTGTTTCACCATATACTCGTATATTAAACAATCCATATACATACATATGTATGTATTATAATGCCTTTGTAAGTTTGTTTGTTCCGCAATCATACCTAAACGGCTAAACCTATTTTAATGAAATTCGAAACATATATATGTATGTAGATCTATGCTTGGAAACGTCAATAGGCTATATTTTGTTCTAGGCTTGGACGAGAAAGGGATAAAATGACTAAACCGAGTTTATTGCAAATTGGTACATATGTAAATAGATCTATACTTGAAAGGTTTTACATTTTTGCAAGACTTGGGGGAAAACGGGTAAAATTTTAATATTTTGTTAATATATAATGATTAATGGCATGTTTCTAGATAACAAGTGACTCAAATTTTTCGCTCAAATGAGTACAAAAATTAGTTTTGGGGTTTTATAACACAAGTGTCAATTCGCTTGAGTGAAAACGTAAAACTATCTTTTTTATGATTTCTACAATGCAATTTCAATTGTCCTCCTGTCAAAAACAGACAAGTAGAAATAAGTGCTTTCGTATATTTCTACAGCTTAAACTGTTGTCCACTACCTTAACTTTCAATTTCAATGTTAATTGCGATAAATGGAAACATTTTTCATTCAATTTATTACAATATTAAAAAATTCATACCAATTTCAATTCACATCAATTATTTTTGTATTGTAAATTAAACACAGCTGTTTTTATTATGGTTTCTAGGGTTGCCCCTCAAAAATTTAAATATTGAATATTAACATGGAAAAAAGTAAACAAAATATCTAATTAAATAATTTGGCAATAATGCAATTTAACAACTCAATATTACCAAGGTAACTAACGTAAGTCAGACAAGTACTTTATAAAAACTCATTTCCTTACGTACTCGCCTGTATACGGCTTGCTTGCCTGAGAACTTACTTGTTATGTAGAAACAGGCCATAAATTTATTATTATTTATTATAGCCACAAAAATGTGTATTGCAAAAGAGAAATTTTCTGTTTATAGAAAAAGGGGATACCGGTAAGACCAAACGTCTGAACCGATTTTACTGACATTTGAAACATAAATATATCTATCCTTGAAAGCGTCAACAGGCTATATAATTTTTTGAAACTCGGTCCAGCTCCGGATAAAAAAAGGTAAACACGGTAGGACCAAACGCATAAACCGATTTTATTGAAATTTAAAGCGTAGGTAGATCCATCTCAAAAGGATTTTTTTTTTTCAAAACGGCTAAACCGATTTTATTGAATTTTGTAGTGGAACGCAGCGATAAATTGGGTAAAAACCGGTAAAGTTTAAAAGACCGGAAAAAGACAAAACGGAAAAATTTTTAAATTATTCTCTGAAATAATGATGTTCTTTGCTATGAAGCAACAGCATTTTTATTTTAGCTTTTTGTAGTCACAAAGTTTTCATAAACGCAGTATGCAATGCAACATTTCATTGCATAGAATTCATAATAGCATTTAGAAATATTCAATATGTAGGAGATATACATGTTAACGGAGCGTTCTACGGGGACTATTTTTACCCCATACGGTTACTTGAATTTGGAATTTCAAAAAAGTACCAGACACCTGTCGGCTCTTTTTTTGATTAAAGGCGGACGCATTTAAAATATTATTTCTAAGTTTATTGTTTTGGAGATGTAGAGGTACTGGTTTTATCAGTTTTTGCCCCATTTGTCCCCCTTAACGAACCCATTACCCGAATTTCAAATTTCTAGCTTTAGTGGTTTGGGCTGTGCGATGATGAATGAATCAGTCAGTCACGTTACTCTTTTATATATATAGATTATATGGAGTTCTAAATCGATTGAGCTATTTATGTTTGTGTTTTTATATGGACATAGTGATAGCGCACTATCATCTAGTGGCCTTACACAGGAACCATCTCCTGCTTAGCAGTTGTCATCATTGTCCTAATACCCCGTCAAATATACATTTGTATTAGATTATGGGCTCGGTATTTGTTGTCATTTAGATTTCTTTATCATTATGATGAAATTTCCATTAAATGGGCACTAGTTCTCTTTTTTGGCTAACATTGAGTTAAGTAATTGCTCTATGGTCGTATTCTCAAACATGTCTTGTAGTACGTTTCACCTGTTGTTCCAGAAGTTACATTTTATGAGTGTATGTTCAACGTTATCGTCGCATTCATTGCACATTTCACATATTGCTGTTTGTTTTATATGGAATCTTTGTAAGTAGCTACCAAAGTTATCATGTCCGCTTTCTGTTTATCCTGCTGTCCATTCATATGGTTTTACTCCATCTTCTGTTTCATATTCAAGTATTCTATCTTCCAGGTAACTGTCAACCCTTTTTATTAGATACCCTGAGAAGTTTCGTTCTCGCATTATTTGCCGAATTACCTTCTAGTTTGCACAGTTAAAAGCGTTTTTAATATCCAAAGTAACAAAATCGCATGTTTTCAAAAGCTATCTTTGCTGTATTCACTACTTCACTAATGACACCTATAGTTGATTTGCTATTCACAAAGCCAAACTGCATGTGTGAGAAACCTTCTTTTATGCTCATTTCTGTCTCTTGTCTATTTATTTAATTTATTAATTTCTCCAAAAGCTTACCGCAAGTATCCAATAGGCACAAGATGTGTTCTCCAATGTTTTGTTGCCTTTGTGCTCTTGATACTCTTTTCCTTCTTTTAGACAAATATTTAATGTTTCCTTAAATATATTCGGCCAATGCTCGCAGACTAAGGCGATGATTTCATTCGGGATCCCATTCGGCCTAGGTGCCTTTTTTTCTTTAAAATACGGTATGCGTCAATTACTTCATTGTGAAAGAAAGTATCGCATTCATTTGCATACATATTGCAAAGCGGGTACGTCGCTCCTGGTTCTGTCCGTTTCAGGAAAAAGTGTGATCACTGTGGTGTATACCCAATTAGGATTTTTTATTCCTGGTATTTTGCATCGGTTTCCCAGTTTTTTCATTATTATCCATGGGTCTTTATTAATTTCCACGCATAGTGATTCCCAAGCTTTTTTTAGAGTTTTTGATTGCAACTCTAACACTTTTCCTAGCTGTTCTATATAGCTCCATTGCAATAAGTTCACCTTTCCTACATGTAGCTACACGTTAAGTTTTGAGACATTCTGCTCTTAGATGAGCAATATCCTGATTCCACCAGTATGCATGCTTTCTAGATCGGCCGAATATTTTAAGTTTGCTCATTCCAACGTTACCGATCTTTGTGTGGATGCCTATAAGCCGTCCAGCGATATCTGCATTCAAATTGTCGCTAAATTGTATTCCGAATTTAATCTATATAAGCTTTCTTTACTTATCTTTCGTGTATTCCATATAATTTGTGTCGGGTTCGGGTGTATGATATATATTGGTGATCACTTAGGGTTTCGGCTTCTAGAACTTCAAAAATTGAAAATTGGAGATCTTCCCCTGTTCAGAACAATCAAAACCAGAGATGCCATCATTTTACTTACAACTATTCCTCTTTTATCTGTTCTTCCTGATTGCCATTCAGTATGTACTTTTAAAATCTCCCCTATCAGCACTCGGGTGTTTCAAGTTTTAATATTTCGTTCTAGTATATCCATTTTATTCCGGAATTCTCAGTGAATGTAGCAACTATATATTCGGACCCTGTTGGTGTGTTTAACTACGAAATGTTCATTGTCTACTGAAATTATTTCTATTGTAAGCAATTGGTTACGTATGTACACCGATGCTTTGCCTAGAACATTTTGGTACAAAGTACTACCCTCAATTTCGGCATTTTGTTTACTTATTAGTGTAATCTGTCTGTCTGTGTAAAAAACCCTCACGTCTAAAATCAGCAAAGTTTACAAAACAACGTTTATAAATGTCTAATAAACAGTTTGGTATTTGGTTTCAGGCGAACCAGAGTTATGGACCAAAATGTGTAACAACCTCCATCAAAATACGATATTTTTAAACAGTTTTTTGCTATTTTCTTTAAATATACATACATATTGCCATGAAATTTTGTACACGCTATTTCTACGATGGAAGGACAAACTGTGATGAAAATAGTAAGAATCGGTTCATGATATCTTATAGCCCATATACAAATTTCTTCCCGAAATATGGCTCAATGCATATCAAATCAAATTGTTACATTTGTGAATTTAGGTTCGTACGTAATGCCATGAAATTTTGTACACGCTATTTCTACGATGGAAGGACAAACTGTGATGAAAATAGTAAGAATCGGTTCATGATATCTTATAGCCCATATACAAATTTCTTCCCGAAATATGGCTCAATGCATATCAAATCAAATTGTTACATTTGTGAATTTAGGTTCGTATTTAGCTTCCATATAAGGTCCACTTCCGAAAATTACTAAGGAATGATTTTCTATCCCTATTAACAGTGTTGTTTTCGTAATAATCACTATATATACATATGTAGGTGGAGGGTATCCCTGCAAAAATCTGTGGAGTACGTGGTCCATTGTAGCTAAAATGTAGTGACTTATGGACCATTTAATTTTCAAAGCAGAACTTCTTGTTACACGACAATTATTCGTGCTTTAACGACCGTAATCGTTGTTGTAAAACATTTGTATATCATATAGTGTTGCTATGAATTTTGGTTGCAATGTTGCCAGAATGATTATTTTATCATATTTTTGATGATTTTTTTAGTCTGGTGGCATCCATATTGTTTATTGTGTTTTATGTACATTTTCTGTTTATCAGTCGCAAAATTACAAATTTTAAGAAAAATTTTAAAAAGTGAGTTTTTAGTGTGGAAATTATAATAAAAATATGCAGTGCAGTTCGCGTCATAAAAGGCGACTTTTGAAGAAAGAAATAGAAAATTGTTTAAATAAATTAAAAAGTGCAAATAATATAAATGTACAAATTGAGTGCGAAAATGATTTTGTGGCCACAGAACCGACAAATGCAGACAGTTTTGCATAGCCCCCTTTTACAGTTGATAAATTAAAAGACAGACATTTTTCTCATTCTGCTTTGAAGTTGCCTAAACCTTTTAGAGTTGCGAAATTAATAGACAGACAAAAATTTTTTGTTTATTTTTTGTTCTTCTTCTATGTTGATGTGGAAATTTTTATTATAAAAACGCATTGAAAGTAAAAGAAATTAAAAAACATATTCAAACAACTGTTAATTATAAAGTTTTTGTTATCAATAAATCTATTTATTAATAAATTTAATTATTTTTGCAATACGCGCGTGAAAGTGAGAAAAATTATGTGAAGTAACAACATGAAAAATGCGAAGAGTGGAAACTGTAAACGAAAAATATTTTAAAATGTCCAGTACAGTAGAGGTTTACCGCACTCTCGTCCTCTTTAATATATCGCCTATAAACTTCGTCTGTCTGTCTTTCAATTTCTCAACTGTAAAAGGGGACATATGAAGAACTAGCCGGGTCATATAACAAACGAATTAACTTCATTAATGATTTAGGGCAATAGCAGTGAATAGCATTACATCCCATAAGAACATGAGGGATCTGTTGTGTATTTTAAGAAGTATTTAAGAAGCGTGTAGATGTGCCTCTTGCCGCAGCAACACTACTTCCAAAAATTATATTATTATAAATTTATATTATTAAAGTTAAAGTAATGAATTTTTTGTATGAATGAAATAAATCTAATATGTATTATAAATTTATATTATTTGTAGTATCCTTATTCAGTTTTTTTCTAAACAGTATAGATTAGGCTGAACTCGAAGGCAAATACTTTGGAAACTAAATTGTTGGTGTGCTCAATGAAATAACGAAATGAAGTAGTCTCGATATTAATCCCTGTAAATGCTACATGGAGTAGTGATATAGAGTAGTTTCGAAACTAGATGCTAGGTGTGCTCCATGAAGTAGTGATATAGAGTAGTTTCAAAACTTGATGCTAGGTGTGCTCCATGGAGTAATCAAATAAAGTAGTTTCAAAATTAACCCCCTACAAGTGTTCCATGGAGTAGTTACAAGGAGTAGTTTTGGGAATAGTCCCGTGTTATGCAAAGCTGGATTATATAGTCCAGCCCTAGGACATCGTATTGTTAAATGGACTAGTTTTTTTTTCATACAAATGGAGTATGCTTGGAGTACTCCTGGTCCATTGTGAAGTAGTCCACACATACGTGTATGGAGTACTCGCGTTTTTTGCACTCTAATGGCCGAATTCTCAGTCATTAGTTAACCATTGGTAAACTAAAATACTAACTATTGTTTAACTCTTACTTGTTATTCTTATGGCAAACTAAGCATTCCGAATAAAGAATCATTAGTTAAGCCTTTGTCATTAGCTAACTAAAGACTGTGAATTCGGCCATAACTTGTTTTCATATGAATTCCGATATGATTTACTCTCTTTCTCTCTCTGTGAGTCGGACGTGTTTTGAAAGTGCTCCGTTTTATAACAAAATAATTGCGAAATAAACCCAACTTATAAAATTTTTTAACTGAACATTATCTTAATAAATATTATTGAGTGAGTGCAAAATTAAAGACCTAAATACAATAGTGACAACAAGTAACTGAATTATTGAAAATCCTAATAAAAATAAATTACTATCGTTAGCTTAACATGAAATTGTGCTAAGTCAATTTTTTTGAAAAATGGGAGTTTGATGCATATACACTACTTGTTTTTTACATTGTATATGTCAAATTTTACATAAGGGAGTAAAAACATGTAGTTGTTGACCTCAAAAACTTTGCTTGTTTTTTTACACAAGCAAAAACATAAGACAAAATTTTAATTAGAACATGTTCTATTTTCTA
Organism: Bellardia bayeri; assembly: GCA_950370525.1. NCBI lineage: Eukaryota > Metazoa > Arthropoda > Insecta > Diptera > Calliphoridae > Bellardia > Bellardia bayeri. The sequence goes on along the minus strand of OX493264.1, from coordinate 49,033,247 downwards.
ATGTTCAAACACATATTTTTAAATGTATATGCCAGGCGAAAATATTTGTCGACGGTTAAATATCTGCGCTATCATTAGCCGGCCGTATGTATTTTGCATAAGTGATAAATTAAATATTTTTTTTATCCCATTTTGATAATTTAATAACAATGATATAAATTATTTAAACATTTTTGATACAAGCTCCACAACTTGTATATTAAAAAACGAAAAACCTTAAATCAATATTTTTGACACCGGCAATTTAGTGACGCTTTGTAGCGGCTTTAACGCATTTTTTAAAGAAACGACATGGAAATTTATGTGTAAAAAAAGAATAATATTTAAGCGTATCAGCTGTTTTAATCATGGCGATGTCACGTGTAATTGTACATACGAATTGGTGACCAAAAATTAAAACCCATATGTAAAATAACCAATTTTGACAGACATAAAGAAAAATATGTGAGTTGTAAACTTAAAAATACATAAGCAAAAACATGTAGTGTATATCCACCTTAACTTAAATAAAACATAATGCATGCATTGACAAGTATACTGAAGATCAAAATTAACTTCACATGTTGAGTAACTTATAGCGTAGACAGACGACAGCGTTAATTTGCATTAACAGTCTTAATTCAAATTAATTCGTGAATTATCCCCATCTTAATGCGCATTAGGTTAGACGTAAATGCACAAAATGAGAATGAATTTATACTGCATTTAGCTATTTCAATATGGCAACATCCTCGAAAATGAATCATATGTTATCAAATTGTTTACTATTTTAAAAGAAGAAAAAGACAATTGTAAAATAATAAAAATAGATTTCCACAATTGCCTTTTTCTTATTTCAGAGTGTCCCACTGCGGTCCCCACATGTAGCAACACGTTCAGGTTGATGGTTGCTAGTGCATTAACAGATTTTGCATTATGGAGCAGTTTCAGCAAAAGTAATTTCAAACAAATTTTTTCATAATTAAACAGTTATTTACAAATAAACAGCTGTTTAAATGCAGAAACTGTCGTCTGTCACGGTAAAATCTTAATTCACATTAGTGAGATTTTAATGCAAATTAACGCTGTCGTCTGTCTACGCTATTAACATGTATGTGCCTTTTCGTTAATTTTGCGTGTTGCCACATGGGTAATTTTTGAGAAAACTTGCAAAAAAAAAAGTACGGCAATAATAAATGAGCAAATTCCGTATACAGTGCACTCGGGAAACACAGATTTTTAAATATTTTAACTTTTATTTATTTTCAATTTAAATTCACAAAAAAACCAAAACATATGTGTTTTCACGTGTAACTAATGTACTTTTGTAAACAAAACACATATGTTTTGCTTTTTATGTGAATTTAAAACGAAAATAAATAAAAGTTAAAATATTTAAAAATCTGTGTTGAATCGAAATCGTTAAATAAAATTAAGAAACAAATATTACTGGCCGCTTGTGCAGCAGCACAACAAGTAATAGTAAGAGCTTTTGGAACACAGTCTACTGTTAAGCATAGTACTCCGTTCAAAATTTCAAGTGGAATCCTGTCAAAATACATGTTAAAAAAATAAACATGAAATTTTCATGACAAAATGTTGCAGAAGTAGTAATCTGTTCATTTTGTGAAAAACATATGAATTGTATCAGGCAACATTATTTTTTCACATCGAAATAAAATACAAATGAATAGGAAATTTATTCATTAAAAAATAATAAAATTTACTGTTACACTCTATTTTGGTTGATTTCATTGTTTAATAGCAACGAGCACTTGCTGTATGACAAAATGCTCGGAAAGCTTTTAATATATTTAGTGGGATGTACACTTTCAATTTTCATTGAGTCTATGCCCTGATCCTATTTTATTTAGAATCCCAGATTTTCTGACATTTTGGAGGAGCTCGAATTTCTCTGGAACGGCTCTGACAATTTTTTACACGGAAAGCTTTTTATATTCAATGGGATTCGGGATTGCAAATTTCATTACCGCCGTTTCTATTTTTCGAGGCTATCTTGGCGCACGTATAAAAAATAATAATATTTGAAAAAAAAGTCTAAGAAAATTATTAAACGTAACTAATTTTTAAAATGAATTAATTTTGTGTTTCATATAGTGAATTGTGCAAATAAATTATAAATTGCAATAATAATGTGGATTTATTAACTGATTTCATAAAAACAAAAAACATGGTGCTTACTATTAATGAAATTGAAACGTTGGGCCGAATGTCACAGAAACAAATCATATTTTTTTAAGAAAAATTATGGTTGGCTAAAAAGTACGTTTCAAAACAAAATAATTAATGTGTACTTTGAATATAATTGAAAATTTTTAGATATATTTGAAATATCACTTGCTGATGAGCAATCTAGTTGTTCAACAAAAATGGGAAGGCCAGCTAAGGAATTCGTCGATTGCGCTGACCGTAGTAAAAGGTACAAAGCTGCTGATTTAGCGCCCCAGTATAGCAAACAACATTTAGAAGTGCATTAGCAGGCTCAAATTTAAAATCGCAATCACATATTCCTCCCTCCACTGCGCTGGCGATGTTACTGGATGCAGAGTTAACAAAGTATCAGTACGAAACTATAAAATATGTTTTGCATAAAGAGGGATACAATATTTTACCTCTGTATGCTAAGGTACTAGATGAGAAGAAAAAGTGTTATCCCAGTGAAGTTAAAATATCAGAAAGAGAAGCCGTAGTAAATTTGCAAAGTTTAATGGATCACACCACTAAGCGTTTATTTGAAAGTTTTTCACACGAAAATATTAATAATATGATCAATTTGAACTGCACTCTTATGTCAAAATGGGGTTGCAATGGCTCTTCTGGACATTCAGAGTACAATCAAAGTTTAGCACCTGATGTTACTGACTAGAATCTGCTAAGTATCGAGGGTGCCCTTAAGTTTACGAGCAACCTCTGAAGAGGAATACTGGCGAATTCACTAAGGAGACTAAAGAAAGAGTCTTAACAGTTGTTGAGAAAATAAAGTCCGAAATTACCGCTTTAGGAAATACGAATGTTATATTATGCGGCAAATAATTCAATGTAATACACAATTTAGTGTTGAAGATGCTAGATGGCAGTGCTGCCAGTATTTTTTTTAGAGCTTATCCCCAATTTTGGATTTGCCATCCCCAAAACTCCCCAAACTGATTTTTTTTTATTTAATTTTTTTTTTGTAAAAATTTTATATTATTTAAAAAATAACATATTTATTTAATAAAATTCATTTTTATCGATAGCTACATATATTAATATCCAAACTAATTCGATTTGTAATTATAAATCTTGTTAAGAAAAAATTATACCAGAGTTTAGAATTTCTAAAACTTCAGAATAAAAATCTTCTGGTTTATCAGCCTCAGAAATGTTATTGTACATATTGCTTGTATTAAAAAGCTTTAGCATTTCAGCAGATGGATTACATTTCTCACAACAAATTGAATTATTTTTAAAGTATGTGTTTAGTCTGAGAAATGCTTCCAATAATTCATATTGCATTTTGTTTTGGTAGTATTCATTATTGAAAAAACGCGTTCAACGCAAGCGTTACACTTTAAAAATATTCTAGTTAATGTACATTTCAAACCTTTTGCCGTATCTTCGCGTTCCCGAAAAACATTATGATTTTTCTTTAATAAAATTAGTATTTGCAGCCATTTTAAACAGTAAAAAATATATTTTTTTTTAAATATTTACATACTTCTTCTTTATTAGAAACCATCCACTATAAATAATAACACACATTTTTAGACTTGAATGTTATAAATAAAATCCCCTAAAATGATTGTCATCCCCAACAAATCCCCGGATTCCCAAGAGGAAATTTTTATCCCAAATCACGAAAAAAAATCCTCAATTTGGGGATAAATCCCCTAAACTGATAACGCTGCTAGATGGGAAAACGGCTCAGATAGTTACAAATACCGCTTCAGCAGCCGTATGCTATATTTGTAAAGCGAAGCCCTCTGAAATGAACCATTTGGATATAGAGCAATTCCATATGAAAACGATCAAAATTGGCAAATTTTTGGACGACCCCTCTCCAATTTTAAAATAAATAGTCTCAATCGATTGCCCAGAAAAAAATAATGTACCTACATATTTTTTTTTTTTTACAGTGACTGGTTTAGTGGTGGTGTACACCACTGTCATGTGACAAAATTGAATAATTCTTCATAAGGGACCTCATTGAAAGTTGTTTAAAAAAAAAAACTACTAAAGTGATCGCAACGAGTGATAGCTCGTTGGAAAGGTATTGAATCAGGCTTTAATTGAAAAATAAAATTTTCCTAATTTTTCTTAGAAATTTACCTTTAAATTTTCCCATGAAAATTAAATTTTCCTATTTTTCCCCAGAAGCTCCTAAATTTTCCGGCTAATTTTTTTTTTTGGATTCCTCATAATTTTTGCTTTAAGAATCAGCAATAAAAAAATGGGCCCCGACTCCTTGTTTGGGCAGGAGAAGAGCATTTAAGAGACCACCTTGTTAAAAATACATTTTAAAAATTATTTTCCAGTTAAAAATACATTTATGAAGAAAAAATCAATTTTTTTTAAGAGCCCCAAGTTGAGTGTGTAGTGAATATGGTCTGCCTGCCTTCACAAGATCGGCCATAAATCCATGGATAATAGCAGCAGTGGCATGTAATGGCACACCAAACCCGACTGAGGCTACAGGTCATAAAATGTTTTGTAAATTTTTTAAATTACCAGGTAATAAATATTTCGCCTAAAATGACACGTGCAGAAACAAGTCATAAAACACGGATTTTCCATAAATATGGGGAATTATTTATTACCTGGTAATTTAAAAAATTTACAAAACATTTTATGACCTGTGGTCGTCTTATTGGCAGTAACCAATTAAGTCCCTCTTTAAAAAAACATTTTATAACCAGTAGTTCACGCAAATTAGGTGAAACGCCTATTAGAAAAAGAAAGTTGCGAAGTGAAACATACAGGAAAGAGAAAAAAGGCAAGGTTGTGAGTGCAATCGCGACAATATTTGATGAAGGCTCTGATAACGAATGCAGTCAAGCAGATGACGTTGATGACGGCAAACAAATGATTGAGCAGTTGAAAAGAAAATTCAATTTAGCGACCACTTTTCCGGAGAAATATCTCATTTTATCTGTGCTGCCTCAATCATGGTCTATACGTAAGATTTCTGAACAGTTTCAAACATCTTTTTACATCGCGAGAAGAAGCAAAGAATTAGTTCGACAGAAGGGCATATTGGCGACTCCCACCAAGAAATTTGGCTCAAGGACCCTCAGCGAAGCAACGGTGAAATTGATTCAAGATTTTTACTGCAATGATGACAACAGCCGCGCCTGCCCAGGTACACGTGACTATGTTATCACACGTGAAGATGGAGAAAAAGTACACAAGCAGCGCAGATTATTATTATGTAATCTATCCGAAGCATACCATCAGTTCAATGAGAAATACCCAGCAGAAAAAGTGGGATTTTCTAAGTTTGCCATCCTACGACCAAAAGAATGCGTGCTGGCATTAGACAGGCACGGAACGCATTCAGTCTGCGTTTGCATGTTTCATCAAAACATCAAATTAATTTTCTTTCCATGCAAGAAATTGAAAGTATTTCACGGTGAAATTGAAACATATAGGGACCTCCTGTCGAAGTCGTTGTGCGCACACCCCACGGAAAATTGTCATCTGTCCAAATGCGACAATTGTCCGAAGATTGACGAGCTAGAGCAATATTTGGCGGAAAAGTTTGAACAGCTGTTAATTCAGGAGGTACATTTCAAACAGTGGATAATTAGCAGCGGCAGATGTTCCCTTGAGACCGTGGTAAAGCAGATTCCGGAATTCATCGAGGAATCCGGATTCAAGTTGAATGAACTGAAGGCGCACCATTTCATATCCGAGATGCAATCGAAATTTCTAAAGGAAGGTAAGGAGAAATTAGCCCTAAATGAATTCATTGTGATAAGCGACTTTGCCGAGAATTACACTTTTCTCGTTCAGGATGAAATTCAGGCTTATCACTATGCAAACGACCAGTGCACGGTGCATCCTTTTTGCATTTATTTCAAAAACAAACTACAGACCGTAAGCCTTGTTGTTGTCGCGGAGAGTTTAGCTCATAATTATGTGTCCATTTATTTATTTCAAATGAAACTGTTTGAATTCTTAAGATCAAAATTCGATGCAATCGACAAAGTAACGTTTTTCTCAGACGGCGCGGCTTCTCAGTACAAGAATAAAAAATATTTTTACGATCTTTGCATAATTGAAGAAGAACAAAACTGCAAGGTCGAGTGGCACTTTTTCGCGACGTCCCACGGTAAGGACCCATGCGATGCGTTAGGGGGAACCCTAAAACGCATGGCGACTAAGACAAGTTTGCAAAGGCCATATACTAACCAGATCTTAAATGTACAACATTTGTTTTCGTGGATTCAAAGCAAGGAAATTGCCATTAACACAGTTTTATGCACTCAAAAAGAACACGATGACATGGAGCGACGAATTCAAAACAGATATAATAATGTCAAAACTATAACTGGAACGCAAAAGTTTCATTGCTTCATACCAAATATTTCTGATATGTCAATTAATGTAAAGCGGTACTCTTCGTCTGCCGACGTGCTAAATTTAAAGTTACTTTAATTTTATAATGATGCCAAGACAATTGAAATTTTTAATAAATATTGTAATTAAGTATAAGCAGCAAAATAAGAAAGATTTTTTCTTCATAAATGTATTTTTAACTGTAAAATAATTTTTAAAATGTATTTTTAACAAGGTGGTCTCTTAAATGCTCTTCTCCTGTCCAAACAAGGAGTCGGGGCCCATTTTTTTATTGCTGATTCTTAAAGCAAAAATTATGAGGAATCCAAAAAAAAAAATTAGCCGGAAAATTTAGGAGCTTCTGTGGAAAATCGGAAAATTTAATTTTCATGGGAAAATTTAAAGGTAAATTTCTTAGAAAAATTAGGAAAATTTTATTTTTCAATTAAAGCCTGATTCAATATCTTTCCAACGAGCTATCACTCGTTGCGATCGCTTTAGTAGTTTTTTTTTAAACAACTTTCAATGAGGTCCCTTTTGAAGAATTCTTCAATTTTGTCACATGACAGTGGTGTACACCACCACTAAACCAGTCACTGTAAAAAAAAAAAAATATGTAGGTACATTATTTTTTGCTGGGCAATCGATTGAGACTATTTATTTTAAAATCGGAGAGGGGTCGTCCAAAAGGTGATCGCTTTCATATGCAATTGCTCTATAATATCAAGGAAAACCATTGATAGTGAAGCTTTTAAATTAGGTATTTCATCATTACACGCTCGAATAAAATGTATGGGGTGCATATTCCATATATCTTATAATATGGCTTTTCAAAAGTGGTCTGCAATTAAATCAAAAAATAAGATATTAAAACAAGAAAACAAACAGCGCATTCAAGCAGAATTTAAAGAACGCATGAACTTGCAAGTTGATACTGTACAACAAGGAACTGGGTCGTCGAATGACGGAAATACTTCAAGGCGTTTCTTTTCTAATCCTGCTCTCGTAGCAGATATAACAGGTATTAGTGAAGAACTAATAGATCGCTTCAGAATTATTCTCCAAATAATTACATACATGTGGACAAAAAATTGATACGGGGACGTTTAAGAAATTTTCGTGGGATACTGCTGAGCTATTCGTTCATAAATACAATTGGTACTTCATGCCAGCTATTGTCCATAAAGTATTGATATCTGGAAATGACATAATTGAAGCAGCAGTGCTCGCTATAGGCATGCTCTCCGAGGAAGCGGAACAAGCACGTACAGAAATTATAAATAAACTTGATATAGTTACTGAAATGATATATGATGAATAAATGTCTATATCTAAATGCATGTATTGAAATTTATTTATAAAATAATTAGTTTTGGTAAAGATACAAAAAGTTGTGGGAAAAAATATAATATGGGTTATATTGGCCGTAAGTGGTGGGCGTTAATTGAGCTAACCAAAGGCTCTGAGCCAAATTTCAAAAACTTTGGGCCAAAAATACATTTTAAGTTCTATGGGCGGTGGGTAGAGGGCGTGGTCAATTTTGATGAAACTTTATATTTTTCTTAATTAAGCTAACTAAAGATACAAATTTCAACATTCTACGAGCACTCTTTATATTGTAGGAACAAAGCCCTCTGTGTGGCGCACAGCTGCTAAGAATTTAATTTCATCTGCTAGAAATCTAACTTTTTGTTGTCACTAATATTAAAACGAAGTTAGCCTAAAAATTATTAGAGGTCCGCAATTGTTTATAAAAGTTTAAAACGTATATTTATTGAATAAAGATTATAGATAACAAAGACAACATATTTGTCATACAAAATATTTTAGAAACTCAAAAGTCAGAAACAGTTTGATTAGAATAAAATAAAAAAGTATATTATTATTAAGTGGAATTCGATTGTTCTCCCACACCCTTCCTCAATTGGATTCCACTCCTAATAGAGATCGCAATTTCGTAAATTGGGGTTTCGACAGCGGCTTTGTCATAACATCAGCTAAAATCTCATTTGAGGGACAGTATACGCATCTGATATCACCTTTATCGATATGATCCTTTACGAAATTAACCTTAGTATCAATGTGTTTAGTCCTGGAACTCAGCTTTGTTCTTTTATCATATGTAAGCAGCTTTGGTTATTTTCATATATTACAATTGGAAAGTTTTGTGGTAAGTGCATGTCATTTAAGAGCTGTTTTATCCAAATCGCTTCTTTGCACGTTTCGGATAACGCAATAAATTCAGCTTCTGTTGACGAGAGGGCGGCAAGTGTTTGTTTTCTACATGACCAGCTTATTACACCGCCATTAATCTGAAAAACATAACCAGATTTAGATTTTCTATCTAGCCTATCTTCTGCCCAATTAGAATCTGCAAATCCTATTAATATGTTTGGATTGATATTTCCTTCACTCATTCTTAAAAAATGTTTTTCAGTGTCCTTCAAATACTTAAGTACTCTTTTCAACTCCGACCAATCTTCTTGAGTAGGGTAACTAACTTTTCGAACAAGTATTGGAACGCTTGCAGCAATATTGGGTCTTGAAAAAACACTTAAGTATAATAATGATCCAATCAGTTTTTGATATTTTCCGTTATTTAGGATATTCACAGATTCAGTTTTACCGTATCCAGGGTCTAGTGGGTATTGAGAAATTTTTGAATCTTCTAAGCCAAATTCTTTAACAAGATTTTTGATATATGTTGATTGACGAATGCAATAATTTAAATTTTCATTTTGAAATATTTCAATTCCCAAATAATGATTTGCATTTCCAAGACAATTTATTTGAAAATTTTGGGACAACAATTTTTCTACACGAACTGTACTTGTTTCTTTTTGACTACCAACAAAAATATCATCAACGTAAATCAAAATATAGACTAGCCCTTCCTCGTTGGTGTATTTTGTGTATAATAATGAGTCAGCATTGGATTGCTTGTATCCACCTGAACATATAACATCATGTAATGTTTTATTCCATACATGGGCAGCCTGTTGAGTCCATAAATGCTCTTCTTCAGTTTGCATACAAGTTTAGTTCCTTCTTCGAAACCTGGCGGTTGTTTCATAAATATAACCTCCCTGAGATCTCCATTAAGGAATGCAGATTTAACATCAAAATGGACTATTGACATTTTCTTGGCACCAGCAACTGAAAATAATGCTCTTAATGTTGTTTGCCTGACGACAGGTGCATAAACATCATCGTAGTCATCTCCATATTTTTGTGTAAAACCACGAGCAACTAAACGTGCTTTAAACCTCTGGGGCTTACCTTCAACATCATATTTAACTTTAAATGTCCACTTACAACTTACGACATTTGCATTAGTTGGAGCAGCCACCAACTCCCATGTATTTGAGCCTTTTAAAGATGTATATTCTTCTTTCATTGCATCAAGCCATTTGTCTTTTTCCTTTGAATTAAGAGCTTCTTTATACGATTTGGGTTTCACTACGTCATTACTTGTACAAACAGCATTATAGCAAAAACGATCTGGTTGTTTACCTTTCGTACTTCTAGATGATGTACGAATTTCTTGAGGATTTTGTTCGACCAAATTTTCATGTTGATTATTCTCCACCGCTGCCTTATTGTCATCAACTAAGCGGCTTGTTTCTTCATCCATATCTGCGATATCTTCTAGGCTTTGATATAATGTATCGTCATCGGACAATATGTTTCCATTACTACCTTCTTGAGAACATTTTTCATTATTTCTTGAGATTACATTTGATAAATCAACAGATACTTCGGGACTCTTAAATGCATCAACTAAACTGTTATCGGTATATGCATCTTGATCTATAAACATCACATCACGACTAACTGTGACTTTAAATGTATTTAAATTAACCATTCGATAGCCTTTCGAGTGCTCATCATATTGTGGTTTTACTCACAAATAAAAATAAAATAAAACACGTTAAAATCAAAAGTTACTAAACAAATTTTAAAAATTAAAAAACAAAGTATAAAATTATGCCACATTACCCTCTTCCTAGTTTAATCAGATTTAAACGATATCACTTTAACAGGTCGTGAATATTTTGAGACAGTTGTAATTTCAGTAATTTCGTTATCAATAAAAGCTGGGTTAAGATTATCAATTGAAACGTTTTCATTTTTTGATCCTATTTGCAATTTGAAAAACTTGTCGCTTTTATGTATTACTTTATATGGACCTGCATATTTTGGACATAAAGGTTTAGGGGAATATACTTTCTTCCATACGTATGAAGTATTTTTTAAATCTTTATGAACAAATGGTTTCTGAACAGCGTGATCACTTGTTGGAACTGACTTGACATTTTCAAAAGACTGTCGAAGATGTGTTAACACTTCTGAGAAATCGTTGAGTTTCATGAGAAAAGACACCAAATTTTGATTTTGTGTGACGATTCACTTTTGCAGCTTGACAAATTTTACACATTTTAACCTATTTGTTAGAATCTTTATTTATAGACGGCCATACAAATCGTTGGGTAAGCAAACGCCTTGTTGAACGTATTCCAGGATGTATAAGTCCTTTTTCTTAATTGCAGGGGAACATATGGTCTTTCATGTTCAGTAGATACATCACAAAAGATTTTCATATCATAATTTGGAACTTGCATAAGTTTAAAATTTAGTCCAATTGACGAATTGCGAAAATTTATAAATTCTTCATCAGAAGTTTGTAATTTTGCGATATCTTCATATTTAATATGAGAAATTCTATCTATACGTGACATTGCATCCGCCACGATGTTGTATTTACCAGATATATGACGAATATCTGTCGTAAATTGCGATATGAAATCTAAGTGCCAATATTGTCTTGGTGCTGCTTTTTCAGGATTTTGATTGAAAGCAAATACTAATGGCTTATGGTCAGTGTAGAGAACGAATTTACGGCCTTCTAGTATATGACGGAAACGTTTTAAAGACTGATATGCAGCTAGTAATTCCCTGTCATAGGTAGTATATTTTGTTTCCGTTTTCGAAAGCTTTCTGGAAAAGAATGCTAATGGTTTCCATTCACCATTATCAAATTGTTCAATTACTGCGCCTATTGCAAATTCGGATGCATCAACTTTTAAACAAATTTCAGTATCAGAATCTGGATGAGAAAGTATAACAGCTTTTACTAAATGTTCCTTACATAAATCAAAATCTTTTTTTAGATCGTTCGTCCATTGAATAGGAGTTTTGTCATTCTTAACCGCACCTTTTAATGACTTAATGACCTAAGGTTAACTTGAATTTTTGCTGCATCTGGCATTAATTTCCTATAGAAATTAATCATAGCTAAAAATCTTCTTAAATCCATGATAGTTTTAGGTTTTGGATATTGAATAATGCTCTCTACTTTGTCTTTCGATGGTTTTAAACCAGCAGAAATTATATTAAAATCAAGAAAATCAATATCATTTGAACCAAATTTGCATTTACTAGGATTAATTAATATACCGTAATTCTTGAAACGTTCAAATAAAATTTTTAAATGTTTAATATGTTTTTCTTCATTCTTGGAAGCTATTAAAACATCGTCAATATAGACGAAAACAAGCTCTAAGCCCCTACAAACTTCGTCCATGTACCTTTAGAATGTTTGGGTAGCATTTCTGAGGCCAAATGGCATTTTAAGAAACTCAAAGAGTCCAAAAGGATAATTATTGCGGTTTTGGGTATATCATCAGGATTAACTCTTATTTGGTGGTATGCCCGTACCAGATCAAGTTTGGAAAATATTTGACAGCCTTTTAAATTGTATGTGAAATCTGATATAAAAGGAATGGAGTACTTATCTGGAACTGTAATCTTGTTGAGAAAACGATAATCTCCACATGGACGCCAGTCTCCATTGGATTTTGAGACCATGTAAAGAGGGTTAGCACACTCACTCTTAGATGCTTGAATAATCCCTTGATCCAGCAGAAACTGAAATTCTCGTTTTGCCATCGTTAAACGTTTCGAATCAAGACGACTGGCTTTTGCTGTAACTGGTCTTCCAGTAGTTTCAATGTAATGAAAACATTTGGTTTCGTTCTTACATTTGAGTGAGGAGTTAATACTTACAATTTCAGGGAATTCTTGAAGAACTTTTTTATATGTAGAATCATCTTACTGAATATGAGAAATAGATAAAGAAGAAAGTGATGATAATGTTGCAAAAGTTGATATTAACGTTTTTCCATCAATTAATACATGATTCTTAAGATGGTGCTTCAAAAAATCAGATCCCAAAATTGGATGATTGACATCAGCAACAATGAAAATCCATGAAAAGTTTCTACGCAAACCAAAATTCAGCTGGAGTAATTGAGTTCCATATGTTCGTATTTTTGTTCCATTTGCTGGGAAAAGTTTAATTGGAAAAGATTTTGATGTTGAACTTCGTTGGTGTTTTGCTGTATGAGGAATAACTGATACATCAGCTCCTGTATCGACAGGAAAAGAACGTTTAGTTGTTAGATCCTTGAGAAGTAAGCGGCATGTTGTTGAAATTACGGGTGCCGCTTTGCCCGAAATTTCATTTAGTTTTTTGCTTGGGGTGTTTACAAGGACTAACGCATTTTGTTGCCTTGGTATCAAAACGTTTATGATACCAACACCAATTCGCTCGAAATTTAGAGTTACTTCGGCTTCTACGGCGATTGTTATTAAAATTAACATTTTCACTTCGACCACTTATAGATGAATCTAATTTCCTATCAAGTGCTTCAATGTTTGCTGTTAGTTCATTTATAATATTTTCAGAGCAACTTAAACTGGATATTTAAGGATGAGTAATTTCCATTATCTTATCTGCTTGCAATGTCAATTCGCGGAGATTTAAATTGCTAGTTGCTAAAATTGATCGTATGTTTTCAGGAAGTTGTTCCAAGAAGAGCGTCTTGAGTACATTATCGCCAACATCGTTACCAACTGCTAATGATTTCATTGTTTGCAAAAAATGAGATGGTTTCTGATCTCCAATAATCTTAGCGGATTGATTATTGGAGATCAGAAACCAACAATTTTTTAAGTTTAGCTTCTTCAGAAATTGAAAATGAGTTTATTAATCGGCTTTTTATGGTTTCATATTTATTTGTTGCCGGTGGAGACAATAAAATATCACAAATAAACTTTAAATAAGAAGAATCTAAACTGGCAACGACATGGAAATATTTTATTTTATCTCGACATATTCTTGAAAGTTGGAATAGTGATTCGAATTGAATAAGCCATAATTGTGGTTGTTCAATCCAAAATGGTGGAAGTTTTTGAATTGTTGCTGTAGATGTAACTGCTATTTCCGGAAATCTATTGGAATCATCTTGTTGAAGATTGTGTGTTGCTTGTCCAGTTGTATTAGGATTATGTATGACTGATTGATCCGCAGGAGGAGTCGGAGAATGTAATAAGGACATGGGGTCACCAAATTTGTGGTTTTACTCACAAATAAAATAAAACACGTCCGACTGAAATAGCTTTTTTAAGAAAATAAAATTAAAATCAAAAGTTACTAAACAACTTTAAAAAATTAAAAAACAAAGTATAAAATTTAAAAAATGTGTTACAGTAAATGCCACAATATCCCACAAAAGTCAAAACTTCGGTTTTGTTATATAATTTTTGACGTTTCTCTTTAGGGACTAGAACGTGCCCATTTTTGCCAAAAATTTGAAAGTTTTCTACATCAGCAATCTTTCCTTCCCATAACTGATAAGGAGTACTATCTATTGCCTCATGGGCGCTTTTAGCCTTTTTGATTAACATTAGTTGACTGTCTTCAATTAATAGACCAATTATCACAATAGCTTCTTCATTCTTACGATTCCAAACATCATCAGGCGTCACGGGAATTTCATCAATCACATGATTCCACAAACCATCCTTGCGCAAGACCAACTCCAGTTTAAATTTCCATAGATGGTAGTTGTCTGCATACAGTTTAGCGAAAGATGTCTTCATTAAGTCCATTGCGTTAAAGCCCATAACCTATTAGAGGTCCGCAATTGTTTATAAAAGTTTAAAACGTATCTTTATTGAATAAACTTTGTTGATAACAAAGACAACATATTTTTCATACAAAATATTTTAGAAACTCAAAATTCAGAAACAGTTTGATTAGAATAAAATAAAATAATAAAGTATATTTTTATAAAGTGGAATTCGATTGTTTTCCCACAAAAATTAGGTCAAAATATGGGCGATTTTGGGCGTGGCATGCTGTAAAAACAAATATTTTACGTTATTTTAGAAAAGTGTAATTTTTGTAACTTTTATCAATAATGAGTTGAATTTTTCATTATATTGCTTTGATAGTAGTCTTTAAGAAACACTATGCCATATCACTGTACCTGTTATACCAGGAGTGTTATTAAATGTTATTAAGGTACTAAATTTTAGTCAAAATGAAATTTCAGGTGAATAGAACTTTTGAAGATCAAAAGGTATTAAACATTTTATTACCCGCAAAAAGCTGAATATGTCCCATGTATACTTTTGGACCTGCCTGGACCCGTCTGTAGAACACTTTTTTCATTTGAATGGAATTACTCAAATTATATCACCTGTTCATAAGACTCAAATACTCGTATGTGTATGACACCATGCCTCATGTAAGTTGTGCTATTTCGTCTTACATGTATAATTATTAACATTTTTAGAATTTTTACCTATTTTAAGCCCTTTTTAGTTTTTTAGGAATTTTTTATTCTATCTGTTTATGCTACCTGGGAACACAATATGATGTAATTCAGTTGCTAAAACATACATAAGTAGTATATGTATATTATAAAAAAAAAGTGGAGGACTTCAGCTATAAAGAATTGTCCGAGGAGTATTTTAGAAACAAAACGAAGTAAAAGATTTTAAGTTGCGTTCAGAGAAAAGTAAACGTAAACATAAATTTTATAGCAGCTTCGCAAACTGGTTAGAGGGCAAACTTACTATCCTGGTTTCTTCAGAAAGTAAATATCAAAAAATCTTGGAAGACCACCAAAATCACTCGACTACTGTAGTGATAGATCTAAAAGGCGGAAACTAAGGTTATTAATGAAGGAATCGGTTGTGAAAATATCAAAATCAAATCTGTTGCCATCACATAACTGCTGCTTATGAAGACTGTTTGCCATTAAAGGCACTATTACAATCACACCAATTTCGACAGAGATAAAACTTCAAGAATTACTTAATTATACAGCTCAACGCTTGTTACAATCGTTTAAAGAAAATGATATGATGAAATATGGAAACTGAAAGTTACCTCTTTTTTGCAAATGGGGATGTGATGGTTCTTCTGGACAAACATAATACAGCCAATCCGTATGTGAAAATATTTGAGACACAGATATGTTCATGGTGTCGTTTGCTTGGAGATCTATCAGAGGAAGCTCAGGAAAAAAGGAATAAAGATTACCGATTTTATAGAGAGCACAATACGAGAAAAACATCACGAATCGCCTCATCTCTAGCATTCGAAATTAATGGGAAAAAACATCGGGACTTAGAGGAAGAAGCAAAAAGGCTGCTAGAGGACAGAAACAATACAGAATTCAATATGGAATATTTCAAGGCAATATTCTAACCGAATGAATAATAATTATAATTTGATATTATTATTGAGGTTTTTTTTTCCTCACGGGCTATTTTGATCAACAATTCTTTCTTTTCCTTTCAACAAATGTAAATAAAAAACATTTATGGTTTTTTTATATATTTGTTTCACCCAATGTTTCGTTCGCTTTTTTCGAACTTCATCAGGGGTACTTTTATTTACGTAATAATCTAGTAACAAATAGATAACAATTATAATTAAATCTAGAACTTTTATAAAATCATAGTTTAACTTACGAATTAAGGTTTACATTTCTATTGTACTTTTCAATTATTTAATTTTAAAAAACTGGACTACACGACACCGAATTAAATAATTAATAAATTAAATACTACACGAACACTTTGTATTATCCTTGTCTTCTTTGGTGTTCATCGTATTTTTAATGTTTTGTTATATACGTAAACTTTCGAGAGTGTAACGTTTGTTCTCTCTCTTTTATCTGTCTAGTATTTTTATGTTGTCGAAGTCCATTTCGTGATTGCAATCTTTTACATGCAGAGGTAGTGCCGTCGTTATTTTTCCTTTTTTTACGTCTGTTTTGTGCTCATGAATTCTCGTCTCTAGTCTTCTTTTTGTTGTTCAATGTAAACCTTTCCCTTTCGTTACCTTTACATTTTATTTCATACACCACATTATCCATTTTACATATGTATGTCCAGTTTTGTTTTGTTGTATGTAAACAATTGCCTTAGTGTACTGTTTGATCTGTGTGCAATTGTTGCTGTTTTGTCTGCGATTAAATTCTTTAATGTTTTTGTCTCAGTTAGTCTCGGGATGTATGCAATACTGTAAAAATATTGTTCTGTTCCTGATTCTGATTTTGTTATTTCCTTTGATATTTATTTTTTTTAAAAAAAATTTGCTTTTATTGTTAATGAAGTAAAAAATATTTTTTTCCTTACTGTTATTAAAAAAAGAAAATAAACACCCAGTTCTAATGGAACCTATTGTAGAATTGATAAAGTTCACAAAATTATTGTGGGTATTTTTAATATGTTTGTTTTATTGTGCCTTTTTTATAATAAAATCAGATTAAACAAAACAAAAGTCCCGAATTTTCATACTCAATGCAAAAAATCAGAAGTTCAACTCTGACCTTAAATTTCTTATCAACTACTGAACCGATTTTAATGAAATTAAAACTGGCGAAAAACTAAAGATGTTTTCTCTTCACAAAAAAATTACTAAAATATCTGCCTCGGTTCAAAAGTTACAGATTTTTTGGCCGATGAAAAAATCCACTGTGCGCCGCCAGTTAACGTTATCCTATCATCCTAATATTTTTCAGAACGTGTTTCTACAATCCATAGAACAATTATAGGGGCAGGGTCGGACTGTAGTTTGAAATTTTTTTTCGTCCTTGCAATCATAATGTTCATTGTGTAAGAATTTGTCTTTGCTTTTTATACCCTCCACCACCAATATTCATCTGAGACCCAACAAAGTACATATATATATATATTATTCCTCCTTATGGAATCGGTGCTGTAGAACAAGAATTATGGACCCAAATGTGTGTCAACCTCCATCAAAATATAATATTTTTCATCAGTTTTTTGCTATTTTGTTTAAAAATATTGCAGGTAATACCATGAATATTTGTATAGGTTATTTCTATGATAAAAAGAGAAACATTGATGAAAATAATAATAATCGGTTCATGATTTCTCATGGCCTTCTTCCCGAAATATGGCTCAGTGATACATATATTCGTATAAAATATCAATGTCAATTGAAAATTCAGCAAAAAAGGTTTCATGTAAAAAGAAATCGCAAAACGAAATTTTGTTTAGTTCGGTCTATGTTTAACTACACTTCCAAAATTCACTTAAGTACGTATAAATCTAATTATATGTATATGCCAAAATCAAACTGCTGGATTTTGTGAATATCTGTTCATATTTTACCACATCACACATATAAGGTACACTTCAAAAAATCTCTTAAATACTCATATACACTGTCGGACAAAATAAAGATCGGTTTTGTAACCTTCCTCATTATTTTTTGATATTTTTCTGTTACATGTATTATTTAATATTTATTCGCAGTCCCGTTATTTGTAAGAGTATTATTTAGTGTTGCTTGAACTGGTCGGACGTGTTATTTTTAGTGCGGCTGAATTTTCGTAATAGGTGAAAAAAAAATAAAAAAAAACTTGTAACAAGTGAAAAAAAAATATATATATATATATAAAAAAAAAAGATATCGTAATAGGTGGAAAAATATCTATAGTGGTTTTTCGGTAATTTAAAAATCGCATAACAACTGCATGAGTGTCCCGCTCAGATGTAATTCTGAGAAAGAGATAAGCTACAGTATAAAAAATTTATGGATCTCTGAGGAAGAATCCTTAAGAAAATCCGTGGAGTCTCTTCTCACTACAAAAGCCGAAATACGGCGCCGTTCCTGTTCGCCCAATATAGTTATCTGATCCGATGAGAAATCATCATCTTCATCAAATAGTGCAGTCAAACCCAAAAAACAAGTAGGTATGGATAAGTACATCACCGTTCTCAAGCGACAGAGGAGCCCGACATCTGCTCAAATGTCTTCCAATTCTAAAGTTCCTAAGACCGTCAGCAGTGATAAGCCAAATGATCAAAACAGATTTGCTCTACTTCAGACGGATGACCCAGAAATACCGAAAAAGACGTTTAAGCCCCCACCAATTTACCTGAGAGAGCCCACTTCCAATAAACTGGTACAAGGAATTGTTGCTGTAATAGGTGAGAACATGTTTAGCGTAACCTCAATTAAACATGGAAAAATCAGCGAGACAAAGATCCAAGTGAATAGGGAAGATGATTTTCGAAAATTGTCCAACCAGTTGGAGAGGGAGACCAGGGATTTCTATACCTATCAGCTCAAAAGCGCAAAAGGACTCCAAGTCGTTCTAAAGGGTATAGACCCATGTGTTGATCCTGCGGAGATAAAGAACGGATTAATGGACAAAGGGTTCAAAATCAAGAGCGTAGTGAATATTAGAAACCGTGAAAAGATTCCTCAGCCCATGTTCAGGGTAGAATTGGAACCTGGAGATGTTGCCTTAAAGAAAAACGAGTCCCATCCAATTTACAATCTTATTTATCTTCTGCATCGTAGAATTACCGTGGAGGAACCGCATAAGCGTGTTAGACCCGTCCAGTGTCTTAATTGTCAAGAATTTGGTCACACCAAAGCGTATTGTAAATTGCCGTCTGTTTGTGTTGCATGTGGGGAACTACATGCAACTGCTCAATGTAATAAGTCCAAAACGGACTTAAAAATAAAAAAATGCAGTAACTGTGGAGGAAATCATACCGCTAATTATAGAGGTTGTCCAGTTTATACTTATTTGAAGGGCATAAGGACCAATAAGTCGCCAGTATTACCTGACCATCCTCAACAACCTAATTTCACGTCGAGTAAGAATTTTCCTCAAATTGTACGACCAACTACTCACGTAAACGCTCCTAATTCTAGACAAGTTTCTTACGCAAACGTGGTAAAATCTAATATGCCAGGTCTGGAGCAGGAACCTATATCGCAATATTCTGAGCCACATATCAACAATCTAGAGACAACATTGCAGACACTTGTCCAAACTATGAACACTTTTACGACCACCATGAAATCCATGATGCAGGAAATGCTGAAAATGCAATCCACTATCTTGCAAGCCATTTTAAAGAAATGATTTATTTAAAAATTTGTTTTTGGAACGCGAACGGCCTCCGCCAACATAAAAACGAACTGGAATACTTCCTGATGGATAAGCAGATTGATGTTATGATGATTGCTGAAACTCACTTGACGTCGACAGGGTACTTCAAAATTAATGGCTACGTGTTGTACGATACTAAAGATCCCCGCGGAAGAGCTTGTGGAGGTTCGGCAATTCTTATAAAGAACAGAATAAAACATTATCTAATGAATAACATAAGTGAGGATTACCTCCAAGCAACAAACATTTGCATTGAACTCTGTCAATACAAATTTGTTTTATCATCGATCTATTCTCCGCCTCGATTCTCAATAAAAGAACACCAATACCATAACTTCTTTAATTCCCTTGGAGCTAGATTTTTAGTTGCTGGCGACTTTAACGCCAAACACACATTTTGGGGTTCACGTCTGGTAACCCCAAAGGGTCGCGTACTCTTCAACACCATTGCTCAAATGGGCTTAGATGTACTCTCAAGTGGACATCCCACCTACTAGCCGACGGACCGACAGAAGATTCCCGATGTTATTGACTTTGGAGTAGTGAAAAATATCCCTGTAGAATGGATGCAAGTGGATCCTTCATTAGACTTGTCCTCAGATCACTCTCCTACTATCATTTCAATGCATTTCCCTCAAGTGTGTGGCTCTCCATTTAGAAACATGACTAAGACCCGAGTAAGCTGGATAAAATACAAAAAGTATTTAAGTTCTCATTGCACGGAAAATATTGTGTTGAGAACTACCGACGATATCGATGAGTCGATTGGCAACTTTACCGAGGACCTTCGACGAGCTGTGCATCACGCTTCCACTTATCACGTTGAATGTAGAAATAGGATAAACAGAACTAATTTATCTGAACTCGAACATCTCCTATCAGGAAAAAGAAGAATGAGAAGAGAGTGGCAACTTCACAGGTCTCCTGAACTGAAAGCTAGGCTACGGGTATGCAGAGATATACTAAGACATTTCTTAGAAACCCAAAGAACGGCTTCACTTAGATCCTACTTGGAGGGTCTTGATAGTACCCCACAATCTGACTACTCGTTATGGAGGGCGGCAAGAGGTTTAAAAAGACCAGTGAGAGGAAAACCTCCTTTGCGAAATCCGACTGGTGACTGGGCTAGAAATGATTCCGAGAAAGGGACATTATTTGTTAACCATTTAAGAAATGTGTTTACTAAAAACAACTCAAATAACGTATCTGATTTGCCACCACTCGTTATTAGACCTCCTGTACCTCTAAGACTAAACTTTGGTGATGTCCAAAGCGCTATTGGTACTCTGAACCTTAGAAAGGCTCCAGGTATGGATAAAATCAGCAATAAAATGCTTGTGGAGTTACCTCGTGTAGCTAGAAGAATTATCCTCTTTATCTTCAACGCTATTTTACGCCTAGAATACTATCCTGCAGATTGGAAGGTGTCTATGATCACTATGATTCCTAAGTCAGGGAAGGATCACACCAAAGTAGAGTCATATAGGCCAATTAGCCTACTGCCGACAATTTCTAAACTGTTCGAAAAATTGTTAATGACTAAGTTGATTCCAATTCTGAACGACACTGAATGCATTCCTAATCATCAATTCGGCTTCAGAGCTAAACACAGCACCATCGAACAAACACACAGATTGGTAAATATGATAAGAGGGTCGTTTGAAGACAAAAAATACTGCTCCGCCCTTTTCATTGATGTGTCCCAAGCGTTTGACAAAGTTTGGCATGACGGTTTAATGCACAAAATAAAATTAACTCTGCCTGCTAACACCCATAAACTTATGGAAAGCTATTTATACGGTCGCAAATTTAAAATCAAAGAAGGCAATTTTTTAAGCCCCGCTCAGCCAATTGAAACAGGTGTGCCACAGGGTAGCATACTGGGTCCTACTTTATATTTGATTTATGCCTCCGACATGCCGTCAGACCCCAAAATCCACACGTCAACTTTCGCAGACGATACAGCCTTTATCAGCGTTCATAAGGACCACCAAGTAGCATCACAGAATTTGCAGAATTATGTTTATAAACTAGAGAATTGGCTAGAGCTTTGGAAAATCAGGGTTAATGAACAGAAATGTATTCATATCACTTTCACATTGCGAAAAGAAACTTACTCGTTCATCAAAATAAATAATCAAATTATTCGTCAACATAATGAAGTCAAATACCTCGGCATTCACCTCGACCGCCGTTTAACTTGGAAGTCTCATATTGAAGCGAAACTTACACAGATGAGATTAAAAGCAGTGCAACTTAATTGGCTAATTGGCAGAAATTCTTCACTAAAGTTGGACTGCAAACTATTGTTGTACAATGCAATTCTAAAACCAATCTGGTGCTATGGAATTCAATTA
Organism: Bellardia bayeri; assembly: GCA_950370525.1. Classification (NCBI taxonomy): domain Eukaryota; kingdom Metazoa; phylum Arthropoda; class Insecta; order Diptera; family Calliphoridae; genus Bellardia; species Bellardia bayeri. Next base: position 49,011,052 of record OX493264.1, on the reverse strand, counting down.
TGGGGTACTGCTTCAGCATCAAACATTGAAAAAATTCAAAGGGGTCAAAATAAAATTCTACGTATAATTACTGCAGCTCCATGGTATGTTAAAAATTCTCGAATTCACAAAGATCACGCATAGATCATAGTAAAAGTTGAATTTACAAAACACGCGTCAAAGTATGTCAGCAAACTTGAACACCACCCAAACCCACTTGCACGAGACATTCTTAACTTTAGTGGCCATAATCGGTTGAGAAGGAGGGATACCCTTGCTTTAACTCAAGCGCAAAATAGATGACTGGATCAGTTGATGTGAAATTTTTTTAGAATCATAAAATTTTTGTCTAGCACTGGCTGGGCTTATTATTTTCTTTTTAGTATTAAGATTTGAATACTTATTGTCAATTCATTATAGGAAGATTCAATAAATAAATAAAGGCTACAAAAAAAAAAAAAATTTATATAAACATTATATAAACAATGCAATTTTATAAAATCGCTCATTTATATTTCTGATGTAAATATATTGAAGCAAAAGAAATCTCCGCGACATGATTTGTGTAAAATAAGAAAGTCAAATAAAAGCCTAAAGAACTTATGTGAACGAAAACATAAAACCACGAAGCTAGACACGATGTTCATATTGCAATTCTAGAATACAGAATTGTTTCACAACATCCAGAGATATAATGGAGGAACTAGAATTAAATATTTCGACTCGAACTGTCCAAAGGAGACTTAAGGAAAGCGTTCTAAAGAATATGTTTACCCTGCCTTTATCATGCAAGTATTTGCATGCGAGTTACGTATTATATACGAAAACTTATTCAAAAAACTCGAATCATTTGCAAGCAGCGTTTCCGTTATGGTTATTTTTAACCAAAAATGGTTATTTTTTTCTTCAATGTGGAGATGTGAACTTTTTTTTCACTTTGGTAACTTTATGGGGAATCAAAAATATAAATTTGCTTATTTTTTTGCCTTTTAATATTATTTAAATATAAACGTTGTTATAAAAACGCTTTTTTACGTTGCTTGGATAACACTATTTAATTTTGCGAAAGTATGTATGTAGGTATTCAATAATCAAGTCTGAGTTACCAAAACATGCATTTCTGTTTTGATTAGTGGCATTTTATAAGCGTAAACATTTCTGTGAATTGTCAAACACGAAAAAACGCGCATTACATTCTTTTAAACAAATTAGTAATGGATAAGAAGTATTTTTATTTTTTCATGTTTGAATCTATTTAAATTCAATAATATTTCTGAACTTCGGTTTAAGTTTTTATTGAACAAGATGAAATCGAAGATTATCATCTGAAAAATAAAAGGTCAAAAAACAAACTAAATTTATATTATATTTTATATTTATATTATAAAAAAATTTTGGTCATTTTGTTCTCATTTGGTTACTTTTTGGTTACAATTTTTTTTTTGGTAGTGGCAACCAAGAATGATAAAATAAAGATTACGCTATGCGCATGATTTCCCGTTATGTGACGTAGAAGTTCCATTCTAAGAGTTACCAAGAATGTTTCATGTGTTAGAATTAAAATTTCTTGCGAAAAATGTATGTTTTATGTGATAGTTGGCAACCTTGCAATTGAAATCTCTCTGAGAGTTCTAAAATAAAAGCTGTTTAAAAAAGAAAAACAAACAAAAAAAAAGCAACAAAAAATATAAACATGAAGTGTACAGTGAGCAAATGCAAGCAAAAGACAGTAAAAAAACAAGTGAGAAAAAATTAGCCAATAAAAACACAGAACGTGTGACGTCACAGTTTCAAAATGCGCAGAACATTTTAAAATTTTCCGCGCGTTGGCGTAATCTTTATTTTATCATTCTTGGTACAACACTGTTTGCAAGTAGCATTACTGTTTACACAGGACAGTGAGACTTCATTTTCAAAATGTTGTCAAAGCGTAGACTTCTACTGGCAGTTCCATTTGATTTGCAATTGCTTCGAAGGCCTTGCTTTTCAAATCGTTCCTCCTATATGATTTATTACTCATATCCCACAGAAGAGGATGGGAACGATATAAATTAATGAATTTTATTATATTTTTTAAATTTAATTTTACTTTCATTCTTGCTTTGATTGAAAAATAGAGTTGCCTAGTTGATCACATACAAATTTTTCATGTGCGAAAATTTTCATTAACAATAATTAGTATGATTTTAATGATATTTATTCTCCAAAATTAAAACATTTTGCTTATCAATATTATTTGAAAGAAATTTCTTTACAATCACTCATAAAACAAACTAAAATTTCAATTATAAATAATTTATTATCCACTTTCTATTCATTGGAATATATACATGGCAACATTATTTTTTTATTTTACGTTTACTGGCATGAGAGTGTCAAACATTCACTCGTATGCAAATTTAGCTGCGAGTAGCTCTGCAAGTGCGAAAAATGTGAGTGTATTAGTAAAAAAAATGTGAGTGCATTGAGTTTTTCGAACTGTTACTCGCATGTGTAAACGCTAGGTTACTAAGAAAAAGCCTCTTCTACGAGCTAGTACAAATATAGAAAACTGGTTAGACTTTGCAAAGAAGTACATAAATCTATATCTTTATATATATAATTCTACTGTACGTAGACGGCTGGACCGATTTGCATAAATTTTTTTTGTATGCGTTTGGGTGGCGCCCCGTGTGGTTTAGATTTATAATTGTGGACCGAATTGTACCAACCACAAATTAAAAATCTTTTTTTTTTTTGAAAGCCGTTTTCATGTTTTTAAAAACAATATATCAATCGGTTATGTAGTTACGAAGATATTTACAAAAAATCTATGTTAATAATGATCCAATATCAAAATTTTAAAACTTTCGAAATGTTGATTTCAAAAAGCCGAGTTTTCGGTTTATTTACAAAATATTTACGCAAGATATTCCGTATAACTTGACATCACAAATGCATTTAATAAAAACAAATCAATGAACATTGATTTGTAAAAAGTGCAGCATAAGCAGTGTGGAAAATTGAGTGACAAATTATTAAACTCAATTTCCCAAACTAATTGTGACTGGTCAAGAAACATTGCAGGGGAAATAGAATAAGAATTAAGCATAAGATAATTTTGTATAAAAAGGGGCTGATTGACCAAAATAAATCAGATACAATCTAGACTTCAAACTTCAAATTGTGACTGGTCAAGAAACATTGCAGGGGAAATAGAATAAGAATTAAGCATAAGATAATTTTGTATAAAAAGGGGCTAATTGCCCAAAATAAATCAGATTCAATCTGGAATTAACTGCCTTGAAACTCTTTCATTTGGAAATCTCCTTTAGCCCTCAATTCTTTGAGATCGGCTAAAGTAAATAGCGTGGCCAGTGGCAAACTCTGCCGGTCACAAAACAGCACAACACTTGTTACGAAACCTCTGCTTGGTCATGTATGTAGGTCTCTGACTAGCTCAAAAAATCTCTATGTAGGGGTGGTCCACTGGAGCCCGCACCACATATCTGCTTCGCACAATAAAAAAAAAAATTTAAAAGTAAACAAAAAAAAACACTACTAAAGACTACAAATGCACGAACATTAAAACACCCTACAGTACACCAATTGGAAACACTGATAACCTGGGACAGATGTGATACCCAGACTCGCCGTTGCCCTTGTCCCAACCTATGTCATCCCATTAAATTCGTGTGACCCCTTTTTCCTTTCCGATTATGTTTACCCACAACTTACCCTTTTACCATTTTGACCATCTCAAACCAAGACTGAAATCCACTACATAAAATTTACCAAAACATTATTTATTAGATATAATCAAAACTACATTATGATAACTTATAACTAAAGTGGTTTTTATACATTGTTTTAAAAAAATCTAAATTAATTTTATGATTAAAAACTATTAACACAAAAAAAACTAATTTAAAGGATCAAACCTGATTTTTGATTGTTATTGATTTATCATTTAAGCCTATAGTACTAAATTTTCCCCGAATATTTTTCCTATCCCTAAAAGAGCTCGTTGAAGGACAGATATGTTTCGCAAAACCTAAATATCTCCTCTGGTTTGCTTTTGGTTATCGATAAACTAATCTATAGTAATTTATAAATATCAAGCTGGATCCTTTTCACAAATAAAGCCCTAATAATAAAATTTACAAAAAAAAAAAAAAAATAAATGTTACTAAACTTAATCTATTATCATTTTTTTCTTTAAAGATTCCTTAAAAGTAATTCCTAAATCTAGCCTAATCTCTACATCCAATGAGAACAGTATGTTCGCTTCCCCTTTCTCTTAAATTTCCAACTGGGATTTCTGTTTTCTCTTCAGTTAGCAGACTTATTTTTGGGTTCAGACTCTTACTAAAACAAAATGCAACTTCTTGGAGAGAGCTTTTAGTTCTTGGACAGTGCATTTAATTCTGCACAATGAAAGCTTATTCTAACCTAGAGTCACCCAGTTTATGATATACTGATTGTGCTGCCACTTTATAAAAATTGGCTTTTGCACGACCCGATGATGACTCCAAAAAAAATGTTTCACGATTCAGTTCCGGTCCAATCACAATCTATTCTCACTCTTCACAAATCTGTTAATTTTTCTTTTGAATTATCTTTCCTTAATATTATTACTCCAAATTATATGATTGATTCCAGAAACACAAAACCCACGGTTTGAATTTACAAATTGTTCTTAAAATGAACTTAACTCAACGTCTGCCACTTTAATATTCAATTTTCTAAGTAGGTATATACACTAAGTTCTCAGTGCAAATCAATCGCAAGGACAAATAAAAACAAATACTATTATAAAAAACATGTACCGGTGAATAACGTAATCATACACAACACATAAGTACACGAAATCACATTAAGAAGAAGGTCAATGTTCTTTTCCAATGGCTTTGCATTTTCCATATTTAAAGCGAAAATTAATTTTCTCTTAAATTGGAAATATAAAGCCATTACCATTACATCTGGTAGCTTTACCATACCAAAAACTACTAAAATTTACAACCTTACTTAACGATTTCCAGTCTACAAATAAAAACTTTCTTGACAGCTAGACATTAATAACACAAGACACTATAATCATATAAACAAGCAAAAATATACACAATCAAAAAAAAAAATTTTAACAGAAACAAAAGTCACTAATTTATATCAAAAACAAACATTAAAGAATAATTACACACTTTCAACAACTCAGAACCAAACATCACACAACAAAACAATTCACAAGGAACACCACTCCATCTCAGAACGAACTAAACGACAAGAACACAACCACGAGCAACTGATCTCTTGGAACAGCACAAACAAACACAACAAGACAACACTCAACCTACTGAAGACCAACAACCCGAAGTCAAACAATCACCAATAACCATTTCCTCTATCGCAACACACTTTACAAATATAACGAACATCTTTACATATTTAAAAGTCTAACAATCTTCTACAAAAATTCGGATTGGTTGTAAGAACGTGCAGTTTTGGCACCAAAAAATTATGATGTTAACAAGTTCAATGAGCAAATTCAATTGAAACTGCCTGACAAATTAATCAAAAACAAACAGTAATGGATAAAGACTAAGCCGTCAATTATCCCACTCAATTTTTGAATTCATTGGAACCATCCGAAATGCCACCACATGTGCTCACATTAAAGGTTGAACGCACCCAAGTTATGCAACGGAACCAGATTGACCATAAAAACTGCTCAACAAATTTAAACGAGGCAACAATCATCGGTGGCAGATTCAAAGGCAAAGACGTACTTATTCCACGAATTCCGATGATTTCCAACGATTTACCATTTCAATTCAAGCGGCTCCACTTTCCTTTGCGTCTTGCCTTTGCTATTACCATCAATAATACACAAGGCCAATTATTGACTATTGCTGGCTTAATTTTGGAAAAATCATGTTTTTCTCACGGCCAGTTGTATGTGGCTTGCTCCCGAGTTGGCACTCCTAAAAATTTATACGTTTTTACAACAATTAAAAAAAAAACAAAAGATAAAGTAATAAATAAATATAATTTACAATTTGCCTTAAAAACATGCGTTTCTTTTTTGATTGAGCCCATATCTAAACCATATGTAAGTTATTTTGTAAAAAAAATTTATTCCATGGATATTTATTTAAAGGCCGTGAATTTCGTTAAAAGCTCAATTTAAATCGTGTGGTAATTTATGTTTTTTTATTTATTTATTTAATAACTGCGGATATCACATTTTTAATTACAGTATGTGATATTATATGTAGCGATACAAACAATTTGAAATAGTAATACAATATTTTTAAGAAACAAAACATAAAAGTAAAAAAAAAATAAAATAATTTAAATTTAAATTATATCTATGTACGTTTAAAAATATAAAAAAATAAGTACAAAAGTAAAGAAATTAATACATGATGTTAGATTTTGAAATATATAATGTAAACAAAAATGAAACAATAATTAAGAATGTCGAAAATTTGAGACCAAATCATTTTTAAACAATTAATTTTTAAATTGTAAAGCGTTGTCTGTTATTTGTAAATTGTTCGGTAATGAGTTCCATAGTCGTATGGTATTAATGAAAAATTGCCAACTAGAGATTAATATTCGATATCGAGGTTGTATTAGATTATTTCCTCTATTGGATTGTGCAAATTGAAGGCGTTCAAATAAATAAGTTAGTTCCTTGGTGTATATTACTTTGTGTAGTAGGATTAATAATCTTATCCTTAGTAAGTTCTCGAGATCAACTCCGTACAAAGACTTAGAAAACATAAAAGTTCCATCGTATCTCTTTATGCCGTACACATAACGTAGGATCGCATTATATGCTACTAATAATCTACCCTTACTTACTGAGTCACAATAAGCGAAAATTTCACAACCATACAGTAACCTCGGCATAATGAAGGTTTTCGCAAGAAGCACACGAATGTATAAAGGTGTAAGATGTTGTGTAGGGTACAATGTTCTTAGCATTACAAATATTTTTCAGATACAGAATTAATGTGATTTTTCCACGTGAGCGAATTATTAAAAATTATTCAAAGATTACTAGCAATATTTTGATTGCCTAAGGAAACGCAGTGGGAAAGTTGACTGGGTAAGTCATTAATGTATAATCAAATGCTTTAGAGTGATCTAATACATAGTACCAGAAACGTAACAAATCCATTATGAAGATTGTGTCTGATATCTTCAGATACTGGGTGTTTTTTTTGGAGTGATACAACTTTCAGTTAGCATCACTGCTTTATTTGACCACCCATTTAATAGCTGATAGTTGCTTTTTGTTTAGTTTGCTTTGACATTTCATTATGGATCGACTTACACCAGAGCAACGCGTGCAAATTATGGAAATTTTTAATCAAAATAATGGTTCTGTTCGTCAAACTTATCGTGCACTTCGGTAATTTTATAAAGCCCATTTTTGGTTGAATAGGTACGTAAATAAACAGAATTGTCATATTTGGAGTGAGGAGAATCCACAAGCTTTTGTCGAAACACCTGGGCTGGCGGAGTCATTGGCCCATATGTCTTCAAAAACGATGATGGCCAGAATGTTACTGTCAATGGTGAACGGTATAGGAACATGATTCGAAGTTTTTTCGTATCTCAATTAGCTGGCATTAATCATGCTGATATGTGGTTCCAACAGGCCGAAGCCACATGCCATACAGCGGGCGCTACAATTGATTTACTCAAGCACACTTTTGAAGAATAATTTCACAAAATGACCCAATTAATTGGCCCCCAAGATGGTGTGATTTAACCCCATTGGATGATTTTCTTTGGGGTTATGTGAAGTCACTTGTGTACGTCGATGAGTTATGTATTCAAGTTTTCGAGACGAAGTCTTGACATGAATACGAAAAAACTGAAGAAAAGGGAAAAAACAACTATGAATAGAAATTAATAAACAAATGATAATTACAGCAAAAACTTCGAACTACCAGAACTAACACTGGTTAAAGGATTGATGTTTGTCTGTTGGCTGACCGGCACCGCAGTGGTGTAGGTGGTAGAACGCAAAGAATTCTGATAAGAGAAAGTGGGATTTCTCGAAACATATGTAAATTCAACAACCCAGGTTCGAATCCCAGTCAAGAAAAATTATCAAAAAATTGTTAATACTAAAATTTTTCAAGTTGTAATTCCTAACTTCAGTAAAAATAATTTAATGAAAATTAAATTTAATGAACTCGAGCCTAACTTAAATTTATCAAGAAGTAAAAATTAACAGTTCGATTATGAAATTAATAATTATTCTATATATAAAACATTTTTATATAAATATTAAAACTAACCTAATTGCTTGAAAAAACAATTTATAGAATATAAAAAAAAGTCCAATAAAATAAAAGAACTAAATAAACAGGTGTAGAAATATTAAAAGCATTACAAATACCATCAAAAATTTCATTAAGATTTTCATTTTTTATAAATGGTATATCATTGATACGCAAATCACATGACACTGATAGATTTTCCTGATGATTTATTTGTGATTTTAAAGTCTTAATTTCAGTTTTAAGTAATTTTATTTCATCGCATTGTGTTTCTAAAAACTAATGTTTGCCTAGAGCCAGCAGCGCGGACCGGGTCAGCTAGTACATATATAAACTTGAAATTCGGGTAATGGGTTCCTTTTACAACATGTATATTCACTAAGAAGTGATTTTTGGATATTCGGTCGTTAAGGCGGACAAATGAGGCAAAAACGGGTAAAACCAGTACTTATATACCTCCAAAACAAATAAATGCGTTCGCTTTTAATCAAAAAACGAACCGACAGGTGTGTAGTACTTCTTTTAAAATTCGAAATTCAATTGACCATATGGGGTCCCCGTAGAGCGCTCCGTTAACATGAATATCTCCTACATAAATAAACATAGAAATACTATATTAAATGCATCTGGCTCAGATCAATAGAGACTAGAAATTTGTTTGGTACTTTGTTGAAATTCGAAATCCTATGGCCTAAAAATTGTATTTTTTTTTTTGTACTTTTTATCAAAATGTATTTTCTCACTGAAAATTCCATGAACTATTATTTTCAAATAGTACGTATTACGGATAATTAAAAGGTACTTTTTTGAAAGTTATTTTTTCACGGGTGACAAAAAAGGGACAAAAACGGATATTTGATATTATTTATTTAATTTAAAAATAAACAAGTAAGAAAGTATAGTCGGTCAAGCCCGACCATATAATACCCTACACCCAGTATATGTACAAAACAGTTTTTTTGAAATAGGCGTTATGTGGGATATATAACCTATTGTGGACCAATCATCCAAAAATTTAGTGTCATGATGTCTATGAATATAAATATTATGTCTGTTAAACTTTATCTCGATATAAATACTTTTAAACGATTTATTGAGCTTAAAGTGAATTACGGCGAGGGTCTTATATTGGAGCTTCCACTAATTATGGACCGACCATTATACAATTAGGTGTCATTATTTCTGTATATAAGAAACTTATTTGTGTTAAATTTTATTTGAATACCAACATTTTTAAGACATTTAATATCGTTAAAGTGAATTTCGAAAGTGGGCCTTATATGGGAACTACGACCAATTATGGACCGATTGTAATAAAATTGTACCGTATTATTAATATACCTATGAAATATATTTGGGTTCAATATTATTTGGATACAAACATTTTTGAGAGAGTTATGCTCTTTCAAGTCATTTTCGGAAGTGGGCCTTATATGGGAGCTACGAGTAATTATGAACCGATCTGCACAAAATTTGTAGATGTGATTTGGCTTCATTTACTCACTTGTGATGAAATTTGTTTGGATACTTGCATAATTCAAACATTTCTGATCTGGAGGACAGTTGTATGGGGGCCAGGTGAAATAATGGACCGATTTCCACCAGGTTCAATCCCATCCATCCTAGGGTTGAAAAATATTATGTACCAAATTTTATTGAAATATCTTCAAAATTGCGACCTGTACTCTGCGCACAAGCTTTACATGGACAGTCAGCCAGCCAGACGGACGGACGGACATCGTTAAATCGACTCAGAAAATGATTCTGAACCCAGAACATGCTATTCATGACTCAAATATAAAGCTGTAAAAAGGGCCAAATTTCATTACACTTATATTGGTACTTTTTTGAAATTCATTTCTACTATTCTATTCTCGCAAACTATGATCAGATGCATTTTATTATCTTGCATGGCTTTTTACAGATTTACTTCAAATAAGTTGTATACACACCTCACTGAAGGCGAGGTAAAAATAAAAATGTTATCTGCCACGCCCACTTTCATGCCCTATCTCAAAAAATAAATGTTTGTATGTATGTCCTTTATAGAATCTCAAACTATGTATTTGATCATGTGATTATATTTGGCAAAGTTGTTGTGCATGAGCCCGGGAAGGTTTCTGAGTTGGTATGAACACGCCTACTCTAACGCCCACTTTTTTTAAACTAATTACAATGGCTCCCAAGAAGGCCAGACCGCTGGCCGATCTTGCTAAAACTTTGACGGCATATAACTAAGTCTCCGGTATGACTAAGAATACTTTTTTCGACCGCCTACTTTTTTTCAAAATATTAAAATAAATATTTAAAGCCGCGCTTTATTTACAGTTGTTGCACTCTTGGTTCAAACGAACACATCCACAGCTAAGCACTTCTGGCATGTAAATAAAAGATGGACCGACCAGCTCAGATGATCAAAGGCATTGTTCTGTACCCCAATGGATAAGTGCAATCATAGCAAATACATGCCAATATAATTCAAAAGCAACAAAAAAAAAATTAGAGCAAAATATTTGAATACAAAACAAAATTCGAGAGTGGTGGTTTTCTCTCAAGGGGTGCAATTTTTCCCTTCCCTAACATTACATTTTGTAACACGCCTATGACAATTTAAACACCCTACATTTTCAATAAAATTGTCCCTTTTGAGTAAAGTAACAGGTATTATTTCAGTTCAATGACTTTTAAATGCATTCCCTTTTAATTTTGTAATTTAGCAATTCATGGTTTATCTTATTTATATGTATAAAAAAAATGTTTAATATAAAAAAAAATTGGTTTGCAAATCTTATCTTAAAATTAAGTTTTAAGAAAAGATTGTTATTTAAATAAGTTTTAAAATTAATTTATAATTTGAGAAAAAAAAATTTGGTTTAATAGGGGTTTCAATAATTTAGGTACGAAAATAAAGCGAAATATGACAAATACTTCAATAAAATTAACTTACTTTTGTGACTGATGACAAATAAGTGTTGATGTTATTTCTAGTTGGTAGCAAAATATAGTTCATGTTGATCGTTGTAATGGCCATTAGCGAGTCATGACGATAGATTTCTAAAAATGAGATTATTACTAAATACAAACAAAATTATATCCAACACATAGAAATAGTTCATGAAATTTAAATACCTTCTCATCGCTTGCACTTATCAAATTAAATTTCGCTTTACCTTTTTACTTAAATAATATGTGCAACAAAGGTTGTACAATTCTGTTTTAATATTAATAATTCTTTTTACAGATATTCTGTAATCTTTATTGTTGTTGCTATCGTTGTCATCATTAGTTTTTTCTTGTTTCTTCTTTCAAATACTATCATGCATTCATCATTATCAATAGTTGTTGTTTCATAGAGACTTCTCTTACATGTGATATTGAATATTTATTACTCCAATTGTATGATTGAGAATTTACAAAATTATGAATGGAAATTTTTTTTTTGCCAAATTTAATGAATGAGGGCACGTGTATTCACGTTTCTCTTTTTCTTTCTTTTTGTTGATGCGTAAATTTTAATAGTATTTTAGCAAATGATTATTAGGAAATTTACCCTTTTTAAATAAAATAGGCTAATAACAAAAACGATATTAAGAAATGAATCTTAGTAAAAAATATGATTTGTAGTTATTTACCTTGCACAGGTCAACTTCCTTTTTATTATATTTCCCAAGGAAATTTTAATTAAAATGGGTGCTAAAATAATATTTAACTTTACTTAAACAGAAGTTGTACCACAATATTCAATTCTTTACCTTATTCCTCGTGCTTTTTGTTTTATGAAAATTTGAAAAGCAGGACAATATGGCCAAATGGGCTAATCGTGCCAATTCCACTTAAAATTTTATATATATGAAAACGAATGAAAAATCTTAAGATTTAAACAATATTTCACGATTAAGTTTTGTTTGCACGTGATAGACTATAAGATTTATACCAATTATGTCTTGACACTCTGATTTCAATTTAAGCATTAAACAGGAAATTCAAAAAACCCGAATTAATTTCTCTCTCCCTTGAAAGTTTAGAGCTAAGTATTCAGCAGCTAGAATAGATAAATGGTGCCAAGTCTATGTACATAAATAAAATATGTAATGTAGAGATGTAATAAAAGGTATAAAAGTGATAAAAGTAATAAAAGTGGAATTTGAAATCAACGTTATTTCAAAATAAGAAAATGCGTATAATAATAAAGATTCGTAACACAGTTCATCTCTTAAATATACCGGTATTATGTTGAAATTCGACGTGATATACACCAATACCTCGCTTTGCGTCGTTTTTTGAAAGTTGCGTCGCTGCTTAGTTGGTACAAATTTTCACTGTGCGTCGTTAGATTTTCAAGGTTGTGTTATTTTGGAGTCTGTAGTTTTTTTTTTTTTTTGAAATTTTTGCAAAATCTGCAACATCATTAGATGCTAAAACGAAGACCCGTACAAGAAGTGATTTGATGATCAAAATGCTTTTGTAATGCTTTTTCATAATTTTTGAAATCCCGCAAGGTCGGCGGGACCCATTAATAAGGCTAGGCTTCAGTGGCTCAATCCCAAATAACATTACAGAATTATTATATAGAGTCCCTGATTAACAATTTAACACTAATAAAAAGTAAAAGTGAAATCTATTATAAGGTATGCTAAATAACTAAAATATAAGAAACATACAGATGTTTTGTCCCCTGGTCGTTATCCTCTCATTACCCTAAGGAAAACCTAAAATGTTCCAGTTAACAATAATAAAATAAGTTAATTTTTTTCCTCAAGAATGTTTTTATTCATAAATTTTAGGCAAAGTTTATAAATTCAAAGAAATATTTTAACAAACTAGAGTTATTTCATTTGAAAATTCTTAAAATTAAATATTAAAAACATTGCAAAAAGTCATTATACGACTATACACCGAATTGTATCTTAAAACTCAATTTGATTTAGTTTATTTAATTTGTTTGACTATGAATTATTAATTTAACTTATTTTTTTATATAGAAACGCACATCTTAATAATGATTATTAAAATTTTAGAGATTAAATTAATTTGTGTTGTTTGTTTTTAGGATTTTCCTATTTTTTTTTAATTTTTAACCATTATTAAATTTTTAAAGATTTTTTTATTGTGTGAAAAAGATAATAATAAGAGTTTGGTAGTTATTCCTTTATACAGTGGCTAATTATTCGAGAAATAAATTGTCTTAAAATACTAAATATAAATTGATACACTAAAATAAGTAATTACTGATGCTCAAGCGAATTATTATCCACTGTACAAAACAAAACACAAAACAAGTAATATTAAAAATTGGAGACTTACGTATACACTGCTTGATGAAAGGCCTTCCAGCGATGCGGGTGTAGACGGGAAATATTCCATTGTAAATTGAGTTTTTTTTAAGATTGCTTTACACGTATTTTTTTCTCTCTTTTTTTTTTGTTTTCCTATTAATTTCTCAAATTCCGTTATTAGTTTATTATTTTATCATATTTTTTCACACTTTTTTTTTTTTTTTTGATATTTTTGGTGACTTAAATTCTTTGATTTAGATCACAGTATTCTAATATAAATTGATAATATATAAATTTCCTATTTTCTTTAAAAATTGTTTTGTTCTTTCTTTACAAAGATTGAATTTATATTCGAAAATACATACATATATATGTATGTATTTTTTGTTAGAAATTTTTTATATAAATATATGTACCTATATTTATTCACCACTGATTTTTCTCTTTTTAAATTTAAAAAACTTTTCGATACGAGTCGAGCCACTGTGCAATGTTATTAAAACTTTTACATGTTATCTTTTTATTTTAGTTAATTATTAATAGAATAATTATTATTTCATAATTGAACTGTTAATTTTACTTTCTTGATAATTCTTTTTTAGTCAGGCTCGAGTTCATTAAATTTAATTTTCATTAAATTATTTTTACTGAAGTTAGGAATTACAACTTGAAAAATTTTAGTATTAACAATTTTTTGATAATTTTTCTTGACTGGGATTCGAACCTGGGTTGTTGAATTTACATATGTTTCGAGAAATTCCACTTTCTCTCATCAGAATTCTTTGCGTTCTACCACATGCACCACTGCGGTGCCGACCAGTCAACAGACAAACATCAATCCTTTAACCAGTGTTAGTTCTGGTAGTTCGAAGAAAAATTATCAAACGATTTTTAATAATAAAATTTTTCAAGTTGTAATTCCTAACTTCAGTAAAAATAATTTAATGAAAATTAAATTTAATGAACTCGAGCATAACTAAAATTTATCAAGAAGTAAAATTGCTTTTTATGTTTAGAGATAAATAAGTAATTTCTACTATCCTGATTCAATATTATTTGGAATTAAACTTAAAAATTATCAATAATTACTACTATTACTTACTTTTGTTTTTGAAATATGTCATGTTCTTAATATTTATGATATTAAATGAGAAAAATAGTTGTGTAAAAAAAAGAGAGAATTTGGTAACAAAAAGATTAATAAAACAAACAAATGATAGAAAATGTGAATAATTCAGAAAATCGTCACTTTCAATGAAAATATCGTCAAATCGCCACTTTACTATGTTTAAAACAAAAAATTGTCAAAAAAGACTGAATAAGAAATACTAAGTATTTATGTGAAGGGTATTTAAGATTCCACACAGCCGAATATAATACTCTGACTTGTTGGTTTTTCTGTCTCGGCGGCAAAAGAAATACATATTTGAAAAGCTTATGCGACCGAAAACAATACTTTCAGTCATGTCACATTCCGATCGAAAGTAGTTTTGATTCCGTAAATTGAGTTTTTAGAAAACGAATAACGAAATTTTTTTCGGAAGAAAGCACTTTAGATCTTAAGTGGAATTTTGATTTTTTATGATTTTATACTGAAAAAAATTCATACTACTAATTTATAATGACAGTTAAATAATTAATTTAATTATTTCATTGTTTTTTTTTCTTTTTTTTTAATTATCTCATTGATATTTAAATAAACTGTTAAATATTTTAAAGTTGGTGTCAGCAAGAAGAAAATAAAATTGAACAATAACCACAAAAATTATAATTATTTAGTAAGCACTGGAATAGGTCGGAGGTTCAGACGATTCTTCAAATTTCTTCTTCGTATGTAGCTTTTCAACACTGTTTTAATGTCTTTGTTCATTTGTTCAACAACAACTATTGAAATTTCGGCCATTTTTAAAAAATTTTGTTCACTTTTATTTAAAACTAGATGGCATTTGCGCGCGTTGCTACGCAACCATCTAAATTTAATTTGAAAGAAAGGCATTACACTAATATTCAATTCATTTTGAGTAATTTTATTGATTTTGTTCATTTTGAAGTAGGCGGTCGAAAAAAGTATTCTTAGTCATGCCGGAGTCTTAGTTATATCCCATTATAGTTTTAGTAAGATCGGTCCAGCGTTCTGGCCTTTCCGGCAGACGTTGTAATTAATTGAAAAAAGTGGGCGTTAGAGTAGGAGTGTTCATACCAACTCAGAAACCTTCCCGGGCTCATGAACAACAACTTTGCCAAAGATCGTCACATGATCAAATGCATAGTTTGCGATTCTATAAAGGTCATACATATAAACATTAATTTTTTGAGATGGGGCATGAAAGTGGACGTGGCACATAACATTTTTATTTTTACCTCGCTTTCAGTAAGATGTGTATACAACTTGTTTGAACTAAATCTGTAAAAAGCCATGCAGAAGCAATTAATCAATTTAAAAAAGTGAGCGTTATAGCAGGCGTGGTCGTACCAATTCAGAAACATTCCCGGGCTCATGCACAACAACTTTGCCGAAGACAATAACATGATCAGATGCATAGTTTGCGAGAATAGAAAAATAGAAATGAATTTCAAGAAAGTACCTATATAAATGTACTGAAATTTGACCCTTTTTACACCTTTATATTTGAGTCACGAATAGCATGTTCTGGGTTCTTTTTTGTGTGGATGGAAGAATATTTTATAGTTTTTTAATTTTTTTTATTTATTTATTTTAGTCTATGAATATAAATCCTTACAGACTATTAACAAAAGAAACTTATTTTTACTTAAATTAGAAATATGAAAATAAAAAGAAAAGAAACTTAACAATTGAGGAAGACAATAATTTTACATTTAATAATACTAGAGTTGAGACCAAAATTTAATTAAAGTTATTCTGCTCGTATAAGATGGTAAGTTAGAGTAATTCCATTGAAAACTTCTTAAAGCAAAAATTGTTTTATTATTCATTATAAATTGAATAAATAATAAATGTCCGTTTTTACCCCGTTTTTGTCACAAGTGAAAAATTAATTTTCAAAAAAGTACCTATGAATTATCCGTAATACGTACTATTTAAAAATAATAGTTCATGGAATTTTTAGTAAGAAAATACATTTTTATAAAAAAAGTACCAAAGAAGAATAGAATTTTTAGGCCATAGGAATTCGAATTTCAAAAAAGTACCAAAAAGAATTCTTTATTGATCTGAGCCAGATGCATTTAATATATTATTTTTATGTTTATTAATGTTGGAGATATACATGTTAACGGAGCGTTCTACGGGGACTATTTTTACCCCATATGGTGACTTGAATTTCGAATTTCAAAAAAGTACCAGACACCTATCGGCTTTTTTTTTTTTTTTTTTTTGATTAAAGGCGGACGCATTTAAAATATTATTTCTATGTTTATTTGTTTTGGAGATATAGAGGTACTGGTTTTACCCGTTTTTGCCCCATGTGTTCCCCTTAACAACCGAATTTCCAAAAATCCCTTCTTAGTGGATCTATATGTTGTAAAAGGAACCCATTACCCGAATTTCAAGTTTCTAGCTTTAGCGGTTTGGGCTGTGCGATGATGAATCAGTCAGTCAGTCAGTCACGTTTTTGAAAAAAATTACTAACCTACTGAATAGTATAATCAAACTGAATAAAAATAATTTATTTTATTTTTTAAGTAAATTTTAGTGTTTTATTTTTTCACATTGGTCGTTTTTGCATGGCTGCTAAGTAAGAGAACTTTATGTGTTGTTCCAGTCTTTTTTTGGTAACGTTCCAGTCTCGCATTTTTGCATCCAAAACAAATATAAATATAATTTTTTATATATTTTTTGTGCTTAGAGTATTGTTTGATCTTTCACCTACGATATGTTAGAGGAAAACGTGTCCAGGT
Source organism: Bellardia bayeri (assembly GCA_950370525.1). Taxonomy (NCBI): domain Eukaryota; kingdom Metazoa; phylum Arthropoda; class Insecta; order Diptera; family Calliphoridae; genus Bellardia; species Bellardia bayeri. The sequence continues at coordinate 48,993,639 of OX493264.1, read as the reverse complement.
TTTTAAAAACATTACGAATTTTTCTTTTAGTGTGACGTTCCAGTTAACTTCAAATGCCTGTAGCTTTTAAGCCGCAAGAAAAGTTACAGCCTGAGAATATATTTTGAGTGAACATAAGTTATCGCTAGTTTTTTACTTTGTTCATCAAATACACATCGAAAATTGCGCAAACTGGTGACGTTCCAGCCTACGGCCTTGACCATATACAGAAATCTTGAAAATTAATTATATAAAGGTCGGTCCATATAAGATCCCAATCGAAAATCACTTTCGAAAGCAATAATCTCCGAAAAAAAATGATAAACGTTTTTTGAAAATTCAGCAGTTTGATTGCATGTATGTAAATGATCCATGTAAAATTTTGGATCGGTATTATTATTTATATAAGATTTGTTCAATGTTGAAGTGATTTTCGGAAGAGCGCTTCATATGATAAATATGGTCAAATATGGACCGATATTCACAAATTTCTGTTGTATGATTTTTGTGTATATGTAAATGATCTGGGTAAAGTTTCAAGTCGTTACCGGTATTTATAAATGACTTTTTTTGGATGTGCTCCTTATATGGGAGCTATGACCAATTATGGACCGACCATCATAAAATTTACTACGACAATTAATATATCAATAAGAATTATTTGTGTCGAATTTTAGCCTGGTAACTATATTTGTACCAGATTTATACGCATTTAAGTGATTTTTAGATGTGGGGTCAAACATAACCCGAACAAAACAAAATATCGTTTTGCGATTTCTATTTACATGATACTTTCATGATTTACATGATAATTTCAATTTTATAGGCATTTATGTATCATTAAACCTTATTTCGGGAAGATATTTGTATGGGGGCTATGAGAAATCATGGACCCATTCTTACTATTTTCCTCACACTCTCTTTTTTTATTATAAAAAAAATGTGTACAAAATTTCATGGCAATATCGGCAATATATTTAAAAAAATGCAAGAAAAATTTTTAAAAATATCAAATTTTTATTGAGGTTGTCTCACATTTTGGTCCATAACTCTGGTTACGTTAAACCGATTTTGCTGATTTTCAATACCAAACTGCTTATAAATTATATAGATTATAAAATATTTTTAGTAAATTCTGTTGTTTTGTGTTGTATTTTTTAGACGTTTACACAGACAGACGGACATAGGTCCATTGACCTATTTAAAATTTCATAAGGATCAAGAATATATGTATGTATATACCTTGTTGGGTCTCAGATGAATATTTCTTAGTGTTACACACGGAATGACAAATTTATATACACCCTAATTCACCACTTATGGTATTGGAGGGTATAAAAGTGTAATATTGGAATAAATTAAAAAATTTTTGATTCACAATTCATTCACCATTCATTAGAGTTGAAAATCTATATTTTGAGCTCTTGGCTTTAAATATTGATATTAATGCCTTAAACAACCGATACTGAAGCATTTAACAAATTTTACTTGATAAAATTCAACTTTTGAATAAATTCACGTTTTAAGTACCTGTACAAATCAATATGCACGGTCGCTGGTTTTATTTTAATTTAAAGCGATCATATGATGCGTAAAGTGCAAAATCGATAAAAAAAAATGTACAGAATAATTCAGCTCGTTTACACATTTGTAGTGGTTAGGAATATCAATAATAAATTTCAGTTTATGGAAATGTCTCTTTATCCGGTGATTAAATATTCACAAACTCACATTACTTTAACACGGGTAAAGTTTTCCATCTGTATACATTAAGGTGCTTTTGTATGGAAAAGAATTATTTTATAGAAATATGATCAATGATAATATGTACAGTGATACAAAATTGAATGAAATAGAAAAACCTGGGACCGGATATTATTTTTCTTGTAGGGCTTGTCGAGTAAAACAAGATTCCAATGGTGATATATGCTGGGCACTTGCAAAATCCGGATTTACGGTTAAAAACCCGGTTTTTGTACATTTGCGCACTTATAAGCCTGTAATTTTGTTGCTAATGATCCGATTTTCAGGTTTTTTGGACTGTCGCACCGTGTAATGAATAAATGAATATTTTGTTAGACCACTATTGTTAGTTTTAACAATTTAACGAGCTATTAAAGATTTTTAATGTCAAAAATTGGCCATTGACAATTTCCCCCACATTTGAAGATGTTCATAAGTACATATGTATGTACATGAAATCCTGTACTCCCATACAACTTAAATAGAATATGTGGCATAACTTCCATGATTTTAAATATATGAACTGAATTTTCATCAAAGATTAATATTATAATTGTAGAATGAGCTTCTGAAAATTTTAACTTAATCCGCCCACATTTACGCCCACCTCCCATACAACTTAAATAGAATATGTGGCATAACTTCCATGATTTTAAATATATGAACTGAATTTTCATAAAAGATTAATATTATAATTGTAGAATGAGCTTCTGAAAATATGAACTTAACCCGCCAACTTTTACGCCCACCTCCCATACAACTTAAATAGAATATGTGGTATAACTTCCATGATTTTAAATATATGAACTGAATTTTCATAAAAGATTAATATTATAATTGTAGAATGAGCTTCTGAAAATATGAACTTAATCCGCCCACTTTTACGCCAACCTCCCATACAAATTGTCAGTTTCACTCTATTTCATTTATTAACAACTTCTTCACATATTCGTGAAAATCTAATTTTTTAAGCTTCAATTTCGTTCTAAATTTAAGTTTTTTCTATATAGCACACATGCAATGAAATTTTCGTATTTCTCGCTCCCAAAATGGCAACGGCTACGTGTACGAGTAGCAAAGAAAGAAGGAATGCGCATAACGCCTATTTTTTACTGTAATTTTTTGGTTTTTCATTGTTTTTTCGGCGGCGGGAAAATTGGGGCAGGTTTTTTTTAGTCTGTTAGCTGGGACTCTCAGCTTTAATTTGGTATAGGACTCCATGTGTCGCACTGCTTCGCACACAACTAAAAGTCTAACGGAAAATCATAAATGTTTATTTTTTTGGCTCAAAATATATTGTCAAAGGAAATTTTTTTTTAAATTTTTTAATTTTTTTTTTTAATTTACATAATGTTTAATGTCTATTTGAAGTGAAAAAATACTTATAACGTACATTCGGTGTATAGTTTATAAGTAACAAGCTTTTGAATATGACATAGAAAACTATCACATTTGAGACTTGTTCACATACTTCAACTTTGCGCTGCTCGAGACAGAAAACCAATGGAGATATTTGCATGAAATTTTCCATACATTACCTTTAGATAGTTTTTAACCATCTGTGCAAAAATCATCAAAATCGGAGAGCAGGTCCAAATTGATTAATTACCGCAGTGGACACAGTGTGCGCCATTGCGTTTAGCGAACGCAGAAATATTACGTTGTTACAATAATGTCAAACCATTGCGTGGTTAATGTTGCCATTCTAAATGTTGATACTGAAATTTAAAATAAAAATTTACATATAGCTACACTTATTTTGCATTGGCAATGCTACAAACAGCGTTGCCGTTTTGGTTATTTTTAACCAAAAATGGTTATTTTTTTTTCAATGTGGAGATGTGAACCTTTTTTTCACTTTGGTAACTTTATGGGGAATCAAAAATATAAATTTGCTTATTTTTTTGCCTTTTAATATTATTTAAATATAAACGTTGTTATAAAAACGCTTTTTTACGTTGCTTGGATAACACTATTTAATTTTGCGAAAGTATGTATGTAGGTATTCAATAATCAAGTCTGAGTTACCAAAACATGCATTTCTGTTTTGATTAGTGGCATTTTATAAGCGTAAACATTTCTTTGAATTGTCAAACACGAAAAAACGCGCATTACATTCTTTTAAACAAATGAGTAATGGATAAGAAGTATTTTTATTTTTTCATGTTTGAATCTATTTAAATTCAATAATATTTCTTAACTTCGGTTTAAGTTTTTATTGAACAAGATGAAATCGAAGAATTATCATCTGAAAAATAAAAGGTCAAAAACAAACTAAATAAATATAAAAAGTCTTTAGTTATTTTTTTTTTTCTTATTTGGTAACTTTTTGGTTACAAAATTTTTTTGGTAGTGTCAACACTGGCTACAAACCTATCAGATGTTCAATAATTTTGTTTGGTTATTCATCAAGAAAATATTTTAGTAATTGTTCAAGCTTAAGGTTTTTTTTAAAAAATTTAGATATTTATTTTAAATATTTTGCTACGTCTTTGTATAGCTTCTTCAGGAAAATTTTTTTTAATTTTATAAATATCAAATCCTTTGTCATAGGAAAAAGTATATGAAAATTTTTAACACAACAAAATATTAAAACAATTTTAATAAGTAGAAAATATTACTAATTATACAATACTAGATTTAATTTGCGCGCGTTGCTACGCCACCAATTAAAATTAATTTGAAAGAAAGGCATTACACAAATATACAATTCATTTTGAGTAATTTTATTGATTTTGAGTAGGCGGTCCAAAAAAGTATTCTTAGTCATACCGGAGTCTTAGTTATAGCCCGTCAACGTTTTAGTAAGATCGGTCCAGCGGTCTGGACTTCCTGGCAGGCGTTGTAATTAATTAAAAAAAGTGGGCGTTAGAGTAGGCGTGTTCATACCAACTCAGAAACCTTCCCGGGCCCATGCACAACAACTATGCCAAAGATAATCACATGATCAAATACATAGTTTACGACTCTATAAAGTACATACATACAAACATTTATTTTTTTGAGAAAGTGGGCATGGCACATAACATTTTTATTTTTACCTTGCCTTCAGTAAGATTTGTATACAACTTGTTTGAAGTAAATCTGTAAAAAGCCATGCAGAAGCAATTAATCAATTTAAAAAAAGTGAGCGTTAAAGTAGGCGTGGTCGTTCCAACTCAGAACCTTTACCAGGCTCATGCACAACAACTCTGCCGAAGATAATAACATGATCAGATGCATATTTTGCGAGATTAGAATAGTAGAAATGAATTTCAAAAAAGTACCAATATAAGTGTACTGAAATTTGGCCCTTTTTACACCTTTATATTTGAGTCGTGAATAGCATGTTCTGGGTTCTTTTTTCTGTGGATGGAAGAATATTTTATATTTTTTTTTATTTTTAAATTGAATAAATAATATCAAATGTCCGTTTTTACCCCGTTTTTGTCCATTTTTTGTCACCCGTAAAAAAATAATTTTCAAAAAAGTACCTATTAATTATCCGTAATACGTACTATTTGAAAATAATAGTTCATGGAATTTTTAGTAAGAAATTACATTTTGATAAAAAGTACGAAAAATTAATACAATTTTTAGGCTATAGGAATTCTAATTTCAAAAAAGTACAAAGAAGATTTCTAGTCTATCTGACCCAGATGCATTTAATATAGTATTTCTAATTTTATTAATGTAGGAGATATACATATGGTCAGTTGAATTTCGAATTTCAAAAAAGTACCAGACACCTGTCGGCTTTTTTTTTTTTTTTTATTAAAAGCCGACGCATTTAAAATATTATTTCTAAGTTTATTTGTTTTGGAGATATATAGGTACTGGTTTTACCCGTTTTTGCCCCATTTGTCCCCCTTAACAACCGAATTTCCAAAAATCCCTTAGTGGATCTATATGTTGTAAAAGGAACCCATTACCCGAATTTAAAGTTTCTAGTTTTAGCGGTTTGGGCTGTGCGATAATGAATGAATCAGTCACGTTTGTAAGTTGTGTTAACAATTTTTGTTGTATTAAATGTCTGAAAATCTGTGCTACATTTTCAGTATCTGCTTTGTAGTAAATCCTTTTAGTTGTAGGTACATTAATTATCTGTAACATCTCTAACATATAACGACGTTTGTAGTTATTTTCAGCGTTTAATACTGATACATTTTCAAAGTTTGGATTGTGATTTAATTTACTACAATTAGAAGATAATGCAGTTTTTTTTTGTAAAGTAATATTGTCTCTATATCTTTGGTCTGATTTATGTCCAGCAATTCTGTTTTTTAGTTTATTTTTCGTTGTACCTACAATATATACTTTATTACAATTTTCTTTATAATTTCCGTCACAAGGTATTTTATATACTATACACTGAAAGAAAAACGCTTCGTAACAGGAATGAAACCGTTACGTTAACCCCTTTACATTAATGTAATGAAAAGTTTCATTCATTTAATGAAACTGTACATAATAGTAATGAAAGTTACATTAATGCAATGAATCAGGTAGAACAGGTACTTTTCGATAATTCGTAGTTTCATTGGGGCTACGAAATGTATTACATTCGGGCAATGAAAAACTTTTAAACACGATTTAAGGCATATAGTTATTGAAAAAAGTGATTATAATTACCTTTTTGGTCAACAATTATTTAAATCTATTTATTTAAAGTACCTTTTTTAAATAAGCATTGAATTGTAGAAATTACAGCACCAAGTAAATTTTAATTAAATATTTACGTAGCATTAATGAAGCTTTACATTTCTGAATGACAAAAGTTTTTTCCGTTTTTTGAGAAAAATAATATAATATATGTACAGATTATATATTAAAATTAAAATTTTGTATTAAAGCAATCGAATTTATAAACTTTTTATTGATTTTATTGTTTAATTTTCGAGATTTTTGTACCGTACAATTTACATTAATAATATGACAAATGTCATTCTTTTTGTCATTTTACGTTAACTTTGTATGCAATTATTCTTGAAATTTCGTTACTATGACGAAACTTTAATGACAAAATTGCATTATAATTATGTAACTTTTCATAAAGATATTCTAAATACAAAAAAAATACACTAATACTTTTAAAAAGTTATCTCACATCTACACATTCGTAAATGTAATGTAATAATTGTAACTCCAACGTAAGTTTTCATTGATGATTTTAGATGCTGCTAGGCATTTACAAAAATTCTACATTATTTAAAAAACATGTTAGAACAAAACATTCAAATACAACTAAATTAACTAATACAGCTTGTAGAAATGAAAAAAGTGTTAGGAATCAAATAAAATTTTCTAAAAATATTTCCAAAACTAACAACACAGTTGATGATGAGGACATGGAATGTATAATTAATAACAATGTTAATAAAAATACAAATTTTAATATAATATTAAAGAATTTATTAACATTTGAAACTAATTTGTACTCAAATTTCCAATTTTCGCGAAAAGATGCGGAAAATATAAACAATAACATGTTTAAATTAGTTATTCAACCACTTCGATCTCTGTTTTGTGATTTTGGAAAAGAACTCAATAGTAAATTTTATTTACAAATTTGTAAATTTACAGAAGAGTGCCAAAATATCTTCAATTTATTCGAAACGGAGCATCTACTTAAAGCTAAATTAATGGAGGAAGATTTGTTAAGTCCTCTTGAGGAGGTGATTGTGGATACTAGTGAATCATTCACACATAAAAAAGGTAAGCGGGAGTATGGTAGATTTTATGTCCAAATCATCATCGGGTGACAGCATACAAAATATTATTCAGGCAGACCTTTGGAAAGAAAATGTGAAATATATCCAAATAAAACTATTATTCCATATCTTTTGTATTTAGATGATCTAGAAATAAACAATCCATTAGGGTCCCATTCATCAAATTTAATATTAAGATCTTTTAAAGATTCTGAATCTGGTAACTCTACACAATCTTCGGATTCGAAAGACACTTTAGGTAATATATGTATATTTACAAAATATTTGTTTTTTTTTTTCTTTAAAACTAAAAAAAATCGTTTGCATATATGTATGCATATTTGTAATTTATTTATTTCAGTTCCTGAAGACAATGCACATCTATACCTCCAGAGCCTAAAGTTTGATAATTTAACAGCGGAAGAGTATACGTGTGAAAATTTCGTTTGAACCAAATAAAGAATGAATATCAAAATATCAAAGAGGTTTTAAAGGTGTGGCCGCAATAAAAAGGGTCAAATGGATTTAAATTGGTAGGTATTTAATTTTTTATGAGTTTTATTGTAAATTTTTTTTTAATTACAATTAATTTAATTTTTACAGATTGATGCCGATTTCAACACAATTCACAAAAACGCAGATACCATTTTGAGTTGGGATGATAAGTTTTTAAATTACTTAAAAAATCATACTCAAATTAAAGACAAAAATATAAACGAAATTATAAAATCTATAAATAAAGATGAAATAGAAAAAGGTAATATGTAATTATTGCTAATTACATAAATACTAATAAATAATTGCTTCTTCTTTCAGAAAAAGAATTGTTCCATCTTAAACTTTTGTGGTGTCTGCACTATAACTTGCACCCAACAAAAAAGTTTATCAGAAAAAATATCAATGGCAAGAGGGAATACGGCAAATTTACAATGAGAGATTCGCAGTCTTTGGAGGACCATTTAGATTTTTTATCTGCAAAAGGAGATCCAATCCAACCCTTTCTGTTGGCTTTAGGAGAAATGAAAACTTTTAAAATTAATAACTTTTTTATATATTTGGATGGCCAACTCATGCTATTTGATAGCTTTCAACGATCGCTTGATATATATTTTAAGTCTTATCATTTGTTTAATGTTGAGTATCCCTTGGCTTCTAATCAATTTTGGATATTTATAGAAAAATATTTATACAATATATCAAAAACTGTAAAAAATAATACTAAAGTTTGCTTTACTTACTTTTAGATGAGTTATCTAAAATGTGAATTATAAAAATTGATGATATTTACTTTTAAAGAAACTGTAATTTTTAAAAAATATCTTATTTTAAACACACTCTATTTAAGTTTTTTTTTTATTTAAAAACTGAATTCCTAATACTTTAATTTAATAGTTTATCTAACCACAATTACAAAACCTAAACTTTTTTTAATAAATATTCATATTTGAAACGAATATCATTTATATAATGACTTGTTTTCATTAGAATAACGAAGGATATCATTAATATTACGACGAAATATCATTATATTAATGATATGTGTCATACTATTAATGTAAAAAAATCATTGCATTAAGAAAACAATGTAGTTGCATCAGTGACGTAATTCATTCCTAAAACGTAGAAAATCATTGTATTAATGTAAAATATTATTACATTAATGAAACAATATCATTAAATAAATGCAGTTTTTCATTTTATCCACGACAAAGTTACATTCCAATAAGGACACAATTTCATTGCAATTATGACAACTTACATTTCTGTAACGTAAGGTTTCATTATATCAATATTTGAGTGTATTAATATTAATGACATAATTTCATCATATTTATGAAAATTTTTAACCTAATGAAACAATTTTCATAGCTGGAATGACGCGTTACGTTGGTTGAAAATCGATGACAAAATCGTTACTCTAATGTAAAAAAACATTACATTTACGAAGCTTTTTCTTTTAGTGTATTTGACATGTTCCATTTTCCTATTTTATTTTTTGTTTTACTAAATAATTTATCTAATTTGTCATAAGTCTTGTAAGCCATTTTATATTTATCAGTATCGAGCATTTTTGATCTCCTCAATCGTTCTGATATTTCCGGAATATAAATTATTGATTTGTAAATTTTCTGTTCTATTGTGTTTCTTGTATTGTTTTTATTTTTGTCATTATATTGTCTTTTTAATTTATAAATTAGCTGAACTGGAAAATTATTGTCTTCTAATACATTCCCTATTTTGTCCTTGTTCTTCTTATGAAATTCCCTATCACTTAAGGTTAATCACCCATATTCTGACTTTCGATTCGAATCGAAATTTTCAACGTTTGGCAAATTTGGTATTCAGGGTTTCGATTCCGCTACGTTTCTTTTGATTGTAGGTATTCTGCTCCAGGGGCCAAATTACCGCATTCGTAACCGAATGAGCTATCGTATCGAAAACTGATTTCGATATAGAAATTATGATAAAATGTACTACATTTCTTGCTCGATATCGAATGCAATCTTCTCAAATAAGAAAATTACGATCAATTTTACTCGATATCGAATGATCTATCGTATCGAAATATGATTTCGATATCGAAATTATGATAAAATGTACTAAATTTCTTGCTCGATATCGAATGCCATAATCTCAAATAAGAAAATTACGATCAATTTTACTCGATATCGAATGCGGTTATTTGGTCCCTGTATTACGATCGTAGTTAAGTTGTTTACGATTATATTTTAGCAAAGGAATTTTTTTCGATTGCTTATTTTATAAATTTAAAAAGTGTTTAATTAAAAAATGTAAGTATAAAATGTTTAAAAAGTGATTTATATAAATTTTTGTTGTACGGCCAATGAAGAGGTGATATGCAGCAACAAAGAACATGGTTAAACAAATGTGTAATGGTAGAAGGAAGGAGTTTTGAATTACTGGCACTACAAACAGAAAAATAGCCTATTTATTTATTATTTTCCAGGTCAAAAATAACGGCATCAGAGCAATACGAAAAGCTGGCAAATTTAATGTCAGCAAAACAGGATATTGCTTGCGGCTACCATAAACGATCCAAGGAGGAAGTTCAGGTATTTTCTTTTCAAGCTTTACCTCTGTGTTCTGAGTCACGTTGTTCTCCTCTTCCACCAATAAAGCCACTACTATGGATTCTATTTCTCCTTCAAATACAAAAATTAAAAATACCAGCTCCGGCTTGACACGATTCTTAGCACTTACCGTTTTATTATTATTTATTCACAAGTCTTTTGTATTATTTTATTTTTATTATTTCTCCTTATTTATCGCACAAATTTTTTTATTTTTCTACTTTTATTGTTTGTTGTGACTTTTGTTTATTAATTTTCTTTCTTTGTTTCTATTCCACATTTCATAGGAACAAATTGGTTTTGTAAACATTATTGTCTTCTTCTTGTTTTTTCGATTCAGTTTTTGTTTGGAATACCATTTTTCGATCGTAGCGTACCTGAATGCGGAGACGTAATCGAAAGTCAGAATAGGGGTGAATATGTCTTCAACATGTTCTAAAATAAAACAAAGTAAATCATCTACATATTTTGGTCTTTACTCTTGGTTTTATACTTAATTTTTCTATACATGTATCTAATAACTTCTCCATTACAGTATCCGCCACAATTGGAGAAGCAGGAGATCCCAATGAAAGCATTTACTTACATCGTATTAATAAAGTTCCTATAAAATATGAAATTCATTGTATAATTTTGTTTTTAAATAATATTTTAATTCAACTTTTAAAACGGTTTCAACGCCGTGATTTGCAAAATGTAATTTAACTCAACGCGTAGAAAATTGAGGCGTTGCGTTTTACAAAATTAGGGCATAAATAACGTTTTTCAATCATTATAAATGAGAGCTCTGCAATTTAATAAAAAAAACAAGTAAGAGTGCTATATTCGGCTATGCCGAATCTTATATACCCTTCACCTTTGATGTGCATCCATAATTATATTATATACATACATACATATATATTATATTGTTACGTTTTTACCTTTTAAAAACCGGATTCTTTTTAATTGCAAAATAAAAGCGTCAAGTATTTTGAAGAAAATATAACGTGTCTTTATTTATTTAAATGTACACAAACACAATTAAAAAAAATGAACACACTGTCTTTTTACACACTTAGTTTGATGAACGCCATCTGTTGATGAAATTATTCGTAACAATATTAATACACAAAATTTCTAATCCATATAAAAGTTCGTTCTATATCGATATTTATTAGACATTTTTGTTGGTTTATATGGTTTTTGGAAATGGTTCTTATATGGCAGCTATGACAAATTATGGGCCGATCTTCTTAAATTTTGGAACAGTGATTTTCATGCATATGAGGATATTTCACGTCGAATTTCAACATAATAACGGTATATTTAAGATATATATTAGTACTAACGTGGATTTCGGAAGTGGAAATTATGTGGGGGATATTGACAAATATGGACCGATATTCTCAAAATCCAGCAGTTTGATTTAGGCATCTATGTAAATGATCCATGTAAAATTTTGGATTGGTACCCTTATTTATAAGAGATTTATTAGTATTAAAGTGATTTTCGGAAGAGGGCTTAATATTGGGCATACGGTTAAAAATATGAAATTCACAATTTTGTGGGATGATTTTTGTATATATGTAAATGATCTATGCAAGGTTTTGAGTCGGTACCGATATTTATACAATATATATATGGATAAATGTCTTTTTCAATTCTGGGCCGGACAAAAAATATCAAATTTTTATGGAGGTTGTCTCACATATTGGTCCATAAATCTGGTGGGCCTAAACCGATTTTGATGATTTTAAATAGCAATCTTCTCGAAAGCATGTCTAACAGAATTATTGAAGATTTGGATCCCGAAGATATCTGGGGACTTCAGAAAATTGATTTCAAAATCCAGACAGACAGACAGACAGACGAGCATGGCTTAATAGACTCCGCTATCTATAAGGATCTAGAATATATATACTTTATAGGGTCGGAAAATTATATTGTGGAAATTACAAACGGAATGACAAACTTATATATACCCTTCTCATGAAGGTGAAGGGTATAAATTTAAAAAAAAAAATTTTTTAAAAATTAAAAAAAAATATTTTTGGAATCATTGAAGAAAAAGCTACCTAAAGTCCTTTTCACAATTTTTGCTAGGACCAATAGGTGAAAAGTTACACTCATTTTAAAAAACCCTGCATGACCAAAATGTCCAACTTTGACCTCCTCTAACCCCGGTAGTTCTTGAATGATAGAGCTGAAAATTTGGGTCTGGCATACTATCCAATAGTACTAAGCTTGGTGCAAATTTCATCCAAATCGGAAGACATCGATTTTAAAATTGGGTCACTTGACGTGAAATTGCTCATATATATATAAAGATAGATTTATGTACTTCTTTGCAAAGTCTAAGCAGTTTTCTATATTTGTAGCTCGTAGAAGTGGCTTTTTCTTAGTAAACATACTTTTTAGAACGCTTTCGTTAAGTCTCCTGCGGACAGTTCTAGTCGAAATATTAAAGTCTAGTTCCTCCTTTATATCTCTTGCTGTCGTAAAAAAAAATTAATTTTTGCTAGAATTGCAATATGATCATCGTCTAGCTTCGTGGTTTTACGTTTTCTGTCACATAATCTCTTTAGGCTTTTGTTTGACTTTCTTATTTTACACAAATCATGTCGCGGTGATTTCTTCATAAATATAACGGAGCGACTGCAATGTTTATATAAAAAATTCAGATACTCCAACAAATAACGGGACTGCGAAAAAATAGTAAATAATACATGTAGAAGAAAAATATAAAAAAGAAATCAGAAGGTTACAGAAGCACACTTTATTTTGCCCGAAGCTATGACCAATAGTGGGCCCATCTACTCAAAATTTGCTACGTTGATTTGTACGAGTACATTGTACGAGTATTAGGGGTGGGATAGTGAACGAGTTTTTGATTTCGATGTGCTAGAATTCCTTATTCTATGGGGTTTGGAAAAAAATGCATGAGCCAAAAATGTTAAAACGAGACAAAATCCACTTAAAGCTTCATTACTGTACCTGCATCGCACTTACAGGGTTAATATATGAGACCGACCCTCACTAATATTTCCCCTTCTAAATTTTTTTAAGGATACACCTACCCCCTATCTGCCCCCCTTAAGGGGGTTCCCATACAAAATATTAGTTTTCATAAAATTATCTCTTACCGCCCTAACTAGCCCCAGATTGGTCCTAGGGGAGTAAAATGTATGACTGAGTTTAATATTTTTGTTACCTCAACATTTTTTCAGAACATACCTATCCTCCATCTTCAGAAATAGAACTTTGTTTAATAAATATAATATTTATCTACAGCATTTGAGATTCGGCACAGCCTTGTTTATAATCCGGTATTGTAGACCAATAATTTATTATATAAATTATACATCTTTAAATTGCAATCATTATCCCTGCGATAAAAAACAAACCTCTTTAAATAATATTAAAAATTGTTAACTATGTACGTCAAATATAAATGGTTAAAATTAGATACAATTATAAAACATTTGAAAGGAAACATATGCAGCTGTGAGCAAAAATTGTCCTTTTGAAAATGTATGTAAGTATGTACATACATACATACTAAATTAAAAAATAACGCTAAGCTTTAATGAGAAACAGTGAATAAGGATATTCTAGTCTTTACACGAGTTTGGTTTCTATAATTCACATTATATTTACGAGGAGATGGGTAATTTAAAGATTTATTGAAAAATAAAACTGGTAAACCTAGTATACATCAACGAAAAGATTTCACTATGATTACTATGTATTCCAAAAATTTATTCAAATATGTATAGCAATAAATTAATAATGTATACAATTTGAGAGCAATGCTAAATTTACAAATACAATACCTATGTAAATTCAAAACTGGCTAATGTTGTATGAGAAGTATCTAATGACTTTTCGCTGTCATAATAAGACGATAACGTACATACATACATATGTACATATAACGTTCCGTTCATATTTAAATGAAATAAAAACTCTCAATCGCATTTCTTGAACAAGTTTGCAGGCGTACACTCGAACAAGTTTTACAGTTTACTAGTTGTAGTTTATTCAAAAAGTATATTTATTTTTTTTTCAGTTAAAAATTAAAGCTCATTTTATTATTTTAGTTATTATGTTTAGTTTACTGAATTTAAATATTAAATACTGTTTAAATGAAAAATCATTTATTCTTATCCACATTTAAACAATTGAATAACTTGTTTGATTCAAATGAAATGTTAGAGGACGGGTTTCTGAATGAAATTTTGAACTTACCTACATATGTATGTACATAATACTTTGAGTGTACATATATGATATGACATATCAAATCAAACAAATTTTAATTGGTGCCAGAATTGTAATGTTCAATGCAAATAAATTACGGCGAACTTTGGAAAGTAGAAACTGTTTTAAGTTATAAATAATGCACATGTACTTATACAAACAAGTAAAAAAGTATAGTCGGTCAAGCCCGACCATATAATACCCTACTCCCAGTACATGTATAAAAAGTTTTTCAGAAATGGACGCTATATAACCTATTATGGACCGATCATCAAAAAATTTAATGTCATGATTTCTGTCAATATAAATACATACATATTACATATATATGTTATACTTTATTTTGATGTACATACTTTTAAAAGAATTATGGAGGTTAAAGTAAATTATGGTCCGACCATTATAAAATTAGGTGTCATCATTTCTGTATATGTATATGAAACTTATTTGTGTTGAATTTTATTTAGATACCAAAATTTTTAAGAAATTTATGGTCATTAAAGTGATTTTCGGAAGTGGGCCTTATATGGACTCTATGACTCATTATGGACCGATCATCATAAAATTGTACCATATTATTCGTATATATATGGAGTATATTTGTGTCAATATTATTTGGATACCAACATTTTTAAGACAGTTATGCTCTTTAAAGTGGTTTTCGGAAATAGGCCTTATATGGGAGCTACGACTAATTATGGACCGACCATCATAAAATTGGACCATATTATTCGTATACATATGAAATATATTTTCGTGTTAAATATTATTTGGATACCAACATTTTTAAGAGAGTTATGCTCTTTAAAGTGGTTTTCGGAAGTGAGCCTTATATAGGAGCTACGAGTAATTATGGACCGAACTGCACAAAATTTGTAGATGTAATTTGGCTTCATTTACCACTCATTTGTAATGAAAGTTGTTTGGATACTTGCATAATTCTAACATTTATGATCGGTAAATCCCAATTTCAGGAAGACATTTGTATGGTGGCCAGGGGAAATAATGGACCGATTTCTACCGGCCGAAATATCTTCAAAATTGCGACCTGTACTCTGCGCATAAGCTTTACATGAACAGCCAGCCAGACGGACGGACATCGTTAAATCGACCACGACTATGGTGGTGTAGGGTATAACTAATGTTTAATGGGGTTCCGATATAAATATATAGGGTGATTAATTTAGATGTTTTTTTGTTGTTGTCATGCTGTCATATTATTTTTTTATTCATTATCGTTTGACACCGCAACAACGTCTACGTGGTATTCTGCTGTATTAGGGTAATCGACATTAATAACTGTTCAAGTCACAAGTGACGTTGTATGTTGTACATTGTATGATACAAATATCTGATTGTGAACACAATAGTGAGCAAAGTCGTATGTTTATGTTGTCAAACCTTCAAAATGGCAAAAGAAAAAAATCTTCTAAACACAAATATGTATAAAAAACATAAAATATGAATGTTTTCCATCCATTGTTAAAATTTTCTTATTTCTTGTTTGGTTATTTTTTTAAACTAAAATGAGTAATTTTTATATTGAGAAACATATTTTAACTTTTGACAATACTTAAACTTTCATACAACATTTGAAAAACTTATGTATGTATGTAAAAATGTCGTAAGTGTTGTACAAAATATTTATAAACAACATTTGTACAACTATTGTAAATTCAGACGTCGCGACGTACAACTCCTACGACACTACAACATCACTTGTGAATTGAATAAATGTGTTTTGTGCAATATATGATTTGCATCATCTATTTTCCGAGCCAACTATTGCCAATACTAATTTGAGTATCGGTGTACGTTATTAGAAGAAACGAATTGATCACATGCAGTCTTAATCGCCTTACAAGACACAAGTAGTTGCGTCCAACACTTGAATGAAATTATTTTAGAAAAGTATATGTCAAAGACTGTTATTTCTGCCGATAATAATAAGATTCCGTTATCTAGTTCCATTTTAAGTGTATCCTTAAAATTAAAAAAAGTCAAAATTAATCACCCATTATTACGAAAGCTTTGAATATATTAAAACTGCACACGTTATGTTCATTTGTTTCTCAAGGAATATACGAGGGCGGTTCGAAAACTTCTTAGCCTAGAACAGAAAGCGCGGTATAAACAGAAAAAAAGTTAAGTCTTTTGGAAACTTACATCTGTGCTATGAACACATGTGAAATTGCTTTTCGATCCGCCAACTCCTTCATATAGAAGCCGGTGTTCAAAAAAGACTCATCTGAAAAAATTTAAAATTCGTGATGTCATTAAATATTTAAATAAAAAGGGTTAATCGGGCCAAGAAATTCATAATGATATGGTGAATGTGTTAGATCAGTTGGCAACTCTGTGCGAAAAAACGTCAAAATTTATAACATTTTACATAAAAATAATATATTTTGGTTAAAATTAAAAATAATTGAATATTAATTTCAAATTTGTATTAATATTGTAAAACAAGTACTATTATTAAGTGGACAATTGAAATATGCCGGCAAAAAGTCGTCAAAGCTTAAGTAAAAAGATTATTTATTGTAACAAATGCAAAAAACAGATTAAAGAAGAACAAGAAAGCATCGAGTGTGACAAGTGCACTAACAACTATCATGTATCATGTACTAGTTTAAGCAAGCAACAATTCTTGTATCTGGTAAACAATGAGACGGAAGAATATTCGTGTCATAAATGTGAAGAAGGTGGTGGAAATGTAAAAGGAGAATTATGTGATATAAAAAAACAATTAGCTAAACTCGATCAGCTGTCTGAAGTGAAAGATGCAATAACGTTCATGTCAAAACAATATGATGAAATATTACGAGGGGTGGCAGAAAATAAAAAGAAAATTGATGTTATTCAAAAAGAAAATAATTTGTTAAAAGCTGAAGTGAAAGAGTTGAAGCAAACTGTAAAATTTCTAAATGATGAATATGCCAACAAAAATTGTATAATTAGAGGAGTCGAGGTAAAAGAAAATGAGACTGCCGTGGATACGCTATTAAATATTTCAAACAATATTGGTATCAATATTAAAGAAGAAAATGTTGAAAATGTGTATATAATAAAAAATAAGAATGCGTTAAAAAACAAACATACTATGATTGTTAAATTTAATACAAAAAAGTCAAAAGAAACGTTAATGGCTGCTAAATCAAAATTGAAAGAAAACGACGCTACAAAAAATATATATATTAATGATTGTTTAAGTCGGGAAACCCTTAAAATTTTTAAATATGCCAAGTCACTAAGAAATGTTGGATATACTTATGTTTATACCTACAATGGGAAAATTTATGTAAAGAGAAGCGCAATATCACCCCCTAAATTAATCAAGGATGAAAAGGATGTTGATGATTTATTATTGGAAGCTACTACTAATCAAAGAAAGCGTAGATCGTTTCCAGCAGCATACGTAAGGGAAGATACTGATGATGATGATGGCCATCCTTCTTCGTTCATGTCGCCAGATCAATAAATATATTTATATATTTTTATTTTATTATTAAAGTTTTATTTTTCTTATTTTCTCATATATGAATTTTAATCATTTTAAAAATTTTCTTTCTTTTAAAAATTATTATAATTCAATAAATGTTCCTTTGTTTGATATTATTTCTGTAAACATGCGAAGCATTTCTTCAACTGAAAAATTTAACAAATTTAAGCTAATAATTTCAAAACTTCCAAAACTACCCAGTATTATTGCTGTTCAGGAAACGTGGTTTTCGTCAAATATAAAACAAATTTACAATATTTTTGGCTATAATGCTATACATTGCTGTAGGACTGACGGATACGGTGGAACATCAATTTACATAAACAAAAGCATAGAATACAAAATAGAAAACTGTGAAAGCAAAGATTTCATTGAAGCAATAACAATTTCGTTAGAAAGCCTAAAGATTGATGGTAAATCTACAAAATTAACATCATTTTACAGATCCCAAAAATGCAGCTTAAACTCTTTCTTGAACTTTCTGGAAAACTTATTATCACGGCATGGTCGCTATCCTGGAATGGTTGTTTGTGACTCAAACGTTAATTTATTTCAAAACTCGGTTCAAATTGATCTGGTTGATATACTTTCAAGCTTCAGCTACAAAAATTGTCACAATCTTATAACGCGCCCAGAAACTGATACATGTATTGATCATGTTTATAGTAATATTACAAATGATATTTTCATAGATACTATTGCCTGTGGTTTGAGTGACCATTATATGTTATCTATCAAATTAAATACATTTGTCAATACTTATGATTATATTGAAACAGTAAAGAAAATTTGCAATTACGAACAGGTAACTAACAGTCTTAATAACCTTCTGCCTTTATATCATGAGACTGGAAACGCATCTGAAGATATCACGAATTTAATGCAGATTATTTCATCAACGGTCGAAAATGCTACTTTTGAAAAACGAGACAGAAAGTCTATTAAAAATGAGTTGACTCCATGGATGAACAAAACCCTGTTTCAATTAATAAGTTATAAGAATAAATTGCTTAAAATGAGAAGACAAGGTAAACTATATATTGAAGATATACTAAAACGAGTTAGTCGAGTCATAAAGAAAGCTTCTAGAATGCTAATGAATAACTACTATTATGACAGTTTAAATCAAATTCAGCAGGACCCAAAAAAATTTTGGAAATTTTTAAATGACAATTTAGGTCGGAAAATTAAAGGTGAAATTAATATTACTGACAATAGTGGCGCTATTATTAAAGATTCTCAAAAAAGCGAAACTTTTAATAAATATTTTCTTCAAATTCCAAAAACTTTAAAAGACAAAATTGTATATTTACCTGGAGATTCCTGTAACAGTCTAAGAACATTAAATCATTGTCAAAGCATATTCAATTTTACTTATACAACAGAGATTGAAATTATCGATACCATTACAGAACTTGACTTTAAAAAAAGTTGTGGGCACGATGGGATTTCACCTAAACTTTTGTTTCAATGTAAAGATACTATATCTCCTCATCTTGCAAAAATATTCAACAACATGATCGCTACTGCTACATATCCTGAAGATTTAAAGATTGCAAAAATCGTACCAATACCCAAAGTTGCTAGTGCTGTGAAAGTGGAAGACTTTAGGCCAATAGCTTTACTTTCAATTATTGACAAAATCTTTGAAAGAATATTTTATAAACAACTCTCGTCATATTTTAACGAAAACATGCTACTATATGAATGGCAATATGGTTTTAAAAAAGGATGTGGTACAGGAGAAGCTGTCGTTAATGTAATAAATACCATATGTAAAGGATTAGATGAAGGATTTGGCGGTGTGGCGGGAATCTTTTATGATTTTTCAAAGGCGTTTGATCTAGTAGAGCATAAAATTCTGATTGAGAAGCTTATATATTATGGAGTGGATGATCAAGCGCTTACCCTATTAAAAAGTTATTTATATAACAGAAAGCAGTATGTTGAAGTAAATAATTTCAAAAGTTCAGTAGGTGTGGTTGAGTATGGAGTCCCGCAAGGGAGTGTATTGGGCCCATTACTTTTTAATATTTACCTCAATGATTTAAAAAATTTAAAGCTTTTTGGAAAACTGATTATGTTTGCAGATGACATAAGTATGTTTTATCCATATAAACATGAAACTGCTCTTAAAGCTCAGATGGAATATGATGCAGCAATGATAATGGAGTACGCAAGAATAAACAAGTTACGGTTAAATGCTGAGAAGACGAAAGTCTTAAGATTTAGGCCATATATGGTTCATGGACAAAATTTTAGTGTACTTGTGGATGGTAAACTTGTGAGCGAAGTTTCTTCGATAAAGTATCTTGGTGTAACCCTGCAAAGCAATTTGTCGTGGGACTTACATATAAAATCTTTAAAATCAAAAATTGCATCAGCTACTGGTTTGATTTATAAATTCAAAAATAAATTTAACACTAAAACTAAATTGTTACTTTACCAAGCCTTAATTCAGAGCCACTTAAACTACTTAGCTATTGTGTATGCATGGAATAAAAGCAAAGAGCTGAAGTCACTTCAAAGATCTCAAAATAAAGCTCTAAAAACAATTTTCAATCTTCCAATGACTTTTTCTACTTTACCATTATACAAAGATAAATCACCAAAAATTCTTCCTGTATATGGCATACACAAAATGCAACTCTTGCTGTATGTTTATAAATCTATGCATAGTATTGGCCATCATACTATCCTATTTTTAAGAAATCAACATAATTTTGATACAAGAAATGCGAGAAATTTGAGTATAAGCTTCTGTCGTTTTGAAAAAACTAAACAAAGAGTTGGACATATGGGTAGTCTGGAATATAATAGGCTACCAGAAACTATAAAAAACATTCAAAGAATTTCAATTTTTAAGAAAAATGTTAAAGAATACTTATTTGACAACCTGGAAATGCTTCTATTGTAACAATATTCCCTTTTTAATTTAATTCTAACTATGTATATATTTGCAAATACTTATAAATTTAATAATTTGATAAGCTTTTAAACTATTTGCCAACTGGCCTCAAAAATGTCCCTATGGACGCTGAGGCAATCATTTTTTGTAATAATTAAATTTCTAAATATGTTAATGAATAAATAAAAAAAAAAAAAAAAAAAAAAAAAAAAAAAAGTGCTCCTTCATATTCAACAGTAAAAAATTGTGTTTCTGAATTTAAACGGTCGTACAAACGTTGCGGATGAACCACGTGGACATCCAAAAACAGCAACAACAACAACAACAGAAATTGGAGCCAAAGTGCATTGGTATTATGGTATTAAATGACCGACGAATAAAATTGCGTAAAATAGCAAATATCTTGGGCATATCAAATGATCGAGTCAATTTAATTTTGCATGAAAACTACAGATGAAAAAGCTTTTGCAAGATGGGTGCCGCATTTGTTAACAGTCGTTCAAAAACGTATAAGAATGAGAATTTCTCAAGCTTTTTTGGATCGATTTAAGAAAAACAAAATGGATTTTAAGCGTCGTTTCATAACTGTTGATGAGACAGGGATCTACTACTACACTCCAGAGACAAAAGAACAATCCAAGCAATGGACTGAAGCTGGAGGAAGTATCCCAAAGAAGGCAAATACAATTCAATAGCTGGCTGGTAAGGTTATAGCAACGGTTTTTGGGTATTCAAGGGTATTTTATTGATTGACTATCTGCAAAAGGGTAAAACAATAAATTCAGAGTACTATTGAAACATTTTGGATCAATTAAATGTAAAAATTCGAGAAAAACGTCCTGGCTTACAACACAAAAAAATATTTGTTCATCAAGACAACTCACCAGCACAAAAGAGTGTTTTAACAATGGCTAAAATCAACAAATTAAAGTACGAGTTGCTTGACCACCCACCTTATTCTCCTGATTTAGCTCCCAGTGACTTTTACCTGTTCCCATATCTAAAATAATTCCTAGTACAAATTCAAATTACAATTGAAAATCACTATTTTAAAGACCTTGAGAAAACTATTTTAATCAAGGGATAAAATTGCTAGATAAGCGTTGGACTAAGTGTATAGATTTCAAGAGATTATATTGAAAAATAAAAATGTTTTTAAAAAAACCAACTGTGCTATTTCTGTGTTAGGCTAAGAAGTTTCCGAACCGAGCTCGTACTACTAGGATTCGAAATTACAGATATGTAATATAACAGCAATGTAAGGTCGCATATGACAGACCTGAATAGGATAAAATCGTAGAAATGCTTTAGTAAATAAAAACATTACAAAGTGTTTCACAAGAGTAAAGAATGGGAAATAATAAATTTTAACTTGTTCGAATAATTCGATAACATATTTAAAATTCATCTTATAAGGATGACACTAGTTCATATAAGAAAATTAGAAAGATCAAGAATATTTTCGGATTCATTTGTTTATCATTTTCTGAGTCGATTTAACGATGTTCGTCCATCCGTCTGGCTGTAAACCAGAGTACAGGTCGTCAGTTTGAAGATATTGACCATAGCTTCCATATAACCCCCACTACCGAAAATCAATTTAAACAGCATAACTCTTTAAAAAATGTTGGTAACCAAATCATATTCAACATAAGCCAGTTTCATATACATATATGTACAAAAATCATTTGGCCCAACTGGTAAATAATTAGTCATAGATCCCACAGAAGGCCCACTTCCCAAAATCACTTTAACGAACATAAATCTCTTTATATTGTTAGCATTCAAATACAATTGAGCATAAATAAGTTTCTTATATACAGAAATCATGACATCTAATTTTATAACGATTGGTCCATAATTAGTCATAGCTCCCATATAAGATCCAATTCGAAGTCACTTCATAAGTGTTTGTATCGAGATAAAATTCAACACAAAGAATATTTATATGCACAGTTTGGATTATCTGTCAATAATACGTCATAGCTCCTATATAGAGCGGACTCTGAAAATCTGTTTTTACCAAATACTGGGTGTAATGTATTATATGACCGACTATACTTTCTTACTTGGTTTTTTATACTCTTCACCGACTCAAAATCTTGCACAGATCATTTACATATATACAAAAATCATCCCACAAAATTGTGAATTTCGGTGTATTAAGCCCTCTTCCGAAAATCACTTTAATACTAATAAATCTCTTATAAATAAGGGTACCAATCCAAAATTTTACACGGATCATTTACATAGATGCCTAAATCAAACTGCTGGATTTTGAGAATATCTGTCCATATTTGTCAATATCCCCCACATAAGGTCCACTTCCGAAATCCACGTTAGTACTAATATATATCTTAAATATACCGTTATTATGTTGAAATTCGACGTGAAATATCCTCATATGCATGAAAATCACTGTTCCAAAATTTAAGAAGATCGGCACATAATTTGTCATAGCTGCCATACAAAAATTTACAAAAAAACAAATAAATTCGGGTCAGAAAATATTCTTTACGGATTTAACCCATATTCGGTCCATATTTTATAATCATGATATATATCGTTGGAAAGGTTTAATACCTTTCGTTTAATGTATTACAAATTATCATACACCCAGTAGTTCCCGAGATATAGGCCTATATATTTTCAACTTTACGGGCCCGCCCCCTTGAAAATAGGCGTGACCGACAGCAATTTTTTTTGCTGGCATCTCTTCTAAAAGCCCTATTTGATGAAGTTTTTTTTTTTTTTGAGCAGTCACTAAACCGAATTGTTCCCCTTTTTATACCCTTCACCTTCATGAGAAGGATATATATAAGTTTGTCATTCCGTTTGTAATTTCCACAATATAATTTCCCTACCCTATAAAGTATATATATTCTGGATCCTTAGATAGCGGAGTCGATTAAGCCATGTCCGTCTGTCCACAGATATCTTCGGGATCCAAATCTTCAATAATTCTGTCAGACATGCTTTCGAGAAGTTTGCTATTTAAAATCAGCAAAATCCGTCCACATATAAGGGAGATATGAGCAAAAAACCGAGACAACCTTTGAAAATTTCATCAAAAACACTAAGTGTATTAATATTGTTATAGTTAATTTTCGCATAAACAGATGGCGCTGATCAAACAAAGTATTTAAGTGTGTTCTTAAACCGTAGTATGAGCAAAAATCCGAGACAACCTTAAAATTTGATCAAAAAACTATTTGTATTAATATTGTTAAGCTAAGTATAGACGGTATGTTGAATCAGCATATTTATGCTGAAAAATTTGTTACAAGTGCTTACATATCGTGTAAACGTAAATTTTTTTCAGCATACGTATGTTTAAGAACATTTGCTAACATTTTGTTAACAATGCCAACAAACGTATGTTGGTAATTTTAGCATATCGTGTAAACAGCATATTATTAGTGTTTGACAAATTTCCTGCGTATGTTGACAGATATGTTGTTTGTTGAAAAGCGTATGCAAGCTTTTCAGCATATAGCAAATGCATATGCGATAGTGTCTATGCGATCAGAGTTGTATTTTCTAATAAAGCTGATAAGAAAATAACAATTATATCTAAATTATATCTAACAAATTATAATCTAAAGAACAGACGTTTACAATTTTTTATTTGTTTGTATAGTTTATACCAAGAATGATAAAATAAAGATTACGCCAACACTCGTAAAATTTTAAAAAGTTCTGCGCATTTTGGAACTGTGACGTCACACGTTCTGTGTTTCTATTAGCAAATTTTTTCTCACTTGTTTTTTTACTGTCGTTTTGCTTGCATTTGCTCACTACACACTTCATGTTTATATTTTTTGTTGTTTTTTTGTTTGTTTTTCTTTTTTAAACAGCTTTTATTTTAGAACTCTCAGAGAGATTTCAATTGCAAGGTTGCCAACTGTCACATAAAACATATACATTTTTCGCAAGAAATTTTAATTCTAACACATGAAACATTCTTGGTAACCCTTAGAATGGAACTTCTACGTCACATAACGGGAAATCATGCGCATGGCGTAATCTTTATTTTATCATTCTTGGTTTATACAATTTATTATATTCACATATATCAACACAATAATTGAACACAAATATTTATTTGAATGGCGGAAAACATAAAATATCTATTGAATTTGGCCAAATAACGCATTAGTATACGTTTGTTTACCCAAATTTATTACGTTTGTTTACTTTTTTCTTTTTTTTTTGCAGTTGTTTCTTTATATTAACAAAAAAATGTGTTTTTGCATCTTTTTTTCGTACTAGTGTGGCTCCTATGACATTTTTTTTGAGTGTGAGAGAAATCGGTCAGTTTTTCCATTGAATGAATCGTATGATTGTGTTGGATAGTGTATCACAACCTTTAAGCCCAGCCGCCGATAGTTTTTTTTATGTAAATACACTTCACAAGAACACAAAACACAATATAGTGGCCGGCGGCATTGTTCAAATTAATTAATCGACACAGGTCTCTGGAAATAAACAATAAATTATTATTTATTATACATAAAAAGGTGGACCAAAACTACTTGAATTAATTATTATAAATGTTTTACATGTTTTCGTGCATTATTGCATATTTAGTGTATAATTTAGCTCGATTTTGTTGGTATGTTCTGCAATATTTTATTATTTATTATTATTGCTGTTTTTTACAATAAAATATGCTCTATTTTTTATACCAATTCTTGTATAATTTGATCGTCATCCAAAATCAGCACTGTACAAGCAATAGCTAGACCAATTTCCTCCCACGTCATCATTTATGTTTTTTTTTTATTGATATTATTTTTATTATTTAATTATATTTCAAAAATTACACATAAAATACAGAAGTTGAATAATAATTAAAAAATGTTGTCAAACTGAACAATTTTACAAACAAATGTCTATACGACTCAGCATATGTAGCACCACATACAATTCAACATATCGTATAAACACAAAAATCGTATGCTAACTCTTATGTTGACATTTCATTTGCTGACATATGCTGACATCAAAAAATTTACTACTTTCAACATATCATGTAAACGTCTAACATATGACATAGGAATTTGCTGCTGATTTTAATCATATGGCTGTCAGCATATGTATGCTGATTCAACATATCGTCTAAACTTAGCTTTACAAATAATTTTTTTCATAAACAAATTGGTGCTAATTGTTACAAATAAGTTTTTTCATATATAGATGGCGCTGATCAAACAAAGTGTTTAAGTGTGTTCTTAAACCGTAATATAAATGTGTAAAAAGTTTTCGAAAACTTTCAGTGTGTTCTTAAACCGTAATATAAATGTGTAAAAAGACAGTGGTTAATTTGTTTTTAATTGTGTTTGTGTACATTTAAATAAATAAAGACTCGTTATATTTTCTTCAAAGTACTTGACGCTTTTATTTTGCTTTTAAAAAGAATCCGGTTTATTTAAAGGAAATAAACCACCGTTTTTAAAAGGTAAAAACGTAACAATATAATATATACAATATGTATGTATATAATATAATTATGCATCCACAACAAAGGTGAAGGGTATATAAGATTCGGCATTGCCGAATATAGCACTCTTACTTGTTTATACTCTGTTTGTTAAATTACACTCAAGATTATTATGAACATCAGACAAACTCTGTAAATTATGGTAATAATTGGTAATTAAATCATTAAAAAATGGTGAAAATTAGACAAAATTTCAAAATATTTAACACAAATTATGTTGGTCGTAAAATTGTCTTTCAAACAATATATCAAATAATAATTAAATTTGCACTAAAACTGAATAGAAAACACAGAATAAGGATATTCTAGTCCTATAGCCGAATATAGCACTCTTACTTGTTTTTTTTTATTTTTTTTCAATTTGGGCCCTTTTTTTCCTCAAAAGAAAGCTTATGCAATTTACTTTAAGGCCTTTATAGTCGCTTAATGGGATGTGAGTGGGATATCTATCAAAAAAATCATTTTTAACTCAAAAATTTTTCAATATTTGGCACATGTGCCAAACACATTTTCATTTTCCCCTATTTTTTTATTTTTTTTTTTTCAAAATGGAGTTTTTTTCTAGTTTTCCTCAAAAGAAACTTTAGACCATTTCCTTTAAGAGCTAAATGGGATGCAAGTGGAGTATCTATAAAAAAAATTTCCAACTCAAAGAAGAAATTGTTTAAATTTTTACCATATCACTATCACTATTTTCATTTTTTTTTCCTATTTATTACTTATAAATTTAAATAACAATAATAATAAATAATTTAATAAAATTAGTATATAAATTTTGAAATTGCGAATCTTTCTTACTTCTTATTTATTGCCTTCATTTTTTGCCAATCCTGATGCTGTCTTTTTTGGCTTTGGAAAGAAATCGCATTGAGTAGATGCAGACAACTTTTTCAACTGGAGTCTTCCATATAAAAGCATGGTATTGAGATGTGCCATCAATTGTTACAGCAGAGTCGAACCTACTTTTCAATATTTTTAATGTTTCCTCATGATCAGCTTTACTGCTAAAACTTCAGCATCTTTACAAAGATTCTTTGCCCATTGGAATAAAGCGCTCGCATCCAAGATGCGATCTTGATAGGAACACTGCAGGGTATACCTCGCTGCATTTCTTTTGAGATTTGCTCCAATGCCATCACATGCTCCTTTGCCATGTGCAGTTGGATGAAAATGCCATTCAGCTGGAACTCCAAAATCTTTTTCGTGAGCTATAAGATTTGCGAAGCTATTTTTGTTTTTAAAATGTTGACGAGCTCCATCCGAAACATAGTATACCTTCTCCACTATAAATTTAGATTTTAGATAATTTAGAATTATCTTCTGGTATTCATAAACTGTACCGGTATCATGTTTTAAATCATCGGATATGATTGCCATACTTTTGTGTTCCAGTTTTTCATCTTCTATGTAGTAAATAACAACTGTGAATATACATAGTTGCTTGGTCATTATTGAAGTGGAATCCTTGTATGGCATCCTGAATAACATATTTATAGTTCTCTGCGAAATCATATGAAATCACGAATACACCAGACTTCAAATGTGTCTTCAAATCATTCAAAAATTACCATTGATGTTTCACTAAAAATTCATTAGTTCTCAAATTTAGCAAACCTTTGCATATTTCTTCCACAAAATCATCCACATTTAAAATTACTGTTTTTAAGGTACATCTTTCAGTCTGAAGCCAAGATTCAAATTTTATCTCATCAATACATGCTCGATCAAAAGAGTTCATTAAATTCTCCTTAATGAATGTGGTATCCGGGCAATTTGAACATTCGCCTAAGTGGCTAGAAGTTGTTACATAAGGACACATAGTCAATTTAAGGCAATCACGGTAATTGTACAAATCTTCTGAGAAATCATCTGTCAAATACTTTAAATTGATTTCCTTCAACATGAGTTTAACATTTTCATGGTGAATGCAAACACATACTGTGTGTGTTCCGCAGCTTCCTGCCAAAACACAATGCTTTGGCCTCAGTTGGGTAAATTTTATAAATCTAATTTTGACGTCCTTGTGTTCAGATTGAAATGTTGCATGTAACTCGTTCAGGTTACAGATAACCATCCTCTTCTGCACTTGGAATTTCTGGCCATCGATTCGAATATACACGCAATCTTTCGACTAATATCATCTCGCTGACAAAATTGAGTTACTAGAGCTTCAGTTTCGCACGCTAAGGTTTTACCCATCTTCTCGTTTCGAAGTGTGTGAATCCCATGCTCAGCAACCAAGTTTTTAACAATTCTTGCTTTTCGTTGAGACGTTCCAAACTCGGTCATTATTTTTGAACAACTCCATGACAATGGGACAAGCGTACTTATAGGTTTTACTGAAAAATTAGAACCACCATCATCTCCTGCAGAACTCATCATTTTCAGAATTGATTTTGTTCTCATCTGGAATAACCGGTAATGTGTCCAACTTTCACATCATTTTCCTGCACGATCCACAAATTAGCAAACGTTTTGACAGCGTTGGGAATTTTTTCAATAAGTTGTCGGAAATATATCGCATATCTGATGAACAGGTAGCATTATAATAAAGGACCTGTTAACTTCTACCTCGCCACCCACATTTTAAAGTCAAGTGTCATAAAATTTCAGAAAATGGTTTTCCACTTGATTCAAAAAGGGTCTCAGGGGTACCTGTTACTTTGATAATAAAAATTTCATTCAATATTACGTGCGCTCTAAACTACCTATAGAATTGACAAAAAAAGCCTCAATGAAAAGATGTGTGACTTAGAAAATTGCAGGTAGAAATTAATAGTGGTTGGTCTCACACAGCACTTTTTCACGGGCGTTTCTAGGCTGTTGTTGGAGTTTTTATTTTTATCATTTTAATAAAACTTACACACAAATAGGAAAAAAAATTAAAATAGTGCATATGGTAAAAAATGGTAAAAAAAAATGGGGGAAAATGAAAATGATACATGTGCCAAATATTGAAAAATCTTATTCTTGAGTTAAAAAATAATTTTTTTGATAGATATCCCACTCGCATCCCATTAAGCGAATATAAAGGCCTTAAAGTAAATTGCATAAGCTTTCTTTTGAGGAAAAAAAGGGCCCAAATTGAACAAAATTAAAAAAAAATGTTCTGTGTTCTAGCTTTAAGTTAAACTTGACTTAAGTTTTGTGGTCGTTTATTGTATATTATATTTTTATTAATTATTTGATTATTTATACCAAAATTCTGTTCGTGATGTCCCGTTTTTTAGTAACTAATTAATAATAAAAATTAATATCCAATGATAAAAAACATTAAAGCTGTAAGTAAAACTATATAATAAGTTAAAGCTGTGTAATAAAACAATAAATTTTGTCACTAGATTATTTAGAACGAGACCCCTGAAGAAGTTAGAATAAAACTAACGAAACGTTGGGTAAATAAAATAAAAAATAAAAATCGAACAAGTTTTTTATTTACGTTTGGAAACAAACATTTGACCAAATTAGCCTGAAGGAAACTACTTAAAAATTATAATAATTATAAATATTGGTCACAAAAACAAATTAAATAAAAAAAATTTTTGCTAGGACCAATAGGTGAAAAGTTACACTCATTTAAAAAAAAACCCTGCATGACCAAAATGTCTAACTTTGCCCCCTCTAACCCCGGCAGTTCTTGAATGATAGAGCTGAAAATTTGGGTCTGGCATACTATCCAATAGTACTAACCTCGGTGCAAATTTCATCCAAATCGGAAGACATCAATTTTAAAATTGGGTCAGTTGACGTGAAATTGCCCAAATAGCAATATGCCAAAATCGACTTTTTGCGAAAAAGAACTTTTTTATTGTTGAAAATGGTTCTTTAGGGTATCAGAAGCAACTTTTTTTCAGCGACTTTTTTATAATTGCGTTATTTACAAAATTACCGTTATTTTTAGGTTCTTGAAGAAAATCAAAATTTTGACCGTAAAATTTCCAGAATTCGACCATAAGTTGTTTAGCAATTTTGTACAAAATCATATGGCAATACTTTTGCAGAACATATGAACTCAAAAATTTCCAAATACAGGATGTTTTGTTACATTTAAAAAAAAATGAGTTTTACGCCATCTAGCAGCAATAATTTGTACTAATAATATTCAAAAATTAGAAAGGTAATTTGAATACCTTTCCAAAAACAAAACAAAAAAATTTAAATCGAATGAAAAATAACCGAATGAGAAAGAAAAGATATATTAAATGATGAAATAGTATCAAATTTATATTTTAAATATGTATGTAACTTTTATTAAATTGATCATTAAAGTTTACATTTTTAGTTTTGTGTAGAATTGTATTTATTATTTATACTTTTAAAAACATCAAGTTATTTTATTATTTAAAATTTTGGAAACGTTCTAAATGTGGGTGCAATTTGTGTAAAAAAATCATGCAGGTAGGCAACGGAAAAAACCCAATTAACTAAAAAAGTGCACTTTCCTTTTTTCCTTTTAATTGTTCACGCACATTTATGACCGTTTTCTAGTTTGTTACCGCTACCATAAAAATCAAATAACCTTTTGTTTATTACTTTTTTTAATTCTGACAATCCTAAAAAAAAGTCATCAATGTTTTTTCCAAGGAATTTTGAGCATATCTCGAGCAAATTTTTGAAATTCATACCTTCACTTAATCTATATATATAAAAGAGTAACGTGACTGACTGACTGACTGATTCATCATCGCACAGCCCAAACCGCTAAAGCTAGAAACTTGAAATTCGAGTAATGGGTTCCTTTTATAACATATAGATCCACTAAGAAGGAATTTTTGGAAATTCGGTCGTTAATGGGGACAAATGGGGACAAATGAGCCGACCGGTGTCTGGTACTTTTTTGAAATTCGAAATTCAAGTGACCATATGAGGTAAAAATACTCCCCGTAGAACGCTCCGTTAACATATATATCTCCTACATAAATAAACATAGAAATACTATATTAAATGCATCTGGGTCAGATCAATAGAGACTAGAAATATTTTTTGTACTTTTTTGAAATTAGAATTGCCATGGCCTAAAAATTGTATTAATTTTTCGTACTTTTTATCAAAATGTATTTTCTTACTAAAAATTACATGAACTATTATTTTCAAATAGTACGTATTACGGATAATTAATAGGTACTTTTTTGAAAATTATTTTTTTACGGGTGACAAAAAAGGGACAAAAACGGGGTAAAAACGGACATTTGATATGATTTATTCAATTTAAAAATAAAAAAAAATATAAAATATTCTTCCATCCACACAAAAAAGAACCCAGAACATGCTATTCACGACTCAAATATAAAGGTGTAAAAAGGGCCAAATTTCAGTACACTTATATTGGTACTTTTTTGAAATTCATTTCTACTATTCTATTCTCGCAATGCATCTGATCATGTTATTATCTTCGGCAAAGTTGTTGTGCATGAGCCCGGGAAGATTTCTGAGTTGGTATGAACACGCCTACCCTAACGCCCACTTTTTTTTTAATTAATTACAACGCCTGCCGGGAAGGCCAGGCCGCTAGACCGATCTTACTAAAACTTTGACAGGATATAACTAAGAATCCGGCATGACTAAGAATACTTTTTTTCGACCGCCTACTTTTTTTCAAAATGAACAAAATCAATAAAATAACTCAAAATTAATTGAATATTTGTGTAAGGCCTTTCTTTCAAATTAATTTTAATTGGTGGCTTAGCAACGCGCGTTGGGTACAAAAATATTTTCAAACAAATAATCAATACATAGGTAAAACCTTAAATTTAATAACATTACATGATTTACTATTCTATTAAATTATTTATTCTTTCAAAATAGACTACTCTAACTAGGTGAATCTACTGTGTATTAAAAAAATCTAACAAAATAAAATTTTTCAAATGATCCTGCAATTCATTAAGTTTATGAGTGCTTTGCCGCTAAAAGATGTTAGGAACCAATATTGGGGAAGACATTTGATTACACGGATCATTTGGGGCTTGCGCTTGACGATCTCATTGAAGGCATTTAAAAAATGGTATATTAGTCAAGTTAACATTAGTTTTTTTTTATATAGTATCACATTAATTAATCATTGGATTTATCTGATGATGTGTGTGATAGGGTATATAAATGACTGCTGGAGGTTGAAATGCTATTCCAGTCAAGGAAGCAGAAGGCCTCGCTTTCGAAAGAATTTAATCCACTAAACCTGAGCTAAATTCTTCTTCGGTGGTTCTCTGACATCATGGCTTAAAAACATTGTTGTCATTATGTACAACAAATAATGTAACTCAATAAATGTCAATCAAGAAAAATATTGGTAAAAAGTTTTATTTCTAAAAAATCATTTTGTAGATTTAAAACTTTGCTTCTTACAGCTCACGTTAGATACATTCGCAGAACTATTTTTTTTTAATTATCTAAACCAATTTTGCATTTATTATTTATAATGTACAAAATACTTTAAAGGCTATTGGACATCAATGATATACAAGTTATGATACGCACTATCTATTGGGCATCTGCTGGACGATCTCAAATGTTTTCAACTGCAATATGTACGATCAACAATAATACATAATTTGTAAATTTCATAATTCAAGATTCAGCATTTTTTAATATACATTTTAATAATGTTGGAAACATACTATATCATGCTGTAAGGTGTATTTATTTTACACAATAATTAAAAGTTCTTTAAAAAACATTTTAAAATAATTTATGTAGTTGTTTTGTAATTTCCAAATTTTTTTCGCTAACGAAGTAGCGGGTTGCATGCTAGTTGTGAATAAAAGCGAAACGCGTCCATCTATTTTCATGATCTATATCTCATTTTGTTTAAAGGTTATGTGACTTTACGGGAATGTAATAGGAATTGACACTTTTTTTTATAGAAAAACGTTATATGATCAGATTAAAGGAATTGTAATTACTAATTTTTTTAAATTTGTTTAAGCAAAATCGGACTAGTGGTTCTCGAGTTATGTCAAAAAGAGACCACCAAAGGTGAAAATAGGCTGTACTGTTTGTAATACGGCACAAATTTGGCTGAATACTATGTCTTGGGAGACAACATAGTTGTTGATGACTAACATATCTAAAATTGTGCGGTGGTGCTTAAAGATAACACTCCTACTTCAAAAGTTATAAGTGAATGAAGGTCAAAAAAAACCCATTTTTTTGGCTTTTTTTTACATTTTCCTAATTTTCTTGTAAATGAAAAATGCGATCGCCACGCACCACCGCAGAATTTTTGATTATGATGGCATTAACAACTGTGTTGCATGGAAAGCCATAATATTCAGCTCAATTTGTGCCGCGCTAAATGTTAGAAGTAGTATTTTCTTACTTCCAAGTTTTGTTGTTGCCACTTTGTTTTTTTCAGTGTATTATTCCAACAAACAACCAAAAATGAAAGATTACTACCCAAGCTAACTATTCAACATATCAAAACATTGATTTTGTAGCTATTAACATAAATAATGCGTTAAATTCATAAAAAGTCAAAAATCCAAGTTTTAAGGGACACAATAAATATCCGTTTTAGGACAAGTGAGGGGCACTCTAATAAGCAAGTAGGGTACTTGACTCTACCCCCACAGTATTACAAATCATTCAGCATTCATAACTTGAAAATTAAAAAGTTCATTTTTTTGGCATATTGCTATATACATATATACTATATAGATAGATATATATATAAAAATGAATGTATGTATGTATGTATGTATCTATGTAACGTATGGACTTCAAAACGGCTGGGCCGATTTCGATGAAATTTTTACAGCATGTTACTGTGACTCTGGAAGGAATAATAGGAATAATGTGAAGTTTTGATTGTACAAACGGGGGTGGAACCGCCCATATAACCCAAAAATTTAAATCGCCATATTTTGGGCATTTTTTGATCTACGTCAATGATATGTGGTACATATGGTATTGACATAATTAGGAATACGTACCAGGAGAAAAGTGGGTGGGACCACGCCCCTTTTTAGTTAAATTAAAAATCGTAATATAGTCTTAACTACTGGACCGATCGTCATTAAATTTTCACAATAGGATATTCTTACGAAATAATAAATTCTTGACTATGTAAGTGGACAAAGGGGCATGGCCTCGCCCACTGAAATACATCGCTCATATGAACCGCTTCAGTAGCCTATTATTTTTACATATGGAGAAGATGGATATCACTTTGAATTACGTCAAATCAATCAAGCAACCCGTAAGGCCGTAAATTATCCTGTTGAGTTCTTAAATTCACTCGATGTGCCAGGCTTTCCACCACATGTGCTACAACTTAAAATTGGAGTGCCAATTATTTTACTGCGTAATATCGATCACCACGGCTTTGCAATGGGAATCGACTTGCTGAGAAACTGAGAAATAATTTAGTAGAAGCGACCATTATAACAGGAAAATATAAAGGTTCTTTTGCTACGCATTCCAATGCTACCAACAGATTTACCATTCGATTTGAAACAATTTTTCCTGTTCGGTTTAGCGAAGCACACCGGGTTTAGCTAGTATTAGATAAAATAGTAACTGAATTAAAAATAAAACTATAATTTAACAAAAAACAGAAAATATTTGATACCACACTTTATTTTGTCTGACAGTGTATATAAATCTCTTGTAAATATCGATATTGTGTCACAAAATTTGCATTTAAGCAAAAACCAGAAAAAACTTCTCCGCGTCAACTGATGCATTTGGACTTTATTGGTGTGCACACTGTCGACATTCGGTATATTCCTGGAAATGAAAATATAGTTACTGATGCTTTATCACGCCTCGATATTTTTTCAATGCCATCACCACTAAATTTTGAATTACTAGCAAAAAGAATTGCATTCAATATTGAATTCACCACAAGGTATATCTTTGAAGCAAATGAAATTGCCTGACGTTGATGTCCAAATCTACAGCAATGTATCTTCAACAAATATTCGACTTACATAACTCCAAGTTTCCGAAAACCACTTTTCGAGAATTTACATAATCTTTCACATCTCGGAATAAATAAATCAGTGGAACTTGTCAAAAGTCGTTTTGTGTCACCGTCAATTTCTAAAGATATACATACGTAATTGGGCTAAATGTAAAAACTACATGTATGTTTTGACATGTATTGATAAATTTACTAGGTGAAGACATAACAGCAGAATCTGTTGCCTCTGCTTTACTACATGGTTGGATATCCAGATATGGTGTTCCCGCAAAAATCACTACTGATCAGAGCAGCCAATTTTAAAGTTCATTGTTCTGTTAACTTTGCAAGGTTCTTGGAACTAAAACTTATCATACAACACCATATCATCCCCAAGCAAAAGGCCTCATGGAAAAATGGCATCGTTCTTTGAAAGCAGCTTTAAAATTTTACGAAACTCAAAACTGGGTAGATAATTTACTATTAATCCTAATGGGTTTACGGCCAGCAGTGATTCAAGATATTGGATTTTCTCCTTTAGAAATGATATATGGGACAAATCTACGTCTTCCTGGCGATTTTTTTGAAAATTGTAAAGAAACAAGAATTAATAGTGATTGGGTAAAACAATTTAGTGAAAAGATGCAAATGCTTAAAGCAAAAACTACGCACATCATGGCGCAAATAGTTGCTATGTACCAAATACTTTGAAGAACTGCACTCATGTTTTTGTTAGGCATGATGCTGTTAGAAAACCTTTACAAAGTCCATATGATGGTCCCTATAAGACGATAAGCCGTAATGATAACATATTCAAATTGCTAGTGTCTGGGAAGGAAAAAGTTATATCTATTGACCGCCTTAAACCAGCGTTTATATTCCCAAAAGAATCTAATAATGAACTCAAAATAATTCCCCAGAAAAATAATGATGGAATCAAACTTCGTTCTGTTCGTCGAGTTACCTTCGATTTACCTTAAATTGTCGTTGTCACTAGGGAGTGGGTACTGTGGCATAATTATAATATTTGGAAATACGAGTATGTTTTTCAAAAGATGATAATCTGGTGTCCATACCGGAGGACGCTTTCTACGATTAGACCTCCAAAGTCCGGATGACTCTTCATCTGCTTGAACATTTGGAGCTGTTAATAATTCGAAAGTTGGTGTTGATTTACAATCATTGGGTGTTGTACTTTCTGAAGATTCAGGTGCGTTATTTTTATTTGAAGAAGTGGATGGTAACGAATTTTCAAATGGATCTAGAGCTGGATTGTTTTGCGCTTCACTTGTAGATGTTGTTTGTAGATTTTCTACTTCGTACATTACATTTCCAAGCTTCTTTTTTATAATTCCAGGAAACCATTCAGATTTATTTAACTTGTATAATTTTGCATAAACATTTTGGCCAATTTTGTAGTTACGTTCCATAGCACCATTACGCCTATTAAATTGTGCCTCCATTCTTCGATTCCGTTCCAATTGTGGATGTTCCGATTTCTAAAGTAAGTCAAGATTAATTAATCCTCAACTTGGGTGCCCCAATAGACTAGGCGATAGTGTGCCGGACTATCAGTCAGAGGGTTGCGGGTTCGATTCCCGCCAAAGACTCTGGGTGTTTTCTGTAGACAAGCCAAAAAGCTTCGCAGGTTGTGTTTGTTAAAAACAAAAAAAAAAATACTTTGCTAAAAATACCTTTTTATTATAAAATATTTTTAATCATAATATCTTTGAAATTAAAATTAATATTTTTCTTACGTTTGAAAAATAATTTTAATTGTAATAGTTTTGTGCATTTGCAAACATTCATTTTGTTTGTAATTTTATAATAAAATAGATGGCATTTTAAAACGGGGTCCCTTTGACTCTACTTACGTGTTCGCATGTAGTGAACTACCACGTAAACCAACCAAGATGGCATTTGCGCGCGTTGCTACGCCACCAATTAAAATTAATTTGAAAGAAAGGCCTTACACAAATATTCAATTAATTTTGAGTTATTTTTTTGATTTTGTTCATTTTGAAAAAAGTAGGCGGTCGAAAAAAAGTATTCTTAGTCATGCAGGAGTCTTAGTTATATCCCGTCCAAGTTTTAGCAAGATCGGTCCAGCGGCTGGTCTTCCTGGCAGGCGTTGTAATTAATTAAAAAAAGTGGGCGTTAGAGTAGGCGTGTTCATACCAACTCAGAAACCTTCCCGGGCTCATGCACAACAACAATGCAAAGATAATCACATGATCAATTACATAGTTTACGATTCTATAAAGTACATACATACAAACATTTATTTTTTGAGATGGGGCATGAAAGTGGGCGTGGCACATAACATTTAAATTTTTACCTTGCCTTCAGTAAGATTTGTATACAACTTGTTTGAAGTAAATCTGTAAAAAGCCATGCAGAAGCTATTAATCAATTTAAAAAAAGTGGGCGTTAAAGTAGGCGTGGTCGTACCAACTCAGAAACTTTACCAGGCTCATGCACAACAACTTTGCCGAAGATAATAACATGATCAGATGCATAGTTTGCGAGAATAGAATAGTAGAAATGAATTTCAAAAAAGTACCAATAATGTAATGAAATTTGGCCCTATTTACACCTTTATATTTGAGTCATGAATAGCATGTTCTGGGTTTTTTTTTTGTGTGGATGGAAGAATATTTTATCGTCTTTTTATTTTTAAATTGAATAAATACTATCAAATGTCCGTTTTTACCCCGTTTTTGTCCCTTTTTTGTCACCAGTGAAAAATTAAATTTCAAAAAGGTACCTATTAATTATCCGTATTACGTACTATTTGAAAATAATAGTTCATGGAATTATTAGTGAGAAAATACATTTTGATAAAAAAGTACCAAAAAAGAATACAATTTTTAGGCCATAGGAAATCGAATTTCAAAAAAGTACCAAAAAAATGTCTAGTCTTTATTGATCTGAGTCAGATGCATTTAATATATTATTTCTATGTTTTTTTATGTAGGAGATATACATGTTAACGGAGCCATCTACTGGGACTATTTTTACCCCATATGGTCACTTGAATTTCGAATTTCAAAAAAGTACCAGACACCCGCCGGCTCTTTTTTTGATTAAAGGCGGACACATTTAAAATATAATTTCTAAGTTTATTTGTTTAGAAGATATAGAGGTACTGGTTTTACCCGTTTTTGCCCCATTTGTTCCCCCGTAACGACCGAATTTCCAGATTGGTCCATAATTAGTCATAGCTCCCTTATAAAGCCCACTTCCCAAAATAATTTTAACAACCATAAATAATTTAATAATGTTAGTATCCAAATAAAATTGAATCATGACAACTAATTATATAACGGTCGGTCCATAATTGGTCATAGCTACCGTATAAGATCAAAAACACTTTAACATCCATAAAACTTCTATAAGTGTTTATATCGATATAAAATTTAACACAAAGAATGGTTATATGCACAGAAGTCATGTCACTACATTTTTGAATGATCGATTCATAAGGTTACAGCTGCTATTAGATCCCAACTCTGAAAATCTATTTTTACACATATACTGGGTGTAGGGTATTATATGGTCGGCCTTGACCGACTAGTTATGAGTTTCAAACAAACATATTATCTTAAAACTCTGAGATATGGTGCACATGGAATTTTAGTTGGAATTATAGTTGTAACACGCAGTGTATAATGATAATTACAGAAAGTTCACGGGTGTAAATCCTAGAATATCCATATTTAGTGTCATTTGTACAGGCTAATTTTATTAATATTTAAAATATACTTCTAAAGACAAGTTTGAGAATTATTTACTTACGAGTATGTGCTTATATCAGATTTATATGCACGCACTAGTTTTATTAGCTCAGTTACTTCAAATTACTTATTTTTCTTTTAATATTTCACTGAATCCGCAAATTGTTTTAGATCAAATGCACTTATGTTTACATAATATGTTATGTGTTCTCCCGATAAAATGTATTTTAATTTTGGCTGTTGAACAAATACTAGAGTAGAAATGTTTTGGTTTTTAGCTGCAAATCGATATGATTTTTAAAAGAAGTAAGTAAGTAAGTATCATCGGTCAAGCTCGACCATATAATACCCTACACCTAGTATATGTGTAAAAACTGTTTTTTAGCTATGACCTATTATGGACCGAACTTTTTAAAATGTAGTTGCATGATTTCTGTGCACATAAATATTCTTTGTTTTAAAATTTATCTCGATATAAATACATATAAAAGATTTATAGATCTCAAAGTGATTTTAGAAGGGGATCTTATATGGGAGCTATGACTAATTATGGACCGACCGTTATAAAATTGGGCTAAATGATTTTTGTATATAGGAAACAGGCTTATGTTGAATATTATATAGATACCAACATTTTTAAGAGAGTTATGCTTCTTAAAGTGAATTTCAGAAGATGGGCGTATTAGAAGCTATGGTTCATTTTGGATCGATCCTCAGAAAATTTGTAGGTGTAAGTGGGCTTCATATACAACTTATTTGTGGCGAAATTTGTTTGGATACGTGCATAAATCAAACATAAACGACATTTGTATGGGGGCTTGATGAAATAATGAACCAATTTCAATCTTAACTGCCCTTGGGCCGAAAAATATAATGCACCAAATTTTAAGGAAATATCTTCAAAATTGCGACCTGTACTCTGCGCACAAGGTTTACTTGGTAGCCAGACGCATTATGGTGGCGTAGGGTATAAATATTATAGTTATCGTGTTCATTTAAACTAATATACAAAAAAAAACAAGTAAGAGTGCTATATTCGGCTATGCCGAATCTTATATACCCTTCACCTTTGTTGTGGATGCATAATTATATTATATACATACATACATACATATAGTATATATATTATATTAATACACTTTGTTTGATAGTTTATTTGATGAAATTTTTAGAGGTTGTCATGGATTTTTGCTCATATCTACGTTATTTAGGGACGGATTTTGCTGATTTTAAATAGCAAACTTTTCGAAAGCATGTCTGAGAGAATTATTGAAGATTTGAATCCCGAAGATATCTGGGGACTTCAGAAAATTGATTTCAAGAGACAGACAGACGGACATGTCTTAATAGACTCCGCTATCTACAAGGATCCAGAATATATATACTATATAGGGTCGGAAAATTATGTTGTGGAAATTACAAACGGAATGACAAACTTATGTATACCCTTCTCATGAAGGTGAAGGGTATAATAGCACTGATAAATAATACGTTAAATATGCGCTATCTTTTGATAAATGAAATACCATGTGAATATGTATGTATCTACATATGAATATATATAAATATCTGCATGTATGTCCATACGAGTATATGTATGTACGTACAATTAAACTTTTGGTATTTTTAGTTTCGAATATCGCTTGTTTGTACTCAGATATTTACAAACTAGAATGAAGCATTGTTGCGATTTTAAAAAGTAAACATACATAAACAATATTTTGGTGATTTAAGACTGTTCTGTTGATGATAAATCTGCCGAACTAAGTAAATAATCAAAATGTTTGCTGAGAGAAATATCATTTACAAAAGGATAAGAATATTTCTTTCGTAAAAAAGCATTCAACAATTTATAAAATATTTATGAACGAATTTTTACTGACATTGAAACAAGGTTGGCTGCCGTTATCTTTATATAATTTCGTAATAATTTTAATTGTAATTTTATTTAGATTGAGCACAGAATTTTTATTTATTATGCTTTGCAAGATTTCGCTAATCCTCCAGGGAAAAGTTTACTAAATATTTGTTAATTTTAAGAGTTTTAATTTTAATCTATTGCATCAATACACGCGTTTAAAAATTTAAACATAGTTCATAAATTGCTATTTTATTAGGCCGCTTTAAAGTAATATTTCGATATTTAGATGTAATTATTAAATAGCCCAAAATTACATATATTGCATTACTTTTGTATTCAAAATAAGCGCCTGGCGAAGAAGTTATTAACATGAAAATTATAACTAAATTCAAGTTATGCTAAGGATATTAATAAATTAATTAATTGTTGTCTATTTATTATTGTATGAAAAATAAAATTTAACCCCCTTATTGAAAAACGATTATTATATTTAACAAACGTTTATTACGCAAATTTTTATATGCAAATCTGTCTTAATAAACGTTTGTTAAATTAAATAATCGTTTTTGAATAAGGGGGTAACACTTTAGACGCTTTTAAAGCAGTTCGAAAAGATGATTTCAACAGACATATTGATTATATGCTATATCTAATGCGAATTTTTAAGGATCCCAAATATATTAGTTTATGGTGTTGCAAATGATAATTGTCTAAATGAGATTGTTAGAAACATAATACATCATCTCGTCGTAAGCAAATAATCACCCCTATCGTGAATAAAAATTCCACGTGAAATTAGTTCACTTTTATTTTTTTAACATTGAATTTAAATAGGAAAAATGTGAAAAGTGAACAAATTTCACGCGGAATTTTTATTCACGATAGGAGTGAATATGTAAAACTGTTTTTAATTATCTATGTATAAAGATAAAGAGTAGTCCATAATTTTTGCTGAAATACAACCTCAAGTGGTTCCATTTTGTGTGAAACATGAATAA
Organism: Bellardia bayeri; assembly: GCA_950370525.1. Lineage (NCBI taxonomy): Eukaryota > Metazoa > Arthropoda > Insecta > Diptera > Calliphoridae > Bellardia > Bellardia bayeri. The sequence goes on along the minus strand of OX493264.1, from coordinate 48,951,482 downwards.
ATTAATTTAACACGTGATTTTCATAAGAGATAAATGATCCATATTGCTGAATTGTATGTAACTACATATGTATATTAGAAGTATTATCAGCCTAATCATGAATAAAAATTCCGCGGGAGTTTTTTCCCTTTTCCCATTTTTCCTATTCAAATTCAATGTTAAAAAAAAGGAAAAACTCCCGCGGAATTTTTATTCATGATTGGGCTGTATACAATATGTTATGAAATATTATATTTTTCTGTGTACTACCAACAAATTCGATATAAATTATAAATGATTACCTGCTGCAGAATATTTAATCATAAAAGACTTAATTGATAATAAGCAAATAATCTAGATTTGATTTTAGAATTACATACTTCCTATTTCTTTACTAGGTAGTTAGGCGACAGTATCAATAACTGCTATTAAACATTAACACCGGTATTCCTAAACGATTGTTAAAGTTAATAATGGTTTACTGAGCACATTTTCTATACAAAATTCTTGTACTAAAACATTGCTAACTTTATGTATTAACGGCATTATGAGTCATAACAAAAAATGACTAATGACATGTTTCTAGATAACAAGTGACTTAAATTTTTCGCCCAAATGAGTACAAAAATTGGTTTTGGGGTTTTATAACACAAGTGCCAATTTCTCTTGAGCGAAAACGTAAGACTATCGCTTTTATGGTTTCTACATAGCAATTTCAATTGTCACTACTGTGCGCACCATGTTTTGACATTGATTGTGAGCACTCTATTTATTTCGTACTTCGCGATACTAATGCAATTTATGCACTAAAACAGCTGATCTACAAAACAACAATTTCTACACGTATTTTAAAAATGCCACAAAAAAGCGCCAAAGAAAAAATTGTTGAGTTTTTAGAAGAAGAAGTTGCTGAAGAAACAATTTGGAATGGGGGTGCATACACATTTGCTGCCCTATTTATAAAAAATTAAAGTAGACTTCAAATGTACTTTAAGAAAATTTTGTCTAAAAGCACATTTCACATTAATGTTTTAGTATATACTTCTTCAGGCACCCACTTTTTGTTTGGTTTTTCCCTTTTAATTTTCTTCTGTGGAATTGTTTGCTCCATTGTTTTAATTTTATTTCTTTTATTAGTGTTTATATCTGTCAGCTGTTTAAATGTCAGAGTTGCAAACGCAATACGTGTAACGAAAAACCTATACCAATTTAGTATTGCATGAACGCAATGTTTTGACAAATGCAATTGTGTGTATTTTGTTGTTGGATTGCAATAAAAAGCTACGATGTTTTGCATTTGAACTTTTACAATGCCATTTGCACTGAACACTGAACGCCGCTAATATTTAATATATTTAGATGGAAACATTTTTCATTCAATTTATTACAAAATTAAAAAATTCATACCAATCTCAATCCACATAAATTATTTTTGAATTGTAAATAAAACACAGCTGTTTTTATTTTGGTTTCTAAAATATTGAATATTACCATTGAAAAAAATAAACAAAATATGAAATTACATGCTTTAGCAATAAACTCATTTGTTTACGTACTCGCTCGTGTACCACTCGTTCGCATGAGAATACACTTGTTATCTAGAAACATGCCATTAAATTCTTGTTTTATATTTTCTGAAATTTTTAGTTTTGGGAATAAATTTATTTATTTATTTTTAAACTTCTTGTGTAGACAAATTAATATGAGACAATTTTTAAATAAGAGAATAGACAAGTCCATTAGATAGGCAGTGTTCCAATTTATCGACAACTAAACTAATTAGTACAATTTAGTGCTACTTAACTGCTCTTTTTTTTAAGAGAAGTAACACTCAGGCACTTGATATGACTATATATAATTGCATTACTTTCTTTGGAAAGGGGATATATTAAAGAAGTAAAGGCGGTGAAAGTAGAAGAAAGCTTTATATCACAACTCTGCAATTGCGCATTATGTTTGTTTTAGTGCAGCATTGCAGCGCCTCTGGTGGTAAAGTAGGCGCATTATTTTTAAATCTTGATTTGATAGCCTTTATTTAATTATTTTACTCCGGTGGCGTTTGAATGATATACCACCGAAGGAGGGCGCTGTGATAAATATTAGTTATGATGAATAGAAAAAAACCTAATAATTATCAGAAACTGCTGTTGTTTGAGTGGCAGCGGCTGGGAATCGAACTCGGGCTACAAATACCAAATCATGCTTAATGATCAAATGCGCTAACCAATTAAGCTACAGCACCCTGTACTTGAAACTCGTAGAAGAGGCTTTTTCTTAGCGAACATACTTTTTAGACCGCTTTCGTGAAGTCTTCTTTGGATAGTTCGAGTTAAAATATTTAGTTTTAGTTCCTCCTTTATACTCGTATCTTTGACTGTCGTAGAATTGCAATATGATCATCGTTTAGCTTCGTGGTCTTACGTTTTTTGCCACATACATAAGTTATTTCGGCTTTTATTTTAATTTATTATTTTATACTCGCACAAAGCATGTCGCGGAGATTTCTTGTGCACTTCAATATATTTACATTAGAAATATAAATAAGCGACTTTATAAAATTGTAAAGTTTATATAAATAATTCAGATACTCCAACAAATAACGGGACTGCGAATAAATAGTAAATACATAACACATGTAAAAGAAAAATATGAAAAAAGAATGAAGAAGGTTACAAAACTGACCTTTATTTTGTCCGACAATAGTAATGCTATGACCACAACTGGGAAGAACGATGAAAATACACACAATACTACACAAAATAATGGTGTCAGCTAAATAATCGCAATCAATCTTTCAACCAGAAACTAACCTTATCGTGTTCATTGATACACCTAAAACACAAATGGATACAATCTGCGAAATTGGTAACCAACCAATAGAAGGAAGGAACTATCTTAATACGCTATAAGAATTAAAAATAAAAAAATTCAATTTTTTAGGCAAAAATAGTTTTTTGCTTCATACATTTATTTATAACTGCGAAACTGTTGCTTATGTAGCGAAACGTTGTATGAGCAGATTAAAGAAATTGTAATTCCTATTTTTTTTTAAATTTGTTTCAGCTAGTGGTTCTCGAGTTATGTCAAAAAAAGATCACTAAAGGTAACAATTTCCCCTATATGATAGTTACTAATTTCAAATCGATATATCACGATTCCTAGACGTGACCCAGCGAAACGCCGGGACACGTATAACTTCTTTTTTACCGATATAACATTTCCCGTTGGTTTCATCCCATCCCTATTTTGACTGTCGCATAGTGTAATTGAAACAATAGTTTCTACTCTAATGGAGTTATGCAAACAAAGAACCAAACACTAAGTTCAGGCTGAAACTGCTCTCTCTTCGATCCCTCAGCTTCAGAGTATGGGGGGGGGGGGGGGAGGAGTTACATTCGCAATACCAACCACTGTTGGGATCTTACAATTCTTAAATTGTACCGTCTCAATGGCAAAATTGTACCAAATTGCCATAAATTGTACCTAAATTGCGCTATTAAATAAAAAAGCATACAGTAAGAATTCATAACACTTTTTATTCAATAAAAACATAATAACAGAAAGAAAACTTAAAAACGTAAAACAATTTTTCAAATTTCGTTTGTTGCTTTCGTTCGACTAATGTCAAGCAACTTTTGACATTACTCTCTCTAAGTAAGCAAAAAAAGACAAGCAGCTGTGCTCTCAACGACACCTGAAAAGTGAATTCGCCTTAAAAAAATTGTACCAAAAATGGATGAACTGTACCAGCGTACCAATAAAGTTTTGTTTGTACCAAATTTGGTACAATTGTACCACAAATCCCATCAGTGCTACCAATAACGTACAATTCATTTGGGTCAATACACTAGACACCAAAACCTAATTACCAAGAATTCGTTTTCAAAATTCATAAATGTTAAAGTTGCATATTATTTGCAAAACAAATAATATATAACAAGAATTCTGTCTCAAAACCAACAAATGTTAAAAATACCTAAAGTTGCATATTATTTTTATAAATTGTAAAACTAATAATAATAAACAAGAATTCGATTTCAAAATCAATAAATGTTAAAAGTAACTTTAGCTACTGAAACATATTATTATACCCTCCACCACCATAAGTGGTGAATGAGGGTATATATAAGTTTGTCATTCCGCGTGTAACAATGAGAAATACCCATCTGAGACCCAACAAAGTATATATAAATTATTGGTCCTTACGAAATTCTAAGTCGACTGAGCCATGTCCGTATGTATGTCTGTCTGTGTAAAACATTCTCACGTCTAAAGGACACAACCGAAAGCAACTGAGTTTACAAAATTGAAAATCAGCAAAATCGGTATAGTAGGACAAGAGTTATTGATTAAAATATAAGACAACCTCCATAAAAAATTTATATATTTAAATATTTCTCTTCTAATTTTTTTAAATATATATGGTGATAAATTTGGGTGCTATTGTCGAGCAAATTGTGTTATTGCTCGACAATAACACCCAAATTTATCAAGTTTTCTTAGATAAATTATATATCATTCGAAAGACCTCAGTTTCTTCTTTCCAAATCTAGTTAGAAATTGAAAATCGGATCAATTACAGGCCTATAAGTGCGCAAAGGTACTAAAACCGGTTTTACAAGAAAAATAATATTCGGTCCCAGGCTTTTTGGACTGTCGCACCGTGTAATGTTAAACGGCTAAAATTTGACATAAGTAATCCCTATAGGTAAATAAATTGTTGTACATCCAAATTTTATGGTGGTCGGCCCATAATTGGTCATAGTTCCCATATAAGAACCACATCCGAAAAAGCCAGTTATCTAGATATATATGTTATAAATATCGGTACCGACTCAAAACTCTGTGTATATAATTTACATATACACAAAAATAATTCTGCAGAATTTTGTTAATGTCGGACCATATTTAACCGTATCCCTCATAAAAAGCCTTCTTCCGAAAATCACTTTAATACTCATAAATCTCTTCTTTTTAAATTTATTTTTATTATTGAATCTTTCTCATCGAAATTTACAATAATTATTCAAATCTTAATTCTACGTGTTGTTCATTAGTTGTTACCAATGTAACCACTAACTGCTGTATTCAAATTTTAAAAATGTCTTCTAGTTAGGCTCAAAGTATTGGTTCTTTTTAGCCTCTGGTGACCTTCGAACTGAAGCAGACCCCGAGCAAGGTAGTTAGGGTGGGCCATTAGTTTATCGATGTAGCTGATTGAATATTTTTAATTTGTGGATAATATCATTACTTATATACCATGGGGCGCAGAAAATTTGTCGTAATATTCTAGACTGTCTTCTTTGAAGCTTTTGGATGTTAGATGCGCATGCAGTGCCCCATAATTAGATGCCATATGTCCATATTGCTTTTATGATGGACTTGTATAAGAGAATTTTGTTGTCTAAAGATAAGTTTGAGTTTCGACCGAGAAGCCAATGTAGTTGAGCTGCTTTAAGTTTCATAGCCGTTATTTTCGCTTCAATATAACGAGACCAGGTCAAGCGTCTATCTATATGAATTCCCAAGTACTTAACATGGTTTTCTACCGGAACAGTGATGTTATTTATTTTTACAGCTGGGCACGTTTGTCTTCTGAGCGTGAAAGTTAAGTGAGCATATTTAGCCGGGTTAACCTTTATTCTCCATCTATCCAGCCAGGCCTCTAGTTCATTGATGTGGGACTGCAGATGTTGCGGTGCGACTTTTGGGTCATGGTTGACGCTAATAAATGCTGTGTCGTCTGCAAATGTAGAGGTATGCGTGTTCAGGTTTGTTGGCATATTCGCTGTGTATATTATATATAGAAGCAGTTCTAATATGCTCCCTTGGGGGACACCAGCAGTAATTTTCTTGCGGGGGGAGTATTTATCTTGCGACCTCGTTGAAATTCGACGTGAAATATCCTCATATGTATAAAAATCACAAACTTTATGAAGATCGGCGCGTAACGTGGCAAACAATAAACGTCAATGTAGACGAAACAATCACCCCTATTATTTTTTTAACATTGAATTTAAATAGGAAAAATGAACAAATTTCACGTGGTATTTTTATTCACGATAGGGGTGAATATTAAAGAATTTTCAAAATATGAATTTAACTGATATATGCAATAACTTTGCAACTAATTTTAAACAAAATGTGAAAAATATACTACACAACTGCGAAATTAAAACAATAAATCATTATCCCCGAGCATTACAAAACTCTCTATACCGCAGCAACACAAATGAAGAAGAAATTTTCGGTTTTTTAAGCAACCTTAACGTTAAGAAAAGTGCGGGATTTGATGGTAATAGACCGATAGATTTAAAAAATAATGCTAGTATAATGACGCCGATTATTACAAAATTAGTAAACATGATGATAAATACTTCTATTATACCCAATTTACTCAACGTCTCGTACGTTCGTCCAATTTATAAAAACGGTAAAAAAATGAATTTAATAATTATCGGCCAATATCGATTTTACATGTTATCGAACAAATTATGGAAGAAATTGTATGTAAAAGATTAAATAATTATATAAACAAATATCAAATAATAAATACAAACCAATTCGGATTCCAACAAGCGAAAAGTATTAACAAGCTACTGGGGAGCTTTGCGAACTACATTAACGAACAACTGAGCAAAAATCACCATTGTCTTACTATGTTCATCGTCTTTAGCAAAACTTTTGATACCCTATCGCACACAAAACTTCTACAAATGCTCGAAAGAATTGGAATTCAGCAAATGCGCTGGAACTGTTTAAGAACTACCTCAATCGAAGAATATATTATGTTAAAGTTAGCAATACATTGAGCGGAGAAACTGCAATTGAGTATGGAGTACCACAAGACTCAAAATTAGGTCCCATTTTATGTTTGATATATTCTAACGAACTTATTAATGCTTTAAAAATATCTAAAACGTTTGCATATGCTGATGACACAGCTATTGTAGTTGCACATAAAGATGTGAATACAGCTACTAAAATACTACAAGATGAGTTCGACACCGCAATTAAATGGTGCCATGATCACGGTCTTATAATTAATGCATCCAAGACGAAAATAATGCACATTAAACCACGTCACTTTCTATATACAGATATAAAAATAATATTTCACTCCGTTGATTGTCTTCATAATAATGAAGCTATGAACATTAATTACGAATCAAATCAATGCTCTTCCACAATAGAAATCGTAAGCACTTATGTATGTATGTATGTCGATCATAATTTCAAATGGAAAGTACATATTGAATAAGTTCGTAAGAAATTAAGAAAAGCTGCATATGCGTTACACCACCTAAGTTATTGCTCTACTAACATGGTGCTGAGACAAGCCTATTTTTCATTAGTTGAGTCTCACATTCGCCATGGAATAACTGCTTGGGGAAATTCACTAGAATGTAAAAAACTACAAAAAAGTCAAAACCAGCTGTTAACCCTAGTCCTCATACCCAACTTGTACTACGAGAACGTATACCCAAGTACAGGTGTGGCCAGTATAATTTTTTTCCGTTTGTCGTTATTTTTTCGAAGAAAATTAAGTTTTTTTTTTAAATACACATATGGTGCATTTCATGTCAAGTGACCCAATTTTAAAATCAATGTCTTCCGATTTGGATGAAATTTGCACCAAGGTTAGTACTATTGGATAGTAGACCAGACACAAATTTTTAGCTCTATCATTCAAGAACTGCCGGAGTTAGAGGGGGTCAAAGTTGGACATTTTGGTCATGCAGGGTTTTTTTTAAATGAGTGTAACTTTTCTCCTATTTGTCCTAGCAAAAATTGTCCAAAGGACTTTAGATAGCTATTTCTTCAATCATTCCAAAAATATTTTTTTTTAATTTTAAAAAAATTTTTTTTTTAATTTTTTTTTTACATTTATTTTTTTTTTAATTTTTTTTTCAATTTCGGCCCTTTTTTTTTTTTTTCTCAAAAGAAAGCTTATACAATTTACTTTAAGGCCCATATAGTCCCATAATGGGATGCGAGTGGGATATATATCAAAAAAATTATTTTTTAACTCAAGAATAGGATTTTTCAACATTTGGCGCATGTATAATTTTCATTTTCCCCCATTTTTTTTTACAAAATGGAGTTTTTTTTTTATTTTTCCTCAAAAGTAACTTTATACCATTTCCTTTAAGAGCTTTGTGGTCACTTAATGGGATGTAAGTGGGGTATCTATAAAAAAAATTGCAACTCAAAGAAGAAATTGTTTAAATTTTTACCATATGCACTATTTTCATTTTTTTTCCTATTTGTGTGTAAGTTTTATTAAAATGATAAAAATAAAAACTCCAACAACCGCCTAAAAACGCCCGTGAAATGGTGCTGTGTGAGACCAACCGCTATTAATTTCTACCTGCAATTTTCTAAGTCACACATCTTTTCATTGAGGCTTTTTTGTCAATTCTATAGGTAGTTTAGAGCGCACGTAATATTGAATGAAATTTTTATTATCAAAGTAACAGGTACCCTGAGACCCTTTTTGAATCAAGTGGAAAACCATTTTCTGAAATTTTATGACACTTGACTTTAAAATGTGGGTGGAGAGGTAGAAGTTAACAGGTCCTTTATTATAATGCTACCTGTTCAAATGATATGCGATATATTTCCGACAACTTATTGAAAAAATTCCCAACGCTGTCAAAACGTTTGCTAATTTGTGGATCGTGCAGGAAAATGATGTGAAAGTTGGACACATTACCGGTTATTCCAGATGAGAACAAAATCAATTCTGAAAATGATGAGTTCTGCAGGAGATGATGGTGGTTCTAATTTTTCAGTAAAACCTATAAGTACTCTTGTCCCATTGTCATGGAGTTGTTCAAAAATAATGACCGAGTTTGGAACGTCTCAACGAAAAGCAAGAATTGTTAAAAACTTGGTTGCTGAGCATGGGATTCACACACTTCGAAACGAGAAGATGGGTAAAACCTTAGCGTGCGAAACTGAAGCTCTAGTAACTCAATTTTGTCAGCGAGATGATATTAGTCGAAAGATTGCGTGTATATTCGAATCGATGGCCAGAAAGTCCAAGTGCAGAAGAGGATGGTTATCTGTAACCTGAACGAGTTACATGCATGTTGCATGTAACAATCGTCAAAATTAGATTTATAAAATTTACCCAACTGAGGCCAAAGCATTGCGTTTTGGCAGGAAGCAGCGGAACACACACAGTATGCGTTTGCATTTACCATGAAAATGTTAAACTAATGTTGAAGGAAATCAACTTAAAGTATTTGACAGATGATTCCTCAGAAGATTTGCACGATTACCGTGATTGCCTTAAATTAACTATGTGTCCTTATGTAACAACTTGTTGCCACTTGGGCGAATGTTCAAATTGCCCGAATACCACATTCATTAGGGAGAATTTAATGAACTCTTTTGATCGAGCATGTATTGATGAGATAAAATTTGAATCTTGGCTTCAGACTGAAAGATGTACCTTAAAAACAGTAATTTCAAATGTGGATGATTTTGTGGAAGAAATATGCAAAGGTTTGCTACATTTGAGATCCCATGACTTTTTAGTCAAACAGCAATGGTCATTTGTGAATGATTTGAAAACAAATTTGAAGTCTGGTGAATTCGTGATTTCATATGATTTCGCAGAGAACTATAAATATATTATTCAGGATGCCATACAAGGATTCCACTTCAATAATGACCAAGCAACTATGTATATTCACAGTTGTTATTTACTACATAGAAGATGAAAAACTGGAACACAAAAGTATGGCAATCATATCCGATGATTTAAAACATGATACCGCTACAGTTTATGAATACCAGAAGATAATTCTAAATTATCTAAAATCTAAATTTATAGTGGAGAAGGTATACTATGTTTCGGATGGAGCTCGTCAACATTTTAAAAACAAAAATAGCTTCGCAAATCTTATAGCTCACGAAAAAGATTTTGGAGTTCCAGCTGAATGGCATTTTCATCCAACTGCACATGGCAAAGGAGCATGTGATGGCATTGGAGCAAATCTCAAAAGAAATGCAGCGAGGTATACCCTGCAGTGTTCCTATCAAGATCGCATCTTGGATGCGAGCGCTTTATTCCGATGGGCAAAGAAGCATTGTAAAGAAACTGAAGTAGTTTTTAGTAGCAAAGCTGATCATGAGGAAACATTAAAAACATTGAAGTGCAGATTCGACGCTGCTGTAACAATTGATGGCACATCTCAATACCATGCTTTTATACCACTTATCGATGGAAGACTCCAGTTGAAAAAGTTTTCGGCATCTACTCAATGCGATTTCTTTCCTAAGCCAAAAAAGACAGCATCAGCAAAATCAGCAGCTGAACCTAGTAACTCCAAGAAAGGATTGGCAAAAAAATCTAAAAATAAAAGCAATAAATAAGAAGGAAGAAAGATTGGTAATTTCAAAATTTATATACTAATTTTATTAAATTATTTATTATTATTATTATTGTAATTTAGTATTATAAGTAATAAATAGGAAATAAAATGAAAATAGTGCATATGGAAATAATTTAAATAATTTCTTCTTTGAGTTGCAATTTTTTTATAGATACCCCACTTACATCCCATTAAGTGACCACAAAGCTCTTAAAGGAAATGGTATAAAGTTACTTTTGAGGAAAAATAAAAAAAAAACTCCATTTTGTAAAAAAAAATGGGGGAAAATGAAAATTATACATGCGCCAAATGTTGAAAAATCCTATTCTTGAGTTAAAAAATAATTTTTTTGATATATATCCCACTCGCATCCCATTATGGGACTATATGGGCCTTAAAGTAAATTGTATAAGCTTTCTTTTGAGAAAAAAAAAAAAAAAAGGGCCGAAATTGAAAAAAAAATAAATTTAAAAAAAAAATTAAAAAAAAAATTTTTTAAAAATTAAAAAAAAAAATTTTTTAAAAATTAAAAAAAAATATTTTTGGAATGATTGAAGAAATAGCTATCTAAAGTCCTTTGGACAATTTTTGCTAGGACAAATAGGAGAAAAGTTACACTCATTTAAAAAAAACCCTGCATGACCAAAATGTCCAACTTTGACCCCCTCTAACTCCGGCAGTTCTTGAATGATAGAGCTAAAAATTTGTGTCTGGTCTACTATCCAATAGTACTAACCTTGGTGCAAATTTCATCCAAATCGGAAGACATTGATTTTAAAATTGGGTCACTTGACATGAAATGCACCATATAGATTATACGGTACAATTTTATTATGATCGGTCCATAATTAGTCGTAGCTCCCATATAATGCCCACTGCCGAAAATCACTTTAAAGAGCATAAATTTCTTAAAAATGTTGGTAATCAAATAAAATTCGACACAAATAAGTTTCTTATATACAAAAATAATGACACCTAATTTTGTAATGGTCGGTCCATAATTAGTCAAAACTCCCATATAAGGCCCTTTCCGTAATTTACTTTAACTTCCATAAATCTTTGAAAAGTATTTATATCAAGATAAAGTCTAACACATTATTTATGGGCACAGAAATCATGACACTGAATTTTGGTCCAAAATAGGTGATATCTTTCATATAACGCCCATTTCTGAAAAACTGTTTTACATTTACATATACTAGGTGTAGGGTATTATATGGTCGGACTTGATCGACTATACTTTCTTACTTGTTTTATTTCAATTTAACTCCTTATTTATTTATTAACATTACAATAAATAAAAAAATTGATTTTTTTTAAAACACCTATAACTTTATTTAAAAAAATAAGAATTTATACTTTAGAAGGCCGTGATGTACTAAAAAAAGAAGAACGTAAATCATCAAAAATCATGATAAAATTGTAATTTTGTTGCATAGTGTAATTTAAGCAAACATTAAGCGCTTTTTTATTTAAACAAGTAAAAGAAAGTATAAATGTTATTATTTACCCCCTGGCCCACAATGTCGAACGATAACGTTCGCTTAGATAAGACTTAAGACACAAACTTGATTGTGGAATAAACAAACTTGACTAAGTAAAAAATAGATAAGTTTGTGTCTTAAGTCTCATCTAAGCGAACGTTATCGTTCGACATCGTGGGCCAGGCGGCTAATGTAAATAATATAATAATGTAAATATTTAGTATTGCTGATAGGTTGTTTGGTTTCAGATTTTTACAATTCCAAATAACCTAAGCGCCATATCATAAGCTGTGCTTTTTATAGAAAATTATAATGACCTAATTACTTGTAAAAAGAAACTATTAAATATTAAAAAAAAGGTCAAATAAACGAACTAAATATGTTGCTATTATGTTATTTTGTTAGTTTTGTTAATTTTAAAATTTATTAATAAAATTTTTTTTCTTATTCTTGTATTTGAATCAGAAAATAAAAGCCGTATTTTATTTTGTTCAAAATCTATAAATCTTTTACACATAAGTTTATAGCGAGATAAAATTTAACACAAATAATATTTATATGCACAGAAGTCATGCCCTACTACTTTTGGATGATATTTTATTTGCAAATAATCATCTAATTCTACTATATATCTGTATATGTATATAAAAATTAAATGGCATCACGTGAAAATAAGAAGTGAAAAGGAGGCAATGTAAAATAAAAAAACGTAAAATTTCCGAGTTTTACCTGGAATATTTTAATTTTTTTTACAAACCATCTCCTGAGAATTTTGAATTGAATAAAAAAAATCAGCCAAATCGCTCCAGCCGTTCTAACGTGATGGCATTACAAACATGGACCATTTCATTTTTTCAGGGAAACAAATTGTTTATTAGCGTTAAAAAATTAACAATATTTTTCAAACAACAATAAAAATATTAGAATAATTTTCAAAATTAAAATTTTTAAATATTACAAAAACAAAAATAAGAAAAAATAATTTACTTTCCTCTTCCGTTTTTATAAATTAGGTGTCTGTAGTATCGAGCAATATTATCTGCATCTGCTTTAAAATTAATTCCAAGATTTATTGGTACATTTATAATTTCTAACATACACTGTCGGACAAATAAAAGCGGTTTCAAATATTTCCTGTTTTTTTTTTTCTTCTTTTCGGTTAAAGTCCTTATTTCGAAAAAGTCTGGGTCTACCCTTATTTTGTGTATATTTAAGTAATAATAAATTAAATAATTAAGTACTTCACTATAATTTATTATTTTTTAAAAACTTACCGCAAAAATTTAAAAAAAGTAAGGAATACAACTCTTATTTTAAGGTTAACCACACTTTATTATGTCGCAGAGATTTCTTCTGCCCTTCAATATATTTATGTAATTATAAAATTGCAATGTGTACTCGTATGTAAATAAGTCAGATACTCCAACAAATACCGGGGCTGTGAATAAACAGTAAATAATATCAAAAAGGAATGAAGAAGGTTGCAAAACCGCACTTTATTTTGTCCAACAGTGTATAACGACGTTTATAATTGTTTTCTGTTTTTAAAACTGATATTTTCTCAAAGTCGGGATAGTGATTAAAATTTGCAGAATGTGATAATAATGCTGTTTTTTAATATGTACATATTTATTTATTAAGTCAATTAAGGATTAAATCATTACAGGCTTTTTATAAAGTATATAAATAATAACAATTTAACAAATAGTATAAAAGATTAATTATTTAATAAACTAATAATTGTACGTTTAATTACATTAGTTGTAAGAAAAAAATCAATTATTTCATATAGATTAATAAATGCACAATATAATCTTCTTAATAGGTCAGCTTGGGCATAATTAGTTCTAACATACCATTACATGGTATTTTATAAACTACGTTTGATATTTTTAACTTATGTATGTATCTTATCTTTTGTTTTGCTGAATACTTCTAACGATTTTTCTAACCTTTCGGATATTTTAGGTACATATGTAAGTTAATAATTTATACATATGTATATCTTAGGTTCAGAAAATCTTTCTGTGTTATTCCTTTTATTTCTGAATTGTCGTATTAATTTACAAATTATATTAATAGGGAAATTATTAGCGTTTAATATATTGTTAAAAAATTGTATTTCATATTTAAATGTAACGGTCGGTACCAACATACAGCATGTTTATCAACATACAACATCTTTATCAACACATGGGGTTTATCGGCATACAACTTGTTATACCCTACACCACGATAGTCTGGCTGGCTGGCTGTCCATGTAAAGCTTGTGCGCAGAGCAATTTTGAAGATATTTCGATAAAATTTGGTACGTGTAATATTTTTAGCCCAAGGATGGATGGGATTGAAACTGATGGAAATCGGTCCATTATTTCACCTTGCCCCCATACAAATGTCCTCCCGAAATGGGGGTTTACCGATCATAAATGTTTGAATTATGTAAGTATCCACACAAATTTCAGCAAAAAATAGTGGTAAATGCAGCCAAATCACATCTACAAATTTTGTGCAGATTGGTCCATAATTACTCGTAGCTACCATATAAAGCCCATATCCGAAAATCACTTTAAAGAGCATAACTCTCTCAAAAATATTGGTATCCAATTAATATTGAACGCAAATATATTTCATATGTATACAAATAATACGGTACAATTTTATAATGGTCGGTCCATAATTAGGCAAAACTCCCATATAAGTCCCTCTTCATAATTCACTTTAAGCTCTATAAATCTTTTAAAAGTATTTATATTGAGATAAAGTTTAACACATAACGGGTGGTTAAAATTCAAGGGCCGATGTTGATTTTAAATAAAACACAAACTATTTAGGAAATTATTGTAATTTTATTTTATTATGATATATTGGTATTACTCAATTATGTATGGAACAAAATATCGGCCAAATGGGCGCCGCGACCACGACGGCACACCTCCATCCGATGGTCCAAATTTTCGATGACCCTGAGCCATAATGGAGGTTCTATGCCGTTAATGTGCCGAATTACCTCATCCTTTAGCTCTTGAATTGTTGCTGGCTTATCGACGTACACCTTTTCTTTCAAATAAACCCAAAGAAAAAAGTCCAACGGTGTCAAATCACATGATCTTGGCGGCCAATTGACATCGCCATTACGTGAGATAACACGGTAATTGAATTTATTGCGCAAAAGAGCCATTGTTTCGTTAGCTGTGTGGCAAGTGGCACCGTCCTGCTGAAACCACATATCGTGCACATCCATATCTTCCAATTCGGGTCATAAAAAGTTCGTTATCATCTCAAGATAGCGAAGACCATTCACAGTAACTGCCTGACCGGCCTCATTTTGGAAAAAATACGGCCCGATGATGCCGCCAGCCCATAAACAGTCACTCTTTGTGGGTGCATTGGTTTTTTGACAATCACTCTTGGATTCTCATTCGCCCAAATGCGGCAATTCTGTTTATTGACGAATCCACTGAGGTGAAAATGTGCCTCATCACTGAAGATGATTTTCTTCGAAAATTGATCATCCACTGTTGCCATTTCTTGCCACCATTCTGCCTATTCACGCTGTTTGGAATGGTCAAGAGGCTTTATCTTAAGCCAATTGCACCTTGTAAGCGTGTAAATGCAAGTCTTTATGCATAATGTTCATCAACGACGAGCGTGAGAGGTGCAATTGTTGGGCACGACGACGAGTTGAGGTGGACGGCTCTTCAGCCACACTATCGCGAACAGCAGCAATATTTTCTGCAGGACGAGCTGTACGAGCATGCACTGGTGTTCTCATATCTTCTACAGACCCGGGTTGCTAGAATTTTTCCACGATTTTTGCGATTGTACGCATATTTGGACGATCAAATTGACCAAAAAAATCACGAAGTACACGATATGCATTTTGATTTGCACGCCCATTTTCATAATAAGTCTGGATAACTTTAACACGTTGTTGGATTATGTATCTCTCCATGGTTCAAATTGAAAAAGTCTGAAATAGAGAAATGTCTAATAAAATTCGGAAAAAAGCTTGGTGTTTAGGTGTGGTTCACATTCAACATCGGCCCTTACAATTTAACCACCCTTTATAATATTTATATTTACAGACATCATGACACTAAATTTTTCGATGATCGGTCCACAATAGTTACCGGAAGATCGATATCATCCCACTATTTCGATTACTTTGCCCATCCCATCCGATCCGAGATAAGTTGAAGCCAGCTGCTACTGACAAAACGTTTTGCTTCAGAAGAACTGATCTAATTTTATTAGACAATCTTATTTGTAATACTTGTTGGAATAAAGTGTTGGACATTCCTATAAATAATGTTTCAGATATCGACCTAATAATTTCAGCCTTTTACAAGAAAATCTATTCTTTTTTTGAAATTTGTGTTCCCAAACAACATGCCTACACTCCTGTCGGACCACTTTGGAATAATAATCAATTACCACATCTTAAAAACTTTAAAAATAAACGTTATAAAAAATATAAAAGAACTGGATCTGCTGTTGATTATGCAAGGTACTCTGTGAGAAGCTCGGAATATAACATATTTAATCATTCCCTATACAAGAATTACTTATTGAAAACAAAACAAAATTTTTTACAACGGTTACCCAGCTGTAATGAAATTTAATAATGAGGAATCCAGTAACTCTAATGTCATAAGTGATATGTTTGCAGACTTCTTCTCAACTACTTATTCCGATGCTGTGTATGATGTTAAAAGTAATTATCCATATGAGATTTCATCTAACCAAATTATATCTTTTCCAACACTTGATTCTAACTCTATCTTAATTAACCTGAAAAAATTAAAGATGACATTTACTCATGGTCCTGATGGTGTTCCCGCTGGAATTTTAAATCACTGTGCTTAATCTTTGACTATACCATTAACTATATTATTCAAAATTTCGTTAAAAATTGGCTATTTTCCCGAATTTTGGAAAAAATCTTATATTATACCTCTGCATAAATGTGGCAATAAATCTGATATTGCTAATTATAGAGGAATTGCTAAATTAAGTGTGATACCAAAAGTATTTGAAAACATAATTACTGATATTCTATGCCATCAGACATCATCCTTATTATCACCTTGCCAACATGGTTTTAGAAAAGGCTGCTCGACTATAACTAATGTTATTCAGTTAACAACTGTAGTTAATTCTGCATTTGAACATAAAAAGCAAACGGACGTTATATATACGGACTTTAGGAAGGCGTTTGATAAAGTTAATCATTCGCTTCTCTTACGTAAATTGGATCTCTTGGGTGTTACTCTTAATAATTTAAATTGGATAAAATCATATTTGACGTCCAGGAAACAGAATGTTCGATTTAAGAGCTGTACATCTAAATGCATATCTGTTGCATCGGGTGTACCCCAAGGAAGTCAACTTGCACCACTGCTATTTTCATTGTTTATAAATGGCCTCTCTAATATTATAAACCATTGTAATATCCTAATGTATGCTAACGATGTAAAAATATTTTTTTCTTTTAACGATTATACTGGCTATGATTTGCTTCAAAATGATCTTGATAACTTTTTCCGTTGGTGCGAATATAATATGATGGAGCTAAGCCTAAAAAAATTCATTTGGATCTTGTTGAATCATTTATTGATCTTAGAATCCTACTTGACATAAAATTAAACTTCATACCTCATATAACTTTAACTGTAAACAAGGCTAGAGGTGTCCTTGCTTTTATAAAGCGTTGGTCTAAGGAATTTTGTGATCCATACATAACTAAACAACTGTATGTATCGCTAGTTAGGCCCATTCTGGAATATGGATCCATCATATGGGATCCTTATTATCAGATTTATAATGAACAAATTGAGTCCGTGCAAAAAAAATTGTTTTTGCTTTTTTGTTTAAGAGGTTTTCAATGGAAGTACTCTAATTTACCATCTTATACGAGCAGATTGGCTTTAATTAAATTATCCACCTTGAAAAGTCGACGTATTATGTTAAATGTATGTTTTATGTTGAATATTGTAAATGGAAATATTAATTGTGAATATCTTTTAAAATTTGTAAAATTTAATGTTCCACGTCGTAATTCTCGATACTATAAGCCTTTGCATGTAAAATTCTGTAGTACAAATTATGCTGATGCAGACCCATTTGTTAGAATATGTAGACAATTTAATGATTTATACCAATTAGTTGATTTTGGTCTCAACTCTAGTATTATTAAATGTAAAATTATTGTCTTCCTCAATTGTTAAGTTTCTTTTCTTTTTATTTTCATATTTCTAATTTAAGTAAAAATAAGTTTCTTTTGGTAATAGTCTGTAAGAATTTATACTCATAGACTAAATAAATAAATAAATACAAATTGGTTATATATCCCATATAACGCCCATTTTTGAAAAACTGTTTTATACATATACTGGGTGTAGGGTATTATATGGTCGGATTGACCGAATATACTTTCTTATTTGTTTAACATTTGTAGAAGTTTTAATTTATAAACATTATTGAGAACACCCTGTTATAAACATAGCAGAGCAATATGGCAACATTGAGTTTTAATTACTTTGGATGAATATTCTAGACACAAACATTCTAAACTTGTAGTCATGAACATTTAAGTATCTTAGTTACGAACCTTCCAGAAATTATGTTTGCTGTATAAATAGACTAACAGGGCCAATCAAGTGAATCAGTTTATTGTGAGTCATTGTTGTGTAAACATCAAAGTGTTCTCAAACAGTAAGTTAAGTGTGTTCTTAAACCGTAATACGAGTATAAGTTTTTAAAAGACAGAGTGTTCATTTACAATTGTTTTTGTGTACATTCAAACTAATACAGACTCATTATATTTTCTTCAAACTACTTAACGCTTTTATTTTGCAATTAAAAATAATCCAGTTTATATAAAGGAAATAAACCACCATGTTTAAAAGGCGAAAACGTAAGAATATCTTTACTTCTTGATAAATTTTAGTTAGGCTCGAGTTCATTAAATTTAATTTTCATTAAATTATTTTTACTGAAGTTAGGAATTACAACTTGAAAAATTTATTATTAAAAATTTTTGGGGATCGAACCTGGGTTGTTGAATTTACATATGTTTCGAGAAATCCCACTTTCTCTCATCAGAATTCTTTGCGTTCTACCACATGCACCACTGCGGTGCCGGTCAGCCAACAGACAAACATCAATCCTTTAACCAGTGTTAGTTCTGGTAGTTCGAAGTTTTTGCTGTAATTATCATTTGTTTATTAATTTCTACTCATAGTTGTTTTTTTCCTTTTTTCTTCAGTTTTTTCGTATTCATGTTAATTGTTTCTATATTTTTCTTGTGGAATTCCTTATCAATTATTTTTAATATACTTTCTATAAGATTTAATTATTATTTTAGGATGTTTCCAATAGTAATTAATGATCCTCTCTGAGGATGAAGGTTTTCGATACCAGTCTATTAATAATTCATTACCTCTCCTTATTATTAAACTATCTAAATAAGAAAGTATAGAAGTACAGTGCTTTTCAATAGTTAATTTAAAGCCTAGTACTCTGCTCAAATTTGGGAAAAATGTTGAGCAACATTAATTTGAAAAACCACTAACAGACAGCAATATGCGAAATCCAAAAAACAAACTAAACAAATATGGCACATGAAAAATAAAAACTGTCAAACATACGAAGTTGAAATATGTAAAAAACGAAATTGTCCGCAGTTGAAAATGTTAAAAACGGAAATGTGCATATATAAGATTTCTTCGCCGCATAAATAAACTGTTTTCGTCGCATATGTGGAATATTTACGCCGCATATATGCAATGTGCAGAAAACTGGGGAAAAAATAGAAATAAGAAGAGGTTCATACATACAGTACATATACGTTGATTTGTGTGTATAAAATAATAATTTGTATAGAATTGTGTGTTATTAAGATAAGGAATTGAAGCGTTGGTGCGTTTTGAAATTTCAAAGTTGACAACGCTGGCCATAGTTGTTTAGTTAGTTTTTTTTGGATTTCGCATATTGCTCTGTTACTGGTTTTCAAGTTACATACAATTTCTTTGCATGGTTTATGGTTCGGTAATAAAATATGAAAAGTATGCGTATGTTCTAGTAGTAAATATATTGCAAATAAAAATTTTTTTTTGTTTTCTGGATGCTACTAGAAATATTTTGTATGGCAAAATATTTTTAGAATTACTACTAGAAATATTTCTATATTTTTAGTATGTGAAAAGTTAAATATTATTTTCTTAAAATATTTTTCTAGTTTTCCTATAAAATTATGAAATATTTTGCTATTTTGTACATAATATAGTTGTAATTTTAAACTCTGCAGTCAACTGTTATTGAAAATTACACGTGAAACAATTGCCACTTTAATTATTTTGCTGTGAAAAAATAATGTTGCCAGATATATTTCATATGTTTTTCGCAAAATGAACAGAGTACTGCTTCTGCAAAAATTTTTTCATGGAAATTTCATGCGATTTTTTTAACATGTATGTATTTTGACAGCATTTCACTTGAAATTTTGAACAGAGTACTAGGCTAAAATGAGTTAAATATCGTCAACATATATTTTCTCTTACTTTCTGAGATGCAAAACAAATCATCTACATCAGTGATGCCCAAGTTCAGCGTTGCATTTTCAGCGGTTTTTCGGCCAGATATGGTGTTTTTATTTTGTCAATTACGGGAGAGTTTGTAAAAAAAAGCGTAACTATTTTTTTAGCTACTTTTTTATTTCTGCGTTTTTCTAGCGATTTTTCTAGTGGGCAGCACTCTAATTTTGCGATGTATTTTTACTACTTGTACTTGGTTTTCACTATGCCATTTTTGTTGTCAAATTGTCCAAATTGTTGGCAATTGTAAGAAAACGGGTTGTCATATGGCGTCATCTATGTTTGCAATCATGATTGCAATATCATTAGACGCCATAGACAACCCGTTTTCATACAATTGCCAACAAAAATGACAGTGAAAACCAAGCATTTGTTTTGCTTGTGATCGATAACAAGTGCCTTGTACATCACTACAGACGTTAACGGTATACCCCCTTATTAAAAAAAAAAACTTACACCAGTCATAGTATTTTTTGTTATAAGCTGTGAAAAAAGTAATAGAAAGAGAACAAACAAAGTATGTAAATACATACATATTTGTTAAATCTTAAAAACATCTAATTATATTAGCGTAATAAATATATTTTTTTTTATAAACAATAAAATAAAACACGAGTGGATTAAGTATTTTAGTTCATGTATTTGCAAAGGTTAAAAACGAAGTGAATATTAAGAAATAGGAATATAAAAGAAATAAGTTCAGAAAAATGTACATGTATATTTAAACCAATCTGAATATGACACGTATGCAATATTTAACGAAGAATAAGATAATACAAATAATGTAATATTACAGTGTGAAATAAACAATGTTGTTTCAACACTCTCACTCATTGTTTGATTCAAACACTACCAATAATTTTAGATTATTCTTGAATCGTTGTGGAGTTAATTAATGGCTTAGTAAAAATATCGGCTCGTTGTAGATCAGTTTTAACATATTTAAGTTATATGTTTTTATTGTTCTGCAGCTCTGTGAAGAATTGCAATCTGATGTCAATGTGTTTTGTGCTGTGATGTAATTTTGGATTGGCAATAAGACGAATTGCTCCTTGGTTATCAACATTTAAACATATTGGCCCTTTCTGATTATAGCCAACATCGGCCAATAGTTGCTGCAGCCAAATTGCCTCTTTGGCACCTTCGCACACGGCCATGCATTCTGCTTCGGTCGTCGATAGCGCAACTGTTTTTTGCCGGTGACTTCTCCAAGTTATTGCGCTGTTATTGATCAAAAACACATAGCCACACATAGATCAAAAACACATAGATCAAAAACACATAGATCTTCTGTAATGTACATCGGACTGAACATATGAATCCTTGAAGGATAGCATGAATATTTCTACAAAATCAAAATACAAGATAAATAAGAGTTTTTTTTTTTGATTATCAAGTGTTCAGGTTAAATAGGAAGAAAAAAAATTCACAAATATTTGTTATAGCCTCCCTAAACTACAACAAAATGTAGTAAAATTCGGTTGATTTAAAACAAAAGATGATAATAGCTTGACCCGATATTTTCGTCAACCTAAAAGTGTATAAATTTGGCTACAACTGTATGACCGATCTCCTAGATGTTATGGAGACAGAATGCCTCTTAACCCACCCTTCCATTGATCTTATTGGGCAAAATTGGAATAAGATCCCTAACTCTGTTCACACACTTTCTCACATCACGAAAACTTCAACAAAATATATATAGTTCCATAATTATATTTCTCATTGTATTCAAATAATAACTTTAAATTTAATAATCATATTATTTAATATTAAAAGAAATATTCTTAAAAAAACTCATTCCAAATCCATTCAGGAATATACTTCAATATAGAGTAACAATGCACAATACAAATTTTATAACAATAAAGAAGAATTTAATAAATGGGTGAAAATATAAAAAATTTTAATAAATTCTTTGGTTCTGTAATAATATTTTTTGATTATAGTGTAAATAAGTGACAAAAAAATACAAGATCAATAAATGCATTGCTTAATGATCATTAAGAGTAAAAAGATCTTTGAAAATAAGAAGGTCGCGCAAAAGAAGAATAACAAAATATATTATTTTATTGCTTTACTAAAAGCATGTTTATGTAATACCTAACCCTCGAATGACGGCGTTTATTGAATATCTATTAATTAGTAAAATTTTAATTGAATAACTATATCATTGTTGTTGTTACTTTTTACTAACAATTTAAATTGAAATATATGCAAAACAAAAAATATCAAAAAGTATAAAATTCACTCACCAATTTAGGGTATCTGGAACTGCTGAAAGTTGAGGCCTCGACAATCCGCTACATAGTTCTTAGACAAATTATGTTGAAAGTTAAAGTTTTGTTTTGCATGTACAAATTAATTCCATAACGGTGATTAAATCTAATTAGCTTAAATAAAAACTTATTATAATGGTGTTTTTTGTGATATAATGTGTAATATAAGTTAAGGTTTCCAAATCATGTTTTATTTTAATTTATATATTTTTTTAGAATTTTGAATAGATTTAAGATTACTTCATAGTATTTGTTTTAACATATTTTAAAGAATTTTAGGTTTTAAGATGTGGACATTTTAACTTATTTATTATATTTTAGATTTGAATCATTTTATATTTGTTGTTATTTTAAGATATTTATTGTCAAAAAAAAGTTTTTAAATATCAAACTATGATTTGAAAACACTTAACACTTACTTATCAATTATTACAACTTTAATTGGTTTTATCTTAGATGGCTTTGATATTAGGCAGATTTATGATCAATATGATGGATTGATTTAGGTTTAGTAATTAACTTTCCAATTCATTTGATGATTCTCGGTTATTTTTTGATTGAAAATGATGGATTTTTATGTACTTCTATATCTATATCTCTATTTATAGATTATTGCAAAATAAACCTGATGCTGTTGAAATTGATCTTTGCTTAATGACGATTTGTGTTTTCTATTCTGTCTTCCTTTTTTTTCTACTTGTGTACTACTCATATGCAAATTTCGTTTTGTAAATTTTTTGGGTTGCAATAAAAAATGGTACAGTGGTGGCTTGCGGAATAAGTCCGCCACTGTGTATTAAAGTTTATAAAAAGTTGCTGTTGGAAAATATTTTATTAGATTTTATCAAAATTAACTTTGTGAACATATTACCTTTTCTTTTATGTTAGATTCTCGTCAACAATTTACTTTTCCAGAATTCTATTAGTGCAAAATTTTCAAGGCGTTTAGCAATTACTAATAAAATGTGATGAAATTTATAATTTAGCTAATGATCAATTTGTTTAAACTTATTTATTTAGCAAATTACCTTGAATTGATTTATCAGTTTGAATTGTAATATAAAAATATCTAGTTAATAAATGTCCTTTAAGGATATTGAAAGATTAAAAAAAATTATATTTAACTTTTTTTGATGTTTCTGGATTGAAGTTCAAGTTAGAAAAGACGGAAATAAGTTTTTATAAAGAAACCACGCTTGTTTATGAAAGTGTTCGGAAAATATTAAAATCGTCGCAGATTTGAGTATGCGTTTCTATGCGTTGTAGTGCTAAAATCTCATTCACAAAAAACATTACTGTTAAATTTAAAACACCTATTTAGATATACTAACAATTTTTTTGTAAGCGAGATAAATTTTCAACCAAATAATCAAAATACTTTAACAATGAATGAATAATTTCAAAGTTATCCGCAAAATGCTTATGTTTATAAGAAAAAAAAATATGTAACAACATCATAGAAAAAATTGTAACAGAATGAATAATCGTATATTACACTTCTTGTGTCTATATCACGAGCAAAATAGGCATCTGTATAACCCTCGAATTTAAAATTATTTTCTGATTTATATATAATACAATAGTCTAATGTAGCTTTTAGATATCGAAAAATTCGTTTTAAAGCCATAACATGACTGTTTTTTGGACTCTCGGTGAATTTGCTCAATTCTCCTACTGCATAGGAAATGTCGGGTCTGGACACAATTGCAGCAAACATAAAAGAAATTTTTTCTCACATTCCCCACTTGATTTTGACAAATATATATTAGAGTCGAAAGGTGTTGAAATTGGATTTGCATTATTCATATTATATCTGTTTATAATTTTCTTTATGTATAATAGTTGATTTATTTTAACGCAACATGCATAGTATCAAATGGAACATTACATTTATCAATCGGGTGTAAAAATCCTACTTGTTTGCCAGAAGGGACCTTATTATAGGAACAAGGTAAATAGCATGAAATGTAGCGTTTAATATAACTCTTCATATCAGGAAACCAATACTTTTCCTTTATAGAGGAAATACAATTTCCCTTCCCTTACTACCGTTTTCTGTTTTCTATATAATCTACCTTTTTTTAACTCATACTCATCATGAATTTGTGTTTCCTCTCTATCCTTTGGAATATTCTGTAGTGTCTCAATTAAATATTTACATCTATCATCATTCAATTGTATTGCCAAAATCCAATCTATTTCCTACTTAGTGCGTCAGCATGCGTCATTTGAATTCCTTGTCTATATTCCACAACAAAATTAAATTCCTGAGTAGTTAACCACCATCTTCCAATTCTAGGAACAAGATCCCGTTTTGAAAAAGCAGTTCTTAAAGATGAACAATCAGTAACTATTTTAAACTCTATTCCCAGTAAATATACCCTAAAACCTTTTAATGCATAAATAATAGCCAAAGTTTCCAATTCGTAAGAATGGTATCGTTGTTCTTCCCTTGTAGTTGAATGGCTAAAGTATGCAACTGGTTTTAAAGTTCCGTCATCCTGTTTCTGTAAGAAAACAGCTCCAACACCCCATCTACATGCATCTGTGTGTAACTCAGTCTGTGCTTTCCTATTGTATAAAACTAGTAACGGGCAATTGGTTAATTTGCCTTTTAATTCATTAAAAGCTCTGTTTTGTTCTTCTTCCCATTTAAAAGGAATATCTTTCTTTAATAAATCTTGAATCGGTCTGGCTATTAATGAATATTGATTTATAAATTTCCTGAAATAATTAGTCAATCCTAAAAACTGACGAACCTCGTGAATATTCTTAGGCACAGGAAAATTAATAACAGCACTAATTTTTTTTACCTGGTTTTACACAATTGCCATCGATTTCAAAGCCTAAATATTGTATTGAATTTTGTAAAAAAAATTATTTTTTAAATTTAATGTTACACCATTTCTCATTAACCTTTTTAAAATCTGTTCTAAATTCTCAAATCCTTTATCAATAGTATCAGACGGAATCAAAATGTCATCCACATAAACTAAAGCAGTTGTAAATCTTAAATTCCCTAGAATTTTGTTGATAGTCCTTTGGAAAACAGCCGGAGCATTTACTAATCCAAACGGCATTCTTAAAAATTCATAATGCCCATCGGGAGTTATAAAATCAGATTTTTGAGAGGAATCTTTATCAAGTGCAATTTGATAATAACCACTAGCACAATCTAGACTAGTAAAATGGCTGCTACCTTTTAATCTATCAATTTCATCATCCATTCTTGGCATTGGAAAAACTTCTTTAACAGTTTTCCTATTCAATACTCTGAAATCAATGCACATCCTGTATTCCCCTGTTTTCTTTTTAACTAAAAGAATAGGGCTAGAATAAGAAGATGATGAATCTTGAATGAGGCCAGCTTTCTTCAAATTATTTACTATTTCGCGTACTATTTCTCTCTCAGACCAAGACATCCGGTATGGTTTATAAGAAACTGGAATTTCGTCAGTTAATGATATTTTCATTTGTATGTCCTTTATTTTTCCTAATTCTGACATGTCCTGTGCAAAACAGTTTCTGTACTTATTAAGTAATGTCAGTAATCGTTCTATGTTAACATCATCTAAATGTTTCGCTTGGTAAATAATTTCATTTTTGAAAAAAAATTTTAACTTCCTACAATCTGTCATATAATTAGAATATTCTAATTGTTCATCCATTTCGCAGGGAAAAACTCTTCCTACACAAGTGCCCTTTTGGAAAATAAGATCATTAGATGACTCATTTTCTATGAAAACCAATCCTTGTTTCTCAATTACACATCTTGAAACTCCCATTTGGTTTGTTTACATACATTTCCTCTAAATAAAAACTTGAATTATGTGACTGATCAGTAAAAACTTCAACAAAACCAGCATGTTCCTTAGGAATAGTTACTGTTTTATCAATCCAAAGTGAGGCCTTTTCCTTGGATAAACAATCAAAGTTCGAAAAATGTTTACTTTCCTTTGATAAAAATCGAACAGTATTATCTTTGACTACCATTATAAGATTATCATGATTAATAAATGGTTGACCAATAAGAATATCAATTTCCTGCGCATAATCAGGAACAATAAATAATGGAACAATTGCTGAAACTGAATCTATCTCCAAATTTGCAAATATTTTAGATGTCACTGATAAAACCGAACCCCCATATCCTACAACTTGTATATTACAATTACAACTTTGCAATCCACAAAATATTGAAGACTCACCTTTTTTCTTCATACATTCTTACAGTTTTCGCATTTCTTAATAGAATTTTGATATTTAGAAGCATAATGTCCTGTTTTTTACAGGTAAAACATACATCTTCTTCATCTTGTCCTCACTATTCTCTGCTACTGTAATGATGCGGCCTTCAATGCTCCTATTTTTTGATTGAGATTCCATTACATCGGGAAATGCAGACAAAAAATGACCAAATAAATCTTCTGGAGTTTGAAATCTCCCAGCTCTTGCACTGACTTGTACACTTCCTCCAGGTAAACTATCTATAATGCATGATACAGCATCCTTACCAGTTATTTTACAAACATTAGCTAGCATGTTCTTCTCAAAATAACAAAAATCCTGATGATCCGGAAAAGATTGGATCAGTAAGGTCTTCCATTCTTCCCAGGATAATAGATAATTGTTTAATCGTTCAAATCAAATTTTAGCTAAACCCCTTAATCTATTCTGCATAGCAAATATTTTGTATCGTCCCAATTATGCAATTCTCCTATTTTATCAATTTTATGTAACCACATTGATACAGATAAATTAAGTATTCCAGGTTCAAATTCTGGAATACAATCAATTTTAAAATTGATGTTGTTTCCGGAAGTCCCATGTTGCTTGTCACTCAAAGACTTTACCAAGCTTTCCAACGCATTAATACGCATGGTCATCTCGTTATCTCCCATAGCTTCTTGTTGAGCAACATCAATATTCAAGGACTGTGCACGGTTTTGTGAGACTTCTCTTATCTCTGAGTGTTCCCTTAATGTTCTCTGCATTCTGGTATACATGTAACGCTTTCTGCTTCCTCTTGGCATAGGAATTATGAATGTATCAAATTTTTAATATCCCACCGCTGCTTCATTAGGATTTTTAAACAAAAGTCAACCGTTTTATTTTCCAATATATTTTTTTAATATCTTTTTATATTTTTTTATTTCTGTCTACATAAAATGTCTGCTTGATTATTTTTAAAATTCTTTAAGCAAAGGGCTTACAAAATTATTTAAGCAAAGTGCTTACAGCCACTAATCGCGCTTTGAAAACTGGTTTCAGACTGCTTTGGCTGGACTTTATTTTAAACACCCATTTACATCCAACAATATTTTTGTTGCTGGTTTTCTTAACTAATTGCCAAGTGTTGTTGTTTTCGAGTGAAGTAAGTTCGTCATTAATGGCAGAAATCCAATGTTCTGCATATTCTAAAGTTACAGCTTCATGGTAAGAATCTGGTTCTAAAATGGTTGCCAAACAGCTCATATAATCATAGCCTAGTCTCTTTGGTGGATTTATTTCTTTTCGAAGACCATATCTCTTACTTTCTCGATTCGTTTCGACCGCAGGATCTAGATCTCTTGAGCTCGTTGGTGTTGTAATTGTGTTGGAGGTGGATTGTACATTTTTAATTGAATGGATTGAATGGAATGGATGCTTAATGTTTAAACAGAGAAGTCTTAGAAACATCTTGCTGTTGATTAATTTTTATTTCGTTTGCTTGTTCCTTTTCTATTTCCTCTTCACTTATTGTTCCTACCTGAATGGGCTTCTCATTAAACACTACGTCGCAGCTTACAATTACCTTTCTAGATTCTCGATCATACAGGCGAAAGTTTTTTGCTTTGGGTTCGTAACCGACTAAGATAATTTTTTTTGCTTTTGGATCCCACTTCTTCCTTCCGAGCTGTTTCGGTTGATAAACCATGCATTCAGTGCCAAAAACCTTGATGTGACTTAAGTCTGGCTTTTTGCCAAACCAACTTTCATACGGTGTTATTGTTCGATTTTTCGTTGTTGTGGATCTGTTTAGTACGTAAACAGCTGTTCCTACAGCCTCGGGCCGAAGAAATTTATTTAAACATCTTGCAAGTAACATGGTACGTGCCGGCTCTTGTACCGTTCTATTGTCTCTTTCGATGCACCCATTTTGCTACACCCCGGATAAATTTTTTCGAGCAAAATTCCTTTGTAGCTTAGTAGCTCAAATACATCCTTATTCATAAATTCCGTACCATTATCGCATCGTATGTATTTAACACGTTGCGTACCATACAAATAAACGTTTTAGTTTTTTAAGCACTTCAGATTTGTGGGATAGAAAATAAACGTACCTGAAACATGTGCTTTCGTCTTTAAGCAACATGAAATAACGAACTCCTTGAATGCCAATTTCTCTCATTGGGCCGCACATATACATATGAATATATCCACATTTTTCTGCGTCACATTTAGTAGTCATAGTCATACGATGCATTTTACCACGCTTGCAATCCTCGCAGAAGAAATTATCTTTATCGGAAAAAGATATTCCGTCAGCAAGATTTTTATCAGATATTTTTTTAATTGAAGCCGTGTTGATGTGCCCTAATCTACAATGCCATTGTTGAAGAGAATCTAGTTTTGCTGAATTAGCCGCATCATCACTTCGTACTGTAAAAAACATACAGAATTGATTTTTAGAATCTTTAACACCTGTTGCTAAGATATTTTTGCTTTTATCCATCAAAATGCAAGTTGTTGTTTCAATTAACATTGAAAACCCATTTGACGTTGCAGCTGCAGCAGAAAAAAGATTTTGTCCCAACTGCGAAACATATTGAACGTTTCTGAGAACACGCGGAACCCACTTATCGTTTACTAGAGCATTAATATGTATCGTACCGTAACCCTTTATTGGCAATTTCTCATTGTTGGCAATACAAACAAAACGGTCAGAACTTATTATTTCTTGATCAGAGAACCACTCTTTGCGTGATGTCATATGCTCAGTTGCACCAGAATCCGCAATCCACACATCTTTATAGGGCGCAGAGACTACATCTGATGTTGATGCAACGAAAGCTAATGTAACATGTAACATAATCGAACTGAGGTATATTTACATTGTTAAGTGTGACAGGTGGACAGCATACCCTCCTCAATGTGAACGTAAAATGTTTGCTTTTTAACTCATTTGCTCGTATTCTCCATTTGTTTAACCATGGTTCCACAGACCTTAGATAGCTATCTAGTATACTAGATGCTATATATGGATTTTCATGCGAGCTAATAATTGCGGTGTCATCAGCAAATGTAGAAATAGTTAATATATCGTTCGTAGGCAAATCAGAGGTGTAAATCAAATAGAGAGTAGGTCCAAGAACACTTCCTTGTGGTACTCCTGCTCCAATCCTATATTCTCTTGTCACGTAATCGTTGTACTTAACTGTAAATAAGCGGTCCGATAGATAAGATTCCAATAGTTTATGGGTACATGGTGGTAGCAAGCATTTTATTTTATATACCAGTCCTTTGTGCCATACTTTATCG
The DNA here is from genome assembly GCA_950370525.1 of Bellardia bayeri. Taxonomy (NCBI): domain Eukaryota; kingdom Metazoa; phylum Arthropoda; class Insecta; order Diptera; family Calliphoridae; genus Bellardia; species Bellardia bayeri. The sequence goes on along the minus strand of OX493264.1, from coordinate 48,921,240 downwards.
AACGCTTGAGCTACATCGAAAAATATTGCTGAACAATATTTCTTTAATTCAAAGGATTTTCTTATTTCTCCGGTTATACGATTAACTTGTTCAATTGTTCCGAACTGGGATTATATTTTTCTCATTTAAAAATGGTATGATTTTCTTTTGGAACACCTTTTCGAATAGCTTAGATAAGCAAGGAAGCAATCTTATTGGTCTATAGGAGGATAGTACGGTCAAGTCTTTACCTGGTTTTAGTATCATTATTATCTGAGAAGTTTTCCAATTTGTCGGGGACACTCCATGTTTAAAGATCGTATTAAATATTATAGACAACACAATTATTGGTAGGTTTTTAATCATAGCAGGTGTAACTGAATCATTTCCAGGTGATTTTCTTAATACTATATTATTCTTGATTACTTCCTTAATGTCTTCTGGGCTTATAGCTAATATGTCATCATTAGATAATGTTGACACAAGTGGCTCTTCAAGTTCAGAAATAGTTGTTGGCGAGTTTTGTTGAAAGACTGTATTTAGATGGTCAGCAAAAATTGAGCCTTTTCCTCTGTGCTACGAGCCCAAGTACCGTCAGCTTTCCATAAAGGGCTTTGTCCCACTACCGGTGGCTTGATATTTTTCGTTGCCTCCCAAAGGGAAACATTTGTGTGTTTGGTATTTGTCAAACTATGAATATAATTTCTATTTCTGCGATCCTCTTCCAATTGAAGGGCTTTTTTCAGATTTTTACTAGCAGCAGACAGCCTCTGTTTTGCAGCAGGTGATCTATTTTGTTGCCATTCTCTTCTGAGTTTTCTCTTTTCGAAAAGAAGTCGTTCAATATCTGAGTTGGAAATGTGCATATTAGTTTTAGGAAATGTTTGACTCTTAGAATGATTAAGAGCCGATACCATTAATGACGTGAAGACATTGACACACTTATCTACATCTTCCTCACACTTAATACAAAGATCTTTGTGGATATGACTGCTGATATATTTTTTGTATTTAAGCCAATTTGTTTTAAAGTAATATGTTTCATTGTGAATTTTTGAAATGCTAGTCCTCCCATAATAAGATAGTATAATTGGGGAATGATCAGAAGATAAATGATATTTCTGTAGATATTGAATTTCGATTTATTTTTCTTGTTGTGGCAAAGTCTATGACATCAGGAATTTTTTTAGGATCAGTAGGCCAGTATGTTGGTTATCCACGGGACACAAAGTCCAAGCCATTTTTACGATCAACTAAAGCTTTATAGCGCTGTCTACCTCTGGGATTCATTAGTCGAGAGCCCCAGTAAGTGTGTTTGGGGCTATCCTATCGTGCTAAAGAATTCTTCAAACTTCTCCTTTGTCATTGAAAAGTGTGGCGGGCAATATATCGCGCTTATATTTAAATCTCCAGCAAAACTTTCCAGATGAATGGATGTTGCTTGTTGTTTCAAATGATTTCTAATTAAAATACCAGTACCACCATGTGTTTTACCATCTGGATGATTTGTACCGTAGAATGTATAACCTGAAATAAAAAAAATTATACCTGTTTGTAAGATGAGTTTCCGAAATCAATAGCACGTCGAAGTTTTTATTCTGCATGAAATGGGATACCTCTGATTTGTGTTGGTTTAAACCGTTTGCATTCCAGAAACATATTCTCAAATAACTAATGTTTTTATTAAGAGGATTTGCATCATTTGGTTCTGCGCTCTTAAAAGCTCTTGTATTATGTTTTGCATGGATGACATAAAGTTTGTCATATTTTAATTAAGAGAGGTAATATTCTGGGTAAGCGCCTGCATAAGTGCTTCCAACCCTCCCGTATTTTGGCGAACATTAGGTTGCTGGTAACTCATTCTCAAAACGTTTGCATAGGAACCTGCTCCATTTTCAGGCTATTCAGTTTGAGTGGATTGTAGATTTAATTGAGCATTTTTGTTCAATAACGGAACTTCAGAATTGACTGGTGTATAGGTGTTTACAAATTTGTAGGCTGGTACTTCAGAAGTTTTCCCTCTTATTAGCTTTTGCCTCTCTCTTAATCTGTTCAGTAGCTCCTTATAAACTGGGTACCCTCGGTAGTTGCCTGAATGATCGCCACCACAGTTGCCACATTTTCTACTGATACCATTCTTTTGAATATCACATTGTGATGAAGAATGAAGGTCTCCACATGCCACAGTAATTTTTAGTATGTCCAAACTCTTGACAATTGGCACATTGGAAAGGATTATTTCTTTTAAGAGGTTCTTCAATGGTTACTCTACGATTTAACAGGTATCGTGTTGAGTAAATTGGGTGAGTTTCATTTCCTCTCAGTTTATTTTTCTCTGGCTCCAACTAGACTCTAAACATTGGCTGAGGAACTTTATCCCTATTGAATATATTATCTTATTTCGTGGCCCAATTCTTGCAGGGCCTCCTTGATATTATTAGTTTCAACACTGGACTATATGCCTTTAATGACAACTGTCAACCCCTTACTACTTTTCAGTTGATATGTATAAATATTCTTTTTTTTATCATTTAGATATTGAGAGATTTTTCTATAAAAAAACCTCAGTGTATACGACTATTTTCGTCTCTTGCACACCGCCTTTTCTTATTGGAACAATATGGAAATTATTTTTTTCAATGAGTTCAACAAATGTTTTGACCAAATCATTCGAGCTGGACTCACGCTGATATATTGGTGGTGGCTTTAATGATTTTTTTACGTAATCGCCATTTTTTCCACTCTTATTATTATCTTCCTCACTCAAGAGATTTTCAGTATCTTCTGTTTCTTGACAGCCTTTCCATTATTTTGGGGACTTAAATTTCTTTTATTAATACTTATATATCTAAGCATACCTGGTAGTACTGGTGATTTTAATGTACTTATCTTTTTCTTTGGAATAGCTCCCTTCAGTATGCCATCATTGTTTATTGTGGTTTGTTTAGTGTTAAAAACATTCAAACTCTCACTATTCTTTGTTAACAGTATTTGTCTGTGTTTTTAAAACTGGTGTAGTTGTTTTTGTATTTACTATTTTTCATATTTTCTTTTATGCTTTGTTCTACAGTGTAGAATCTACACATAAATTGGATGGTGATATTGTTTGTGTAATATTTTGTTCGTGTAATTGTATCATGGGGGAACAAGAGCGTGCTTCTCAGCTGGTTTGGCAGTTAAATAATTTTTGTTGTAGCTGGGGTCATTTATTTTTTTGATTTGATCACTCTCCCCGTTTAGGAATATGTAGGCATTTCTGCCGTTCACACTGAGCCTTCTCTCATCATGAGAATTCATGTGCTCTTAATCAAGAATGATAAAATAAAGATTACGCCAACACTCGTAAAATTTTAAAAAGTTGTGCGCATTTTGGAACTGTGACGTCACACGTTCTGTGTTTCTATTGGCTAATTTTTTCTCACTTGTTTTTTACTATTGTTTTGCTTGCATTTGCTCACTGAACACTTCATGTTTATATTTCTTGTAGTTTTTTTTTTAAACAGCTTTTATTTTAAAACTCTCAGAGAGATTTCAATTGCAAGGTTGCCAACTATAACATAAAACATAAATTTTTCGCAAGAAATTTTAATTCTAACACATGAAACATTATAGGTAACCCTTAGAATGGAACTTCTAAGTCACATAATTATAAATCATGCGCATAGCGTAATCTTTATTTTATCATTCTTGCTCTTAAAAAATTTGCCAGTGTTTTCTTTTTCTGTTTTCTTTTTATTTATTTATTTATGTTGTTGGTTTTCCACAGTTTATTTTTGTATAACTTTATATAGTTAAAGAATTAGCGTCCATTCGCTTATTTGAAAGTTTTAAATAACAAAAAACCTATTTAATATTTTTTTTTTAAATTAAACACGTCCGTACACGTACACTGTTGAACTTATTGACCTAAATATATGTAAGTTTTAATCAAATGCCACTTATTTGTATATAGAATTAATGTTTTTTTATCTCAGTGACTATGGGTAAGCCTACTTACATATGTATGTTCAAAGTTTAGACAGGAGGGGAAGACCAAGCCAATGCTTAAAGACTGGATTCAAGAAACTGATGATTTCGATTAATTATGGACCGACCATTATAAAATTAGGTGTCATCATTGCTGTATATATGAAACTTATTTGTGTTGAATTTTATATAGACACCAACATTTTTAAGAAATTTATGATCTTTAAAGTAATTTTCGGAAGTGAGCCTTATATGGGAGCTATGACTAATTATGGATCGATCATTATACGATTGTACCTGTTATTCGTATATATATGAAATATATTTGCGTTCAATATTATTTAGATACCAACATTTTTGAGGGATTTATGATATTTAAAGTGATTTTCGGGAGTGGGCCCGGGTGAAATCTATTTGCATACTTGCATAATTCAAGCATTTATAAAAAAATTGCGATCTGTACTCTGCGCACAAGCTTTACATGGACAGCCAGTTAGACGGACGGACATCGTTAAATAGACTCAGGAAGTGATTATGAGTTGATCGGTATAATTTAAGGTGGGTGTTGGACCAATATTTCTGAGCGTTACAAACATCAGCACAAATCCAATATACCCTCCTTACTATGGTGGTGTAGGGTATAAAAACCGCATGTAATTAAATCATTTAAATCATACATGTAGGAGTTAAGGTTTATACATGGTAGTATTTAGCCGAATTTAAGCTGGTTCATTTTTAACGTGTAGCGGTTTCTGGCGTTTTTTTTTCGCCTTCTGGCTATTTTTTGCTGATATATTCTGGACACACTGACTACTGTAGATTACGTACTATATGTGTTGCATGCGGAGGCCTGCACCCTTCGACAGAGTGTGATATTATTAATAAAAGTCTTACAGAAAATGCGGAAACTGTGGCTTGGCGAACTATCGCAGTTCCCCAAAATACGGGAGGGTTGGAAAATTTAATACCTCTGTAAATCAAAACATGTCAAACTTTATGACATCTTTGCAAAATACTATACAAGAGGTTTTAAGAGCGCAGAACCAAATGATTCAAATACTCCGGAAAAGAAAATAAGTTTTTTGAACATTTGGTTCTGGAATGCTAACGGCTTGAACCCACACAAATCTAAATTGTCCCACTGCATCTATAATAAGTGTATAGATGTGATGTTAAATTCCGAGACGCATTTAACAAACAGATATAATTTTTATATTCCAGGATTCACTTTCCATTTCACAAATCATCTCTGTGACCGAGGAAAAATTCGAGGATTTTTTGAAAACACTAGGAGATTGTTTCCTGGCTTGTGGTGATTATAATGCCAAACACACATATTGAGGCTCTCCATTAGCGAATCCCAAAGGTAGAGAGCTATACAGGACTCTAATTTATCGAAAGAACTCTGATCTTAGGAAAATTCCTGATCTTTTAGATTTTGCCATATCCAAAACTATAAATGGAAATTGTATTACTACGGAATTATCACACGATCTATCTTCTGACCATTCTCCCGTAATTTTAAGCTAAGTAACACTCAAATTCTAATTAAAACAAAATTTCAAAACAATTGGTTGAAATATAAAAAATATATCAGCAGTCATATTCACACTGATCCCGACATACAGTGTAAGGAAGATATCGATAATTATGTCAGAGACGTCTTTGATTTTATCGGCCACGGATAACTCTAAGTGCCAATTTCCCTCAAAACCAAGATAACTCAGATATTGAGAAGCTTCTTCTAGAAAAGAGGAAACGAAAATGACAGCAAAGCAGAACGCCTGCTGAAAAACAGAGGCTGTCCGCTGCAAGTAAAAAAATTAAAAGGGCTGTCCTTTCAGAAGAGGATTGCAAAATTGTAAATTTTATTAAAAATTTCACAAATACTAAGCACATAAATTTTTCTTTTTGTAAGGCAACTAAAAATATTAAAAAACAGGTAGAGGGCCCAAGTCCATTATGAAAATCTGATGGCACCTGGGCACGAAGTCCAAATTATAAGGCCTTGGTATTCGCAGAACATTTAATTAATGTACTTAAATCAAACTCCACCATGAACGAATTTGAACTAGAGAAACCACCTATCAGTTCATTATACTCTTGAATTATCAGATTCAGTCAAGAATATATTCACAAAACTATAAAAGACAATCACCCCTATCGTAAATAACAAGTTAAATTTCTGTTCAGGTAAAATTTTGATTTCCCTTTACATGAAAACTCGTATCATAAATTCCCCATGAAATTTTTGCTCCCTTAAAAGTTAAAAATTTAACAGCTGATCAAAAAAAAGTAAACCATCATCATACTTGACTAATAAAAGTTGTGTTAAATTTAAGTTTAAAAGTGCATAAATATTTGGAATTGGAATAACAATTTTGCTGCTAGAGTAGGAGACTCAGCAACAGCGTATTGTTCTTCGAGGTTTGCGATACGCATCTGACCTTCTGAAGTTACCAATTACAATGTAAGTGGTCAATTTTTAAAAAATAATGGCGCATAATCAGAAATCGTTACTAAAGTCGAAACCTAAAAAATAGTTAAAGATCTTAAATATACTTGCGAAGCACGAAAAATTGCACTCTTCTCTAATTTTTATCGCAAGTTTATCTGCACTAACTGTGAAAATTTAATATTATTGTTAACAAAGCAAATTATTTTCTTGTTGCTGGAAGTAAAGAAAGTAAATACGTACGAATGTATGTTTTTTTCCAATAAGCTAACTAATTTCCACTCACTTTTTTTGTCCATTAAAAAAATTATTTTCCACAAATTGTAAATTCTGTTTTTTGTTATTCTGTTTGTTTATAAAAAACAACTGTCAAGTCGAATCAAGTTTATTAGTCATGTAAACAGCATGATTCAGAAAGCGAAGCATGATTCAGAAAGCGTCGTGGAAACATAGTATAACTAATTTAGCAAATGCTTTCAGCTGTTAAAAGAAATGCAACACTGCATTTAGTAGATTTTTGTTGACGAAAAACACATCTCTAGTTTGATTTCTTTTTTTGTGATTTTTTTTTGGTCAAAATGGACACAATTAGCAAAGAAAATAAGTTAAGTTTATTATTATTGTTAGAAAAAAATATGTATTTATTGCTTTGTGTATTTTAGAGATGTGCGTGAAGATAAATTTGAAATTTAACCTTTTATGTTAACAGAGTCATGTTAACTATTTAACAGAGACAATGTTAAAGTTTCAAAATTCGATATATAACTTTATTAATGATATTTTAACACAAAAACAGTCCGACAAAATTCAAAAAAATCAGAATCTATAAAAAATGTCTCAGAAAATTTAAATAAGTAAAAATATTACACTAAAAAAATTTTTTTATAAAAATTTTTGGAAAAAATAACTTGAAAATTGAAAAAGGAAAAATCACCTTATAAATATGAAAAAGGACTTTGCTCCTTTTCTCACAATTCTTTGAAAGTGGGCGGAAAAAAAGTATTGGGAGCGATTCCTAGTATGGTCTAGATAAATGCCCTATACTCAGAAGTTCTAACAGTTTGTTTTTTTTGGAATTTATAACGGTTTTTCGAAAAAATCACCTTATAAATTTGAAAAAGGACTTTGCTCCTTTTCTCACAATTCTTTGAGAGTGGGCGGAAAAAAAGTATAGGGAGCGATTTCTGGTATGGTCTAGATAAATGCGCTATACTCAGAAGTTCTAACTGTTTGTTTTTTTTGAATTTATAACGGTTTTTCGAAAAAATCACCTTATAAATTTGAAAAAGGGCTTTGCTCCTTTTCTCACAATTCTTTGAGAGTGGGCGGAAAAAAAGTATTGGCAGCGATTTCTGGTATGGTCTAGATAAATGTCCTATACTCAGAAGTTCTAACAGTTTGTTTTTTTGGAATTTATAACGGTTTTTCGAACAAATCACCTTATAAATTTGATAAAGGACTTTGCTCCTTTTCTCACAATTCTTTGAGAGTGGGCGGAAAAAAAGTATTGGGAGCGATTACTGGTATGGTCTAGATAAATGCCCTATACTCAGAAGTTTTCACAGTTTGTTTTTTTGGAATTTATAACGGTTTTTCGAAAAAATCACCTTATAAATTTGAAAAAGGACTTTGCTCCTTTTCTCACAATTCTTTGAGAGTGGGCGGAAAAAAGTATTGGGAGCGATTCCTGGTATGGTCTAGATAAATTCCCTATACTCAGAAGTTCTAACAGTTTGTTTTTTTGGAATTTATAACGGTTTTTCGAAAAAATCACCTTATAAATTTGATAAAGGACTTTGCTCCCTTTCTCACAATTCTTTGAAAGTGGGCGGGAAAAAAAGTATTGGGAGCGATTCCTAGTATGGTCTAGATAAATGCCCTATACTCAGAAGTTTTAACAGTTTGTTTTGTTGGAATTTATAACGGTTTTTCGAAAAAATCACCTTATAAATTTGAAAAAGGACTTTCTCCTTTTCTCACAATTCTTTGAGAGTGGGCGGAAAAAAAGTATTGGGAGCGATTCCTGGTATGGTCTAGATAAATTCCCTATACTCAGAAGTTCTAACAGTTTGTTTGTTTGGAATTTATAACGGTTTTTCGAAAAAATCACCTTATAAATTTGATAAAGGACTTTGCTCCTTTTCTCACAATTCTTTGAGAGTGGGCGGAAAAAAAGTATTGGGAGCGATTCCTAGTATGGTCTAGATAAATGCCCTATACTCAGAAGTTTTAACAGTTTGTTTTTTTGGAATTTATAACGGTTTTTCGAAAAAATCACCTTATAAATTTGAAAAAGGACATTGCTCCTTTTCTCACAATTCTTTGAGAGTGGGCGGAAAAAAAGTATAGGGAGCGATTTCTGGTATGGTCTAGATAAATGCCCTATACTCAGAAGTTTTAACAGTTTGTTTTGTTGGAATTTATAACGGTTTTTCGAAAAAATCACCTTATAAATTTGAAAAAGGACTTTGCTCCTTTTCTCACAATTCTTTGAGAGTGGGCGGAAAAAAGGATTGGGAGCGATTCCTGGTATGGTCTAGATAAATTCCCTATACTCAGAAGTTCTAACAGTTTGTTTTTTTGGAATTTATAACGGTTTTTCGAAAAAATCACCTTATAAATTTGATAAACGACTTTGCTCCTTTTCTCACAATTCTTTGAAAGTGGGCGGAAAAAAAGTATTGGGAGCGATTCCTAGTATGCCCTATACTCAGAAGTTTTAACAGTTTGTTTTTTTGGAATTTATAACGGTTTTTCGAAAAAATCACCTTATAAATTTGATAAAGGACTTTGCTCCTTTTCTCACAATTCTTTGAAAGTGGGCGGAAAAAAAAGTATTGGGAGCGATTCCTAGTATGGTCTAGATAAATGCCCTATACTCAGAAGTTTTAACAGTTTGTTTTTTTGGAATTTATAACGGTTTTTCGAAAAAATCACCTTATAAATTTGAAAAAGGACATTGCTCCTTTTCTCACAATTCTTTGAGAGTGGGCGGAAAAAAAGTATAGGGAGCGATTTCTGGTATGGTCTAGATAAATGCCCTATACTCAGAAGTTTTAACAGTTTGTTTTGTTGGAATTTATAACGGTTTTTCGAAAAAATCACCTTATAAATTTGAAAAAGGACTTTGCTCCTTTTCTCACAATTCTTTGAGAGTGGGCGGAAAAAAGGATTGGGAGCGATTCCTGGTATGGTCTAGATAAATTCCCTATACTCAGAAGTTCTAACAGTTTGTTTTTTTGGAATTTATAACGGTTTTTCGAAAAAATCACCTTATAAATTTGATAAAGGACTTTGCTCCTTTTCTCACAATTCTTTGAAAGTGGGCGGAAAAAAAGTATTGGGAGCGATTCCTAGTATGCCCTATACTCAGAAGTTTTAACAGTTTGTTTTTTTGGAATTTATAACGGTTTTTCGAAAAAATCACCTTATAAATTTGATAAAGGACTTTGCTCCTTTTCTCACAATTCTTTGAAAGTGGGCGGAAAAAAAGTATTGGGAGCGATTCCTAGTATGCCCTATACTCAGAAGTTTTAACAGTTTGTTTTTTTGGAATTTATAACGGTTTTTCGAAAAAATCACCTTATAAATTTGAAAAAGGGCTTTGCTCCTTTTCTCACAATTCTTTGAGAGTGGGCGGAAAAAAGTATTGGCAGCGATTTCTGGTATGGTCTAGATAAATGTCCTATACTCAGAAGTTCTAACAGTTTGTTTTTTTGGAATTTATAACGGTTTTTCGAACAAATCACCTTATAAATTTGATAAAGGACTTTGCTCCTTTTCTCACAATTCTTTGAGAGTGGGCGGAAAAAAAGTATTGGCAGCGATTTCTGGTATGGTCTAGATAAATGCCCTATACTCAGAAGTTCTAACAGTTTGTTTTTTTTTGGAATTTATAACGGTTTTTGAAAAAATCACCTTATAAATTTGAAAAAGGACTTTGCTCCTTTTCTCACAATTCTTTGAGAGTGGGCGGAAAAAAAGTATAGGAAGCGATTCCTGGTATGGTCTAGATAAATGCCCTATACTCAGAAGTTCTAACAGTTTGTTTTTTTGGAATTTATAACGGTTTTTCGAACAAATCACCTTATAAATTTGATAAAGGACTTTGCTCCTTTTCTCACAATTCTTTGAGAGTGGGCGGAAAAAAAGTATTGGCAGCGATTTCTGGTATGGTCTAGATAAATGCCCTATACTCAGAAGTTCTAACAGTTTGTTTTTTTGGAATTTATAACGGTTTTTCGAAAAAATCACCTTATAAATTTGATAAAGGACTTTGCTCCTTTTCTCACAATTCTTTGAAAGTGGGCGGAAAAAAAGTATTGGGAGCGATTCCTGGTATGGTCTAGATAAATTCCCTATACTCAGAAGTTCTAACAGTTTGTTTTTTTGGAATTTATAACGGTTTTTCGAAAAAATCACCTTATAAATTTGATAAAGGACTTTGCTCCTTTTCTCACAATTCTTTGAAAGTGGGCGGAAAAAAAGTATTGGGAGCGATTCCTAGTATGCCCTATACTCAGAAGTTTTAACAGTTTGTTTTTTTGGAATTTATAACGGTTTTTCGAAAAAATCACCTTATAAATTTGAAAAAGGGCTTTGCTCCTTTTCTCACAATTCTTTGAGAGTGGGCGGAAAAAAGTATTGGCAGCGATTTCTGGTATGGTCTAGATAAATGTCCTATACTCAGAAGTTCTAACAGTTTGTTTTTTTGGAATTTATAACGGTTTTTCGAACAAATCACCTTATAAATTTGATAAAGGACTTTGCTCCTTTTCTCACAATTCTTTGAGAGTGGGCGGAAAAAAAGTATTGGCAGCGATTTCTGGTATGGTCTAGATAAATGCCCTATACTCAGAAGTTCTAACAGTTTGTTTTTTTTTGGAATTTATAACGGTTTTTGAAAAAATCACCTTATAAATTTGAAAAAGGACTTTGCTCCTTTTCTCACAATTCTTTGAGAGTGGGCGGAAAAAAAGTATAGGAAGCGATTCCTGGTATGGTCTAGATAAATGCCCTATACTCAGAAGTTCTAACAGTTTGTTTTTTTGGAATTTATAACGGTTTTTGAAAAAATCACCTTATAAATTTGATAAAGGACTTTGCTCCTTTTCTCACAATTCTTTGAGAGTGGGCGGAAAAAAAGTATTGGCAGCGATTTCTGGTATGGTCTAGATAAATGCCCTATACTCAGAAGTTCTAACAGTTTGTTTTTTTTGGAATTTATAACGGTTTTTGAAAAAATCACCTTATAAATTTGAAAAAGGACTTTGCGTTGTCAACTTTGAAATTGCAAAACGCACCAAAATGGAGAAAATAAAACACGCCATTTCAAAAAAGTTGCACTAAGTTTAGATTTTCTTTTTTATTTAAATGTTTATTAAATTAATTTCACATAAAAAATGTAATAGTTTTGTATTATAAATATAACAATAAAAGAGTGTTCAACAGTTCAGCGTTTTTTTTAGAAAAAAAAAAATAAAACTTGACAAGCATAAAAAATAAACTACACAAATTTGTTTGTATTCCTTTGTACTATAGAGATATGTAATTAATTTCTTCTTTTTTGAACTTTTTAAAAAGAGATCAACGATTAATAGTAAAAACTTAAATTTTTTATACTGAAATAATATTTTTAAAAATAAATTTTAATATTGTAAACATGTTTTTACAATAATAAAAAATTACATTATTTAACTAATTATGCGACCTTTTTATCTTTGTTAAGAAAATATAAAATTTTTTAATAGTAAAAAATTAATTTGCGAACGAATTTTTTGGACCTGTAAAATATATTGTTGCTTGTAAACTTTTTGTGTATAATTGCAAATTTCGTTGTTAAACTAGCAAACTTAATTTAAAGTAAATCGATCTAAAATTTTGCTCAATATTTAAAAAGCATGATAGGGCACATTTTTGAAATAATATTTTTAAAATGCGTATAATTTGACAACATTAATTATTAAATATTTAGTTGGGGACTGAAAAATATAAAAATTTTAGAATTCTGATGAAATTTGACAAGCGACTAAAAGTTTACCAGTAAAAATACTACTTACAGCTCTGCTAATGTAAGGAATGTGACATTTTCAAAACTCCTTGGCTACGCCCTTGTGAAATTTTATTTTAAAAAATTTTGATTCTGAAAGAAATGTTATAAAATAGGCAAATTTGTTAAAAAAAAAATCTATAGATCACAAAATATGCAATTATGGCTTCTGCTTGATTTTTCTGATGTGTAATGGCAACTATAACAACCATTACACGCAGGCCTTCCACACTCTGTGCAACTGTATGAATTTATTTCCGTTGTTATTCCACAGTGAACACAAATTTTGTTCATATTGTCTGATAATTCTGTGATCAAATTTTTCATTAAACTGCGATATGTATTTGGATTATTTAAATTCATTAACTGCTTTTTTTGAAGTAAAGCATCTACATATTCACACATAAAAACTCCACAATTGAAGCTATCGCGCTGATAATCGTGTTCTATTTTTCCAAGGCGCCAAGCTTCTGTATTTAATGTTTTATTTTTAAAAACGTTAAATATTTTAGTTTGACCACTAATATTTTCTTTTAAAGGGTCTAAATAAAAGAATTCTTGGGTTATTGTGTTCAGATATACCAATGTGAAATGTGAGTTGTGAAGTATTGGTATAAAAATACTTTCAAAACTCCCGAGCGGTACATTTATTGTCATTTCTCCATGAAAGAAATGCTCTCCTTCTTCTGTTGAAAAAGCTGTTGCTGAGCTCATATTGTTAAACGATTTTAAACGATGTGGTTATACAGTTGCTGTCGTGGTTCTAAACAGTTTATTTCTAAAAGTTCTATCACCGGGGAATGAAAAATTTGTTTGCCTTTATACAGATTATTAAAAGAATATAAAATATATTTCTTATTATTAATGGGTTTAGCCAGGTTGCGCGTATTTTTGAAAAATTTTCCAAAAATTATTTTTGAATTTATTTTCAATTTAGATTTTTTCGGGGTTCTTTATAGGGCATTTATCTAGACCATACCAGAAATCGCTCCCAATACTTTTTTTCCGCCCACTCTCAAAGAATTGTGAGAAAAGGAGCAAAGTCCTTTTTCAAATTTATAAGGTGATTTTTTCGAAAAACCGTTATAAATTCCAAAAAAACAAACTGTTAAAACTTCTGAGTATAGGGCATACTAGGAATCGCTCCCAATACTTTTTTTCCGCCCACTTTCAAAGAATTGTGAGAAAAGGAGCAAAGTCGTTTATCAAATTTATAAGGTGATTTTTTCGAAAAACCGTTATAAATTCCAAAAAAACAAACTGTTAGAACTTCTGAGTATAGGGAATTTATCTAGACCATACCAGGAATCGCTCCCAATCCTTTTTTCCGCCCACTCTCAAAGAATTGTGAGAAAAGGAGCAAAGTCCTTTTTCAAATTTATAAGGTGATTTTTTCGAAAAACCGTTATAAATTCCAACAAAACAAACTGTTAAAACTTCTGAGTATAGGGCATTTATCTAGACCATACCAGAAATCGCTCCCTATACTTTTTTTCCGCCCACTCTCAAAGAATTGTGAGAAAAGGAGCAATGTCCTTTTTCAAATTTATAAGGTGATTTTTACGAAAAACCGTTATAAATTCCAAAAAAACAAACTGTTAAAACTTCTGAGTATAGGGCATTTATCTAGACCATACTAGGAATCGCTCCCAATACTTTTTTTTCCGCCCACTTTCAAAGAATTGTGAGAAAAGGAGCAAAGTCCTTTATCAAATTTATAAGGTGATTTTTTCGAAAAACCGTTATAAATTCCAAACAAACAAACTGTTAGAACTTCTGAGTATAGGGCATTTATCTAGACCATACCAGGAATCGCTCCCAATACTTTTTTTCCGCCCACTCTCAAAGAATTGTGAGAAAAGGAGAAAGTCCTTTTTCAAATTTATAAGGTGATTTTTTCGAAAAACCGTTATAAATTCCAACAAAACAAACTGTTAAAACTTCTGAGTATAGGGCATTTATCTAGACCATACTAGGAATCGCTCCCAATACTTTTTTTCCCGCCCACTTTCAAAGAATTGTGAGAAAAGGAGCAAAGTCCTTTATCAAATTTATAAGGTGATTTTTTCGAAAAACCGTTATAAATTCCAAAAAAACAAACTGTTAGAACTTCTGAGTATAGGGAATTTATCTAGACCATACCAGGAATCGCTCCCAATCCTTTTTTCCGCCCACTCTCAAAGAATTGTGAGAAAAGGAGCAAAGTCCTTTATCAAATTTATAAGGTGATTTTGTCGAAAAACCGTTATAAATTCCAAAAAAACAAACTGTTAGAACTTCTGAGTATAGGGCATTTATCTAGACCATACCAGGAATCGCTCCCTATACTTTTTTTCCGCCCACTCTCAAAGAATTGTGAGAAAAGGAGCAATGTCCTTTTTCAAATTTATAAGGTGATTTTTTCGAAAAACCGTTATAAATTCCAAAAAAACAAACTGTTAAAACTTCTGAGTATAGGGCATTTATCTAGACCGTACTAGGATTCGCTCCCAATACTTTTTTTCCGCCCACTTTCAAAGAATTGTGAGAAAAGGAGCAAAGTCCTTTTTCATATTTATAAGGTGATTTTTCCTTTTTCAATTTTCAAATTATTTTTTCCAAAAATTTTTATAAAAAAATTTTTTTAGTGTAATATTTTTACTTATTTAAATTTTCTGAGACATTTTTTATAGATTCTGATTTTTTTGAATTTTGTCGGACTGTTTTTGTGTTAAAATATCATTAATAAAGTTATATATCGAATTTTGAAACTTTAACATTGTCTCTGTTAAATAGTTAACATGACTCTGTTAACATAAAAGGTTTGTGTCTAGGGAGTTAAATTTCAAATTTATCTTCACGCACATATTTTAGAGAGACTCAAATTCGTCGCCATATGAAAAAACTACATTTCAAAAATTGGTGGCCAAATATGTTAACATTATCGACGACAAGAAATAAAATCAATTAGCTGTTCTTTAAATGTATTTGTTAGTTGAGATGTAGTTACAGCTTTACCCATAATTAAGTTGTATCTTTTCGTGCTGAAAGTAATCAACGAAGAATAACTTAAGTTGGTACTTAAAAAAGTTTAAATTTAGATATCATTTCTGAATATGCGCCAATATTTTTAAATTAATATTTTGTATTAGATTTATCCAACATTACAGGTTAAATAAACCTGAATTTTTCATATATTCTAGATATACTGAATAATTCTCTGCAATCCTCGAAAAAATAATTTGGTGTTCCGACAATTTTAAAGCTCAGTGCCTGCTTACGGTGTTTTTTCAGAGGGAGGTTATCAGAAAAGTGTAGCTAGAGATTATGAGATCGTAATGGCACAATCAACTTTCTCGGATGTGCTCTCAAACTTGTAGGATTTACTAGAGCAAAGTATTTGTAGACAGTGGATAAGTTATCCGACGGAAGCGGAAAATAAAGTTACAACCCAAGAATTTTACCGCAAATTTGGGATACCTGGTGTTGTGGGATATATTGATCTAACGCACATCAATATTATAGCTCTAAATCGAAATAATCATTTATACTATAAGATGTAGGTTTCTTCTTATAAATACAGTCGACTCTTGATAATTTGAAATTCATTAATTTGAATCTCGCGATAATTTGAACTGTTTTCCAGGTCCCTTGGAAAACATTTAATAAATTGAAAAAAAAAATCTATGTAATTGGTCCCCTCGGTAATTTGAATTTTTTGGCTCTACGCTCTATAATTTGAATTATTTTAATGTGCTGTGTTTTATGCAAAATATAAAATAAATAAAACAATGATTTATTTAAGTTTATATGGGCTGCTTTATAGAAATGACATCTAGCCCGACAGCGTTCTATAATTTGAAGTTTAGTTTTTTTAAACTCTATAATTTGAATTCGTAATGTGATTTTGTTTCTGTTTTTAAAACAAGAATTAAAATCGTTTGCTTTTAGCATACACAACACATAGACAGTTGCTATGTAAAATAAAAAATAAAATTTCGTTGCTTTTCTATTTGCTTCTGCTCATTTGCGGTACCACTCTTCTTTCCCCTCTCACCAACAAACTCAAAAGTTGAGCAGCAAAAGTGGCAATGTGTGACCCGGGACTTACAATTGTTTAGCCAGTATGTATTTCGCATTCTGGGTATCAGAGAGGTATTATCAGAGCCACCAGAAGTTACGCAGTCTCATCCAGGACGGAGACTTCTGCCTAACTCTGAAGAGGTGAGTTTTGAAAACTATGTTCAAGTAGACAGTAAATTCAGTGGATATGGTGCCCTAACCGACGCTGAACTGTTGAATTTGACTTCTTTGGATGAGGAAGATGAAGCAGACGAAGATGAGCAACCAACAATTCCAGTTTCATTACTCCTACACTCTCAGAACGGATATAAGTGACGATTTATTTTCAGCTTTAATCACAATTGAAAATTCATTGGACAAAGACAGAGTGAATTTGTGGTGATTATAATGTTATTTGTATGTATCCACTGTAAATACTTTGTTTGAGAATATTTGTAGTAAGCTTTTTGAATATTGTATTTTATGTTTTTTATATTTTCACTTTTAAATTTTCACTTCAATAAAAAACGTTATCTTAAAAACATCAATACTCAACTGGTTATGGGCCCAGGATACTCTTGCTAAGGGAATATAATCAAGAAGCTTAAAAGGATAATCCTATATATATATAGAAGAATTAAACAAAAATTAGTTCAAGAAACGACTAGAAGGATTTGGAGAAAATAAATTAATCAAGACGCCTAGAAGAAAAATAAATTGTTTTTCTTAAGACTAATATAAGGATTTGGTAAGGATAAACATGGAAGAATTTAAAATTGAAAAACTACACGGAGCAGTGAATTGGTATTCATGGAAGTTCCAGATGCGTATAATTTTAAAATCTATGGACCTTTACAAAACTGTTGATGGATCTTTTAGAAAGCCTGTTATGCCGGATGGCAATGGAGATGCAGACAATGCTATATTTCTTCAAAATCTTCAGTCTTGGGAGACAGCTGATATTAAGGCTCAACGTATAATTATAACATCTATTGATAATATTATTTTAAAATATTTAATGTGTTGCAAAGATGCAATTGAGATGTGGCAAAAATTGCATAGCATACATGAAATGCAAACAGAAGTAAGCATTCATTTATTGCAACAGCAGTTTTATAAATTAAAAAAGAATTCAGAAGACTCAATTGAAATGCATATTGCAAAAATAGAAGAACTTGCCGAAAGAGTGAGAAGTTTAGGTGAACCATTAACTCAAAGTATGATTATAACAAAAATTTTAATGACGTTACCACCAACATTTAACCATTTTGTTACGGCTTGAAGACAACATCAATATGAAGATGGCAAAAAGCCAGGTAAATGTTTTAAATGTAATAAAGAAGGACATTGGTAGAAAGATTGTCCATTATGGAAGAGAAGGGAAAATGTTAAGTTAAATAATTCAAAATCCAATGCTTTCATGAGTGGAAGGTCAAGTGTTTCCAAACAAGATGAATCTTGGTTGGTAGATTCAGGAGCTTCTGAACATATGACCTCACATAGAGAATGGTTTTCTAATTATCGAAAATTTGAAGAGCAACTTTAAAAGCAGTAGGCGAAGGAAATATTGATGTCTTAATTAATAGTGATGATGGCTGGAAGCAAAAATATTTACAAAACGTTCTTTTTGTACCAGAGATGAAAATTAATTTATTCTCTACCACAGCAGCCATGGATTAAGGATATGTAATGAAATCCAATAAAAATAAATGCACTTTTATGCGAGATGACAAAGTTCAAGATATTGGTCATAAAAATGGAAATTTATTTGAACTTGAAATAAAGGTGGTAACAAAAAACGAGTGCAATTATATTGCAAACACCAGCAACAATTCAAAGATATGGCATCAAAGGTTTGTTCATCAAAATATGAAACATGTGAAAGAGATATTAAAATCAAGAAATGTTGAATGCAAAGATGATGAGAACACAATATGTGAAGGATGCTGTTTTGGAAAGCATAAATTATCATATTCTTCTAGTGAAAATAAATTAAAAGCTCCTGGCGAAATAATTCATGCAGACGTTTGCGGACCGATGGAAGAGCATGCAATTGGAAAATCAAAATACTTTTTATTACTAAAAGATGATTTTTCAAAATTTAAGTATATTTACTTTTTACAACAAAAAAGTGAAGTTTTCGAAAATGTCAAGAATTTCTTAAATATGATGAAGAATCAAAATATTAAAATTAGCATTTTTAGATCTGATAATGGCAATGAATTCGTAAACAAAAATATGGATCAGTTACTCAAACATTTTGGAATACATCATCAAAAGTCAGTATTTTATACCCCTGAATGGCGCTGCTGAAAGAGAAATTCGTACAATTGTTGAATTAGCAAGATGTATTACAAACTAAACATCTGAATAAATATTTATGAGCTGAAGCTGTACATCATGTTGTATATGTATTAAATAGAACCGGCCGCAGTTCAATCAAAAATAAATCCCCGTTTGAGGTATGGTTTAACAAAATTCCTAAAATTGAACATTTAAAGGTTTTTGGTACTCAAGTTTTTGCACATATTCCAAAACAAACACGAAAAAAATGGGATGCAAAAAGTAAGAAAGGTATTTTTGTCGGATTTGATTTAAATGTTAAAGGATACCGAATATTTTTTGAAAATAACAATAAAATTTAAATATATAGAGATGTAATTGTTTGTGATGAACTTGAGATTATAATTAATCATGAATACAATGATGATAATTATAGTATTTGCTTTTTAAAGTCTTTTGAAGAATGTTTAAATAATGAAGAAGTAAATCAAGAAGGTCAAAATGTAGAATCTGAAAATAATGTATGCAACGATATAAATATTGAGCGAATAGATGAAACTGATCAAGAAATAAGTCAAGAAAATCAGAATTTGGAAACTAATAACTTAAATGTTGAACAAGTAGAAGAAAGTATCCAAGATGTTATTTCAATTTCACATCAGTCTGAAAATTCAAGTTTACAATTAGTTGATATTGAAAATGCAAGCACTAATACAAGAAGAACAGAAATCCCAGACCCAATCCAAGAAGGAAATTAACATTGATGAGATGTTTCTTTCCATAATTGATTAAGACTTCAAAGAACCTATTACGTATGAAGAAGCTATAAAATCTAAAAACTCAAAAAATTTGAATATAGCAATGGACGAAGAATATAATGCGCTAATGAAAAATAAGACATGGAAACTTTGCAAATTGTCTGATGGAAGAAAATTAGTTGATTGTCGCTGGGTATATAAAATCAAATATAATGCTTATAACACAGTTGAGCGATACAAAGCTCGCTTAGTAGCTAGAGGAATTGCTCAAGAACATGGTCTAGACTACGAAGAAACTTTCAGTCATGTGGTAAAGTATGACTCTGTTCGTCTTATGTTAGCAGTATCTGAAGGAATGGCTATTAAACAATTTGATATAAAGTCTGCCTTTTTGTACGGTGATTTAAATGAAGAAATTTATATGAGTCAACCACCTGGATATATTAAAGAATCACACAAAGTTTGCCTATTGAAGAAACGTCTTTATGGATTAAAACAGGCTCCAAGATGTTTTAATAAAAAATTTTGTGAAATTATGGACAAATTCAGTATCAAAGTTAGCAAGTCTGATACATGTGTCTTTATCAAAAATGTAAAAGGATCAAAGATTATATTGGCACTATATGTGGATGATGGATTGTTAATATATAATGATGACAAACTTCTTGCTAATGATCTGTTAAATCATCTAAGTGAGAATTTTGAAATAAAAGAATACCAATAAATAAATTTCTTGGTTTTCAAATAAAAATTTTGAGTTCAGAAGTAATATTTCTTCATCAACAGCGATACATGGAGAAGGTTAATTAAAGATGTTCTATGCAAGATTGTAATTCTGTATCTACTCCTTTGGAAACAGGCTGGATAAATCATATTATTGCCGGAGAATCAAATGGACGTTGGCTCATTAATATATGTATCAATAATAAGCAGACCTGATATTTCATATGCCGTTTGTGTGTTGAGTAGATATATGGAGAAACCATGTCAAGTGCATACAAATTCTGCAAAAAGAGTATTAAGATATCTTAAAGGCACACTCAATTATGGTTTATTGTGTACAAAACAAAATGGGTGTATGTTAAAAACCTTTTCTGATTCTGATTACGCTGGAGATATTGAAAATCGTAGATCAACTTCCGGAATTGTAACAAAACTGGGTGAGTGCACAGTTACTTGGAGATCTCAACAACAACGTACAGTTGCACTGTCAACTACTGAGGCTGAATATATTGCTGCATGTGAAGCTGTTAAAGACATAGTATGGATGAAACGTTTTTTGAAAAAAATTACATACAACATAGCAGAAAATTATTTATATTTGTATAATCAGCGCACAATCAATCTTATAAAGAATCCTGAATATCATAAAAGGACCAAACATTGATGTGAAATATCACTTTATTCGAGAAAAATTTTGTGAACACGAATGTGATCTAAGTTTTGTTAATTCTAAGGAACAATTAGAAGATATTTTAACTAAACCCCTTTCAAAACCACTTTTTGAAAATTTTAGAAAACATTTAAATATTGTTCATAATTCTGTTAATTAAATTAATTTTTCGTTTTGCGATATATGTATGTATGTGTGATACAATTGTAACATTAAGGGGAGGTGTTGCTTATAATGTTATTTGTATGTATCCACTGTAAATACTTTGTTTGAGAATATTTTTAGTAAACTTTATTGTATTTTATGTTTTTTTATATTTTCA
Source organism: Bellardia bayeri (assembly GCA_950370525.1). NCBI lineage: Eukaryota > Metazoa > Arthropoda > Insecta > Diptera > Calliphoridae > Bellardia > Bellardia bayeri. The sequence continues at coordinate 48,899,994 of OX493264.1, read as the reverse complement.
CTTTTAAATTTTCACTTCAATAAAAAACGTTATCTTAAAAACATCAATACTCAACTATTCGTTCACTCAAAAAAAAATTACGGACTTTGTTTCATTATAATTACATATGTTCTTATACATACATATGTACATATATGTAACTGTAAGAAAGTTCACAATAAAAAATCTTAAAATTTAATTAAACTCTTGTTAATTGAAATTTTTTTCTATCTCCTTTTGTTAATTTGAACTCTCATTAATATGAAATCTTGATTATTTGAACTTTTTCTCTTTTTCTCAAATGATCAACCTTCAGTTATGAATATAAACATTTTAAAGATATGTGATAGTAAAATGAAGATAAGATATGTCGACGCCTCACATCCTGGTGCCTGTCCTGACTCATATATTGGGAACAATAGTTCCTACAGAAATGTAATGGTTTTGTATGTACAAAGAGGACTCCGTGTATGGTTATTAGGTGAGTAATTAAATACAAAAATGTATACACTTAAATGCATTAATGCATTTTGTATAAATTTTGAGTAGGTGAGGGATGGTGGGTACCCCTTAGAGCCTTGGTTGTTAACACCCTATATAACCCCAATATACGGATCTAAAGAATAAAAATTTAAAGTCATATAACGAACAAACGGAGTTGTAAAAGTCAGATTGAGGTGCTTACAAGGTGCCAGAGAGCTGCACTATGAGCCCAAAAACGCAATTCAAATCATAAATGTCTGTGTAGCACAATATCGACCCTAATAGTGACATAGCTGACATGGAAGAAATAGATCTACTTCCTGTAGAAATCGAAAATTGGAGTAACCGCAACAGGTGCCTGGCTGCTGCACAACGTCGAGAAAATATATATTTTTTGAGAACATTGGTATTTTTTCAAGGCCTACTCATCCCCACATTCAAACACAGGTCATTGCCAAAATCCCACATACCCGCTGAGATACACCAAATTTCTTCAACATTTGTAGAAGTTTTAATTTATAAACTTTATGAGTTTTAGCATGAACGAATCGTCTTCTTGTAATTGGGCAGTGGTTGATGACATTTTATCTGCATACTCTGAGTCAAGTACACCAAACAGTAAATGTGCAACTTTTCCAACAAAGTCAATAGCACCTCTTTTCTGCCGAGACTTGTCTAGCAACCTATTATCAAGACTCAAGTCAGATTCAATGTGTTGCAAGTGTTCAATTACGTTCATACATGATGTATTGTACTCAATTTTCTTTACAAAGTTGTTTTAATGATCTGGTGCCACTTGCTAAAAATGATGTATCAGTCTAGTATGTCGAGAGATAATAATAAACCACTAGGATCCATTGACTTGTAGATATATATGTGTGGAGTTATCAGTCTCCCATCGGACGCGTCACCATGTGGCGGATAGGGGTAGCAATGGCCTAGTCTTGACTAATTGCTTGAGCAATGTCGATAATTTTAGAACATTGCCTACGAATGGTGTAAACTTCTCGATATAGCTAGGTCTGTAAACAGATATGAGATAGCCAAATTTTTAATAATACTGTAATACTTTTGCAATAAATTATCACAGTAATATATAATTTGGTAATTTGGAAAATGCTATAACTGGCGGTGAATTTCACAGAAAATGGCCGCCTAGTTATATCATGGTCTTTCTCTATCTTGTGATACAACCCGCGGACCAAACCCGTTCTTTCTCTCTTTTCCTCTCTCTCAACTTCCTACTATCCCCCCACTTTTAAGGTCAAGGTGAAGACAGCAGTGCCGAAGACCTGTATGGCTAGCTAGTGGCTAAATAAACTAGTTGTGAACATCTTCCCTCTGGCGCTAATGGCAAAGGTCAGTTGTATGTTAGCCTAGTCCATGTACGCCGTCACTGCACGAGATGGCCTCTCTTTTACGCGCATACTCGTGGGAACCAGATTGGATTTTAAAAATAAAAATATGAAAAAGGATGAAGTGGGGAATGTCCATGTCTACCCAATGGATGCAAAGTCATATTCGGACTCGGATCTGCTGGGTATTCCAAGGGACATTCTCCTACAGGAGCATCAGTTATTGAAGGAGCTGACGGAGATGTGCCCATCTGTCGGATCCCCGGCAAGATCGGGGACCTCAGAGGGACTTGGTCGGCTAACCCTGGACTCTGATAATGAACAAGAGGTGAAATTAACCTCGGTTCATAATCAGAGTCAGGGAGGCAGACCTATACTCTCTGGAGTCACTCTCAGGTCGGAGGGTGGAGAGGTGGGCTCATGGAAACCCATGGTTCGGCAGGATGCGACAGAACAGGTCGCGTCGGTAAGCCGAACAATTTTAGAGAAGGCCAAGAGTGGTGTAAGGGTATCCTTAGCTTTTCTGGATAGGATAGCTAAAAGGGACTCTTCAACACTTGATGGGCGGGATAGGCACCTGCTTAGGAAGCATGGAAAGAACGTTGCTAGATTCGAACGGATCCACGGTTCTATCGGTGACATCCTAGGGTTACCTTATCCCGCAGGGTATCGAGTTGGGTCGGCTAGGGAATCCATAGATGTCAGTAAGGGCAATGGACCCTTAGCAGATCCTATTGTTGAATACTCAAAAACGATAGGAGCAAGGAAGGAGGGTAATAGTTCCTCAATTGGCACTCTTAATAGTGACAGATTGGTCACAATTAAGGGAGTTAAGAAGGGGGATGACCTACCCACAACCAGCCGCGCGATGGGTACTCAAAAAGGTGTAACGGTCAGGAATGTCAGATCAACCCAGTTCACATCAGAAGGGAAATCGGGTAATCGCCAACAACACTCTTCTAAAACCCCCAAACTAGGAGGTTGTAAGAGGATGAGGTCTGGCGATGACCAGAAATCCCCGGCGGCAAAAAGGACTGATCAATCTACAGCTTCTTCTAGGATTATCCGTATGGATTATACTAGAAGGTCTGCCGCTGGAGATGATCAGCCCTCTACGTCGAAGATGGCGAAGAAATCGTTAGCAAGGACGGTATTCTGGCGCCTGTCATTCATCGGACTGATCCTGATGGTAGGATCAGTGTCGAGAGATGGAAGGTGTTAGAAGACAAACTGTTCGACGAAATCTTCAATGCAAAAGGAAGAGGTGTCAAGACCGTCAGTTGCGGTAACCAAAAACCCTGGAGTTTTTGAGAACCGCAATTGGCAGTTGTGGCAAAGCTTTCCCAGAAGTCAGGATGGACGTCATACTAGCGCCACACTTACTATTGAGGCCAGTAGTCACGGTATGGATACCTCCACCGGTGAAACCAGTGGAAACCATACTAGGATTGCTGGCTAATCAAAATGAGGCTCTCAATACAAGCTAGTAGAAGCTGATAGCTTCACTGGGCTGTAAAGAGAACCACGGGAGGGACTTCAGGTTCGCAGTAGACCAGGAGTCTCTAAAAAGGCTGAAGGATATGAGAGGGGTTGTTACGTTCGGGTTAGGGGCTATCAGATTTAGGTTCCCCAAGGTGCCTCAACCGAATTAATAACCCACTTCATTGACTCCAATGTTGACGTGGCCCTAATCCAAGAGCCCTGGGTTAATAATAACCGGGTTGTAGGATTAAAGGCCGCGGGATATACGTTGTTCGTAGCACAGACATTGGAAATGGTACGAATATGTATATTAGCTAGAACTGAATTAAAACTTATGTTTTTGAATACTTTCAGTGATGGAGACCTAACGGTTGTGACAGGAGAAGCCAAGGACAGTATAGACCTGGCAGCGGTATACTTACCCTATGAGGCTACCGATCGACCTGGTGATAAGATAAAGGAGTTGGTAGATTACTCAAGCAAGAAGAGCTTGAAATTGGTACTGGGGTGTGCCGCCAATGCACACCACACCCAATGGGGCAGTGCTGACATCAACAAAAGAGGTGAGTCTATGTTTGTTTTCATAATAGCCAATGGCCTTTATATATGTAATAGGGGGAATACACCGACCTTCAGAAATAGAGACAGAGAGGCTGTAATTGACATAACACTAACAAACTGCAGGGAACTAATAGAGGATTGGAGGGTGGCTTTGGGGTTTTCTTTCTCGGACCATAGTCGCATATCCTTTAATCTTGTATTTGTACGAAAGAAAAGGTGTCCATATAGAAATTCAAGAAGGACTAATTGGGATTCCTTCTCGGGTCTTGTGGATGGTAACCTTAGGGTTACACACAATTGGAGGTCAAGTCCTATCAGTTTGATATGCTGGTAGGCACCCTTACGAGGGTGATGACCGAAAGTTACGAATGATCTTGTCCGATGAGCTATCCGGGAGAGCGCAAGCAACCACGATGGTGGACAGAGGAGCTGAAAGCCCAAAGATCCACGGTCAGAAAGTGTTCAATAGAGCGAAAAGTACGCGGAGAGATGAGGACTGGAACGACTTTAGGAACAGTCTTAGTAAGTACAAGAGGGACATTTGGAGGGCAAAAAGGAACTCGTGGTTAAAATTTAGCGAGTCAGTCGATTCCGTAAACGAGATGTTCAGGTTTAGAAGAATACTATCCAAGGAGCCAGTAGTCCCGGGTTTTATTCAGAGACCACATAACTCGTGAACGGAATCTAGCTCGGAATCTCTCTGCTTGTTAATGAAAACTCACTTCCCGGGGTGTATCGGTCCAGGGTCGGAGGGTCAGATCATTAGTGAGGACCCCTTCTCTGAATCGTGCACGGTGGAAGAGGTTATGGAAGTTGTGAATGATATGATTACTTTAGAGAAGGTAACATGGGCAGTTAATACTTTTGGGTCCTACCAATCGGCAGGACCAGATGGTATCTTCCCGGCAATGTTACAGAATATTCGGGGAACAACGCTTCTGTTACTAGTTGAGTTGTTCAGAGTGTGTGTGCTGAAAAGGTACATACCAAGGGGGTGGAGAGAGGTCAGGGTTATTTTCATACCCAAGGCAGGGAAGGCCGGTCACTCGAAACCCAGCGACTTTAGACCAATCAGCCTATCGTCTTTTCTACTGAAGACATTAGAAAGACTGGTTGATACGCATCTCAGGATGAGGTTTGACACCGGCATCATAAGCGGCCCTCAACATGCCTACCTCAAGGGTAGGTCTGTTGAGAGTGCGCTTCATGATGTGGTAGGGTACATAGATCCTGCTGCTCAGCAGCAGAGTGGTTCACTCGGACTGGGGAGGGGAACGTCTAAGGAAGCTAGTGACCAGGAGAACCCCACAGGGAGGAGTTCACTCTCCTTTACTGTGGCTTTTGGCTGTCAATGTCAATCTGAGACATTTTGATAGTGTAGGACAGAAGGTCGTGGCCTATGCAGATGACGTAGTTATATTGATTTCAGGCAAGTTTCTGCGACAATTAGCGAAATCATGCAGAGGGCGCTGAGCACACTGTCAGTTTGAGCTACGGATAAAGGTTTAGGGGTAAATCCGGGGAAGACAGAATTGGTTCTTTTTACAAGGAGGTATAAGGTTGAAGCCTTTAGGCTACCGATACTAGGAGGTGTAGAACTTGGGCTATCTGACAGCGCCAAGTATCTATGAGTATTCCTCGATATAAACTGTCCTGGAAGAGGAACACACAGGAGAGGGTGAAGAGAGGTCTCAATGCCTACTATGCTTGCAGATCATCGATAGGTAGGAGTTGGGGTCTACGGCCGTCAGTTGTTGGATGGCTCTACACTTCGGTGGTTAGACCCATTCTTACTAATGGATGCTGTGTTTGGTGGGAGACATTGCGATTATCCAGTCGTAGGAACCTTCTGTCTAAGGTTTAGAGGTGTGCTTCGACCGGCATCACAGGGGCCATGAGAAGCAGTCCTCAGGCGGCGATGGATGTTATTCTACACCTCCTGCCGATTGATGGGAATGCCAGCCAGAAGCCTTCTTAGGCTGAGGGAGTTGGGGCTGTTAAGTAACCTCACTCAGGGTCATGTCAAGATAGTGGGTGAGATTGGGGCTAACGGCTACCATCTGGGAACAACCGGCTCCACGGATTACGTGGGGACTAGGGTTGATTTTAGACATATGCCGGAGGTAATAACGCCACCTAGAGAGAGCTGGTCAGATATTTACTGATGGCTCTAAGATGAGAGGTACAAAGGCGGGGGTCTACAGCCAAGCAGCTCTTAGAGCGGTAGGGGCTGTTATGTAACCCCAGGTTTGGTCGATGATTTTAGGAGAAATCTCAGACGAATATATGCTGAGACTGTGCTGGGTACCGGGTCATAGATACATAGGCGAATTAGGGGATGTATCGGGTTGTAAGTTCGGGGATCTCAAACGATTCGTAATGAATATGGCCTGGCTGCGCAACAGGGGAAGGGGGTCTGTGAGGGATTAGGCGTTTCGCTCTTGGAACGCTTTAAGTGTCTCAAATCATTTCCGAAAGGCATCACAATGGACCGTATTGGTCTCTGGGTGATGGTGTGGGGACAACCTCACACCGGCCTTCTAACCTAACCTAACCTATATATGTTGATCCTATTTCTTCGAAATGAATTCCTAGCTGAGTTCCAAACCGTTTGTTATTGATTGGCGTTCCTAAACTCATTGGGAAAATAAATAGCAACGCCAGCAAAGTTATGCCTACATACATATATTATTGGTTGGGAATCTTATTCTTTTGCCGTTGGGTTCGCTATCATCTTCGGCTATTGCATTTGTATTTGTTGCGTTTAAGACGGATTTGTTGAGGTTGACTGTTGATTCTCTTCAACAGGAAGCAATGCAAGGCGATGTATAGGCCTTTTACATATTTCAGATGTGATTTTGACATCAGCAACCCGAATGGATCCATCATTTCCAGGATAAACCTTTAATATTCATCCTAGCGGCCTTTTCATGGATGCGGTGTTATCTTCCTTAATGATAACCATAACTTCCGGCTTGACGTTGAGACTTGCAGTTTTCCACTTATGACGCAGTTGTAATTCGTACTCATTTGACCATCTTTTACAGAATTCATGTTTTATCCTTGAGACGAGCTCCCATCGTGATGAAAGTGATATTTTCTTCGATTTGATTGTGATGTCCACCTGAGACGTGAGAGGTTTCCGATCAAAAATGACCTGGAGTTAGTGCGGACATATCGGAAGGATTATTAGACATAGGTGTTAACGGACGGGAATTCAAGATGGCTTCAATCTCTTTATTACCGTTTCCAACTCTTCATATGTTAGTGAGGCTGTACTTAAGCTTCATACAAGCAGATTTTTGGCCGATTTTACTGCCGCTTTCCAAAGTCCTCCAAAGTGGGGCGATCTGGATGGAATAAAATGGAATTGTATTCCTTTTGAGCTGTAGGTTGAAACCATTTTTTCCTTCCTCAGAAATGATTGTTTCAGCAAGATCAGTAAGTTTGATGTTGGCTTCGACAAAATTTATTGCGTTACCACTATAGATATTTTCGCATCGTCCTCTTCGTCCAATGAAACGTTTTAGGGCACAAATGTAAGCATCGGTCGATAAATCGCTAACTAGTTCGAAATGCACTACATTTGTCGCAAAACAGCAAAACACTGCTACATATGCCTTTCCTGGTCGTTTTCCTCGTATTTTTTAGTGGATCCATATTGGACCAAAGTAATCAACGCCTGTATTAATGAATGGACGTGCAGGTATGACTCTGTCTTGTGGAAGGTTTCCTATTAACTGTTGACATAGCTTGGCACGGGCCTTTCAATATTGTACGCATTTTTGCACTGTTGATCTTGCAAGGGATTTTCCCTTGATCGGCCAGAATCTTTGCCTCCTGATTCCTAAAGCTTGCGGACTACAGTGTTTGTTTTCTTCGTGCACTGATTTAAATAGAAGCTTCACTAATCATCGTTGTATGGAAAAATTATGGGATGTTTTGAATCGTAGGATAAGTTTGACTCCTCCAATCGCACTCAAACTCGCAGGATACCTTTATTATCGATAAATGGGATTAAATTAAGTATTGAACTAGTTTTTCCGAGTTCGTTTTGTTTATTGCTGGATTTCATTGGAAAAATCATAACCTTGGTACGTATAATTATTCTTAATGATGTTTCAAGTTCTTCTCTACTTAGAGCATTCAGTTGTGTTCTTGCTGAGTTTTTATTAGAATTGTTTGTAATGAAGCGGTGGATATATGCTACTATTCGCTGTAACTTCTTAAACGAGCCCTTATGATCGATTTTATATACAACGCTGTAGTCGTATACGGTTGCCAAAACAATCGTTGAATCTTTCTTTCTTTCAAGATTAGATGTAATCTGTAAGGCTGGCCAAAACTCTGTAGGCCAGTATTCTTGCCTTTCGTGTAAAAATAATGGTCCTAGAAACCATATATGACATTCTGACAGTGCCTTTGCTGACAAACCTCTTTAGCGAATGTCTGCTGGATTTAGGCTTGCCAGACGTACTGCATGTAGAAGTACGCGTACTTTTTTTTTTACTAATTGTACTTCTGTCTGCATAAGACCTAAAAAAGTACGCAAATGTACTTTTTTTCAGCCTCTGTACTTCTTTTTGTATTTTTTTTTACGGAACAATTTCTTATTTAATAGCAAATATTTTGCTTAGTGTATAAAAGAAGCAACTTCAAGTTATTTGAATCGCCCTGAGTACACTTGTAATGAATTTTGCAATTTTTTAAAAACAGAAGATGGTAAAAATGGAATAGTGAACCAAAAAAGCGATAAATATTTATAATTTTTTCACATTTCCAAAAAACTATTTGTATTAAAACATTTAATATAGAATAGTAAAAAATTATTTTATTTTTTAAAATAAAATCTAAAACACCTGACTAATTTTAAGTTATTTTTTATTAACCAAAAATATATATGATCTCTTATTTTGTTTTTAATATTTGTTATTTTCTTCATTGAATTGTTATTGTTAATACTGAATTTTCTAGTTCTTAGTTACATCAATTATTTCTTTTATGTACTGAATTTTTTGATTTTTTTTAAATAAAAAATGTACTTTTTCTTCTTATTTGTACTGCTGTTTTTACTTCGATTTGATATCTGTACTTTTTTTTGTCGATTTTATATCTGGCAACCCTAGCTGGATCAAAGGATAATCCAGCTAGGCGACACCATTGTTCTGGAAGAGTTATTGTTTGAATGATTTTGAGTGTATCCAAGACAAGACAATTTCGGAGTCTGTCCATAAGAATATTGGTAAACCTTTAATTTGCATAACCTTTCGAAGACGTTGAGAAAGTTCTGCAGCCATAAGTGCTGCAAAAAATTCTAATCGTGGTAGTGTTTGCCTCTTGATCGGCGAGACACGAGACCTTGCACATAGCAATTTTGTGATTGCTCTACCACCTTTAAATGTTGACCGAGTGTATGCTGCTGCTCCGAAGGCTCTTTCGCAAAGATATGCAGCTAAGTGGTCGATGGGATGTCATCATTGAATATGTGTCGTGTTGTTTAAAAATTGTTTAATGAATTTAAACTTTCGCGGAAACTGAGATTTTTAGGAAGAGCTTCGTCCCAATAGATCTTCATTTGCCATAAATGTTGAATAAATATCTTTTGGTTGGCTAGAGACTGTTCGAACCTCATGCGCAAGCTTCGGTCTAGTTTTTTATCAAAATTTGGAAAAGGAAAGGGTTCCAGCCTTTCGTCTCAATTCCAATGTTGTTCAGTGCTAACAGACACTCTCGAGTTGTATCGTGTAATTTTTTAATAGTGCCAAAGTTTGAGGTGCATGCTGGCTGATTAATGATTTTCTCGATCAGTATTGTAACAAGAATGTGTTGTGATATTGATCTTTTAACATAGTCCATGCTGCCTCATAGTTGCCTTCGGTTGTTGATAGGTGGCTCACAAATTTTTTGTTTTAAGGTACCACATCTTTTGGATATCAGGTATCGGTTGTTGATGCACCATATGCAGAAACATGTCATAAAATTGTGTCCATTTGCGTAATCCCCGTTTAACTTGGGAATTGAGATTTTCGGTAGAGGCAATGATGTTGCCATTAATGTCTGTTGACCTGCTGAGTTAATCCTTGATGATTGCATTGACATTATTTCTACCTTCGTCAAACCGTCAATAACCATTCCTCTTATATTTTCATAAGCCTTTTGATTCAGACCATTACCTAGAGGATTTGGACATTGATCGCATATTTGATCATATAGGTCTTCAATTTGATTCCATAATTTGTTAATGGTATCAATTCTTATGTTGTAGAACTGTTGAGACTCATCCGTCTGCAATTCTGCCATTCCCGCTATGAACCTCTGTAATGCTGACAACTAGCGGTAAATTTGTCAATTAAATTGAGTGATGACACCTCCCTTTGTCCTTGATGCTTGGCCCCTGGCTTGATCATTGTTTTCATGGTGAATTGCTTGCGGAGTTGTTTGCTTAATCTTAAGCTCTTCTTTTTTCAATCGCGTCAATTCATATTGAAATAGGTCACTGTATTCTTCAGCCAATGACGATATCTGCTCAAAGTAATTAGTTTTGAAGTAGTCTACTTCATACTGATCTTCAACAATGATACGCAATTTTTCGTCGTATGCGTTCTTGAAAATAGGAACTCTTAGGTTTCCTCTCCACAGAGTCATTTTTGAAGTTGCGGATGATCTGCTGAATGTTTTCGCCTAAGATACTCTGTAGGCTTATCAATTATTCCATCGAATACATGTTGTTGAAATGATGTTTTGTTGTTAGTGCTGGTTCGCCTACTCGAACAGGCAGCTTGTTTTGTTGTTAATGCTGGTTCGCCTACTCGAACCTTTTTGGTAAAGTATTGATCGTGTCTTTCCCCACAAATCACGTCGGGGTCACGTTAAATTAAAGATTTCTAGTGGAATTTAATTCAAACGTTTCGTCTGAATAAACACTATTTTGTCTTTCCAGTACTTGTTACTGAGAGACTGTTTGTAAATAAGAAAGAACGTGTTTTGTATGAAGACTGCAAATCAATAAATTTATTTGTAATATTGGTCATCTTTTATACAAAAATTAAATAATAAAAAATTTAATTGACCTAAATAAAAGTGCATATTAAATAAAATAAACTTAACTAAAAACAATGAATACGTTGTAGTTTTGATTTCGCTTAGTTGTAGGCAATAAGTTCAACCAGCCTAAATAAAACATAATGCATGCATTGCATTATTGACAAGTATGGTGAAGCTCAAAATTAACTTCACATTCTGAGAAACTTAACAGCTGTTCTAAGACAATGAAATTTGTGTTGTATCTTTATGCAATTAAAAAAATATGTATTTGAGAAGCTATTTCTTCATACTACGACACTTAAATGGCAATAACAGGTAGAAATGGGAATTTTGCACTTCATTCAAATGAATCACCAACAAACTTAAAGTTTTAAATGTGGATTCTTATAATAAAATAAGGGTTTATTAAAATTAGAAGTGTAGTGTAATATAATTAGTGAAATTATTATTCACTTATTTTTATTTTTACTCATACAAATCTACACTACCCTATTGTATATTAAATAATTGGAATTATATTGGAAATATTGAATTATTATTATTGACTTATTGCAGATTTGTATACAACAAATACTATGTATAATATAGCTTTTAAGGTACCATTATCCTAGTATAAAAGGCATACCAAAATCAATAAACGAATCATTATCGATCTGCCTTTAATCATGGCATTTTATTTATGGCATATAAACCTGCCAGTAAAAAAGGAATAAAACAGGGCATATAAAATTGCCCTTATTAAAACTTTACCAGTGGCGTTAATTAGCGCCGGTAAATTAGATAAAATATACACCTTCACTCACACACACACACCCCTAACATTACATGGCGATCCTGCCAAACATCTCCACTTTTGAGACAAAAAAAAAGTAACTGAGAAGCATAGCGTGCCAGCAACCACTAAAAAGGGACCGAGACCCATCACAATAAAAGAATACTTGCAGAGAATAGCGAAGAATAAAGAGAAAAAGCTTACCCAAATTCAGAAGGTACACAAAAAAAAAATGAACTAAATTTTATTTACACAAAAAAAAAATCTAAACATTTTTAATAAATATTATTATATAAATTTTACATATATATACGAGTACGAGTATAATAAATACATTTAATAATTTGGAAATAATTTTTTGGAAATGTCAAAATTTAATTAGTGCTGCCAAGTCTACATATAAATTAGTGCTGCAAAACACAGCTGTTCAGTAATACCTGTTAAGAGTTGCCAGATTATAACATTTTATCACATATTAAATTTTTATTTTTGCATAAAATCAATTTTTAACTTTGAAAAGCAAAGTGAGAATTTTATTAATTGGATTGATTTTAGTATATTTTTTTAAGATTTAATGGAAAAAATTGAAGAATTTATTGAGGAATTACGTAAATTTGATATAAATGTAAAGAAACAAAAAAAAACAGTTTACACTTTACAGTATTAAACAGAGAAATTGATTAGATTTAAATTAATAAAAAAGAATTAGATAAATATTCTGACGCTTTAGAGAAAGACGAATGTGAATCGTTAGTTATTGAATTGCAAAAATTATATGATAACGCCATTATATTGGTGCACAATTTTGATATTTAAAAAAAATAGTAAGGAACAAGTCAAAGACACAGGAGCTAAAAGTAATATGGCACATTTCGACGTAACGGTGGTAGGCAAGAATCTACACGAGTTTTTAAGAACTGAGGATAGAGAAATAGATAGAAAAAGATGGCGAATGCACGCCAAATTTCAGATACAAAAAAGCTGATGATGCTGAATAGATAATGAGTAATAAAAAAATAATGAAATAAGAGAACCTCATATATTAGTTACTGATATAGAGGTAGTAATAAGGTGTTGCGATAATCCGGTGAACACACAGTTGTCTCTGGAGAAACTTCTACCGATATCACTATCCCAAAATATACAGGAACTTGCTATAATATTTTTAAAATAATAAATATTGAGGAATTTAAAAACATTTTTTTAATAAAATATGCAGAAAGAAAAGAGAAAATTTAAAATGAATATTGAGGAGTTTAAAAACATTTTTTTAATAAAATATGCAGAAAGGAAAGTGAAAATTTAAAATGAATATTGAGGAGTTTAAAAACATTTTTTTAATAAAATATGCAGAAAGGAAAAATTTGAAATAAATATTGAAGAGTTTAAAAACATTTTAATGACATATGCAGAAAGGAAAGTAAAAATTTGAAAATCTTGATTCAAAGCCTGTTTACAATACTGATAATTATCCTCAAGAACTAAAGGCGCGATTGCGATTCTCTTTAGATAAAGCAAAGGAATATTTATAAAACAATAAAAAAAAACTCGTGGTCTATAGAGTAATTGAAACAAAAGGAGTAAACTTTGTTCTGTTCTAGCCAAAAAGTGAAAAATTGCATAGTTGGTACTTTTTGCATACTTTGTTCTAAACTGATAAAAATTTGAGTTTATGCGATTAATGTAAACTTCTTGGAAGTCGCTGAAGACTTCCATATGTTGCTGGAAGTGCTCACATTACTAATATTGATTTTCGTAATACAACTGAATAACTTCATACATGTTAATGCTGCGTGAGTCTTTCCATAAAGAAATACTGAATAAAAATAAGTTGACAGTATGTCAATAGTCACGCGTGATCTGAAAAAAAAACAACAAGAATCGTATGAAAAAAAACTCTAAATTAATTACCCTATATGTATAAATATCACTCGATGATGATTATTAATGTTATGTACATATATATAAATATTTAAATAAATTTTCCAGAGATGATATATGTATGTATTTATATATTGTTTTTTTTTACAGAGATTCGTTTGCACTGGAATTCCGATACCTAACTGCTGGTAAGCAGTGATGACCTTAATGTTTTTTGATGTTACTCATACATATTTACTTATGTATATAATCAGTAGTCTTACATACAAAATTACTTAATTGGGGCATCTTCTGCTATAATGATGAAAAAAATTCCTTATTAGCACACGATTTTCAATAGCAATTACAAGCTCAAGTATTGGAAAGGGAAGAATGCAAGAATGTTTTTTTTTCCTCCAGAATGAACTGCCACTTTACACAACAAATTCGTTTGTGTGCTATTCCTAAAACAGGTCTTTGGTAACTCCGGGTACAAAAAGCTAGTACATGTACATATATGTACATATACATGGATTTCAAATAATATTAAAAAGTTATTTTATTTAAGTAAAATTAATACAACACTATGAAAAAATATTCCAAATATTGGTTGTCAGATAAACCATAAAGTTAATTCAATTGCTTGTAAAAAGAAACTATTAATTCAATTATAATTTTTAAAAATGTACCTCTAAATTCGGCTGATCTAGAAAGAGGTATTTCTATATAGAAAAGTATTGTTAAAAGTTGTAAACAGAATTTGAAAATTTAAGTAAACGCATAGTATATGCATATAAAGGGTGGTTAAATTGTAAGGGCCGATGTTGAATGTGAACCACACCTAAACGCCAAGCTTTTTTCCGAATTTTATTTGACATTTCTCTTTTTCAGACTTACTCAATTTGAACCATGGAGAGATACACAATCCAACAACGTGTTAAAGTTATCCAGACTTATTATGAAAATGGGCGTTCAAATCAAAATGCATATCGTGCACTTCGTGATTTTTTTGGTCAATTTGATCGTCCAAATGTGCGTACAATCGCAAAAATCGTGGAAAAATTCAAGCAAACCGGGTCTGTAGAAGATGTGAGAACACCAGTGCATGCTCGTACTGCAGAAAATATTGCTGCTGTTCGCGATAGTGTGGCTGAAGAGCCGTCCACCTCAACTCGTCGTCGTGCCCAACAATTGCACCTCTCACGCTCGTCGTTGATGAACATTATGCATAAAGACTTGCATTTACACGCTTACAAGGTGCAATTGGCTCAAGAACTAAAGCCTCTTGACCATTCCAAACGTCGTGAATGGGCAGAATGGTGGCAATAAATGGCAACAGTGGATGATCAATTTTCGAAGAAAATCATCTTCAGTGATGAGGCACATTTTAACCTCAGTGGATTCGTCAATAAACAGAATTGCCGCATTTGGGCGAATGAGAATCCAAGAGTGATTGTCGAAAAACCAATGCACCCACAAAGAGTGACTGTTTGGTGCGGTTTATGGGCTGGCGGCATCATCGGGCCGTATTTTTTCCAAAATGAGGCCGGTCAGGCAGTTACTGTGAATGGTGTTCGCTATCGTGAGATGATAACGAACCTTTTATGGCCCGAATTGGAAGATATGGATGTGGACGATATGTGGTTTCAGCAGGACGGTGCCACTTGCCACACAGCTAACAAAATAATGGCTCTTTTGCGCAACAAATTAATGGCCGTTCTATCTCACGTAATGGCGATGTCAATTGGCCGCCAAGATCATGTGATTTGACACCGTTGGACTTTTTTCTTTGGGGTTATTTGAAAGAAAAGATGTACGTCGATAAGCCAGCAACAATTCAAGAGCTAAAGGATGAGATAATTCGGCACATTAACGGCATAGTACCTCCATTATGCCTCAGGGTTATCGAAAATTTGGACCATCGGATGGAAGTGTGCCGCCGTGGTCGCGGTGCCCATTTGGCCGATATTTTGTTCCATACATAATTGAGTAATACCAATATATCATAATAAAATAAAATTACAATAATTTCCTAAATAGTTTGTGTTTTATTCAAAATCAACATCGGCCCTTGAAATTTAACCACCCGTTATATACATATGTTCAATTCACAACTAATGATGCGGTGTCGTAGAAGTTGTAAGTCGTGTGCATTTTCAAAAGTTGTAGGTAATTTCTACATAAATGTTTTATACAACCCCTACGATATTTTTACATACATACATATGTTTTTCAAAAAGTCGTATAAAAATTTTAAGGACATTCTTCTTTTCACTTGTATTATTAATTTTATATTTTATTTATTTCTAGCATTTTTATGGCTTGACAACATAAACATATACGACTTTGATCAAAATTCACAATCAGATATGTAACTAGCTAATTGTATTATACAATAATTTGAATTGATCAACAGTATTTTATTGCAATAATAACATGAATTGAAACAAACTATTTTCATGTAGTTCCAAAGTCACTAAAATCTAAATTTAATAATTTAACTTATGAGTTCATGATTTTGTTAATGTTTTTCGTTTGTATGCCCATAAAAAACTATTTAGAACTTATAACTATCAACACAAATTCGATTCAAGTATTCAATAACACTGTGCAACAAATTCAGTTTAGCAAAAGTTAGGTCGATTCTGAGAGTGAGGGGCGAAATTAGAAGACCGGTATCGCGGCGTTTGTTTATGTTAGTTCGATTTTTTTTTTAAAGTCAGCTACACTAAACATAAGGTCTGGCATGTTAATGAGTTTGGTTGAATTTAAGTACATATTTCTCTTAAATTTTTTTCCAAACCCTGCCCAATATTTATGTTTATTATACCCTACACCACAATAGTGGGGAGGGTATATTGGATTTGTGCTGATGTTTGTAACGCCCATAAATATTGGTCCAACACCCACTTCAGAATCACTTTCTGAGTCGATTTAACGATGTCCTTCCGTCCGTCCGTCTGGCTGGCTGGCTGTCCATGTAAAGCTTGTGCGCAGAGTACAGGTCGCAATTTTGAAGATATTTGGATAAAATTAGGTACGTGATATTTTTTCGGTGGAAATCGGTCTATTATTTCACCTTGCCCCCATACAAATGTCCTCCCGAAATTGGGGTTTACCGATCATAAATATTTGAATTATGCAAGTATGCAAACCACAAATGAGTAATAAATGAAGACAAAACACATCTACAAATTTCGTGAAGATCGGTCTATAATTAGTCGTAGCTCCCATATAAGGCCCACTTCCGAAAATCACTTAAAAGAGCATAACTCTTGTAAAAATGTTGGTATCCAAATAATATTTAACAAAAATGAGTTTCTTTTGTACAAATAGGATGACACCTAATTTTATAATAGTCAGTTCATAAATAGTCAAAACTCCCATATAAGACCGTCTTCGTAATTCACTTTAACCTCCACAAATCTTTTAAAAGTATTTATATCGAGATAAAGTTTAACACACATACCCCCTTATTCAAAAACGATTATTAAATTTAACAAACGTTTATTAAGACAGATTTGCATATAAAAATTTGCTTAATAAACGTTTGTTAAATTTAATAATCGTTTTTGAATAAGGGGGTATATATTTATATACACGGAAGTCATGGCACTAAATTTTTGGATAATCGGTTCATAATAGGTAATATCTCCCATATAGCGGCCATATCTGAGAAACTGTTTTATTGATATACTGGGTTATATGGTCGGGCTTTACCTACTATACTTTCTTAGTTGTTTATTATGGATGCGTTTAATATAAGGAAAAAATACAAATATTTAGGATCTCTACTAAGTTTCAAATATGCCACATAAGTCAAGGGAATATCATTGAGTTTTTCGCCTCGGAGATCAGATCATATTATGTGTATTAAATTTCGTCATTCCGTCAGTTGGTGTTTGTTCTAAATTTTTCTGGTGAATATATTTAGACTATTTTTAATATCAAACATTTCTTATAACAGGGATATTTGTGGAAATTTTCATTATTCAATGTAGATCCTATCGTGTTTTAAAGAGACAGACGGACATTACTCATACGACACTGGGTCCAAGACCGATATTTAATATCTATGTATGTTGTAAAAGAAAGGAAATGTTGTCATAAATTGAAATCTGTTTATGTAAAACGAGATAATTGAATTATAACCAACCACTGTACATGCATGTCCCAATTTAAACATTTTAAAAGAATTCTCTGAATATTTAATACATTTTTATTTTTTATATCTAAATAAATTTTTATAAATAACAATTTTAAAAATAAATAATATAGTGTAAATTACATGCATATATTCTCAGTCTTATATGTGAAATACGTAGAAATGAACAGATTTAATTGAAAAAAACATACTACATATTTTACCAAGAGTAAGGAAAGTTCTAAATTAATTTAATAATAATTTATTAAGAAAAATATAGTTACTAGCCGTATGCAGACATGTGGGTAGAGGAGTAGGTATGTATTAATAATGTGTTACCTGTTACAATTTCTATTAACTACACAAGTAGAGCATTAATAATTCCTCTAAACCGATGTTGTGTGATTGTAAAAGTTTTTAAACTAACGTGATAATAGATCATTAATCATCATTGATCATAGTATAAGTAATTTTAAATTGTACTTAATGACTGAATGAAGGAAGAAGCCTTTGTGACTAAAGAATGAGATAATAAATATATATGTTTAATAATAATATGAAAATAATAACGTCCAGACCAGTATCAGAGACCAATTAAAATAAAAACCTGTCCTATCTTTCTACCTAGCGGATAATTCAGTTAATTTTGTTCTTTTAGAATTCTAATTGAATTGCGAGGATTAAATACTAAAGGAAAAGTATTTGTTGGCAAAGCAATACATGCTGGTACTGTTTTGATGCTTAAAAAATTTTTGGAAGTAATATCGTATTTCTGGATAATGTTTGCCAGTAAAATAAAGCCGAAGCCTCGTACAAGGTTTTGTCCAATGCAGGTGCGTTTACCTATACTAAATGGCAAAAAGTGAGGTATATTTTTTTTAATTTGGATCTTCTCACTGCCCCGTTGCTTTGCTTTAGTTAAATTGTGAGTCTTCGAAAATGAATTTAAAACAGAATTCTCCGATACCGATGAACTCAGAGCTAATGCTTCTTTATCATATTCTATTCCAGAATCAGATCCCTCTGAGTTGCGCCGCTTCGCCTCTGTGGTTTTGTCTGTATTACCTTTAGTACATATTTTTGAAGTTTGTGTGTTTGTAAATTCGACATCGTCTAATGTTTCCAGAAATCGTTTTGGTTCAAATAGCTCAGGATTTTTCCAGTATTGGGAACTTGTATTCAGTTTATAATTATTGATGAATACAACTGTACCCTCAGTAACTCCGTATCCTGCAATAACAGTATCTTCTGTTGCTACATGGGGCACAATAGGAGATGATGAATAACGTAAAACTTCAAAGATTGTGGCCATTGTATAAGGCATGTTTTCCATGTCATACAGATTAATATTTCTCTGACCTTTATTTGTTATAGCATCAACTTCAATCTGTATTTGCTTTCCAATGGATGGATTTTTTGCAATATAGGCTAATGACATCATAACTAGGTTTCCCACAGCTGAATGACCACCAATGAAATCTTCCAGCATGTAAATAAGAGCGTCTCGTGAAACATTCTTGTCTTCAATCAAGTTCTTTAAAAGAGCATCTGTAAAATCTCTTTCAGGTTCATCTAAATCTAAATGTTGTTCGCGGTCATTAATAATGCGTTCTAGTATAAACTTTCTGATATTATGAGACCAACTAACAATAGTTTTTGTATGCTTCTTATAAAAAGGTGACAACCATGGCAAAAAGTCCAGAGCGTATCCTTGGTTAATTTCCCAAAATATTTCATCAAAAAATTTAACAATTATTTGAAAATCTGTATCATCATAGTCAAAGCGTATAGAGCACATATATTGGATAAACATATTGGCACAGGTCTGTTGAATAAGTGGCTTAATCTTGAACTCCTCACCCGGAAGTACTTTTTCATACATTTTTTCCATTAGTTCACTAGCTTCAAATGAAGCCACATTTGACATTTTTAAAAAATATGATGATGAATTTCTTGGCGAACAATGCCGACGAGCAAGATTACGACGTTTTTGTTGAAGCGACGACCAATCACACAATGCCAGAGCTGTAAAAAGAGTAAAATTTATAAATATATTTAACATGAATAGATATGTATGATTAACACCAATCAATCATTCAACTAAGTTAAGACACCTACAGTTATTACGATCTCCTCCAAACAGTTTATGATATCGCAAAAAATCTGGTCGACCTCCGAAGAATTTTCCATTTTGATTAAGTACTTCACGTATAAGTTCCAAGTTATTAACAACTAAACAGCGAGTAGACCCAAGTGTTAGAGTATAAATATCACCAAATTCCTTTGACAACTCTGTAAATCCTTCAAAAGGAACTCTAAATCGTGCCAACAATGATAAATTTCCAATTATAGGCCAAGGAAGCGGACCAGGAGCTTGTTTGTATTCTTTAACAATGACCTCATTTGTCCTACTAACACTATCTACAATACACACTTTTCTTCCGAAATTGTATAGCATTCGAATATACAGTCCCACAACAAGGGAAACTATAATTGTAATCAATACGAACGGTAACAACAACATATCACAAACCAATATTATAAATTATTTACAAGTAACACGCAATTGCAAACAAATTGTTGATTTCCAAAATGAACTTTTTTCTTTAATTCACTTGTCCACTTAGCGAATGATTTGCGTGTCTTTTTTTCGAAAGTAAAAATTCTTAACTGATCGTTATTCGTTCTCTACATTAGCTTTTATACGCGTCCATTGAGGCGTATTTTTTCTGGATATACATATGTAAAGATGGTGATGGTGGTGTCTGTCTATCAACAATCGACAACTTTTTAAAGTTATTCGATTGGCTGGCTGTAGTCATCAAACAAACAAAATAAAACAGAATTAATAATAGCTTTTACTGTTCTATATCCCGTCATCAGTACCTACATAAATAAATAAGTTCTACATAAAAAAGGCAACTACATATGTACATCTGTACATACATGTGTATGTACATACATATAATTCAAAATTGAGATTTTAAAAAGAAATAATGATATAATATGTGTCACAAAATACGTCGTTATTTTGCAGTGCTTAACATGACGTGTATTCTGTCATGGCGACAATCACAGCACCAACTGTAATATGTTAATCACTCAGCTAGATATTGTAATATGATGTTGTACCACACACTTTTTTCTTTACATTGCACGATGCCAAAATGCTAAAATGCCAGCATTTGGCCATGCAACTAAACAGTGCTGGTGTGTTTAAAATGGCGGTGACCATTTTTATTATATCTCTTAATTATCTATGTAATATAGTCGTCGTAGGTATTTATGTATGTATGTTGCATATACACTTTTTTTCAGTACATTTGTTTTCAATATCGCTGATTAAGTATTCCATATAGTCAACATTTTAAAACATCGAAATCTTTGAAATTCATGATAGGAATATTTTCTTTATTTACATCCCAGCAAGGCACATGAGTCCGAAAAGAGTCTTTTCTGACACCTTTTTCGGAGCGTTAACGCTCTTTATGAGCCCAAAAAACAATCATAATTGCTCCGAAAACCTTCAGAAAAGAGGTTCATTACATTCGAAAATAGTCCGTCAGAAAGAGCTCTTAGATAATGGCAGAAAATAGTCTTTTATGAGGGTTTTTTTTGGGCTCTGTGTAATCTTGTTTTTATCACTCTTGTGTGGTAGAGCTGTTTTTTTGTTCAAAGCACCAATAACAGGACAACAACGCTTTGGTATAATAAGTGTAATTTCTGAGTCATACTGCGTGCCGACTCAGGACAGTAACAAGCAAATTTTTCTTTCGCTCCGAAAATGCTTTTTTGTTGGACTCTTTCCGACTCCTTTTTCGGAGCGCTCCTAGAATGGTATGCTGGGAAGTAATAGTGTTATATATGTATATATACTCGTATACCCACCACCAACGTAACTCCGATACTTATTTTTGTGAATTTCGTATAAAAACATTTATCTGGTACACTAGAGTTGGCTGGTTTCACCTAGATTCGGTTCAACCTGCTCTTTTTTTTTATTTTTAGCATTAACTACGAGTATTTGTGGTAAAATTTTTTTAGTTCCCTTGAGTTTTAATTGTTTTTAACTGACGGACAGGAGGACATTTTGCTCTAAAATTTCCGGCTAGATAGATCTTGCCCATTTTAATATATATACCCCCTTATTCATAAAACTTGTCAAAGGTTTATAACAGGCTTATAAAGCAAATTTTGTATGGATATTTGTTTTATAAGCCTGTTATAAACCATTGATAAGTTTTTATGAATTAGACTGATAATCACATCACATCACAAAGAATATTTATTGTCTTTAGTTCTTCCCACTAGGCTTTAGCACACAGGCGAACATTTGTAGATCGGCGCAGATTCGAAGAATTAGAATTTTATAAGGACACAGAAAACATATCCGTTTTGGGTTCAACATTACGATGTCTTTTATTTTTGTGAAATTTCGGCTCAATGATAATGTTTAGTCTCAAAAGTGGATCTTATATGGGAGTTATGGTTAATTATAAAGCTATTATCACAAAATACAGTAATATGAAGTTTTCATGCATACAACTGATCTATGTAAATTGTTTGTTCAATTCACAACTATTGTTGTAGTGTCGTAGTAGCTTTTGATTTTTTGTTGCATTTAGTATGAAAATGTGGGATTTTTGTTATGTTGTGGGGTGGGTATATTGGATTTGTGCTGATGTTTTTAACGCCCATAAATATTGGTCCAACACCACCTTAAAGTATACCGATCGACTCGATGTCCGTCCGTCTGGTTGGCTGTCGATCTAAAGCTTATGCCCAGAGTAAAGGTCGCAATTTTGAAGATATTTCAACAAAATTTCGTACATGATGATGACGGATGGGATTGAAACTGGTAGAAATCCGTCCATTATTGCACCTAACCCCCATAAAAATGTCCTCCCGAAATAGAGGTTTAACTATACTAAATGTTCGAATTATGCAAGCATCCATCCAAACAAAATTCACTACAATTGAGTGGTGAATGAATTTTGTGCAGATCGGTGATATCGAAATAATATTACACAAATATATACAAATAATATGGTACAATTTTATGATAATCGGTCCATAATTAGTCGTAGCTCCAAGGCCCACTTCAGAAAATCACTTTAACGACAATTAATCTCTTAAAAATGTTAGCATCCACATAAAATTCAAAACAAATAAGTTTCATATATACAGAAATGACGACACCATTTTTATAATGCTCGGTCCATAATTAGTCTAAACTCCGTAATTCACTTTAACCTCCATAAATCTTTTAAAAGTATTTATATCAAGATAAAGCATAACATACATAATATTTATATTCACAGTAGTCATGGTACTACGTTTTTTGATGATCGGTCCACAGCATGTCATATATCCCATATATTGCCCATTTCTGAAAAACTATTTCATACATATACTAGGTGTAGGGTATTATATGGTCGGGCTTGACCGACTATACTTTCTGACTTGTTTTATTATAAAAAAAGCACAATCAGATAAAAAAAAACATTTTAATAATACCCATTTTGTGAAGAGGTATCAATTCTACAAAAGGTTCCATTAGAACCGGTTCCAATAGCACCGGGTAGTTGTTGTTCATTTTCTTTCTTTGTTTAAATAACAATAAGGACAAACATTTTTTATTTTTTACTTAAATAACAATAAAATTAAGTTACCATTATTATTCATTCAAGATGTTTTGTCAATCGTAATTGTACAAATGACACCATGAACATATCTGTGTCTGAAATATTTTCACATACGGATTGCTTGTATTGTGTTTGTCCAGAAGAACCATCACATCCCCATTTGCAAAAGCAAGTTAACTTGCAGTTTCCAAATTACTTAAAATTATTGTCAGCGTTGAGCTGTATGATTAATTATATCTTAAAGTTTTACCTCTGCCGAAATTGGTGTGATTGTAATAGTGTCTTTTGGTGGCAAACATTCCTTCTTAGCAGCAGTGATGATATGATGGAAACAGATTTAAGCCTTTTATAATCGTACGCAATCTGAGATGAGTATATTGCTGTTTTGTTAATTTCAAATCCAAAAATAATGCTAACGTCTCTTCATTTGAGAATTGTTTGTCGTCACTTGGCGTTGATATACTTTTAAGAATCCGTTTTGTTCTCACTTCATTGATATCCTTAAGTTTCCGCCTTTTAATTGTCAAATGATTTTGGTGGTCTTACAAGATTCTTTTTGAACTTCTAACTAGTTTGCAAAGCTGCTATAAAATGTATGTTTACGCCATCCAACTTTTTTATAGCGACTTGTTAAGTTTTTGATGAAAACAGTTATTTTATTTTGTATGTCCAATTGTATTTCGGTGCTGAAGGAAGGTTTCTAAAATACTCTTTGGACAATTCTTTATAGCTGAAGTTCTCCATTTTTTATAATATATTCTTGTGTATGTTTTAGCAACTGAGTTTGTATCCGAATGCTGTTTGGGTGAATCCCTTCCTTTTTCACATTTGTTACAAATAAAGTTTGTTTTTTCGCAATGAGCACACCGTTTATTAGTTGTGGAATGTTCAATAAGGTGGTTTCTGTCATCATATCTATCTATCATCACTGAGTGCGTGAAGATAGAATGTAGCAAGATTTCGGCGAAAAATAAGAAGAGACGCACATGCCGCAGCCATGAATTAACAACTGAAAAAGCACGGAGATATGCAAATATTGGTCACCACCATTTTTTTTTTGTCAAATTCACGAGTGGTAGACTGCAAGTAATTGATCCATCTTATTAACGCCTCCCATGCCCATATTATATCGATGAAACACTTTTGGTTGGAAAATACTTACAGCACCCCTTCCTTTAACGAATCGTTTATTATATGGAGCATTCGCTTTTGAGAGGAGGTCAAGTATTTTATCACCACCTACACAAAATTCTTTGGGAATAGACTCTGCAGTTTTTCCCATATTTAAGTATATTAAACTGGATGATAAAACCGTTAGCTGAATTTAAATCCCAGTTTTAAAAACCAAATCGGATTGGTTTCCCACGAATATATGGCCTAATGTTTGCCACAATACGAGATCATACTTTCATTAATTGACAAATTTTCATGAGTCCGTGGTTAGAGGTCTCATTTTGTATATTACCGATTTGAAGGTTGTCATTCAAATTAAAGTTATTTAGTATTTGTACAAACCTCTTCATTCTCATGCTATTACAGAGCAGTTTAGGACAGTCAGGTTTGCTTGACCGATACAAATTTTTATTAGCATAGTTGGCGTATTCAGACATGAGAATACTCTTATCTCGTCAAATGTTACTTCTAAATTTATATGCTTTTGGAGTCAAAATGTTTTAGAATATCCTCGGAGAAAAGGAATTTAAAAAAAATAATTTCGTCGGAGTTTTGCATAACTGAGCCTCAGAAATTGGTGGAATCATTGTACATTACGTATTTATTTTATATAATGGTGCATCTTTTCGCCAACAGTTTGAAACAGACAGACAAGAACAGTCTGTTTGATCCACAGGAGATGCGCATTCATTTATCTAGGGGTTCATCATCACTGTCATCACCCATTCACTATCTGCCTGTACTACTTGGATCTTGGTCATAATCGTCTCCATCTAATGGTGGAATTGCGTAAATTACAATGTTATGCTCATTGTTTTCAAGGGTATTTATTCATCCAATATTTCAGAAAATGTAAATCTATATATGAAAATATATATTTACTCAATCACCGTACCACAATTGTACCACGGACGCAGTGTCCCTTTTAGGGAACGTTGCATTTAAAGTCACTAAATGCACGTAGTATAGCATTTTGTCATATTTTTTTTACATCAATTGAATTATTATACTTCTTTATAAATACCAACACACAAAAAATAACAAATATATTCCATTTTTTCTTTTTTCAGATATTGCTTTTCCACATTTTGCATAAAACATAACACACAAATCACAGCATTAGTATTGCTAATGTTCCTGAAAACATCAAGTATTTTGACATACGAAGAAGTTTCTTTGGAACATCAGAACAGCATGATTGGAATGGGGAAGTAGTTTTGGAATTACCATGGGTATTTATCTTTTAATCTTATAGACTTTTCAAATGCCCTATATTTTGTATATTTTTACACTTTAATGCCAAACTCAAAATTTATATTCCTAAATTTAAAATAAAAACAAGTAAGAGTGCTATATTCGGCTATGCTGGATCTTATATACCTTTCACCTTTGTTGTGAATGCATAATTATATAATGCATAATTATGTCGATAAAAACGCCATCTGTTGATGAATTTGTTCGTAACAATATTAATACACTTTGTTTTATCAATGCAATCTGTTGATGAATTTTTTCGTAACAATATTAATACACTTTGTGTGATCAACGCCATCTGTTGATGAATTTGTTCATAACAATATTTTTTATTCAGTTTTTTTGATGAAATTTTCAGAGGTTGTCTCGTATTTTTGCTCATATCTCCGTTATTTATGAACAGGTTTTGCTGATTTTAAATAGCAAACTTCTCGAAAGCATGTCTGACAGACTTATTGAAGATTTGGATCCCGAACATATCTGGGGACTTCAGAAAATTGATTTCAACATCCAGACAGACAGACTGGCATGGCTTAATAGACTCCGCTATCTATAAGGATCCAGAATATATATACTTTATAGGGTCGGAAAATTATATTGTGGAAAATACAAACGGAATGACAAACTTATTTATACCCTTCTCATGAAGGTGAAGGGTATAATAATAGATTGCAGCATTAAAAATACTGCAGAAATGTTTGCTGATCCACGCTATATGAGTTTGTAGCTTCCAGATTTAATCCTGTCGACCAATCCAAACCAATTATATATTAAAACATTAATTAAATAGGCCAAAAATGTCGATTTCTCTATAATATGTTGCACATGGAATAATAACAAAATTATGTACGCTACACCTAGTGTAAATACCCTCATTGTGGTACAAAAATTGTACCGCAAAATGAAACTTCTCTAATATATTTACAATGTGGGATGCAACACCGCAACTACAATCAAATTTGTGTTGGCCGTGTTAGCACTTGTCATTATAAAAAGGTTAATTTTATAATGATCGTGCACTTGTTATTGCATAAAAATAAAACTAACAAAGCAAGTTAAAATATGTTTTTTTTTTTGTCATTTATTTATGTTCAATATTTACCGAAATTATTTATTAACCAAAATCAAAGCATCAAGTCCTCAGAAAAAAATACAAACAAAAACGGATTGAAAAGGATTAAACTTGGATTCGTCTGACCTGATGTTTCCAGTCATCAACTGCCCAATCCTGTGCTCTCTGGCAAACTTTAACCGTGTCTTAAAATTTATTATTATTTATCATTTTTTAGTGCTTAGATGTAACTAATATCGTGAAAGGCTGGTCTTGCTCTCCATCGACTACCATGTTTGCGTATTGCAAAGCGTCTTTTGGTGATAAACACTTGTCTCTTTTCATTTATGTCATCATGAGACTTGTGGTTTGAAAACAATAGAACACCTTTTTTGGACTTTTATGACCAACGATTTACCTACTTTACAGGAGTAATACCTAAACAGAAAAACCATTACATTTTCTTATACTAAGTTTTTTTTTTATGTCACAAACATCTACTCATTTATGCTCCCAAAATTTACTTTACAAGCATAAATATTTTAAATTGTTGGTATTTACCCCTATTCTGACTTTCGATTACGTCTCCGCATTCAATTACGCTACGATCGAAAATTGGTATTCCAAACAAAAACTGAATCGAAAGAACAAGAAGAAGACAACAGTGTTTACAAAACCAATTTGTTACTATGAAATTTGGAATAGAAACAAAGAAATAAAATTTAATAAACAAAAGTCACAACAAACAATAAAAATAGAAAAATAAAAAAATTTGTGCGATAAATAAGGAGAAATAATAAAAATAAAATAATACAAAAGACTTGTGAATAAATAATAATAACAAGTAAGAAAGTATAGTCGGTCAAGCCCGACCATATAATACCCTACACCTAGTATATGTAAATATAAAAAGCAATTTCAGAAATGGGCGTTATATGGGAGATATCACCTATTTTGGACCAAAATTCAGTGTCATGATTTCTGTGAATATAAATATTATATGTGGGCAATTTCACGTCAAGTGACCCAATTTTAAAATCGATATCTTCCGATTTTGATGAAATTTGCACCGAGGTTAGTACTATTGGATAGTATGCCAGACCTAAATTTTCAGCTCTATCATTCCAGAACTGCCGGAGTTAGAGGGGGTCATAGTTGGACATTTTGGTCATGCAGGGTTTTTTTAAAATTAGTGTAACTTTTCACCTATTGGTCCTAGCAAAAATTGTCCACAGGACTTTAGGTAGCTATTTCTTCAATCATTCCAAAAAGATTTTTTTTTAATTTTTAAAAATTTTTTTAATTATTTTTTTTTCAATTTGGGCTCTTTTTTTCCTCAAAAGAAAGCTTATACAATTTACTTAAAGGCCTTTATAGTCGCTTAATGGGATGCGAGTGGGATATCTATCAAAAAAATTATTTTTTAACTCAAGAATAAGATTTTTTAATATTTGGCACATGTAACATTTTCATTTTCCCCTATTTTTTTTATTTTTTTTTTCAAAATAGCGTTTTTTTCTAGTTTTCCTAAAAAGAAACTTTAGACCATTTCCTTTAAGAGCTAAATGGGATGCAAGTGGAGTATCTATAAAAAAAATTTCCAACTCAAAGAAGAACTTGTTTAAATTTTTACCATATGCACTATTTTCATTTTTTTCCTATTTAGTACTTATAAATTTAAATAACAATAATAATAATAAATAATTTAATAAAATTAGTATATAAATTTTGAAATTGCTAATCTTTCTTCCTTCTTATTTATTGCCTTTATTTTTAACTCGCATCCAAGATGCGATCTTGATGAGAGCACTGCAGGGTATACCTCGCTGCATTTCTTTTGAAATTTGCTCCAATGCCGCCACATGCTCTTTTGCCATGTGCAGTTGGATGAAAATGCCATTCAGCTGGAATTCCAAAATCTTTTTCGTGAGCTATAAGATTTGCGAAGCTATTTTTGTTTTTAAAATGTTGACGAGCTCCCTCCATCGTAGTATACCTTCTCCACTATAAATTTAGATTTTAGATAATTTAGAATTATTTTCTGGTATTCATAAACTGTAGCGGTATCATGTTTTAAGTCATCGAATATGATTACCATACTTTTGTGTTCCAGTTTTTCATCTTCTATGTAGTAAATAACAACTGTGAATATACATAGTTGCTTGGTCATTATTGAAGTGGAATCCTTGTATGGCATCCTGAATAACATATTTATAGTTCTCTGCGAAATCATATGAAATCACGAATACACCAGACTTCAAATGTGTCTTCAAATCATTCAAAAATTACCATTGATGTTTCACTAAAAATTCATTAGTTCTCAAATTTAGCAAACCTTTGCATATTTCTTCCACAAAATCATCCACATTTAAAATTACTGTTGTTAAGGTACATCTTTCAGTCTGAAGCCAAGATTCAAATTTTATCTCATCAATACATGCTCGATCAAAAGAGTTCATTAAATTCTCCTTAATGAATGTGGTATCCGGGCAATTTGAACATTCGCCTAAGTGGCTAGAAGTTGTTACATAAGGACACATAGTCAATTTAAGGCAATCACGGTAATTGTACAAATCTTCTGAGAAATCATCTGTCAAATACTTTAAATTGATTTCCTTCAACATGAGTTTAACATTTTCATGGTGAATGCAAATGCTGTGTGTGTTCCACTGCTTTCTGCAGAAACGCAATGCTATAGGCTCAGTTGGGTAAATTTTGTAAATCCATTTTTGACGTCCTCGTGCTCAGATTGAAATGTTGAAATGTTCAGGTTACAGATAACCATCCTCTTCTGCATTTCGACTTTCTGGCCATCGATTCGAATATACACCCAATCTTTCATTTCTCGCATCATTCCACTCATATCATCTCGCTGATAAAATAGAGTTACTAGAGCTTCAGTTTCGCACGCTAAAGTTTTTCCCTTCTTCTCGTTTAGAAGTGTGTGAATCCCATGCTCAGCAACCAAGTTTTTAACAATTCTTGCTTTTCGTTGAGACGTTCCAAACTCGGTCATTATTTTTGAACAACTCCATGACGATGGGGC
Source organism: Bellardia bayeri (assembly GCA_950370525.1). NCBI lineage: Eukaryota > Metazoa > Arthropoda > Insecta > Diptera > Calliphoridae > Bellardia > Bellardia bayeri. The sequence goes on along the minus strand of OX493264.1, from coordinate 48,870,145 downwards.
AAAAGTAAGAAGTTGAATTCTTTCAGATGTACTCTGTGACGATTTGTACTTCTTTTTATTTGTTCAAAAACTTCTACTGCATCCTTATGATGTCGATTTTGGCACTCATTATTAGGTCTTATAAGTTTGTCTGAAAAGTTAAAACAACCATCATCTCCTGCAGAACTGTTATCATTTTCAGAATTAATTTTGTTCTCATCTGAAATAACCGGTAATGTGTCCAACTTTCACATCATTTTCCTGCACGATCCACAAATTAGCAAACGTTTTGACATCGTTGGGAATTTTTTCAATAAGTTGTCGGAAATATATCGCATATCATTTGAACAGGTAGCATTATAATAAAGGACCTGTTAACTTCTACCTCTCCACCCACATTTTAAAGTCAAGTGTCATAAAATTTCAGAAAATGGTTTTCCACTTGATTCAAAAAGGGTCTCAGGGTACCTGTTACTTTGATAATAAAAATTTCATTCAATATTACGTGCGCTCTAAACTACCTATAGAATTGACAAAAAAGCCTCAATGAAAAGATGTGTGACTTAGAAAATCGCAGGTAAAAATTAATAGTGGTTGGTCTCACACAGCACTTTTTCACGGGCGTTTCTAGGCTGTTGTTGGAGTTTTTATTTTTATCATTTTAATAAAACTTACACACAAATAGGAAAAAATTTAAACAATTTCTTCTTTGCGTTGCAAATTTTTTTTATAGATACCCCACTTGCATCCTATTAAGTGCCCACAAAGCTCTTAAAGGAAATGGGCTAAAGTTTCTTTTGAGGAAAAATAAAAAAAACTCCATTTAAAAAAAAATAAAAAATGGGGGAAAATGAAAATGATACATGTGCCAAATATTGAAAAATCTTATTCTTGAGTTAATAAATAATTTTTTTGATAGATATCCCACTCGCATCCCATTAAGCGACTATAAAGACCTTAAAGTAAATTGCATAAGCTTTCTTTTGAGGAAAAAAGGGCCCAAATTGAAAAAAAATTAAAAAAGTTTTTTTTAAAAATTAAAAAAAAATATTTTTGGAATGATTGAAGAAATAGCTACCTAAAGTCCTTTGAACAATTTTTGCTAGGACCAATAGGTGAAAAGTTACACTCATTTGAAAAAAACCCTGCATGACCAAAATGTCCAACTTTGACCCCCTCTAACTTCGGCAGTTCTTGAATGATAGATCTGAAAATTTGGGTCTGACATACTATCCAATAGTACTAACCTCGGTGCAAATTTCATCAAAATCGGAAGACATCGATTTTAAAATTGGGTCACTTGACGTGAAATTGCCCATATATATTTTTTAGCTGAAGTATAAAAAAAATAAAATTTTAAATATATGAAAATTTTGGTTACATTTTTTGCTTTTGGTTCCTTTTTTTGCATTTTGGTTACAAAATTTTTTTGGTCGTGACAACGTTGATTATGGTACAAAATCATTTCGACCCGAAGCCAAATGAATTATTGGGAAATTTTCGTTTTAATATGAGAAAATAAAAAGAGGTTGAGAAAGCGGCGGATTTTTTGGTAGAGCTTTGAAAGATTGTAATTTTGGAACACATTTAGAGAAAGCATCAATTTGTTTTTGGCCTGTTGGATAGTAAACTGCAAAGCAGGTTGTTGGAGAAAAAGATTCTAAATTTGGAAGACGCAATAACAATGGCGACCACAAGGGAATTGGCTGTGAAAGGCGGCAACGAATTACAAGGTAATACAAAAGAGGCAATTAGTGTTCACAAAATGGCGAAAAAAAATAAAAGACCCAATACAAGAAAATGTTTTCGTTGCATACAGCGGATAAATGTAGATTTAAAGAGGCGATTTGTCATTTTTGTAAGAAAAAGGGACATGTAAGAAAGGTTTGCTTCAAGGAGAAAAAACAGCTGCACTACATTGATGGTAATACGGAAAATAATTCAACAGTAGAGGACATATTACAAATAAATGACCCACAAGATGTATCAGGATGTCGTAAGAAGATAATGTACAAGTTGGAGGTTAATAACAAACTCATAGATGTCGAGGTGGACACTGGAGCCTCTGTTTCAATAATCAATCTGGAGGATGCCAAAGGGTATTTTCCTAAGTTAGAAGTCATAGCCCCGGACATGGATCTAATAAGTTACTGCGGAAATCCGTTAGAATGTGTTGGTTATATATGGGTAAATATTGAAAAGGTAATAGAGAATGGTTATACAAGATAAAATTAAATTAAAATAATGTTATTAATGGTAATAATATAGTGAATACTGTGAAGGCCAATGACCCATCACAACAGATACAGATGTGGAAAAGAAAATATCCAAACGTTTTCTCAGAATCTATTGGAAAAATTTCAGAACTTCAGGCTCGACTCTACCTTAAACCTGATGCGACCCCTAAATTTGTGAAGGCTTGACGGGTACCATTTCCCTTAATGGAGGCAGTTGAAAGGCAATTGCAAGAGCCAGTCGATGAAGGTATGCTGGAGAAAGTAGAGCGTAGTGAGTGGGCCACACCCATAGTAGTAGTACCGAAGAAAAATGGCGGATCTGTGGCGATTACAAAATTACTTTAAATCCAGCATTAGTAGTCGACGAGTACCCATTACCCACTATTGAGGAACTTTTTAGCAAGATGGCAGGCGGCGAAAAATTTTCTAAGATTGATTTGACTAAGGCATACCTGCAACTAGAAGTTCAGCCCGACGATAGACATTTCATGACTCTCAACACACATAGAGGCCTATACCGACCAACACGTATGATGTACGGAATTGCGAGTGCTCCAGCGTAGTGGCAGAGTCTTATGGAGCAAGTGCTGGGCGATATTCCTGGTGGTTCACTATTCCTGGATGACATTAAAATTACTGCTCCTGATGATACGACCCATTTGAAGAGAATTGAGGAAGTACTTAATCGGTTGGAAAAATTTAACATGCGTATAAACTAGGATAAATCTGAATTTATGAAGGAGTCAATACAGGGTATACATCGAATTAAGAGCAAAGATGAGGCCATTCAAAATATGAAACAACCACAAAATAAAGATGAAGTACGAAGTTGGCCTTATTAACTATTACGGCAGATTCATAAAAAATTTGAGTGACGCACTATACCCACTAAACTGACTTTTGCAGGAGGTAAAATTTGTATTTGATGACAAATGCAAAGAATCTTTTGAGGACATCAAAAGGCAAATGCAATCTGACACTGTTTTGACCCACTACGACCCACAATTACCGATGACGCTAGCGGTGGACGCAAGTCCTACAGGCGTTGGCGCAGTACATAGTCATTGTTATGAGGATGGAAGTGAAAAGCCTTTACAGTTCGCTTCATAGACACTTAGCAAAGTGCAACAGCGGTACTTGCAGATTAATAGAGAAGCTTATGCTATTATATATGTTGTTCGTAAGTTTTACAATTATTTATATGGTAAAAAGTTTACTCTAATTACAGACAACAAAGGTGTATCGCAAATTTTCTCACCAAGTAAGGGTGCAATTTGAGTACGAGATAAGATACAGAAAATCCAAAGAAAATGCTGATGTGATGTCTACACTTTCAAGTGCCGACACATATAATTTCGTAGAGGAAGTTCACATAATCGATCGAGAAGGAAATGATTGATAATGTACCTGTGACCTTTGAGGAACTCAAAAGACAAACCCAAGATGACGATGAAGTTAAAAAACTAATTAAATGTTTACAATATGGGCGCGAATGTGAATTGAAAGATCGTTTCGGAATTTCTCAGACGGAATTTAGCCTACATGATGGATGTTTATTACGAGGCATAAGAGTTTATATCCCAAAGCCGATACGAAGAAAAATTATTGAGGAGTTACATTCAGCTCATTTTGGTATATCTCGTATGAAGAGTTTGGCAAGAGCTTACGTTTGGTGGAACCAACTGGATAATGAGATAGAGAAGTTAGTACCAAAATGTGCAATGTGCCAGTCAACCCGACCCGATCCCAAAAAAGTAACCCTACTTTTGGAATAATAAACAATTTCTTGAATTGTTGAAAAAAAACGCATTTTATTTATTTTCAAATTTTTTAAAATAAAAATAAAAAACAACTTCGATTAAATAAAATAATATAAAACAAAGTGTCTCCACATATACTCCCCTTCCAGACAAGCAAGTATAATCTTGTAGCTAGTCGGTAGTGATCGGTAAAACAGCTGGTTTTAAACGGTCTATTGATATGTTCCGAGTTTTTCCACTGATGTATATTTATCACCACGTTTCAAAACCGTTGTGTGGTGGAGTATTTTTTTTTTTTTTTTTTTTTATTTTTTTTTTTTTTTTTAGAAAAACAGTTTTATTTACAAGTCTTACAGGCTAATAAGGTACAGAGTTATGAGATTTTACTTACAAAAGTATTACAACAATTTAAATCTATTAATTGAAAAAATAAGCTATTAATAAAACAGTCTTGAGGAAAAATTTGTCCAAAAACCTCTTACAAACTTTGAGAACGTTATAATGAAATTTGATAAAAACAACCACTAACAAGGTTCTTTCTGTAAAAGATTCTTAGTGATGGTTTGCTAAATTTCTTATTGTTTCATAATTAGACAATCTGCATTTATTATTAAATGACAGCGTCAGATCATTGACAAACTTGAGTATCTTTTTATAATTGTATCTATTGTGAAGTAAGTCGGTGGGGTATCTGGAGGTAGACTATGTATTATTTTTAAGTTTTTGTTCTGTATAATTTGAAGCTTCTTCGTATTGGATTTGGCAGCTTTGTGAAACCAGACTTGGCAACTATAAGTTAGTATCGGACGAATGCACATATTATAAAGCAATAATTTATTTTTTTGGTTGAGTTTAGACCTCCTGTTTAGTATGGGGAACAGAGCGCGACCACACTTTATAGCTTTATCACAGATGTAATTAACGTGTTGTTTAAACAAAAGTTTTTTATCTAAGATTAGACCTAGGTATTTAATATCATCCTTAATAGGAATGAAATTTCCCCGAGTGTACAATATTTTTGTAGGAATACGTTTGGGCGATTTATTGTATGGAAATATGATAGCTTGCGTTTTATTATCATTAACTTTAATTTTCCATTTGTCAAAATATTTTTGGCTTGAGGAAAGGTTCTCCTGCATCCTCTTGACTATTGCATTTGAGACTTTACCAGAGCAAATGAAAGCACTGTCGTCAGCATAAAATGCTGCTACTTGATTCCTATGGAGAGGAATATCAGACGTGTATAAACAGTACAGTATGGGAGATAACACTGATCCCTGAGGCAGTCCTGCTGGAATAGTTTTTTCGCTAGATAATTCGCCGTCAACAAGGACAACAAAAGAGCGATTTTTTAGAAAACTTTTAATTGTTAACTGCAAATAAATTGGGAGATTTAAAGAATTGAGCTTGAATATCATTCCATCGTGCCAGATAGTATCAAAAGCTTTTTCAATATCAAGGAAAATAATGCCAGTGCTCTTGCGATTCCTTTTGTTTTTGTCTATAATATTCAATACTCGTTTTAATTGGTGTACCGTGGAGTGTTCCTTACGGAATCCGAATTGTTGGTGGTTAATCAAACTGTATTGGTCAGTAAAATCTATTAATCTTTTTAGAATTATTTTTTCGAAGACTTTGTCCAGTAAACTCAAAATGCTTATTGGCCTGTAACTGGAAGGTAATTTCGGATCCTTGCCCTTTTTTGGGATAGGGATTACTTTCGATTTCTTGAAAGTCTCGGGAAAATAGCCGTGTTTTAGACAACAGTTGAATAATTTGCTAAGTATTTCATAAAATCTATCTGGCATATTTTTTAAAATAATGCTATTTATACCATCTAGACCTGGAGCTTTATTATTTTTTAATAACATAATAAATGCTTTAACTTCAGAGTAATCTGTGAGATCAATGTTACTATTACTGCAAGAAATGTTATCAAGATAATTAGCATAATTTGATACAGTTGTGTCTAAAGGAGATGGGTTATCACAGGTTATAGTATGAGACTTGCAGAAAGTCTCGGCTATTGCGTTAGCTTTTTCTGCTCCGGTTTTTAGAATTGAGCCATTTATATTAAGGTCAGAAAAAGATGAGTTCCTTCCCTTTAAAACTCTTGATAATTTCCAGAATTTTTTGGATCCTGTAGGAAGCTTAGAGATAAATCTTGACCATGAATCATTTCTGTCCTTATCTAGGTGGAAATTAATTAGCCTATTCAACTGCCTTAATATACTATTTAAATGGGCCCTATAATTTGAATCCCTACATCTCTGAAGTTTACGATTGAATTTGTTACGTTGAGCAATAAGCACCTTAGATGTGTCCGAAATTTCTCTTTGCCATGGGGTTTTGCTTTCTGTTGGCACCATTCTGAACGCATCCTTAACAATTATAATTAGCCTATCTAATAGTAAATCTATGTTGTTAGCCGCAAAATCAGCTTGATGAAGATTTTGACGTAAAATTTCGCTCTCTACCCAGAGTTTAATTGCTAGCCAGTCTGCACGGTTATACAAAGGAACTGAAATTACTTTATTTTCAACCTGACCGTAGATAGTACAGGTGATTGGAACATGGTCTGATTGTAGAATATTTGGATGCGACTCTAAATTTGAAAAGGGAATACTGGAGTTGGATAACAAAATATCTATTGTAGAGGGTTGTACGTATGTTGAATTTAGTCCGAAACGAGTAAATGAGAATGGGAAATATATATAATAATTGGAAAGCAGACAATGTCTGTAAAGCTCATTACCAGCTGAGTTATTTGAAACACAATTCCAATGAGTGTGTCGTGCATTGAAATCACCAAAAATGAAATACTCACAAGACTGGTTTGTAAGAAGATCCAAATCTTTCTTGAAGTCCGGGGAGTAATTTGGGCTGTAAGCAGCAGTAAAAACTAATGGACGTCTATTAATTATGACCTGAACGGAAATATTTTCTATACTACGTGTGTTAATTTTAGGTAATAGCTTATGAACTATGTTACTTTTTATTGCAATGAGAACTCCTCCGCCGTGGGTTAGCCGGTCTTCACGGTAAATTTTGTAGCCTCCTAATTGAAGTTTGTGGTGTGGGTCTAAAAACGTTTCGTTTAGCAGAAGGATGTCGATCTTTTTGTCGAGAATAACTTTTTCGAGCTGGGAAGCTGCTGACTCGGTTGTTATGCCTTGAGCGTTCCAGTGCATAACATGAACATTTTGTACAACAAAGGTTTTATATGGCATGTTGGAGCATCATACCTAAAACTCTCAGTTTGTCAAACTTGGTTTGACATTTTTCCAAAGCATCAACTGCATTAAAAAATATTTCCAATAGTTTCTCATTGGTTAAGTCACCGGTGTTGTCATTAGTTTTACCTCTAGACACAAATGAGAATAACTTTTTCCCTTGGGGGAGTGTGTTTTCGACATTAACAGCCTGCTCTTGTCTGGCTAGTTGTGGGAAATCTCCTTCATCTAATACAAAGTGAGAACTGCGATTCCTTATGTCTAAGTTGGATTTGGAGGTTAAACGTTGCCGAATTTCAAGATATTCTTTACGGCACGGGCATCTGGGGTCATCTGCCCTGTGGTTTACGAATTTGTAGTTTTTCTTAAAACAGTTGTGGCATTTGTAAAGTGTGGTGGAGTAAGAGATGGTTTAATTCCATGAGTAGCTTCATTTAGTTTAGGATGAATAAAATAGTCTTGGGAGGCATAAGTCTTTTGTTCGAAGAAGTATAGCAAACACACGCGCTTCAATTACAATTGCATACGAAAAATAAAAAACTGTATTAGATGAACTTCTCTTTGTTTTTTCTCAAAATAACTATTCTGAAATTAGTTTTTCATATTGATAATTGTTATTTACGGTCCCTGATGTTTTTTTAGGTGTTTATATTTGTCAAAAACTTCATTCTTTTTTTCTTATTTTAAGCATTTGACAATTTGTTTGCTGGGCAAAATCTCTCACCAATACATCTTCATTTTTATTTTTGAACTCCACTGGTGTAAATATACAAGGTGAGTGGAAATCGGCAACACAATACAGAAACAACAGGCATTTTTATTTGTGTAAAATAATGTACTACTGTCAAAAACACTTGAAAAAGTTTACTTTTGACATAAGTAACTTGTAAAGAAACTCTGTCAGCTGTGCTCTTGCACTCACTTTATAAATTACTACACACATTAGAAAATCTAGTGGCAATATTGAACAAAATGAATAAAAGTCAATTGAATAAAATGAATAAAAGTCACTTGAATAAAAGACCAAGTGAACGAAAAGAACAAACATACAAAAAAACTGATAGAAAAGAAACAACTATAGTATAGTTAGTTCATTTAGTTGCATGCAGCGTTACCATTTGTCAAGTTTTCACTTTTTTTTGCAAGTTTTTTGAGATGCCAAAAAGTTTTAAATTTATCGGGTAAAAAATAAGTTTTTTAAAAAATATAAACATATAAAAGAAAAGGCTTTAAATTTAAATAAGAAATAAATTTATAAATGTATGTGATATTTTTTTAAAGATCTCATGTTTTTGGCTTAAGACGGTTTTAGTAACTTTTTTCAAATCACTATTATCACTAATAGAATTTTCAATTCTGATTAAAATAAAAAAAAATTAGGGCGGTCACGCCTATTTTCGAGTGAGTGGGGCTCCAAAGTTTGTTATATATTTAGGTTTATCTTGAAAACTATATTTTTTTTATTAGACGGTATATATCAATATTAATATCCTTAATATCCTATCTTGAAAATATTGTAATTTATTTACTTACTCATATAGACCTTTTTCCCGGATTTTTTAAAAAAATTTCGGATAAAAAAATAATTTTGCGAAATTTATCAATAGGTGGTCCATATAAATAGGTCATGTTGCATATCGTTGGAAAGGTATTTAATTTAATGTATTACAAATTATCAGACACTCAGTAGTTCCCGAGATATAGGCCTATATATTTTAAACTTTAAGGGCTCACCCCCTCGAAAATAGGCTTGACCGTCAACAAATTTGTTTTGCTGTCATCTCCTCTGAAAGCCCTATTTGATAAAATTTTTGTTTTGAGCAGTCACTAAAATCGACATGTTCCATGTTTTTTTATTATATGTTGTGTTTGATTTTGTGGGATTAAACTGTTTCAATACCGAAATATTACGAAAAAATTATCTTCTAAAACTCACTCGTTTTCGATTTCCATCACTTACCTGTATCAGGTGTATCAGGTTAAAAATTTCAATGCATATGTAGAAAAAGAAATGCTAAACCTAGCACTGAAAGTGCTAAAATGGCAACACTGACTGAACTAAAGTAAATGAACTGAACAAAAAGAATGAACAACTGAACAGCGTTGCCGTTTTGGTTCTTTTTAACAAAAAATGATTATTTTTTTCTTCAATGTGGAGATGCGAATTTTTTTTCATTTTGGTAACTTTAAGGGAAATCAAAAATATAAATGTTTTGGTGTCTATTTAATTTGAAAAAATGTGCTTATTTTTTTTTTGCTTTTTAATATTATTTAAAAATAAACGTTGTTCTACACAGGTGTTTTTTACGTAAAAATTTCTTTGATTTGTCAAATACGAAAAAACGCGCATTAAATTATTTTAAACAAATGCGAAATGGATAAGAAATCTTTTTTTTCATGTTTGAATCTATTTAAATTCAATAATATTTTTTAACTTCGGTTTAGGTTTTAATTAAACAAGATTTATCATCTGAAAAATAAAAGGTCAAAAAAACAAACTAAATAATTATAAAAAAATGTTGGTTATTTTTTTTTCTCATTTTGGTAACTTTTTGGTTACAAAATTTTTTGGTAGTGGCAACACTGCAACTGAACAAAAAGAACAACTAAACTGAACAAAATGAATTGAACTAAATTAATTGAACTAAATGAACTGAACTAAATGAACTGAACGACTGACCAAAAAGAACGATTAACTGAACTAAATGAACTGAACGACCGACCAAAAAGAACGACTAACTGAACTAAATGAACGACTGAACGATAAAGAACGAAAAGACTGAACGACATCACATCGTTCATATAAGTGAATAGTTCAATTGCACTAGGTCGCTCATGAACGACACAACTCTAGAATAGAGGTTTTCTAATTGTATGATGTGAAGTATCTACAGGACGAATTGAGGTGCTTCTACAAATTCTTCATTGTCGTCAACATTATTCTCATTTTCTTCGCGAGATGCTTGAGCTCTTGCAACACTTCGAGTTACTGGTCTATCATTTTGCATGCTCAGCTATTGTCGGGGTCACCAGTTTTGGAATAATAAAATGTGTGTTCTTTTTCTTGAATTGTTTAATAAAAACTCATTTTATTTATTTTCAAATTTTTTTAAAATAAAAATAAAAAACAACTTCGATTAAATAAAATAATATAAAACAAAGTGTCTGTCTCCACATACTCATTGCTGGACCAGACCCAACAAACCGTTTCGGAAGTACATATTTTACCCAACATGACAACAGAAACGACAATACAAAAATGCCGAGAGATATTTTCACAGTTTGGAATACCCAACATATTTGTCAGCGACCACGGAACGTAGTTTAATTCTTTGGAATTTCAAAATTTTCTTAAGGTAAATGGAGTTATGCACAAACAAGGAGCCCCGTATAACCCCGCAACGAATAAGCAAGCGGAGAGGTGCGTGCATACAATTAAGTATAAATTATTAGCATCTGGATGTACCCCAAACACTATGAATGCAGAATTAGCAAAAATCTTACTGGCATGTAGGCGTGCGATTCATCCCGCAACTGGTAAATCACCCGAAATGTTGGGTCTTCAAATTCAATCACGCCTGGATCTTGTTTTACCGAAAAGTGATGGCAACAAGCAGTTACAGATAATCGCGAAAAGAGAATTCCAAGTAGGTAACAGAGTATCAGTAAGACATTACATGTCAAAGAAGAAATGGAAATTTGTAGTGGAGGAGGAAATGATGGGGGAGCTAGACTATTAAATTCTGCTCGATGATGGACGTAAATGGAAAAGGCACGTAGATCAGATGCGGAAAATAGACGTGGACCCTAGTAGACCATCGACACAACAATTAGACCCCGATCCAACTCCCGAGGCAGAGGAACCAAATCAACGAGTGAATAATGGCATACCTAATTTGGTTTTACAACAACGACAACCAGAAGCCATTCCACAACAGAACGCAACACAAACATCAATAGGAGGCGACACAGGATTAAGGCGTTCTCAGAGACAACGGAAAGTTCCTTAACGATTATTGGACTGATTGGAAAATAGGTATATTTTTACTAAATGGGGAGCTTTAAAATATATTATTTGTATCGAGTAAAATTGAAATAATTAAGGGGGTAGAAGTGTCATATAAATCGCTAAATTAGTAACACTATTATATGGATTTTATGGCAGCTTTATAGTGTAAATGTAAATATAGAAGACAAGAATTGAACACAACATTCTTATTAAAACCATCAAAAGCAACGGGTCTTATTTAGAACAACCGGGGTTAGTTAAACTTGTATTTCTGAGGTTTAATATAATTAGTGTTTCATTAAGTTATAAATATAAAATGATCAATATTTGGAATAAACTGTTTCACAATTGGTTGATTATGTCGTTTAGATAGAATTTGAAGTTTTAGATTAAGTTTTAATTCAAAAACATTATTATTTTTTTCTAATAATTAAGCAAACTGAATGTTAGGATGTTGAAATGTGATTATGTTTTGAAAGTAGTTAATAAAAAAAATGTTTTTATAATATCTGGCGATACAGAATTCTAAAGGTATATTTGATATTTGCAATTATAGTTAGTTAGTCGAATTATTAGGGAATTTGGAAGAAATAGTTATATAAAATTTTGGTTTAAATGTTATGATATGCCTGGATAATTTTACAGATTAGTTCTTCTCTTCTTCTTTTCTTCTCTTTCTCCTCCTTCTTTATATACATATATAAAGATGTTGGATCGGAAAGATTATAATTATCATGGTACACTGGCATGATGTGGTGTAGCAATGGAGATAAATTTATGGGCAACATAAGTCTTCTTTTGGGTAATGCGTAAGTATTTTCGTAAGTGGTGAAGTTGATTCGGGGTTTGTGAAATGTTGGTTCACCAGGTTATGTGACAATTTTTAAAACGAACACGTGTGTAAAAGAATTGCCCCAAAGTCTCAAAATTTTGGTAGATATGGAAATTTTTTTATCGGCAAAAATGTATGTTCCTTTATGCTTCTGATGAAGAGTAAAAGTGTGAAGTTAAGTTGGTTGTGCGAAAATCAATTATTCCCTTGGCATAAAATGTGGTTCCACCAATTACGTAACGCTGTGAAAAATAGCACATGTGTGTTTGGTAGTTGGTCCGAGGTCCCACAATACACAAGTGTATTGGGGACGAATAGCATGAAATGGAGATTTTCCGGAAAATGTTATGCCGTCTTCCTTAAATATTCTAGGCAAAAAAAACTTTCAATTCGTTTAGATGGCATTAATAAATTTAAATTTTCAAAACTTTGATACCTTTTATTAAATTTCACACTATCTTTATTATTTAAATGCACTGAAAAATAATTCACAACTTTGCAGAACCGCAGTCAAAATTGAAAAGACTAAAGACTTTTACTTGTTAAACTATTAAACCAATCTAACTTAACTCGTTTCCCTTCCCTCTACAATAAAACTAGGCGTAGAGCTTTCAAAACTGCCTCTAATTCATGATCCACAAATATCATGTATATTAAATACATGTGACATACATGAGATCATATTAAGGACTGATCAAAACGAACTTTCGCAGTGTTGAGATTTGTAAAAAGGGGTATTGTTGTAAAACAAATGTTCGCCGGGATAAACATAAACAATTGTTATAAAATTTCTGTCATATTGATAAATACTAATCATACTAGTTAAACAATAACAAAAATAAATATGTAGTAAAAGTAATTTCAGTAAATAAAAAATACAATGGTTATTTTTTGATTCTTTCGATGTTCATGACTCCTGAAAATGTATAGACATTAGTTTTTTTCTCTATCGCTAGCTTAGAATGCAAAGGCGCCAACTGCACTTTTTTACAAAATTGAGATTTTAATGCAGAACAAAAGAGAATCAAAAAATACATTGTTTAAAAAAAAGGTTGGTGCCATGCACATAGCAGTCAAAAAGCACGCGCTAAGTTCAAACACATGTGATTATTTCTAAATTGTGCTGGTTGTTTGTTCGTCCTCCGTAAAAATGAATTTATTGCTATTTATAAGAAGAAGATAATCTTTGTTACAAACGCACGTACTTTAAAATCTAGTCCGAGTATTCTTTATTTTTGCCGGGTTTAATCAACTATTTATATTAAAAAGTGCATTAAACTTGTTCCGCAAAAAATTGTCTGTGATTAAATATTACACTTGAAACTGAACTTTTTAAAAAATATAAAATTTTCATCTTTAAAATATTAATTTTGTTTTTACAAATACATTTACAATCATTCTTAATCATCATTAAATATTTCACTCAATTGGAATTCTTTTTTTTGTAAATAAACACTTTATCAGCTGAATATCTATCTGTCACATTTATCAGTGCTGCCAAGTCCGTAAAATAATCAGTGTTGTATTATTTAACAACTAACCGGTATTATCGACATACACTTAAAATATTATCGACATACACGTAAAGAATTAATTATGAATGGCCAATTTAAATGTCTTAACAAAAGCTGTACCTTATCACGTGATGGTGAGAGAATGGTGGTTTGCTGGCTTTGTCATAGCATGTGTTATTTTAAGTGCAGTGGATTGTCTGGTTTGGTTGGTGAAGCTGTCTGTAAAACTAAAGGTTTACATTGGTGCTGTAATGTCTGTGTTGGTGTTGAATACTATCGTTTTTTTCAAAGCACAAAAAATACATTTTTAAACATTCAAAATAAACTTTCTTCACTAGCTAATGAAATATCAGCTTATGGAAATCTTTTCGAGGAATTTAAACAATTAAACTGCCTTAATTCTCCACCACAATTATCACCGAAACGCCGCAAATCATCCAGAAATAAAAATAAACCGAATGCTTCTCAAAGTCCTGGTGCTTCTAGTTGCAATGTTGTTGATTCTGTTGTAATTACCCCAAGTACATCAAGGAATAACCCTACCAACTGTGCTACAACGTCGAAAACCTTATCAGAGTCTGAAAATTCAAATACGCAGACTTCAGTTAAAATAGCAAATGGCAATATTCTCTCTGTGACTTCTAATTCTACTGCCAATCAGTCTCCATATAATAGTTTAAAAATCATTCCGCCTAATAAATCCATTTTTATATCTCGTTTTGCTGCTGATACTACTGTTGAACAAATTAACTTCTATATAAAATCAAAATTGAATCTTGAAGCTGATTTTACTACATATAAATTCTCTTATTCTCAACCAAGATTACATCACTGATTACATCTTTCAAACTCAATGTTCCTTTCGATCTTTATGAGCAAATAGTCAACCCTGATTTCTGGCCTGAAAATACTTTAGTTCGTGAATATGAATTTAAAGAAAATCTAAGGAAAAATAATATTGCTGTTCTTCCATCCGTTCTCCAGTTAAATGAAAATGCAAATTTAATTAACGTTCAAAAAAACTGAATTCTAAACTTGTAGATCAATTAATCATTGTTTATCAGAATGTTCGTGGCTTAAACACTAAATTGTCAAATCTTCTAGTTAACAGTTTCGATTTGAATTATGATGTTATTATTTTTACTGAAACATGGCTAAAAGACAATGTATTCAATTCTGAAATTCTGTGCAATAAATATCAGATTTACCGATATAATCGAAATGGCGGTAGTGTGTTAATTGCAGTTTCATGTCGTTTTGTCTCAGAACTTATTTCGACCTGCTCTTCAGATAATACTGAGTTCATATGTGTAATGATTAAACTAAATTATAACAAAATTTATCTCACCTGTTCGTACATCCCTCCTAATTCCGTTGAATTAGTTTATCAACAACATGTTAATGCTATTAAGAATAGAGTTAACCGCCAGTAACCACAGAAAAGGAGAATGAAATCCACCATGTGGTGTACCCCTGGTAACCCTTCTTCGTATCACCTCGTCCCCTAGGGTTGAGTTGATAATCCTGCTCTTCAGCATAATGATAATCCGACTCACCAGGAAGTCGTCGACCCCATGCTCCACTAGCGAGTCCCTAATTGCCTCCGTTCTAATATTATTAAGGGCGCCCTCTATATCCAGAACCGTAGCCAAAGTATATTGCCTATGCTCCAGACTGTGCTCTATGCTACCAAACACCTCATGAAGCGCACTCTCAACAGACTTACCCCTGAGGTAGGCATGTTGAGCGTTGCTAATGAGGTGAGTATCTATTTTGCTCCTTAGATGTAAATCTATCAGTCGTTCTAAAGTCTTCAGAAGAAAAGACGATAGGCTAATAGGTCTAAAGTCCTTCGTTTTCGAGTGGCAGGCCCTACCGGCCTTGGGTATAAAGACAACCCTAACCTCCCTCCACCCATTTGGTAGATACCTATTCCTGAGACAACTCTTAAAGATATCCTCCAAAAGAAATAGCCCTGTATCTGGGATATTACATAGCATTGCTGGAAATACTCCATCCGGGCCCGGTGATTTATACGGATCGAAAGTTTTCACCGCCCAGGCTAGTTTATCCCCCGTGACTATTCCATCAATCTGTCCAGAGTCGTGACCAATACCCTCAAGCATGTCGCGCCATTGGTCGTCAGCCTCCGTTCCTATACCTTCACAACGAGGAAAGTACGTCTCCATAAGCAGTGAGAGAGTTTCCGAGCTGGATTCCGTCCATGAGTTGTCCTCTCTTTGAATATATACTATGTGCCTTGGGTCATTGGATAAGATTCGCCGAAACCTTGACATCTCATTGACGCCATCCACGGATTCACAGTAATTCCTCCATGAAATCCGCTTCGCTCTTTTCAGGTCTCCCTTGTAATTATTTAAACACAGCTTGTAGTTGTTCCAGTCTCTCTGTAATCCGGTGAGCTTTCCTAACCGTCGACCTCTGAACTTGAAGTTCCTTGGTCCACCATATAGGCTGCTTGCGCCTACCTGGAAATTTTATAGGGCATGATAATTCATAGCTCTCTTTGAGTAAACGAGTGAAACTCTTTACCGTGTATTCCAAATTGGATGGTAACGGACCACATGAATTTGTTCGTCCCATCCCCATGCGAACCTTATCATGAAAGGTTCCCCAATCCGTCATTCTAGGATTTCTAAAAGGTACTCCTGCTGGTGACTGAAAGTCCAAGGTGAAGGTAATCCTACTATGATCCGAAAAGGAACAGTCCGCGGATACCCTACAGTCTCTAACGAAATTGTCCCTATGGTTCGTCAATGTTATGTCTATAACCGTCTGCCGATGCCTATTCCTGAACGTGGGCGTACTGCCCTTGTTGCAAATAGCTAGATTATTGACAGTTATACCCCACTGGCTGTGGTGGGCATTTGCATCAGCCCATAACCAGGATAGCACCCCTCCTTTTTTCATATGCCGTTAGCTCCACCACCTCATTTCGAGGTGGTTTTGCTACGTCGTACGGCATATACACCGAAGCCAGTGTCAGCGTCCGCTCACCCTTGGTTTCCCTATTAATTACAGTGATGTCACCACTCCTGAAAGAATGAGATCCACTGCGAATCGAAAATCCCTGCCGTTATTATTCTTACACACCATCGAGGCCACAGCCTTCCAATGGTCTATAGGAAGATTAACATTCTGTTTTTTCAATATTGCCAGTATGTTTTCCACCGGTCTTACGGGTGGGGGAATCCACCCTTAAGGGAATCAGCCGGAGGGTTCTTTGCCTCCTTCGCCCCTCACATCTTTATGGGTGATTTATTCGTACCATCTACATCCATCTTGCTATGTAGTATAGTAGAAGAACCACCCTCCTTTGTTTTGCCCTCGCTGCTAGTGGTAGGAGCTGTCAACCTATTACCCGTATAGGTTTTAGCCAGATCAACAGCTACTCACACTTGCTGCTCACCAGGATAGGACTCTCCCAAGAGAACACTCACGGAGCCGTAGATTCTTTTAAATCTAGCGACGTCCTGCCTGTGTTTCTTGAGAAGGTACTTCTCCTTTGCGGTAAATGACCCAGAGTCTCTTTGTCCCATCTTTCTCAGAAAGGCTAGCGATTTTCTGGTGCCATTTTTGGCCCTGTCCTCCTTCGTTCGGCTTGGTGTAACAGCACGTGAAGTGGCGCTCAATGCCCACAAAAAAGGCGAAAAGTCTTTGAGTCAGGATGTATACCTTCAGGTGGCTATTATTGATCGGAGTTATCCGGATAGGAAGATCACTACCGATCAATGGCAGCTGGTAGACTCTTGGATGAGATCGCCTTCTACGATGGTAGCTCTGAGGACGTATCCTTCAAAGGTGCAGACTGGGCTAAGGAAGTCAAAGTAATAACCTGCGGAAACAAAAATTCATTTGAATTTTTAAGAACCGCAGTTGTGAAACTTGGCGACCTTAATCCGGCCCTAAAAATTGAAGTGGTGCGCGCTTCGGAGTTACCACTTAGGACAATAGTGACAGTGTGGATTCCCCCACCCGTAAGACCGGTGGAAAACATACTGGCAATATTGAAAAAGCAGAACGTTGATCTTCCTATAGACCATTGGAAGGCTGTAACCTCGATGGTCTGTAAGAACAATAACGGGAGGGATTTTCGATTCGCAGTGGATCGTAAATCCCTAGAATGGCTGGATAAAGTGAAGGGGATTGTCAGCTTTGGCTTTGGCACTGTCAGGTGTCGGTACTCGAAACATGACACTACCAAAGAGGCTGCTAGTGGTGCAGATAAACATGTATCATTGTGAAGCGGCCTCGACAGAGCTGGCAACTTTTATCACCAAATCCAAAACTGATGTGGCCCTAATCCTAGAACCTTGGATAAATAAAAATAAGGTTTGCGGATAGCATGGTACACGTTGTTTGTCCCGTCCACTGGTGACAAGGTGAGAACGTGTATCCTGGCAAAGAGAGAACTAAAGCTAATAATTTCTCATTCTTTCAGGGTGAACGTAGGAGAACCACCTGGAAACGAGGTGGTGAAGCTAACGACATATGCAAAAAGGAGAGGTGCTATCCTGGTCATGGGCTGTGATGCAAACACCCACCACAGCCAGTGGGGTAGTGCGGATATAAACAAAAGAGGTGAGTTCGTTTTTGATTTTATAACTGTCAATGATCTAGTTATTTGTAACAAGGGCAATATGCCCACGTTCAGAAATAGGGATAGGCAGACGGTTATATACATTACCTTGACGAACCATAAGGATAAAGGACTGTTTCTTTTCGGATCATAGCAGGATTACCTTCACTTTGGATTTCCAGTTAACTGCAGGGGTACCTTTCAGGAATCCTAGGCTGACGGATTGGGAAACCTTTCATGATAAGGTTCGCATGGGGATGGAACGGCCAATTTCATGTGGTCCTTTACTCAAAGAGAGCTATGTCCTATAAAGTTTCCAGGTAGGCGCCAACAGCCTAGATGGTGGACCAAGGAACTTAAAGTTTAGAGGTCGACGGTTAGGAAATTTTTTAATAGAGCAAAGCTCACCGGACTACAGGGACACTGGAACAACTACAAGGTGTGTTTCAATAAGTATAAGGGCGACCTGAAAAGAGCAAAGAGGATTTCATGGAGGAATTACTGTGAATCCGTGGATGGCGTCAATGAGATGTCAAGGTTTCGGCGAATCTTATCCAATGACCCAAGAGACATAGGATATATTCACAGAGATGACAACTCATGGACGGAATCCAGCTCGGAAACTCTCTCACTGCTTGTGGAGGCACACTTTTCCGGTTTCGCAGGTACAGGAACGGAGGCTGAGGACCAATGGGGCAATATGCTTGAGGGTATTGGTCACGACTCTGGACAGGTTGATGAAATATTCATGAGGGATAAATTAGCCTGGGCGGTGAAAACTTTCGATCCGTACAAATCACCGATATCTTTAAGAGTTGCCTCAGATATAGGTATCTACCATATGGGTGGAGGGAGGTAAGGGTTGTCTTTACACCCAAGGCCTGTAGGGCCTCCCACTCGAATCCGAAGGATTTTAGACCTATTAGCCTATCGTCCTTTCTTCTGAAGACTTCAGAACGACTGATAGATCTACATCTAAGGAGCAAGGTAGATACCCACCTCATTAGCAACGCTCAACATGCCTATCTCAGGGGTAAGTCTGTTGAGAGTGCGCTTCATGAGGTGTTTGGTTGCATAGAGCACAGTCTGGAGCATAGGGAATCTACTTTGGCTTCGTTTCTTGATATAGAGGGCGCCTTTAACAACATTAGAACGGAGGCAATTAGGGACTCGTTAGTGGAACATGGGGTCAACGACTTCCTTGTGAGTTGGATTATCGTAATGCTGGAGAGCAGGATTATCAACACAACCCTATGGGACGAAGTGATAAGAAGAAGGGTTACCAGGGGTACACCACAAGGTGGAGTTCTTTCTCCTTTTCTGTGGTTACTGGCGGTTAACTCTATTCTTAAAACCTTCGAATCTAAGATAGTCACCTATGCTGATGACTATAGTGATACTGATTAGGGGAAAGTTTCTTTCAACTATCAATGACATAATGCAGGATTCGCTTCGTGATCTCTCGTCCTGGGGGAAAACTAACGGGTTGGGAGTAAATCCATCAAAGACGGAATTAGTGTAATTCACCGGGAAGTATAAGGTGGTGTGGAACTGAGCTTATCAGGAGGAGCCAAATATTTAGGTACCTTCCTTGACAGGAAACTGTCATGGAAGGTAAATACGCAGGAGAGGTTAGGAAAGGGCCTCAATGCTACTATGCGTGCAGGAACTCAATAGGTAGGAATTGGGGCTTGCGAACAGACATGGTTAAATGGATCTACACGTCTGTTGTTAGACCTATTATAACTTATGGTTGCACAGTGTGGTGGGAGGCAATGAGGAAACGTAGTTATAGGACTATACTTAATAAAGCCCAAAGGTGTGCTTGTCTGGGTATCACAGGTGCCTTTGGCAGTACCCCGCAGGTGGCTTTGGATATAATCCTAAACCTACTACCCATAGAGCATTTGTGAAAAGTGTGGCAGCAAGGAATCTACTCAAGCTATCATAGTCTTCTTTGGCAAAACCCCTTCGGGTTGGTCATAGTAGGATATTGTATAAGGTTGGCCTTAGGGGTCAGGACATGGATCCATCTGAAATCTCTGACTATAAGGTCTACTACTTCGGTGTATCACCCTCAGTGGCGTTCCCCAATAGGGTTGACTGGGCTGGATCCGATCAACTGTTTGAGGGGTGCGCAGTTTTCACTGACGGGTCCAAAATGGACTCTGGTACAGGGGCCGGGGTTTATTTGGTCGACAATGATATCAAGCGCTCTTATAGACTCCCCAACGAGTGCAGCGTGTTCCAGGCAGAGATCTATGCGATCTGGAAAGCCACGGAGATGATAGGTGCACACGTCGAGAGGGGGTCTACAGTGACCATATACGAGGACAGTCAGGCGGCACTAAAGGCTCTGGAGCGTAATCAGACACACTCCAAACTAGTGCAGGACTGTAGGAGAGCTCTAGAAGAGCTATTGGTACTCTACCAAGTGAGATTGTGCTGGGTACCAGGGTACTGTGACATACAGGGAAATGAGGTGGCAGATGAACTGGCTAGACATGGTTCTGGTTTGGTCCATGATACTAGGGAAAGGGGGGTCAAACCACCTATATGTCACTTCTACAGGCTGATTTATGAAAGATTCCGTGACTTTGCAGACCAATCCTGGGGCAGTAGGTCGGATTGGATAGTGTCCAGGGCCTTATGGCCAAAATTAAATGCAAACGCTACCGAAACGCTGATGGAATTGGACAGGTATAGACTCAGGATTCTGGAAGGAGTGATAACCGTTTATTGTTCGATTGGGGCCTTCAGAGGCAAATGGGATAATAACACACAGGACTTCTGTAGGGTGTGTAGTGACACAGAGGAGCCAGAGACAATAGAGCACATCATGTGCAACTGTCTTAGGTTACAGGGTCATAGACTTAAGTGGCTAGGAAATAGATTCCTGGATGAACTCAGCAATGTTGCTGGCTGCAAACCGAGTAACATTCTGGGTTTCATTAGCGGAATAGGGAGGCTATTTAAGGGACATTCTACGGCGACTACAAATCCGTAAGGGGATATTTATTTCTTTCCTTCTTTCTCCCCTTATCAGGCGGTTTTGATTCTTCTTTCATTTCAAATCTATCTCTCTATCTTTCTACTCTTTTTCTTTTTTCTACTGAAGGGAATCACAATGGACCACAGTGTCTCCGAGTGGAAGTGCACAACGCTTCTTATCTTATCTTATTCATAAAACTTACAACAGGTTTATATGGGTCAACTTAAAAAAAAAACTCAATTTTTGTGTCCCCGCACTTTACACTACTATTTTAGGTAAAAAAAAAAATAAAAACAAGCAAGAAAGTATAGTCGGTCATACCCTACACCCAGTATATCAATAAAACAATCTTCCATATATGGGCGCTATATTGGAGATATTATCTATTATGGACCGATCATCCAAAAATTTAGTGCCATGACTTCCGTGAATATAAATATTATGTGTGTTAAACCTTATCTCGATATAAATACGTTTAAAAGATTTATGGAGGTTAAAGTGAATAACGAAGAGGGTCTTATATGGGAGTTTTGACTATTTATGAACTGTCTATTATAAAATTAGGTGTCATCCTATTTGTACATAAGAAACTCAATTTTGTTAAATTTTATTCGGATAACAACATTTTTAAGAGCTTTATGGTCCTTAAAGTAATTTCGGGAAGTGGGCCTTATATGGAAGTTACGACTAGTTATGGACCGCTCATCATAAAATTCTACCATTTTATATGTATATGTCCGAGACATATTTGTGTTGAATATTATTTCGATACCAACATTTTTAAAAGAGTTATGCTCTTTTAATTGATTTTCGGAAATGGGACTTATATGGGGGCTACGACTAATTATGGACCGATCTTCACGCAATTTTTAGATGTGATTTAGCTTCATTTATTACTCATTTTTTGTGAAATTTGTTTGCATACTTGCATAATTGAAAGATCAATCCCATCCATCCTTGGGGCAAAAAAATATCACGTACCAAATTTTATCAAAATATCTTCAATATTGCGACCTGTACTCTGCGCACAAGCTTTACATGGACAGCCAGCCAGCCAGACGGACGGACGGACATTGTTAAATCGACTCTGGAAGTGATTCTAAGCCGATCGGTATACTTTAAGGTGGGTGTTGGACCAATATTGCTGGGCGTTACAAACATCAGCACAAATCCAATATACCCTCCCCACTATTGTGGTGTAGGGTATAACAAAAATATGAGAGTGATCAGCGAGGAATATGTAATAAAAAAACGTAATTCTCAAATTTGTATGTTTGTTTTTTTGTTTATTCAGAATGGTATTTTGTTTTTCCCTCTGACTGCTTCCATACAAAAGCGTGTGTCCCCCGGTAGAATTTTTAGTAAACAAAATAAAATCAAGAAAAAAGTAAATATGCAACATTTAATAAAAGTGTGTTTTGATTTGTTATAGTCGTCAAAATTTAATTAGTGTGAATTTGGCGTTGCAAAGAAAGGTTGTCCCCACAATTTGCATTGAGTGTCACTTTTTTATAAATTAAGTAATATTACTAGTTTTCAATTTCAAGTTTAAATAAAGTAAATAACGTAAGGAAAGTACAAACTTTAATTATTACAAAAGTGAAAAAGCGAAAAAAATGTATTAAAAAAAGTGTGCATTTACGTAGTTTTCGTGAACACCATGGTAAGGGCGCGATAAAATTTTAAATTTGAATATTAAATGTAAAAAATTTAAGTTGACAATCATGGTTTCAACTCATTTCTTTATAATTTGTGATTTTGAGAAATAAATTGCCTACGAAAAAAACCAAAATAGGCAAATATTTCATGAGCATCACTTTTGAAATATATTGCTTCATAGCTTAAAATGCTTAATATTGATTTTATTTTTTTAATTTTCAAGAGTAAAACAACAAAATTAACGGCGGCTGAAAGAGCACGGAAATATCGAGATAAAATAAAGCTCGATAAACCGCGTAATGACGAATATAAAAGAAAGAAAAAAGAAAGGTTTAATCGTGGTATATTTGAGTTTAATTTTTATTGTTACTGACTGATTCTGTTTTTGCCATAATCTTAATTCGAAAGTGGTAAAAATAAATGAGATTAAAAAAAAGCAAAGCCGCTTGTAATTTCAGGAAGTTTACACAGATTCAGAATAAGAATTCGAATGAAAATGTATAAATAAAATTAGGTTATTGTTTTGTGTCAAATATTTAATTATGTGTATAAGTTTCTTCAAGATTTACTTCCGTTTTTCCATTTCTGTTAAAGACATCAAAGAATATGTACATGTTTAGTTTTGTATGAAAATTTTTGTTTTTTGAAGAATTTTTGTTTTTTTATTTTCTTCTTATAAAAGAATAAACTTTTTTTCGTTAAACTTTAAATTTGGCATTATTTCTTGTTTAAGTGCAACAAAATCTCTTGATCATCACAAAATATCTTGAGCGTCACACTTAGTTTTGTTTTCCTTAAAACGCTTATAATTGCAGTTTTTTAAATACATTGTTACCAGCCTATTACTTTGCAAACAACCTCTAAGTTCAAATCTTTTTTTAACAAAAATTTACATATTTCTTAGCTTATCTTAGCGGTCTCGCCTCCCCAGCAGGCGTTGTTCTGCAAGAGATGGGGCGTTAAAGGGGGCGTGGAGTATTCATCTTAATTTTTTCCTCACCTAGAGTAACATGTTTATTCGATTTGAAGTAAATATGTTAAAATCCGAGTAGAATCAATAACACAATTTAAACAAGTAAGAAAGTATAGTCGGTCAAACCCGACCATATAACACCCTACACCCAGTATATGTATAAAACAGTTTTTCAGAAATGTGCCTATTATGGACCGATCATCCAAAAATTTAGTGTCATGATTTTTGTGAATATAAATATTGTGTATGTTAAACTTTATCTCGATATAAATACTTTTAAAAGATTTATGGAGGTCAAAGTTGATTACTTATATGGGAGTTTCGACTAATTAGGTGTCATCATTTCTGTATATTATTTGTGTCTAATTTTATTTGATTACCAACATTCTTAAGAAATTTATGGTCGTTAAAGTGATTTTCGGAAGTGAGTCATTTATGGGAGCTACGACTAATTATGGACCGATCACAATGAAATTGTATCGTATTGTTTGTATACATATAGGATATATTTGCGTTCAATATTATATGGATACCAGCAATTTGGAGCGAGTTATGCTCTTCAAAGCGATTTTCGGAAGTGGGTCTTATATGGGAGCTACGACTAATTATGGACCGATCACAATAAAATTGTACCGTATTGTTTGTATACATATAGGATATATTTGCGTTCAATATTATTTGGATACCAGCAATTTGGAGAGAGTTATGCTCTTTAAAGTGATTTTCGGAAGTGTGGCTTATATGTGAGTAGGGGTGCCAGACGTACTGTTTTTAGCAGTACGCGTACTGTTTTTTTTTTAAATGTACTGTATTATGCACAAGACTCAAAACAGTACGCAAATGTACTGTTTTTTACGTTGTACTGTTTTTCGTTAAAAGCTTATTTATATTAAAATTGAAAAAAATATTGATAAAAAAATTCGTTTGTTCATATGAAATGAATACAACAACAATTGTTTCATGAAATGGACATCATTGCTCTAAAGGAATTTCTAACCATTAAACATTGTAGATTAACATGGAGAATATTAAAAAAAACAAATTGGATTTCATAAATAACTATATCGTTGTTTATACAACGTATTTACATAAATACATTTTTCGAAAAGCTAATGGCACATTTAATTTTAAAGTAGTCATGTTATAGGGGGTTAAGATAAAATGTTAGTTGGATTTTTTTCAATAAATGATACTTTTTGATTTTTAAATAATTAATTTCTACACCATGTATGTAAATTGGAACAGCATTATTCTTACTAAAAAATATTGAAAAAGGAGTAAAATTGAGTTGACATTAGATTTAAAGTTCACTTTTGTAATGCAAATTAATACATATACAGATTGATTTACAAAAACTAATAAATTTAAAACTTTGTATTACAAGGAAAGCAAAAATATTGTAATCTAAAATTACTATTAATTATAAGTAATAGTTCTGTGATATCCGTAGTTATAAGTTTGACCATTCTGTGATTTATTTTATATTTATACAATTGTAATTATTTATTCATTTATTTTAATTAACTTGGTGTCGTGTTATTCCCGTTTTAATTACAATATATTTTTAAATAATAACAAATGATGTAACATAAGATAAATTATCTTAATAAAATAGCTCCTGAAGAAGTCGTAAACCCACATCGACGAAACGTAGAGCAAATTGATGAAGTAAATTGTCATTTAAAGAAGAAAATATAATTGACCGAAATTAGCCCGTAGGGATAATATCGAAACCTTAATAAAAGGACTTTGATGATAGAAAAGATACAATATGTCATTTAAATTGTGTTTTCAATGTACCTTCTTCAAAAACGTTCATAATATATGTTATAATCTCATATTTTTAAGTATTTTTAACAATGTTTTTGTTGCTTATTAAATTAATATTACAAAAATGTTATTACATGAATAAAGAGTTATGTTTTCGTTAAAAAATAAAATGTACTGTTTTTTTTTGGGATTGTACTGTTTTTTTGTATAAGATGTACTGTTTTTCCGTATTTCAAATCTGGCTACCCTATATGGGAGCTACGACTAATTATGGACCGATCTGCACAAAATTTGTAGATGTGATTTGGTTTCATTTATCACTTATTTGTGATGAAATTTGTTTATTTCCTTGCATAATTCAAACATTTATAAGCGGTAAACCCCAATTTCGGGAGGACTTTTGTATGGGGGCCACCAGTTTCAATCCCATTCATCCTTGGGCCGAAAAAATATCACTTACCAAATTTTTTCAAAATATATTCAAAATTGCGACCTGTACTCTGCGCACAAGCTTTACATGGACAGACGGACGGACGGACATCTTTAAATCGACTCAGAAAGTGATTCTGAGATATAGATGTATGAGTCGGTGTCGAGATACTTAACGCCGCCACACGCCGATTAAGCACATAACATAGGGCTATCGCGTTATTTTATTGAGTTACGGTCCAAAAACACAAAAAAACTAAATATTGCGCCATCTGTCGGACGAACTTCAAACTACACAGAAACACTATTCGGCCCATAGAGCATGCATATAAAATTTGGTCAAAATCGGTCCAGTAGTTTTTGAGTTTAGCGATCACGAACATACACGTAATTTTTATATATATTGAGATAGTGTGTTGTTGTTTTACTAAAAGTGTAAGTTTTTTTAAAAGTGCTTTGTTGCATCGTATACCGTATATACAACATATACAACACTTCGTTGGACTCTGCTAAAGAGTTTTACACTTAATGGCAACTTGCAAGAACAATATCGATTGCTGGTGGCCAAATTAATGTGTAAACGATTTGAAGATATGTGGCAACGAGATGATTGAGTGTTTAAATAACATAGAGTTATTGATATTACATCATTTAAACTCTACAGCAAGAAAGATAAAAATCATATATTGTTAAAGGATATATTAACCATTTTGGACCAATCCGATAATCCTACTATAAAAAAGAAGGAAATACTTATCCAATTTAAGGAGAATTTAAAACAAGCCCTTAAAGTTCAAGAGACCACTGAACACAGTTTAGAAATATATCCCACCCCCCCGTTGCCACATGCAAGTGCAAGTTCGAAAAACTCAATACACTTACAGTTTTTTACTAACTAAATCATATTTTTCGCACTTACAGCTCAACTTGCAAGAGAATTTGGTTGTAAGTAAATTTTTGGCACTTGCCGTAAGTAGAATGACAAATAAATAAACAGTGCTACTAGTGTTAAAATAAAAGTTATATTTATAAAAAATTTTCGGGGTTTTACAAAAAATTATAAAGAAAAACAAAACTATTACACAACACATCTTAATAGTATTTTTAAATATAAATTTCATGTACATATTTATTAAAAAAATTGTAAATTACAATTAATAAATAAAAATTCCTTTATTTCAAGCTCGAGGTCAGTTAAATTTTATTTTATCTGCCGATATTTCGATGCTCTTTGAGTATCATCATCTGGGCTTGTCTATAAATATAGGTATAATTTAGAACTCATACCATAAATAACAATCATAATAAACACATAGAAAAAACAACAATAAAAATACATGTAAACAATAATACGTAAACTTACTAAATAAATAATAATTTATATGGACCACGTAAAATTAATGTACATTTCTTTTTATCGTCTGTTGTTCAACTAAACTTAAAAAAAAAACTAAATATTGCCTACACTCTTCCCTTTGTTGATTAAATGTTTGTAGCTTTGGGAACAGTTCTCCACATCGATCTTAAAATTCATTTTTGTTGCTGGTATATTAATGATGTGTAGCATCTCTAGCATGTAACGTCGTTTATAATTTTGTTCGCTCTCTAATACTCGTACTTTCTCAAAATCTGGGAAATGTTTATTCTCAACACAGTGGGTTGTTAATGCCGTTTTTTGAATAAATTTGTTTAAACGTTGTTTTTGATCTGATTTATGTCCTGTAATTCTAGTCTTTAATTTGTTTTTAGTTGTTCCAACATAAACTTTCTTACAAGTTTCATTTTCGTTACCCATACAGGGGATATGATAAACCACATTTGCTTTTTCCATATTTGGAATTTTGTCTTTGGTTTTGCTGAAAATTATTCCAAGATTTTGTTGAGTCTTGTGCGCTATTTTAATGTTGTCTCCATTAAACAATTTTGATTTTTCAAATCTCTCGGACATTTCAGGAACATATGTCAATGATTTATATATTTTAGGTTCTTCACCTGATTTAGTCCTCTCTTTCTTGTCTTTGTTATAGTCTTTAATCAGTTTGTTTGTCAGCTTTTTTGGAAAATTGTTGTCAGATAATATGTTTTGGATTTTCTTCTTATTATGTTTGTGAAATTCCACATCACTAAGTTCTAATACCCTCCGTATCATATTATTGGCAGTATTTATTATAATCCGTTTTGGATGTTTAGAGAAGAAATTGATAATCCTTTCCGACGCTGTTGGTTTTTGATACCAATCTGTTTTTAATATGTTACCTTCTCGTATAATCATACGAGACCAGCTGTGGACCAGCGAGAATATTCTTGCTAAATCTTTGAACGAAAAAATAAAAGACAAACAAAAGAAAAAGTTTGAGAAGTTAAGGTTAGCACAAAAGAAGGAACTAGAGGTTAAACTTAACAAAAATTGGTTTGTGAATAAGACAAAAACGGTCATTCCAGAATAAATACAGTGGATATTATCACTTGGTCAAAATCATGCATTACCGGTGACGAAAGATAAATTTCCAATGCTCAGATACATTGCAGAGGGAGAGGACTTTATTCAAACTTTAGATAATAGAGATGACAAAGAAATAGCCAGATCAAAATTTACATCAATAATTGACAACCACTTAAATAAATTGAAAATTAACAATAGGGATAAATTTACTTTAAATACTGTAAAAAAGGCAAAACAATTTTTAAAAAGGAATAAAAACATTCTTATTTTAAATGCGGATAAAGGAAATGTGACCGTAGCTATGGAAAAGGACGAATATCAAACCAGAATGAATCATATAATTGGAGATATGATGACTTACCAACGAGTGAATAAAGATCCCACAAACGGACTTCAAAAAATAAATAATGAATTAGTAGAAGAAATGTTTAAAAATAACATTATTTCAGAGAACCAAAAGAAAAGTCTAAAAACTGATACATCCAATGCTCCTAGAATTTATGGACTCCCAAAAATTCATAAAGAGGGCTATCCATTAAGACCCATCTGTTCCACTATCAATGCACCGTCAAGTAAATTATGTAAGCATATTACTAGTTTTTTAAAAAAGATTACTGAAGAATCGAAATATAATGTGAAGGACTCAGTGCAATTCCAAAATATGATAAAAGAACTGACTATTGAAGACGATGAAAGATTGATTTCGTTTGATGTTGTAGCTTTGTTTCCGAGTGTACCTGTTGATTTGGCGTTAGTAATAATTGAGGATAGATGGGAAGAAATTGCAAAATACACAAATATGTCAAAATCATTATTATTAAGAGTTATAAAATTTTGCATCAAGGATAACCGGTACTTTACATTTGACAACAAAATATACACCCAGAAAAAGGGATTACCTATGGGATCTCCAGCATCTCCGATAATTGCAGATATAGTAATGGAAAAACTTTTAGACTCAGTAATGGAAAATTTATCTCAGAAACCAAAAATATTGACAAAATATGTGGATGACATTTTCTGTATAATAAGGGAAAGTGCAATCGAGGAGATGTTGACCAAATTAAATAGTTTTAACAATGGAATAAAATTCACAAGCGAACTAGAACGCGATTCAAGATTACCATATTTGGACATTATGATTATACGAGAAGGTAACATATTAAAAACAGATTGGTATCAAAAACCAACAGCGTCGGGAAGGATTATCAATTTCTTCTCTAAACATCCAAAACGGATTATAATAAATACTGCCAATAATATGATACGGAGGGTATTAGAACTTAGTGATGTGGAATTTCACAAACATAATAAGAAGAAAATCCAAAACATATTATCTGACAACAATTTTCCAAAAAAGCTGACAAACAAACTGATTAAAGACTATAACAAAGACAAGAAAGAGAGGACTAAATCAGGTGAAGAACCTAAAATATATAAATCATTGACATATGTTCCTGAAATGTCCGAGAGATTTGAAAAATCAAAATTGTTTAATGGAGACAACATTAAAATAGCGCACAAGACTCAACAAAATCTTGGAATAATTTTCAGCAAAACCAAAGACAAAATTCCAAATATGGAAAAAGCAAATGTGGTTTATCATATCCCCTGTATGGGTAACGAAAATGAAACTTGTAAGAAAGTTTATGTTGGAACAACTAAAAACAAATTAAAGACTAGAATTACAGGACATAAATCAGATCAAAAACAACGTTTAAACAAATTTATTCAAAAAACGGCATTAACAACCCACTGTGTTGAGAATAAACATTTCCCAGATTTTGAGAAAGTACGAGTATTAGAGAGCGAACAAAATTATAAACGACGTTACATGCTAGAGATGCTACACATCATTAATATACCAGCAACAAAAATGAATTTTAAGATCGATGTGGAGAACTGTTCCCAAAGCTACAAACATTTAATCAACAAAGGGAAGAGTGTAGGCAATATTTAGTTTTTTTTTTAAGTTTAGTTGAACAACAGACGATAAAAAGAAATGTACATTAATTTTACGTGGTCCATATAAATTATTATTTATTTAGTAAGTTTACGTATTATTGTTTACATGTATTTTTATTGTTGTTTTTTCTATGTGTTTATTATGATTGTTATTTATGGTATGAGTTCTAAATTATACCTATATTTATAGACAAGCCCAGATGATGATACTCAAAGAGCATCGAAATATCGGCAGATAAAATAAAATAAAATTTAACTGACCTCGAGCTTGAAATAAAGGAATTTTTATTTATTATACATAAAAAGGTCGAACAAAAACTACTTGAAGTAAATTACAATTTTTTCCCCGTATTTTCTTCTGTTGACAATACGGCAATACTGGATCCATATGTGTTTGAAAATTAACAGAATTTTATGAAAAAATTTTGTTTAAAGTTTCTTCATTTACGACATTTAAAAAATGAACTTGCACTTGCTAGTGTAGCCACTCAAACAAACATTGCATTTTTTCGGTATTTTTCGTAGATAATATGTATACTCTACTTGCAAGTAATTACTCGCATGTGGCAACGGGGGGTTAGATGATTTAAATCTGGGGCTTTGCTGTGCTTTACTACGAATTACAATTTCGATACTTTAATATTGGCCACTGTTACGTACACGAGTCATGAGTATATGAAAGAAGGATTTGTAAGTATAAAAATTATAGCCGTTTGACGTAAAATTTATATTAAAATTCTAATTTTCAACAAAAATCTTGAAATTGATTTTGTAGAAAATTTTGATGTATACACTTTCAGATTGGCATCGAAATTGTACGTCAGTACAATATTGGCAACATCTACAACCGTAAACTATTAATGTTTGAGACACCAGCATTTTTTTGAAACATATTACACTGTTTTCAACTATTTAAAAACTGCACTATAACCAATTTTCCCATGAAGAAGTACATTGTGGATGTAGTTAATCCCCTTGACAAGATACCGTTATATTTAAATGAGAACACAGTTTATTAATGTTATATACAAACATTCAAACCATTCAACGAAGAACCACCACTAAAGCTGTGTTCACATTATGTGTATTTATCATATGGAATGTCACTTTTTCGCATGTCAAATTTGTACATATAGTCTGAACACCCCCAAACAATATCCTGTGTTATTTCTCTGTGTGCAATACACATGACATTTATTATTTAGAACGAGTTCTATTTTCAGTGACAACCCATCTGACATAAGCTGGTTTTTATATCCAAGATTTTGTGTAGGCAAAAATTAATTGAAATTTTAGTAAATATAATTTACCGAATAGTAAAACAAAAATACAAAAAAAGCTACACAAATTTATTATTGAAAATGGAGGAAAAATATAAAAGGAGTTAACAAAAGTAAGTACATACATATGTATTTTTATTGCAATTTTTTTTTATAGGTTATGTTAAATGTACTTGACATAACCAACATATGAACATGTAATTTATAAACCGTATGTAAAACTCAAATTTTGACATACACATGAAATCACATATGGGTAGAAAAGTGACATTCCACATGACAAATACACATAATGTGAACACAGCTTAAATGTTATCTGCTTAAATGACTCACAATTACAGGCTTTTGGAAAAACTGTAATGCAAGAAT
Source organism: Bellardia bayeri (assembly GCA_950370525.1). NCBI lineage: Eukaryota > Metazoa > Arthropoda > Insecta > Diptera > Calliphoridae > Bellardia > Bellardia bayeri. The sequence continues at coordinate 48,838,101 of OX493264.1, read as the reverse complement.
TTACCCTCATACCACTTACTGGAAAAACTTACCTATCTGTACAAATGGTAAAAACTTTACTGGAGAATGCTGAAACACCTTTGGTGTTAATAACTTACACCAACAAATCATTGGATAAGTTTTTAATAAAGCACTCTGAATATAGCGATAAAATAGTGCGATTTGGTAGCCAGCCTAGAGATCCTACAAAAAAACTAACACTTTTAGTAAAACGACTCAAAAAACAAACACACTATTTAATATAAAATAGTTCTTTAACACTTTTAAACTATTTTACGCAGATAAAACGGCGTCAAAAACCCACTTTCTCAAATACAAAATAATTTCTTGACATTTTTAATTTTACCATGAATATAGCAAAAAATGATCAGCTATATGCTGTCACCTTGTAAATTAATTTCACAATGCTTTATTCGAATTTTAAAATAAAAATTACTTTGACCAATCCAAATTTCATTTTTAAATGATAAAATATGTTTATTTGTATTACCCCAATTACCCAAAATACTATATGACGAACTATTTAATGACGTGAAAATATTACTATTGTTTCTATTAAAATATATACAACATAATATTTAATGAAAAAAACTTCAAAAGTAAAAATATTAAATAATTTGTGTCAATAAAACAGAATTGAACTACTACATAAACATAATGCTTCGGTTTCGAATTGTTTATTTTCTTAGTTTTTTAACCAAAACAACACACAATTTATTTATTTTTTATAAATAATTCCTCTTGGAGACGTTTAAATTATTTATTTTTGATTTTAAATAACAATCGTAAACAAAACAAAGTTAGAAGGATTCATACATTATTTCACAACGAATTAATATTCAGTTAATTTATTGCGGTCCCTTATATTGACTCAAATGTATGTAAGTGTAGAAATTTTTTTCAGCGTTTACACATGCAAGTACTTGCATGCGAGTGCTTACAATATATTTCAGCTCAAGTGATGGCAACAATATAACTCGCATTTATGTTGTTTTCTATATCTAGAATTTTAACATATATATAGAAAACAAAGATAGTAAGAGATACACAATTGAAAGCTTTAGAATACAACAGAAGAATAAGAGATCAATGAATTTGAAAGAAGACACGAACAACATAAATGCGAGTTATATTGTTGCCATCACTTGAGCTGATATATATTGAAAGTTTAAATATTAAGTATTAAATTATTTTGCATATACTCCTAGATACATCTAAGACTTCTTAATGTGTTAAAAAAGATTTCATATTGTAAGTCTATATTGTTTATGTGTTACATTATTGTATTTATTTTATTGTTTTATAATTTTTAAATAGGCAATCCCTTGAAAAAGTCGACAAACAATCGACGAAACGTCGGGAAAAATATTGCAAGTAAAAAATTGGATTTCTATTTACATTGAATAAATTTAGGCCATTTTAGCTTGAAAAAAATAACATTCTTAAATTCATCACTCTGGCCAGAGCAACAACTGCAAAATAATAATTATTATGATTTTAATGATATTTATTCTCCAAAATGAAAACATTTTGTTTATCAATATTATTTGAAAGCAATTTATTTACAATCACTCATAAAACAAACTAAAATTTCAATTAGAATTATTATATTATCCACTTTCTATTCACTGGATAATATACATGGGGTTTACACATGGAAGTAACAGTTCGGAATCTAGCTCTGCAAGTGAAAAAAATGTGAGGGGATTAGTAAAAAATGTGTGTGTATTGAGTTTTTCGAACTGTTACTCGCATGTGTAAACGCTAGCTAAATCACATTAGAGTTTATAAATTATAATAATTAGCTTTTCCATCCCTGTTTATCTATTTTACATTTATTTCTTTAACTTGTCAACTCTAAACGGAATGAAGTAAAATGAATAACAGTTGAATTTTTTTTGTTTTGTTAAAGAAGTGAATCCGTGTCACAAATTAAGGGGCATCACACTAAAATAATATATTTTTTAGGAATTCAATTTAAAGAAGTTGAAATAAAAATACGTTCCAGAAATATTAATCATAAAATATATAAACAAAAACTGTTTTGCAATTTGTGTCGTGTTTAAACATTAGAAGTGGTGTTGCATTTCATTTCCATTTTGTACTAATTGTGTATCTAAAAAAGGCGTTTACTTGTACATCAGTCTATTGCATCTACAGAAGAAAATAGTCACTATGGGTACTTTGTCTGATTTTGGACAAATAGCTATGAAATGGGATCCCAAAAATTTGGAAATTCGTACTATGTCTGTCGAGAAAACCCTTGAGCCGTTGGTATTACAAGTAACAACACTTGTGAATACTAAGGGTCCGAGCAAGAAGAAAAAAGGTAAGCTAAAAACTGATAATTTGTTTTAATTAGATTAATTACTAAAATCGATTATAATCGCATACAATAAGATGAATTAATATTTCTACATTGCTTGCTTCAAGGCATATATATAAGAAATATAAATCTAAAATTATTTCTTTGTTCTGTTCTATACAAATGTTATAATTCCAATCATGTCATACAATTCTGATAGAATAAAAATAAGCAAAAATTTACCCATTGTAATTCATTATGCACTTTCAAACAGATTGATATCACATTTTCAATATGTTTGGAGACCGTACATACTGACGACTGCATTCATTTATTGCAGTGGTCATAAATATATTTTATCAGTTTTGATAAAGATTTGAAATTAATTTAATTGAAACCACAAAAACTAAAATCACTTATTCTAAACCTTTGATTAATGTCAATATTACTACGGAAAGAAATATCGATCGATATGTAAAATTAAATAATTATTCATTATTAAGGCTTGCCGCAATACTGTCTGCGTAGAGATGATACCGCAAAAAGGAAAAATACCGCAGCAATGGAATAAATTATAATTTCAAATAGGTATGCTTCCGCACAAAAAATTGTTTTCCGCAATCGCGGAACGGAATGAATAATTCGACCCATCATCTACTTCATTACAGACATCGTATAGATTCGATTGGAGGATGAACATTTTGGCAAGCGTTTCACCACAAAACGCATGCCCAGATTGGATTCGATTAGCAAGTTTCAGATCAGCCAGTCCAAGTTATCTATGTCAATATTAACATAAAAAAACCACGGCAATATCCGTATCTTTCCTTAGTCTTTCGTATATGGCCATATTCATTCTACAATTCCATTCCAATTATAATTTCAATAGTCCTTAAAGCGTCCGTGTACGTCCAACCCAACCACACGCACTTAGTGCCTTTGTGCCTCTGATACGCCATTTCATTTCCTGTTCCTTGGGATGATAGTAATTTGATTAAACCATGTCACTAAAAATTAATTTGTATTTAACGTAGACTTGAGATATGCTGGTGTCCAACTCTGTTTCAGACTCAAGTAGTAATTTAACAATGGGGAATATAAAAGTGAACACGATTGCAATTTCCTTTGCGGTTGAGTAAGTAAAATGAAATTTATGTGGTAGCCATGTGATACATATGTATATCACATTTATTGGAGTAGACCTTATAAGACCAAGAATTTTTCAAAGAACATCATTCATATACATACACATTTATATTGTTTATTGCTTTTTTTAGCTCTTTAATTTTCGATCTTATATACATAGGTATACATACTTTATATAATTTTAAAGTCCTTGCCAGAGAAATACCAAAAATGTTAATGAAACAACACGATCTACACTGAAAAATTATTTTGCAGCAATAATTCCTTAGATATTTAATTGATGATTCTTCCACAATCACTGATCCATTTAAACACTCACTATTTTTAGGAAAACTGAATCACAAAACTATTTTGCCTAAGCATTTTTAAGAGAAATTAGCTTTTCATTCATACATGTATAAAATGGTAAAAACCAGATAAATTTATTTTATCTATATATATAAAAGCGTAACGTGACTGACTGACTGACTGATTCATTATCGCACAGCCCAAACTGCTAAAGCTAGAAACTTGAAATTCAAGTAATGGGTTCATTTTACAACATATAGATCCACTAAGAAGGAATTTTTGGAAATTCGGTCGTTAAGGGGGACAAATGGGGCAAAAACGGGTAAAACCAGTACCTAAGCAACTGTCAAAAAAGTAGAATCAATGTAGTAGTATGAGTTTAGTTACACACTCAAAAGCGTAGGACGCGCTGACGCCTGAAACGCGAAAAGTTCGTTTACTTTCTACGTTTAAACGCGGTGCAAGCGTCACAGCTGACTTTGACAAATTCAAAGCAAATTTATTTTAAAGATGATGTCATCAGAAAAAATGACAGTTGAAATAACATTTTTTATATGAGTTTGACAAACAAACCGATAAAAAACTTCATATAAAAAAAAAATCAGCAGGGCATACGGCATCACCTCCAAAAGTACATACATAAAAAAAAATATTGACGCGAAAAATCTTCGCATGTAACTTGAAATGCCTGACGCTTAAAACGTTTAGAAAGCTTAAAATGCGTTGACGCCAAAACGCGAGTTGTGGACCTCCAGCTTAATATTTTAAATGCGTCCGCCTTTAATCAAAAAAAGAGCCGACATGTGTCTGGTACTTTTTTGAAATTCGAAATTCAAGTGACCATATGGGGTAAAAATAGTCCCAGTATAACGCTCCGTTAACATGTATATCTCCTACATAAATAAACATAGAAATAATATATTAAATGCATCTGATTCAGATCAATAAAGACTGGAAATATTTTTGGTACTTTTTTGAAATTCGAATTCCTATGGCCTAAAAATTGTAGTCTTTTTTGGTACTTTTTTATTAAAATGTATTTGCTCACTAAAAATTCCAACTATTATTTTGAAATAGTACGTAATACGAATAATTAATAGGCACTATTTTGAAAATTATTTTTTCATGGGTGACTAAAAAGGGACAAAAACGGGGTAAAACGGACATTTGATATTATTTATTCAATTTAAAATAAAAAAAGATAAAATATTCTTTCATCCACACAAAAAAGAAGCCAGAACATGCTATTCATGACTCAAATATAAAGGTGTAAAAAGTGCCAAATTTCAGTACACTTATATTGGTACATTTTTTAAATTCATTTCTACTATTCTATTCTCGCAAACTATGCATCTGATCATGTTATTATCTTCGGCAAAGTTGTTGTGCATGAGCCCGGGAAGGTTTCTGAGTTGGTACGACCATGCCTACTTTAACGCCCACTTTTTTTTAAATAGATTAATTGCTTCCGCATGGCTTTTTACAGATTTACTTCAAACAAGTTGTATTCACATCTTACTGAAGGCGAGGTAAAAATAAAAATGTTATCTGCCATGCCCACTTTCATGTCCCATCTCAAACAATTAATGTTTATATGTATGTCCTTTATAGAATCGCAAACTATGTATTTGATCATGTGATTATATTTGGCAAAGTTGGTGTGCATGAGCCCGGGAAGGTTTCTGAGTTGGTATGGACACGCCTACTCTAACGCCCACTTTTTTAATGAATTACAGCCGGCCGGGAAGGCCAGACCGCTGGACTGATCGTACTAAAACTTTGACGGGATATAACTAAGACTCCGGCATTACTAAAAATACTTTTTCCCACCGCCTACTTTTTTTCAAAGTGAACAAAATCAATAAAAATACTCAAAATTAATTGAATATTTGTGTAATGCCTTTCTTTCAAATTAATTTTAATTGGTGGCTTAGCAACGCGCGTAGGGTACAAAAATATTTTCAAACAAATAATCAATACATAGGTAAAAAACTTAAATTTAATAACATTACATGATTTACTATTCTATTAAATTATTTATTCTTTCAAAATAGACTACTCTAACTAGGTGAATCTTCTGTGTATTAAAGAAATCTAACAAAATAAAATTCTTCAAATGATCCTGCAATTCATTAAGTTTATGAGTACTTTGCCGCTAAAAGATGTTAGGAACCAATATTGGGGAAGACATTTGAATACACGGATCATTTGGGACTTGCGCTTGACGATCTCATTGCAGGCATTTTAAAAATGGTGTTATATTAGTCAAGTTAACATTAGTTTTATTTATATAGTATCAGATTAATTAATCGTTGGATTAATCTGATGATATGTGTGCTAGGGTATATAAATGTCTGCGGGAGGTTGAAATGTTATTCCAGTCAAGGAAGCAGAAGGCCTCGCTTTCGAAATAATTTATTCCACTAACATCAGCTAAATTCTTCTTCGGTGGTTCTCTGACATCATGGCTTAAAAACATTGTTGTCATTATGTGCAACAAATAATGTAACTCAATAAATCTCAATAAAGAAAAATATTGGTAAAAAGTTTTATTTCTAAAAAATCATTTTGTAGATTTAAACTTTGCTTCTTACAGCTCACATTAGATACATTCGCAGAACTATTTTTTTTAATTATCTAAAACAATTTTGCATTTAATATTTATAATGTTCAAAATTCTTTAAAGACTGTTGGACATAAATAATATTCTAGTTATGATTCGCACTATCTATTGGTCATCCGCTGGACGATCTCAAATGTTTTCAAATGCAATATGTACGATCAACAATAATACATAATTTGTAAATTTCGTAATTCAAGATTCAGCATTTTTAATATATGTATGTACATTTTAATAATGTTGGAAACAGCCTATATCATGCTGTAAGGTGTATTTATTTTACACAATAAATAAAAGTTCTGTAGTTGTTTTGTTATTTCCACATTTTTTTAGCTAACAAAGTAGCGGGTTGTATGCTAGTTTAATATACATCGGGTGAAATTGAAAAACTCAAAAAATTTTTTGTTAATTTGCATTATAATTTATTTGAAGGATACAAATGTATTTTTAAGTTTTTTTGTTGGTATTTATATTTAGTTTATCGTGTATTTTTTTATTTTGAGCTAGGAAGATATTTTCGTTAAGATGAGGGAAGATAATTTAGTATTTCCGAGAAAGAAATTACTTTACACCTTTACAATAAACAATTTAATAAATATGTGATCGCCCAAAATCGTTGAATGGTCTAGTGGAAGCCAAATGAAACCCTAAATATAGGAAATATAAAACCAATGGTTAATCATGAAATAGATTTAGATTTACAGAGAAACAAATTTTATTTCTAACATTATGACCCGAATCACGCAGCTATAGATGACAAAATGTTACTTGTATAGAATACCAAACGCTTGTCAATACTTCCTTAATACCCGAACGTGAGTCTCATAGAAATTGTAGAGGTATAAAATGATTTGTTTCTCGAAAATGCTTAATTCTACTCATTTCGACATTTTTAACACATAGATCTTCACAACCGATTACAATAAGGACTATAGCTGTGTTCACATTATGTGTATTTGTCATGTCGAATGTAACTTTTCTACCCATATGTAATTTCATGTGTGCGTCAAAATTTGAGTTTTACATACGGTTTATAATTTACATGTTCATATGTTGGTATGTCAAATACATTTGACATAACCTATAAAAAAATCTTAAAACAGCTAATTGCTGTATATATATATATATATATATATAAAAAAATTAAATGTGTAATTAAATAAAATTTTATTTAAAAATGGAACGAGAGGATGATAAAATAGTTGCATATAGATTACATGCACCTTTTTTAATTTTAATAAATTCTTCCAGGAAACCAATTTCGTTGAACCAAAACACACATGCCGCATGCACATCATCTGCACCGGCCCCGCTTCTTTTTTCTTTTGCTTTTGAAATTTCCCGGCTATATTAACCGCGCAAGTATGTTATTTTATTCTGGAAATATATTGCGTTACATTTATTACAAATAACAATTGCCAAATGCTTTAAATTAACTGCTTTACCTTAACTTCATTAGGGCCAAAAGATGAATTGAAAATTTTTAATTTGTCAGCCATATCATTAATGGTAAAACTTGATCCGCGGGTTATACAAGCATTTCTTCTCCTGCCACATTTCGATCAACCGCACCAGTCAAACTGGAACAACAAAAAAAATATAAAAATTGCAATAAAAAAAAATGCATATGTATGTACTTAATTTTGTTAACTCCTTTTCAAATTTTCCCTACATTTTAAATAATAAATTTGTGTAGTTTTTTTTTTTTTGTATTTTTGTTTTGTATAAATTATATTTATTAAAGTTTTGATTAATTTTTGCCGCCACAAAATTTTGGTTATAAAAAAACAGCTGATGGCAGATTGTTTGTCACTTGAAAATAGAATTCGTTCTAAATAAAAAATGTCATGTGTATTATACACAGAGAAATAACACATGATATTGTTTGCAGGTGTTCAGACTATATGTACAAATTTGACATGCGAAAAAGTGACAGTCCACATGACAAATACACACAATGTGTATTATTACTAATATAGTCAACAAATTTCAAGTTCAAGAACAATTTAAAAAAATGAATGAAATTTAAAATGCTTTTGTGACCTGTAAATTATGATGCAATATAATAAAATGCTACAACAACTATAACAATATCTCTACTATCAATTGCAACCAAAATGAATTTTGAACCTGTTTTTTATAATTACTAGGCAGAATAGTTTTGTAATGTAATGAAACATTTAATCAATTTTCATCAAATGTCATAGGCACTTCACATACAGAATGTACATATATAAAAATATAGCATTTTGATTATTTAACTGATTTTTCGACCTTTTTATTTATTAAACAATTACAGCGTTATGTATAATAAAAAAATGGCATGAAGTTAGCATAGAGTTTAACTATAATGTGCAAACAAACTACGGTTAACAAACTGCTAAACACTTGTTAGCGTGTTCCCAAATACTGACCATTTTTTGATAAACAGCTGTTTAGCTGTTTTCATCCTGTTGACAATTTGCCGATTTTTTCGTTTCTTCTATTTTTGTTTTATTTAATACCGACACTTCCATTTTAAACTATAAAATATTTTTAAAGGCTTTGCAAATTTTTATTTTGTTATGGAGGGAAAACAAACTTTAAATGTCAAATTCAGGGATGATATAATCAAAAATAGTAATTTTAGTATTGTCATCATTCATTTTCAGAGTTGATTATTTTAAAGTTAGCAGACGTTTGCAAATTGTTTATGAATAAACATTTTGCCAAGGAACTGCTAAGTCAAATCTATATTTTAGTTATCAGCTAGTTGATCGCTGTTTATAAACAATTATTTTTTATTATGCATAATGCAGTTATATTTTATTTTTCGAAATTAAGGCCTAATATTGTTTTTTTTTTATTTCAATGAAGATGCTACACATTGTTGTAGCGAAATAGCGAAAAAAAAATAAAAAAAACAATATTAGACCTTAATTTCGAAAAATATAATTGTTTAACATAGCATTTTAAAATTTTATTTTTTAAACAAAACGAATCTGGGCTTGCTTTAATTTTTAATCGAAAATGTAAAAACAAAAGAAATTTCTATAGAGCAAAAAATAATCTAGTATTGTTGTACCTATGATTTCGTCTAGTTTAATTATTTTGTGAAATGTCTGAAAACCCAAAATTATTCATGAACAAGATGCTCCAATTTAACAGAAATTTAACCAGGTACCCTTTTGCACTTCAATGCTCCCAATGCAAAAAATTGTTTTTCATCATCTGGTAACAAAATTATGATAATAATAATTTATGTCTTTTGAAAGTTATTAAAAAAATTAGTATTTGAAAAATGTGTTAACCGTGTCTTAAAAATCATTTAAAATTACCGGTAAACCAAAAAACAAAGTTTATATGCCGAAATTTCAGAAAAATTAGGATTTTGGTTAACTCGTTTATAAATACTAATCTTAAATCACTACATATATAGGGAAATCAAAACGAGCTAGTGCTTTAGTGGCTGCTGTCGAAAAGGCTACAGAAAATTTTATTCAAAAAGGTGAACAAATTGCCTATGAAAACCCTGATATTACTCAAGAAATGCTAGCGGCTGTCGATGAAGTACGTAAAACTGGTGATGCTATGAGCATTGCAGCTCGAGAGTTTTCTGAAGATCCTTGTAGCTCTCTTAAACGAGGTAATATGGTGCGTGCTGCTCGTAATTTGCTTTCGGCTGTCACGCGCCTCTTGATATTAGCCGACATGGTTGATGTACACTTGTTGCTAAAATCATTGCATGTGGTCGAAGACGATTTGAATCGTCTTAAAAATGCTTCGAGCCAAGATGAACTCTTGAACAATATGAGGGTAAGAGAACATTAAAAAATTACATTAACATACACTATATGTTATATGTATACATATATATATATATATATATTTTTTTTTTTTAGCAATTTGGTCGAAATGCAAATGAACTTATTAAGCAGGCAGCAAAAAGGCAGCAAGAACTTAAGGATCCACAACTTCGTGATGATTTAGCCGCTGCCCGAGCTATGCTAAAGAAACATTCCACTATGCTTCTCACAGCTTCAAAAGTTTACGTTCGTCATCCAGAACTAGATCTAGCTAAAGTTAATCGTGACTTTATTCTAAAACAAGTCTGTGATGCTGTCAATACTATAAGTGACGTAGCACAAGGAAAATCTTGCCAACCGACAGATATTTACAGTGGTGCTGGGGAATTGGCTGCAGCTTTGGATGACTTCGACGTATGTACTGTATAGTAAATTTATTTGTATATTACTTTTATTATATTTGTTCTTATTAGGAAGGAATTATAATGGATCCCATGACATACAGTGAAAAACGCTCTCGTCAATTGCTAGAAGAACGCTTAGAGAGTATAATCAGTGCAGCTGCCTTGATGGCGGATGCGGATTGTACAAGAGATGAGCGAAGAGAGCGTATTGTTGCAGAGTGTAATGCAGTACGGCAAGCGCTGCAAGATTTATTGTCTGAATATATGTCAAATGTAAGATTAAATATGATGTTCTTATCATTTTTTCAATACGACTGCACTTATTTTTTAGATGGGACAAAAGGAAAATAGTTCTGGACTTGATAGGGCAATTGACCAAATGTGTCGGAAAACACGAGATTTACGTCGCCAATTGCGCAAGGCTGTAGTTGATCACGTTTCGGATTCATTCTTAGAAACAACTACTCCATTAATTGATCTTATTGAGGCGGCCAAAACGGGTAACGAGAAAAGAGTGCGTGAAAAAGCAGATATTTTTACTAAACATGCTGAGAAATTAGTAGAAGTTGCTAATCTGGTATGCAGCATGTCCAACAATGAGGATGGTGTAAAAATGGTGCGATATGCTGCTGCACAAATAGAAAGTTTATGTCCTCAAGTCATAAATGCAGCTTCAATTCTAACTGTACGGCCCAACTCGAAAGTAGCGCAGGAAAACATGACAGCGTATCGTCAAGCTTGGGAAGTTCAAGTTCGTATTTTGACAGAGGCTGTAGATGACATCACAACTATTGACGACTTTTTAGCCGTATCTGAAAACCATATATTGGAAGATGTCAACAAATGTGTCATGGCTTTGCAAGTTGGTGATGCCGAAGATTTGAGAACAACTGCTGGGGCAATCCAAGGAAGATCAGCTCGAGTTTGTAATGTAGTTGAAGCTGAAATGGATAATTATGAACCATGTATATATACAAAACGCGTTCTTGAAGCCGTAAAAGTTCTAAGAGATCAAGGTATTTTAGTAAAAAATTATTTTTTAATACATATGTATGTACTGTACAAAAACTATTGACGTTTTACTTCTCTCTCCAGTTATGTCGAAGTTTGACCAACGTGTTGAAGCTGCTGTGAATGCGCTTTCATCTAACTCTAATAAGGATGTCGATGAAAATGATTTTATTGACGCATCTCGTCTGGTTTATGATGGTGTACGCGAAATAAGGCGTGCAGTACTTATGAATAGGGTAAGTAGATTATATGGTTTTTCATGTCCCGGATTTTTCTAGTCCTAGAAACGAGTGAAACAAATTCGGCTCTCCCTACATTTTCGCTCCAAACAGTTATTAAAATAATTTGAAAAATTATTACATATTTAGATGCTTTAAAGGTGTTCAACTTCAGAAAAGTCAGTCGTTGTTGGACATGTGTAATAAACGGACGCGAGTACGAAACTCATTTTATTCTTTTAAAGTTTTCTTATTTTGCATTAACTCTATTTAATTTTTATTAAAAAAATTAATCTTTTATACCCTAATCCATCCATGACAAATCAGAAGTGGCATAATATAAATAAATAAGAAAAAAAAAAACAGGAAAATGAAATAAGTAAAATAATTACATCATAATAAAGTAAATTGCACCATTTAAAACTAAAGTGAATAGAATTTGTGAAGAGAATTGCTATTGTTAAAGAGAAAGTAACCAATCAGAATTCCGCAAATTCAAAGACGCAATGTAAAATCAGAAGCTCAATGTTTTAAGAATACAAGTGTGAAGGAAAGGAGAATAACGTATTTTGCAGAGTTTAAAATTACTGCTAGGTATATTATGTTAAAAATAGCAAAATATTTCATAATTGTATAGAAAAACATTTTAAGAAAATAATATTTAACTTTTCACATACTAAAAATATAGAAATATTCCTAGTAGTAACCAGATCACAAAATGAAAATTTTTCATTTTCAATATATTTACTACTAGAACACACGCATACTTTTTATAGTTTACTACCGAACCATGCAAAGAAATAGTAACTTGAAAAACCACAACAGCCAGCAATATGCGAAATCCAAAAAACAAACTAAACAAATATGGCACATGAAAAATAAAAACTGGCAAACATACGAAGTTGAAATATGTAAAAAACGAAATTGTCCGCAGTTGAAAATGTTAAAAACGAAAATGTGCATATATAAGATTTCTTCGCCGCATAAATAAACAATGTGGAAAAAACTAGAAATAACAAAAGGTTCATACATACAGAATACGTTGATTTGTATAGAATTGTGTGTTATTAAGATAAGGAATTAAAGTACATGAAAATAAAAGGTGCTTTTTCAAGCTAATGATTTATTTTTTGTAAATTTATGATTTATAATAACGATTCTGATTAATTATTGATTTTATTATTTATTTATTGAGTCTTCAAATGCATTGTGCTATTTGTAATAGAAATTCAGAAAATTTTAAAATAAAGATGTAACTAAGAAATTAAAAACGTATGTAATTATGCGGTATGAATGTAATAATAACAACAAAAATAAAAGAATGGTATAGAAAGAATGGAAATTCATCAACATTTATGAGGACATTTATTTTCAAAATTATACAAAATTAAGAAAAAATGTAACAAAAAAACAGTAAGTTGCTGAAAGCGAAATTTTTCAATGAGAAAATTTTACTTTTAGACACATTATGTGCATATGTATGCATAGGAAGTGTTTTAAAAGAAAGGCAACAACAACTCAGAAGTTTTTATACCCTTCACCTTCATGAGAAGGGTATATATAAGTTTGTCATTCCGTTTGTAATTTCCACAATATAATTTTCCGACCCTATAAAGTATATACATTCTGGATCCTTATAGATAGCGGAGTCTATTAAGCCATGCCAGTCTGTCTGTCTGGATGTTGAAATCAATTTTCTGAAGTCTCCAGATATCTTCGAGATCCAAATCTTCAACAATTCTGTTAGACATGCTTTCGAGAAGTTTGCTATTTAAAATCAGCAAAATCGGTTTAGGTCAACCAGAGTTATGAACCGATATGTGAGACAACCTCCATAAAAATTTGATATTTTTTGTCCATTTTATTGCAATATTTTGAAATATATTGCAGATATGCCATGAAATTCTGTATACGTTGTTTTTATGATAATAGAAGAAAGTGTGCGGAAAATAGTATGATGATTTCTCATAGCCCCCATATAAAAATCTTCCCGAAATATTGCTCCATTATACATAAATGCCTATAAAATTGGAATATCAAGACAAAATTCAGCAAAGATAAGTTTTATGCAAAAAGAAATCGCAAAACTATTTTTTAAATAAAATTTTAATAGAGATTTCATCTTGTAAAACAATTCCTTCAGTGAAAACAATTTAATGAAAAATTAAATTTAAAACACGAGCCCGACTAAATAAATATGAAAAGTTTAAAATTAACAGTTCGATTAAAAAAATAATAAATTTTTTAGTTCGGTCCATGTTTGACCATAGCCTCCATATAAAGTCCACTTCCAAAATTCACTTAAATACGTATAAAACAGATATAAAAAATGTTAAACGGCTAAAATTTGACATGAATAATCTTTATAGGCAAATAAATTGTTGTACTAAATTTTATGGTGGTCGGCCCAGAATTGGTCATAGCTCCCATACAAGGACCACATCTGAAAAAGACATTTATCCCTACATATATTGTATAAATATGTATGTACATTGCACAGATCATTTACATATATAAAAAATCATCCCACAAAATTTTGTGAATTTCGGTCTATTTTTAACCGTATGCCCCATATAAAGCCCTCTTCCGAAAATTACTTTAATAGTCATAAATCTCTTATAAATAAGGCTACCAATCCAAAATTTTACACGGATCATTCACATACATGCCTAAATCAAACTGCAGGATTTTGAGAATATCGGTCCATATTTGACTATGTGCCCCATATAAGGTCCACTTCCGAAATTCACGCTAATACTAATATATATCTTAAATGTACCGTTATTATGTTGAAATTCGACGTGAAATATCCTCATGCATGAAAATCACTGTTCCAAAATTTAAGAAGATCGGCCCATAATTTGTCATAGCTGCCATATAAAAATTTCCAAAAAAAGAAATAAATTCGGGTCAAAAATATTCTTTTCGGATTTAACCCATATTCGGTCCATATTTTATAATCATGATATATATCGTTGGAGAGGTATTTTTAATACCTTTTATTTAATGTATTACAAATTATCATACACCCAGTAGTTCCCGAGATATAGGCCCGCCCCCTCGAAAATAGGCGTGACCGCAGACAAGTTTTTTTTGCTGGCATCTCTTTTTTTTTTTTTGAGCAAAGTCACTAAAACCGAATTGTTCCCTTTTTTTTAATACTCTGTTTGTTAAATTACACTCAAGATATGAACATCAGACAAACTCTGTAAATTGTGGTAAGAATTGGCAATTAAGTCAATTAAAAATAGTGAAAAATTTACAAAATTTTAAATTATTTAACATAAATTATGTTGGTCGTAAAATTGTCTTTCAAACAATATATAAAATAATAATTAAATTTGCACTAAGACTGAATAGAAAACACAGAATAACGATATTTTAGTGCTATAACCAGTGTAGTTTTTGTATTTCTTATTACCATGAAATTACCTTTTCATGTACTTCAATTCCTTATCTTAATAACACACAATTCTATACACATTATTTTTTATACACACAAATCAACGTATTCTGTATGTATGAACCTTTTCTTATTTCTAGTTTTTTTTCCCCCAGTTTTCTGCCCATTGCATATATGCGGCGTAAATATTCCACATATGCGACGAAAATAGTTTATTTATGCGGCGAAGAAATCTTATATATGCACATTTTCGTTTTTAACATTTTCAATTTCGTTTTTTACATATTTCAACTTATGCGTGTGTTCTAGTAGTAAATATATTGCAAATGAAAAAGTTTCATTTTGTGATATGGTTGCTACTAGAAATATTTTGTATGGCAAAATATTTTTAGAATTACTACTAGAAATATTTCTATATTTTTCTTATGTGAAAAGTTAAATATTATTTATACCTATATATACATACATACATATATTTAAAGTAAAAATATGTGTCTTAAGTCTTATCTAAGCGAACGTTATCGTTCGACATCGTGTGCCAGGGGATTAATTTCTTTAGTGTTATGAATTGTAAATAAAACCTATCCAGAGTAATATAGTCCCGACACTGTAAAATATTTTCATAAAGTTTTACTCAAAACCGCCTCAAGAGCGTTTAAGGGTTAATTTAGATTTTTACGCTGTAAATTATGGACTTTAGGATATATTTTGCACAAGTTTCATAAAAGTATACTCCAAAATTTATAACAGTCGCTATCTTCCAATTAGAAATCCCAAATATGGCAAAATTTGACTTTTGACCATCACGGTTTAACGGATTATCTTGTCCGTTTTAAATAAAAAATTCGGCCAGTATTTAACCGTATCTGGACCATATTATTCTCGATGGGTTTTATTTAAAATTCATGCCACTAATTTTAAAGTTGTTAATCGATTCTTATTTTTTATATATCATTAGAACACTATATTCAACAGATTTCTATTCTTTTACATTAAAATACAAAACAAATTATTTAATAGCAAAATTTTTGCAAAACTCAACCTGTTGAGTTATTTGAAAAAAAAATTCATATTTTCCCCTTGTGAATGCACCTCCAAACATCATAATATTTTTCAGTACGTGTTGCTACAATCCATACAATACTGGTGGGGACGGCCTGTATCTTGAATTTTTTTTCACCTATATATTCTTGAAGCACTATAATGTACAGTATATCATAAACCTATTTTGCTTACATAAATTTAGGAGAAATTTATATTAACATTAAAAATCAAAATACAGCGAAACATTCCGTTAAATGGTGAAAACATTCGCAAAATTACTTTTGTTTGTCAAAAAACATTTAAATATGGAGATCCAGATCAAGTGATAGTGTTGTGCGCTTAGTGAATAATTTTTCTGTAATTGTATGTAATTTTATGTTTTGTAATAAAGGATGCAGATGAACTTGATCCAGAGGATGTGGAATTGGACGACCCATATAATCTTGAGACGCGAAGTAAATGTAAGCTAATAGTTGAATCAATTACACTCACATAAAAGTTCATTTGTATCTCATCGTCGAAGGACAACAAAAAGAAGAGGAAATACTGATATTTAAATTTGTATTTTTTATATAATATTTTGGTTTGGTTTAAGTTTTTAATTTTTGTTTTGTTATTTGTGTGTTAACATTTTTTCTTTGCAGAGCTCTGAAGATTTGGACACAGACACTGAATTTGAACCAGTAGAAGATATGACTTTGGAAACTCGTAGTCGATGTAATGAAACTATTTCATATATCTTTCGTTATTTAGTTGTCGTATATAATCTAAATTGGTTTCTTCCTCTTCGAGTTGTCTTTTTTTAACATAACGATTCATATCCATTTTAAAATCCATTATTCTGAACAACTAAATAACAAATCACTTTTTTAATCATTTTAATTCCAATGAACCATACAATACATTTAATGTTCTATTTTGAAATAATGTATTAAATATTTTGTCTTTATCTAAAACAATAGCAAGTGCACATACTGGTGATCAAACTGTTGATGAATACCCAGATATTAGTGGAATATGCACCGCTAGAGTAAGATTTTTCTTGCATGTGTGTACTTTATTCAATTTTTTAATCGAAACTTCATTGTTTTTGTAAACAGGAAGCTATGCGCAAAATGACTGAAGAAGATAAGCAGAAAATAGCCCAACAGGTTGAATTATTTCGTCGAGAAAAACTTACATTTGATTCTGAGGTGGCCAAATGGGATGATACTGGAAACGATATTATATTTTTGGCTAAGCACATGTGTATGATAATGATGGAAATGACAGATTTTACACGGTAAGAATCCAATAAGTTAATGCCATACGTTAAAGTGTTTAAAAAAACAAGTATGTAAATAAACAAGTAATATGTAATATTATGTATATACTCAGCACCAATACAATACAATTTGCTAGTATTATGCATTTAAATGTAGTAGTAAATTCTAACAAATTTCACATACATATGTTGTTTCAAACTTTTAAACGGTTCAACCAATTATTAATTTTTGGACAAATAAGCTTCATCGATGTAATGTAACTATTTCATATATCTTTCGTTATTTAGTTGTCCTATATGTATATTTATAGTCTTTGGCTAGATCGTCTTAAAATTTATAAAGAATATAAATATACATATATATACATATATATATATATACATATATATATACTTATATATATATACATATATATATACATATATATATATATGCATTATTACATACGGACTTAGCGGAATAGTACGCTACTTAAGTTTTTGACGAAGGATCTATTTGCTGTAGCGCTGTGAGGTATCAAGATATCAAATTTTGTAACATATTATAATGACATTTTTAACATTGGTAACTTTTTAATATGTAATGCAATGTAGTATATGTACATGAACATATATTAAATATTACGCTAAAAATACAGTGTAATTAGTAATTAGTAATTTTATTTCTTTCTAGTGGTCGTGGTCCATTAAAAACTACTATGGATGTTATTAATGCAGCTAAGAAAATTTCTGAGGCTGGTACCAAACTCGACAAATTAACTCGAGAAATTGCTGAACAATGTCCTGAGAGTTCCACTAAAAAAGATTTATTGGCATATTTACAACGTATTGCTTTGTATTGCCATCAAATACAAATTACTTCCAAAGTAAAAGCTGATGTTCAAAATATAAGTGGAGAATTAATAGTTTCTGGCGTATGTATTGATAGTTTAAGATATTTTACAATAATGTTAATTGATTGTTAAACTTTTTTGGAAATTTTATTTTTAAGTTGGACAGTGCTACTTCCTTAATTCAGGCAGCAAAGAATCTGATGAACGCAGTAGTTCTAACAGTTAAATATTCATATGTTGCATCTACCAAATATACCCGTCAAGGAACCGTTACAGTAAGTTATTGCTTAACATAGCTTTGATTGATTTTTAAATATTAGTGTATATCTTATTTGCAGTCACCCATTGTTGTGTGGAAAATGAAAGCACCAGAGAAAAAACCTTTAGTAAGACCCGAAAAACCGGAGGAGGTTCGCGCAAAAGTCCGGAAGGGTTCACAAAAGAAAGTACAGAATCCAATACATGCTTTGTCGGAATTTCAAAGTCCAGCTGATGCAGTTTAAAGCTGGTTATCTATTATGAAAGTTATACAAATTTCACATAGTATTTTATAAGCACTAAATATAATATACACATCTCATACAAACAGACGTTTAAAGTTTCAATAAAATTCAATTAACATTTATCACGTGTAATATTTAAAATATCCATGTAGTATTGTAAAATGTAAGCAAAACTGGAAAACTGTTAGCAAAAAATTATATCTAAATAAACGAGTATTATTCAATTCAATTTTAATAATTTCATCAATTCAAAGTAAGAAAAATCAACAAACTCAACATTTCATTTAACCCATTAACGCCCAAATAAAAACCATGAACAATTTTTAAAATTAAATTTTTATTATTAATATATAAAAAAACCTGTTGTAAGTTTTTATGAAAAAGGGGATAAAAATATTAAATATTTAATTTTTAATTTATTATTCCAAACAAGTAAACAAGTATATATATATATATCATAATAATCATAATTATAAACTTTTCATTTTTTGTTAAAAATTTGAATTTTCACTTCAATTATTATTTTATTATAATTCAAAAATTGTATTATCCCTAAAGAAGTGAGAGCGAAATATTGGATATAAATATATGTTCTATATAAATATTGAAAAAAGGTTGAATAAAAGAACTAAGTAATTAGTTTTAAATATTATTTCTAATGTACTAAAAAAGAAAAAAACTGGGAAAAAAATATTTTAAGTTGTGTTTTTAGAGATGCACTAAGTTTGGCACAATGTTCGCTTATGAGTGGTATTTTGCAAAACATCCTCTTTCCAAATATAGCGTTTTAGGCACTTTTTACATGACAATTCAACTCGATTTGAGCATATAACACATCTAAGTTGACTTGGTTATTTTTGAAGGTTGTGGCCATTATTTTTCCTGTATTGCAATGCGAAAATAAATACTGCTCGAAAATACATAAAAGCGAACAGTTGCTCTATTCTCTATTGCGTAAAGTACTTTTTTAATCGCATTTGAAATGCAAAAAGGTAGCAAGTTGGAATTCTTAATTGCGAAAACAATATCAAAAATAGCAAAATTCATTCGATGGCAAAACAGCATTCGCAAAGCACTTATTGTTGTGGTACCTAATAGATTATTTGATTTTAATAATTAAATTTCATCCAGGGAGACGAATAATAAGACCACCAAGTCGCGCCAATTTGAAATGTTCAACCTAAAATTTTTTATAAAGCTGAAAAATAAATATATATGTATAAATATAGTGCAACAGAATCCATTTTTGCGAATAACACAAATTTTCTTGTTTTTTTTTTTGTTTTTGTAAATTAAAGTAAACGAGTATGTTTTTAATAGTTGAAACCAGTAATTTTGTAACTTGTAAAACTTGTCACAACCCAAATAAATTTGACGTTTATTTCTTTACTTTGGAACAGTTTTGCCACATACTGAAATGAATTTCGATTGCGAATGCGAAAGTCTTACAGAATACCAAATACCTTTCGGATCGTATTCATTTGCGCATCGCTATGACTTTCGCATCGCAATACAGAATAAGCCCCCTGTCTTCTTCTGCAATTATAGAAGATGTTAGACTAAATTTATTATCCTCTTTTTCGCTTAGATACGTTCGTGCTATATGTCTGCAAAACCATAATCAACACGATTATCAGGGTTTGTAATGCAATATAACCTCAATGCATTTGAAATAGTCATATCCAATACGTAATTAAACAAAACCCACCACCACTTCTTGCCTTTCACAGTAATTCAGTACATTTCTATAGACTGATTCTTTATCGGATACCATCTTTTAACTTTCCCCATAGGCTCCAAAATAACGAAATTTGTTCCAATCGTGCAAACATTGTTATCTTTCGATCTAACTATAAGAATTTTGTTTGTCTGAAAGTTATCAAAGCTATAATCATATTCAGCTGTAGGCCTTTTACTCATATCCTTTGATGAAATCAATAGGCATCGTTTAGTACTGTTTTCGCGTAAGGGTTCAGTAGCTCTATATCCAAGACTTTTCAGATTTACAAGAATATAGTAATTCGAAAAAAATATCAAAGTCCCGGTTTACATTATGAAATTTTTGTCGCTGCGATTCTTGCTTTGTAGGCGAGAGCGGTAAGTCGTATTAAAAGGGGTACACATATGTATGTGTTAGCTACAATCAAATACATGTGTTTATTTAAATTTGTTTTGTTTATTTTGAAAAGGAATTGTCAAAAAATATATAAAAACATGTATACATCCACAAAAAATCTGTGCAACAAAAATCTCACAATATAGACGCAAACACAATTTTAAAGAAGATACGACAAAAATTTCATAATGTAAACCGGGACAAAGTAAACAGCATGTCCTTCTGATTTTTTTGGCTCTCTTTACAGCACGAGTGCCAAGAGGATCAATGGTAGCTTTGGAAGTTTTCCCACAATATACATACATACATCAAATGTATAACAATAACCGTCGAAGCTGGTCAACGCCCAATTAAGATATCCGTAGTAGGTTTACCCATTATAAATTATTTTAATAATTATTATAATTTTTAAGGAGTTTCCTTCAGGCTAATTTGGTCAAATGTTTTAATAATGTTGATAACAAGGCGGTAATAAAAAAATAACAAAACTTCAACTCTAAACACAGTGCCAAAATAAAAATGTCTTCACCGTACTACTTTATCGTACCTGGAAAAGAAATGCAACAACAAGTTAGAAGAAGTCCTTAATAATAACATGCATTCATACCGAGTTGCAAACATACATACATATGTATGTATGTAAGTTGTTTGTACTTGTTTGTATTCTGAATGAAATCAATAATAGCACGTGACAGTACAAATGATCGACTTCTGTTCATAAAAATTTGTGTGTTTCATAATGCGAATTCTAATATTTGTACAAGGTACACAAAAAAAAAAAATAAGCAACAGAAAAAAAAAAAATGTGCAGCGAAAAATCTAATGTGCAATATAGAAATGAAACAGAGGCTTGAGTAAAAAAGACAACAAAATGATTAATTGCAATATAGAAAATGCAACAACAATAAGTTATGAATACAACAGCGTAATTATGAAATAAAATTGTAATATGTGTGTATGCAACAACAACTGCAATATGGGAAAATCCATAACAACAAAATATGAACACAACTACGCACAGGTTGAGCAACTCCTTTAAAGAAAAGAAACAAGTTAATAAGACAATAATGATCGTGTAGGATTTTGTAGATGGAGAAAAATTTGGTACATAATGATTTACATACGTATGTAAATATTTAAGCAATATATAACAACAATTCATGCAAAAACAAAATAAATGAAGGGACAACGAATTAGATCTGCTCATGGAGCATATAAATGAAAGAAAAGAATAAAATGAAATAAAGAATGATCTAGAATCTAGGCAAGTAAGTAGGTAGGTAGGCAGGTAGGTTCCATGGGCAGCCGTTCTTGAAAACAGCTACACTTGGGTCCTATCGAACCATCCAGATTCCCTGGCAAAGGTGTTGATGCATCTTGGATTTATCCCTGATAGTTCACCCAAACATGAAAGAAAAGGTGCCCCGGGTTTCCGTTCCCTTTTTATCGATAGGGCCGGGCATTCGCAGAGGAAGTGGATGACTGTTTCCTCGTTGTGACAACTTCTACAAAAGTCGTTATGTTGTAGACCGAGTCTTCTGGCGTGTGTCCCAAAAGTACAGTGACCTGTAAATACAGAGACAATAAGCCTAATTAGGTCGCGACGAAAACTAAGTAGTGAATTCGTCCTTCCCACATCAAATAAGGGCCATGTGGACCATGCGATAGAGCAGGTGATCTCGTTCGACCACCTTACCTGAGCAAGTCTGAACATCTCATTCCGAACAAGTAATTTCGGACTTTTAATGCCAATGACGGGATCAATCTCCTCATCAGTCAGCGTTGTACCTTTCTTGGCTAGATCATTAGCACGTCTAAGGTCCTAAGTACAAAACAGCAATTGGAGAAGCTCGTTTCTCTCATGGAGGAAGATCAGAAAACTATTGCCAATTTTAATATGCTTGGGATTGTTCTGCCCTTTGAGCATTGTTGCAGCAGTTCATCAGTAATGGACAGCAAGTCCACAAAAGCCTCTTTAAAGAGTCAAACGTTTTTAATAAATCTGTAAATTAAATTCTCAAAACCTCATTAAATAATATATGTACTGAAGTGGTGGAATCCATTTCCAAAATGTTGGAAGCATCCTTCAGCCTTTTTCTGCTTCTGGCCAGTTCTATTATTCTATATTCTGCATCAGACGAATCTTCAAGCCATAGTTCCGTGGTAGTCATTTCAAATTTAATTTATTTTTCTTTAAGAATTTGTAAAAAATTATAGCGCCAGCTGATAGAAATGTACTATTGTGAATGACCCAAAAAGAGTGATTTTCATAATAACATTTTTTCATCGAATGTGCACCATAATACCAAATAATAATTCGTTCTATAGGCATTTTCGACCACAGTCGAAAATCGAATTTTGCTCATAATAGGCACCTTATATCTCCAGATACTCGATAATACTTCAGCCAGTTAGCAGCCCGCTTTATGGCAAAAATCTGTGCTTGAATGACAGAACAGAAATCCGGAAGCCTAAAATAGGATTTGATCCCAAATTCTTCAATGTAGAATCCACCACCAACTCTATTTCCGCTTTTGGAGCCGTCAGTAAAAATCCTTATTGCTTCATTGGGGGTATAGAGCCCATCCACCCATGAGATCCTATTCGGGATACATGTGGATAATAGCAGATCGAAAGATGGTTTCGGTATGCAGTAGTCGACGTTGCTATGAGCATCCTTACAGTGTCTCGTTATAACAGAGTGACCATGGTCTCTTTGAATCCATGAGTAGCCAGCTTTAGTCTCACAGCAGAGTTAAGACCCAATTGAGTTGCCATCAAATCCACTGGTAACCAGTTCAGCAAACAGTGCCTTTGTTGGCGTTGTTCTTACCGCGCCTGTAATCGGGATGGCACAATTCCTCAGTACACGTTCAATTGCATATCTATGTGAGGAATTCTTAAATGCATGCCACCACACCAGTACCCCATAAAAAAGAATAGGCTTTATAGCAGCATTTACGATCCAATTTATACCTTTAGAGTTAATTCCCCAGTTGGTCGCAATTGCCTTTTTGCATGAGTATATAGCCACATAGGCCTTAATAATCCTGTGCTGTGTGTTTAACGTCCAGGATAATTTTCTATCTAGAATGATGCCCAAGTATTTGCCACTTTCCGCAATCTTTAGTCTAATACCGTTCAGTTTCGGTGGAATGAATTTATCAATTTTATACCTCCTTGTGAAAAGTACTAGTTCCGTTTTAAGAGGGTTCACACTTAGTCCACATTATATGCTCCAGCTGTTCAGTGCACTAAGTGCTGACTCCATATATTTAGATATTGGGTCTCATGCATAAAAACGAGTAAAATCGCTGAGTCGATGCAGGTTAGCAATTGCTCGTAAGTCGAGTTCGATCAAATAGCAATAGCTTTTGCTCAATTTCGTATGCATAAAAATGAGGTCAAACCAATTGCAATTACTTGAGCAAAGGGAGATCAAACGTCTAATTGTTATTGAAGTGGAAACTTGTCGTCCAGTGAAAGTGAAGTAGAAGTAGAATTAAATAATAATAATAAAATAGAAACTGACGATATTTCCAAATTTTTAGTAGAACAAATAAAACAAAATAAATATTTAATAGAAAAGAGTCAATTACCAAGCATTCAAAATAAAAACAATTGTATAAAAAAGTGAATTATATTTACGTTTATTATTTTTAAAAACCAAAAAAAAAAAATATTTTATTTTTACTATAAACTAATTTGATAACAAACTTGCGATCATCCTCAGTTTGTTTTTTCCAGCTTCTGAATTTTTTACTGTTTGTTGTTCGATATTATTTTCTAATTGCCATACATCATTATTGTTGTAATCGTCATTGATAAGGATATAATCGTCTTTTAAAAATTTAGCTACATATGTTATGCAAAATTAATCAACTGGCTATTACATAGGGCGCTAACTCTGTCTATACACGAATTTTGTATTGAAGTATCGGAAATCTTTGCTTCAATTGCCCAAACCTATGTATTTACCATTTTATTATTAATTATAAAAAAATAATTAATAATACAAACCTGTATAATTATTTATCCTTACTTGATAAATTTGTTTTACGCTTTTGATAACATTTTGTATTTCTTTGTGGCACAAGATATACAGCCATGTTTCCTTTTTAGTGTACGCGAGTCAACTTTAAGGCATGCTCAACAAAATTTGAGCAAGAGCTCACAAAAGAAAGCAAAAGCTTGTTTTTATGCATATGAAAATGAGTAAAAGCAAATACATAAAATTTTATTATGCATCGACAAGCACCTCTTACTCAAAATATCGAGTCTGAGCTGAAGCTCACGTTTTATGCATGAGGCCCATTGTATCAAGATATTTACCGGATATTAAAACCGCAACATCGTCCGAATATGCAACTGTCTTTATTCTCCTACTGTCCATTTCAACCAGCAGGGAGTTCATAGCCAAGTTCCACAATAGAGGTTATAGGACTCCTCCTTGAGGCGTACCGCGATTGGCCACTCTGTTCACAGTAGAGCTACCAGCAGCCAGTCTCTCCATCTCAGAAAGAATAGATGATGGTCTGACGTTGTTGTAAGCCCCTTCTATGTCTAGAAAGGCAACCAGAGAGTACTCCTTGTGTCCTAGCGACTCCTTAATGGAGCCTACCAGTGAGTGTAGAGAAGTTTCCAAAGACTTACCTTTGGTATAGGCATGCTGACTCGACGAAATTAGCTCAGTGGGAAGAGTCATTCTCAAGTGAATGTCAATGACCCTTTCCAGAGTCTTGAGCAAGAAAGACGATAAACTAATTGGTCTATAGTCCTTAGACTTAGTGTGCGTCGTTTTACCTCCCTTGGGGTTCTAGTAATACATTCATTGTGTATATTAATGAGCCAAGGAATAACAACATCCTCATTTTTCTGAAGGTCTGCTGGAATAATACCATCTGGTCCCGGTGACTTAAAAGGACCAAAGTTTCTAATCGCCCACCGTATCCTTCCACAATTTATCGGAATAGAATCACTTTGACGGCTATTGTTGTTACTGAAAACTACCGGATTAAGGTCATTGACCGGAGCACAGCCTGGAAAATGAGTATCAAGTAATACATCAAGAGTCTCTTTACTATTCAAGGTCCAGTTACTGAATATAGCTTGGTACAACCGGTGAGGTTGATAAAATTTTGCGAAGTCTATTTGTCTCAGATGAGCCTTCAACACCATCACAGAAGTCGCTCCAAGCTTTCCTTTTCGCATTCCTTATTAGGTTCTTAAAGTGATTTAATGAGGTTTTGTAGGCTGTCCATGTGCCCATACGTTTCGCCTCATTAAACAGTTTACGACATGTTCCTCTTGCATGCGCTATATCAGGATTCCATCAAGGAGGCTTGTTTTTGCCTCTGGATATATTGGGCCTACAGGCCAGATTCGGAGCAAAGCTCAATGACTCAGTCAGAACGTTCACAGCATTCTCAATATCATTACCACTTTCAATAGTCGTAGGATTGGACAGTGATTGTGCAAGAACATTATGTTGTAATGCCCAATCAATCCATCTACAATTCTGAACTATATTCCCACTTGGAATCTGTACATCAGTAATAGTGAAATAAATGTACTGATGATCCGATAAGGAGCAGTCTTTAGAGACAGTCCAGTTAGAGATCATGCTTCTATGCGAAGTACTAGTACATATATAATGAATATATAATTTTTAAGGAGTTTCCTTCAGGCTAATTTGGTCAAATGTTTGTTTCCAAACGTAAATAAAAAACTTGTTCGATTTTTATTTTATTTACCCAACGTTTCGTTAGTTTTATTCTAACTTCTTCAGGGGTCTCGTTCTAAATAATCTAGTGACAAAATTTATTGTTTTATTACACAGCTTTAACTTATTAACTTATTATATAGTTTTACTTACAGCTTTAATGTTTTTTATCATTGGATATTAATTTTTATTATTAATTAGTTACTAAAATACTAAAAAACGGGACATCACGAACAGAATTTTGGTATAAATAATCAAATAATTAATAAAAATATAATATACAATAAACGACCACAAAACTTAAGTCAAGTTTAACTTAAAGCTAATATCACAGAACTGATTTAATTAGTAATTGCAGAGGAGTATTGAAGTTTCGTGTTGTCTTTGTCTTCTTTCGTGTTCATTGTTGTTTTTATTTTTTGTTGTATACGTAAACTCTCCAGTGTATACCTTTTGTTTTCCTTCCTTTCTATATCTAATATTTTAACATTATCAAAATCTGCCACATGATTGCACTCTTTTACGAGCTGGGAAAGTGCCGTCGATATTTTTCCATTTCTTATATCTGTTTTATGTTCGTTGATTTTTGTACCCAGCATTCTTTTTGTTGTGCCAATATACACCAAATTGCACATCTCCCCCTCGTTTCCTTCACATTTTATTTCGTACACAACATTGTCTGTTTTTAATTTGTCCATCTTCGGTTTGTTATTCGTAAATAGCTGTCGTAATGTGCTGTTTGATTTGTATGCAATTGTTGTTGTGTCATCTGTTATTATACCCTTTAATGTTTTCATCTCTGTGAGTTTTGGGATGAATGGTACACTGTAAAAATGTTTTGTTGTTTCTGAAACGGAGTCTTGTTTTTCCCTTCTGTTTTTTTGTGTTTTTAAAGCTGAGTTTATTAGTTTGTTTGTTATAGCTATTGCATAGTCATTTATTTTCAATATGTTTCTGACCTTTTTCATATTCGTTTGTTTGTACTTATCCTCATTTATATCCAATACTTTCCATATTAAGTTTGTAACTGTGTTTGTCTTCATTTTCATGGGTTGGTTCGAATAATAATTAATTAATCTGCCTGAAGATGTGGGTTTCGTGTACCAATTTGTTCCAATTTTACCATTTTCTCTAATTATTTTTACGTCTAGGTAAGGTAATCTTCCATCTATTTCCTTTTCAATTGTAAATTTAATTTTGTCGTGGTACGCGTTCAAGGTTCTTAAAATAGTTGGTTCGTCGTTTTTGTTTATAATGGCAAACAAATCATCTACATATTTTGTTAAAAAACGAATTTTAATATTTTCCGTTTTTAATTCTTCTACAACCTCATCTAATAATGTATCCAAGACAATGGGGATAACGGATTTCCCATGGGCATTCCATAAAGTTGACGGTAGAATTTATTATTTATTGAGAAATAGTTATTCTCTGTTGAGCAGAAATTTAATATTTTTAAAAATGTCGGTTTCTCTATTTTTGTGTGTTCTTTTATGTGTTGCCATTTGTCAAGTATGTTCTTTATCGCCAGATGGATCGGTATGTTGGTGAACAACGATACCACGTCAAATGAAACCATGATTTCATTGTCATCTATTTTGGCTCCTATTAGTCTGTGTTTTAGTTCCATTGCATTATTCACATTATATGTCGTAGTAACGATGTTCTTTAAAATTTTTCCAATATGTTTAGCCAGTTCATAGCAGGGTACCTTCATGGAGGCAGATATTGGTCTAAGTGGTACATTGTCCTTGTGTATCTTTGGTAAACCATACAATTGTGGAGCTGCCGCTGCGTGTACTATCATCTTCATTTTCTCAAACTTTGTTATCGTATTGTCCTTTTGTAATTTTGTGATGATGTTATTGTTTTTCCTTTGAAGTTTTTCTGTTGGGTCTCTTGAGATTAGTTGGTATGTATTCCTGTCATTTAATAGCAAATCCATTTTCTCTCTATACTCATTCTTATACATTACTACCGTTTTGTTGCCCTTGTCAGCCGATGTAATTGTTATCTCGTTTTTGTGTTTGTTCAAAATTTTCTTGGTTTCGTTATAAATAGTAGTAATAAACCTGTCTTTCTCAGAATATATTCATAGAGCTTTTGGCCAGAATACAGGATCTAATTTTACCTGAACATTTAGTGTGGAGAAGCTTATATCCTCTCAAATTTACCCGATCCTTGTGGATCCATGGTTCTTGGGCCATTATAAACTCCTCCCCTCTTTGAGCCATTCGGACGAGTAGTGCAGCAGAAGCTGCTTTAGAGTGGTGAAGATTGATTTGAGTCAACTTCACAATCTTCCATTTTTACAACAGTGACGTTGACGTCCTCCTGATCAGAGTTCAGAAGGGCGTCCTCGTCAACCACCTCGTCCAGGTGTTCAAAGAAGGCACCCACAATGTCTGTGACAGATTGGGCGTCGTCAGTTTCATCTGAAACGGTTGCTTTTACTTCAGTTTTTGTTAGAGCTTTGGTACATCAGGCAAATTTTCTACGGTATTTATACCCTACATCACTATAGGAGGGTTTGAGCTGATGTTTCTAACGCCCATAAGTATTAGTTCAACACCCACCTTAAAGAATACCGATCGACTCAGACTCACTCCCTGATTTAACGATGTCCGTCCGTCTGGCTGTCCATGTAAAGCTAAATTATTTAAAAGAGCAAACTCCCCTAAAACTGTTGCCATCCAAATAATATTCAACACAATTATGTTTCATATATACACATCTCTTTCGGCCCAATTTTATGATGAATTAGTCATAACTTCAATATAAGACCCACTTCCAGAAATCACTTTAACAAGTATAAATTTTTTAAAAATGTTTATATCGAGCTAAAATATAACACAAATACAGTGCACTCGCGATAATATAAACCAATAGAAAACAAGGGCAGTTCAAATTTTCGGGATTGTTCATATTTAAAAATGGCACACAATATTTAATAAAACCAATAGTTTTCCTTTTTCCAGGTCCGATGTATGTATTGTTGACACATGAAATTGCATTTTTGTCACTCCATATTTCGTCGCTAAATTAGTAACACTTGCACCTTTTTGTAAATTCTCCAAAACTTCATATCTTTACTTTAAATTAACATTTAAAATTCAAACACGCATTTGCGTCTGCGAACATGCAAAAACTAACTAAAAAGTGCACTTGTTTGTCTGACCATTGACCTTTGGCATTCAAATGTTAATAGCTCGGGGTTTTTCCTAATTTTTATGCATATATTATATTACTGAAATCCTTTGCAAAATAAAAAAAAAATGTTCATATTTTAAAGCTTTTATACAAAGTTCATATTTTGGAGTAGCCAATGGCAGAGAAAAGGTGTTCATAATTTCGCGAATGCACTGTATATATATATATTTTAATATGTATATATGTTGACTTTACAGATTAACAAAAATTGCCTATAACTCGAAAACGAATGATGATGTCTAAAAATTATCTTTAACCAAAACTTGTATTTCATTTCCCATTAAAACTCTTGTTTGACTAGACTATACACAGTGTTGGGCAAAATACATGGTTTGTGGTATTTAAAGTACAAAATACTTGCACGTCATGTATTTAAAATACAAATACGTATTTGTATTTTAAATACGTATTTCAAATACATGTATCTCAAATACTGCCCATCCCTGACTATACGCGTTTGAAACCATCTAAAATTTAATACTTTTCAGTGAAAATTGTGAAAGTTGTTTAAAAAAATGTGTAAAAAATTAAGAAAATAAAATAATATTTTTCAAGATATTTAAGGATAAAGGACGTTTTCAAATTTTGGAAGGTCCTTTTATACTTTTTATAAAATATGTATTTGTAAAGATAATACGGAATACTTTCAGATGACACTAATTTATTTGAATGAAGCGTTTCAAAGTTATTCTATCCTAAACATTGTTAATTTTTCACAAAAATGTCCGCGGTGTCCAATCTTGGAGGGTTATAAAATATGAACGATATACGACATGAGTCTGATTTATACGTTCTTAAATAGGCATTTAGAAGTTGATTACATGGTTTTAATATCACTAAAATCAAAAAGAAGATAAATTTAATAAAATTTTTTAATTTCAAAGCTGGCAGTACAAAACGGAAAGCAGTTTTGAAATCTTCATGTATTCTTTATTTACCTTTAAAGTAATTTACGTGCTCCAAAAGAAATTTTCGATATTCTCGATTGAGACAGATGGGCATAGTCTGTCTGACTTTGTAAAACACTCTCACGTCCAAAAGACACAACCGAAATCAACAAAATTTATAAAAACCCGTTTATAAGCAGTTTGGTATTGGAAATCATCAAAATTGGTATAACAGAACCAGAGTTATGGACAACCTACATAAAAATTTGAAATATTTAAAAATTTTCCTCCAATTTTTTTAAATATATTGCAGATATTGCCATGAAATTTTGTACACGTTATTTTTATGATAAAAAGGAAAGTGTGAGGAAAATAGTAACATCGGTCCATGATTTCTCATAGTCCCATACAAATATCTTCTAGGAATATGACTTAATGATAAATAAATAAATGCCTATAAAATTTTAATATAATTAAAAAACTTGGCAAAAGTAAGTGTCAAGTAAAAACAAATCACACAACGAAATTTTATTTTGTTCGGTACATTTTTGAATGGAGTCCACATCTAAAATGTAGTTACCAAGCTAAACTTCCACACAAATAATTCTTGGTTGGTTGGTTGGTTTACGTGATAGTTCACTACGTGCGAACACTTAAGTAGAGTCGAAGGGACCCCGTTTTAAAAGACCACACCACTCGTCGATTTAATGTCGTGTTTTGCTAGACCCAACCTGTAGCTGTGAGATATCTCAGTAGGTCATTGAGTTTTGACCCGGCTACCTCACCAAGGTTGTTCAATGTATAGTTTCCCAATAATTTATATCTCCTGACACTCAAGGCTGGGCATTCGCAGAGAAGGTGGAAAATCGTTTCCTCTTTTTCCCTATCCTTACAACTACGACAATGGTCGTTAAAAGGGAGTCCCAGGCGATTTGCGTGCTTGCCTAACGTCCAGTGTCCCGTTTATACTGCCAGAAACCTTGATATATCCTTCGTATTCCGGGTTATCAGTTGCGTAGTGCGTTTCTCATTAAAAGACGGCTATCCTACATGTGTCTAAATTACGCCATCTATACTCAGCCTTTGTAAAAAAATGTCTGAAGATAATACCTTTGATAGTCCCCAGTGGAATTGCTACTGAGACCCCATCGGAGATATCCAAGGCAGATCCCGTTCTGGCTAGTTCGTCTGCCCATTCATTGCCGTAGTGGTTCCTATGCGCAGGCACCCAGACCAAGGTAATGTCAGACAGACGACCTAGCCTTGACAGAGAATTCCTACATTGCTTAACTAGTGAAGATGAAATTGTGTAGGCATTAAGTGAGAGGAGTGCCGCCTGACTGTCGACAAAAATACCTACATATATTGCCGATAATGTTATGTTCATGTAGTGTATTACAATCTGCCATGATCGCAAAGATTTCCGCCTGGAAAACACTACACTCATACGGAAGAAGATACGAGATGCCTACCTCAGGTTCATCACAGAAGACCCCAGAACCAACACCGCAGCTCATCTTAGAACTGTCTGTGTATATCCTAGTGTCATATTTGTGCACGAAATTACCCCTATTCCACTCACTCCTGGAGGGAATTAAGACCTTAAATACCCTATCAAAATCCGTGTATGGAATAATATAAATAATTAATAATACAAATAATTCTTATAGATATATAAATAGTTCTACTAAATTTTATGATGGTCGGCCCATAATTAGTCATAGCTCCCATATAAGGACCACATCCAAAAAAGTCATTAATCTTTATATATATCTTACAAATATCGGATTCTAAACTTTATATATATCATTTAAATATACATAAAAATTATTCCACAAAATGTTAAGGATTTCCCCCATATAAAGCCCTCCTTCGAAAATCACTTCAATACTCATAAGTCTCTTATAAATAATGGATCGGTACCAAAATTTTACACGGATCATTTACATACATGCCAAAATCAAACTGCTGGATTTTGAGAATAACGGTCCATATTTGACTATATCCCCCATGTAAGCTCCAGTTCCGAAAATCACTGTAATACGAATATGTGTCTTAAATATACCGTTATTACGTTGAAATTCGACGTAAGATATCATAATATACATAAAATTCACTGTTCTAATATTAAGGAAGTTCAGCCCATGATTTGTCATAGCTGCCGAAAAATAATTTAACCGACAAAAATGTGTAATAAATATCGATATTGAACCAACTTTTATATGGATCAGAAATTTTAATCCACAAATTATATTAATAGTGGTTATACGGCAATTATGCTCCTGAATTAAGCCCACTTTCGAGCATAACAACCAACCAAATTCAATTAAATTAATCTTATAATACATAGAAATCACATTAGCTGATACTGGATTTAGAAGCTATCAGTCCATAACTTCTACTATGCCACCCATAAATCTCTTGTAAATAATGCTATAGATATTTAATTCAATCAAAAGAAGACATAGAACAATGAAATTTTTATCAAACTTTCTTTGATCCACCGAAATGTTTGGTATTGCAAATGGGAAAAATCGGTCCAGTAGGATCTGAATTATAGATCAAAGTTTCAGACTATCTCGATATTTTTAAGATATTTTCTGTTGTTTTCTTCAAATATAATGCAGATAATATCACGAAATTTTGCATACTTTATTTATAATATAGAAGGGAAAGTCCTGTAGAGTGGTAGGAATCGGTCCACGATTTCTCATAGCCCCCATACAAATGTCTTCCCGGCATATGGCTTTATGGTACATAAATGCCTATGTAAAAACCGTATCTAAACAAAATTCTGCAATAAAAAGTTTCATGCAAAGTGAAATCGCAAAACAATATTTTATGTGTATCGGTCCATAATTTTGACATAGACCCATACAAAGACCACTTCCGAAATTCACTTAAATGAACATAAATATTTTGTCAAAATTACTATCAAGTTGAAATTCGACATGCAGAATCAAAATATACATTAAAATCGTCGTACCAAATTTCATGATAATCGGTCCATATTTGACCGAAGTCCCCATATGAAGTCCACTTCTAGAAATCACTTAAATGCGCATAAAGCTCTTATTAGCATCAGCAGCGAAAATCACTTTAATGGGCATAAATCCCCTATAAAAACCACTATCAAATTTAAATTCGACACAAATGGTTAATATATATGTATATAATTCGTCACTTTTAATATGATATGATCGGTCAATATTTAAGTGTAGCCCCCATATAAAGTCTACTTCAATTAAATGCACATAAATCTACATAATAAGTGATTTGGTGGTGGGTGCATAAGAATCGGCGCAACCGAATATAAACTCTTACTTATTTGTATTGCTAAATATATATCAAAGAATTACTTCATATTCATATGTATAACTGCAACATGGCATAGATTTTAAAGCAAAATATTGTTAGAAAAACTGCATTATTTTTCATAAATGTGAAAATGATTGTGCCGACACTAGTTTAGAGAAATTGTAATATTTTATTGATTTTAACATTATACCTTATTCTGAAC
Source organism: Bellardia bayeri (assembly GCA_950370525.1). Classification (NCBI taxonomy): domain Eukaryota; kingdom Metazoa; phylum Arthropoda; class Insecta; order Diptera; family Calliphoridae; genus Bellardia; species Bellardia bayeri. The sequence continues at coordinate 48,803,822 of OX493264.1, read as the reverse complement.
TTTGTAAAAAAATTAAAATTGTTTTAAAAAGTACCAAAAATTTTTATAAAAATCGACATTTTAATCAATCTTATTTATTTGCAGTTGTTCAATTTACAAGTGATGTTGTATGTTGTACATTGTATGATGAAACTATCTGACTGTAAACACAATTTTGAGTAAAAACGTATGTTTATGTTGTCAAGTCTTTAAAATATCAAAACAAGTAAACAAAACTATACCTACATTAAGTTTTATAATACAAGTAAGAAAAACATTGTGCAGACATTTTAACAATTGATTCAAGTCAAAATGAATGATCGTTTTTCATAAGTTAAATACAACAATTTGCATTATTTAAATTTGTTGTTTATTAATTATATTTTATTGTTTTAAACTTTCATACAACATTCGAAAAACATATGTAAAAGTGTTTAAACAATAAAAATTACCAACAACATTTGTACAACTATTGTAAATCGATACGATGTACAACTGCTACGACACTGCAAAATCAGTTGTGAATTAAACAAATATATTTAAAAACTATGTTGCTTACTATTTTTTAGTAGGATTTTTTTAATTCATACATAAAATTTAAAAAAGGTAAACAAATTTATTTTTATTTATAAGAAATAAAATTGTATAATATTAATTTGTGCATAGTTGTTGTTTTATTTTATTATTTTGCAGCTCAATTTACAAAAAAGTAAACTTTAAAAGTAATTTCCCATTTTTAAATATCAGTTATTTTTTTTTTTGGTATTTTAAAATTTTGATGTATGAATGTAAAACAAATTTCTCCTAAAAATTATAGTTTTGTGATACACCGTATTTATTAATTTTTAAAAATGCTTAGAAATTACTAACAATATACAATCATGTACAATCAGACGACCTACAATACGTTTTAAATTGAAAAATGATTTTTTTCCCCCGTTCAATTTACAACGTGTTTAAACAAAAAATTAGGAATACTTTCGTGCATAGTTAAGGCCAGCCACTTAATTTTTTTTTATTTTCTTTTGTTACAATCTTGGTGCACTTTAATGCACACATCTAGTTTTTTTTTTGTTTATTCGTCAATTTAATAATGAATATGAAAGTGTGCAACAATATGAAAAAAATAATCAGAAATATGTAATGTATGTATTAAAATTTGTAAATAAACCTAAAAATAAGAAGTCCGTCGTACGACAAAATTGTATGCGTGAGTATTGCTTGATAAGCAGTTACGATCCTATTTCATATTTTAAGTGTGTCACATTTTTTATAATTAAAGCTAGGTACTCGTACTTTGTTCGTTTTCGCGTGAAAATTTTTATATAAATATACATACATATGTATGTATGTAAAAATCGACGAAACGTTTGTGAATTTTTTTCAAAAATGTTGCCTCTCAACATGCAGTTAATAGCAATTTAAAATAATAAAAATCTTTTTTCACATGTGTAAAAAAAATTCAACTTTTTTTGTCAAAAATCACAGTGTACCAGGCTTAGGGTACAATTACAGGCGCACCTGAGAAAAAAAAACTTAATAACTCTATCAGAAATCAAATATCGGACACAACATAGACTTGAATGGAATATAAGGAGAAAATTTTCATTTATACATATAACGTCGACAGCAGTGTGTTTCAGTTGAAAATGATGTCTAAATCTTTGCAGACCGTTTTTTCGGCTCTGGAGAATTCTTAGCGATCCATTAATAAATACCAGATTACCGACTCCATCAATAGATGTAGAGTAGAGTGGTTCGCCTTTCATATCTGTCCTTAAGAATTTTTTACTACCAGGTTAAATTCTAGTCATAACTATTAAAAATAATATAAAATATTTAGCATTATTTGGGTACGAACCGAGTTTTTAAAAGTTATGACTAGAATTGGATGTGGTAGTAAAAAATGATTAAGGGCAGAAATGTAGTCCGTACAGAGCCATTATCACCGGTATACAAAATGTTATGATCGGACTAAAAATAGCGACATAGTGAACACTATACTAAAAGGGCGGTATTTGTAGGCGTGGCAACAAAAATAAAAAAAATGTCTGGAATTGTTTTTACATTATCTTTAAACCTAGGGGGTAACTGACACAACTTTTTTTTCGAACCACTCTAATGTACAGTCCCAAACCATCATAGAATCACCATCATGCTTAGGAAACCCTAATAGCCATGAAAAACCGCCTTAAACTACATTTATCTCGATCAGAGATTAACGACCAACTAAGAAGAACACTATATACCAATTACAAACAACAAACAAATTCACAGGCTGCTGGCACGGTGAAAACCATTTGTTTTGGAAATTAACAGATTGATACAAATTTTGGATGCCAGCAATATGTTATATTCTATGACGAAAGCAAGTGCAACATTTTTGATTCAGAGACGTAGGATCTAGAGAAAGCCAAATAAAGCCTTAAGTATAACATAATAATAAAATCTACGGTTAATTGTGATGGCGGTTCTATGGTGATATGGGGCTGCATTTCTGCCAATGGAGTTGGTTATCTTGCATATACTGATGATATTATAGACCATTGGCCCATTCCGAAAGCACATCGTCAATCCGACAAATGGATATACAAAGAACATTCATATTTTAACATGCTTAAACTAATTATGACTAATTATGAAATATTTTTCTGTCGTAAATGTTTAAAAAATTATTACTAATAACAATTGGAATATGTATAACACGCATCTTTTTAACAAAATAAATAAAAAATTCCATGAAAAATTAAAAAAGCACTAAAAAACTAAAAAAAGTTAACAGGATTTAAAAAAAAGTAAAATAATTTTGTGACCTTCAAATTATGATGCAAGTTCATAAAATGCAACAATAACTAAATAAAAATTAATATTTTATAAAATTTACTTTGATTTTTACAATTTTATGAATGAAAAACGAATTTTTACTAAAAATGAGTAGGTATGCAGAATAGTTTTGCTTTACACTGTATAGGTACATACATACATACATATATTGCGGTTCTTTTACAAAACAAAAACAAATCAATTCTGTTTGCAATAATGTCAATAAGTTTGTAATTTTATTAAATTTGAGGTCAGAATTTTTATGTATTATGCTTTCCAATATTTTGCTAATCGGAAAAATTATAAAATTCATAAAATTAACAAATATTTGAAACAACAATAAACATAAAATAAAAAGTATAATTGTCAGAATGTAAAATTTAAAATATTACACAAACAAAAAAATAAAAATTTTTTTTTTTATGTACATACATATGTATGTATGTATTTTCCATGGTGTAACCCAAGAATGATAGAAATAAAGATTACATTATCCCGAATTCAAAAATTGATTCTTCTGCGCATGTTGTCCAAATGACGTAACGAAATTATTTGATATTTAAAAGTTAATGGTGAAACAGAACACGACCGCAACTTCAAGCAAAAACGACTCTCAGAGAAAACTGGCCCATAATTGAAACGACGGCTGCAACTTCACGAACTGTCATTTAATGTTTTTATATTTCTTCTGTGTACCTTTTCCAATTTTTGTCCACAAATCTTGTTTTAAATAAAAAAAAATTTACAATGGCGACTGCAAATTATATATGCAATCATGCTTTTGTACTTATTTAATTAACTAATATCACTTATATTCTTTTAAATTACAAAAATCTCACTTTTAAATTCAATTTTAAACGTTTCTTTGATTTTCTTTTGTTTTTATTTTTCTTGCGCCAAAGCTACAAAAACATGGTTGTGTTTACAAAATGTATAAAATTTAATAAAAGTATGGTAATATTGTTGAGAGCATTTGTGTTTTAAAGTGAGAGTATAAGAAACAACGCTGTTAAAATAAAATAGATTCTATTTTCACGACCGCATTCTCTGGCATAATTTTATGTCAAACTGTTCCCCAGTTCTGTTTCATCATTTAAGTCAACATGACAGTGGGACCAGTGTTGCCAGAAAATGAATTTGGAAATATGCTAAAACTTGAAAAACTAAAGGTGGATTCACCCATTCGTTCTTAACAAAAATTTTGTTCGAACAATTATTTTTATATGAAGTTTGACGTCTCTCTTTTTGAGAGAGATAAAATGTTTTTTCCGAACTTGAATTGGTTTAATTTTATATTTTTTCTGGACAAAAATGAATTGAGTTGCCAATAGGTTGCATTTTTTCATACAAATAACAATGTCTTATGTATTTCCATGGCCATCAGCAAAAGCAACTTTCTTTTTTCATTAATTTTGAATTTATATCTGTGATTTTGAATACACAATACTTTAAAATAATTTAATATTTGTATTTTGTTACTTAAAACCCAAAGCAAAATAAATCAATGACCGCACTTGTAAAACCAAAAGATTTTGTTTACATATGGCAGCTTTAATTTTTTAGAAAAATCGTTCGAAATGGGTGAATCGTGCTGCAAAAAACTCTCGGTAAAAAAATTTTTCTCCGGAAAAAATTTTTGTTAAGAACAAATGGGTGAATCCACCTTAACCCATTAACGCCCAAATGAAAACCATGAGCAATTTTATTAATTCAATTTTTAATATCAGTATGTATTAAAACACTTTTTTTTTAATATTATTAAAAAAAATAAGAAAAAAAAATATTAGAAGTTGTGTTTTTAGAGGTGTACTAAGTTTAGTACAATGGGCACTTAGGAGTGGTATTTTGCAAAACATCCTCTTTCCAAAACAAAGCGTTTTCCGGCACATATCACATGATGTTTGATAACACACATAACACACCTAAGTTCACAGAAAAAAATAAAAATGATTTCAATTAAAATATTTGTGGAATCAATTAAAAATTTAATTGAAATCGGACCTGTAAACAAAATGATAGTATCAATTAAAAAAAAATGTAAGATTTAATTGAAAATATCAGAAAAAGTAATTGAATCAATTAAAATTTTAATTGAAAATCATTTTAAAATCAATGAAAGGTTTAATTGAAAAAGAAACATGATTTTTTTTCTGTGTTGGCTTGGTATTTTTTGGGGGTTGTGACCATTATTTTTTCTGTCTTCTCCATCAATTCTAGAGGACGTTTGCTTGGATTTATTGTCCTTCTTGTCGTTCAGATACGTGCGTGCTATATGCCTGTGAAACCATAACTGATCAACACGTTCGTCAGGGTTTGTAATGCAGTATAATCTCCATGCATTTGAAATAGTCATGTCCACTACGTAGGTAAACAAGGCCTACCACCACTTCTTTCCTTTCACTGCAATTATAATTTTATTATAATTTTGAAAAACATTAGGTACGTCTACATCAATTTTTTGTTTGTTCACAGAACACCATATTTTAACTTTTCCTATAGGCTCTAAAGTATCGAAATTTGTTCCAATTGTGCAAACATTATTATTCTTCCATCTAACCATAAGAATTTCGTTTATCTTATCAAATCTATGGTCGTATTCAGCCCTAGGCTTTTTACGCATATCCTTTGATGAAATCAATGGACACCGTTTACTTCTGTTTTCGCGCAAGGTTCCAGTAGCTCTGTATCCAAGGTTCTTCAGCTCTACAAGCAGGTCGTAATTCGTAAAAAAATTACCAAAAATTACCAAATCGCGTGTTTTTGTGATTTTATTGGCGCTTTTGTAAGCAAACCTTTCACAACACGTAGGCCAAGAGAATCAGTGGTAGCCTCGGAAGTTTTTCCACAATATACATCAAATGTATAACAATAACCATCGAAGCTGGTCAACGCCCAATTACGATATCCATATCGCACAGGTTTGCCCATTATAAATTGTTTGGCTGAATGGTGGCCAAAGTACTTAACCATTGATTCATCAATCGATAAATTTTCGTGTAACATTCCGAATTGACAAAACTTTTTTTGCAAAACATTATAAAGTGGATGCATTTTGAACATCTTATCAGAAGATGTCATAGCCAAAGTGTAATCTGCAAAATGCAGCTTCCTTTTAATTTCCAAGAATCTATTTTTTGACATGTACTCTGAAACAAACGGCACACCTAGGTCGTCATCTAGTAATTTATGATATCCGGTAAGTATAAGAATTTACGAAGTTCCTCTTTGGTAAAAGAGCTATCGTGCCTATTATTTTGTCCGGCATATATTGAACTTTGCGTTCCGATAAGCTCTAGCACATCATCGTCAAAAAGATGCTCAAAGACTTTCACCGGGGTCATATCCTGAAAGATTTCCGAAACATTAGAACGTCGATGTTCAATAGATTTTTGATCTGGAGTAGATGGAAAAACTAATAAAAAGGCGCACATTTTCTCCAAGTTGGTGACGCAGCACTAGTTTCTTTTTCTCTTTGGCACATTCCGTAAAGAAGATGATGTGAAAGTTTTGAGGGGTTCGTCGTCATCGCTACGATCTTTATCGGTAGTCTTTAATGGTAGTGGTTAGTCTGTAACAACTTCTATATTACCGGGAATATCTCGAGGTAATTTGTTTCCACATAAGTCGTTGTCTTCACCTTCCTCTTCATTGGTGATAACGTCTGGATTGGGTGGCAGAATAAGCACATCGTAAGTAGCATTATCTTCACTATCTTGGCTAATAATGTCCTGTATTGCTTCTTCTAATCCAAAATAGTTTTTGTTGCGTGTAAAAGTATACCGGTTTGCCATTTTATGCCTTTCGAAGTAATTTTTTTAGTTAATAATGTTAATAAAAGGTCTACTATATTTTAATATTTATTTAGTTTATTTGACCTTTTTTTAATATTTAATAGTTTCTTCTTCTTTCAAGCAATAAGGTCAATTGAATTTTATATAAAAATATTTAATTTATTTATATATATAATTTCCAATATTTCGCTATCACAATGGATAGCTTCTTCAGGGATAATATAAGTTTTGAATTACAATAAAATAATAATTGAAGTATGTATAAAAATGAAAAAATTTTTTAACAGAAAATGAAAAGCTTATAATTATAAGAAACTATTAAATGTTAATAAAAGGTCGCTAATTGAAATAAAAACAAATAAAAACTTTAACTCGAAAGCACAGTACAAATACATAAATGTCTTCACTGTACTCAAACGCCCAGTGTACTAAACTTAGTACAGCAGCACTTAATATATTATAACACGAACAACTCTATACGAACTAAACCGTTTTAAGTAGTTTTTATTATAATGTGATGTTATCGAGTAAATGTAATTTTTTAGCGCTTTTCAAAGCCAAATCATGTAAAATAAACTTAATAAGCACTCACTCGCCAACAAGAAATAAATCGCTAGCACAAAACGGGGATTACCCTCATTCTTATTTTATAACTATAATTTATTATAGCTCATGGTTCTTGCAGGTAAAAAGCGTTGCCAGAGTGAAAAACTGCATTAGATAATTTTTATTTAAACTTGAAGTTGTGTACAGCGGGCGTTAATGGGTTAAGTGCTAAAATGTTCTAAATTTGTTCAATGTAACAATACAATTTTTATTCCAAATGTTACAAGTATAAATTATATTTTTTCTAATTTTGTGCATAACAATTGTTGACTTGATTTAATAGATTAATGGCCAGTTTTTAACTTGATATTTAAATACGAAATTAGTTAATTTTTTCTTAACCTTAAGTTGTATTTAAATACGGTTTCATTTTTTTTAAATTTGATATTTAATTATAATAAAAGTATGGTAGCACTATTAAATCTCAAAAAATATAAACAACTTCTTCATTTAACAGCTGATTTACTATTTAGTTTACATATTGTTATAAACAAAATGGACAAAAGCTGCATCATTCATATCCTCTTCATCTAAATTCATTGTTTTAGTTGATATATATGGTGCATTTCATGTCAAGTGACCCAATTTTAAAATCGATGTCTTCCGATTTGGATGAAATTTGCACCAAGGTTAGTACTGTTGGATAGTAGGCCAGACACAAATTTTTAGCTCTATCATTCAAGAACTGCCGGGGTTAGAGGGGGTCAAAGTTGGACATTTTGGTCATGCAGGGTTTTTTTTAAATGAGTGTAACTTTTCACCTATTGGTCCTAGCAAAAATTGTCCAAAGGACTTTAGATAGCTATTTTTTCAATCATTCCAAAAATATTTTTTTTTAATTTTTAAAAAATTTTTTTTTTAAATTTATTTTTTTTTAAATTTTTTTTTAATTTCGGCCCTTTTTTTTTTTTTTTTTTTTCTCAAAAGAAAGCTTATACAATTTACTTTAAGGCCTATATAGTCCCATAATGGGATGCGAGTGGGATATCTATCAAAAAAATTATTTTTTAACTCAAGAATAGGATTTTTCAACATTTGGCGCATGTATAATTTTCATTTTCCCCCATTTTTTTTTTTTTCAAACTGGAGTTTTTTTTTATTTTTCCTCAAAAGTAACTTTATACCATTTCCTTTAAGAGCTTTGTGGTCACTTAATGGGATGTAAATGGGGTATCTATAAAAAAATTGCAACTCAAAGAAGAAATTATTTAAATATTTACCATATGCACTATTTTCATTTTTTTTTTCCTATTTTCATTAAAATGATAAAAATTAAAACTCCAATAATAGCCTAGAAACGCCCGTGAAATGGTGCTGTGTGAGACCAACCGCTATTAATTTCTACCTGCAATTTTCTAAGTCACACATCTTTTCATTGAGGCTTTTTTGTCAATTCTATAGGTAGGTTAGACCCCTGAGACCCTTTTTGAATCAAGTGGAAAACTACGTAGGTAGAAGTTAACAGGTACTTTATTATAATGCTACCTGATTTGTACTTTGTTATTTTGCCTTTATAGGCCCTAATAAAGAATTCTAGGCTCTTTCATAAAAACGTACTACCTAAATGATATTAAAAAAGTATTTATTTTCATTCTAAGGACATTCGGAAATTAGGTTTTTACAAACTAACACTGTTTGTTTGGACGTGCGTTATTTACTAATTACTTACATAATTAATCCTTACAATGGCTTCCTCTTCCAAAAAGGAAATGATTACTTCTTTTTGTTGTAATCCCTTAAACAAAAAGAAGCACAGATCATCAGATATGCGATATATTTCAGACAACTTATTGAAAAAATTCCCAACGCTTTCAAAACGTTTGCTAATTTGTGGATCGTGCAGGAAAATGATGGGAAAGTTGACACATTACCGGTTATTCCAGATGAGAACAAAATCAATTTTGAAAATGATGACAGTTCTGCAGGAGATGATGGTTGTTCTACCTTCTCAGACAAACTTATAAGACCTAATAATGAGTGCCAAAATCGACATCATAAGGATGCAGTAGAAGTTTTTGAACAAATAAAAAAGAAGTACAAATCGTCAAAGAGTACATCTGAAAGAATTCAACTTCTTACTCTTGTCCCATCGTCATGGAGTTGTTCAAAAATAATGACCGAGTTTGGAACGTCTCAACGAAAAGCCAGAATTGTTAAAAACTTGGTTGCTGAGCATGGGATTCACACACTTCCAAACGAAAAGAAGGGAAAACCTTTAGCGTGCGAAACTGAAGCTCTAGTAACTCAATTTTATCAGCGAGATGATATGAGTCGAATGATGCCAGGAATAAAAGACTGGGTGTCTGTTCGAATCAATGGCCAGAAAGTCCAAATGCAGAAGAGAATGGTTCTCTGTAACCTGAACGAGTTATATGCAACATTTCAATCTGAACACAAGGACGTCAAAATTGGATTTACAAAATTTACCCAACTGAGGCCAAAGCATTGCGTTTTGGCAGGAAGCAGCGGAACACACACAGTATAATATAGAATTTGAATCTTGGCTTCAGACTAAAAGATGTACCTTATAAACAGTAATTTTAAATGTGGATGATTTTGTGGAAGAAATATGCAAAGGTTTGCTACATTTGAGAACCCATGACTTTTTAGTCAAACAGCAATGTACATTTGTGAATGATTTGAAGACAAATTTGAAGTCTGATGAATTCGTGATTTCATATGATTTCGCAGAGAACTATAAATATATTATTCAGGATGCCATACAAGGATTCCACTTCAATAATGACCAAGCAACTATGTATATTCACAGTTGTTATTTACTACATAGAAGATGAAAAACTGGAACACAAAAGTATGGCAATCATATCCGATGATTTAAAACATGATACCGCTACAGTTTATGAATACCAGAAGATAATTCTAAATTATCTAAAATCTAAATTTATAGTGGAGAAGGTACCTTCTACGTTTCGGATGGAGCTCGTCAACATTTTAAAAACAAAAATAGCTTCGAAAATCTTATAGCACATGGCAAAAGAGTATGTGATGGCATTGGAGCAAATATCAAAAGAAATGCAGCGAGGTATAGCCTGCAGTGCTCTCATCAAGATCGCATCTTAGATGCGAACGCTTTATTCCGATGGGCAAAGAAGAATTGTAAAGAAACTGAAGTAGTTTTTAGTAGCAAAGCTGATCATGAGGAAACATTAAAAACATTGAAGTGCAGATTCGACGCTGCTGTAACAATTGATGGCACATCTCAATACCATGCTTTTATACCACTTATCGATGGAAGACTCCAGTTGAAAAAGTTTTCGGCATCTACTCAATGCGATTTCTTTCCTAAGCCAAAAAAGACAGCATCAGCAAAATCAGCAGCTGAACCTAGTAACTCCAAGAAAGGATTGGCAAAAAAATCTAAAAATAAAGGCAATAAATAAGAAGGAAGAAAGATTGGTAATTTCAAAATTTATATACTAATTTTATTAAATTATTTATTATTATTATTGTAATTTAGTATTATAAGTAATAAATAGGAAATAAAATGAAAATAGTGCATATGGTAAACATTTCTTCTTTGAGTTGCAATTTTTTTATAGATACCCCATTTACATCCCATTAAGTGACCACAAAGCTCTTAAAGGAAATGGTATAAAGTTACTTTTGAGGAAAAATAAAAAAAACTCCAGTTTGAAAAAAAAAAAAATAAAAAAATGGGGGAAAATGAAAATTATACATGCGCCAAATGTTGAAAAATCCTATTCTTGAGTTAAAAAATAATTTTTTTGATAGATATCCCACTCGCATCTCATTATGGGACTATATGGGCCTTAAAGTAAATTGTATAAGCTTTCTTTTGAGAAAAAAAAAAAAAAAAAAAAGGGCCGAAATTAAAAAAAAATTTAAAAAAAAATAAATTTAAAAAAAAAATTTTTTAAAAATTAAAAAAAAATATTTTTGGAATGATTGAAAAAATAGCTATCTAAAGTCCTTTGGACAATTTTTGCTAGGACCAATAGGTGAAAAGTTACACTCATTTAAAAAAAACCCTGCATGACCAAAATGTCCAACTTTGACCCCCTCTAACCCCGGCAGTTCTTGAATGATAGAGCTAAAAATTTGTGTCTGGCCTACTATCCAATAGTACTAACCTTGGTGCAAATTTCATCCAAATCGGAAGACATCGATTTTAAAATTGGGTCACTTGACATGAAATGCATGGTGCATATTATATATATATTAATAATAATAAGCACAATGTTTTTATTCGCGGCTAGTTTATTTATTGAATATTTTTATCAAATAATAAAAAAAACTTCAATGCGCAATTTTCATAATTTGTAGAACTGTCAAAATCATATGGTAGTATGAATGTATTTAAATGGACGTAGTCAGTGATTTAACTTGTATTTAAATATGATCTATAAAAATGAATTTGGTATTTAAACAGAACTTAAGTTTAGACACACTTTAATTTTTAAGTTAAAAACTGGCCATAAATTTCATATATTAATTCAAAAATTTCCGTTTTCATTTACTTACCACACCGAGAGAAATTTAGTTGAAACATTAATAAAAGTTATTTTTTATTTCTCCAAAAGTATTTTTCGGAGTAAAATAGTAAAAATTTTTTCGAGAAAAATTTTTTTATCAAGCAAATTATGCTAAAAAGCATTTAGCATAATTTTTAAAAATTTCAATACATTTTCGAGAAACCAAATGCTAAATCTAGAACTGAAAGTGCTAAAATGGCAACACTGAGTGGGACATTTTTTATTTGTTGCTTTAAAAACGTTTATGAGAAAATTGTTTTTATTTTGTTGTTACATATCTATCTATCTATGTATATCTATAAAAGAGTAACGTGACTGATTCATTCATCATCGCACAGCCGAAACCGCTAAAGGTAGAAACTTGAAATTCGGGTAATGGGTTCCTTTTACAACATGTAGATTCACTAAGAAGGGATTTTTGGAAATTCGGTCGTTAAGGGGGACAAATGGGGCAAAAACGGGTAAAACCAGTATATCTATATCTCCAAAACAAACAAACTTAGAAATAATATTTTAAATGCGTCCGCCTTTAATAAAAAAAGAGCCGACAGGTGTCTGGTACTTTTTTGAAATTCGAAATTCAAGTGACCATATGGGATAAAAATAGACCCCGTAGAACGCTCCGTTAGCATGCACATCTCGTACATAAATAAACATAGAAATACTATATTAAATGCATCTGGCTCAGATCAATAAAGATTAAAAATTTTTTGGTACTTTTTTGAAATTCGAATTCCTATGGCCTAAAAATTGTATTCTTCTTTGGTACTTTTTTATCAAAATGTATTTTCACACTAAAAATTCCTTTAACTATTATTTTCAAATACGTATTACGGATAATTAATAGGTACTTTTTTGAAAATTATTTTTTCATGGGTGACAAAAAAGGGACTAAAACGGACATTTGATATTATTTATTCAATTTAAAAATAAAAAAAAGATAAAATATTCTTCCATCCACACCAAAAAGAACCCAGAACATGCTATTCATGACTCAAATATAAAGGCGTAAAAAGGGCCAAATTTCAGTACACTTATATTGGTACTTTTTTGAAATTCATTTCTACTATTCTATTCTTGCAAACTATGCATCTGATCATGTTATTATCTTCGGCAAAGTTGTTGTGCATTAGCCCGAGAAGGTTTCTGAGTTAGTAGGACCACGCCTACTTTAACGCCCAATTTTTTTAAATTGATTCTGCATGGCTTTTTACAGATTTAGTTCAAACAAGTTGTATACACATCTTACTGAAGGCGAGGTAAAAATATAAATATTATGTGCCACGCCCACTTCCATGCCCCATCTAAAAAAATAGTTATATTTGTATGTATGTCCTTTAAAAAATCGTAAACTATGTATGTATTTGATCATGTGATTATCTTTGGCAAAGTTGTTGTATTTCTGAGTTGGTATGAACACGCCCACTTTTTCTAATTAATTGCGACGCCTACCGGGAAGGCCAGACCGCTGGGCCGATCTTACTAAAATTTTTTAAAAATTAACAAAATCAATAAAATTTGTGTAATGCCTTTCTTTCAAATTAATTTTAATTGGTGGCGTAGCAACGCGCGCAAATGCCATCTAGTTTATTTATAATGTTATGAAGATTTTTCGGGGAAAATTAGGAATTAAACAAGAATACATTGGCTTCTCGAGCTTTCTAAATTGTGTTTTTTTTTTACCGAAGATACATTTAAAAGCGTATTCAGCTTTTAAAGCGAAGCATTCGAATGCCAAACCGTATTCATACAGGGTAATGGTTTTTGTGTATGATTTTTTTTATAAACGTTATCACCTTTTATGAATGCTTTTTGGGACTTAAATTAAACGTTCTAACTCACGGTCGTTTTTCGATTTTTTATGGCTGATAGTTTAAAATAAAAAAACTGCGGTAGAAACTTATTAACGATTGGTTTTAATTAAGGAGTTATAGACGTTTAAACTTTAACAGCCTGGCTCACTTTCGTTCGCAACAGTGGCCCACTATCTTACGAATTATCGTTCGCATTGCTTTACGTTGCCATATCTTATATTTCAGAAAAAAATCGACAATATGTAACAAAAAATCGCTTAAATATATCAATTTTACAATGAAAAATGCAACTGTGTGCTGCTTTAAGTTGACAGTAAAAAGGTTAGGTTAGGTTAGAAGGCCGGTGTGAGGTTGTCCCCACACCATCACCCAGATACCAATACGGTCCATTGTGATGCTTTCCGGAAATGATTTGAGGCACTTAGTGCGTTCCAAGAGCGAAACGCCTAAGACCTCACAGAGCCCCTTCCCCTGTTGCGCAGCCAGACCATATTCATTACGAATCCTTTGAGATCCCCGAGCTTACAACCCGAGATATACCCTAATTCGCCTATGTATCTACTGCCTAGCCACCTCAACCCGCTAACTTGTAACCTGGGACAATGGCACAGAATGTGCTCGATCGTCGCCAGTTCCTCTGGGTCGTCGCATAACCCGCACATGTCTGACAAATCAGATCCCATTATCCTTGCCATTCTACCTATCATACAATGGCCCGTGATAACTCCTGTCATGGTTCTCACGCAGACCTTGTTCTCGCCCAGTAACGACTCCAAGTCGGACTTCCTAAGCACCGGCCATATCGTCCTTGACACTCGGCAGTCCGTTCGGTTTCCCTAGGCCCTATTTGTCTCGCTTAGAATCCATTCCCTGATTTTCCCATAATAGAAACCTATTGGAGGCCTGACCGTCGCCTGGACATCAGGATCCTCCGAATCTGAGCCGAGTCTCGCCAATTCATTCCCACTAATATTGGAATGACCCGGTACCCAGCAGAGTCTCAGCACGTATTCGCTGATATTTCTCTTAGAGCTCTCTTACAATCATCGACCAACCTGGAGTTCACATAATATCCCCCTACTGCTCTAAGAGCCGCTTGAGTGTCCACATATATAGTGACCTCAAGCCCTTTGTCAATGTTGTCTCTTATAAGTTCCACGGCCTTCAAGATCCTCAGTCTGGAAAACACTACAGTCGTCGGGAAGCCTATATGATCTCCTGATGTCAAGATCCTCAATGTGGACCCCCGCTCTTGTACCTTACATTTTCGAGCCATCAGTAAATATAGCAAATCCTGTGTATAATCTGTTTTTATCTGACCAGCTCTCCCTAGGTAGCCTCCGTCATACGCCCAAAATCAACCCTAGTCCTCGCGTAATTCGTGGAGCCGGGTGTTCCCAGATGGTAGCTGTTAGCCCCAATCTCACTCAGTATCCTGGCGTGACCCTGATGGAAGTTACCTAACAGCCCCAACTCCCTCAGCCTAAGAAGGCTTCTGGCTGCTATTCCCAACACATACTGCTCAATCGGCAGAATATGTAGAATAACATCCAGCGCCGCCTGAGGAGTGCTTCTCATGGCCCCTGTGATGCCAATCGAAGCACACCACTGAGCCTTAGACAGAAGAGCCTTAGACAATCGCAATGTCCCACAAAACACAGCATCCATAAGTAAGAATGGGTCTAACCACCGAATTGTAAAGCCATCCAACGACTGAGGGCCGTAGACCCCAACTCCTACCTATCGATGATCTGCAAGCATAGTAGGCATTGAGACCTCTCTTAAGTCTCTCCTGCGTGTTCCTCTTCTAGGACAATTTACTGTCAAGGAAAACTCCTAGATACTTGGCACTATCAGATATCCCAAGATCTACACCTCCTAGTATCGGTAGCCTAAAAACTTCCACCTGATACCTCCTTGTAAAAAGAACTAATTCTGTCTTTTCCGGATTTAACCCTAAACCTTTATTCGTAGCCCAATCTGACAGTGTGTCTAACGCCCTCTGCATGATTTCGCTAATTGTCGGCAGAAACTTGCCTGAAATCAATATAACTACGTCATCTACATAGGCCACGACCATCTGTCCTGCACTATCAAAATGTCTCAGAATGACATTGACAGCCAAAAGCCACAGTAAAGGAGAGAGAACTCCTCCCTGTGGGGTTCCCCTGGTCACTAGCTTCCTTAGACGTTCCTCTCCCCAGTCCGAGTGGTCCACCCTGCTGCTGAGTATCAGGGTTATCTACTCGACCAAGAATAGCGGAACATTCAAATCCACTAGTGATTGTCCAATAGCCTCTATTTTCAGATTATTAAAGGCGTCCAGCGAGAGTGTACTCCCTGGTTCGCAAACCTCGCTCTATATACCCCACCACATCATGAAGCGCACTCTCAACAGATCTATCCTTGAGGTAGACATGTTGAGAGCCGCTTATGATGCCGGTGTCAATCCTCATCCTCAGATGCGTATCAACCAGTCTTTCTAATGTCTCCAATAGAAAAGACGATAGGCTGATTGGTATAAAATCCCTGGGTTTCGAGTGACCGGCCTTCCCTGCCTTGGGTATGAAAATAACCCCGACCTCTCTCCACCCCCTTGGTAATAACCTTTTCAGCACACACACTGAACAACTCAACTAGTAACAGAAAAGTTGTTCCCCGAATATTCTATAACATTGCCGGAAATATACCATCTGGTCCTGCCGATTTGTAGGACCCAAAAGTATTAACTGCCCATGTTACCTTCTCTAAAGTGATCATATCATTCACCACTTCCAAAGTGCACGATTCAGAGAAGGGTCCTCACTAATGATCTGACCCTCCGACCCTGGATCGATACACCCCGGGAAGTGAGTTTCCATTAATAAGCAGAGAAATTCCGAGCTAGATTCCGTCCACGAGTTATCTGGTCTCAAATTAAAACCCGGGACTACTGGGTCCTTGGATAGTATTCTTTTAAACCTGGACATCTCGTTTACGGAATCGACTGACTCGCTAAATTTTAACCACGAGTTCCTTTTTGCCCTCCAAATGTCCCTCTTGTACTTACTAAGACTGTTCCTAAAGTCGTTCCAGTCCTCATCTCTCCGCGTACTTTTCGCTCTATTGAACACTTTCTGACCGTGGACCTTTGGGCTTTCAGCTCCTCTGTCCACCATCCTGGTTGCTTGCGCTCTCCCGGATAGCTCATCGGACAAGATCATTCGTAACTTTCGGTCATCACCCTCGTAAGGGTGCCTACCAGCATATCAAACCGGTAGGACTTGACCTCCAATTGTGTGTAACCCTAAGGTTACCGTCCACAAGACCCGAGAAGGGTCCCAATTCGTCCTTCTTGGATTCCTATAAGTACACCTTTTCTCTCTTACCAATACCAGATTAAAGAAAATGCGACTATGGTCCGAGAAGGGAAAACCCAAAGCCACCCTTTAATCCTATATTAGTTCTCTGCAGTTTGTCAGTGTTATGTCAATCACAGCCTCTCTGTCTCTATTTCTGAAAGTCGGTGCCCCCTATTACATATATAAAGACCACTGGCTATTATGAAATTCACCTCTTTTGTTGTTGTCAGCACTGCCCCATTGGGTGTGTTGTGCATTGGCGTTACACCCCAGTACCAATTTCAAGCTCTTCTTGCTTGAGTAATCCACCAACTCCTTTATCTGCTCACCAGGTGGATCGATAGCCTCATAAGGTAAGTATACCGCTGCCAGGGCTATACAGTCCTTGGCCTCTCCTGTCACAACCGTTAGGTCTCCATCACTGAAACAAAACTTGTATAAAAACAAAAATAGTGCACAATAAAATATATAAAATAAAGAATAATAAAAAAATATACGATTTAAATTTATATGTGTCTAGCTAACAATATAAATGGAAAGAAATAATGAGTAGATACAAATGTTTTGTCATTGTGATAAGAAAAAGAAAATTAAAAAACCATGTTTCAAAACCTATGAAAATCTTGTGAATACATGCATATACATATTTACATATAAATAAAATTAAGATAGTAATATCTTATTGACCCTATGTGTTGATGCGAAATTTTATAAATATGCTTTTTCTAGATATAAAAAAATACTGGAAATACCAAAACCATTATAAAATCTACAAAACACACAACTTATTCATAATGCTGTTAATTTAGCCATTAAATATTTTTTCCAAGATTTTATTTTTTTCATTGAATTTTTTTTAGAAAATAAAATAAAGTTACATAAAAATATTGAAGACCACACAAAACATTCCACTTTTCAGAACTTGTTAACTATTATTTTTTGTTATTCTTGCACAAACGACAATAAATAAAATGTGAGTCAATTTCACATTTCAGTTCGTACAAACATCAGAAAACGTAAATAGGGAGAAGCAATTTTGTATTGAATTGCTTACGTTATCGTTCATATTCGTTTTCTTTCGACTAAGAATATTAGTGAGCCGCAAAACAGCTGTTTGTCGTTTGAAACGACAACGTTCGATATCGTGGGCCAGACTGTAAATGTTAATTTATGAATAATTTTTGCAGTATAAATACCTTTCGATTGATGTATAACATATTCAGTTTGGTTAACCCATTAAGTGACAATTACAGGAAAAGAGCTTGTTTCCAAATTTTTGCAAATATTTCATAGAAGTTAATTTTTAAGCATTAATAACTTTAGTGTACTCAATGATGTTTTGGACAAAAATGTTAAGTAAATAAATTTCTATATTTTTGTGTTAGGAACTGTGTTTCTACCTCCACAAGTTCTTCAAAAAATGAATTTTTGTGTTAGGAACTGTGTTGCTACCTCCACAAGTTCTTCAAAAAATGAATTTTTGTGCAAAAATCCAGTAATATATTGATGATTGGTTCCAAATTTATTCTATCTACAGTCTTCGGCTGGTGCTTGTTATAAGCGGACGCATAATCAGAACTCTCGAATGTTTCTACGTATTTCTCTCTCTCTCTCTACATTTAAAAACTCGTACTCTATAGTGTGCTATAAATAAATACAATATGCCCACAGGGCCCCAACCTTGGGGACAATCGTTTCACGATACTATCTGAATCGTTAAATCCCAAACATAAAAAAACAAAATATAAAGACACATCACCATTCCCTCAATTGCCCAAAACTCACCCTCCAAATCCAAGATATATAGTCATGTAAACCAACGATCCAAATAAACCTCTCCTCCTTTTCCTGTTTTGCGGTGAATAGAGCAATAGAATTAATCAGGAAAGATATAACATCTATATCCCAACTACGCGATGGTAACCTCCTTTTATTGGTAAACAACAAACAAACTGCTGAAAAATTACTTCAGACTAAGGAACTAGTTGGTCTCTGCACAATTCAGTGCAAACTACATGAAAACTTAAATAGTACAAAAGGAACAATCTATGCCCCTTATCTTAATGACATCCCAGATGACGAAATTATCATCGAACTTTCCAACCAAGGCGTAGGCCTGAAAAAATTAAAGTTTCTTGGAACACGGTAAATATTCGTGAATACATACCCAACCAGATGCGTTGCAAAACATGCCAAAAATTAGGACACACAATTAAACACTGTAAAAATTATCCTATTTGTGTCCAGTGCAACTTACCACCTCACGAACCATTAAACTGTTCTCGCTCCCAATTTGCAAACTGCCTCGAAGAGCATGTAGCCTCTTCAAACAAATGCCCTAAATTCATTCAACAGAAAGAAATCTTAAAAATCAAAATTAAGAACAAATGCACCATCAGCGAAGCTAAGCGCATCCATAGAACTTCCATAAGTATAGTCCTCTCAAACATTTCACTCTCCTCAATTGTAACGCATAAAGAACAGCAACGAAAATACGCAAAATACTAAAATTAACCAAAACATTACAGAAAATAAAGAAATCGAAATAAACGATAATAATAAAAGCAATAACGGAACCTTACAAAAACCTACTCACCTTAGAACTTTCTCATCTACAACTAATAACAAAGAAATCTTAAAAAACCCAACAACATCAATCACAGAAAAACAACAAGTAACTACAATACCAATCAAACAAAACATAACATTAAAAAACAAAGAACTCTTAAACAAAGTACAAGAAGTAATAAACAACCCTAGAAAACAAGTAAACAAAATAGTACAAGACGAAAAAATGGATTATCAATTAATCCAGTCTAGCGATGAAGAGCTAAAATAAAAAAAAAATCCTCTCACCTTACAAACTCTCAACATCAATATGATTAAAATTATACAATGAACTCTCTCTTCTCATTAATGACTATAGCCCAGACATTATAGCTTTACAAGAAACTCACTTACATCAGAATACATTAAATATTATAACTCATAGATTATACGAAGGGTACTTTTATAATTTACCCAATGTAACAACATCCAAGCAAGGTATAGGCATACTGGTAAAAAGGCACATACCTCACGAAATAATAATTGATTCAAAGGAATTGACTATCAATCTCAATCCTACTTTGTCTATTACTAATTGTTATATTCCACCAAATCAACCGTTCACAGACAAAGACTTTAAAGATGCATTGCATGCAACGAAACAAAATTTTCTAATACTGGGAGACTTTAACGCTTGGAGTCCAAAACTCTGAACTCATTATATGGCAGCGATCACTTACCTATACTCCTTACCTTTGGGTGTGACACTAATTCAGCCAAGTTTAAACCAATAAACAAATTTAAAATTGATAAAGCAGACTGGATTAGCTTCCAAAAATATTCGCCCCTATCGTGGATAAAAAGTTCACATGAAATTTGTTCCCTTTTATTTTTTTAACATTGAATTTTAATAGGAAAAATATGAAAAGGGAACAAATTTCATATGGAATTTTTATTCACGATAGGGGTGATTGTGCAACAAAAAATGCACTTTCAAACGTTTCAGAAAATGTCAATGCTGAGCAGGAAAGATTCACAAAATCATTAATTTTGCAGCAAATTCATCAATCACGCAAACGTCATCTATTTTACAAAAACACAGGTCCCTTGGTGGAACTCTAACCTAAAAAAAACTTAGAACAGATAAACAAGAAAAGTGGCACGAACCTTTCTCTTTGCTGGGGTATATCTAGCCGGATACCCAGGGTCCACTCACAATAAATTTTATTTGAGACCTCGTTAAAGAAAACTCACAATCAATATTCTTATTTTATAATTATGCATTTATTTTTATATATATTTTTTTTGTATTATTATTTATTTTTTTTTTTCGTCACTACGAGGATGGCACGATCACCCAATTTTCCTGCAGAACACGATGTCTGTAAAATGGCCTGTTTGACCCAGTCAACAGTGGTACGTCGAGATGGTATACGTTCACAAGTACCCAGAGAAGCCCCCAACGAATCTGCGGTCCAACCACGGAAACGCTGGGTTGAGTGACTTGTGGCAGTAAGCCTGCGGTCCAACCACGGCCAACTACCACGCTCGGTTTTGGATGTTGGTATAGCACCGAATTGTGAACCTGCGGTCCAACCACGGAATTCACAACTGGCCCTGCACACACACCACCTAGTCTGCGACCCAGTGAAGCCACCAACGACAACGAATCTGCGGTCCAACCACGGAAACGCTGTGTCGAATGACTCGTAGTAGTAAGTCTGCGGTCCAACCACGGGCACACTACTACGCTCGGCTTTGGCTGTTGGTGCAGCACCGAATTATGAACCTGCGCTCCAGCCACGGAATATTCAGTTTGGGGCTACACTAACACCACTACAGATCAAACAAACAAACTACCACAATCTACCATCAACCACTTACCTACCACCGTGTTCACCGACTGGTGAGAACTGACTAGAACACAAATCAATCTAATCGCCTATAAAAAAGCAAATGCTATTTTAAAAAAAAAAATCTAAAGAAGAATCTTTCGCTAAATTTACTGCCGCAATTAACCCCAGAACCAGCACTAAAAAGATCTAGAATGACATAAAACTCTTACAGGCAATAAACAATTCAACTCCTTCCGATTCATAAAACACAACCAAAAGTTTTTCACAACATCAATCGATATATCAAATAATTTTGGGAAATATTGGTCAGATTTATCTCACGACTCTCAATTTGACTCGGTTTTTGTATCTAAAAAATATGAAACACTAAATTTCTCATATAGCAACGTACGTTTATCTAAATCTGCAAAGCAATTGAAAAGCAAAATAAACCTCATTGAATTCGAGCACGTACTTTCAAATGCGAAAGGTAAAACTCCAGGTTATGATAAAATATCATACCCAATGCTAAAAAACTTGCCAACCTGTGTAAAAGGTAGAATAATCAACCTATACAACAAAATATTTAATGCAGGAATTAATCCTCAAAACTGACGTAATGCTATTATACTACCCATACAAAAACCGAATAAAGCGGTAGAAAATATTAGCAGCTATAGGCCAATATCTCTATTACCTTGCATAGGTAAAATTTTAGAAAAAAATCATAACTGAAAGACTCACATGGTATTCATCCTATAACAACCTCATAAAGCCCAACCAAGTCGCCTTAAAAAAAAGCTAAATACATCAGATGCTCTCCTTTTACAATAACCACTTCATTTCACAAGGACTTTCACATAAGAACCATATTTGAATATTATCCACTGATTTTGAAAGAGCGTTTGATCGCATTGGCGTACATATCTTGCTGCAAGAACTAATAAACTGGAAAGTAGTCATCAAAGTATATAATATAATAAAATCATTCTTAACGAATCGAAAGTTCAAAGTTCGAATCAACTCCACATTTTCAACAAATTATCCGCTTTTTAACGGTATTCCTCAAGGATCACCTCTATCAGTAGTGCTATTTTTAATTGCCTTCAATGACATCAGTAAAATAGCGTCAAAATACAATATTGTTGAGCATTCTTTATACGCTGACGACGCTGTTTTTTTTTTTTTTTGTGAAAAACAACAATAATGACAGAGTCAAATTAGCCTTTACAAACCTCCTGAGTGATATAAAACATTGGTCGAAAACCTCTGGCGCCTCACTATCTCTTAGTAAATGTAAAATGCTTCATATTTGCAACAAACAACACTGTATCCCTTCAACTATCCTATATAAAAACATAAACATCGAACAGGTCTCTCAATTGAAAATACTGGGCATTATTTTTGATAATAAGTTTAACTTCAGCCAACACTGCATTAACCTGAGGAAAAAGCTTATTTCAGATCTGAATATAATAAAATACCTGACATCCAAAAAAAGTGCTGCTCACACAAATACACTTCTTATGGTAACTAAATCGCTTATTCTTACCAAAATTGATTACGGTATATATATTTATAGCAATTGCCCCAAAAAGTATCTCAATATGCTAAATTCCCCCTTCATGCAGCCATCAGATGGTCAATTGGTGCTTTTCCAACTACAAATATTATTGCTATATATTGTATATAAAGTGTGAGGAAAATAGTAAGAATAGGTCCATGATTTCTAATAGCCCCCATACAAATATATATATTCCCGAAATATGGCTTAATGATAAATAAATGATTATAAAATTGGAATATCACTACAAAATTCAGCAGGAGTAAGTTTCATGCAAAAAGAAATCGCAAAACGAATTTTTTTTTATTAGGTAAATGTTTGACCATAGATCCCATATAATGGCTAAAATTTGACATAATTAATTCTAATAGATAAATAAATTGTTGTACTAAATATAATGGTGGTCGGCCCAGAATTGGTCATAGCTCCCATGCAAGGACCACAACTGAAAAATAAATTTATCCCTCTATATATTGTATAAATATCGGTACCGACTCAAAACTTTGCACAGATCATTTGAATATATACAAAAATTTCGGTCCATTTTTAACCGTATCCCCCATATAAAGCCCGAAAATCACTTTAATGCTCATTAATCTCTTATAAACAACGGTACCGATCCAAAATTTTACACGGATCATTTACATACATTCCAAAATCAAACTGCTGGATTTTGAGAATATCGGTCCATATTTGACTATGTCCCCCATATAAGATCCACTTTCGAAATCTACGTTAATACTAATATATATCTTAAATATACCGTTATTATGTTGAAATTCAAAGTGAAATATTGCCCCACGTGAGATTTTTTCCATGTTGATTTAAAAGTTTATGTTGTTTGAAATGTTCTTATTTTTTGACTTTTATTCGATTTTTTTAGTATTCATATTTATTTTGTGTTCACAACTGATCAATATATTAAGGTAAAGAAAAGCGTTTCTTAAATTTTTTATTTTTTTTATTTATTTTGTTTTAAATAAATGAATTCTTTTTTAAGTTTAAAAACTGCTTTACATACAGTCGAACTTCTATAAAATGAATCACCATTATCCAGAAAAAAATTCAACTTATGGAAACTTAAACTTTGGGAATAAAATTTAAAAATTTTCCAAATTAAATAAACAGCAACTATATAAATACATACTTTTCATACCAATTCATGTTTATTTATCACCAAATTACTTCTTTTTATACCCTACACCACCATAGTGGGGAGGGTATATTGGATTTGTGCTGATGTTTGTAACGCCCAGAAATATTGGTCAGAATCACTTTCTGAGTCGACTTAACGATGTCCGTCCGTCCGACAGTCCGTCTGGCTGGTTGGCTGTCCATGTAAAGTTTGTGCGCAGAGTACAGGTCGCAATTTTGAAGATATTTTGATAAAATATGGTAAGTGATATTTTTTCGGCCCAAGGATGGATGGGATCGAAACTGGTGGAAATCGGTCCATTATTTCACCTGGCCCCGATACAAAAGTCCTCCTGAAATTGGGGTTTACCGCTCATAAATGTTTGAATTATGCAAGGAAACAAACAAATTTCTTCACAAATAAGTGGTAAATGAAGCCAAATCACATCTAGAAATTTTGTGCAGATCGGTCCATAATTAGTCGTAGCTCCCATATAAGCCCCACTTCCGAAAATCACTTTAAAGAGCATAACTCTTTTAAAAAATGTTATCCAAATTAATATTGAACACAAATATGTTTCGTATATGTATATGGGGTATTTAAATTTTTTTGAGCACCTGCTGAAACCAACATAATATGCCTCTTATTCCGTTAAGTTTTATGAATTGAAAAAAAAACGTTGTATAGGGTTTGGATGGCTTTACTTGAAGGATATGACGTGCAAAGTTTTACGTTGAAAAGTCTTCACCTTAAGAATTGGTGGTCATCCAAAATTCGAAAAAAAAAAAAACGACTTGAAACTTGCAAGAGTTTTTTCATCCATTCCGTTTTCTTTGTAATAGTTTTTAGCTTTCAGATCCAAACCAATGCAAAATATAATCACTAGACTTGGAGGATATATCCACAAAATAAATTGATATCGCTGCTGGGTGAAAAGTTGCATTTGGTTTAAAAGTGAAACGAAAATTTTCCGAATTTTGAATTTTTTGAAGATTTTACATAGGGTTTTTGCGCCGTTAAATAAAAATGAGTTTTAAGCGCAGAATTAAAAACACTGCGTAATTTTATAAAGGTTGAGGAATATCAAGTTGGTGTCAGCGCACCAATAACGTATCACGGAGATCACAAACTTAAAAGAAATTAGCGTAAATTTTGTAAAAATGTATCTTTTTTGCGTCTGACAATCTGAATTGTCTTTTAAGTTGGGTAGTGTATTGCGTGATGTGAGTAACTGCATAAAGGGTACCTCCGAGGCGACAATGCACTTTAAAATTTTTAAATGCAAAAATTTTATGAACTTTTGAAAATTTTTGCAAAAAAAAAAACATTTTTTTAAGCTTTTTTTATATCAAAACATGGCATGGGAACATATTTAGGTATCTAAATAGATTCTTCGCGACGGAGTAAACTGATAAAGTGCAAAAAAAAATTTTTTTCAACCCGGGCGCGTGTAGCGGCAGTTTTTCCCAAACACTGTAGCAATTTCGCTGAAACGTACATCGAATAGAAGACTTTACTGAGCTTGATACTAAAATTGAAAACGCACGAAAAAATGTTAAAGATTTAAAATTTTATGGAGGAAAAAAAATGTTTCTAACCTCAAAAACTGTAATTTTTATAGTTTTTTTTAATTTTTAACTTAAAACCGCAGTAAAAATGATTAACGTGAACGGATTTCACATCGGTTTATAAACACGCAAATCGACATTGATGTCAGACAAAAAAAAAATTCTTAGTGCCGTAAATTTTTTAAGTTGCCCATATACAAATAATATGGTACAATTTTATGAATATCGGTCCATGGTTACATTAAATATATGTATATGTATACATAATGGCAATTTATTAAAAATGTTAGGTAGTATAACGGCTAAGGTGCTTTTGCCATAGCTGTTTTTGTTGTGATCCACTTTGTATCTTCCCTCAGTACGAAGCACAGGGTAAACAGAGGTGTCACGAAAAGGAAGATAATGAAGTTTTATACTTGTTTCGATCTTAGAGAACTGCCTTTTTGTTTTCTTTATATGTGACCCGGCCTATGAAAAGGTGGCTTATGACTCAAAAAAAATTGTTCAACTTTTTTTTTGGTTTCGATAGTTTTTGAGACGCTCTTTCACGTGGTGAAAACTAGAAAGTCCTAACTTGCTTAGAAGTGTACTAAAAATGTAGAGAAAGAAAAGCACAAATGAAAAAAAAAAAACAGAATTTTATTGAAAATCCAGAATTAAGATAATAAATGGAATTGAAAAATTTTAAAACAGGATTGAACGCTGCAAAAACTATTTTACCAAAAAAAAGCTGTTTTGCACAAAAAATATTTATTTAGCAGTATTAAGTAGTTTTCTTCGTCGCTATCCTTGTTAAACCTTTGAAGTTGCTCTACTAAGAAACTGACGAAATGCATTGTTTATCTTTAACAGCTGTGTCTCGCAATTTCTTTTTGAGTCATAAGCCACCTATTCATATGCCGGGTCACATATACTATTTTTTCTTTATTTTTCTAGCGCAATAAAATTCATTTTTGGCACAGAGTATTTTTTGCAGAGAACTGCCTTATAGTAGCTGATTGTAGCACTTTTGAACCGTCAAAATTGTCACCTCTGTAGACTTTGTGGTACGAAGTCTTGTGGTTTATACAGGAAATACATAGAATAGGCAACCCTTGCATGGGTTAAATTACGTCATCAAAAGGGAAATAATGCGTATGGCGTAATCTGTTTTTCTATCATTCTTGGTGTAACTATACAAGCTGATAAGTGCAGTAGCACATCTGACTGACTTTTTTTACAGTTTACTTACATATGTATGTCAAAAGTAATACTATTTCAAGTGTTTTTACAGTAATACATTATTTTACACAAACAAAATGCCTTTTATTAGGTTATATTTATGACCAATTACAGATTTCTATTAAGTTTTGGATATTATCCCTACGGGCTATTGGTGAAGTAAATTGTTTCATTTACATCATTTAAAGAAGAAAATATAATTGACCGAAATTAGTCCGTAGGGATAATATCCAAAACTTAAAATGCTTTCGTTTCTGTATTGTGTTGTATTTGTTGCCGATTTGCACCCTGGTATTTTCCTTTTTGGTTTTTATATATCTGTATCTACTAGGGATGCCAAACGGGACTTGTTTTTCATCAATGAGCCCCGGAATCGGGAATTTTGTTTCATATTAAAAAAAATTGGTTTATAAATAATAACAATTTTTTTTTTTTTTTTAAGAAATAAAATTGTTTGAGCTCGAGGTCAAGTGTGTGTAAAATTCTTTATTGCTGATATTTCGCTACACTTCCTATAGCATCCAAATATGGAAGTTTGGAGTTTATTTCCCTTTCCATTGTAAACTTAATATTATTGTTAAAACTATTCAAATTCGTCATTATTTCCCCTATTGCATTCTCTCTAACTATACCAAAACTCCACACTTCCATATTTGGATACGATAGTGATAAGGGATAAAAGTTGACTGGTCCCAAAAACCTACTGCATCTGGTAGAACTATAAACTTCAATTCAAGACACCCTAAGAGAATGATAATAAATACTGCTAATAACTTAATAAATAGAATACTAAGGATAAGCGATACCGAATTTTACAATGAAAATATAAATAAAATAAGAAACATTTTATTTAACAACAATTTCCCCCAAAAATTAACCGAAAAACTAATAAGAGACCACCAAAAACCCAATAATAACAGACAACTAGAGAATACAGATGGAAAAGTATATAAATCCCTATTATATATCCCAGAAATATCAGAAAGAATTCAAAATTCAAATCTTTTTGACAAGGAAAAATACCGAATGGCTCATAAAACTGACCAAACAGTGGGTAGATTATTCAGCAAGACTAAGGATAGGAGAAATAAATTAGAAAAAATCAAATGTGGTTTACAGAATACCGGAAGTTACACAAAAGACAGCTTTGGTGGCCCATTGTGCGAAGAAAAATCATTCCCCCGATTTTGACAAAGTATTGTACGGAACCTCCGGTTACTCCGGGTTTAAAGCTGGGGTAATGTTCAGTCCGTCCAGGATCCTTTACATACATTTTTATTGATAAGACCATCTTATTTTATTTCCACAGTTTTTTGTTTAATTCACTCTTATGTTTTTTCTTTTATTGAGAATAATGTGTCGGCTGTATCGTGAACTAATGGCAGCTTGTACCAGTGTCCTGCTCCTCCTGTTCTCTATCTCCTACTCTTATTAATATTCCAGGATGTAATCCTGGAATCTAATCTTGTCCCTGATTTTTCCGAGTATTAACTTCCAAGAAAAATATCTTTCACTTATGTCCTGAGCCAGTGCCCTATGCTCCTCCCTCCACGGATGTAAATCTGTTTTGGGTAAGGTAGGATGTAATCCTCCTCGCTTACTGATTGTAAACCAGCGCATTTTTCTAACAAAACAAAGATTGGTGTTACCAACCTGACTATTTATTTTGCTTCTTACCGGGTTGTCACACGCCTTGCCTGTTTAGATTGCTCTATTACCTAGGTTTATATACTATTTTTAACTACAACTAATGTAGCTGTGTAGTGTGTCAACCGATAGCGGTTGTTTGGCTGCAACTCCTCTCACTTGTTCGATGATTTTTCGTTCGGTTGTTGTTGATCGATGTATCATTCTTGTTTATACTGCTCGTGTCTTTATTCTCTTCCTTCGCATCTCTCTGCTGATACACTATGTTGGCTCTCTGCTGAATCTCTGCTAGTACATTCTGTCGGCTCTCTGCTGATGCATTCTGTTGATTCTCTGCTGCTACCCTCTGCTGACTTTCTCTGCTAACAGATTTTGTTGGCTCTCCAGTTAATCTGTAAAGAAATAACCCCGTTTAGCGGATGTAATCCGCCCCCTGTGGATGGATGTTATCCATCCTCTACCCAGTAAAACGAATAATATTGGTTTTCTATTAATTACAAATAATACACCATTGTGTGGGCTAAACTTCCCAGAATTTTGGTCCCTCACAGTATTAAGTACAAATTATTGACAGTGAAAACAATTATAAACGCCGCTATATGCTCGAAATGCTTCATATAATCAATACAGTGGCAAGATAGGATAAACTACAAAGCCGACACTGAAAGTGTAGGGCATAAATTAAATAACATCATATATCTTGACTATTGTGATAGCAAGAGTTTTAAAACTTTGCAGTATCCCATATGTTACTGATTTGAATAATCAGAAAAAAATGGGCGGGATCGGACCAGTGCGAGTTCCAGCTTCCATACAAAGCAAATATTTAATGAAATGCCCAAAGACGTAACCCTCAAAAACTCAAAATTCGTTTTTTGATTGAATCTGAAACACAAGATCCAAACTAACGATTTTATTCAAGAAATGGAAAAAAGACGTAACATCATTTAAACGTTTTCATAAAACACAAAAGACTTAACCCACATTTTTTTCACAGAAATAAGTTTGTCGTCTATATACATACACATATAATATATTAAGACAAGTTGTGAAAAAATCGCGATTTTCGAATGAACAGTTTTCATTTTATAACATTTTATAATGTTTTTTGCTTCTCCTGTAAAATTATGATATTTTTTAAGATTGTGTTCTTGAATGCGATCTTAAAAAATTAAGATTTTATTCTTGAGTTAAGAATTTTCGTATTTAACAGACTATTAAGTTTGAAATGATTTGATTTTGGACGTAAAATCTTGATTTTAGCACGTTTTTTCTATGGGTGCAGAAGATACCAAATCTTATTGATTTTGGAGTAACAAAAAATATCCCGAGACGTCAAATCTTCGTTAGAATTATCGTCATATCACTCACCCACAATTGTTACTATATCGACCCCCGAGATAGTGTATCCCCGACTGGTAATTTAGCGATGACAGGCACAAGAATAAATTGAATTAAATATAGAAAATACCTATCTACACATTGTTCTGAAAACATACCGCTAAGAACACCAGAAAATATCGATTACTGTCTTATTAATTTGAATAATGATCTAAATCAATAAATAAATACTTAGAAAGTCTGGACGCCACTTCGCAATCAGGGGGCTAATTCTGGCAGTCGTGATCGAAATTGTTTTCGAATCGAAATTTATATATATACGAATCGAATCGATTCATTGCTTCAGTGTTGTAAAAAACTTAAATAAGTACGTATTACAACACTGAATAAAATAAAAGAAAATGTAAACAAAAAACATATGGTTCTGCAAAAAATAAATCAAGTAAAAGCAAAATTTTTAAAAGAAATTATTTTAAATTAAAAATGGATCCAGTTGTGTTTTTTTACTCATCGTCTTCTAATTCTGACGAGATTGAAAACATTAATGACATAAGGAAACAAATAAGAAACACCTCCGAACCTTAAGGTGTAAGAATGAGTAAGTATAAATAAGTACATACATACGTATGTATTAATGTATGTATGTGTTTTTATAGACTCAAAAGACGTTTTAGGCTCACAAAGCAAGCATAGGTAAAATTTGTTTTTGATATTTTTGACCTAAAAGTAATAAAATTATTAATATATAATATTTTTTAAAGTAAGTAACAAATTTTTTACTAACATTTTCTTTTTTTTTCTTCTGTTTATTAAAAAAACGTTATTTCGAATGCTTCTTTGCTTACGAGTAAAAACTCGCAAGGTTGCGTTCGAATAATCATTCGTTATCGAATGCCATCATTAGAAATTTCGATACATTTTATTCGCTATCGAATGAGAGAATCCCAAATGTTAAAAAAATTCGAACGTACGAATGAAAATTTACTCGCATACGAATGCGAGAATTAGCCCCCAGATTACTCACTATGGCGAGCCACTAGAAATCTTAAAAAACCTGTCTTATTTAAGCGGCCCTTGCGAAACTTTAGTGGTGGTTCGGCAAGAAATGAAACTGGAAAATGCAATCAAATGAACTTTTTCACATAGTGTTGTTGAACTGTTCGGACGTGTTATTTTTAGTGCGGCTGAATTTTCGGTGAAAAAATCGTAATAGGTGAAAAAGTGTAATAGGTCGAAATAAAACAAAAAAGTTAAAAAATAATTCGTAATAGGTAAAAATACCTACGATAAAAAAAATAAAAAACATTAAAAAAATAAAAATAAAAAACATTAAAAATCGCATAAAAACTGTATGAGTGTTCCTCTCAGATGTAATTCTGAGAAAGAGCTTAGTTCGACTAGAAAATCTTTATGGATCTCTGAGGAAGAATCCTTAAAAAAATCTGTGGAGAATCTTCTCACTACAAGAGCCGTAGAACGGCGCCGTTCCTGTTCGCCCAATATAGTGATTTCATCAGATGATAAAACATCAACATCTTCTACATCAAAAAGCGCAGTCAAACCTAGAAAACAAGTAGGTATGGATAAATACGTCACAGTTCTTAAGCGACAGAGGAGCCCGACATCTGCTCAAATATCATCAAATTCAAAAGCTCCCAAGTCCGTGAGTATTGACAATCCAAATGATCAAAACAGGTTTGCTCTCCTCCAGACGGATGATCCAGAACTTCCTAAAAAGACGTTTAAGCCCCCACCAATTTATCTGAGAGAGCCCACTTCCAGTAAATTGGTACAAGGAATTGTTTCGGTAATAGGTGAAAATATGTTTAGCGTAACCTCAATTAAACATGGAAATATCAGCGAAACCAAAATTCAAGTGAAAAAGGAAGATGATTTTCGAAAATTGTCCAACCAGTTGAAGAGGGAGAGTAGGGATTTCTATACCTACCAGCTTAAAAGCGCAAAAGGACTCCAAGTAGTTCTAAAGGGTATAGACCCAGATGTTGATCCTGCCGAGATAAAGACTAGTTTAATGGAAAATGGCTTCAAAATTAAGAGCATAACGAATATTAGAAACCGTGAAAAGATTCCTCAGCCGATGTTCAGGGTGGAATTGGAACCTGGAGATATCGTCTTAAAGAAAAACAAGTCCCATCCCATCTACAATCTGATTTACCTTCTGCATCGGAGAATAACCGTGGAAGAACCGCATAAGCGTCAGGGACCCGTCCAGTGTCTTAATTGTCAAGAATTTGGTCACACCAAAGCGTATTGTAAATTGCCGTCAGTTTGTGTTGCGTGTGGGGAACTACATACAACTGCTCAATGTGATAAGTCGAAAACTGACTCAAAAATCAAAAAATGCAGTAACTGCGGAGGTAATCATACCGCAAATTATAGAGGTTGTCCAGTTTACACTCATTTGAAAGGCATAAGGACCAACAAGACGTCAGTATTACCTGATCATCCTCAACAGCCTAATTTTGCATCGAGTAACAATTTTCCTCAATTGTTACGGCCCACTAGTCATGTAAACGTGCCTAGTTCTAGACAAGTTTCTTACGCTAACGTGGTTAAATCTAATATGCCAGGTTTAGAGCAGGAACCAATAAATCACAATATTACGAGCCTAATATTAACACTCTAGAGACTACTTTGCAGACACTTGTCCAAACTATGAACACTTTTACGACCACTATGACATCCATGATGCAGGAAATGCTGAAAATGCAATCCACTATCTTGCAAGCCATTTTAAAGAAATGATTTATTTAAAAATTTGTTTTTGGAACGCGAACGGCCTCCGCCAACATAAAAACGAACTGGAATACTTCCTGATGGATAAGCAGATTAATGTTATGATGATTGCTGAAACTCACTTGACGTCGACAGGGTACTTCAAAATTAATGGCTACGTGTTGTACGGTACTAAAGATCCCCGCGGAAGAGCTTGTGGAGGTTCGGCAATTCTTATAAAGAACAGAATAAAACATTATCTAATGAATAACATAAGTGAGGATTACCTCCAAGCAACAAACATTTGCATTGAATTCTGTCAATACAAATTTGTTTTATCATCGATTTATTCTCCGCCTCGATTCTCAATAAAAGAACACCAATACCATAACTTCTTTAATTCCCTTGGAGCTAGATTTTTAGTTGCTGGCGACTTTAACGCCAAACACACATTTTGGGGTTCACGTCTGGTAACCCCAAAGGGTCGCGCACTCTTCAACACCATTGCTCAAATGGGCTTAGATGTACTCTCAAGCGGACATCCCACCTACTGGCCGACGGACCGACGGAAGATTCCCGATGTTATTGACTTTGGAGTAGTGAAAAATATCCCTGTAGAATGGATGCAAGTGGATCCTTCATTAGACTTGTCCTCAGATCACTCTCCTACTATCATTTCAATGCATTTCCCTCAAGTGTGGGGCTCCCCATTTAGAAACATGACTAAGACCCGAGTAAGCTGGATAAAATACAAAAAGTATTTAAGTTCTCATTGCACGGAAAATATTGTGTTGAGAACTACCGACGATATCGATGAGTCGATTGGCAACTTTACCGAGGACCTTCGACGAGCTGTGCATCACGCTTCCACTTATCACGTTGAATGTAGAAATAGGACAAACAGAACTTATTTATCTGAACTCGAACATCTCCTATCAAAAAAAAGAAGAATGAGAAGAGAGTGGCAACTTCACAGGTCTCCTGAACTGAAAGCTAGGCTACGGGTATGCAGAGATATACTAAGACATTTCTTAGAAACCCAAAGACGGCTTCACTTAGATCCTACTTGGAGGGTCTTGATAGTACCCCACAATCTGACTACTCGTTATGGAGGGCGGAAAGAGGTTTAAAAAGACCAGTGAGAGGAAAACCTCCTTTGCGAAATCCGACTGGTGACTGGGCTAGAAACGATTCCGAGAAAGGGACATTATTTGTTAACCATTTAAGAAATGTGTTTACTAAAAACAACTCAAATAACGTATCTGATTTTCCACCACTCGTTATTAGACCTCCTGTACCTCTAAGACTAAACTTTGGTGATGTCCAAAGCGCTATTGGTACTCTGAACCTTAGAAAGGCTCCAGGTATGGATAAAATCAGCAATAAAATGCTTGTGGAGTTACCTCGTGTAGCTAGAAGAATTATCCTCTTCATCTTCAACGCTATTTTACGCCTAGAATACTATCCTGCAGATTGGAAGGTGTCTATGATCACTATGATTCCTAAGCCAGGGAAGGACCCCACCAAAGTAGAGTCATATAGGCCAATTAGCCTACTGCCGACAATTTCAAAACTGTTTGAAAAATTGTTAATGGCTAAGTTGATTCCAATTATGAACGACACTTAATGTATTCCAAATCACCAATTCGGCTTCAGAGCTAAACACAGTACCATCGAACAAACACACATATTAGTAAATGTGATAAGACGGTCGTTTGAAGAGAAAAAATACTGTTCCGCCCTTTTCATTGATGTGTCCCAAGCGTTCGACAAAGTTTGGCATGACGGTTTAATGCACAAAATAAAATTAACTCTGCCTGCTAACACCCATAAACTTATGGAAAGCTATTTATACGGTCGCAAATTTAAAATCAAAGAAGGCAATTTTTTAAGCCCCGCTCAGCCAATTGAAACAGGTGTGCCACAGGGTAGCATACTGGGTCCTACTTTATATTTGATTTATGCCTCCGACATGCCGTCAGACCCCAAAATCCACACGTCAACTTTCGCAGACGATACAGCCTTTATCAGCGTTCATAAGGACCACCAAGTAGCATCACAGAATTTGCAGAATTATGTTTATAAACTAGAGAATTGGCTAGAGCTTTGGAAAATCAGGGTTAATGAACAGAAATGTATTCATATCACTTTCACATTGCGAAAAGAAACTTGCTCGTTCATCAAAATAAATAATCAAATTATTCCTCAACATAATGAAGTCAAATACCTCGGCATTCACCTCGACCGCCGTTTAACTTGGAAGTCTCATATTGAAGCGAAACTTACACAGATGAGATTAAAAGCAGTGCAACTTAATTGGCTAATTGGCAGAAATTCTTCACTAAAGTTGGACTGCAAACTATTGTTGTACAATGCAATTCTAAAGCCAATCTGGTGCTATGGAATTCAATTATGGGGTACTGCCTCAGCATCCAACATTGAAAAAATTCAAAGAGGTCAAAATAAAATTCTACGTATAATTACTGCAGCTCCATGGTACGTTAAAAATTCTCGAATTCACAAAGATCTAGGCATTCCTTTGGTGAAAGACGAATTTACAAAATACGCCTCAAAATATGTCAGCAAACTTGAACACCATCCAAACCCACTTGCACGAGACATCCTTAACTTTAGTGGCCATGTTCGGTTGAGAAGGAGGGATACCCTTGCTTTAACTCAAACGCAAAACAGATGACTGGATCAGTGGATGTAAATTTTTTGTAGTATCAGAATATTTTGTCTAGCACTGGCTGGACTTATTATTTTCTTTTAGTATTAAGATTCGAAAACTTATTGTCATTTCAATATCTGAAGATTCAATAAATAAATATAATGTATTATAAAAAAAAAAAAAAAAAAAAATGAATCAATAGACTTTCGGATTAGCTGTTTTGATTATTATTGATTTAAACTCTAAGAAAGTACCTGGTATTGACAAAATCAGTAACAAGATGCTTATGTATCATATATTTAAATCAGCCTATTGTCAAATATATCGAAGCTATTCGAGAAAATGCTCATGAACAAGATATACCCGATGTTTTAGCCCAAATGAGTACAAAAATTAGTTTTGAGGTTTTATAAAAACAAAAACAGACAAGTAGAAATATGTGCTTGTGTGCATCACAAAACAGCGTTATTATGATTGTCGTTTTCTTTTTACGACAACGACTCTTTCGTAATAGACTAAAGATAAAATTAAATTTGTTTGTTGCGGTAAAAACAAAACGACACTCATAATAAGGCTGATTATTTCGTATACATATTCATACGGCATAAACGGTTGTTCACACTTTCACTTTCAATGTTTATTGCGATAGATGGAATCATTTTTCATTCAATTTATTACAAAATTAAAAAATTCATAGCAATTTCAATTCACATACATTATTTTTGTATTGTAAACAAAACACAGCTGTTTTTATTTTAGTTTCTAGGGTTGTCCCTAAAAAATTAAAATATTGAATATTAACATGGAAAAAAATAAACAAAATATCTAATTAAAAATTTGGCAATAATGCAATTTAACAACGCAATATTTCCAAGGTAACTAAACGTAAGTCAGACAAGTACTTTATAAAAACTCATTTGCTTACGTACTCACCTGTGCACGGCTTGCTTGTCTGAGAACGTACTTGTTATGTAGAAACAGGCCATAAGTGTGTTAAAGTGAACTGTAAAAGAGTAGCAAAAAACAGAGTGTTCATTATACCCTACACCATCATAGTGGGGAGGGTATATTGGATTTGTGCTGATGTTTGTAACGCCTAGAAATACTGGTCCAACACCCAACTTAAAGTATACCGATCGACTCAGAATCACTTTCTGAGTCGATTTAACGATGTCCGTCCGTCCGTCTGGCTGGCTATCCATTTAAAGCTTGTGCGCAGATTACAGGTCGCAATTTTGAAAAAATTTCAATAAAATTTGGTACATAATATTTTTTTTGATCTAAAGATGGATGGAATTGAAACTGTTGGAAATCGGTCCATTATTTCACCTTGCCCCATACATGTGTCCTCCCGAAATTGGGGTTTACCGGTCATAAATGTTTGAATTATGTAAGTATCCACACAAATTTCATCAAAAATTAGAGGTAAATGAAGCCAAATAACATCTACAAATTTTGTGCAGATTGGTCCATAATTACTCGTAGCTCACATATAAAGCCCACTTCCGAAAATGACTTTAAAGAGCATAACTCTCTCAAAAATGTTGCTATCCAATTAATATTGAACGCAAATATATTTCATATGTATGCAAATAATAATATTATGATCGGTCCATAATTAGTCGAAACTCTCATATAAGACCCTCTCAGTTATTCACTTTAAGCTCCATAAATCTTTTAAAAGTATTTATAAAGTTTAACACATATAATATTTATATTCACAAACATCATGACACTAAATTTTTGGATGATCGGTCCACAATACGTTATATATCCCATATAACGCTCATTCCTGAAAAACTGTTTTCTACATATCAGAGATGGGCATAATGCACTATATTTTTAGTGCACTAACAATTTCACTACCAATATTTATTTAGTGGTAGTGCTATTAAAATTTCACTACCACTAAATGGTTAGTGGTAGTGCAATTTTCTTTTTCAATTTGATGTTGCACTACCACTAACCATTTAGTGGTAGTGAAATTTTAATAGCACTACCACTAATTATTTGATTTTTAGTGCACTAAAAATATAGTGCAATATGCCCATCTCTGATACATATACTGGGTGTAGGACATTATATGGTCGGGCTTGACTTCCTTACTTGTTTAAAATTGTTTCTGTGAACATTTGAAATAACCATCCCATAAAAGCATGGTTAAACGATATAGAGATTAAATTTTTTTTTTTTAATACATTTTATTTTTTTATTGAATCTTCAGTTGTTGAAATGACAATAAGTTTTCGAATCTTAATACTAAAAGAAAATAGTAAGTCCAGCCAGTGCTAGACAAAATATTATGCTACTACAAAAAATTTACATCCATTGATCCAGTCATCTGTTTTGAGCTTGAGTTAGAGCAAGGGTATCCCTCCTTCTCAACCGAGCATGGCCACTAAAGTTAAGGATGTCTCCTGCAAGTGGGTTTGGATGGTGTTCAAATTTGCTGACATATTTTGAGGCATATTTTGTAAATTCGACTTTCACCAAAGGAATACATAGATCTTTGTGAATTCGAGAATTTTTAACGAGCTGCAGTAATTATACGTAGAATTTTATTTTGACCCCTTTGAATTTTTTCAATGTTGCACGCTGAGGCAGTACCCCATAATTGAATTCCATAACACCAGATGTAATATAGAATTTCTGCCGATTAGCCAACTAAGTTGCACTGCTTCCAAGTTAAACGACGATCGAGGTGGATTCCGAGGTATTTGACTTCATTGTGTTGCGGGATAATTTGGTTATTTATTCTGATGAACGAGCAGGTATCTTTTCGCAATGAGAAAGTTATATGAACATATTTCTGTTCGTTAACCCTGATTTTCCAAAGCTCAAGCCAATTCTCTAGTTTATAATCATATTTCTGCAAATTCTGTGATGCTATTTGATGGTCCTTATGAACGCTAATAAAGGCTGTACGTCTGCAAAAGTTGAAGTATGTATTATGGGGTCTGTCGGAAGCATACATCAAATATAAAGAAGGCCCCAGTATGCTACCCTGGGGTACTCCTGCTTCAATTGGCTGAGCGGGGCTTAAAAAATCGCCTTCTTTGATTGTAAATTTGCGACCATATGAATAACTTTTCATAAGTTTGTGGGTGTTAGCAGGCAGAGCTAATTTTATTTTATGCATTAAACCTTCATGCCAGACTTTGTCGAACGCTTGGGAAACATCAATGCAAAGCGCGGAACAGTATTTTTTCTCTTCAAACGACCGTCTTATCACATTTACTAATCTGTGTGTTTGTTCGATGGTACTGTGTTTAGCTCTGAAGCCGAATTGGTGATTTGGAATACATTAAGTGTCGTTCATAATTGGAATCAACTTAGCCATTAACAATTTTTCAAACAGTTTTGAAATTGTCGGCAGTAGGCTAATTGGCCTATATGACTCTACTTTGGTGGGGTCCTTCCCTGGCTTAGGAATCATGGTAATCATAGATACCTTCCAATCTGCAGGATAGTATTCAAGGCGTAAAATAGCATTGAAGATAAAGAGGATAATTCTTCTAGCTACACGGGGTAACTCCACAAGCATTTTGTTGCTGATTTTATCCATACCTGGAGTTTTTTTAAGGTTCAGAGTACCAATAGCGCTTTGAACATCATTAAAGCTAAGTCTTAGGAGGTCTAATAACGAGTGGTGGCAAATCAGATGCATTATTTGAGTTGTTTATAGTAAACACATTTCTCAAATGGTTAACAAATAAAGTCCCCTTCTCGGAATCATTTCTAGCCCAGTCACCTTCGCAGAGGAGGCTTTCCTCTAACTGGTCTTTTTAAACCTCGTACCGCCTTCCATAACGAATAGTCAGATTATGGGGAACTATCAATACCCTCCAAGTATGATTTTAGTGAAGCCATTCTTTGGATTTCTAAGAAATTTCTTAGTATATCTCTGCGTTCCCGTAGCCTAGCCTTCAGTTGAGGAGACCTGTGAATTTGCCACTCTCTTCTAACTCTTCTTTTTTCTGACAGGAGATGATCGAGTTCAGCGAAATAAGTTCTGTTTGTCTCACTTCTTCACTCAACGTCATATGTGGAGGCGTGCTGTACAGCTCTTCGTATGTCCTCAGTAAACTTGCCAATCGACCCATCAATATCCTCGGTAGTTCTCAACACTACATTTTCCGTGCAGTGGGAACTTAAATACTTTTTATACTTTATCCAACTTACTCTGGTTTTAGATATGTCCGAAATGGGGAGCCATTCCCTTGAAGGAAACGCATTGAAATAATAGAAGGAGAGTGATCTGAATACAAGTCTAATGAAGGCTCCACTTGTATCGATTCTACAGGGATATTTTTCACTAATCCGAAGTCTATTACATCGGGAATCTTCCGTCGGTCCGTCGGCCAGTAGGTGGGATGCCCGCTTGAGAGTACATCTAAGCCCAATGGTGGTGGAGAGTTCACGACCCTTCGGGGTCACCAGACGTGAACCCCAAAATGTGTCTTTGGCGTTAAAGTCGCCAGCAACTAAAAATCTAGCTCCAAGGGAATTAAAGAAGTTATGGTATTGGTGTTCTTTTATTGAGAATCGAGGCGGAGAATAAATCGATGATAAAACAAATTTGTATTGACAGAATTCAATGCAAGTGTTTGTTGCTTGGAGGTAATCCTCACTTATGTTATTCATTAGATAATGTTTTATTCTGTTCTTTATAAGAATTGCCGAACCTCCACAAGCTCTTCCGCGGGGATCTTTAGTATAGTACAACACGTAGCCATTAATTTTGAAGTACCCTGTCGACGTCAAGTGAGTTTCAGCAATCATCATAACATTAATCTGCTTATCCATCAGGAAGTATTCCAGTTCGTTTTTATGTTGGCGGAGGCGGTTCGCGTTCCAAAAACAAATTTTTAAATAAATCATTTCTTTAAAATGGCTTGCAAGATAGTGGATTGCATTTTCAGCATTTCCTGCATCATGGATGTCATAGTGGTCGTAAAAGTGTTCATAGTTTAGACAAGTGTCTGCAAAGTAGTCTCTAGAGTATTAATATTAGGCTCGTAATATTGTGATTTATTGGTTCCTGCTCCAAACCTGGCATATTAGATTTAACCACGTTAGCGTAAGAAACTTGTCTAGAACTAGGCACGTTTACATGACTAGTGGGCCGTAACAATTGAGGAAAATTGTTACTCGATGCAAAATTAGGCTGTTGAGGATGATCAGGTAATACTGACGTCTTGTTGGTCCTTATGCCTTTCAAATGAGTGTAAACTGGACAACCTCTATAATTTGCGGTATGATTACCTCCGCAGTTACTGCATTTTTTGATTTTTGAGTCAGTTTTCGACTTATCTCATTGAGCAGTTGTATGTAGTTCCCCACACGCAACACAAACTGACGGCAATTTACAATACGCTTTGGTGTGACCAAATTCTTGACAATTAAGACACTGGACGGGTCCCTGACGCTTATGCGGTTCTTCCACGGTTATTCTCCGATGCAGAAGGTAAATCAGATTGTAGATGGGATGGGACTCGTTTTTCTTTAAGACGATATCTCCAGGTTCCAATTCCACCCTGAACATCGGCTGAGGAATCTTTTCACGGTTTCTAATATTCGTTATGCTCTTAATTTTGAAGCCATTTTCCATTAAACTAGTCTTTATCTCGGCAGGATCAACATCTGGGTCTATACCCTTTAGAACTACTTGGAGTCCTTTTGCGCTTTTAAGCTGGTAGGTATAGAAATCCCTACTCTCCCTCTTCAACTGGTTGGACAATTTTCGAAAATCATCTTCCTTTTTCACTTGAATTTTGGTTTCGCTGATATTTCCATGTTTAATTGAGGTTACGCTAAACATATTTTCACCTATTACCGAAACAATTCCTTGTACCAATTTACTGGAAGTGGGCTCTCTCAGATAAATTGGTGGGGGCTTAAACGTCTTTTTAGGAAGTTCTGGATCATCCGTCTGGAGGAGAGCAAACCTGTTTTGATCATTTGGATTGTTAATACTCACGGACTTGGGAGCTTTTGAATTTGATGATATTTGAGCAGATGTCGGGCTCCTCTGTCGCTTAAGAACTGTGACGTATTTATCCATACCTACTTGTTTTCTAGGTTTGACTGCGCTTTTTGATGTAGAAGATGTTGATGTTTTATCATCTGATGAAATCACTATATTGGGCGAACAGGAACGGCGCCGTTCTACGGCTCTTGTAGTGAGAAGATTCTCCACAGATTTTTTTAAGGATTCTTCCTCAGAGACCCATAAAGGTTTTCTAGTCGAGCTAAGCTCGTTCTTAGAATTACATCTGAGAGGAACACTCATACAGTTTTTATGCGATTTTTAATGTTTTTTTTATTTATTTACCGAGATATTACCGTAGATATTTTTACCTATTACGAGTTATTTTTTCACTTTTTTGTTTCATTTCAACCTATTACACTTTTTCACCTATTACGATTTTTTCACCAAAAATTCAGCCGCACTAAAAATAACACGTCCGAACAGTTCGAGCAACACTATTAGATTAAATATGCGTTTTTTGGCATGAAAATACAATTAAAAACAAGTAAAAAAGTATTGTTCAAAAGCCAATAGAAAAATAATAAAACCGAGGGATATTCAATTCCGTTTTGAATATTTAAACTATATATGTTGTGTTGTTTTATTATCTATCAAAATTAGAATAAATTAAATTATATCGATATTAATTCTTATAATGTGAAATTAAATAGTATCAAACTTACTTAATTCTATCCCTCGAACCATTTATTCAGATTAAGAATATGGCTGACTTTTAGCAAAAATGGACGTCTTTTTTAAACTTATTGTTAAATTGCACGAAACATACAACGAACTCAACTCGAAGTTGAAATTGACATGATTGTGAAATAGAAGTTATTTAAATGAGCTCAACACAGAGTTGACATAAATTAATTTTAAAAGTAGTTGGTAATTTATATTACATAATACACAAAAGAACATATAACATATAAAACACAAACTAACACTTGTACATTTCAAATTTGCGAAACGTTATTGAATTTAATAAAATAAAATTTAAATCTGCAACAAGTATAGTCGGTCAATCCCGACCATACAATACCCTACACCCAGTATATGCATACAACAGTTTTTTAGAAATGTGCGCTATATGGGAGATATGACCTATTATGGACCGATCATCCAAAAATTTAGTGTCATGATTTTTGTGAATATAAATATTGTGTATGTTAAACTTTATTTCGATATACATACTTTTAAAAGATTGATGGAGGTTAAAATTGATTACGGGGAGGGTCTTACATGGGAGTTTCGATTAATTACGGACCGACCATTATAAAATTAGGTGTCATCATTTCTGTATATTATTTGTGTCGAATTTTATTTGATTACCAATGTTCTTAAGAAATTTTTGATCGTTAAAGTGATTTTCGGAAGTGGGCCATTTATGGGAGCTACGACTAATTATAAACCGATCACAATGAAATTGTATCGTATTGTTTGTATACATATAATATATATTTGCGTTCAATATTATTTGGATACCAACAACATTGAGCGAGTTATGCTTTTTAAAGTGATTTTCGGAAGTGGGCCTTATATGGGAGCTACGACTAATTATGGACCGATCTGCACAAAATTTGTAGATGTGATTTGGCTTCATTTACCACTTATTTGTAAAGAAATTTGTTTGTTTCCTTGCATAATTCAAACATTTATGAGCGGTAAACCCC
This sequence comes from Bellardia bayeri, assembly GCA_950370525.1. NCBI lineage: Eukaryota > Metazoa > Arthropoda > Insecta > Diptera > Calliphoridae > Bellardia > Bellardia bayeri. The sequence continues at coordinate 48,760,985 of OX493264.1, read as the reverse complement.
AATTTCGGGAGGACTTTTGTATGGGGGCCAGGTGAAATAATGGACCGATTTCCACCAGTTTCAATCCCATCCATCCGTGGGCCGAAAAAATATCACTTACAAAATTTCATCAAAATATCTTCAAAATTGCGACCTGTACTCTGCGCACAAACTTTACATGGACAGTCAGCCAGCCAGACGGACGGACGGACGGATATCGTTAAATCGACTCAGAAAGTGATTCTGAGTCGATCGGTATAATTTAAGGTGGGTGTTGGACCAATATTTCCGGACGTTACAAACATCAGCACAAATCCAATATACCCTCCCCACTATGGTGGTGTAGGGTATAATAATATGAAGGCATACTTAATACCTAATGAGAAGTAAAATATTATTTAATCAACTTATATAAATTCACATTTATTTCCAAATTCAATTACATAAAATTCTTTTATTCGAAGTTGCCTTCTAGTTAAATATAAAAATTTAATTTGAAATTTATTTTTGTATACTTCATTATATGTTCTACATTAGCTTTCCGTTGGAAAGCATAAATGTAAAATCATACAGAAATATACAAAGAGACACTAGCAAAATGTAACGTTTTCTGGCCTGCTAAAGCCGTCATCAGCATTCTTTGTGTCTAATACTGTTTATTTTGAAATTTTTATATTTAACTTTTCTAATATACTAAATGAGAATTTTTGTTCCTCTTACGAGTAAAAAATTGTTATATAAAATTCTTTTATTCGAAGTTGCCTTCTAGTTAAATATAAAAATTTAATTTGAAATTTATTTTTGTATACTTCATTATATGTTCTACATTAGCTTTCCGTTGGAAATGTTATATAAAATTATTTTATTCGAAGTTGCCTTCTAGTTAAATATAAAAATTTAATTTGAAATTTATTTTTGTATACTTCATTATATGTTCTACATTACAACGGAAAGCTAATGTAGAACATATAATGAAGTATACAAAAATAAATTTCAAATTAAATTTTTATATTTAACTAGAAGGCAACTTCGAATAAAAGAATTTTATATAACAATTTTTTACTCGTAAGAGGAACAAAAATTCTCATTTAGTATATTAGAAAAGTTAAATATAAAAATTTCAAAATAAACAGTATTAGACACAAAGAATGCTGATGACGGCTTTAGCAGGCCAGAAAACGTTACATTTTGCTAGTGTCTCTTTGTATATTTCTGTATGATTTTACATTTATGCTTTCCAACGGAAAGCTAATGTAGAACATATAATGAAGTATACAAAAATAAATTTCAAATTAAATTTTTATATTTAACTAGAAGGCAACTTCGAATAAAAGAATTTTATATAACAATTTTTTACTCGTAAGAGGAACAAAAATTCTCATTTAGCAAATTCAATTACATAAAACAAAACAAGTAAGAAAGTATAGTCGGTCAAGCCCGACCATATAATACCCTACACCTAGTATATGAAAATATAAAACGGTTTTTCAGAAATGGGCGTTATTTGCGAGATATCACCTATTTTGGACCAAAATTCAGTGTCATGATTTCTGTGAATATAAACTTTATCTCGATATAAATACTTTTAAAAGATATATGGAAGTTAAAGCGAATTACGGAGAGGGTCTTATATGGGAGTTTCGACTAATTATGGACCGACCATTACAAAATGTAATTATTTCTGTACATAAGAAACTTATTTGTGTTAAATTTTATTTGGATACCAACATTTTTGAGTGAGTTATGCTCTTTAAAGTGATTTTCGGAAGTGGGTCTTATATGGGAGCTACGACTAATTACGGACCGATCACAATAAAATTGAACCGTATTATATGCATATACACAAAACTTATTTGTGTTCAATAGTATTTGGATACCAACATTTTTAAAAGAGTTATGCTCTTTTAAGTGATTTTAGGAAGTGGGCCTTATATGGGAGCTACGACTAATTATGGACCGATCTTCACGAAATTTTTAGATGTGCTCTAGCTTCATTTGTTTGCATACTTGCATAATTCAAAGATTTATGACCGGAAAACCCCAATTTCAGGAGGACATTTGTATGGGGGCTAGGTGAAATAATGGACCGATTTCCACCAGTTTCAATCCCATCCATCCTTGGGCCGAAAAAATAGCACGTAGCAAATTTTATCGAAATATCTTCAAAATTGCGACCTGTACTCTGCGCACAAGCTTTACATGGACAGCCAGCCAGCCAGACGGACTGACGGACGGACATCTCATAAAGTGATTCTAAGCCGATCGGTATACTTTAAGGTGGGTCTTGGACAAATATTTACGGGTGTTACAAACATCAGCACAAATCCAATATACCCTCCCCACTATTGTGGTGTAGTCAAAACTCCCATATAAGACCCTCTTCGTAATTCACTTTAACCTCCATAAATCTTTTAAACGTATTTATATCGAGATAAAGTTTAACACACATAATTATAAATTGACGGATGTCATAGCACTAAATTTTTGGATGATCAGTCAATAATAGGTAATATCTCCCATATAGCGCCCATATCTGAAAAACTGTTTTATTAATATACTGGGTGTAGGGTATTATATGGTCGGGCTTGACCGACTATACTTTTTTACTTGTTAAAAATACAATAAAAGAAATATTCGTGAAGGTTAAATTCATTAAACATTTAAGTTATCCTTCAATTTAAAAAAATACATACAAATTAAATAACGTTTTATATACTACAGGTATTTTTCATTGCACTTAGCTTTTTGTAAGGAATTTTCGAAATTCGAGACACGTCATTTTAAAATTTTCTTTAATCATTAGTTCGGCATCGAGATTTTCGATTAACAAGCTATTCCGTTCTTTTCGCCAAGCAATATTCATTAAACTAAAAATTCTTTCGGATGTTGAATTTCCATGTGGAATAGAAAAAATGTAACAAACAATTTTAAGCAAATTGTTACATTCCGAAAATTCTTGAAAAAATTTGACCCAAATCTTATCACTACTCGAACTATTTCCTCGTATAATTATATTTTCTTCGGCAAAATTTTGAAGTTTAATACTTTCTTCAAACAACTTGTCTTCATAAAATTTCTGTATATTTTTATACAAATCATTAAAGCAAGGAATTCTTAATTTTAAATTCATTGGTTTCAAAAATTGAACCATTTTTCTAAATATTTAATAGCAGTAGTTAAAGCATTTTTCGCTTCAATTTTAAAACGACATATTTCATTCTCATTGACACATTTCAGTATCGCAGTCTTTGCTATTGATCCAAAATATTCTTTGTCAAGCCTATATTGTAAAGATTTTTTTTACTTTAACCATCAACTCATAAGTTTCTACTGCAATCCCATCAGTTCTTTCTAATATTTTTAAAGCTGGCTGAATAATTGAACAAAAATGCATTGCAAATCCGAGGTACGCAATTGACATTTCGTATTCAAGAAACATTTTAATAGTATTTGACACATTTTTTTTTTTTTTTTGGTCAGAAAGTAACTTCTTAAAGGCTCATAATTTTTAATTAGCAGGACATAGACTAAGCCATCTTGTTGACACATGGCGAAGCATTTCTGACCATTCGGCACCGATCCATTCAAACATTTCTTTAAGTTGTGCGGTGCATTTAGTGGAAGAACTGAATTCATTAAAAATTTTGATAACAATTACATCAATTTCAAATTCTTTACTGCATTAGGAAGTATGTGGCAGTTACCAATTATTTAGCCAATTTATTAGCTTTTTTTAAATCTGTCATTACACTTTGGTTTTTACCAAAATTAACAATAGCATTGTCTGCGCAGAATGATGTTACGTTTTCCATAGAAAGATTGTTAAAATTTATTTTTGAAATAAGCGATTTAGCTATATTAACTGATTTTTCGTTGGCCAAACTATAAAATGCCAAAAAACAACCGCTTGTTGTACCAACATTTTTATCGAAATACGTAATAATTATGGGAAATGTGTTTACGTTACCTTTATTAGACCTAAAACTCTAGAAATAATTTTTCTTTACCGCAGCTGTATTGGCTAGCAATGGTTGAATCTTTAAATAATAATGAAAATAATTTTCCTGCACAATCGGTAGCCACATAAGCATCACAGCATGATATGCAAATCCCGTCTCAGCTGCAATGAAATTTATTTGGCCAATGTAACTATTTGCTGGTATAAATGATGTTATTTTTTTAGATAAACTTGCATTCAAATTTCTAATATGCTGTTGAGACTTAGCATGTTTACGTATATTATTTTCTCCGCCATGACCAATTTTAAAATTTACTGCACAAATAATACATTTAGCATCATTTTCAGTTAGGCCAGTTATTAGCCAATCAAAGTTTTTGCACCAATTTTTATTAAATTTTACAAACCGATTTGATAGAATTACAACCTCATAGTATGTATTGTAATTTGGGGAATACCCGAGTTATTTGCACTTATTGCACATTTAAAATGTCGTTAACTGTCAATCAAAAATGCAGCTTTGAACTTGAAACAATGGAATGATAGAATATAGAAATATATAGAAATAGAAAGATTTTTCATATAAAAATGTAGTTTGTATCTTTTAGTCTAAAAAACACAACCATCAGAAAATAATACACAGCAGGATTTTTTTTTATAAATTTTGGTAGATTGGTGTTGGGCGGGATTTTTTGTGCTAAAGCGGGAAGTTGGGACAAAAATTGTATGGCGGGACAATCCCGCCGAAATCGGGACGGCTGGAAGTCCTACCTATAATATTTGCTTGTTTGTTCGTTTCAAATACATACATACATGCAAGTTAAACTGTTACTTTTTCTTTAACTTACAAAATTGTGAAAAGTTTAATGAATTTACCCTGCCAACATTTTCTGTTGGCAGGTTCTGTTGTTGAATCACTTCTGTGACTCAGAAGTGACGCTAAGAAGTTGAAACTCATCTTTTGCGATACCATTTTCTCATCGTAGAAGCGTCTTCCGTATTGAGAAGTTGTACCCCCCGGAAGTAACTTCAAGAAGTCACTTCTGCTTAACTCTCTTTTGCTTTTGATTTTTTTGCCTTTACAGATAAGACACGCATATTTACTATGGGATAACAAATATGTAAAAACTACAATAATAACAAAACCACAATTTACCACTGACCGACCACAGCAAATGACAAAATAAAACTAATTTCGATGATGTTGAAAACTTCTTTTTTGCATTCTTTTCATTTCTTTTATAACGGGACATGTAATTTTCGGCTGGTGTTGTAAACAATCTTCCAAACGTCGTCTGGATGATTAAAAGACGACTGCAATGTAAGTTGTTATTGTTATCTTCCAATTAACGTCTGGAAGTGAGTAAGACGTAACGCCTTTGACGATGAACAATGAAAGAAACTTCCAATTGCTGGCAGGGTATAGGTATGCAAAGGTAAGGGGAGTCAGCTTAGCTCATAATATGTAAATAATCACCACTATTCTGAGTTTCGATTACGTCTCCGCATTCAGTTACGTTACGATCGAAAATTGATATTCCAAACAAAAACTGAATCGAAAGAACAAGAAGAAGACAACAATGTTTACAAAACCAATTTGTTACTATGAAATGTGGAATAGAAACAAAGAAATGAGCAAGTTTGTTACTATTTTAATAAACAAAATTCACAACAAACAATAAAAATAGGAAAATAGAAAAATTTGTGCGATTAATAAGGAGAAATAATAAAAAGGTAATCATTTTTATTTGCAAAATATTTATGTGCTAAGAATCCTGTCAAGCCGGAGGTGGTATTTTTAATTTTTGTATTTGAAGGAGAAATGGAATCCATAGCAGTGGCTTTATTGGTGGAAGAGGAGAACAGCGTGACTCAGAACACAGAGGTAAGGCTTGAAAAGCTTGAAAAGAAAATACCTGAACTTCCTCCTTGGATCGTTTATGGTAGCCGCAAGCAATATCCTGTTTTGTTGACCTTAAATTTGCCAGCTTTTCGTATTGCTCTGATGTCGTTGTTTTTGACCTGGAAAAATAAATAAATAGGCTGCTTTCCTGTTTGTAGTAACAGTAATTCAAAACTCCTTCGATCTACCATTACACATTTGTTTAACCATGTTCTTTGCTGCTGCCTATCACCTCTTGATTGGCCGTACAACAAAAATTTATATAAATCACTTTTGAAACATTTTATACTTACATATTATAAATTAAAAACTTTTTAAGTTTATAAAATGAGTAATCGAAAAAAATTCCGCTGCTAAAATATGAGCGTAGAAAAACGTAACTACGATCGTAATACAGAATACATACCTACAATCGAAAGAAACGTAGCGGAATCGAAACTCTGAATACCAAATTTGCCAAACGGAGAAAATTTCGATTCGAATCGAAAGTCAGAATAGGGGTGAATATGATCTAGGTTGACTAGGCTGAAGACAATCTCGAATTCTATTTATCAGCAATGGTGAGTTAAACTGTTTCCGAAATGGATTTTTCGGTTTCTCCTACAAATTCCTAAGTATAAATAAAACATTCTATTTGAGCACCTTGAAGATTTTGTTTGTCTTTTCATTGTTTCTACTATTTACATTATCAGCCATGTCACAGAATTGAATTCCGTTTGGAAGCGGAATTAGTTCCGTATTTGCCTCTATAGGAAAAGTAAAACCAACAATTTTTTCCGGAATGAAACCTAGAAATGCTTAAAATTACAATTCCACATAGCAAATTAAAAGTTGTTTCATTTCAAAAAAAATTTTCGCTTTGCTTTTTCTATAGATTCAAAAAAACGGAAATAATTCCACTTCCGAACGGAATTAAATTCTGTGACATGGCTGTAATATACATATGTATGAATAACTTGTTAGGGATAAGAAATCAAAATCTTAAAATATGTTAAAAAAAAAACTTCAGAATAATTTTTTGTGTTAAAAAAGTAGAGATACACAAAAGTTGCCAAACGGAAACACTGAATCAGACATAACTTCTTTTTTTAAACGTTTATTTTTAGTGGAATAGACTTGGTTCTCATATTTCAAAAACTCTGCAAAAAATATAAAAAATAATAAAAGTCTAAATAAGAAATAAATAAAAAAAAAGTCTCGTGAATAGATGCAAAAACGAGTTCAAAAAACCTATAGTCATACATTAAACATTTATAGTTATACATATGTATGTATGTATGTATGTATGCAGTGTTGGGCAAAATACATGGTTTGCGGTATTTAAAATACAAAATACTTGCTTGACATGTACATACATAGGTATTTAAAATACAAAATAGTACTTGCACGTCATGTATTTAAAATACAAATACAAGATGCACACATACCGATTTAACTTAATACAAGTACATATGTATGTATGCAGATTTCAATATTATTTTAATTTTGAAATTCCAAGTTAAAAAATATAAAAAATCATTTAATTTAAAAGATATGATAAACAAGAACTTACTATTGAATGGATGGCTAATGGTGTCGGTATCAAAATGAAATTCAAATACTACTTAATCTCCCACAAATAATCACCGTAACAACAAAAACTTTATTGATTTTATTGTTGCAACAGTTTGGTTTTTGATTAAGCTATCAGCTGTTAATCCAAGAAAACTAATAAAAGATCTTAGCATAATTAAGAAAAAAAAAACAAGTTAGTATTGCACTCATATTAGGCTGTGCCGAATTTTAAACACCTTCCACCTAAACGTAATAAGAAATACAAAAACTACACTGGTATTTGGCCTAGGATATCCTTATTCTGTGTTTTCTATTCAGTCTTCGTGTAAATTTTATTAGTATTTGATATATTGTTTGAAAGACAATTTTACGACCAACATAATTTATTGTAAATATTTTGAAATTTTATCTAATTTTCACCATTTTTAATTGATGTAGTTAGTGATTCTTACTGTAATTTACAGTTTGTCTGATTTTCATAATAATCTTGAGTGTAATTTAACAATTTATAAAATTAAAAGAACATTTTTCCATATTCACAATAAGTTAAAAAAAGTTATAAGGTGAGGCTTGTTTGTTTGAATTTGATCTCAATAATATTATTTACAAAAGATTTATGGGTGGCATAGTATAAGTGGACCATTTATGGACTGATAGCTTCTAAATCCAATATCCACTAATATGATTTCTATGTATCTGGATCTAGTTCGGGATCTATTGCCAATTATTGACTGACAGCTACAAAATTAAGTAGCATTAATGCCGTATAACCGATATTGGTCCTTATGTGGCAGCTACGACAAATCATGATCCGATCTTCCTTAATTTTGGAACAGTTAAGCTTATAAAATGTTCGTTATTTGAATACCCATTACATTAGCGAATTGAGTTAACAGAGATTGTCAGATACGGATGAGTTAAGGTTTTAAAAAAAAATTAATAAAAATTTAAATAGGTAGAATTTTAAAAAACCGGAAAAATCATTTGGGTTAAATTGCATGATATTTATAATCAAGAAATTTCAACTATTTATTTAAGTAAATTCTATGAGAAAATAAAAAAAACACTAAAATTTTGTTTGAAATTTTCAAAATTTTTGAATTTAAAAACAATTTTTTTTTAACTTTTGGTAACCCATTGAATGCGCCTCTCAAAGACCTTTCATATGATACCAAATTTACCTATAGTTCCATTGGAAGAAATGTGAAAAACATCAAAAAAACTCTAAAAAGGACATTTTTATCCTTTTTATCCAGCTCACCAAATATTGACCCCAGGACAAAAAAACGTAGTCTTAAAATTAATCAAATTTTCATATTAGTCGGGAACATCGAAACCTTATTTTTTCTCCATACAAACGAGCCACCCTAATATACATATGTAAAAGGTCTGTTCAAAGTTTTGAGTTGGTACTAATATATATATATATATATATATTCATTCACCACTTATGACTTTTTAGGATTGGAACTATGACCAATAATCGGCCAACCACCATAAAATTTAGTACAACAATTTATTTACCTATAAGGATTATATATCAATATTTCTCCGTGTTACTTATGGTCAAAAATCTGGAATTTAAATTGGTATCAAAATACTTTCGATACCAGCACTTTGCGCTCAAGGTTGACATGGAAAGCAATACAGCCAGGCAGTCTAGACAGACATTGGTAAATCTATTCAGAAGGTGATTCTGATATTTTTAACGTGGCTGGTAGACTAATATTTTTAGGCGTTTATTCCTTACACAATATCGTCGTGTAGGATATATACATTTGTATATTCATTAATTTTACCTTTAAAAATTATTTTCAATAAATCCATACAATGTGACTATATTATTTTGAATTTAAAATTTACATACATACTCGTTTATGTAGATGGATCGATTACGTTCTGTTCAAGAGAGCTCAAAGTATTGGTTTTATAAAACATATTATTTCACATAAACTACATAGTTGACCGTTAAAATATTATTATATCCTCCACCACCACAAGTTGTGAATGAGAGTCTATTACGTTTGTCATTCCGTCTGAAACTTTGTTAATATTCATCTGAGGTCCTTATGAAATTCTAAGTTGATGGAGATGTGTCCGTCTGTCTGCCTGTGTAAAACACTTGTGTAAATACACAACTTAATTTAACGAAATTTACAGAAAACTATTTATACCCTACACCACCATACCCTATATTGAATTTGTGCTGATGTTTGTAACGCCCAGAAATATTGGTCCAACACCCACCTTAAATTATACTGATCGACTCAGAATCACTTTCTGAATCACTTTCTGAGTCGATTTAACGATGTCCGTCCATCCGTCTGGCTGGCTGGCTGTCTATGTAAAGCTTGTGCGCAGAGTACAGGTCGCAATTTTGAAGATATTTTGATAAAATTTGGTAAGTGATATTTTTCCTGCCCAAGAATGGATGGGATTGAAACTGGTGGAAATCAGTCCATTACCGATCATAAATGTTTGAATTATGTAAGTATCCACACAAATTTCATCAAAAATTAGAGGTAAATGAAGCCAAATAACATCTACAAATTTTGTGCAGATCGGTCCATAATTAGTCGTAGCTCCCATAAATGGCCCACTTCCGAAAATCACTTTAACGATCATAAATTTCTTAAGAATGTTTGTAATCAAATAAAATTCGACACACATAATATACAGAAATGATGACACCTAATTTTATAATGGACGGTCCGTAATTAGGCGAAACTCCCATTTAAGACCCTCCCCGTAATCAACTTTAACCTCCATAAGTCTTTTAAAAGTATTTATATCGAGATAAAGTTTAACAAAACATTTTTGGATGATCGGTCCATAATATCATAGCGCACATTTCTGAAAAACTCTTTTATGCATATACTGGGTGTAGGGTGTTATATGGTCGAGCTTGACCGACTATACTTTCTTACTTGTTTTTATTTTGTAGATAACTTTGTTATTGAAAAGCAGAAAATTCGGTATAGTAGAACCAGAGTTATGGACCAAAAATTTGGTATTTTTTATTAATTTTTTTTCAATTTTTTTTTTTAAATATATTACACTAGCGCGTGTTGCTACGCTACCAATTAAAATAAATTTGAAAGAAAGTAATGTCTACACAAACATTCAATTCATTTTAAATAATTTTATTGATTTTGCTCATTTTGAAAAAAAGTAGACGGTCGAAAGAAGTATTCTTAGTCATGCAGGAGTAAGATCGCTACAGCAGTCTGGCCTTCACGGCAGGCGTTGTCCTGCAAGATATGGGGCGTGGAGTATGAATCTTAATTTTTACCTCACCTAGAGTAACATGTATATTCGATTTGAAGTAAATATGTTAAAATCCGAGTAGTATCAATTACAGAATTTAAAAAAGTAAAGTAAAATTTTTATTAATTGAGAATTATTCCTCTTGCGAGAATTTGTAAAATTTTTTAAAAATTTTATTCGAAGTTTTACTTCAAGTTAAATATACAAATTGTTTGAAAACAATTTTATACACTACAATTTATTTTTGTATATTTCTTTTATATATTTTACATAGCTTTCCCTTGGAAAACGTAAATGTAAAATCATACAAATATATACAAAGAGACACTAGCAAAATGTAATGCATTAAGCTATGTAAAATATATAAAAGAAATATACAAAAATAAATTGTAGTGTATAAAATTGTTTTCAAACAATTTGTATATTTAACTTGAAGTAAAACTTCGAATAAAATTTTTAAAAAATTTTACAAATTCTCGCAAGAGGAATAATTCTCAATTAGTATATAAAAAAGGTTAAATATATGAAGTTTGAAAATAAACACTATTAGACACAAAGAATGCTGATGACGGCTTTAGCAGGCCAGAAAATGCATTACATTTTGCTAGTGTCTCTTTGTATATATTTGTATGATTTTACATTTACGTTTTCCAAGGGAAAGCTATGTAAAATATATAAAAGAAATATACAAAAATAAATTGTAGTGTATAAAATTGTTTTCAAACAATTTGTATATTTAACTTGAAGTAAAACTTCGAATAAAATTTTTATAAAATTTTTATTTTAATTTTATTTTCAGTAAGATGTGTATACAAATTGTTTGCAGTAAATCTGTAAAACCCAATGCCCCCATATAAAGTCCACTTTCAAAATTCACTTAAATACGTATAAAACAGATATAAATCATGTTAAACGGCTAAAATTTGACATGAATCATTTTATAGGCAAACAAATTGTTATACTAAATTTTATGGTGGTCCGCCCAGAATTGGTCATAGTTACCGTACAAGGACCACATCTGAAAAAGACATTTATCCCTATATATATTGTATAAATATCGACACCGACTCAAAACGTTGCACAGATCATTTATATATATACAAAAATCATCCCACAAAATTTTGTGAATTTCGGTCTATTGTTAACCGTGCCCCATATAAAGCCCTCTTCCGAAAATTACTTTAATAGTCATAAATCTCTTATAAATAAGGCTACCAATCCAAAATTTTACACGGATCATTCACATACATGCCTAAATCAAACTGCAGGATTTTGAGAATATCGGTCCATATTTGACTATGTCCCCCATATAAGGTCCACATTCGAATTTCACGCTAATACTAATATATATCTTAAATGTACCGTTATTATGTTGAAATTCGACGTGAAATATCCTCGTATGCATGAAAATCACTGTTCCAAAATTTAAGAAGATCGGCCCATAATTTGTCATAGCTGCCATATAAGAACATTTCCAAAAAACAAAAAAATTCGGGTCAAAAAATATTCTTTTCGGATTTAACTCATATTCGGTCCATATTTTATAATCATGATATATAACGTTATTTTTAATACCTTTTATTTAATGTATTACAAATTATCAGACACCCAGTAGTTCCCGAGATATAGGCCTATATATTTTCAACTTTACGAGCCCGCCCCCTCGAAAATAAACGTGATTGCCAACAAATTTTTTTTTTGCTGACATCTCCTCTAAAAGCCCTATTTGATGAAGTTTTTTTTTTTGAGCAATGTCACTAAAACCGAATTGTTCCCCTTTTTTATACTCTGTTTGTTAACTTGCACTCAAGATTATTATGAACATCAGACAAACGCTGTAAATTATGGTAAGAATTGGTAATTAAATCAATTAAAAATAGTGAAAATTAGACAAAATTTCAAAATATTTAACATAAATTATGTTGGTCGTAAAATTGTCTTTCAAACAATATATCAAATAATAATTAAATTTGCACTAAAACTGAATAGAAAACACAGAATAAGGATATTCTAGTCTTATAACCAGTGTAGTTTTTGTATTTCTTATTACGTTTAGGTGGAGGGTATTTAAGATTCGGCACAAATATAGCACTCTTACTTGTTTTCAATTGTGTTTGTGTACATTTAAATAAATAAAGACTCGTTACACATATTTTATTTAAACTACTGGACGCTTTTATTTTGCAATTAAATAGAATCCGGTTTATTTAAAGGAAATAAACCACCGTTTTTAAAAGGTAAAAACTTAACAATATTTAAAATGTAAAAACGTAACAATATAATATATATATGTATGTATGTATGTATATAATATAATTATGCATCCACAACAAAGGTGAAGGGTATATAAGATTCGGCATATTCGGCTATGCCTTATAGCACTCTTATTTGTTATATATATAGATTAATATTAATTTTGTATATGAGCTAAATATTCACTTTGTATGAGAGCTGACACGCCCACTGGTCTGATTCCGCCTATTTTTATCTTCAATAGCTTTTAATAATACAATTAATTTACTTTCACTAACACCTTGGGTTAATTTATTAAAATGTATGTAATATTTAATTTAAATAAATTTAACTTCAATTTAATAATTTTTTTAAAAAATTTCGTTTGACTCCCACGCACTTTTCACAAATAGAAGTTATGTATGAGTCAGTGTCGGGATACTTAACGCCGCCACACGCCGATTAAGCACATAACATAGGGTTATCGCGTTATTTTATTGAGTTACGGTCCAAAAACACAAAAAAACTAAATATTGCGCCATCTGTTGGACGAACTTTAAACTACACAGAAACACTACTCACGGCCCATAGATCATACATATAAAATTTGGTCAAAATCGGTCCGGTACTTTTTGAGTTTAGCTATCACGAACATACACGTAATTTTTATATACTATATACTAGAGATATATAACGTGTACATGAAATTTTGTACACGTTATTTTTATGGTAAAGGAATGTAAGAAAAATAGTACAAATCGGACCATGATTTCTCATAGCCCCCATGCATATACCTATCCGAAATATGGCTTAATGATAAATAAATGCTTGTAAAATTGGAATATCAATACAAAATTCAGTTTCATGCAAAAAGAAATCGCAAAACCAAATTTTGTTTAGTTCGGTCTATGTTTGACCATAGCCCCATATAAAGTCCACTTCCAAAATTCACTTAAATACATATAAAACTGATATAAATATTATTTTGCAGTTGTTTCTTTGGCCAGAGTGATGAATTTAATAATGTTATTTTTTTCAAGCTAAAATGGCCTAAATTTATTCAATGTAAATCCAATTTTAATTACAATATTTTCCCGACGTTTCGTCGATTGTTTGTCGACTTTTTCAAGGGATTGTCTATAAACAATAAAATAAATACAATAATGTAATACATAAACAATATAGACTTACAATATTAAATCTTTTTTAACATATTAAGAAGTCCTAGATGTATCCAGGAGTATATGTAAAATAATTTTAATACTTAATATTTAAACTTTCAATGTATAACAGATTAAGTGATGGCAACCATATAACTCGCATTTATGTTGTTCGTGTATTCTTTCAAATTCATTGTTCTCTTAATTTGTTGTTGTATTCTAAGGCTCTCAATTGTGTATCTCTTACTATCTTTGTTTTCTATGTATATCTAGAATTTTAACATCATCGAACTTAATTGTGTGACCAGTATGTAGGATGTGTTGTGCCAGTGCTGTTGTCTCTTTTCTCCGCATTATGTGTTCTCCCATTATTGTCTCCAGTGTACGTTTTGTTGTTCCTATATAAATTTTCTCGCATTGTTGTGTGTCATTTCCTTCACACTGTAATTCGTATACAATGTTACTTTGTTGTTGTTTATTAATTGGCGTCTTAACTCTAGATAAAATCGAGTTTAATGTCAAATTGGGTTTGTATGCAAAACAAATGTTTTTTTGTTTTTATTGACGACCGTATGTTATTGTCAGTTAACCTAGGTATATATTTTACACTGTAAAATGTTTTCTCTTCTTTTCGTATGTTTGTAGATTTGTTGTGGTTATCTATGTCCTTATCCAATTGTTTAATCGTGTTGTCTATCAATGTAGATGTGAGTTTGGCGGGGAAGCTGTTGTTTCTTAAAATGTTCGTTATAATGTGTTTGTTTTTATTATGAATGTATCACATAATTAAAATTGGATTTTTATTTACATTGAATAAATTTAGGCCATTTTAGCTTGAAAAAAATAACATTATGATATAAATATTGTTACCAGGTTAAAATTTCACATAATCAGTCCTTATATGTAAATAAATTGTTGTACTAAATTGTATGGTAGTGAGCCCACAATTAGTCATAGCTCTCATAATTATAAGGGCCACACCCGAAAAACTCATTAATTTATATATATACTATATATATATATATCTTAAAAATATCGGTGCCGACTCAAAACTATATATAGATCATTTACATATACACAAAAATCAATCTACAGAATTTTGTGAATTTGGGTCCGTATTTGACCGTATCCACCATACAAAGCCCTCTTTCGAAAATCATTTCAATACTTTTAAATTTCTTATATACAACCATACCGATCCAAAATTTTCCATGAAACATTTCATGCATATGCATAAAATTCACTGTTCCAAATTTTAAGAAGATCGGCTCATGATTTGTCGCAGCTGCCACACAAGGACCATTTCTGAAAAACAATTTAACCCACACAAATTTCTACTAATTATCAATATCGAAGCAACTTTTATACAGATCACAAATTTTAATTCAGAAATCATACAAATATCGTTTATAGGGCAATTATGCTACTGGATTTTGTAGCTGTCAGTCAATTATTAGACTTAATAGCTCCCGAATTAAGTCTAATTCCGAGCAGAACAACAAATCATACAACTGTTGTAAATAACATTATTGAGATGAAATTCAACCAATATAATCCTAAAATACATAGAAATCACATTAGTGGATACTGGATTTAGAAGCTATCAGTCCATAATTGGTCCACTTCTACTATGCCACCCATAAATCTCTTATAAATAATGTTATTGAGATAAAATGCAACCAAAAGAAGCCTCACCTTATAACCTTACCTTTTTTATATTCTGTTTCTAACTTGTAGTCAATTACACTCAAGAGTATTATGAAAATCAGACAAACTCTTTAAATTTTGGTACAAATTGGTGATTACATCAATTATAAATGGTCAAAATTAAATAAAATTTAAAAACATTTCAAATAAATTATGTTGGTCGTAAAGTTGTTTTTCAAACAATATATAAAATACTAATAAGATTTGCACTAAGACTGAATACAGAATAAGAATATTCTAGTCCTATAACCAGTGTAGTTTTTGTATTTCTTATTACGTTTATGTGGAGGGTATTTAAGATTCGTCACAGCCGAATATTGCAGTCTAAATTGTTTGCTTTGATTTTGTTGTTCAATTAATGTTACACATTTGTAACACTACTGGCGTTTTCTTTTCTGGCAAAAATGTTACACTTTTTCCCTTTTTTATATGGGAAATGGGTAAAACGTGTAACATTTTTGCCAGAAGAGAAAACGCCATACGTTTGATTATCCATTATTTTGTACGTACAAACCCTTCTATCGATCACACGTCATATTTTTTCCACATGCATATGTTATAAATAACAGAGTTTAAAATTACTACTATATCATGAAAAAAATAGCAAACTATTTCATAATTTTATAGGAAAACTAGAAAAATATTTTAAGAAAATAATATTTAACTTTTCACATACTAAAAATAAACAAACTATATATTAACCAGCGAAATATATGCACTAGCTTCATGGTAGAAATATTTCTAGTAGTAATTCTAAAAATATTTTGCCATACAAAATATTTCTAGTAGCAACCAGAACACAAAGTAAAATTTTTTCATTTGCCATATATTTACTACTATTATCTGTTGCATGGTTGGTTGGTTTACGTGGCGGTTCACTACGTGCGAACACTTAAGTAGAGTCGAAGGGACCCCGTTTTAATAAGACCACACCACTCGTCAGATTTAATGTCGTTTGAATCATAATGTAACTAAAATGTGTAGAAAAAGTAGTGCTTGCTGTGGGATATCTCAGTAGGTCATTGAGTTTTGACCCGACTACCTCACCAAGGATGTTCAATGTATAGTTTCCCATCTTGACACTCAGGGCTGGGCATTCGCAGAGAAGTTGGAAAATCTTTTCCTTTTTTCCCTATCCTTACAACTACGGCCACATCAACTTGGCTACATGTGTCTAAATTACGTCATCTATACTCAGCCTTTGTAAGAAAATGTCTGAAAATTATGCCTTTGATAGTCCCCAGTGGAATTGCTGCTGAGACCGCATCAGAGATATCTAAGGCAGTTCCCATTCTGGCTAGTTCGTCTGCCCGTTCATTGCCGTAGTGGTCCCTGTGTGCAGGTACCCGGTTTATTTTTCTTCTCGGAAAAGGGAATGAAAAACAAGTAAAAGTATAGTCGGTCAATCCCGGCCATATAATATACTACACCTAGTATGTGTATAAAGTTTTTTCAGAAATGGGCGCTATATGGGAGATATAACCTATTATGGACTGATCATCCAAAAATTTAGTGTCATGATTTCTGTGAATATAAATATTAAGTATTTTATACTTTATCTCGATATAAATACTTTTAAAAGATTTATGGAAGTTAAAGTAAATTACGGAGTTTCGACTAATTATGGACCGACCATTATAAAATTAGGTGTCATCATTTCTGTATATATCAAACTTATTTGTGTTCAATTTTATTTTGATACCAACATTTTTAAAAAATTTATGGTCGTTAAAGTGATTTAATATACCCTCCCCATTAAGGTGGTGTAGGGTATAATTAAATTTTCCGGGATTTCCGGAAAAGCTTAAAAATAATTTTAAAGTTAAACAGCCTTATGCGAAAAAACTTAACACAGACTGGTAATCCAATGTTAAGCAATTTATGACATACGTCATAAAAAGCGATGATAATATCAAATAATTTAAAGGAGCTGCTTACCTACTTTAAAGAGACGTTAAAATATTTCACTCTTTTAACAAATAAAGTTTTGTGAGTATCTCGCGCTTTGGCGAAACACGCTAACCCTGCGTTTACACATGCAAGTACTTGCATGCGAGTGCTGTGTACGTATTATATACGAAAACTTATTCGAAAAACTCGAATCAATTGCATTACTATTTACACAGGACAGTGAGAGTGCATTTTTAAAATGTTGTCAAAGCGTAAACTTTTACCGGCAGCTCCATTTGATTTGCAATTGCTTCGAAGGCCTTGCTTTTCAAATCGGTCCTCCTATATGCTTTATCACCAATATTCCACAGAAGAGGATGGGAACGATATAAATTAATTAATTTTATTATATTTTTTAAATTTACTTTCCATTCTATTTTTGTTTTGATTGAAAAATAGAGTTGCCGAGTTGATCACATAAAAATTTTTTATGAGGGAAAATTTTCATTAACAAGAATTATTATGATTTTAATGATATTTATTCTCCAAAATTAAAACATTTTGTTTATCAATATTATTTGAAAGAAATTTGTTTACAATCACTCATAAAACAAACTAAAATTTCAATTATAAATATTATATTATCCACTTTCTATTCCTTGGAAAACATACATGGCACCATTATTTATACCCTACACCACAATAGTGGGGAGGGTATATTGGATTTGTGCTGATGTTTGTAACACCTAGAAATATTGGTCCAACACCCACCTAAAGTATACTTTCTGAGTCGATCTAACGATGTCCGTCCGTCCGTCGCAATTTTGAAGATATGTATTTCGATAAAATTTGGTAGATATTTTTTTTTCTGCCCAAGGATGGATGGGATTGAAACTGGTAAAAATCGGTTTATTATTTCACCTGGCTCCCATACAAAATTGGGGTTTACCGATCATAAAGGTTTGAAATATGCAAGTCTGCAAACAAATTTCACCATAAACAAGTAAGAAAGTATAGTCGGTCAAGCCCGTATAATACCCTACACCCAGTATATCAATAAAAGAGTTTTTCAGATATGGGCGCTATATTTTCGGAAGTGGGCCTTATATATGATCTACGACTAATTATGGACCGATCATCATAAAATTCTACCAAATTATATATATATACACAAAACTTATTTGTGTTCAATAGTATTTGGATACCAACATTTTTAAAAGAGTTATGCTCTTTTAAGTGATTTTCGTAAGTGGGCATTATATGAGACCTACGACTAATTATGGACCGATCGCTGTCATAAAATTCTACCATATTATATGTATATGTACGAAACATATTTGTGTTCAATATTATTTGGATACCAACATTTTTAAAAGAGTTATGCTCTTTTAAGTGATTTTCGGAAGTGGGCCTTATATGGGAGCTACGAGTAATTATGGACCGTTTTCCGAGTTTTACCAGGAATTTTTGAATTTCTTTTCTGTACAAACCATCTCTTCAGAATTTCGAGTCAAATAAAAAAAAACAGCCAAATCGCTCCAGCCGTTTTCACGTGATGACATTACATACATACATGGACCATTTCATTTTTATATACATATATAGATTTAGAGTTTCCCTGTTTTTGATTTATTAATTTTTGTGGTGTTGTACTTTAACGACTAAAATCTATGTTAATAATCTTATTAGGATATTGTAGATAGATTTTAAAAAATAAATGTCTTTATCATCTACTAAAATAAGTCCGAATTTGGATATTTTAATTTATAAACAGAATTATGACATACATACATATGTATGTAACTATATGTAGTAGATAGGTTTTTTCTCAAAAAAAAAATGTGATGTGAAATAGTTTGTATGCAGCCATTTGCGTTTTCACGATCAGTATGACTTAAGATAATAACATCTGTTCATGTCTGAAGGATGGTATTTGTGTTCCCATCTCTGTCCAGATTGGGTGATGATGTTACCATCAACAATAAAGAAAATGCAAAATATAGAGCGCTGCTATTATATATATTTAGCTTTAAGTTAGTTTTCGTTAAATTTTATTTTAACATTATGTTAGTTTTTTCGAGCCATTTTGTAAATTATTCGTTGCTTAGACTTTAAAGAATTAAGTAGTTTTTTTTAATTAATTTCTTTTGATTTTGTATTTTCAAATAAAATATCATTTTTGTAAAACTACACAGAAAGAAAAATGGCATTCTAAAATTTAGTTTATTTTTCTCAGTTTTAGCCTGAAATTTGCAAGTACGTTTTTACTAGTTCATACTTAAAATAAGTAAAAATCGGGATTGATTTGACAAATCAAGCGGAGATTGTCTTAAAACAAGAATAGTGTTTTTGATTTAAGTAACAAACTCTTAAATTAAGTCCAATTTGTTCTTAAATCAAGAAGATAAATCTTAAAACGAAAACTAAGACTTATTTTACTTAAATTAAGAAAAAAAAACTTTTTTTTGAGAAAAAATTGGAGCAGTAAAATTTACTCTCTCAGTTGCTCTCAATATATTTTTAATGTAACATAATGTAGTTCAAGGGATGAAATGCATTTTGTATCAGTCTCTATTTTCATCAGTGTTGCAATTTCAGCGGTTTTTCGGCCAGATATGGTGTTTTTATATTGTCAACTACGCGAAAGTTTGTGAAAAAATAGCTGAACTATTTTTTTTAGCTACTTTTTTTATTTCTGCGTTTTTCTAGTGGGCAGCACTCAAATTTTGCGATGTATTTTTACTAATACAGCCTAATCATGAATAAAAATTCCGCGGGAGTTTTTTCCCCTTTTTATTTTTTTAACATTGAATTTGAATAGGAAAAATGGGAAAAGGGGAAAAAACTCTTAATCTTAAAAAAGAACATCTGTAACGGCCACCGGGCTTTTCTAATTTTACTCAGGTTTTATTACTTCGAGACACTTCCTTTGAATTGGCGATTTTTCTATTTTTTTTGTGGATTATCCCTAAATACAACCATGATGTCAATACAACCATGTTAAAACCGACGCCAACCAAAGATGAGCTAGGCGAAATGACTACAAGACAGAAAAGAAGATGGAGTCGTTGAGGTAGGTCGTGGTGGAAAACTAGCATGGCATTAAATTAAATAAAATAAATGTAAAACATGGCGTAGTAAAACAATAAAACGAAGCCCAAAGCCACACGCTTGTTTTTGAAATAAACCATCAACACCATCTAAACTTACCTCCTCAACGGGTAAATTGGACTAATTAACAACAGCCGCGTGCACCTCAAAAACCACAGCCGCGTGTTCCCACTAACAGCAGCCTCGAGCTCCAATTAGTAACAGCCGCGTGCATCACCACCAACTAACAGCAGCCTCGAGCGCCAACTAACACCAGCCGCGTGTTCCAACTAATAGCAGCCTCGAGCTCCAACCAAAAAGAGAGCCGCATGCATTTACAGACCATGCCGCGTGCATCTATAGCCACCAGAACGCGTGCTTCTACAACAGCCCCGAGCAACTAGAAACAACAGTGAGACTTACACCTACCCGATCCGAAGGTTATAGCCGGCGGATGAAGACTTATTTCCAGTACACAGGTAACGGACAATGCAAAGATTTACGATCCGGTGAGTTTAACATAAAGTACGACACATGCTAGTTTGGTACGAATAACGTACCGATATATATAGGGAGATATGTTTAAACCGACGGAAGTATGTCTAAATGATTATACGATTTGTTAAAATGAATAGTAGACAACATAAATAAGCAATTATTTGATCCTTAAATAATTAAAGTAAAATTTAAATAACCCTACCAATACCTACTTAACCAAATAAATACTTATTTAACTACATATACAGCTATGAAAGATGTTAAATAACTATTTAACCACATAAAAATGGAAATTTTAAATAATAACTCAAATACTCGTTTGACTAAATAAATATTTATTTATTTGCCAATACAAATAAATATTTGAAAAATTAAATAATTATTTGCCAATATAAATACATATTTGAAAAATTAAATAATTATTAGCCAATACATAAATAACTATTTAAAATGTTAAATAATTATTAGCCAATACATAAATAACTATTTAAAATGTTAAATAATTATTTGCTAAATAAAATAAATAAATAAATATTTGTTCCTTAAGTAACTAATTAATCAATTTAAATAATAATACAAATACTTATTTAACTTATTAAATACTTATTTAAAAATATTGGAAAAGTTAACCAACTATTTAGCAACTTACAAATAAATAAAAAAAAAACAAATAAATAAATAAAATAATTCAAATAAATAAATAAAATAATACAAATAAATAAATCAAATAATGCAAATAAATATATAAAATAATGCAAATAAATAAATAAAATAATGCAAATAAATAAATAAAATAATACAAATAAATAAATAAATAAAATAATACAAATAAATAAATAAATAAAATAATACAAATAAATAAATAAAATAATTCAAATAAATAAATAAAATAATGCAAATAAATAAATAAAATAATTCAAATAAATAAATAAAATAATACAAATAAATAAATCAAATAATGCAAATAAATATATAAAATAATGCAAATAAATAAATAAAATAATGCAAATAAATAAAATCATTCGTTTAAACAGTCATTGCGAACGGTCGAACTTTTATTGTGCTCTGGTAAAATTAAACAGAAAGTGTTCAAAACTCTAAAAACAAAAAAAAATAGGTACAATTGCATATTTCTATTAAAAAAGCTATATTACAAATTGTACAAAAAATATTTAAAACTTTAATTAATAAAATTCGTTTAAAGTTAATTAAAAACCCTAAACATAAAAATATTGAACTCTCTAAAACGAAAACAATAAAAAACAAATCAAAATGAATCTCTGTGATCAGTGTAACAAAGAATTACCAACAAAATTTGTTAAGTGCTTTTCTTGCAATTCGCAATACCACTTCTCATCGTGTTGCTCTCTCTCAGAAAAAACATATGATACGATGCATACTGAGAGAAAAGCTAATTGGAGATGTCAAAAATGCAGAACCCGAAAGGGATCAACTAGCAGTAACAATGCATACCACATCATAATTGATGACTGCTCTACACCTCCACAACAACAAAAACAGCAACGAGAAGATGATCACGAAGAGAATGATGGCTCCAAACGCTACAAAGAGGCACTATCTCTAAACGATGTAAATAAGAGCGTTTTTATGGTTATATCCGATGTCACAGGCTTAAAGGCCGATATAAGTGACATTAAAAAAACAATGAACGATTTAACAAACAAAATAGATCAGAATAATACACAAATGAACTTAAATATAGAAACGGCTCTAAATAAAATAACAAATACCCTCTCAAACCTTACTGCTCAAGTGAGTGAATTATGCAAAAGTAATAAAGAGAAAGACAAACAAATTCAAGAAATGGATAAGAGAATAAGTAATCTAGAACAACAAATGTTAAACAAAAACATAGAAATAAAAAATATATCAAATGGAAATATTACCCCCACTGAAGTTATTAAAAAAATTGGGGCATCTGTAAATGTACAAATTAATGATGTTGACATTAGTAACTCGTACAATTTAAAAAAATCACAGAAGGTTATAATAGAATTCAACTCGCTAAATAAGAAATTGAGAAATTGAATTGAGGAGTAAAATTAAGCGCCATAGAGTTGAAAATCAAATAATAAACAATGATATTAATGAAAACAACTATATATACATCAACGATCAATTAACTACACACAAACGCCGGTTACTATGGCAAGCAAAAACAAAAGCCAGAGAAACCGATTGGAAATTTGTGGGGGTGCGAAATGGAAATATTTTTGCAAAAAAAAACGAAATCTCTAACCCAATTTTAAAAAACAGCTCTGCAGATATTGAATTAATCACTTTAACAATTTAAAATAAACACACCTACTAATATAATAGTCTTTTCCAATTTGTACTCTTATTAAATTAAAAAATGAACCTTAAACAAAATGAATCACTTGAGAGTTTTTCTCACATCAAAAAATCCTTCTTAAGTTATCCCACAACGATCATCTACATGAATATTCGTTCACTCCGTAAAAACTTTACACCCTTCATAACAAGCATATATAACATAATTAAAAACATCAAATTTATTTTCTTAGTAGAGACAAACATAACCGATGCCGAAAATCATATCTATAATATAGATGGTTTCAACTCTTACTTTTTAAATAGAGATAGTAGAGGAGGAGGCATAGCTGTATATGTAAGGGACAATATTATGCACACCAACATATCTTCATGTACTAACTCTTTTGAAAATATACAAATTGATGTAACAAGTAATAATAAAACCTTTTCTCTTATTGCGCTCTATCGACCACCAAATAAAAATGTAAATGAGTTCATAATAGAACTCGATCAAATAATAAACAAAATTAAAAACAAACAAGACATCATGGTGAAATTAAATACAAGGTGACAGCATAGCGCCAGCTGATTATTTTTTGCTCTGTTCATGGTGAAATTGAAAATGTCAAAAAGTTGTTTACAAATAGTCAAAGTTTATATAAAAACGTTACAAAATTATTTTGTTTTTGAAAAATTGAGTTTTTTCGCCGTTTTATCTGCGTAAAATAGCTTAAAAGTGTTAAAAAAAAAACTATATTATATTAAATAGTGTGTTTGTTTTTTGAGTTGTTTTACTAAAAGTGTTAGTTTTTTTCTGTAAGATAAATGTTAAGATTCCTCTTTAAAAGTGATTTTTTTTGCTGCAGAAAAATGCGTTGTTGCATCTTATGCCGTAAAAAAGGAGTAGCTGGAAGTGGTACTTTCTTTAAGATTCCTCAAGACCCAAGAAAAAGAGAACAGTGGAGTAAGTTATGCCAAAAGAATCTTACTCCAAGCATCTTTATTTCCAATAAAGCCAGTTCGAGAACACACTATAATTTTTTTTTTTATTATGTATATTTCCAATCTTTTATTTTAAAATTTGAATAAAAATAAAAACTTTTTTGGAAGAATAAGACTGCATTAATTTTAATTAAAACATTATTATTAGAGGGTTCCTTAATGGTGGGCAAACTGAAAATAGCCTTAACCACATTAAAGTTGACCTCTTTGAGAGACATGTTGTACGCGTAGCGGGAAGAATTTCGGCTATATAGAAATCTGGATTTTATTTCTCCTGAAAACCTCTGGACAAAGAATCGACCACTTATGATAGGAAAACTAAAAAATAAAGTAGCCTGTATTAACAAAATTATACAAATCTGTTATTTAAATGGCCTCACTATTGGCATCATCAGGTAGGGGAGAAAAAGGTTGTGAATCTTCTTCATCACTGCTGGAAAAGTAATCACTTTCATCCTGTTTCAGAGGTAATTTCATAATTTTTATAGCAGCAGTCTTAATTGCCAATATATCAGCCAATTGTTCACCTTTCGAGCATACTGTTCGCGTGGCAAGAGGGAAACACAGATACGACTGTCTAGAATTTCCTCATTAATCAAAATGCCCCGAACAAAATCATCACGAGTTTCGAAATTGTTTAAGAAAATAAAATAAACAATTTTTCACTACTATTGTTTTCTGTTTTTATCCATGTTTGTATGTTTGTTTTCTTTATTTTATGCCAGATGTTTTTGACAGTAACGAAAGTATTACACAAACAAAAATGCCTGTTGTTCTTGCCTTGTTGTAATTGTTGTAGCAATGCTGTCACCTTGTATTTAATTTCACCATGCAAGACATTATTATTGTTGGTGATATGAATATCGATATACTTACACAAAATATTACAACAACAAAATATATGGAAATGATCTCATCTTATGGGCTAGAGAGCATTGTAAATCAATGCACAAGAGAAGATGTAAACAGAAAAACAAGTACATGCATTGATCATGCACATGTAAGAAAAACCAAAACAACAACAACAACAACATATGCTGCTATAGTGAGAAGCAATATCTCTGACCATTACTCTCTATTTTGTTGTGTAGATGAAGGAGTACCAAAACAAAAAGAAAACAGCCAGGGTATAGAAAACACATATTGTCAGGGTGTGCAAATCAACAGTTTTAAAGTAAACAAAAAAATTCAGCTAACAAACTGGAACAATATTATTGAACAAAATTTAAGTGCACATGAATATTTTAATAAAATCTATACAACTTTTAAGAATATTTATCAAACATCAAAAACAATTAATAAAAATAATAAAAAAAGAAAACTAAATCCATGGTTTAACGAAGAATTGTTAAAAGGTTGTGAAATACGGGATAAACTTTATAATAAATATCTTAATAATCAAAAAAACAAAATATATGAAATTGAATACAAAAAGTTCAGAAACTCTTTAAATAAAAAATTAAATTATGCAAAAAGCAATTACTACAAAAATAAATTTATGGAAAATAAAAATAATATGCGAGTTACGTGGCAATTGATTAATGAAATCACTGGTAAAAATGTGACCAACATTGATAAAACAGTAATAACAAACTTTAAAAATGAAAATGTTTACAATTTAACAAATAATTTTGCGAAAAGCTTTAATGAAAATGTACAAAACATACTTCACAAGTGTGACATAAAAACACTACAACATACTAAAACAACAGTACAAAACTCAATATATATATCAAATACAAACGAGACAGAAGTTTACAGCATTCTAAGAAACCTAAATATCAATAAAGGGGCTGGTGTAGATGGAATCAGACCAAAGGAATTAAAATACAACGCTAATATTTTAACAACACTAATAACATCATTTATAAATACATGTATCAGCAGCGCAACAATACCAGATATACTAAAAACGTCAATAATACGACCAATCTACAAAAACGGCACAAAAAACGATTACAACAATTATAGACCAATAGCAATTCTCTCAGTTATCGAAAAAGTTCTAGAAGAAATAATAGTAAAACAACTTACTGCCTTTCTGAGAAAATATAAAATTATAAACCCTAATCAATTTTGTTTTCAGAAAGGGAAAAATATCAATAAATTGCTTGGACATTTCTCTAATTGCGTAAACAAAAGCCTGAGCGAAAATAATCACTGCCTAGTTCTGTTCATAGATTTTAGCAAAGCTTTTGATACCTTATCACATACAAATCTTATTGATATACTGGAAAGAAATGGAATCAGGGGTAACGCATTGAGATTATTCAAAAACTACCTTGATTTTCGAACATATCGTGTCAAAATTCAAAACACAACAAGCAACCAGACATCCTCAAACAACGGTCTACCTCAAGGTTCAAAACTAGGACCTATTCTTTATCTTGTCTATGCAAACGAAATGATTAATATGTTAAAAAACTGCGCAACATTCGCTTATGCCGACGATACTGCAATAATCGTAACCAACAAAAATGTAAATACAGCTATCACAACAATGCAAAATCAACTAGACTTAATAAATAAATGGTGTCATGACAACGGGATTGTAATAAACGCCTCAAAGTCAAAACTAATGCACATCAAACCACCTCACATCACACACATAAACATAAACATAAAATTTCACAATACCAAATGTCTACATGATACAGTTAACAAAAAAACAGCATATATTGATAAATGTTCTACAATTATCGAAGTAGTGAAGTCGTACAAATATCTGGGTGTTTATGTCGACGAAAATTTCAAATGGTTAACTCACATACAATACCTTCGCAAAAAATTAAGGAAAACCGCGTACAGCCTATATCATCTCAGCAATTGTACTACGTTTAACGTATTAAAGCAAGCATACTTTTCGCTTGCTGAATCATACTTAAGACATGGTATTACTGCTTGGGGCAATTCTACATATTGCAAATCACTGCAACAGAATCAAAACCAAATCCTGAAAATATTATTAAAAAATTTACATCACAATAAACAATTCCTAAACTACAACATGGTTTACGGTAACACTGCAAACAATATAAATACAAACAACTCCAGAAATAACCACTACCATAACAACAACAACATCCAAAATATAAGCAACACCAACAGAAACAACAACAATAATAACATCGCAGCCGAATTAGAAGTACTCAACACTTGCAAATGAATTTTATAAAGACAACAGATTTTTACAACAATTGGACCACACATACAGCACAAGACTTCGTACTAAGGGAAGACTCAAAGTGGATCGCTACAAAACCAACTATGCCAAAAACACCTTAGCCGTTATACTACCTACTATTTTTAATAAATTGCCAATATATATTTCTAATGTAACCAATATTTCTAAAAGGAAATCACTTCTAAAATTATATTTCTTATCGTCGCAATGAATTTTTATGTGTTAAAATGAATTATATAAATATACACTTCTTTTTTTACTTTTTATTTTTTGTAACTCAAAATTTTTTAAATCATATTTTTATTTTGCATCCTGCAGATAAGCCGAATGGCTTCGTGGGATTAGTCCTAAGTGAAATATGTAAAGAAATTTTTAAACTTAATAAACTAAACTAAAAAAAAAATAAAAAAAAAAAAATAAAATAATGCAAATAAATAAATAAAATAATACAAATAAATAAATAAAATAATACAAATAAATAAATAAAATAATGCAAATAAAGAAATAAAATAATGCAAATAAAGAAATAAAATAATACAAATAAATAAATAAAATAATTCAAATAAATAAATAAAATAATGCAAATAAATAAATAAATAAAATAATTCAAATAAATAAATAAAATAATACAAATAAATAAATAAAATAATGCAAATAAATAAATAAAATAATACGAATAAATAAATAAAATAATACAAATAAATAAAATAATGCAAATAAATAAATAAAATAATTCAAATAAATAAATAAAATAATACAAATAAATAAATAAAATAATGCAAATAAATAAATAAAATAATGCAAATAAATAAATAAAATAATACAAATAAATAAATAAAATAATACAACTAAATAAATAAAATAATGCAAATAAATAAATAAAATAATACAAATAAATAAATAAATAAAATAATACAAATAAATAAATAAATAAAATAATACAAATAAATAAATAAAATAATACAAATAAATAAATAAAATAATACAACTAAATAAATAAAATAATGCAAATAAATAAATAAAATAATACGAATAAATAAATAAAATAATACAAATAAATAAATAAATAAAATAATACAAATAAATAAATAAAATAATACAAATAAATAAATAAATAAAATAATACAACTAAATAAATAAAATAATGCAAATAAATAAATAAAATAATACGAATAAATAAATAAAATAATACAAATAAATAAATAAAATAATGCAAATAAATAAATAAAATAATGCAAATAAATAAATAAAATAATACAAATAAATAAATAAAATAATACAAATAAATAAATAAAATAATGCAAATAAATAAATAAAATAATACAAATAAATAAATAAAATAATACAAATAAATAAATAAAATAATGCAAATAAATAAATAAAATAATACAAATAAATAAATAAATAAAATAATACAAATAAATAAATAAAATAATACAACTAAATAAATAAAATAATGCAAATAAATAAATAAAATAATACAAATAAATAAATAAATAAAATAATACAAATAAATAAATAAAATAATACAAATAAATAAATAAAATAATACAACTAAATAAATAAAATAATGCAAATAAATAAATAAAATAATACAAATAAATAAATAAAATAATGCAAATAAATAAATAAAATAATACAAATAAATAAATAAAATAATACAAATAAATAAATAAAATAATGCAAATAAATAAATAAAATAATACAACTAAATAAATAAAATAATGCAAATAAATAAATAAAATAATACAAATAAATAAATAAATAAAATAATGCAAATAAATAAATAAAATAATACAACTAAATAAATAAAATAATGCAAATAAATAAATAAAATAATACAAATAAATAAATAAATAAAATAATACAAATAAAAAAATAAAATAATGCAAATAAATAAATAAAATAATACGAATAAATAAATAAAATAATACAAATAAATAAATAAAATAATGCAAATAAATAAATAAAATAATACAAACAAATAAATAAAATAATGCAAATAAATAAATAAAATAATGCAAATAAATAAATAAAATAATACAAATAAATAAATAAAATAATACAAATAAATAAATAAAATAATGCAAATAAATAAATAAAATAATACAAATAAATAAATAAAATAATACAAATAAATAAATAAAATAATGCAAATAAATAAATAAAATAATACAAATAAATAAATAAAATAATACAAATAAATAAATAAAATAATGCAAATAAATAAATAAAATAATACAACTAAATAAATAAAATAATGCAAATAAATAAATAAAATAATACAAATAAATAAATAAATAAAATAATGCAAATAAATAAATAAAATAATACAACTAAATAAATAAAATAATGCAAATAAATAAATAAAATAATACAAATAAATAAATAAATAAAATAATACAAATAAAAAAATAAAATAATGCAAATAAATAAATAAAATAATACGAATAAATAAATAAAATAATACAAATAAATAAATAAAATAATGCAAATAAATAAATAAAATAATACAAACAAATAAATAAAATAATGCAAATAAATAAATAAAATAATACAAATAAATAAATAAAATAATACAAATAAATAAATAAAATAATACAAAAAAATAAATAAAAAAATACAAATAAATAAATAAAATAATGCAAATAAATAAATAAAATAATTCAAATAAATAAATAAAATAATACAAATAAATAAATAAAATAATACAAATAAATAAATAAAATAATACAAATAAATAAATAAAATAATGCAAATAAATAAATAAAATAATACAAATAAATAAATAAATAAAATAATACAAATAAATAAATAAAATAATACAACTAAATAAATAAAATAATGCAAATAAATAAATAAAATAATACAAATAAATAAATAAATAAAATAATACAAATAAATAAATAAAATAATACAAATAAATAAATAAAATAATACAACTAAATAAATAAAATAATGCAAATAAATAAATAAAATAATACAAATAAATAAATAAATAAATAAAATAATAGAAATAAATAAATAAAATAATACAAATAAATAAATAAAATAATACAACTAAATAAATAAAATAATGCAAATAAATAAATAAAATAATACAAATAAATAAATAAAATAATGCAAATAAATAAATAAAATAATACAAATAAATAAATAAAATAATACAAATAAATAAATAAAATAATGCAAATAAATAAATAAAATAATACAAATAAATAAATAAAATAATACAACTAAATAAATAAAATAATGCAAATAAATAAATAAAATAATACAAATAAATAAATAAAATAATACAAATAAATAAATAAAATAATACAAATAAATAAATAAAATAATACAAAAAAATAAATAAAATAATACAAATAAATAAATAAAATAATGCAAATAGATAAATAAAATAATACAAATAAATAAAATAATACAACTAAATAAATAAAATAATGCAAATAAATAAATAAAATAATACAAATAAATAAATAAATAAAATAATACAAATAAATAAATAAAATAATACAAATAAATAAATAAAATAATACAACTAAATAAATAAAATAATGCAAATAAATAAATAAAATAATACAAATAAATAAATAAATAAAATAATACAAATAAAAAAATAAAATAATGCAAATAAAAAAATAAAATAATACGAATAAATAAATAAAATAATACAAATAAATAAATAAAATAATGCAAATAAATAAATAAAATAATACAAATAAATAAATAAATAAAATAATACAAATAAATAAATAAAATAACACAAGAAAATAAATAAAATAATGCAAATAAATAAATAAAATAATACAACTAAATAAATAAAATAATGCAAATAAATAATATGATATGAATAAATAAATAATACAATATGAATAAATAAATAGATTACCATAAACGCACAAGTAAACCTAGAGATTTAAAGAATTAAAAATAAAAGAATAAAAAGAATTTATTTTTGATAAATTAAATTATAGCTAAAAAATTTTTTTATTTCTTTTCCTATTCCCAATTTTAGCCATTGTTATCTAATACTATGAATTGTTTCTTTATTGATTAAACTTTATAATACCCTAATATTATGAACTGTATATATTTCTTAAGGCTTTGTTTATTATATTATTAATTATTGTATTATAAATCCCTTTATTGTCTTAGAAATAAAAAGACTTGTATATTTTGAATTGAAAACATGTGCTAAAAAGTTATTATTTTTGGTTGGAAAAATAGTTAAGTAAAAATGAAATTGTGTTAAGTAAAATTTTTTTTAGGAACAACACATGAATACTGGCACAATGTGTTGTCATGGATGACTGAAATATGTCATATGAGGAGGGCAGCCTGCCAGGACAACATCATCTAGTCCTGGATGAATCCTTATATCATATGGTCAAGGTAAGTTTCTATCAACAAACGTCCGTCCGCTTATCCAACTGCTTTTCCAGCGTTACTTGTTAATTGTTCCGTGTGTTATATTGCTTTCATTAAAATCCAATTGGCACAAATTTTTTTTTGTATTTATGCGTACCCATGGTGGACGAACCCCATTCCCGGCGAGCTCAAGCCTTATCATCTTAGTGCCATTTCCACCAAAAAGGAAGCAAGGGTACATTGACAGAAAATTCCATGAATTTTCTATCTCTCAACGTGGGCCACAAACATTTTAAACAAAATGGCGCCCAACGTGTAAGCATAAACATTACACATCTTATTATATTAGCGTAAGTTTTAATCAAATGCCACTCATTTGTACATAGAATTAATGCTCAAAAGTTTAGACAGGAGTGGAAGACTAAGCCAATGCTTAAAGACTGGATTCAAGAAACTGATGATTTTAATTAACTAATTATGGACCGACCATCATCATCATTTCTGTATATATGAAATTTATTTGTTTTGAATTTTATATATGTAAATACCAACATTTTTAAGTAATTTATGATTTATGATTAAAGTAATTTTCGGAAGTGGGTCTTATATGGGAGCTATGATTAATTATGGATCGATCACCATACAATTGTATCTTATTATTCGTATATATATGAAATATATTTGCGTTCAATATTATTTAGATACCAACATTTTTGAGGGAGTTATGCTATTTAAAGTGATTTTCGGGAGTGGGCCTTATATGGGGTTTATGATAAATTATGGACCGATCTGCACAAAATTTGTAGATCTGAATTGGCTTTATTTACCACACATTTGTGGTGAAATCTGTTTGCATACTTTCATAATTCAAGCATTTATAAAAAATTTTACGTACCAAATTTTATCGAAATATCTTCAAAATTGAGACCTGTACTCTGCGCACAAGCTTTACATGGACAGCCAGCCAGACGGACGGACATCGTTAAATAGACTCAGGAAGTGATTATGAGTCGATCGGTATAATTTAAGGTGGGTGTTGGACCAATATTTCTGGGCGTTACAAACATCAACACAAATCCAATATACCCTCCTTACTATGGTGGTGTAGGATATAAAAACCGCATGTAATTAAAGCATTTAAATCATACATGTAAGAGTTAAGGTTTATACATGGTAGTATTTAGCCGAATTTCAACTGGTTCATTTTGAACGTTTAGCGGTTTCTGGCGTTTTTTTTATCCATTCTGGCTATATTTTGCTGGTATGTTTTGGCAACACTGATTTTCATATACAATTCATTTTCAATTTTCAACTCGCAAGAGGAAAAATTCTCATTTAGTATATGAAAAAAATTAAATATACAGAGTTTGAAAATAAACACTATTAGACACAAAGAATGCTGATGACGGCTTTAGCAGGCCAGAAAATGCATTACATTTTGCTAGTGTCTCTTTGTAGATTTCTATATGGTTTTACATTTATGTTTTCCAACGGAAAGCTAATGTGAAACATGTAACAGAAATATACAAAAATAAATAGTAGTGTATACAATTATTTTCAAATATATTGTATATTTAACTAGAAGTAAACTTCGAATACATTTTTTAAAAATATATTTCTTTAGTTAGGCATGAGTTCATTAAATTTAATTTTCATTAAATTAACTGAAGATAGGGAATTGTTTTACATCATGAAATTTTATTAAAATTTAATTAAACATTTTAAAAAATACTATGTTTTTAAATCAATCTTGTTCTAGGATTATATCAAGTACAAATTCGAGCTAAAATCAAGTTTTGAATTCTAGGAAGAAGCTTATTTAAGATAAATTTAAGAATTTTCTTTCTTAAATCAATCTTCTTTTAGGATTATATCAAGCATGAATTCGAGCTAAAATCAAGTTTTGAATTCTTGAAACAAGTGCATTTTAGGATTAACCCAATATCGGATACACTTAATTCAATCTTATATTATTCTCAAATCAAGATGCCTTCGAGCTTAAAACAAGGTAAAAATTCTTAAATCAAGTACGGTTAGAGATCGCCTTTATCCAAAAAAGATTTTTTTACTTGACAAACCCGTACTTGATTCAAGAAAACCCGTACTTACCCTACTATTGACACCGCTCCGGATTGATTTGAGTACGGAATTCGCGATTTTTTTTTTTTCGGTGTACACTATTGGAAAAAATTAAAGGAAAGTGTTTTCTCATTTTCAATAAAAGCTGAATTTGCATAGTTTAAAACTATTTTTTTTTTTGTTAAAGCAAAACAAGTTGTTTTGAAACTTGGTTAGCAAATTTGCAGGTCCTACAAAACCATTTATACCATTTATAAATAACAATTATCAATTTAAAAAAAACAATTTTAGAACAGTTATTTTCAGAAAAAACAAAAATAATTCCATCTAAAACAGTTTTTTATTTTTGTGTTCAATTGTAATTGAATCGCGTGTGTTTGCTATGCTTCGTCCAACAAGAAGCAACAACAATTCTTAACAAATTTTGAAAAAAATTACGATAGTCCGTCACATGTGTTCTCAGCACTTGCTCAACGACGCCTGAATGAATGTTTTTAAAAGAGCATAACAAATGTGTGTAAAATTTTTGCACAATAGTGGTATGCAGCGTTGTCAGTTTAGGGGATTTATCTCCAAATTGAGAATTTCTTTTCGTGATTTGGGATAAAAATTTCCTCTTGGGGATCCGGGGATTTGTTGGGGATGACATCAATTTTAGGGGATTTTTGAGGATTTTATTTATAACTAGCAAGTCTAAAAATTTGTGTTATTATTTATAGTGGATGGTTTCTAATAAAGAAGAAGTATGTAAATATTTAAAAAAAATATATTTTTTACTGTTAAAATGGCTGCAAATACTAATTTTATTAAAACAAGTAAGAAAGTATAGTCGGTCAAGCCCGAACATATAATACCCTACGCTCAGTATATCAATAAAACAGTTTTTCAGACATGTGCGCTATATGGGAGATATTACCTCTTATGGACCGATCATCAAATATTTAGTGCCATGACTTCCGTGAATACATATAAATATTATGTGTGTTAACCTTTATCTCGATATATATACGTTTAATAGATTTATGGAGGATAAAGTGAATTACGAAGAGGGTCTTATATGGGAGTTTTGACTATTTATGAAATGACTATTATAAAATTAGGTGTCATCCTATTTGTACATAAGAAACTCATTTTTGTTAAATTTTATTTGGAAGTGGGCCTTATATGAGAGCTACGACTAATTATGGACCGATCGTCATAAAATTCAACCATGTTATATGTATATGTGCGAAACATATTTGTGTTTAATATTATTTGGATACCGCCATTTTTAAAAGAGTTATGCTCTTTTAAGTTATTTTCGGAAGAGGGCCTTATATGGGAGCTACGACTAATTATGGACCGATCTTCACGAAATTAGCAAATGTGATTTAGCTTCATTTATTACTCATTTGTGGTGAAATTTGTTTACATACTTGCATAATTCAAAGATTTATGACCAGTAAACCCCATCGTTAAATCGACTCAGAAAGTGATTCTGAGTCGATCGGTATACTTTAAGTTGGGTGTTGGAGCAATATTTCTGGGCGTTACAAACATCAGCACAAATCCAATATACCCTCCCCACTATTGTGGTGTAGGGTATAAAAAATCATAATGTTTCTTGGGAACGCGAAGATTCGGCAAATGTACATATACGAGTATATTTTTAAAGTGTAGCGCTTGCGTTGAACGCGTTTTTTCAATAATGAATACTACCAAAACAAAAATACGTAACAAAATGCAATATGAATTATTGGAAGCACTTCTCAGAATAAACACATACTTTAATAATAATTCAATTTGTTGTGAGAAATTTAATCCATCTGCTAAAATGCTAAAGCTTTTTAATACAAGCAATATGTACAACAACATTTCTGAGGCTGATGAATCAGAAGATTTTTATTATGAAGTTTTGGAAATGCTAAACTCTGGTATAATTCTTTCTTTACAAGATTTATAATTACAAATCGAATTAGTTTGAATATTAATATATGTAGCTATCGATAAAAATGAATTTCATTAAATAAATATGTTATTTTTTTAATAAAATAAAAATTTAAAAAAAAAAAAAATTAAATAAAAAAAAAATCTGTTTGGGGATTTTTGGGGATGACAAATCCAAAATTAGGGATAAGCTCTAAAAAAATACTGGCAGCACTGGTGGTATGGGCTGAACATCACTGATTTATACACACACTTGGTGAGTTAACAGCATCTGTTAGTGTTCATTATTTTGTATTTGTTGTACAAAGCACACCTGTAGTTAATGTTAACGGCCAATTGAACGATTTTGCTATTCAACATTCGATAACGTGATGTAAGTTTTTATTGTTATCTAAACGATTGTCGACAAAACCAAACGACAACTATTTATTTGTTGTTTTAAATTGTTTTTCGTAAAATAAAAATAATAAAAAACGTGCTTGTTTTCAGAATTAATATTTACTTTCAGACTATCTACCTATTTGTAAATTTCCACACACAATTTAGACAGATCATATTACTTGTGGCTTCAACTCTCTGTCACTACTAAGTAGTGATTATACATTCGAATAATGATCGATCAAATAATAGAACAATGTCTTACGAATAATTATTCGAAGAATTTCAAAATGACCATTTTTGAATGACGAATAATTCGATTAATTTTATGAAGAATAATCTAATAAAATCAATAAATAAATTTCTTCTTCAAATTTCTCATAATTTTATAATGAAAGAAGTAATCACCCCTATCGTGAATAAAAATTCCACATGAAATTTGTTTCCTATTCACATTTTTCCTATTAAAGTTCAATGTTAAAAAAATAAAAGGGAACAAATTTCATATGGAATATTTATTCACGATAGGGGTGAATAATTTAACA
Organism: Bellardia bayeri; assembly: GCA_950370525.1. Taxonomy (NCBI): domain Eukaryota; kingdom Metazoa; phylum Arthropoda; class Insecta; order Diptera; family Calliphoridae; genus Bellardia; species Bellardia bayeri. The sequence continues at coordinate 48,723,964 of OX493264.1, read as the reverse complement.
TCATTCCGTTTTAATTTTATTTACAAAATAATGTTTAAGAAGCAGATATTTGTGTATATACATACATACATATATTAAATGATTATTATTATTTATTAAATAAACCTTATTTTTCGATGATTTTAATTAAATTTTGTCCAAAAATCTGCATAGTGAAACTTTACAATATGAAATATATTAACAATTTTCAATATATTTATGTATGTAAATAAATGTTAAATAGTGTTTGCTCTGTTAGCTCCTCATGAAATTATGTACGAGTACATACATATATTAATATATTGTAATAAGTTATAATTCTAAAGAGAAATATTCGATATTTAGTAAAAAAAATATTGGTAAAATTTAAATTATATATTAATTAATGTATTTGCCCCTTGTTGCAAGCTTAAAAAAAGTAGTGAAAGTGCTTGCAAACAAAATGCTTATGGGATGAATAATATGTATAGTAAGAAACTTTTAGAAATATGTACAATAATATTAGCCCCTTTCAGATTAGGCAATTTTATTTGCGCAAGTATAATTTTAATTTTTATTTATTTTCTTTTGAACTTGCATTTGTGTACACATTCAATAACTTCGTTGCGCAAGTTTAATTTTCTTATGATCGAATTTTCTTAATTTTTTGACGTTTTCTGTCATTTCTGTATTAATTTGTTTGGATTGTTTTACGGCGCGCACTTGCATATATTGCGTCCATAAATTCTTTCATTTGAGTTTAATTTCTTCTAAGGTTGTAGATGGATCGTGGACAATGAAAATTGCTGATGACGCTATTGACGCTATTGACAGGGTAGAAAATGCATTCCAGTTTGCCAATTGTTCTAATACTTGACAATAGTATTCTGTGAAATTATTTAAAAAATTCGAACTACTAGCCTGAAAGAATAAAACTTTTCTGTAAAAAGATAATTTATTTATTTTAATGTAATAATTCCGAATAATTACCCTACACCACTATAGTGGAGATAGTTATATACGAGTATACATACGTACATATATATTGGATTTGTGCTGATAGAAGATATTTCAATAAAATTTGGTAGGTAATGTTTTTCGACCCAAGGCCAGTTGAGATTGATATTGGTTGAAATCGGTCTATTATTTCACCTAACCCCATTACAAATGCCCTCCCGAAATTTGATTTTAATTATTATTGTATGCAATTGGAATTTGTAAGACGTACCTATTATATTTACTAAATTGTTTTTCTTATTGACTGATTGATAACTATTATATTTGAGAAATAGTTTTTCTCTTATTCATTTTTATTATTAAACAGTTTTTATTTTTCCGATAATAATTTGTTCTCATTTAAGACTGTCTTAATAAAACGTTTGCCCCATTCCATTTGTCAAAATAACGAAAGAAAATAGATTTCGGCTTTATTAAACTAATTTTATAAGTTCGAAACGAAATAAATTTTGACAAAACAAATATACATACATACATACATACATACATATGTATGTATGCAAAAGTAATACAAATTTGTTACGAATTCGATTCTTTCATTCAGAGTTCCATTCATTCTATAAAAATAGGCAGTTATTTTGTAAAATAATCAGCATTTTATTTATTTGCCTATCATGATTATTTATTTCCAAAATTATTTGTATACTACACATATACATACATACATACATATATATGTATGTATGTATGAGGGTTTGCAATATAAAATAAATTCTTAAACATTTATAATGCGTTATAATTATTATTAACATTTACTTCTTATAACAATAAAATAAATTGCAAATGAATATTTATTGACTAGTAGCAATTATGGAAAATAAATAATTATTTCCCTTACCCAAAACATTTACATATGTAATCAAATAAAAAGAAATAAAAATTAAAAATAATTATTATGTATTTAAGAAATAAAAAAAAATTTATGTACGTATAAAAATTATTCGTAAATGTTTATAACGATTATATCCTTACTCTCTTCATCATACGAATAATACAACATTTTCCACTAGTCCTCTGTAAAAATTGACATCTATTGTAAAGCGCCCTTGAAGTAAATTGGTACATTTAAAAAGCAAACGTCATTATTTGTTTTATAGTAAATGCACGAGTTTGTAAAAAATCCTTTCAGAATATGTCTCCTAAAAGGCTTGGATCTACATATAACGCCTTTCTTTCAGAAGCCATTACATACAACCATTTTCAGTAAGTCTCCTTACAGACCTACAACGGAGGTCCTTCTAACTATTCGTGTGGTAGACAAGAATCCCAATGTAAAATTTATTCGATTTTGCAATATGTCTGGGTGTTGAAGTGTCTGCAAAGTAAGGCCTTTAGAAAGGCCTCTTTATTATATATTTTTCCCGCTGAGTTAATCCGATATTGATACTTTCTTACATACATACATATGTATGTATGTATGTATGTGCTCAAGTGATATTTGGTGAAGAGAAGAATAAGCTAAGAGTTTCTACAGAGAAGCACTTCATAATTAATTGTGTACAAATATTTACGAATGAAACCAATGAACATACTCTGCACATTAAATGTACATACATACATACATATGTAGGTACTTAAAGGTTTTGTTTAAAAACAAACAAAAACAACTGACATAATCTTCCTCCTGCAATCAATCGTGCCTCCTGCCTGTTGTACAGTGTCTTACATAAGTAAAAGAAATAACATTTTAATAAATGTCTTAAATTGTATTTATAAATACATAATCAGGCATGTGATGAATATCGATATTGAATACATTTTAATGCATTTATAATCTAATTTTTAAAATTTTTGTTTTAACATTCTCTTTACTAGCCCAATATCTTTATATTTTATGTGATAAAAGTTTTTCAATACAGAAATATTACGAAAAAATTGACTTCTAAAACTCAATTGTTGTCGATATCGATTTCCATCACATGTCTGAATATTAAAAATGTATACTTTTTTAATTTTTTTAAATTGTTTTGTTTTTTCTACACTTCTTGTTTAAGTGATCTGAGATGTATAATAACATTAAAATTTGTTAACCTATTTTTTGTCTTTTATATCTTATTAGAACGACAATCGATTATTTTACAATAAAATGCAAAAAAATAATTATTTAATGGCAACATTTTTGCACAAATTAAAAAAAAAATAATTTTTCCCCTGGAAATGCACCACCAAACTTCAGAGTCTTTGTGACAACTATGTATGTATAAGACTTTTCTTAGCATCCTAATATATTTTAGAACATGTTTATACAATCTATAGAACACTTCCAGATGAAGGAAAGCCTGTAGGTTGATATTTTTTTTTAGTTTTATATTTTGTGCATACAAGATTTACCTCGTTCAAAAATCGATAAACTTATGTGAAGCACTGTATATACTATTTACATATGCATATGGCATTGTAAGTATGTGGTCTTTATTTAATTTTAAACATACTCGTGCATGTGTATAAAGATCCATAGTACGTAAACAGTCTGTGAACAGACGAACATACATATGTATGTATGTATGTACATACATATACGAGTATATGTAAGTATGCATGTATGCACATATTTATATATATATATATATATACATATGTATGTTTAGATAGATATACAATTTTACTCACCACTTTTAAAGACCGTTCGGCTACGTTTCATATTAATACTAATTTCTCTCTTTTTAGGAATAATCCATTCCATCCATTCATTTAAAATTTACTCATTTCTAGACGTACTTATAAGTATGTAGTACCTAAAGTATGTGTGTTAAAGTATATGTGAAGACATCACATCCAAGAATCTATGGCTGGATGTACTTCAATAAAAAAATAAATAAAAATAAAATAAAAACTTAGTTCTTATAATTCGTGGTTATTATAAAAGCAATGTCAGTGTTCATTGTTTCTTCAGTTATAATTTAGTCAATAAACCGCGAAGAATATTTAAAGCGGAAGAATATCGGGAATAAACAATAATAATAACAATCGAAATATACATACATACATACATACATACATGCCTTTACTTCTGCGTTTAAGAATAATATAAAAAAAAGTCAAAGGAAAAGTATTTCCTATATCTACAGACAAGTGTATTAAAAATTTTTAAATTAAAAAACATAGAAAAAAGCAAAAACAGTGAAGTGACGAAAAGATTTTTTTTGAAATGGGCTTGATTTGGATTGTTTTATCTGCAATAGTTTTTATTATATGCTTGTATGGATACTTGAAAGTTGTATATGAATGTGTTAGAAAAGTGCGAATTAAAAAGACTGATTGCATATCGATGAAAAAGCCAACAAGTTTCAGCAATTGCGTTGAAGAAGAAAATATTGCGGTAGTGGATGTAGTTGAATATAAACAGGCCCCAGGTCCATTGCCATGGCCAATTTTAGGCAATTTAGATTTAATAGGCCGTTACGCTGTGCCGTTTCAGGGATTTACTGAGTTGGCCAAACAATTTGGGAATGTTTATTCATTGACATTGGGCACAACCCGTTGTCTGATTGTCAATAATTTGGATTTAATCCGTGAAGTACTTAATCAGAATGGAAAATGTTTTGGAGGACGGCCTGATTTTTTACGTTTCCATGTACTTTTTGGCGGCAATCGAAATAACTGTAAGTAATATTTTTTATGTTCCGTCGACGCAAAGTAAAATTTTTAAATTGTTTTATACATTCTCTTGGTATATGCCACGCCCAAAGATGTTAGATGTTCTCAATTTATATGAATTCAACTTGGAATTGAAACTGGCACCATGCTAAAAATAGTAAATATTGTAGTATAGATTGTAGGCCTTGTTGAAGATATAAGAGAGAATATTTTTTAAACAAGTTTTCTCACTCAAGATATTTTGAATTTCATAAAATTTTCCTGATCGAATTTTTTACATTTCGTCCTATTTTATAAAAATCATTTTATACCGATTTGTATTAGACTGGCTGAATATGGTCCGCGTTGCAGTTCATGATAATATTGTGTGCATCTAGTTTATTATATCTACGTGTATTAGTTTATAAAATTCATGTACCTACATTCAGAATCATCAAACAAAATTATATTTATATTCTCCTTCCAACTTCAGAGCATTTCAGATCTTATTTTATAGCTACTATCGGCTCCAATTTAGAAGTTCATTAATTTCAAAAAGTATCATTAGAAGCATTTTGCTTAATAAAGAGTAACTCCATGAACATCCAGACTTGATTGTTTTAAATACTCCAATGCGATATGTCACATAAAGATGCCTTAAATTGTACAAATTTAAATCATTATAATTTATGTTTTCCATAATAAGTACTAGACAATTATACAATTTCAACCATTAGAATATACTATACAGTCTACAAAAGATACGACAACAATGATTATACCCGATTCCATCCTAATTTATTCCTAAACTGTCAACTTTTGGATTAAATTAAGAAGTGCGCCAAATATCTCCACATAAGAACCTTACTGTCATTCAAACTCTCCTCACGTCCCATAGAACTAATATGCTAACATATACAGTCCTAGCATAAATAAAAAATCCGCGGGAGTTCTTTCCCTTTTTATCTTTTTAACATTGAATATGAATAGGAAAAACGGGAAAAGGGAAAAAACTCCCGCGGAATTTTTATTCATGATTGGGCTGATATTGTAGATTAAAATGGTTTACAAAAAATTGGGCATTGATAATTTTAAACATAAAAAATGGTTATACATACTCGTATTGGTATATTTTGTTCTAAAAACATTTTGTATAATTTTTTTAAATATATGACCCATTAACTATATAATTTGCCTTCACAGGAAAAACAATATAATATATATCGCTCATTTGCTGCAACAACGTAGTAATTCAAACGAAAGTCGTTTCGAGAAAAAACATTAAATTTTATGATATTTTACTATTTCTTAATTAAATTTTTAACTAATCATGCGATTTCAGAAATAAAACCTGATATAAATAGTAGATATTAGTATCATTCGAATCTGTATATACCAAATTTTTACTTGTCAAATATATGTACGAGAAAACATGCATTTTTATTTTGATGTTTACAACAAAAAACGCTCTCACACAAAAAATAATTGACTTTTGATAAAACTATATGAAAGACTATATAACGGCGCATATTTTGTATTACTCAGTTCGAAAAACACGGATTTTGAGTTATGACGTTATTGCAGCAAATGAGCGATATGTATATTTACATATGGTCAACAATGCGGATTTACCCACTTATAAAACTTAATTAAATGCCATTTTTCTCAATGATGCGGTTTTTTTATATAAGAACAAATTGCGCACATTGAATAGTAATTTCTCAAAAATTAATTTCCTTTTCCATGAGCGGCAACTCTTTTTTTTTTGTCTATTACTGCAAATTTTGGTATCGTTTGTAAAATTCATGAGAATTTTAATATTGAATATCAGTAAAATAGGCCAAACAATGTATGAGATAAATAATAGATGCATACATAGATACTCAGCCTTATTATGAGTGTCGTTTTCTTTTTCCGACAACGACTCTTTCGTAATAGATTAAAGATAAAATTAAATTTGTTTCTTTAATCTATTACGAAAGAGTCGTTGTCCATTGTTGATTTTATGTATCAAGTAGGCACTCTTCCTTCTTGTCTTCGGCTCAGATCCGCTATATCCCGTCTTCTTATTCGAATATAGCCACTATTATTAAATATGTTGCGGGCTAATGGTTTTGGGCGTACTTCAAGCAATTGTGATCATTGGTGTTTTTGGCGTCTTTGGATTCTATCTACATTTGAAGCCGAGACCGTTCCCCATAGCTGCATTCTATAATACAGGCTTTATGATTGAGTTGTAAAGCAAGAGTTTCCAATCTATTCTAAGCTTAGAGTTTCTGCCAATGAGCGAATTAATTTGGATCAATTTCATTGGAGACAATTTTGCATCTATATTAGATTTTGGTGTAAGGTAATTATCCAAACTGATAATTCGGAATAAAAATTTACCTTCGGATTGTTGTGTTATTGATTAATTAATAATATACAATAAATAGGAGAGCATGTAAAGGTTACATGCAGTGTGACCAGTTTAGCATTTTTGCGGCTAAATTTAGCATATTTGTTTTTGATTTAGCTGCAAAATTTTACATTTAGCATTTGGCATTTTCTTTAGCATTTTATATGTAGTAATACATATGTATGCATGTTTAGAATTTTATTAGCCTTTAAAAATTTTTAAAATACAAATTTATTTTCTGTTCAAATCAGCTTGAAATAATAAATGACAAATTTATCAACAGATGACACTACAACTCTTGCATATATGTAGCAGAAATTAAATTCATATGTGTACATTAGGGTTACCCCGTTTGTATGGAGAAAAAATAAGGTATCGATGTTCCCGACTAATATAAAAATTCGGTTCATTTTAAGACTACGTTTCTCATTTTTTTTTTGTCCTGGATTCAATATTTGGTGAGCTGGATCAAAGGATAAAAATGTCCTTTTTAGAGGTTTTTTGATTTTTTTCACATTTCTTCCAAATAAACTATATGTAAATTTGGTATCGTATTAAAGGTCTTTGAGAGGCGCATTCAATGGGTTATCAAAAATTAAAAAAAAATTTAAATTCCAAAATTTTGAAATTTCAGACAAAATTTTTTGTTTTTTTTATTTTTTCATAGAATTTACTTAAATAAATAGTTGAAATTTCTTGATTATAAACATCATGCAATTTAACCCAAATGGGTTTTCCCGTTTTTATACCCTTCCCCCTTATGAGAAGGGTATACTATATATAAGTTTGTTATTCCGTTTGTAATTTCCACAATATAATTTTCCGACCCTATAAAGTATATATATTCTGGATCCTTATAGATAGCGGAATCTATTAAGCGATGACCGTCTATCTGTTTCATGTATGCATTTCTACTCATTAACTTTTAACCTCCATTACTTTAACGATTTTGCTAATTCAAATATATGATTTTGTAGGTAGCGAGAGGGTTTTCATTAACGCTTAAAATAGCAATCATCAATATCATCGGCAAATGCAGATGTGTGAGTACGATTGTTGGTTGCATATCAGATACTTCCTTGAGGTACTCCTGCTGGTTGTGCGCAGCTCTAAAAATCTCCTTCATTAAACATAAATGTTCGACGAGAAATGTCGATAAAAACAGCTACAGTATTGTGTTTTCTTTTAAATCCAAATATATAGCTTTGATATATTCGATGGGTCTATATTAGAAATTTACTATTCGGACGGATACCGGATAATGAGCTACTATCCGGTATCTGGACGGCCGGATATTTTCTCAGAATTATTTTAAGCAAATACATTTTTATTAAGTAACTAACAATAAAATATCTTTTATTTAAAGGTAAAAAAGTAGCAAAAAATTACAAATTATCTTTCAAAAATATAAAATACGTTTTGAGATATCCACTTTACTGAAAAATGTATGTATAAACTAAAAACGTCAAATTAATAAAACGACTGGCATTAATACTCAAAATTAAGAAGAGGTAGATTATGGTGAAGAAAAACTAAATTTTCAGCGTTCGCAGACAATAAACGATTACGCTTGTTCTCGTCAACCAAGCCAGCTTCCGAAAAGAGTCTTTCGCTATAAACGCTGCTGCAAGCAGCTGAAAGGAACGTTTTGGCAAGCTTATTTAAAATTGGATTTTTTTTTTTTTGGAGTTAAACGACCACCAAGCGTAAGAATCCTAACTGCAATCAATTCGAACTTCCTTCAAGAAGAATTCTCGATAGGAATTGGGTTCTTCTTATGATCCCGAGACTGAATGTTTTTTCATCTGCCACTTCATTAAAACAATTCCAAAATGTTTCGTGAGATTTACGAGCTACATTTAAATCAGTTTCATTTAATCGTAACTGTTTAGGTCTAATTGAAGACATCGATGAACAAGTACTGATGGAAGACGTGTCGCAAGTCATTGTTAAGTGTTCCAATAAAATAGTTTGTCAAGCTCTTTCAGCTGCAACTTTTCCCAAAAAGTTAGCCTTAAATCTGGGATCCAGAAAAGTTGCATTAAGGTATTTTGGACCTTCACTTAAGGAAATAAAACGAGATGCCAATTGCGCTTCAAAGGAGGCTCTCATATTAAGTAAATCGGCTTTTCGACGTACAGTTTCGTCCTTTTCTAAGAATTTTTTTAATGCAGCATGTGGTATAACTTCAGATATACAGGAGAGGCCAGAACTTGTAATTTTAGTTATTTCTTGAAACGGCTTCAAAAGTTGTACACACTGCTCCATCAAACACCACTGACGAGTTGTTAGATTAGTAAGTATGTCGTTTTCAGCCATCATATAGAAAGTGGAATTCCACCTCGTGGTTATATCTTGTACCAATTGATGCTCTGGTAAACATAGTTCTTTTTGAAGCGCCAGCAATTTTTCTTTTGCTAAACCTGAATGATTTAAGTGATAGTACGATACGTCTACCTTTGGCAATCAACTACATTACTTCAGGTTGTACCTTCAAAGTCTCAAGCACAACCCTCTGAAGCGAATGAATGAAACACCTGGCGGAGTTATACTCCGCCATTCGAACACCTTTAACCATGTTTGCGCCACTGTCATGAACAATAACATGTATTTTGCTTTGTTCAATATCCCAGCGAGATATAATACTACTGAGTTCATTTGCTATGTTTTCTCCTTTGTGAGATCCTGAAAACGGTTTCATAGCTAGAACTCCGTGTTGAAGTTTAAATTCTGCAGAAAGCCAATGAGCTGTGAAACTCAGAAAGCTGGAGTTATTGTGCAAACACGTCCACATGTCAGAAGTAATATAAACTGCGACAGCACTTGAAATTCTTATTTGGATTTTTTTTGAAAATTCAGTTGTAAATATCGGGAACTATTTTTTGGGTCATAAAGCTCGGCTTGGCAATTCATGGCGTGGTAAAGCTTGCTTAAGTAATCTTGCGAATTTTTTGTGTCTTTCAATGACACAAAGTGGTTCATTATCCAGTGTAATCATTTCTGCTATGAGATAATGGTATTTTTTCGCAGTTGCATTATTTATATCCCAAAGCAGTTTTCTGTCGAACGCCTCTGACAAAGTCTGTTGCCTTTATATAGAAGAGGAACTTGTCGTTATTTTTTTTTTTATCTTTATTCAAATTCATTTTCAGTAATGCCAAATTTTATTTTACGTTATTTTTCAAAGATAACTGACATCACTCTATCCGTTTATTGTCGTTTATTGCCTGCCGAACTAGAAATAATGAAATCTTTAATTTACTATCCGGCCTCGCATCTTGCCGGATATCCGATTATCCGGCCAAATCACTATTCGTCACATGTCTAGTCTAAATGATGCTACTTTTTTGTAATTTTTCCCGATATCATGGTAACTAGTGAAACCTTCCATTCTGGTGGTAAAAATTCAAGGCGTATTATTTATATTGCTATCCGGTGTAGCTCCATAAGCAACTTGTTACTGATTTTGTCAATTACAGTTTCATAGAGCTTAAATGGACAACAGCCTTTTCGATATCTCGAATTTCAAAACGTACGGGTAAACCTGCTCCTAAATAGTGGTAAATCAATTGGTTCATTTGATGTAAATACATTTTTTAAATGATTAACAAACAGATTTCCTTTTTCATTTTAATTTCTTTTAAGATTTTTAAGAGTAATCCGATTCGCAGAGTTGCGTCCAGATTTTCTAGATATTTATTAAGAGATTCAGTTTTCCGATTTTCCAAGAGTTCTTTAAGCCTTGTTATGAAATCTTTTAGCTTAGATTTGAGATGTGGCGATCTGTAAAATTGCCACTCTCTACGAATTCTTCTTTTATCATTTAAGAGCCGTTCGACATCTGCAGGATAAATTCTATTATACATACATATCTGATTACAGTTTGAGTAACAAGTTCAGCAGTCAGTTTAAGATCATTATTTAAATTGATAAGAGAGTAGCGATATTTTCTGATGTTGTAGCGGTATGTTTTTAGAACAATGTGTACATATTTATTTTCTATATTTACTCCAATTTATAATTGTTCCTGTCATCGCTAAATCACCAGTCGGGGATACAATTTCTTAGAGGCTCGTTATAGGAACAATAGTGGGTGAGCGATATGATGATAATTTTAACGAAGATTCAATATGAATCTTTTTTTTTTCGGAGTTTTCCACTCGAAATCACATTCAATCCCACATTAAAAATTGTTTCAAACTAAATACAATCCGGAGTAATTAGTCTTTATTCTTTTTTTGCTAGGTTTATAAAAGTATTATTAATTCACAAAAAATATTTTTAAAAAATCGGGTCTTATTTGGATTCGTTATTAGCAAAAAATCAAACTAAGATTGGCTACAAAAGTTAAAAATTAAATTTTCATATGCATCTCTAAGTTAAACTCGACAACACTTCTTCTCCAGGCATGTGAAATATTTTTGCAATCGGACCTACCCTTTATAAATTACAGAACTTTAAGTTGAGAACATCTTTTAACTGGCGGCCATTTTGTCAGCTGTTAAGTGGGTTATGTTTAGTTTGGTTTGAACAACGCTTTCAAAACGGAAAACGAAAGACAATTCAGATTATTAAAAACAAGAGTATCATTTTGTATGTTGTTAGAAGAGCAGTTGAAATACTGCGACATAGATAAATGAATATAGTGTCATATTCACAGTTGCCAGATTTGACGATTTTGATGGCAAAAATAGCATTTTGACGACTGGACGACTTTTACGTTTAATTTGACGATTTTTAAATATTTTTAAGTATATACATCTACATATTTGTCCAATATGACATCTGCTAGAGTTATTCTAACATTTAAAAATTTAATTTTCACACAGCTAGACTGATTTTAAGTAACCTAAATTCCACCAATAAAATGTATTTGTGTTTTCTAAAATGTTTCAAAGTGAAACAACATAAATACAAAATTTATATGGTCAGATGCAAAAACAACTTAAAACGGTTATGAGTAATTTTTGAAAAATAAATTTACTTAAGTGTGAACATTTTTATTTAGTAGATTATAAAGATGAGAATAACTGTTTAGATATTGATGAAATTTACTTAAGGTGCTATCAGACAGGATGTATTTTACATATGTACTGTCAAATTTTCCATCTGTAAAAGTTGTACACATCGTGTGCTACATATGAAACTTTGCATGTGTAAAATACCTGTGGAAATACATATGTAATTTTTTCGATTACAACACGCTCTATTTTCCTGTGACAAACATTTGTGTTATCTACTCTATTTAACTTGCATTCCTACCACTGTTGCCATATTTGACGATTTATCGTCTTTTTGACGATTTTTGGTATCAAAAATTACCCTTTGACGATCTTTGCCCCTATTTTGACGATTTTTCAGTATAAATGATTTGCAACACTTTTTTCTCATATAAAATTTATAATTTAGTTTCGAAAAAAGAAAAGAGTTTATTGGAATTTTGGAAACACATTTCGGAAATTCAAAGGAAATATTCAAATCTCTTATTTCCCATCCTAACCATTATATTATACAAAAAATTTTAGTTTTACCTCATTCTTCGGCAAATGTCAAACAAGTATTTAGTCAGGTAAATTTAAAGAAAACAAAAATTAGGAATAGGCTAGGAACGCATTCTTTGGAAGGGATTTTATTCACTAAAGATTTTTTAAATTTAAATAAATGTTGTTGTTTTAATATGAATGTTGTACCTGAGCTTATTAAAAAGTTTAATAGGGAAATGTACCTACAAAATTAAATGTACTAAACTTCACAATTTGCAATTATATTTTAAAAATTTTCAACTATATTTTAGAAATTTCTAATAATATTATAGAATTTTCAAATTGTATTTCAGAAATTTTCAAATCCATTTGAGAAATTGTTCATTGTATTTCAGAATCCAAACATATTTTTAACTTAACTTTTATGAAATACGATAAGAATATTCTGAAAACCAAATTGAAACTACAGAAAATCAATTGAAATTTTTTTAAATATGAAATTAAATAGAAAATTCTGAAATATAATTGAAAAATTCTAAAACGCATAGTGTTGTAAAAATTTTGTATTTAGAAGAAGAATTTTTTATGTTTTACATTGTTACTATGAAGAAATTGTTTTGTTTATTTTATATTAAAAATTATATAAATTTTTTAAAAAACATTGATAAAAATTTCTTAAAAAATTGATTTTAAAAACTATATTTTGAAAAGTAATTCAGTATTAATTTTTGTGTTCCTTTTACATTAATTTTTGTGTTTTGTTTTGTTATTTGTTACTTTTTTTTATTTTAATATTGATATTTATAACTATTTTTTAAACTTTTACCAATCTGTTAATTTAAAATTTTTGATATTTATTTAGTCGAGCTCGAGTTCATTAAATTTAATTTTCATTAAATTATTTTTACTGAAAGAATTGTTTTACAACATCTATATTAAAATTTATTTATTGATAATTTTTCTTGTCTGAGCTGGGGTTTGAAGAAAAATTATCAATAAATAAATTTTAATATAACAGTTTTCGAATTATTGCGTTTCTTTCTTGTGTTTTGATTTGTTATAGTCGTCAAAACTTAATTAGTGCGAATTTGGCGTTGAAAAGAAAGGTTGTCCCCACAATTTGCATTGAGCGTCACTTTTTTATAAATTAAGTAATATTACTAGTTTTCAATTTGCTTTTAAATAAAGCAAATAAATAACGTAAGGAAAGTACAAACTTTAATTATTATAAAAGTGAAAAAGCGAAAAAAAATCTATTCAAAAAAGTATGCATTTGCGTAGTTTTTGTGAACACCATGGTAAGGGCGCGATAAAATTTCATTGTCGTCACGCTAATTTTTTTAAAAGTGAATATATTAAATGTAAAAATTGAAGTTGACAATCATTGTTTCAACTCATTTTTTTATAATTTGTGTATTTGAGAAATAAATTGCCTACGAAAAAAAACCAAAAATAGGCAAAAATTTCATGAGCATCACTTTTGAAATATATTGCTTCATAGCTTAAAATGCTTAATTTTGATTTTATTTTTTATTTTTCAAGAGTAAAACAACAAAATTAACGCGTAATGATGAATATAAAAGAAAGAAGAAAGAAAAGTATAATCGTGATATATTTGAGTTTAATTTTTATTGTTACTGACTGATTTTGTTTTTGCCATAAACTTAATTCGAAAGTGGTAAAAATAAATGAGAATGAAAAAAAAACAAAGCCGCTTTTCATTTCATGAAGTTTATACAGATTCAGAATAAGAATTCGAATGAAAATTTATAAATTAAGTTAAGTTATTGTTTTGTGTCAAATATTTACATATGTGTATCAGTTTCTTCAAGAATTACTTCCTTTTTTCCATTTTTGTTAAAGACAGCAAAGAATATGTACATTGTACATGTTTAGTTTTGTATGAAAATATTTGTTTTTTGAAGAATTTTTTATTTTTTTTATTTACTTTTTGTAAAAGAATAAAGTTTTTTTCGTTAAACTTTAGATTTGGCATTATTTCTTGTTTATATACAACAAAATCTCTTGATCGTCACAAAATATCTTGAGCGTCACACTTAGTTTTTTTCCTTAAAACGCTTATAATTGCAGTTTTTTAAATACATTGTTACAAGCCTATTACTTTGCAAGTAACCTCTAAGTTCAAGTCTTTTTTAATAAAAATTTACATATTTTCATCTTAAAATTTGAAAATAACTAGTCACTTTAAAAAAAATTAAAAATCAAGGTGAATCGTGATTTTGTGTTGATAATCGAAAGGGTGATTTTCGCAAAAGTCAATCTTGAGAAATAAAAAAACATCATAGTAAGCTTGAATTTCAAATATTTTTGCATTTTTAGCGATTTTTTTATACATATTTGGTGTGTGACGCTCAAGATAGAAATCATAGATAACCTAAAAAAAATCCAAAATTATTGATTTTTTTGAGAGCCTAAAATTTCATCAATTTCTACATAAATTGGTCATTCTACAGGCGAAATGAAAAAACTTTAAAAATAAGCAAAACAAAACTCGTTGTGTACGTTTTTTTTAATTGACCTATATAAAGATTACTAGTGTAGAATTTTGACTGCTTAGTGGGTTTTATAAGAGATTTATGCGAATTTTATTGATTTTCGAACGTAAGCTTTTTATGGGGGCTACGGTCAAATATGAACGGATCATCATCATATTGTGCTGGACGATTTTTATATATGTATGAACTATTTGTGTTGAATTTCAACTTAATAGTGGTTTTTATATGGGATTTATGCGCATTTAAGTGATTTTCTGGACTTTATTTAGGGACTACGGTCAAATGTGAACCGATCATCATGATCGGCCGTATTTCAACTTGATAGTAATTTTTACAAAAGATTTGTGTTCATTTAAGTGAATTTCGAAAGTGGTCTTTGTATGGGGCTATGTCAAAATTATGAACCGATACACAAAAAATTGTTTTGAGATTTCACTTTGCATGAAACTTATTTTTGCAGAATTTGGTTTAGATATGGCATTTATGTACCATAAAGCCATTAGCCGGGAAGACATATGTATGGGGGCTATGAGAAATCGTGGACCGATTCCTACCGTTCTACAGTAAATAAAGTGTGCAAAATTTCATTTTATCTGTTGTTTAAAGAAAACAGCAAAAAATATCTGAAAAATATCGAGGTAGTCTGAAACTTTGATCTATAACTCAGATCCTACTGGACCGATTTTGCCCATTTGCAATACCAAACATTTCGGTGGATCAAAGAATGTTTGATAAAAATTTCATTGTTTTATTTTTTTCGAAGCTCTATCGTGCCAACAACAGACGGGCGGACATGGCTAAATCGTCTTAGAATCTTAAAATGACCCAGAATATATAGACCTTTTGGTTTTAAGACCATTATTTTGATGTCTTACAAACGGAATGACAAACGCAATATACCATCTTTTTGGTGGTGGGTATAAATTACAAAACACAACTGAAAACAGAAGAACACGCAGAAAAAAAACATGGTGGGACATGGTTACGACTACTGCATTGTGTTTTTGGTAACAATATATTGTTGTGATACAAAAATAATATTTATTTTATTTTGATTTTTACAATAATTTAGTTACTATAAATTATCGCAATTATGAAATTGATAATGGTTCACTGAAACATAATTATTTTTAAAAAATGTTTACCACAACTATTGAATGATAACTTTTCAAACATATTATGTTAGTTACATAAGGCAACCAGATTTTGGAAATGAAAAAAGATGACATTAAGAAAAATAGTAAAAAATTTATTTCAATTTAATCAATGTTTACATTTTTTACATATTGTTACCATTTACTATTTTGAAAAGCGAAAGTTCAGTCATTAAGAGTATGAGCAGACCAAGCACACGACACGACGTTTGTGAAGTAAAATTTGTTTTATTTGTTAAAGGTGGCGATTCTCATTCTACTTAGAAACTGTGCCGTCCTTGTTCTGTTCATACTCTAAGCTCAATAAAAACAAATATTGATCATGCATTTAAAATTAAAGATGACTAAGTATGAAAAAGATGACTGAAAGAGGACACAAATTTTATAGATGACAGCGAGTTAAAATAGATGATTGTCCTCAAAAATAGAGGACGCATGGTCACCTTAAGTTACAACTATTTAAACTTACAAATAACCATTAACTTAGAAGTTTCTATATTTGAGGAGCCGCAGAACAAAACGTACTTTTCCCACATTTAAAATTTTTGGGAAATTGAGGTTTATTTACTTCGCCCCTTAAAAACTTGCATGTACCAGCAAATGGTACCAAGTTTTTTGCTTATCAAAAGAGACATCAAACTGCCATAAGTCACTACATTAAGTGTTAAGGATGTTTAATACCAACCACTTTTATTTTGGAAAAAAATACGTTTTGTTTCAAAAAATAGAAAAAAGAACGTTTTGTTATGCACCAATATTTTTAGACCTCATTTTCTTGGTTAAAAGCAAAAAAAAATTAGGCTAACTAGATCTTTTCTAGAAGAGTTTACCCAAAATATTACAAAAATACCAAAAAAAACCAATTTGTCAAAAAATGCGAAAAAGTACGTTTTACTCTGCGGCTCCTCATTTATACTCATATTATGTTTAAAATGCAAACAAAGTATGTTTAATTTCAATAATAATTTGTTTTTACCATTTGTAGAATGCTTTTGCATCAGTTCAGAAGTTTAACTGCGTGATATCAGATTATTTAGTTGGATTTATGTATATAATTCAATAATGGAAAAAAAACAATTCGTATTTAAAATATACTAACTATTATTACAAAATACACAATTTTCAAAGAAGTGTAAAAGACCTAAATAAAGTGGACGTTTTTTTTTTTATTTTACATAACTACAAATAAATGTCATTTTTTATGTACGTTGAAAGTGCGCAAATATGTATTTCTATTTACAAAAATATTAACTAGTGCTTGTAAGTTTTGTGTTTAAAAATGTACACTCAAAAAATTAACTGAAATTGTAATATAAAATAAATGAATATTCAGTTAAAAACCGGTCTACTTATTATTCATTTAATTTTAACGAAAAGTTCATTTAATTTTAAATGTCAAAAATTCAACTCCGAATTCCGTAAAATCATTAGAATTTTCAGTTATTTTATGTATTTCAACTATCAAAAAATTAACAACAAATTCCGTAAAATCAACAGAATTTTCAGTTATTTTATATATTTTAACTATCAAAAAATTAACCACAAATTCCGTAAAATCAACAGAATTTTCAGTTATTTTATGCATTTTAGTTATTATAAAATTTTATGTAACTGAAAATAACTTGAAATAATTTTCTAAGGGTCGGTCTATACATAGTCATAGCTTCTGTATAATATCTACATATACATATCTTATATTAAAATTCACATTGACTATTTGAGAATTATAACATTTAAAATTAAATGAACTTTTTGTTAAAATGAAATGAAAAATAAGTAGATCGGCTTTTAAGTAAATTTTCAGTTATTTGAAATTACAGTTTCATTTAATTTTACATACAAAATACTTTAACGTAAACAACTGTTAATATCAAATGCAACTGAAAATTCGTATTAATGTGCACTTAGTTTTTGAATAAATGTTAAATTCAGTTAAAAATAAATTTTCTTAGAATTTTAAATGTTTATTTAGTTAAAAACAACTGCTCGGAATACTTCCTGTATAAACTACATTCCGTTACTGTAATAAGATTGTGAGTGTAGAAATAATTGTGATTATACGAAATACTAAAATAATTGTGTCTTCATTAGAAATAATGTTTTAACTGGTACCAGTGCATAATTTTGCGTTCATACTTATAAAATCGTAATTTGACAAATAGTAAAAATATTAATTTTAATATTGATATTAATTTAACATATTATGATAAAGTACTATTGTTCACACGATGAACAAAAAGGTACCAAATAATACCAACACTAGCTGCATCAACGCCCCCACATCAACAGACACAGTAATTAACTGCAGCTAACTTCAATATCATTAAGTTAAGTTATCTTCTTGAAGCTATAACAGCAATCTGATTTGCAGCAGATCATTTTTTGAGACATACATATCCACATAAATAAAAACAAAAAATATTAAATATATATGTACCGATATATATAAAGTAAATAAAAATTATATATTTTGTTTTTTATAACGTTTATAAAAAAAGAAACAAAAGTTGTTATTTATTTAAAAGTGATAAAAATAGATATTTCTATCCTCCTCTAACCCGTTAAAACAACAAATAATATGATTATTATATATCATAATATGATTGCTTTAGATCATATTATGATTACTTACTGATTACCTTGGGTCATAATATGATCATGTATGACAATTATATGATCACATTAGGATAATATGATGTTTTAATATCAAATTATGATTAACAAGAAAATATTATGATGAAATATTACGATGATAATTGATCATAAAATGATATTTTATGGCATTTATATTCATCATAATATATTTTGACTACAATAATAATATGTTCCTCTTAGATTATGTTTACCACAACCATGTTTTTTCTCTGCGTGTACCACAAACCGTTTATCCAACTTCTTCTGCATGTCTTCAAAACACTTGAAGTTCACAGCAAGTCGTTCAAGTTACTTCCAGCAATACACGTGTTTCGATCAATTTGCTGTTGCTTGCACACCAACAAAAATGTATGTATGTATGAATGCACTTTTGCTAATTTCTAGTCAGCAATTCAAGCGCTGCTATATCCCACATACAACACTAAAAATTTAAACGTATTATTATATTGAAAATGTGCCTCTTTGAGGGTGCTTCAATTAATGTAAATATCAATTGTCGCTTCTGAATACTAACAGCCATGTCACAGAACTCAATTCCGATCGAAAGTGGTTTTGATCCCGTAAATTGAGTCTTTAGAAAACGAAAAACGAATTTTTTTTTCGGAATGAAACCACTTTAGATATCGAAAGTGGAATTGTTATTTTTTATTATTTTATACTGAAAAAAAAACTCATACTACTAATTTATAATAACAATCAAACAATTACTTTTATTATTTCATTATTGTTTTAGTTATCTCATTGATATTTAAATAAAATGTTATTATTGACTGACAGTTACAAAATTCAGTAGCATATTGCCGTATAACCGATATTAGTATGATTTCTGGATTAAAATTTCTGATCTGTATAAAATATTGATTCGATAACGATATTTATTAGACATTATTGAGGGTTAACTTGCTTTTCGGAAATGGTAGGTATATGTGAGCAATTGCAAAACATGGGCCGATCTTCTTAAATTTCGGAATAGAGAATTTTATACATATGAGGATACCCATGTTGAATTTCAATATAATAAGAGTACATTTAAGATACATATTAGTATTAACGTGAATTTCGGAAGTGGAACTTATATGTGGGATAGGGTCAAATATTTTCAAAATCCAACAGTTTGATTTTGGCATACATGCAATTGCTCCGTGTAAAATTTTGTTTGGTATCGTTATTTATAAAATATTTATGAGTATTGAATTAATTTTCGGAAGAGCGCTTCAAATAATGAATATGGTCAAATATGGACCGAAATTTACAAATTTGTTTGAGTCAATAACGATGTTTATAAGATATATGTATATAAATAAAAATGACTTTTTCGGATGTGATTCTTATATGGGAGCTATGATCATCAGAAAATTTAGTACAACGATTTATATATCTATATGTGTATTTCTGTGTGTTAGGGAGAATACAGAAATATTAAATAATTTTCCCTTTTGTCTCAAAAACTGCAGGGTATGTAGTTTGAGCTGAGAAAATTATAATTATAATCACTCGTAAATGATTATAATTGTTGGTGTTTGAGAAAAGAAATAAATAAAGAGCTGGGGTGGTTTATTATTTCTTTTTAAAGAAAAATTTGTGAGAGCTTTATTATAATTTGTTACCTTTTCTTTAATTTGTAATTGGAGATTACTTCTGTGTATATGTAGGTATGTATGTTGATAAATAGATGCTTTGGGTTAATAATAAAAAAAGTAACGATTGGGATGTAATTTGAGATTACAAATTACACATTTTATTTTTGTTTGTTATTAATCAGCTGAACTGGTCAGTTCTGTTGCTAAGCGAGAAGTGTTACAAAAATTATTAATTTTTATGTATCCTGATTTTATTCGGCTTAAAAGAAGCCGAAGAGTGTTGGAATAGTTCCGTAAAGGCTTATGTTATTTACATTTACATACGGATAAATTAGTATTTCACGCCCTCTATATCTCAATTCTTATAGCTAATATTACAATTTTTACTTTATGTTAACAATTCAGTTTTTTTAAATTCATTTTTCGGTTTTAATTTAGTTCTAGATACATTTTATAATTCATTTTATTTTTTTAGTTTTTTGATATAGATACATTCTAAGTAAATTTTAAGAACATCTAATAATTCATTTTTTTTTCTTTTAGTTTTTTAATATAAATAAATTTTTGATAAATATTACATTTTTGTTTTATTAATTATTGTCTAAACGCAAGAGCTTGTACGCTTGTTGCAGCAGTTGTTGTTGCAATCTAGCTAGTTAATCACTGGCTCAGACACTTTAAATCTTTGATGCTTAGTAAAGTAAGCACTGCTAGTTATTCCCAGCATACCATTCTAGGAGCGCTCCGAAAAAGGAGTCAGAAAAGAGTCCAACTAAGGAGCATTTTCGGAGCGAAAGAAAAATTTGCTTGTTACTGTCCTGAGTCGGCACGCAGTATGACTCATAAATTGCACTTAATTATGTGTGTATCAAAGCGTTGTTGACCTGTTATTTGTGCTTTGAGCAAAAAAAAACAAAGCTCTACCACACAAGAATGATAAAAACAAGATTACACAGAGCCCAAAAAACCCCTCATAAAAGACTCTTTTCTGCCGTTATCTAAGAGCTCTTTCAGAGCCCAAAAAAACCCTCATAAAAGACTCTTTTCTGACATTATCTAAGAACTCTTTCTGACGGACCATTTTCGAACGTAATGACCCTCTTTTCTGAAGGTTTTCGGAGCAATTATGATTGTTTTTTGGGGTCATAAAGAGCGTTAACGCTCCGAAAAAGGTGTCAGAAAAGACTCTTTTCGGACTCATATGGCTTGCTGGATTGTTGCTGTTTGTTTTAAAGTTATAATGGCTGAGAAAAAAAAGAGATGTTCCTTCACAATCGCAGAGAAGCGAAAATAATTAAGTATGTCAACGAGAATCCTACAATAAAAAAAATAGACATCGCAAAAAAGTTCTAAATTCCTGCTAGTACGTTGGGCACAATTTTAAAGTGTAAAGATAAATTTTCAGAAGAAAGTGGGTTGCGTTCAAACAGTAAAAGTTTTAAAAAATGTGAATTTACGGACGTAGAGGAATGTGTTTTGAAATCGTTAAAACATTGCCGAGCCAAAAATGTGCCAATCAAAGGCCCTATTCTTCATGAGAAGGCTCAGCAGTTCGCAGCAAAATTGGGACATGCAGACTTCCGTGCGAGCAACGGGTGGCTTCAAAACTTTTAAAAAAAGAATCGAGATTATTTTTCGAAAAATATGTGGCGAAAGTGCTAGTGTCGATGAAGAAGTATATGAGAACTGGAAAAACAAAATTGAAGAACTGACCGAGGGATATGAACCCGAAGACATATTTGACATCGATGAAACAGGACTTTTCTACAAATGTTTACCTGACAAAACTTTATCATTCAAAGGGGAAAAATTTCATGGTGGGGAAAACAGCAAACTTCGTTTAACAGTGTTGCTAGGAACAAACAGTACCGGGACGTACAAACTTAAGCCACTCATCATTGGAAAATATAAAAGACCACGATGTTTAAAAAATGTCAAGAATTTGCCAACAGACTACATGTCAAACTCTAAGGCATGGATGACCTGTTATATTTTTAACAATTGGCTTAAAAATCTAGACGAAGAGATTAAGCAAAAGAAGAAGAACATTCTTATGTTAATGGATAATTGTACTGCACATGGAGACATTCCTAATCTGACAAACATAAAAATAAAGTATTTGCCTGCAAATACCACTTCGAAACTTGAACCACTAGACCAAGGCATCATTAAGAGCTTCAAAGTGCAGTATAGGAAAGAAGTTGTCAGACAGTTTCTTGCTGATATTGAACAGCAAACGCCCACTACTATTGACATATTCCAGGCTATGTGGATGAGTGCCAAAGCTTGGAATCAAGTCACTGAAAAAACCATCACAAATTGCTTCAAGAAGAGTGGTTTTAAAGTTCCATGCGATGATGAGGAGGATGACTTGACACTCGCGGAACTTACTAGAACCTGGCAAAGAGTTCAAGAAGAATTCAACATTCAAGTGGCTGAGTTCGAAGAGTTTGTAACCTTTGATAATGATTTAGCCGTCTGTGGAGAACTTACTGATGCTGAAATAGTCAAATCTGTATTGCCGGTTCCTAATGAAGAAGCGGAAGAAGACGAGGAAGAAGTTAGTGAAAACCTGCGGGATTTTACAATAAAAGATGCCCGTAACGCTCTACATGTAATAAAATGTGAGTGGTTTGAGTGACGGTGTAATCAAATCCATCACGGAATTAGATTGCGCTTTGAATTTGATAACTTACACCGGTAGTAAGCAACCCTTAATTAATGACTTTTTTATGAGAAAGACAAACCAAATGAAGACTAAGCTACCAATAGCACATTATTGATTTTTTATGTTTTCTTTTTTTTAATACATATGTATGAATATTTTTTTTTATAAACATAACCCATTGAATTGACTACTTATGTAGTCAATTGCATTTCATTTTGATTATTTTATAAATGTAAACTATTTTTAAATTAAATACATTGTTTTCCTTCAAAAGTGTTTTGATTTATTAGCGGAAATCGTTCGCTATAACATGGTAAGCAGCTGATGATTAATATACAACATTTTTTATTACCTCGTTATAACGAATAAAAGTGCAATTTCACCTCGATATAACGAACCTCATTGTAACAAATTAATTGATACAACTTTTTTTTTCAATTCCCTTCAGAATTTATATACCAAGGTTGTACTGTACATACTTTGAATATTTCTCAGTGTTACACACGGAATGACAAACTTATACATATGTATATGTGTACCCTCATTCACCACTTATGGTGGTGGAGGGTATAAAAATGCAAAATACTTTTGCGACCTTCCAACTATGATGCAAATTACTAAAATGCTGCAATTGCTAGAATTATGATATTCACAATTTTATGTATTAATGATACAATAATTTCTGCTAGAAATAAGTAGGCAAAATTGTTTTGCGATACACTGTTTATGTAGATACATATATACATACATACAGCTATAACGTTTTAGCACCATCAACAGAAACGATATCATTCATAAAAATCAAATTATTAGAATATGTAATTTAACACATACTGACTTCATGACTTATTCATAATACCAACCAAGCGTATCTTAATTATTCTGCTCACTACATGTATATATATAATACATACATACATACCTATGTACATAAATATGTAAAGTACTCGCATTTGTGTACTACACTAGAAATACATCTATGTGGGTAAATTTATAAAACATCATTCACATTTCTAACCACGCTACAATAAAGAGCATTAGCTAGCATTAACATTTCTTGGTTAGTAGCAAATTAAATTGCTAGATAAGTCGCGTGTTTTCGATACATACATACATATGTATTATTAATGTGTATGTGTGTTTCTCACTTCACAGCAATTCGTTATATAATACATATGTATATATATATGTATGTTGTTTATAATGTGTTAAAAATACATTCATGTATCTCCTTTAGAGTTGCCAATTGATGTTGTTCTGCTTTTGTACATTGAATCCCTCGATTGTTTTTGGTACAAGGGCGACAAAGTGTTTCATCTACACAGAAAAAAAATTCTTGTTTTTTTTCAATTAAACCTTTAATTGATTTTAAAATAATTTTCAATTAAAATTTTAATTGATTCAATTACTTTTTCTGATATTTTCAATTAAATCTCAAATGTTATACTATCTCAAAATGGACTTTTAATATGCCTAGATATCTTGAATATTTAAGCTGTGTTCACATTATGTGTATGTATTTGTCATGTGGAATGTCACTTTTCTACCCATATGTGATTTCACGTGTATGTCAAAATTTGAGTTTTACATACGGTTTATAAATTACATGTTCATATGTTGGTTATGTCAGATACATATGCACTTACTTTTGTTAACTCCTTTTCAAGTTTTCCCTCCATTTTCAATAATAAATTTGTCTAGTTTTTTTTGTATTTTTGTTTTACTATTAGGTATAAATTATATTTATTAAAATTTCAAAAAATTTTTGCCGCCACAAAATTTTGGTTATAAAAAACAGCTGATGTCAGATGGTTTGTCACTTGAAAATAGAACTCGTTCTAAATACAAAAATGTCATATGTATTGCACACAGAGAAATAACAAATGATATTGTTTGAAGGCGTTCAGACTATATGTACAAATTTGACATGCGAAACAGTGACAGTCCACATGACAAATACACATAATGTGAACACAGCTTTATATAAATATATGTATATGTATAGTATATGCTTAAATGCAATCGCACTATTAACGGTTTTTATACCCTCCACTGCCACAAGTGACAAATAAAGCTACATAAGAATAAGTTTGTCACTCCGTTTATGTCATTGACAAATATTCATCTGAGCCCAACAAAGTACACCTAATTCTGTTTCTACGCTAGTTTTTTTTACGTGAATTTGATTTAACGCGTTTCCAAATAAATATATCATTCTGTTTTTATGCGACTAGATTTGATTTAACGCGATCTAAAAATGTATGTATTTTTACCAGAAAAACGTTGTTTGCACTGGTTTTAGAGAATTTTTAACGGAATTTGTGACCAAAATCACTGAACTGATCATGATTTCGAAAATATTTCTAGCGATGAAAGTGATGTCTTTCGTTAACGAATGCGATTATCAGAAACTGAAACTGAATAAAAAATATATGTACATATGTATATCATATTTATATAACAAAAATATTTATTTTTAAGTTTTATGGTTTTTTGTGATTACTTTACTAAATGAACTCTTTATTCTATTGGTTTTGTTTAAATAAAATATGTTTGTGTATAAAGCAACATGAATTTGAAGTATTTATCTTATTTTACCTGATATTTCATACGTGAAACCAATTCTCTCATTTAATATGGATACTCTATCTTTTTTACGCTAGTTTGCGAGAAACTTATCTATCGCGTAAAAACAGAATTAGGTGTACATATATGTATTTATATCGTCGTGGTAAATGCAATAGGCTGTATGTCACAAAATCATATTTTTGCAGGAGAGACAAAACACTGAATATTTCTGAGAAAAATTGAAACATACTGAACATTCGTCATATTGCAATAGCGCGCAAAAGCTCTCTTCTAATTGCCTGAACGGCATAAGATAAATTGCAGTTATAGGAGCCCTAATTTTAGTTACAACACTACAATAGAACCAAATTAAATTTTTTTTGACATACAGCCTTTTGCATTCACCACGACGATATATTCTTGATCCTTATAGAATAGAGCTTTGTCCGTCTATCTGTATATGTAAAACACACTCACGTTGTAACGAATTCCACCTTTCGGTCTTGCTCTTTTGGAAACTGAAGCTTTCCTATAAGCCCTATCAACCAACCGTGCCCAGTCGGTGATCTGGTTCTTATCCCATGAGAGGCAGATGAAGGATTGCAATATAAAAGTAAAATATTTACATATTTATGATAGCTATTATTTGAATTGATAACAACCCATAAATTATAATAAACCAAAACAATAAAAACAAAGGAGACTTGTTAATGCGATTTAAATTAAGATTTTTTAACTACATGACATTTAGTTAAAATCCCATATTTATCTTTGATCTACCTTTTCTTTCTTTTCCTAAAATAATGTGTTTAATTGTTTAAAATTTCACATTGATACATACATATACAATTTATTAAAATTCATTATATATACTCGTAAAAGTTAATAAGTTAAACTAGTATTAGTGATTATTTTATAATCAAAGGAAGATTATAAGTTAATTGTTTAATGGCCGAATTCCCGGTCATTAGTTAACCATTGGTAAACTAACATACTGACTATTGTTTAACTATTATGTACTTGTTATTCTATGACAAACTAAGCATTGCGAATAAAGAATCATTAGTTAAGCATTCGCCATTAGCTAACTAAAGACTGAATTTAGCCATAAATGTATTTTTATGGCCAGTTTTTAACTTAAAAATTAAAGTGTGTTTAAACTTAAATTCTGTTTAAATACAAAATTCATTATTTACAGATCATATTTAAATAGAACTTAAATCACTGACTACGTCCATTTAAAGATTTTCATACTACCATATGATTTTGACAGTTCTGCAAGTTGTGAAAATTTTAATAAACTTGCCGCGAATAAAAACATTGTGCTTATTATTATCAATATAAACTAAAACAATGAATTTAGACGAAGAGGACATGAATGATGAAAAAATGAAATCGTATTTAAATACAACTTAAGTTTAAGTAAAAATGAACTAATTTCGTATTTTAATATGAAGTTTAAAAATGGCCATTAAAGTTGTCAAATATAAGGGTTGAAATTTTTTATATATACATATAATTTGAAAATAGAAATATTTTAGTAATGATTAAAGTCTAGTTTATAAAACAAAAAGATGCTACACAAAGACGTAGCAAAATATTGAAAATAAAAAATTTAAATTTTATTAAAAAAAAAACCTTAAGCTTGAACCATTACTAAAATATTAATAAAAAATGTCAAATAAACTACAATAAGAAAATAGAAATATTTAAATTTTATATTTGTCAATTGATTAGCTTTTTTATGAATGTATGTATTTATTTTTATGTTTTATTTTGATAAACTCAACTTCCGAAATTTTCTTAAATTAGTATAAATATAGTATACAAATTGTTACCAGCCTAAAATATCCATATGCATATATGTATGTACATACATGGTGAAATTAAATACAAGGTGACAGCATTGCTACAACAATTACAACAAGGCAAGAACAACAGGCATTTTTGTTTGTGTAATACTTTCGTTACTGTCAAAAACATCTGGCATAAAATAAAGAAAACAAACATACAAACATGGATAAAAACAGAAAACAATAGTAGTGAACAATTGTTTATCTTATTTTCTTAAACAATTTCGAAACTCGTGATGATTTTGTTCGGGGCATTTTGATTTTTTGACAGTCATATCTGTGTTTCCCTCTTGCCACGCGAACAGTATGCTCGAAAGGTGAACAATTAGCTGACTTATCAAATTGTCAGCAATGACATCATAAATCGTTGGGCATTGTCGGGCATTGTCGAACTGAAACAGATGTATATCTTCCACAAAAATAATATGTATCTATAAAAGCGCTACGTCTAGTTTGGTCAAGGTGTCACTGGGCGAAAATGTGATGGTACATAAAAATAGTGTTCAACGTTGACCTTCTTCGCATTTGACCTTCTGTAAATATTTTCCGCATAGAATCAAGCGCTAAATTTGCTTGAAGGAGCTTACATTTTAAATCTTTATTTTCAGATTCCAATTGGCGAATTTTTTCTTGATAATTTGTTGATACTGTATCAAAAATTGAAGGACTAAAAGTGAAACAGCAAAAGCAATATTAGAAGCTCTTCAAAAAATAATAAAATAGATAATTTATTAATATAATTAATTATATTATTATATAATTTAATTATGTATATATATAAAAGGCACAAAAAAGAAATAAGTACATTAATGAAATTATTGATAATTTTGATCACTTCTCAGTTTGAGATTCTTTTTCTCTCTGAATTTGCCCATGACACTTTGAAGCTGCAGTATTCGAAAATTCTTCCATGAAAAATAAATGTAAGCCATGTGAAGGTTTCTCTGATGGATTAACTTCGGATGACACTCGAAATTCTGTTGGGCATGATAGCCCTAAAGGCACAACACTATGCATTGTTGTTTTGTTTTGCTGCTACACTATTGGCATAGCGTTGGGCATTAACAAACAACGAATTCCCGCAGATACATTACATTACATACATTAATGTCGGAAAGTACCACTTCCAGCTACTCCTTTTTTACGGCATAAGATGCAACAACGCATTTTTCTGCAGCAAAAAAAAAATCATTTTTAAAGAGGAATCTTAACATTTATTTTACAGAAAAAAACTAACACTTTTAGTAAAACAACTCAAAAACCAAAAAAACTCTTTAATATAATATAGTTTTTTTTTAACACTTTTAAGCTATTTTATGCAGATAAAACGGCGAAAAAACTCAATTTTTCAAAAACAAAATAATTTTGTAACGTTTTTATATAAACTTTGACTATTTGTAAACAACTTTTTGACATTTTCAATTTCACCATGAACAGAGCAAAAAATAATCAGCTGGCGCTATGCTGTCACCTTGTATTTAATTTCACCATGTGTACATATACATATTATAAATGTCTTTGTAAGTTTGTTTGTTTATTTGTTCCGCAATCACGCCTAAACCGATTTTAATAAAATTCAGAACGTATCTATCTATTTGAAACAGGACGGGATAAAAATGGGAGAAACGGGTAAGATGTTTAACATTTTGTTCTTTGTGCTGTAGTCACAAAGTTGTGTATTAGAAAAGTAGCTCATTGGAAGACTATCTTCAAGGTGGTAAAATGGGTAAGATGTGGAATTTTGTGTTTAATCTTAATAAGTTATCTACAGACTCGAAACTTTAAATATCGAAATATTAAAAGACAAAAAAACTTATCAAAAAACATACATTTTGGGGAATTCTAACTAAAGGGGCAAAAAATAGTAAAGATCTGTTGGTTTAAGATAACACACAATTTGTGTCGTAGCTTTATGATATGGGCCAAATCGGTTGGATATTTTTAGAGTCTACAGAGGACAAACATACAAACATTGTATTTTATATACATATATAGATATATTATTATTGATAATATATTTGGTAACATGCATGTAATCAGCTTTTGAAGTATTAGAACTTCCGTTGCTATATCAATCTCGTTGTTAATTTCTTATATGTTACGGAAAATATATTGTGAGTGTACGTTTCCTATCTAAGTTGTTTTGTATAATTTTTATAATTATGTTTATGTGTGCTGGGTTCAGGGCTGCCAGAAATTTTCAGCAAAAAATCTTAATTTCACCAAAAAAAAGTCTTATTTTTGAAGAAAAAATCTTATTTTTGGAAATAAGTAGTACAAAACAGGTTGTTTTTAATTGAACCTAACCTTCGTCTAGACAAAACAAAAAATCCTTTTTTTTTTGGGAAAAAATCTTAAAATCTTTTTCGGTTAAAAAATCTTAAAAAAACAAGGTAAAATCTTAATTCTGGCAGCGCTGGCTGGGTTCGCTCACACACACAACCTCATTTTACGCTTTGCCTACCTCGATACAGATCTGTTTTAAACTAATAAACTACTAACATACAATTTTGAGTATTTATAATATTTTTAGATTCTTTTTAGTATTTTGTGCTGATTTTGTGACTTCTATTGAATGAAATCAGCTTATAAACGTTTCCATTAAGAACTGATTTATTTTTAACGGTTTCTAAAATAATAAAACAAAAACACACAAATACACAAAATAATGGAAAAAAAAAACTATAAACACAAACCTGCCAATTAAATTTTTGCAGTCAGACGATTGTTTTTTTAATTCTTCAATTGGAAGAGTTTCGGATAATTTAACAGACATGGTTTAATGAAGTCATATAAAACAAGTAAGAAAGTATAGTCGGTCAAGCCCGACAATATAATACCCTAAACCCAGTATATGTATGAAACAGTTTTTCAGAAATGGGAGATATGACGTATTATGAACCGGTCATCCACAAATTTAGTGCCATGATGTCTGTGAATATAAATATTATGTATTTTAAACTTTATCTGGATATAAATACTTTTAAAAGATTTGTGGAAGTTAAAGTGAATTACGGAAGGGGGTTATATGGAAGCTTTGAATAATTACGGACCGACGGTTACAAAATTAGGTGTCATCATATCTGTATATGTGAAATTTATTTGTGTTGAATTTTATTTGGATACCAAACTTTGTCGTTACAGTGAATTTTGGAAGAGGAATTACAGTACCGGTAAAAATAGTAGCACTTTTGTACAAGAACATTTAAACTAGCCCGTTAGTAAATTGCGAAATATTTTATGTATGGACGAGAGTAAAAACATTTTATTTGGTGGAAAATACAGTACAATCTACATCTAAGATGGTAAAGCATGGCGGTTCTAGCATTATGGTATGGGATGCTTCTCATATTGCGGAGTGGACATTGCACAAAATCAACAATGAATCAACATATTTACGTTGATATACTAAATAATCTTATGCCATGGACGAAACGCCATTGATTTGGGTCTTCCAACAAGACAACGACGCAAAACATACAAGCAGAAAATCGCGTCAGTGATTCATTGACAACAATATTGAGGTCATGGAGTGGCCAGCGCAATCACCTGACTTGAATAGAATCTTTGGTCTGACGTAAAGGAAAGTGTATCTCAAATAAAACCGGCTAATAATGAGCATCTTTGAGCTGTAGTGAATGAGTCGTGGGCGAAAATACCTAAAGAAAAATGTGAAACCATCATTGGCCCAAAAAAATATTTTGTACCACTGCGCACAAGGTTTAAATAGACAGCCAGCCAGACGGACGGACATTGTTTCAGTGGGTGTTGCACTAATATTATTAGGCATTACAAACATCATAACAAACACAATATACCCTCCCACCCTTAATCCCCTTTGGTTACTTTGTAATACGTAAGTGCATATAAATAAATTTTGCGATGATATTTAAATGATAATTTTAAGGGAAAAATCAAAGAAGTTATTAACGAAGAAACGGCAATTTGAAACTTTGGTTGACTTCATGGCGGAACATAGCGATTTGGCCAAGGGACATTTACAGGTAGTAAATGCCAAACAAGCTAAAAATGCTTTATTGACGAAATTTTCTGACGCCCTCAACGCTATTGGACATCCTGTAAAGGATGTAGCTGGATGGAGAAAAGTAAAGTGAAATGGTATTAATTATTTTTATAAAACGTTAGACTTTACAAAAGTCATCAAAGCAAGGGTTTTATAATCGAGAAGCACCCAACTTTATAAGTGTTAAAAAGGCGATTGCAAAATATGTTTTTCAAGTAACGTAATTACACGTTTTCTAAATGCTTAAAAAACACGTTTTCAAAATGATGAAAAACACGTCTTTTTGATGAAATTAGTACGCGTTTTAAACATTTACTTTGTTATGGATATGTTTTCTTATTGATACATTTAAAAAATCAGTTTTAATCAGGGTTTAATACCTATGTAGTAAAACATTTTTTCCAACTGACTATTAACTGCGTAATAAATATGTACCACTTCCATATTTATATGTAAAAATACTAAAAATATACAAACTATTAACCAACGAAATATATGCACTAACTTCATGGTAGAAATATTTCTAGTAGTAATTCTAAAAATATTTTGTCATACAAAATATTTCTAGTAGCAACCAGAACACAAAATAAAAATTTTTCTTTTCAAGAGAAAAGTTTTTTATTCAGGCTAATAGTTCGAATAATCAAGAATACTATTGTAAAATACTGGAACAATTGGCAAATTGGAATGCATTTTCTACCCTGCCAAAGGCGTCATCAGCAATCTTCATTGTGCATGATCAGTCTGTAAACATCATCTCACTGTTTTTTTTGAGAAATAGAATACGAGAATTATCATATTTCTTTTTTACGTGTTGTGATTTAAGCATAGTACTCTGTTGAAAATTTCAAGTGGAATGCTGTCAAAATACATGGTAAAAAAATTCACATGAAATTTTCATGAAAAAATGTTGCAGAAGTAGTACTCTGTTTATTTTGGGAAAAACATGTGAAATGTATCTGGCAACATTATTTTTTCACAGCGAAGTAATTAAAGTAGCAATTGTTTCACGTGGAATTTTTATCCAAAAGCTCTTCTGTCGCAACAACAATATCTATTACTTGTTGTTCTGCTGCACAAGCGGCTAGCAATATTTGTTTATTCATTTTTATTTAAAGATTTCGATTCAACACAGATTTTTTAATATTTTAATTTTTATTTATTTTCGATTTAAATTCACAAAAAAGCAAAACATATGTCTTTTGTTTACATAAGTAAAACAATGTGGCGTACTTTCAATTAAAAAAACGTCAAATTATGTAAATTCGCGTGATAGGCAACATTGGCTATACGTCAAATTTTCCGTATGAAATAATTAATGTTGCTCAACATTTTTCCCAAATTTGAACAGAGTACTAGACTTTAGAACGAAATTTACGTATGTTTACAATGTGTGTGTATTCTTTATTATTATTTATAAATCTTGTATTATTACAAAATTTGTTTTTGCTTTTCTGGCTGCGTCTACCTTTTTTGTAGATCAATAACATCAAAGTATGTATGTTTTTTGTTGTCATTTCCCCTTTTTTCTTGGTGGATTATGTTTTTCATTTGCAATATATTTACTACTAGAACACACGCATACTTTTTATAGTTTACTACCGAACCATAAACCATGCAAAGAAATAGTAACTTGAAAAACCATTAACAGCCAGCAATATGCGAAATCGAAAAAAAAAACTGAACTATGGCACATGAAAAATAAAAACTGGCAAACATACGAAGTTGAAATATGTAAAAAACAAAATTGTCCGCAATTGAAAATGTTAAAAACGAAAATGTGCATATATAAGATTTCTTCGCCGCATAAATAAACTATTTTCGTCGCATATGTGGAATATTTACGCCGCATATATGCAATGTGCAGAAAACTGGGGAAAAAATAGAAATAAGAAAAGGTTCATACATACAGTATACGTTGATTTGTGTGTATAAAATAATAATTTGTATAGAATTATGTGTTATTAAGATAAGGAATTAAAGTACATGAAAATATAAGGTGCTTTTTCAAGCTAATGATTTAATTACTTTTAATTACTACTATAATTTTAAACTCTGATTTTAATAATAATTTTTTTTTTATTAATAGAAAAATATTAAATTAAAATATAAAAATAGGAACTTCATTGTTGTTTCATTTAAAAAATCATTATTTTAGTTTACTTTTCTTGTTGTTTTAATTTCAATACGATTTTTTGCGTACTGGGAATATGACTTAGAGGCAAACACAAAGTCCTCTTCCTTGCCTCCATTTTCAGCGTAAGTTTCTGCAGTAGAATTCAAACATGAATATAAAAATGTAACTAGAAACCTATTAAACGTATTTCACTTACGACGAATGGCAGTGGTGACAGTGAAGGCCCTAATGCACTTCTTATCTGCAGTTTCTCGCCAGGAAAAGCTCTCAGCAATGTTGTCAGTCATGATCTTTTGCCACGCTTTCGTAGAATTAAGATTTGAATACATATTGTAAATTTCGATAAGAAAGATTCAATAATAAAAAAATAAATTAAAAAAAAAAAAAAATGATCATCTGCCACGCTTTCGTAACAAATTTTCTCGAATTTGAAGAAAATGATAACTAAAAGTATCAAACACACTTAATTTATTAACACAACTTATTAGCACAATTTTCAACAGCGAGAATGACACGTTTTGCTTAAATTTATGAAGCACTTGCACTTACAAGCAAATTGTCAACGACGTTCGCAAATTACAAAAAACATTCGGAAAACACTTGCATTTCCAAGCAACTTACCGAAAACATTCTCAAAACACTTGCATTAGCAAGCATATTGTCAACGACATTCGCAAAACTCTTATTATGCAAGCTTGCTGCAATCTTAATTTACAAAACGTTTGCCAATATGTTTATTGGGTAGCAATGGGAAAATTGTTTTTGATAATATCAGCAAAATGAGTCTTTTAAGATTGCCTTAGATGACCACAAACTGATTTATCAGTTTGTCGATAAAAAAAAGACTAAAATATGCTCATTTATATGTACTACGTTTCCACGGTACATGCTTCGCTCACTATTCATGCTTCACACCCCAATCATGAGCGAAACAACGTTGCCACAACCAAAAAAAAATTTGTAACCAACATTGAAATAAAAAATAACCAAATTGGAGAAAAATTAACCAAATTTTTTTTATATTTATTTATAACAAATTCAAGTTTTAATAAAAAAGAAACATATAAAAATTTGCTAAACACAATAGGGTTGTTTACTGACTAAAAACTTTTACAAATTTGTAAAAATTGTTATAAACATTTTTGAAATTTTTTACAAAAAACTTCTTTTATATATACATACAAATACGTTAAAAAATTCCTTCAAAATTTAATTTTAAAACTTGTCATGCTAATATTTACTAAATAAAATATTCTTACATTTTTTATTATCAACAAAAATAACCAAAATGAAAAAAAACAAGTAAGAAAGAAACAGTTTTTCAGAAATGTGCGCTATATGGGAGATATGACCTATTATGGACCGATCATCCAAAAATTTATTGTCATGATTTTTGTGAATATAAATATTGTGTATATTAAACTTTATCTCGATATAAATACTTGCAAAAGATTTATGGAGGTTAAAGTTGATTACTAATTACGGACCGTCCATTATAAAATTAGGTGTCATCATTTCTGTATATTATTTGTGTCGAATTTTATTTGATTACAAACATTCTTAAGAAATTTATGATCGTGATTTTCGGAAGTGGGCCTTATATGGGAGCTACGACTAATTATGGACCGATCTGCACAAAATTTGTAGATGTGATTTGGCTTCATTTACCACTTATTTGTGATGAAATTTGTTTGTTTCCTTGCATAATTCAAACACTTAGGAGCGGTAAACCCCAATTTTGGGAGGACTTTTGTATGGGGGCCAAGTGAAATAATGGACCGATTTCCACCAGTTTCAATCCCATCCATCCTTGGGCAAAAAAATATCACTTACCAAATTTTATCAAAATACCTTCAAAATTACAACCTGTACTCTGCGCACAAGCTTTACAATGTAAATGTCTTTTGAAGTTATACAAGTGATGCCATTAGGCTTGGGCACAATCGTTCATTTGAGTGATTGTTTATTTTAGTTCAGTTGAAAAAAATGAACTAGGTCGTTCTTTTCGTTCAGTAGTTCACTGAACAGCTGATTGTATCATGGTGTAAAATTTAACAACATTCATTCAGTCGTCGTTGAGCGAGCGATGAGAACATATGCGGATGATCATTGTCATTTTTTTTTAGAAATTTATTAAGCATTGTTGTTGCTTCTTGTTGGAAGAAGTATAGCAAACACACGCGATTCAATTACAATTGAATACGAAAAATAAAAAACTGTTTTAGATGAACTTCTTTTTGATTTTTCTCAAAATAACTGATCTGAAATTAGTTTTTGATATTGATAATTGTTATTTACGGTCCCTGATGTTTCTTTAGGTGTTTATATTTGTCAAAAACTTCATTTTTTTTTTCTTATTTTAAGCATTTGACAATTTGTTTGCTGGGCAAAATCTCTCACCAATACATCTTCATTTTTATTTTTGAACTCCACTGGTGTAAATATACAAGGTGACTGGAAATCGGCAACACAATACAGAAACAACAGGCATTTTTATTTGTGTAAAATAATGTACTACTGTCAAAAACACTTGAAAAAGTTTACTTTTGACATAAGTAACTTGTAAAGAAACTCTGTCAGCTGTGCTCTTGCACTCACTTTATAAATTACTACACACATTAGAAAATTTTCGAGTGGCAATATTGAACAAAATGAATAAAAGTCAATTGAATAAAATGAATAAAAGTCACTTGAATAAAAGACCAAGTGAACGAAAAGAACAAACATACAAAAAAACTGATAGAAAAGAAACAACTATAGTATAGTTAGTTCATTTAGTTGCATGCAGCGTTACCATTTGTCAAGTTTTCACTTTTTTTTGCAAGTTTTTTGAGATGCCAAAAAGTTTTAAATTTATCGGGTAAAAAATAAGTTTTTAAAAAAATATAAACATATAAAAGAAAAGGCTTAAAATTTAAATAAGAAATAAATTTATAAATGTATGTGATATTTTTTTAAAGATCTCATGTTTTTGGCTTAAGCCGGTTTTAGTAACTTTTTTCAAATCACTATCAAAATTTTATAACTAATAGAATTTTAAATTCTGACTAAAATAAAAAAAAATTGGGGCGGTCACGCCTATTTTCGAGTGGGTGCGGCTCCAAAGTTTATCTTGAAAACTATATTTTTTTTATTAGACGATATATATCAATATTAATTTCTTGTCTTTAAAATATTGTAATTTATTTACTTACTCATATAGACCTTTTTCCCGGATTTTTTAAAACAATTTCGGATCAAAAAATAATTTTGCGAAATTTATCAATAGGTGGTCCATATAAATAGGTCATGTTACATATCGTTGGAAAGGTACCATTAATTTAATGTATTACAAATTATCAGACACTCAGTAGTTCCCGAGATATAGGCCTATATATTTTAAACTTTAAGGGCTCGCCCCCTCGAAAATAGTCGTGACCGCCAACAAATTTTTTTTGCTGTCATCTCCTCTAAAAGCCCTATTTGATGAAATTTTTGTTTTGAGCAAAGTCACTAAAATCGACATGTTCCATGTTTTTTATTATATGTTGTGTTTGATTTTAAATGGTTTTTATATTTTTAAATAATATTAATTCCAAATACATGTTTGTGTTTTCTTTTAAAATTTTGGTACTTTTGTAGCAAAAAATTTTTTTTGGAAACGAAGTGGTTTTTTTTCATATATAAAAAGTTTTTAACAAAATATATATGGTAACGCTGATTGCATACTATATAAACTGAACTGAACTAAACGATATGAACTGACCTAAATGAACTGAACGATAAGAACTGAACTAAATGAACTGACCTAAATGAACTGAACGATAAGAACTGACCTAAATGAACTGAACGATATGAACTGATCTAAATGAACAGAACGATATGAACCGAACTAAATGAACTGAACGATATGAACTGACCTAAATGAACTCACCGATATGAACTGAACGATATGAACTGACCTAAATGAACAGAACGATATGAACTGACCTAAATGAACTGAACGATATGAACTGACCTAAATGAACAGAACGATATGAACTGAACTAAACGATATGAACTGACCTAAATGAACTCAACGATATGAACTGAACGATATGAACTGACCTAAATGAACAGAACGATATGAACTGACCTAAATGAACTGAACGATATGAACTGACCTAAATGAACTCAACGATATGAACTGAACGATATGAACTGACCTAAATGAACAGAACGATATGAACTGACCTAAATGAACTGAACGATATGAACTGACCTAAATGAACAGAACGATATGAACTGAACTAAATGAACTGAACGATATGAACTGAACTAAATGAACTGACCTAAATGAACAGAACGATATGAACTGAACTAAATGAACTGACCTAAATGAACTGAACGATATGAACTGACCTAAATGAACAGAACGATATGAACTGAACTAAATGAACTGAACGATATGAACTGACCTAAATGAACAGAACGATATGAACTGAACTAAACGATATGAACTGACCTAAATGAACAGAACGATATGAACTGAACTAAATGAACTGAACGATATGAACTGACCTGAATGAACAGAACGATATGAACTGACCTAAATGAACAGAACGATATGAACTGAACTAAACGATATGAACTGACCTAAATGAACAGAACGATATGAACTGAACTAAATGAACTGACCTAAATGAACTGAACGATATGAACTGACCTAAATGAACAGAACGATATGAACTGAACTAAATGAACTGAACGATATGAACTGAACTAAATGAACTGAACGATATGAACTGACCTAAATGAACAGAACGATATGAACTGAACGATATGAACTGACCTAAATGAACTCAACGATATGAACTGAACGATATGAACTGACCTAAATGAACTCAACGATATGAACTGAACGATATGAACTGACCTAAATGAACTGAACGATATGAACTGACCTAAATGAACAGAACGATATGAACTGAACTAAATGAACTGAACGATATGAACTGACCTGAATGAACAGAACGATATGAACTGACCTAAATGAACAGAACGATATGAACTGAACTAAACGATATGAACTGACCTAAATGAACAGAACGATATGAACTGAACTAAATGAACTGACCTAAATGAACTGAACGATATGAACTGACCTAAATGAACAGAACGATATGAACTGAACTAAATGAACTGAACGATATGAACTGAACGATATGAACTGACCTAAATGAACAGAACGATATGAACTGACCTAAATGAACAGAACGATATGAACTGAACGATATGAACTGAACTAAATGAACTGAACGATATGAACTGACCTAAATGAACAGAACGATATGAACTGAACTAAATGAACTGCACGATATGAACTGACCTAAATGAACAGAACGATATGAACTGAACTAAATGAACTGAACGAACTGACCTAAATGAACTCAACGATATGAACTGAACTAAATGAACTGACCTAAATGAACTCAACGATATGAACTGAACTAAATGAACTGACCTAAATGAACTCAACGATATGAACTGAACTAAATGAACTGACCTAAATGAACTGAACGATATGAACTGACCTAAATGAACAGAACGATATGAACTGAACTAAATAAACTGAACGATATGAACTGACCTAAATGAACAGAACGATATGAACTGAACTAAATGAACTGACCTAAATGAACAGAACGATATGAACTGACCTAAATGAAGTCTACGATATGAACTGAACGATATGAACTGACCTAAATGAACTGCACGATATGAACGGAACGATATGAACTGACCTAAATGAACAGAACGATATGAACTGAACTAAATGAACTGACCTAAATGAACTGAACGATATGAACTCACCTAAATGAACTAAACGATATGAACTGACCTAAATGAACAGAACGATATGAACTGAACTAAATGAACAGAACGATATGAACTGAACGATATGAACAGAACGATATGAAGTGACCTAAATGAACAGAACGATATGAACTGACCTAAATGAACTGAACGATATGAACTGACCTAAATGAACTGAACTAAATGAACTGAACGATATGAACTGACCTAAATGAACAGAACGATATGAACTGAACTAAATGAACTGAACGATATGAACTGAGCTAAATGAACAGAACGATATGAACTGAACGATATGAACTGACCTAAATGAACTCAACGATATGAACTGAACTAAATGAACTGAACGATATGAACTGACCTAAATAAACTCAACGATATGAACTGAACTAAATGAACTGACCTAAATGAACTCAACGATATGAACTGACCTAAATGAACAGAACGATATGAACTGAACGATATGAACTGACCTAAATGAACAGAACGATATGAACTGACCTAAATGAACAGAACGATATGAACTGAACTAAATGAACTGAACGATATGAACTGACCTAAATGAACAGAACGATATGAACTGAACTAAACGATATGAACTGACCTAAATGAACAGAACGATATGAACTGAACTAAATGAACTGACCTAAATGAACTGAACGATATGAACTGACCTAAATGAACAGAACGATATGAACTGAACTAAATGAACTGAACGATATGAACTGAACTAAATGAACTGAACGATATGAACTGACCTAAATGAACAGAACGATATGAACTGAACGATATGAACTGACCTAAATGAACTCAACGATATGAACTGAACGATATGAACTGACCTAAATGAACTCAACGATATGAACTGAACGATATGAACTGACCTAAATGAACTGAACGATATGAACTGACCTAAATGAACAGAACGATATGAACTGAACTAAATGAACTGAACGATATGAACTGACCTGAATGAACAGAACGATATGAACTGACCTAAATGAACAGAACGATATGAACTGAACTAAACGATATGAACTGACCTAAATGAACAGAACGATATGAACTGAACTAAATGAACTGACCTAAATGAACTGAACGATATGAACTGACCTAAATGAACAGAACGATATGAACTGAACTAAATGAACTGAACGATATGAACTGAACTAAATGAACTGAACGATATGAACTGACCTAAATGAACAGAACGATATGAACTGACCTAAATGAACAGAACGATATGAACTGAACGATATGAACTGAACTAAATGAACTGAACGATATGAACTGACCTAAATGAACAGAACGATATGAACTGAACTAAATGAACTGCACGATATGAACTGACCTAAATGAACAGAACGATATGAACTGAACTAAATGAACTGAACGAACTGACCTAAATGAACTCAACGATATGAACTGAACTAAATGAACTGACCTAAATGAACTCAACGATATGAACTGAACTAAATGAACTGACCTAAATGAACTCAACGATATGAACTGAACTAAATGAACTGACCTAAATGAACTGAACGATATGAACTGACCTAAATGAACAGAACGATATGAACTGAACTAAATAAACTGAACGATATGAACTGACCTAAATGAACAGAACGATATGAACTGAACTAAATGAACTGACCTAAATGAACAGAACGATATGAACTGACCTAAATGAAGTCTACGATATGAACTGAACGATATGAACTGACCTAAATGAACTGCACGATATGAACGGAACGATATGAACTGACCTAAATGAACAGAACGATATGAACTGAACTAAATGAACTGACCTAAATGAACTGAACGATATGAACTCACCTAAATGAACTAAACGATATGAACTGACCTAAATGAACAGAACGATATGAACTGAACTAAATGAACAGAACGATATGAACTGAACGATATGAACAGAACGATATGAAGTGACCTAAATGAACAGAACGATATGAACTGACCTAAATGAACTGAACGATATGAACTGACCTAAATGAACTGAACTAAATGAACTGAACGATATGAACTGACCTAAATGAACAGAACGATATGAACTGAACTAAATGAACTGAACGATATGAACTGAGCTAAATGAACAGAACGATATGAACTGAACGATATGAACTGACCTAAATGAACTCAACGATATGAACTGAACTAAATGAACTGAACGATATGAACTGACCTAAATAAACTCAACGATATGAACTGAACTAAATGAACTGACCTAAATGAACTCAACGATATGAACTGACCTAAATGAACAGAACGATATGAACTGAACGATATGAACTGACCTAAATGAACAGAACGATATGAACTGACCTAAATGAACAGAACGATATGAACTGAACTAAATGAACTGAACGATATGAACTGACCTAAATGAACTGAACTAAATGAACTGACCTAAATGAACTGAACTAAATGAACTGAACGATATGAACTGACCTAAATGAACAGAACGATATGAACTGACGTAATTGAACAGAACGATATGAACTGAACTAAATGAACTGAACGATATGAACTGACCTAAATGAACTGACCTAAATGAACAGAACTATATGAACTGAACTAAATGAACTGACCTAAATGAACTGAACGATATGAACTGACCTAAATGAACAGAACGATATGAACTGACCTAAATGAACAGAACGATATGAACTGACCTAAATGAACAGAACGATATGAACTGAACTAAATGAACTGAACGATATGAACTGAACTAAATGAACTGACCTAAATGAACTGAACGATATGAACTGACCTAAATGAACAGAACGATATGAACTGACCTAAATGAACAGAACGATATGAACTGAACTAAATGAACTGAACGATATGAACTGACCTAAATGAACAGAACGATATGAACTGTACTAAATGAACTGCACGATATGAACTGACCTAAATGAACAGAACGATATGAACTGAACTAAATGAACTGAACGAAGTAAAAAGCAGCGGAAAATCTTAAAATCTAATGCTAAAATTTAATAAAACAATAGATTTATGCCAGTAAAAATTAAAAAATTATTAAAACAACAAAACTGAAAACATATACATACATATCATATGCTAAATCAATACAAAAAAGATAAACAAAAAATAAAACAACAAAAATGAGTAACGTTGTCTGTAGCCAGTGCAAAAATGATATTACAACAACAAACTATGTAAAATGCTTTAACTGCAAATGTAATTACCATTTCTCTACATGCTCTCCTCTATCGGAATCAACTTACTCCACTATGACTAATGAGAGGAAAATGAACTGGATATGTCATGTTTGTAAACCCCGAAGCAGGTCACCAAATAACATTTACCAAGCCTTCGTATTTGATGAAAACAATGCACAAAAACAGATACGTGATGAGAGCATATCTGAAGAGAATGAGAGAGACAATATGGACATGCGCATAAACAAAATTGAACAACATATGATTGCTAACAATATTGAGATTAAAAACATTGATAATAATCAAATCTCCCCAATGGATGTTGTTAAAAAAATAGCAGCTTCGCGTAACATTAAAATTAACGAAGAGGATATTAGCAAGGCTTATCGATTTAAGAGACAACAAAACAAAATTGTGATTGAGTTTTGCTCTCTGAACAAAAAAATAGAGTTTATGAGCAAAATAGAGAGGCATAGAGTAGAAGCATCAATAATAAACACTACTGATAACAATAATAGCAACTCTAAATATATTTACATAAACGACCAACTAATGCAAAATTACCGGCGGCTTCTGTGGATAGCAAAGACTAAAGCACATGAAGCTAATTGGAAGTTTGTTTGGGTACGAAATGGAAATATATTTGCCAGAAAAAACGAAAATAGCCCCTCCATAATTATCAATAATGCCGCTGATATTGAATCCATAACCTCCACAATTTAAACCTCAATTTGCACGTTTTCAGTTTAAATATAAATACCTATTTCTTATATAAACACTGTCACAAAAAAAAAAAAAGAAAGAAAAATGAATAATAATAATTATAAACAAACAATGTCCTCTTTTAATGAAATTCAGAAAGAATATCTAAGTTATCCCTTGTCACTTATTTACATGAACATACGATCACTACGGTTGAATTTTACTTCTTTTCTTGCCAGCATAAACAAAATAATAAACAACATAAAAATTATAATTCTTGCTGAGACAAACATAAACGATTATGAGAATAAATTCTACAATATACAAGGCTTCAACTCAATTTTCATAAATAGAGAGGGTAAAGGTGGAGGTTTAGCCGTATATATAAATGAGAATATCAACTCTAATCAAATCGCCTCAAACACAAACTCTTTTGAGTTGCTACAAATTGATGTAAACATAAACAACAAAATCATTTCCCTTCTCTCTCTGTACCGTCCCCCCGACCATAAAGTTTCAGAGTTCATAATCGAACTCGAAGAAATAATTAACAAAATAAACAACAAACACGATATTATCATCGTAGGAGATGCCAATATAGACATTAAAAAGCAAAACAAAACAACAACATCATATTTAGATATGTTAATGTCAAATGGTATGCAATGCATTATAAATGAGAGCACACGTGAAGATCTAAACAAAAACACAAGCACTTGTATTGATCACTTGTTTATAAAAATAAATAAAGCAAATATACAAACATACTCTGCAATTATAACAACAACAATATCAGATCACTACTCTCTAGTCTGCTGTATAAACAAACAAGACAATAAGCAGGGATGGGAGAAACAAATTACTCACACCCCACAATTAAATAATATATTAGTAAATAAAAAAATAAAAGAAGTCAATTGGAGTGAATTAATAAAAAATAATCAAAACGCAAATGATATTTATAATAAAATAAATGAGAAATTTAATGAAATATATAAAAACTCATCCAAAAAATTAATTCAATGCAAAAAAAGATCAGCTAATCCATCCAGTAAAATACTGTGATATTCGGGATAAACTTCATAAAAAATTACGAAACAATAAAAACAACAAAAGCCTAGAAACTGAATATAAAAAATTTAGAAATCAATTAAATAAAAAGATTATAAATGCCAAAAATAACTATTATCGTCAAAAATTTATTGAAAATCGTAAAGATATACGCGCTACATGGCAAATAATAAACGAAATTATTGGAAATAAATCAGCAAATATTG
Source organism: Bellardia bayeri (assembly GCA_950370525.1). Classification (NCBI taxonomy): domain Eukaryota; kingdom Metazoa; phylum Arthropoda; class Insecta; order Diptera; family Calliphoridae; genus Bellardia; species Bellardia bayeri. The sequence goes on along the minus strand of OX493264.1, from coordinate 48,679,363 downwards.
ATGATATCATAGTTAGAAATTTTAAAAATGAAAATGTATATAATATAGTGAACAGTTTTGCAACGAATTTCAATAACAATGTAAATAAATTAATACATAATTGTGATATAAAAACATTAAATGCTATTGAACATACACAACAAAGCTCAATATATTTTTCGCAGACTGATGAACATTCTAAAAACATTAAATATAAAAAAAGGTGCTGGAATAGATCAAATCCGACCAAAAGATCTTAGGAATAATGCTAGTGTTTTTACACCAATGCTTGGAAAATGCAATTATACCAACTCTGCTGAAAACATCAATTATTAGACCTATACATAAAAGTGGCTGTAAAACAGAATACAATAATTATAGGCCTATATCAATACTCCCAATAATTGAAAAAATATTAGAAGAAGTTGTTGTTAGAAGACTATCCCATTTCCTGATAAAATATAATATTATAAGTAGCAACCAGTACGGCTTTCAAAAAGGGAAAAGCATTAACAAACTACTAGGAAATTTCTCTAACTTCATCAATACATGTTTAAGCAAAAATCAACATTGCCTGGTACTATTTATAGATTTTAGCAAAGCGTTTGACACAATGTCTCATGATAAATTAATTAAAATCCTAGAAAGAAATGGAATTAGAGGAAACGCATTAAACTGGTTCAAAAGCTATCTCGAATTAAAATCATTCAGAGTTAAAATAAATAATATCTTAAGCGATGAAATGCCATCACATTATGGAGTAGCTCAGGGATCGAAGTTAGGACCAATTTTGTACATAATATATGCAAATGATATGATTAGATCATTAGAATGCACAACTTTTGCCTACGCAGATGATACTGCAATCGTCGTCGCAGATAAAGATCTACGCACTGCCATCAATATAATGCAAAAACAACTAGACATTGCAACAAAATGGTGTCATGATAATGGTCTAATTATCAATGCTACAAAAACAAAACTAATGCATATTAAACCTCGACATCTTAGAGCTACACCGATACAAATTAAATTCCACAACGTTGAATGCCTTCACCAAAATACGTTAAACCCAAACACAAATACTGAAACATGTACCACAAACATTGAGCTAGTAGAATCATATAAATATCTAGGTGTCTCTATCGATAGCAACTTTAAGTGGAAAACTCAGGTTGAAAATGTTAGAAAAAAGCTTCGTAAATCTGCATATATACTCTACCACCTAAGTCACTGCGCGACGTATAGTGTACTTAGACAAGCTTACTTTTCTCTCGCGGAATCGTATATACGACACGGTATTACCGCTTGGGGTTGCTCTACGCATTGCAGAACCTTGCAAAAATCTCAAAACCACATACTAAAAATACTCTGGAAGAATTATCGCCTCTCAACAAATAGACACACAATAACAAATACTCCAACCGACAACAACACGTCTACCATCATAAACACAAACACCACAAACATCAACAACCACACACTTCAGAATACAAACTACAATAGCAACACCATAAACCGTATTAACGATATACGTGACACAACCGAAAACTCCACGATCGGAAACACTTCAATTCTATCGCCATCCAACAACCACATGCACATCAGCACTATCAACAACACTAATTCTTCAAACTACACACTACCAACACTAATCATCAACAATCTAATTAACCGAGACTATAACACAAGTACACGCAATTTAAATTATACAAACACCAACATTAACAATATCGCAAAAGAATTAAAAATACTTAATGTAAAAAGCATATACTTCACAACATTAGCGAATGACTTCTACAACGACACCAGATTTCTACACACAATAGAACACATCTACAACACGAGACGACGAGCAAATAAAAGATACAAGGTGGAACGATACTCCAATGAATATGGTAGAAGCGCACTGGGCGTTGCACTACCAACCATTTTTAATAAACTTCCTCTTAATATTATTAATATAAAAAACCAATATAAGAGAAATAAACAAATTAAAAATTTTTTCATAAGTTCGCAATGAACGCTTTAAAATAATACAAAATGTAAAACTGACCTAAATGAACTGAACGAACTGACCTAAATGAACTCAATGATATGAACTGAACTAAATGAACTGAACGATATGAACTGACCTAAATGAACTCAACGATATGAACTGAACTAAATGAACTGACCTAAATGAACTCAACGATATGAACTGAACTAAATGAACTGAACGATATGAACTGACCTAAATGAACAGAACGATATGAACTGAACTAAATGAACTGAACGATATGAACTGACCTAAATGAACAGAACGATATGAACTGAACGATATGAACTGACCTAAATGAAGTCTACGATATGAACTGAACGATATGAACTGACCTAAATGAACTGAACGATATGATCTGAACTAAATGAACTGAACGATATGAACTGACCTAAATGAACAGAACGATATGAACTGAACTAAATGAACTGACCTAAATGAACTGAACGATATGAACTGACCTAAATGAACAGAACGATATGAACTGAACGATATGAACTGACCTAAATGAATTGAACTAAATGAACTGAACGATATGAACTGACCTAAATGAACTGAACGATATGAACTGAACAAAAAGAACAACTAAACTCAGTGTTGCCAGAAAATGAATTTCAAAATACATATGGTAAAACTTGGAAAACTAAGTACTAAAATGTTCTACAGAAGAAAAAATAAGTGCTAAATTTTTTCAATGTAACAATACAATTTTTATTGCATATGTTACAAATATAAATTATAATTTTTTCTAATTTTGTTCATAACAATTGTTGACTTGTTTTAATAGATTACATTTCATATATTAATTAAAAAATTTCCGTGTTCATTTTACTAGCACTCCGAAAGAAATTTAGTTGAAATATTAGTAAAAGTTATTTTTTATTTCTCGAAAAATATTTTTTAGACTAAAATAGTAAAAAAATTTTCGAGAAATTTTTTTTTATCAAGCAAATTATGTTAAAAAACATTTAGCATACAGGTATGTGATGAAAATCGAAAACGAGTGAGTTTTTGAAGTCCATTTTAAAGTATTTCTAATCAAATTTTTAACATTTTTGTTTTAAGATTCTCTTTAATAGCAAAATATCTTTATATTTTGTGGGATTAAACTGTTTCAATACCGAAATATTACGAAAAAATTAACTTCTAAAACTCACTCGTTTTCGTTTTCGATTTCCATCACTTACCTGCATCAGGTATATCAGGTTAAAAATTTCAATGCATATGTAGAAAAAAAATACTAAATCTAGCACTGAAAGTGCTAAAATGGCAACACTGATTGAACTAAAGTCAATGAACTGAACAAAAAGAACGAACAACTGAACAGCGTTGCCGTTTTGGTTATTTTTAACCAAAAATGGTTATTTTTTTCTTCAATGTGGAGATGCGAACTTTTTTTCATTTTGGTAACTTTAAGGGAAATTAAAAATATAAATGTTTTGGTGTCTATTTAATTTGGAGAAATTTGCTTATTTTTTTTTTTGCTTTTTAATATTATTTAAAAATAAACGTTGTTATAAACAGTTTTTTTTTACGTAAAAACTTTTTATGTAAAAATTTCTTTGATTTGTCAAACACGAAAAAACGCGCCTTAAATTATTTCAAACAAATGTGAAATGGATAAGAAATATTTTTTTTCATGTTTGAATCTATTTAAATTCAATAATATTTTTTAACTTCGGTTTAGGTTTTAATTGAACAAGATTTATCATCTGAAAAATAAAAGGTCAAAAAAACAAGCTGTAACAATCTTGTTTCTAAGATTGTATACTCTATTCAGTCAGAATAGGGAACTGAAATAAAACGCGAACACACGTATTTAACTTTAATACTTTTTATTAAAGAACGTCAAAAAAATTACAACCCGCCGAATAAATTAATACCGGACAAAGCTGTGCACAACCCGCCGAATAAATTAATACCGCACAAAGCTGTGCATTGGTTGAAGTCAGAAAGCAAAGTGATTTTATTCATGCAACTTGTGCTGCTTATATACTCTTTTCAATATACACATACTTGCAAATAATAGTCCTAGTAGTGAACATAAACAGAGTTGTATGAAATAATTAAGATCAAAAATTAACAGGGTTGTATTTAATAATATACGTTAAATTCAAAATTAAATACGTTAAATATTAAATTAAAAAGTAAGGGTGAAATAAATAATAAAAGTATAAAGTAAAGGATAAGGAAATGTATTAATCAGTATAATAAATAATGAACTGTTTCAAAACTAAATAATTATAAAAAAATATTGTTGATTTTTTTTTCTCATTTGGTAACTTTTTGGTTACAAAATTTTTTTGGTAGTGGCAACACTGCAAGTGAACAAAAAGAACAACTAAACAGAACAAAATGAATTGAACTAAATGAATTGAACTAAATGAACTGAACTAAATGAACTGAACGACTGACCAAAAAGAACGATTAACTGAACTAAATGAACTGAACGACCGACCAAAAAGAACGACTGAACGATAAAGAACAAAAATACTGAACGACATCACATCGTTCATATAAGTGAATAGTTCAATTGAACTAGGTCGTTCATGAACGACACAACTCTACTTTACATGGACAGCCAGCCAGACGGACGGACGGCGTTAAATCGACTCAGAAAGTGATTCTGAGTCAATCGGTATAATTTAAGGTGGGGGTTGGACCAATATTTCTGGGCGTTACAAACATCAGCACAAATCCAATATACCCTCCCCACTATGGTGGTGTAGGGTATAATTACACATTTACACACTGAAAAAATAATTAACCAAATTTGGTTAAAATTAACCAAAACGGCAACGCTGTTCACCATACAAAATTTTCAGAACAAATCAAATAGATTCATATTGAATCTTCTTGCGAAGCACGAAAAATTGCACTCTTCTCTAATTTTTGTTGCAAGTTTATCTGCATTACCTGTACAAATTTAATATTATTGTAAACAAAGCAAATTATTTTCTTGTTGCTGGAAGTAAAGAAAGTAAATACGTACGAATGTATGTTTTTTTTTAAATAAGCTAACTAATTTCCACTCACTTTTTTGTCCATTAAAAAAATTATTTTCCACAAATTATAAATTCAGTTTTTTTTTATTCTGTTTGTTTATTAAAAACAACTGTCAAATCGAATCAAATTTATTAGTCATGTAAACAGCATGATTCAGAAACATGATTCAGAATGCGAAGCAGGTGATTCAAGTCGTCGTGGAAACATAGTATTAAATGTTTAGAAAGCGACTAATTTGAAGAACAAAAACAAAATCCGCTAAATGTGCGGAATCATAATTTAGGCAGTTTTCATAAACGCAGTATGCAATGCAACATTTCATTGCATAGAATTCATAATAAAATTTAAAAACTCTTATCACATAAAATATAAAGATATTGGACTACTAAAGAGAATCTTAAAACAAAAACATTTTAAATTATATTCTAAATGCTATTATGAACTCTATGCAATGAAATGTTGCATTGCATACTGCATTTATGAAAACTGCCTTAATCACATAGATGTTAATAATATGACTGTTTTTATACTGTTTTTCTTTTATGTCCCGTATTTGTTATTAAGGCCCAACCATAATTTGCATAAACTAGCTTAAGCCAACTTAAGCAACTGTGCGAATACATGTAAAACGTATGTGACAAACCGTAATGTAGGTACGTAATAAACTTTTCGTCAAGTTTCATTTGCTTAAGCAAAGTGCCAAACTGAACGCATTCCCGTACGGAATCATCTGTTTTTTGATTTCATTAAAAAATGAAAAAATTTGTTTAACAGAAATGTTAAAGAAAAGCCTTGGCAACAAGTAGCAGAAATTTGTAGGAAAAGTGTGTATATGAAAGTGTTTGTTAGTTTTTTAGTTTAAGCAGTTTTTACTGTTTGCAAATTTTCAATAAAATAAAACATAAAATAAACAAATACAGGGCTGTAATTTTTGGTAGTTTTTAATTTAAAGTACTCACAAAAACAATAAAAAACTGCACAAATATGCAACAAGTGTTACATGCATCTTAAGTTCATGTAAGTACATTATGGCCACCTAAAAGTCTTCTTTAATTTACTTATGCATTTGACAGACATTTCGTTCATTTTTGACAGTTGCTTAAGCTAGCTTCTGCACATTATGGTTGGGACCACGGTGAAATCACTACAAGCTGACATCGAGAATACAACAATACAAAAGCAACAGAAACAACATGGTATTTTTGTTTTTGCTTTCATGTTTGTAATCCTATAGAAAAAAAATTAATACATACAATTTTTAATTTCAAGATGACACATGTGTTTTTAATATAGTGGCGAGCACACATGGAACGATGTTTTATAACTATGACTTAAAAACCGAATAAACTCTCAAAATTTTAAAAAACAAAAATGGTTTTTATTTAAAATGTTAAATAAATAAAACCAAAATAAATTGAAATTCATTAATTATTAAAGTTTAGGGTAAATTTATTTGATATTTATAAAAATATCAAAGCAACAGTAAATGTAATTTGTTCATAATTTTTTTTTTTTGCTTTTAAAATATAATAAAAATGAGAAAAATTTCAGACTTTTTAGAAAACCAAGTGATGGATATTACAAATATAATTATTCAACCCACGAAATTGCTAAGAAGGTGGGAATCTGTCATCGAACAGTGCTACAAGTCATAAAAATAAAAAAATATTAGTCCACAAACTCTAAAAAAATCACGACATTGGCTGCTGTAGGAACGAGATGCCAGGACAATTTAGCGATTATTATCTTCCAGACAGGGAAAAACACCCAAACATGCTGCAGCTTCTATAACAGATGACACTTCTTAACAATTTCGAGTGCTGAGTAATTATTTGCAAACAAAAATTATGAACAATTTGAAAAATAAATTTACTGTTGCCTTTTTATAAATATCAAATAACGGTGCTTATGTACATAAATTCGCTGCAACTGTCCATTTATTCTTGCTGCCAGATCAAACAACACAAAAATTGACATAACGAACATGACTAAAAAAACAGCTGGCTTTTCAACACCACCTTGTAAAGTGATTTCACCATGGTTGGGACTTTAGTTTAACACATGCTGTCCAGTGTTGTCATTTTAGCACTTTAAGTGCTAGATTTAGCAGTTAGCTTCTCGAAAATGCATTGAAAATTTAGAAAAAATTATGCTATATGCTTTATAGCATAATTTGCTTGATAAAAAACGATTTTTTTCTCGAAAAATTTTTTACTATTTTACTTCAAAAAATACTTTTGGAAAAATAAAAAATAACTTTTATTGATATTTCCACTAAATTTCGGTGTGGTAAGGAAATTTTTTAATTAATATATGAAATGTAATCTATTAAAACAAGTCAACAATTGCTATGAACAAAATTAGAAAAAACTATAATTTATATTTATAACATTTGAAAACAAATTGTATTGTTACATTGAAAAAATTTAGCACTTTTTTCTATTGTAGAACATTTTAGCACTTATTTTTTCAAGTTTTATACTACATAGATTTCCCATACAAAACAAAATCTAGTTCGTTACGAGATTTTGGCAAAATCTCACAAAATCTTGTAATACAACTCTGAATTTCATAATAAAGTACTAAAAAATACAGGACTGAACAAGAAAAATTTGACAGTTCCACAAAAAAAGTTTAAAAAAAATAATAAAAAGAGCGGGATATAAAATAAATTAGCGGCAAACTACACCGTAAATTTGTGGAAATGGATACACCAATAACAAACAAGAGGTATGTAATGTATTATATTAATATAAACTGTAATGCTACAAGCGAGCTAAATTTACAGAAAACGTACCTACAAAAAGAAGAGGCAGTGAAAAGCAAACGAAGAGGCTCTTTTAATAACTCTTTGGGAAGACCACATTGGAGAGCTTCGAGGATGTAGAAGGAATAGCCATATATTCGAGAAGATCGCGGAGGGCATGAAAAACAGTGGCTTCTATTTTACTCCCGAAGAAATAAGGGTGAAAATCCACAATTTTACAAACAAGTACAGGTAAGTAGCTCTGATGCACAAATGCTTTTAAATATACAAATATAATCAATGACTCTGGTTGTCTTTCAGACTAATTTTAGAGATGAAAAGCGTAACGTCGGGCCTTCTGGTGGTTCTCCTTCGAGTTGGTCATTCTACGAAAGAGTCAATACCATCTTAGGAACCTTTAAGTCTAATTCGATAGAAATGGTAATGGACGAAAGCACAGGTAAAATACATATATTTATAGTTTTACTCTTCAAATTACCTATATACTTAATTTATGCTATTTATCTCTTTAACAGAACCTTCCTGTTCCACAAATATTAATGAAACAGTGCATATTGATGAAACAGAAGCATTGCTAGATGAAAGTGATGAAGTTTTATGTAGCCCCCCCCCCCCCAAAAAAAAAAAGAAAAAAAAACTACATTTAATAATGAGGTTTTGAAGAAAATTCAAGAGTCCACCGAGATGATTGAAAAAGAAATTATTAAAAACAGGGACGTGGACAACAGAATTATTAAGTTGCAGAAGGAAATAGTAAAAATTGAGAAGGAACGAAATGAAATTCTAAAACAGCTTTTGAATAAGTAGTATAAATTGAATTAGTATCAAAAAAGTATTTATAGTTTATTGTATATGTTTATTTTTATTATTATTTTAATTTATTTTTATTTAGTTTATTAGTTTATTTTTAAAAAATTAAAGACTGAATATTGTTTTGTTAAGTTTTTATTTGTGTTTAAATTATACATTATTTTCTTAAATTAAATTGTTACATTAAAAAATTTGCAATTTTGTCCCTTATTTGTTCACCTTTTGGGTGATAGTCGTAAGTACAGTCCTCACCATTTGGCTGCTATTATTGACATTGTCAATTTTATTATCTAGGCCTTTTCCAAGGCGACGGAATCTAGTTTTCAAATGCCCAAATGCGTTTTCAACAACTCTACGGCATTTTGATAGAGTGTAATTAAAGTTTTTTTGTTTCTGGGATGCGCCTATGTGAAACGGGTAAGGTTTCATCATGCATTCGGATAACCGAAATGCAGAATCACCTATTAATAAGACAGGAACTTTAACTCCATTACTGCTTGCTGTTGAAATGAAGGGTCTCGCATTTTTTATCTAAATTTCAATTTTTCGAATATACTTGAGTCGTTACATCGGCCTGAACATCCGACATTAATGTACAAAAATCTGTACCTGTAGTCGACAACTGCAAACAAAATGGTAGAATACCATCCTTTGTAGTTGTAATAATCCGAAGTTTCTCCAAAAGGGAGATGAACTTCAAAATTACATCCATCTGCAGAAGTTAAATAAGAAAATAAGGCAAATACATATAGATAAAAATGTACCAACCTATTGCTCCAAAACATTGCGGAAGGCCCAGTTTCTTAAATCCTTCAACACATTCAATTATCTTTGCTTCTTTTATGAAATTTGAGGCTAAGTATTCATTAGAAAGGGGTTTCCAAACTTCGACACAAAATTCTTTTAAAATAAGACATACACTCGCTTTTGAAACACCAAACATATGTGCTATGGACGCATATTCGGAGGATGACTTTAGGCAATAAAGTCCAATAGCTATGCGCTTTTCAAGCGGAATGCATTTTCTAAATAAACGTTTCTTCTCGCATAATAGGCACATCTTCCTCATAAAACGAGCCGTGGCGAGTCTATAATGTAAACGTACATATTAAGTTAAATTACGCCAACTTATTTCCCATACTTCATGTGTCCATTCCAACCTCCTATATAATAATAGCGTGTAGTACATTTGCAGAAATTTGTGAAACCTTATGTTAAACAAATGCTGGTGTTTTTTTTTACGCAAAATTATTAATTCCGATTGTTTTTTTTCATATCTGGATGTTAAATATAATAAAATTTGTTTTCGTCTCTCCATTTATAATATAATTTATTTTCTTTTTCAATCAGCTGTTTTTATTATGAAAATGAAATTCAATAAACTGTCAAAAAGTAGTAGTGTAAACACAAACAATTTTCTTTAAGATTTTAATTGAAATCTACTAGATTTTGCGTAGGTGTAAATCTAGTATTAGCATATTTTGAAATTCATTTTCTGGCAACACTGGTGCTGCGTGTGCATTATAGCCTTTTCACACTTGTCAACATCTAACATCTACCATCAATTTGCGAAGATGTTGAAATTTTCCCATAAGAAATGTACAGAGCTGAAAATCAACATCTTCATAAGATGTTCCTATATCATTTTGTTCCCATTTACATCTTCCGATATTTTTAGTGTCATCACTAGCAAAACTGACATTGAAAATGAAATTAAGGTTACATCACTAACAAAAGTGACATTTACAGTCAACAAAAAAAAAAAATTATCAAACAAAATGAAATTTGAATTTTACAAATCATTTCCATCTTCCTCCAGTATACATTTTATTAATAACCCTATACAATGCAATAATATCTGGGTTTGCTGTTTCAAATGAATAATCAATCCTATTATTAAATACTTTTCAAAGTACATTTTACTCTTTAAAAGCGGCGTGGTTTTTGTTTATTTTGTCAACTTAAATGATGGTAGATATTGCAAGTGTGAATGCATGTTTCACATTTTCAACATCTTCCACGCGTTCCTAGAAAATGTATGCAAGTGTGAAAAGGCTATTAACCCCGCCTTTACACATGCAAGTACTTGCATGCGAGTGCTGTGTACGTATTATAGCGTAGACAGACGACAGCGTCAATTTGCATTAGCAGTCTTAATTCAAATTAACTCGTGAATTATCCCCATCCTAATGCGCATTAGGTTAGAAGTAAATGCACAAAATCAGAGTGAATTTATACTGCATTTAGCTATTTCAATATGGCAACATCGTCCAAAATCAATTATATGTTGTCAAATTGTTTACTATTCTAAAAGAAGAAGACAATTGTAAAATTAAAATAATAAAAATAGATTTCCACAATTGCCTTTCTCTTATTTCAGAGTGTCCCACTGCGGTCCCCACATGTAGCAACACGTTCAGGTTGATGGTTGCTAGTGCATGAACAATTTTTGCATTATGGAGCAATTTCAGCAAAAGTAATTTCAGATTTTTTTTTTAAATAAATACTGATTTTTCACCAAATGCCAAACAAATTTTTTCATAATTAAACAATTGTTTACAAACAAACAGTTGTTTAAATGCAGAAACTGTCGTCTGTCACGGTAAAATCTTAATTCACATTAGTGAGATTTTAATTCGAATTAACGCTGTCGTCTATATACGCTATTATACACGAAAACATATTCGAAAAACTTGAGTGCATTAGTAAAAAAATGTGAGTGTATTGAGTTTTTCGAACTTGCACTTGCATGTGTAAATGCCGGGTAAAATAGAATGAAAAAAGTGTTAAAAAGTTAGAAATAAAAAAAGTGAAAAAAACGATAAGGTAATGTCAGCCAAAAAAATCAAAATAGTGGCTAAAAAAGAAGAACAAGACGTAGACGAAACAGGCAACGAAAATAATTATTCTGAAAATGGAAACGATGTTTCCATTAGTAGTGAAAGTGATATTTCCCATAATATTGAATATGAAGAATCACCAAGAATTGGCTAAATGGGCCATCAAATTTAATATTGGTTTTATTGCAAGTAATGCACTTTTAGGAATATTACTGAAATGCAATATCAAAGTGCCGAAAGATTTAAGACTTTGCTAAAAACACCTACACATGTTATTGATAGGAAAGTCGGTGAAGACTGACAGATTTCTTGGTGTCTATGGATTGGAAATTAAAAGTGAGTATAAAATGTCAATATTAAAAAGTAATAATAATATTATTATTTATAATATTATATAATTATTATAATTGTTATTATTATTATTACTTTCATTTTTGTTACAGATATTTGCCATAAAAAATACCAATGCACTGATAAGGACATAAACTCAGTCCTTTAAAAACATTTTGTACATGCCAATGAGGCTAGAAAAAGCATTTTTTTTTAATTCATTTATTTCTGGAAACTGAATTAAAAAAGTACAAACTTTATAAATATGTACGTATATTAAAAATATTTTAAGTTAATATTTAATTATATATATAGGCAGTGCTGATATTCAGCCGGTTCGGAACGGTTCGCTCGAATCGGTTGTTAAAATTTTAAAAATTTTCCGTACCGGTTGTTGCATATTATGTTTTTTGCTTTTACGGTTTTTATACAATGTGTATTTATCAAGGTGATATAGTCTCGGCAACAAACACAATGGGCCATAACCATAGTCACAGAAAAGTGCACTTTAATAGTTAAAAAGTTGACTTTTGTTCAAAGTACATTTTACTTTAACTATAGACAAAAATATAAAAATAAAAAAAAAATCTTACACAATCTTATACACTCCCGCAAATATTCTCATTCTGCAGTAGACCAAAAAATCAACGCCAACATCGCCTAATTATGATATTAATCTACATTCTCCATTTTTTCACCGCAAATTTTTCCGCTTAATTTTATTCTTTTGCCGATTTTTGTTTTTTTTTTTAAATTTTCAATGATAGCTGTTTAAAGCTGCCACTTGCTTATTTTTCTTTACAGTTTGTATGAAATTATTTTCTACATATGAGGTGGCACCCAGTTACCCTGCCTTTACACATGCAGGTACTTGCATGCGAGTGCTGTGTACGTATTATATACGAAAACAGGACAGCGTAAACTTCAAAAAATTCGTTTAAATTAACAAATGACGCACAAAGTTTGTATTTGTTTACCAAGAGTTGCCATGTGAAGGCCATGAGTATAATTGTAGGGAAATAATTATTACAATTTATTATTATTATTTTAATTATTATTTAATGCTCTAAAATGACATCAAAACACTTCTTTTTCCATATTTGAAAAAAAATATATTTTGTTTTTACAATTATACATAAAATAAGTTAAATATTTATTAATTATTTTACCACAATCCATTACATGTATTCGGAATTTTTTTATTTGGCAACTCTGTTTACCTTTCTGTCACTTTATTGCTGAAAGTGTCTAAAAATCACTGTCCTGCTAAATTCACTTGCAAGTGCCTGCATGTATGATTGTGTTAGTAAAAAAGTGAGAATGTATTGACTTTTTCGAACTTGCACTTGCATGTGTAAACCCCGGGTTAAAGTCGGTTTAACTTAAAACGACCTTAAATTATGACTATAGTTACAAATTAATTAAAAGTAGGTTTAAAGTTGTTTTTAAAAAAAACCGACTTTAGTGTTTGTCCCAATATTTTTCAGATGTCAAATGATTTGAATTGTCCAAACAAATGCTTTTATTTTGGTCATACATTGGATTCTTGGATGAATTTATCTTACAGCTACCCACATGATATTATTTAACGCACTAGTTTATCTATTAAATTGGATTTATTTTCGAAAATCATTATTTCCCATTTTCCAAATTTTCAGTTTTTATTATTAATTTAAAATAAACAAATATACTTTACTTAGAGTACAAAAAACATGAGCAAAGTTGACAGTTGAAAACTTTAACATTTTTGCGATTTTGTCAAAATTTGACAAAAATACAATTTTTTTAAGCGAACCGGTTGTTAAATATTTCGAATATCACCACTGTATATAGGTATATGTATGTTTTTCTTGTTTTTTAATTATTCTTTCAATAAAATACACAAAAATTTAAAAAACTGCTTAAATTTGTATAATAAAGTAAAACCAGATGCAATAAGAATTTGAAGAAGACTCACATATGATAAGTAATACTTATGAGTGCTAGATGACTCGAAAAGGAATCAAAACAAGTAAGAGTGCTATGTATATTCGGCTGTGCCGAAAACTACACTGGTTATAGGACTAGAATATCCTTATTCTGTGTTTTCTATTCAGTCTTAGTGCAAATTTAATTATTATTTTATATATTTTTTGAAAGACAATTTTACGACCAACATAATTTATGTTAAATAATTTAAAATTTTGTTAAATTTTCACAATTTTTAATTGATTTAATTACCAATTCTTACCATAATTTACAGAGTTTGTCTGATGTTCAGAATAATCTTGAGTGTGATTTAACAAACAGAGTATAAAAAAGGGGAACAATTCGGTTTTAGTGACTTTGCTCATAAAAAAAAAAAAAAACTTCATCAAATAGGGCTTTTAGAGAAGATGCCAGCAAAAAAAAATTTGTTTGCGGTCACGGCTATTTTCGAGGGGGCGGGCCCGTAAAGTTGAAAAAATAGGCCTATATCTCGAGAACTACTGGGTGTGTGATAATTTGTAATCCTTTACATAAAAGGTATTAAAAATACCTTTCCAACTATATATATCATGATTATAAAATATGGACCGAATATGGGTTAAATCAGAAAAAAATATTTTTTGACCCGAATCTATTTGTTTTTTTTTTTTTTGGAAATTTTTATATGGCAGCTATGACAAATTATGGGCCGATCTTCTTAAATTTTGGAACATGCATATGAGGATATTTCACGTCGAATTTCAACATAATAACGGTATATTTCAGATATATATTAGTATTAACGTGGATTTCGGAAGTGGACCTCATGTGGGGGATATTGTCAAATATGGACCAATATTCTCAAAATCCAGCAGTTTGATTTAGGCATGTATGTAAATGATCCGCGTAAAATTTTAGATTGGTACCCTTATTTATAAGAGATTTATTAGTATTAAAGTGATTTTAGGAAGAGGGCTTTATATGGGGCATGCGGTTAAAAATAGACAGAAATTCACAAAATTTTGTGGGATTATTTTGGTATATATGTATATGATCTGTGCACAGTTTTGAGTTGGTACCGATATTTATACAATATATATATAGGGATAAAAGTCTTTTTCAGATGTGGCCATTGTATGGGAGCTATGACCAATTCTGGGCCGACCACCATAAAATTTAGTACAACAATTTATTTGCCTATAAAGATTATTCATGTCAAATTTTAGCCGTTTAACATTATTTATATCTGTTTTATACGTACATATTTAAGTGAATTTTGGAAGTGGACTTTATATGGGGGCTATGGTCAAACGTGGACCGAACTAAAAAATTTATTATTTTTTTTTTATTCGAACTGTTAATTTAAAACTTTTGATATTTATTTAGTCGGGCTCAAGTTCATTAAATTTAATTTTTCATTAAATTGTTTTTACTGAAGGAATTGTTTTACAAGATGAAATCTCTTTTAAAATTTTATTACAAAAAAATCGTTTTGCGATTTATTTTTGCATAAAACTTATTTTTGCTGAATTTTGTCTGGATATTCCAATTTTATAGGCATTTATGCATAATTGAGCAATATTTCTGGAAGATTTTTGTATGTGGGCTATGAGAAATCATGGACCTATTCATACTATTTTCCGCACACTTTCTTCCTTTATCATAAAATCAACGTATACAAAATTTCATGGTATTATCTGCAATATATTTCAGTATTGCAATAAAATGGACACAAAATATCAAATTTTTATGGAGGTTGTCTCACATATTGGTCCATAACTCTGGTTGGCCTAAACCGATTTAGCCATGCCACTTTAGTTAACAAGGATGTTTCGCCTGAAATTTAGGAATCAGCGCAAAATAAAAAGCTCCATAAAGATTTTGTGTTGATATCCGCCTGGGCCAAGCAATTTTTCAGCATGTTTTGATCAAATAAAATTAATTTTTAATTTTTTTTAATAACAACTTCAACTAATATTTTACCAATAAAATTGTTGTTTTCCAACTGTCAATTTAATAGCTTGTTATCCAATTTTTATACCCTACACCACCATAGTGGGGAGGGTATATTGGATATGTGCTGATGTTTGTAACGCCAAGAAATATTGGTCCAACACCCACCTTACAGTATACCGATCGACTCAGAATCACTTTCTGAGTCCATATAACGATGTCCTTCCGTCTGGCTGGCTGTCCATGTAAAGCTTGTGCCCAGAGTACAGGTCGCAATTTTGAAGATATTTCGATAAAATTTGGTACATGATATTTTTTCGGCCCAAGGATGGCCCATACAAATGTCCTCCCGAAATTGGGGTTTACCTGTCATAAATCTTTAAATTATACAAGTATGCAAACAAAATTTACCACAGATGAGTAGTAAATGGAGCTAAAGCACATTTACAAATTTCGTGAAGATTGGTCCATAATTAGTCGTAGCTCCCATATAAGGCCCACTTCCGAAAATCACTTAAAAGAGCATAACTCTCTTACAAATGTTGGTATCCAAATAATATTGAACACAAACATGTTTCGTGTATATACATATAAAATGGTAGAAGTTTATGATGATCGGTCCATAATTAGTCGTAGCTCCCATATAAGGCTCACTTCCGAAAGCATAACTCTCTTACAAATGTTTGTATCCAAATAATATTAAACACAAATATGTTTCGTGTATATACATATAATATGGTAGAAGTTTATGATTATCGGTCCGTAATTAGTCGTAGCTCCCATATAAGGCCCACTTCCGAAAATCACTTAAAAGAGCATAACTCTCTTACAAATGTTGGTATCCAAATAATATTGAAAACAAACATGTTTCGTGTATATATATATAATATGGTAGAAGTTTATGATTATCGGTCCATAATTTGTCGTAGCTCCCATATAAGGCCTACTTCCGAAAATCACTTAAAAGAGCATAACTCTCTTAAAAATGTTGGTATCCAAATAATATTGAACACAAACATGTTTCGTGTATATACATACATATAATATGGTAGAAGTTTATGATGATCGGTCCATAATTAGTCGTAGCTCCCATATAAGGCCCACTTCCGAAAATTACTTTTAAACACAAATATGTTTTGTGTATATACACATAATATGGTACAATTTTATGATGATCGGTCCATAATTAGTCGTAGCTCACATATAAGGCCCACTTCCGAAAATCACTTAAAAGAGCATAAATCTCTTAAAAATGTTATCGAAATAAAATTTAACAAAAATAAGTTTCTTATGTAGAAATAGGATAACACCTAATTTTATAATAGTAAGTTCATAATTAGTCGAAACTCCCATATAAGACCCTCTTCGTAATTCACTTTAACCTCCATAAATCTCTTAAACTTATTTATATCGAGATAAAGTTTAACACACATAATATTTATATTCACGGAAGTCATGGCACTAAATTTTTGGATCATCGGTCCCTATAGGTAGATAATACTCCCATATAGCGCCCATATCTAAAAATCTATTTAATTTATATCCTGGGTGTAGGGTATTATATACGACTATACTTTCTTACTTGTTTTTTTTATTTCCCCGGAATTTTACAGAACAAAATTTTTGGAATTTTCATTTGACTTTTTGATTTTTATTTCATAGCAACCAACTTTTTAAACTTTCTTTAAACGCAATTAAGCGAGTAAAATAATTTGAGTTTGCAATCCTAAATCTAAAAAAAATTGAATCAGTAATGCGGGGATCTCAATTAAGCGGGAACCACTTAAAAAGGGGATTTTTGTACAGAAAGCTTTTTGTGGCAGCAAATTTGGCTCATTATAGCGGGGAACACAATTAAGCGGTGCGCATTTAAGCGGAAGATACTGTATGCCTTTTTCACAGCTAAAAAAAACGACTAATATCAATATACATATATGTATAAAAAAGTAACGTGACTGATTCATTCATCATCGCACAGTCCAAACCGCTAAAGCTATAAACTTGAAATTCGGGCAATGGGTTTCTTTTACAACATGTAGATCCACTAAGAAGGAATTTTTGGAAATTCGGTCGCTAAGGGGGACAAAAACGGGTAAAACCAGTACCTCTATATCTCCAAAACAAATAAACTTAGAAATAATATTTTAAATGCGTCCGCCTTTAATAAAAAAAAAGAGCCGACAGGTGTCTAGTACTTTTCTGAAATTAGAAATTCAAGTGACCACATGGGGGTAAAAATAGTCCCCGTAGAACGCTTCGTTAACATGTATATCTCCTACATAAATAAACATAGAAATACTATATTAAATGCATCTGACTCAGATCAATAAAGACTAGAAATCTTTTTGGTACTTTTTTGAAATTCGAATTCCTATGGCCTAAAAATTGTATTCTTTTTTATCAAAATGTATTTTCTCACTAAAAATTCCATGAACTATAATTTCCAAATAGTACGTAACGGATAATTAATAGGTACTTTTTTTTAAATTATTTTTTCACGGGTGAAAAAAGGGACAAAACAGGGTAAAAGCGGACATTTGATATTATTTATTCAATTTAAAAATAAAAAGACGATAAAATATTCTTCCATCCACACAAAAAAGAACACATGCTATTCATGACTCAAATACAAAGGTGTAAAAAGTGCCAAATTTCAGTACACTTATATTGGTACTTTTTTGAAATTCATTTCTACTATTCTATTCTCGCAAACTATGCATCTGATCATGTTATTATCTTCGGTAAAGTTGTTGCGCATGAGCCCGGTAAGGTTTCTGAGTTGGTACGACCACGCCTACTTTAACGCCCACTTTTGTAATTGATTAATTGCTTCTGCATGGCTTTTTACAGATTTACTTCAAACAAGTTGTATACACACCTACTGAAGGCGAGCTAAAAATAAAAATGTTATGTGCCAATTCAAAAAATTAATGTTTGTATGTATGTCCTTTATAGAATCGTAAACTATGTATTGGTACTTTTTTGAAATTCATTTCTACTATTCTATTCTCGCAAACTATGCATCTGATCATGTTTCGGCAAAGTTGTTGTGCATGAGCCCGGGAAGGTTTCTGAGTTGGTACGCCCACGCCTACTTTAATGCGCATTTTTTAAAATGATTAATTGCTTCCGCATGGCTTTTTACAGATTTACTTCCAACAAGTTGTATACACATCTTACTGAAGGCGAGGTAAAAAAAATGTTTGTATTATGTCCTTTATAGAATCGTAAACTATGCATCTGTTATTATATTCGGAAAAGTTGTTGTGCATGAGCCTGGGAAGGTTTCTGAGTTGGTACGACCATGCTTTCTTTAATGCCCACTTAATTACAAGACCGCTGGACCGACCTTACTAAAACGTTGACGGGATATAATGACTAAGAATAATTTTTTTTACCGCCTACTTTTTTTCAAAATGAACAAAATCAATAAAATTACTCAAAATGAATTGAATATTTGTGTAATGCATTTCTTTGAAATTAATTTTAATTGGTTGTGTAGCAATGCGCGCAGGGTGCAAAATTATTTTCAAACAAATAATCAATACATATGTAGGTAAAAATTTAAATTTAATACAAATGATTTACTATTCTATTAAATTATTTATTCTTTCAAAATAGACTATTCCAACTAGATGAATCTTCTGTGTATTAAAGAAATGTAACAAATTCTTCAAATGATCCTGCAATTCATTAAGTTTATGAGTGCTTTGCCGATTAAAGATGTTAGGAACCAATATTGGGGAAGACATTTGAATACACGGATCATCGAAAGAATTTAATTCACTAAAGCTGAGCTAAGTCCTTTTTAGGTGGTTCTCTGACATCATGGTTTAAAAACATTGTTGTCATTATGTGCAACAAATAATGTAACTTAATAAAAGTTTTTCAAGAAAAATATTGGTAAAATGTTTCATATCTAAAAAATCATTTTGTAGATTTAAAACTTTGCTTCTTACAGCTCACGTTAGATACATTCGCAGAACTATTTTTTTAAATTATCTAAACCAATTTTGCATTTAATATATAAAGTATTTACAAAATACTTTAAAGGCTATTGGACATCAATGATATTCAAGTTATGATACGCACTATCTATTGGGCATCTGCTGGACGATCTCAAATGTTGCATATGTACGATCAACAATAATACATAATTTGTAAATTTCGTAATACAAGATTCAGCATTTTTAATATACATTTTAATAATGTCGGAAACAGCCTATATCATGCTGTAAGGTGTGTTTATTTTACACAATAATTAAAAGTTCTATAATAAACATTTTAAAATAATTTATGTAGTTGTTTTGGTATTTCCACATTTTTTCGCTAACGAAGTAGCGGCTTGCATGCTAGTATTATTATAAAAAAATAACTTAATTTTAAAAAACTATTTTTTTCTAATTCGACTTAAAAAACACTATCTAAAAAACAGAAGTTTTGCAATTATCAAATAAACTAACGGTATTTTTCAAAAGTACTTTCCGTGATGGGAGATTGACTCACATTCACTCACATTCAGAGAAAAAATTGTCTAATCACGCACTGGCATCGTGGCTCATTTTAGTTCTATACATATTCACAATCACGTTTTTAAACTCAAAATATCGCGTGATTCACGTAAATAATGTTTAAACACTCTGCGTCAGTGTTTTTCAAGTGAATCATGCAAAATTGGCTCACGTACTCATCTCTAACTAAATAAATACATATATCTAAAATTAACAGTTCAACTATAACAATTACCCTCAGACGGACATCGCTAAACTCAGAAAGTGATTTTGAGTCGTTCGGTATACTTTAAGGTAGGTGTTGGACCAATATTTCTGGGCGTTACAAACATCAGCACAAATCCAATATACCCACCCCACGTAGGGTATAAAGTAGTAAAGAAAAATTATTTTCTTTAATTTTTATATGTATATACATACATACATACATTAGACTGGTCCTTATTTTGTGACTTCAAAATTTTTAATGTAGCACCCTCTTAAAATTTTATTTTTAGCAAAGAAATCGTTATGTAAAAGTTTCAAGTTAATATATTAATAGTAACACGTGCCGCATTAGGATTTAAAGCTACGTACATATGTAAGTCCTCCTAACACATGCATTTGACATTTGTGTGTATCAAGACTAATATTTTTGTCTTAAGGTATAAAAAATGTCTCCAAAGTATCAAAAACTCCACTAAATTTCTACCCGATTCCGAAGGAATGTGCGGAACACCTAGGAGCTGTTCTGTAGAAGGGGTTTTAATAATAACGGGCAATCGATCTTGTTTCTCCATTCCTGTCACATTTGGGAGAAGCTTTCTATCGCAATGAACAACACCAAAATCATCATTTAACTCTGTAAACTCAGATTGAAAAGTACTGTACAATGTTTTATATACACATACATATGCTTGGGGTCATTGTCCTGTTGGAACACCCATCGCAGTGGCATATTTTCTTCGGCATAAGGAAGCATACAATTTTGTAGAATGTCAACATAATTTGTTGCTTTCATAATGCCCTGTATACGATACAGTGGCCCAACACCATAGTAGGAAAATGACCCCCAAACAATAATGTTACCACTGCCGTGCTTTACCCTCTTAATAGTGTATTTTGGGTTGTATTCTGTATTAATTGGTCTTCTTACAGTATAAAGACCCCTATCCGAATTAAATAAATTAATTTTTGTCTCATCCGAATATTTCTCCATTTTTCTTGAGGCCAGCATGCGTGCTCTTCAACAAATTTTAGCCTTTGTTGTACGTTATTCTTCGACAACATTGGTATGTATGTATGCAAAAATAAAATCTTTTTAATTCACATTTGGAAAAACAAATAAAACAACACAAAACAAGTAAATTATATTATTTAATAACACTCCTGTTTACATTTTTACGCTTTTTTGTGTTTGTTCTAGTGTACTCGATGCTTTCGGTGTAATTTACCGTTTTTTTATTTCATTGTATGTTTTTGTTTTGATGTTCTACTTCATTTAAACATACAAGCACCAGTGTTGCCAATATTTTTTTGCAATTTCCCATCAAATTGGGGTTTAAAAATCGCCAGAAATCGCTAACTAATTTTTTTTACAAAACCATCAAATAAATAATTTTAAAAACTTGAATTTACGTTAAATAAAAATAGCTGGTAAAATAAAATGTAAATTAATTACACATATGTATTTTTTATTCAATTGTTTTTAATCATTTACAAACAAAATTAGGTATTTTCAAAAATATAGTGCCAGGCTTCAGAATTTTGGGTATAAGTGGCCATTGTACCTACTTTGCTTAGAACAGATTTTGGAAATTCATAATCAAAACAACATTTATTCTCAAGTTTGAGACCGTATCTGTAATTAAAATTGAATTCGTTTAAAAAAAAATACATTGCAAAAATGTATTAAATCAAAATTTAATAAATTATGTATGTATATTTCCAGTAAAAAAAATCGTGTTTTTTGAAGCACTTAAGAGAAAAAGCGTATAATCGAGCGCTTCAATAAAAGCGCTCTTTTGAAGCAGTAAATACTTACGAATAAAATATACAAGAAATATGCTTTTTTAGTGCTAACAACGAAGGAGGTTTTAAAGCGAAAACCAAAAATGAAATTATAACTTATAGATTTACGTATGACAACGACAGTCAATTACAAAACGAACATCGCGCTTCTCAGTTACTATGAATTTTTCTTAAGCAAAAACATTCAGATAGAATTAAAAAACACTTTAGGAAAGTGCTTTATTTGCATGTTTGATTAGGTTAAAAGAAGCGCTTATTGACAGCAGAAGATAGTTCCCAAACCGGGAACACCTCATACAAAAATCATGCATCCCACCAGCAGGTTTGAAGCGATTTGAGGTATGAAGCTGCTCCTTTTGGAGCACATTTATTACTGTTTTTTTCTTTTTAATTTATTTAGCTTTTTGGGAATTCTTAAAATATTTTAATAAAAAATGTATATAAATTTAAATGTTTGCGTTAAAAGTAAATTTACCTTACTCGAAGCACATCATTGACTGTACTGGTATTAGCCTGTTTCGTAGTTTGGTTTTAACTAGGTTGAGTTACTAGTTAAGTTATACCATATAATTCAACCTTGGAAAAAAACGCTAAAGCGCTGTAAAAAAACTCCAGATTTCACGCTAACCGCTAAAAAGCATTTTTTCCCCGCAATTGGCATTGCAAAAACGTCATATTTGACGGGAAAAACGTCAAATTGGCAACAATGACAAGCACTAACAAAACTATAGAGAGAAACTTTTCGAATTGTGCTTGTTTTGTTTCAGTGAGAGCAATGTTCTGTTATGCTTGTTTTGTTGATAAAGTTTACACTGAAATACACGGCTTGGAAGTAGTGTGCTTTAGAGTACAGAACTTTCAGTACATGTTGTGCAGCTCTTTAATATATACTTAGCTCAACTTTAAATGTGTCTGGCCAAAAAGTAATAAAGATAAAGCCTAATATTTTTGGTACATGATAACTAGATTGTTTGTTACAAACTGTAAAAAAAATTAGGTAAATCAGAAGACATAGAAAATGAATTAATGCCGCTCTTGAACCAATGTGCGGCGGTTAAAGAACTCTTCGTAGGACATCTTATTATATCAAAGTAAAAGTTGTATGTAAACCAGTGGAGGGCGTTTTTTATTGTGTGCGCTGTCTGATCTCGCTGCCTATTTTTTTGAGTACACTCAAACCAAAATGTTTAATGAAGAATGGGAAAAAGATTTTTTTATAGAAAACATGGATGGCGATGCACATTTCTTGATTTGTCATCGCATTGTAAGTCAAACAATATTTAATTATAGATTATGTTTATGTACATAAATATATTATTTTATTATTTAATATTATTTGTATATATTTTCTTTCGTTGTTTATTTTTTTTGTACTTTGTTAAATTATTTACTATACAGAACTAGTAGTTCATTGGTTTTATTGTATTCAGTTTTTTCAATACTTTCATAATTTTATACTTTTGAAATAAACATAATTACAATAGTTAATTATTAATATTAAAATTCAATGATAAACTAATTAACAACGAATAAAAATAAATACAAATAAAAAAATGTTATTAAAAAAAAAATTAAAATCAAATAAAAATACTAATATCCAAAAAATGTCTTTAATTTTGGCATATAATTTTGAGTATACTATTATTGTCGGTCGTTCGTTTTTTGCTGCTTTCAACCAGTGGTGGATTTACGCCTAGGCCCGTGAGGCCTGGGCCTTAGGGATCACACGCTGATTTATCATCTGTTATCCAAATGTACGGTTCTCTAGCCTTATTTCTTCAGGATATGAGAAATAAACAATTTGAAGAATTTGAAGAAAAAGCCAAGGCGCTATCTGGAGTTCAGGATTATTTACATTATGATACTCGTCGCAGAAAAACCAGAAAACTTCTGTCAGATGAATCACGGGTCAATGAAAGAGCACAATTTTCTGGACAAGAACATTTTTGTACAAATATTTACTATCCCATTTTGGTTAAGCTGAGTTTATAGTAAATGTAAATGTAAAAACGGATATGAAAAGTTTTTTGTAAACTTCAGCTTTTTTGATAATTTATATAAAATAGATACAACTGAGTTAAAGAGTCAGGCAAATAAACCCCAATTTCGGGAGGACTTTTGTATTGGGGCCAGGTGAAATAATGGTCCGATTTCCACCAGTTTCAATCCCATCGGTCCTTGTGCCGAAGAAATATCACCAAATTTTATCAAAATATCTTCAAAATTGCGACCTGTGCGGTTACTCTCTATTTTTTCCATTTAAAGCTTGTGCGCAGAGTACAGGGGGGTTACTCTCTACTGCGATGCGAAAGCAAATTCGATGCGATATGCGTACAAATTGATACTCTTACGCATCGACTTTGCTTTCGCATCGCAATAGAGAGTAACCCTCCTGTACTCGGCTCACAAGCTTTACATGGACAGCCAGACGGACATCGTTAAATGGACTCAGAAAGTGATTTTGACTCGATCGGTATACTTTAAGGTAGGTGTTGGACCAATATTTCTGGGCGTTACAAACATCAGCACAAATCCAATATACCCACCCCACGTAGGGTATAAAGTAGTAAAGAAAAATTATTTTCTTTAATTTTTATATGTATATACATACATACATACATTAGACTGGTCCTTATTTTGTGACTTCAAAATTTTTAAAATTTTATTTTTAGCAAAGAAATCGTTATGTAAAAGTTTCAAGTTAATATTTTAATAGTAACACGTGCCGCATTAGGATTTAAAGCTACGTACATATGTAAGTCCTCCTAACACATGCATTTGACATTTGTGTGTATCAAGACTAATATTTTTGTCTTAAGGTATAAAAAATTTCTCCAAAGTATCAAAAACTCCACTAAATTTCTACCCGATTCCGAAGGAATGTGCGGAACACCTAGGAGCTGTTCTGTAGAAGGGGTTTTAATAATAACGGGCAATCGATCTTGTTTCTCCATTCCTGTCACATTTGGGAGAAGCTTTCTATCGCAATGAACAACACCAAAATCATCATTTAACTCTGTAAACTCAGATTGAAAAGTACTGTACAATGTTTTATATACACATACATATGTTTGGGGTCATTGTCCTGTTGGAACACCCATCGCAGTGGCATATTTTCTTCGGCATAAGGAAGCATACAATTTTGTAGAATGTCAACATAATCTGTTGCTTTCATAATGCCCTGTATACGATACAGTGGCCCAACACCATAGTAGGAAAATGACCCCCAAACAATAATGTTACCACTGCCGTGCTTTACCCTCTTAATAGTGTATTTTGGGTTGTATTCTGTATTAATTGGTCTTCTTACAGTATAAAGACCCCTATCCGAATTAAATAAATTAATTTTTGTCTCATCCGAATATTTCTCCATTTTTCTTGAGGCCAGCATGCGTGCTCTTCAACAAATTTTAGCCTTTGTTGTACGTTATTCTTCGACAACATTGGTATGTATGTATGCAAAAATAAAATCTTTTTAATTCACATTTGGAAAAACAAATAAAACAACACAAAACAAGTAAATTATATTATTTAATAACACTCCTGTTTACATTTTTACGCTTTTTTGTGTTTGTTCTAGTGTACTCGATGCTTTCGGTGTAATTTACCGTTTTTTTTATTTCATTGTATGTTTTTGTTTTGATGTTCTACTTCATTTAAACATACAAGCACCAGTGTTGCCAATATTTTTTCGCAATTTCCCATCAAATTGGGGTTTAAAAATCGCAAGAAATCGCTAAATAATTTTTTTTACAAAACCATCAAATAAATAATTTTAAAAACTTGAATTTACGTTAAATAAAAATAGCTGGTAAAATAAAATGTAAATTAATTACACATATGTATTTTTTATTCAATTGTTTTTAATCATTTACAAAAAAAATTAGGTATTTTCAAAAATATAGTGCCAGTCTTCAGCATTTTGTGTATAAGTGGCCATTGTACCTACTTTGCTTAGAACAGATTTTGGAAATTCATAATCAAAACAACATTTATTCTCAAGTTTGAGACCGTATCTGTAATTAAAATTGAATTCGTTTAAAAAAAATACATTGCAAAAATGTATTAAATCAAAATTTAATAAATTATGTATGTATATTTCCAGTAAAAAAATTCGTGTTTTTTGAAGCACTTAAGAGAAAAAGCGTATAATCGAGCGCTTCAATAAAAGCGCTCTTTTGAAGCAGTAAATGCTTACGAATAAAATATACAAGAAATATGCTTTTTTAGTGCTAACAACGAAGGAGGTTTTAAAGCGAAAACCAAAAATGAAATTATAACTTATAGATTTACGTATGACAACGACAGTCAATTACAAAACGAACATCGCGCTTCTCAGTTACTATGAATTTTTCTTAAGCAAAAACATTCAGATAGAATTAAAAAACACTTTAGGAAAGTGCTTTATTTGCATGTTTGATTAGGTTAAAAGAAGCGCTTATTGACAGCAGAAGATAGTTCCCAAACCGGGAACACCTCATACAAAAATCATGCATCCCACCAGCAGGTTTGAAGCGATTTGAGGTATGAATTCATACATAAAAGCTGCTCCTTTTGGAGCACATTTATTACTGTTTTTTTTTTTTAATTTATTTAGCTTTTTGGGAATTCTTAAAATATTTTAATAAAAAATGTATATAAATTTAAATGTTTGCGTTAAAAGTAAATTTACCTTACTCGAAGCACATCATTGACTGTACTGGTATTAGCCTGTTTCGTAGTTTGGTTTTAACTAGGTTGAGTTACTAGTTAAGTTATACCATATAATTCAACCTTGGAAAAAAAACGCTAAAGCGCTGTAAAAAAACTCCAGATTTCACGCTAACCGCTAAAAAGCATTTTTTCCCCGCAATTGGCATTGCAAAAACGTCAGATTTGACGGGAAAAACGTCAAATTGGCAACAATGACAAGCACTAACAAAACTATAGAGAGAAACTTTTCGAATTGTGCTTGTTTTGTTTCAGTGAGAGCAATGTTCTGTTATGCTTGTTTTGTTGATAAAGTTTACACTGAAATACACGGCTTGGAAGTAGTGTGCTTTAGAGTACAGAACTTTCAGTACATGTTGTGCAGCTCTTTAATATATACTTAGCTCAACTTTAAATGTGTCTGGCCAAAAAGTAATAAAGATAAAGCCTAATATTTTTGGTACATGATAACTAGATTGTTTGTTACAAACTGTAAAAAAAATTAGGTAAATCAGAAGACATAGAAAATGAATTAATGCCGCTCTTAAACCAATGTGCGGCGGTTAAAGAACTCTTCGTAGGACATCTTATTATATCAAAGTAAAAGTTGTATGTAAACCAGTGGAGGGCGTTTTTTATTGTGTGCGCTGTCTGATCTCGCTGCCTATTTTTTTGAGTACACTCAAACCAAAATGTTTAATGAAGAATGGGAAAAAGATTTTTTTATAGAAAACATGGATGGCGATGCACAATTCTTGATTTGTCATCGCATTGTAAGTCAAACAATATTTAATTATAGATTATGTTTATGTACATAAATATATTATTTTATTATTTAATATTATTTGTATATATTTTCTTTCGTTGTTTATTTTTTTGTACTTTGTTAAATTATTTACTATACAGAACTAGTAGTTCATTGGTTTTATTGTATTCAGTTTTTTCAATACTTTCATACTTATAATTTTATACTTTTGAAATAAACATAATTACAATAGTTAATTATTAATATTAAAATTCAATGATAAACTAATTAACAACGAATAAAAATAAATACAAATAAAAAAATGTTATTAAAAAAAAAATTAAAATCAAATAAAAATACTAATATCCAAAAAATGTCTTTAATTTTGGCATATAATTTTGAGTATACTATTATTGTCGGTCGTTCGTTTTTTGCTGCTTTCAACCAGTGGTGGATTTACGCCTAGGCCCGTGAGGCCTGGGCCTTAGGGATCACACGCTGATTTATCATCTGTTATCCAAATGTACGGTTCTCTAGCCTTATTTCTTCAGGATATGAGAAATAAACAATTTGAAGAATTTGAAGAAAAAGCCAAGGCGCTATCTGGAGTTCAGGATTATTTACATTATGATACTCGTCGCAGAAAAACCAGAAAACTTCTGTCAGATGAATCACGGGTCAATGAAAGAGCACAATTTTCTGGACAAGAACATTTTTGTACAAATATTTACTATCCCATTTTGGTTAAGCTGAGTTTATAGTAAATGTAAATGTAAAAACGGATATGAAAAGTTTTTTGTAAACTTCAGCTTTTTTGATAATTTATATAAAATAGATACAACTGAGTTAAAGAGTCAGGCAAATAAACCCCAATTTCGGGAGGACTTTTGTATTGGGGCCAGGTGAAATAATGGTCCGATTTCCACCAGTTTCAATCCCATCGGTCCTTGGGCCGAAAAAATATCACTTACCAAATTTTATCAAAATATCTTCAAAATTGCGACCCGTGCGGTTACTCTCTATTTTTTCCATTTAAAGCTTGTGCGCAGAGTACAGGGGGGTTACTCTCTGCTGCGATGCGAAAGCAAATTCGATGCGATATGCGTACAAATTGATACTCTTACGCATCGACTTTGCTTTCGCATCGCAATAGAGAGTAACCCTCCTGTACTCGGCTCACAAGCTTTACATGGACAGCCAGACGGACATCGTTAAATGGACTCAGAAAGTGATTTTGAGTCGATCGGTATACTTTAAGGTAGGTGTTGGACCAATATTTCTGGGCGTTACAAACATCAGCACAAATCCAATATACCCACCCCACGTAGGGTATAAAGTAGTAAAGAAAAATTATTTTCTTTAATTTTTATATGTATATACATACATACATACATTAGACTGGTCCTTATTTTGTGACTTCAAAATTTTTAATGTAGCACCCTCTTAAAATTTTATTTTTAGCAAAGAAATCGTTATGTAAAAGTTTCAAGTTAATATATTAATAGTAACACGTGCCGCATTAGGATTTAAAGCTACGTACATATGTAAGTCCTCCTAACACATGCATTTGACATTTGTGTGTATCAAGACTAATATTTTTGTCTTAAGGTATAAAAAATTTCTCCAAAGTATCAAAAACTCCACTAAATTTCTACCCGATTCCGAAGGAATGTGCGGAACACCTAGGAGCTGTTCTGTAGAAGGGGTTTTAATAATAACGGGCAATCGATCTTGTTTCTCCATTCCTGTCACATTTGGGAGAAGCTTTCTATCGCAATGAACAACACCAAAATCATCATTTAACTCTGTAAACTCAGATTGAAAAGTACTGTACAATGTTTTATATACACATACATATGTTTGGGGTCATTGTCCTGTTGGAACACCCATCGCAGTGGCATATTTTCTTCGGCATAAGGAAGCATACAATTTTGTAGAATGTCAACATAATCTGTTGCTTTCATAATGCCCTGTATACGATACAGTGGCCCAACACCATAGTAGGAAAATGACCCCCAAACAATAATGTTACCACTGCCGTGCTTTACCCTCTTAATAGTGTATTTTGGGTTGTATTCTGTATTAATTGGTCTTCTTACAGTATAAAGACCCCTATCCGAATTAAATAAATTAATTTTTGTCTCATCCGAATATTTCTCCATTTTTCTTGAGGCCAGCATGCGTGCTCTTCAACAAATTTTAGCCTTTGTTGTACGTTATTCTTCGACAACATTGGTATGTATGTATGCAAAAATAAAATCTTTTTAATTCACATTTGGAAAAACAAATAAAACAACACAAAACAAGTAAATTATATTATTTAATAACACTCCTGTTTACATTTTTACGCTTTTTTGTGTTTGTTCTAGTGTACTCGATGCTTTCGGTGTAATTTACCGTTTTTTTTATTTCATTGTATGTTTTTGTTTTGATGTTCTACTTCATTTAAACATACAAGCACCAGTGTTGCCAATATTTTTTCGCAATTTCCCATCAAATTGGGGTTTAAAAATCGCAAGAAATCGCTAAATAATTTTTTTTACAAAACCATCAAATAAATAATTTTAAAAACTTGAATTTACGTTAAATAAAAATAGCTGGTAAAATAAAATGTAAATTAATTACACATATGTATTTTTTATTCAATTGTTTTTAATCATTTACAAAAAAAATTAGGTATTTTCAAAAATATAGTGCCAGTCTTCAGCATTTTGTGTATAAGTGGCCATTGTACCTACTTTGCTTAGAACAGATTTTGGAAATTCATAATCAAAACAACATTTATTCTCAAGTTTGAGACCGTATCTGTAATTAAAATTGAATTCGTTTAAAAAAAATACATTGCAAAAATGTATTAAATCAAAATTTAATAAATTATGTATGTATATTTCCAGTAAAAAAATTCGTGTTTTTTGAAGCACTTAAGAGAAAAAGCGTATAATCGAGCGCTTCAATAAAAGCGCTCTTTTGAAGCAGTAAATGCTTACGAATAAAATATACAAGAAATATGCTTTTTTAGTGCTAACAACGAAGGAGGTTTTAAAGCGAAAACCAAAAATGAAATTATAACTTATAGATTTACGTATGACAACGACAGTCAATTACAAAACGAACATCGCGCTTCTCAGTTACTATGAATTTTTCTTAAGCAAAAACATTCAGATAGAATTAAAAAACACTTTAGGAAAGTGCTTTATTTGCATGTTTGATTAGGTTAAAAGAAGCGCTTATTGACAGCAGAAGATAGTTCCCAAACCGGGAACACCTCATACAAAAATCATGCATCCCACCAGCAGGTTTGAAGCGATTTGAGGTATGAATTCATACATAAAAGCTGCTCCTTTTGGAGCACATTTATTACTGTTTTTTTTTTTTAATTTATTTAGCTTTTTGGGAATTCTTAAAATATTTTAATAAAAAATGTATATAAATTTAAATGTTTGCGTTAAAAGTAAATTTACCTTACTCGAAGCACATCATTGACTGTACTGGTATTAGCCTGTTTCGTAGTTTGGTTTTAACTAGGTTGAGTTACTAGTTAAGTTATACCATATAATTCAACCTTGGAAAAAAAACGCTAAAGCGCTGTAAAAAAACTCCAGATTTCACGCTAACCGCTAAAAAGCATTTTTTCCCCGCAATTGGCATTGCAAAAACGTCAGATTTGACGGGAAAAACGTCAAATTGGCAACAATGACAAGCACTAACAAAACTATAGAGAGAAACTTTTCGAATTGTGCTTGTATTGTTTCAGTGAGAGCAATGTTCTGTTATGCTTGTTTTGTTGATAAAGTTTACACTGAAATACACGGCTTGGAAGTAGTGTGCTTTAGAGTACAGAACTTTCAGTACATGTTGTGCAGCTCTTTAATATATACTTAGCTCAACTTTAAATGTGTCTGGCCAAAAAGTAATAAAGATAAAGCCTAATATTTTTGGTACATGATAACTAGATTGTTTGTTACAAACTGTAAAAAAAATTAGGTAAATCAGAAGACATAGAAAATGAATTAATGCCGCTCTTGAACCAATGTGCGGCGGTTAAAGAACTCTTCGTAGGACATCTTATTATATCAAAGTAAAAGTTGTATGTAAACCAGTGGAGGGCGTTTTTTATTGTGTGCGCTGTCTGATCTCGCTGCCTATTTTTTTGAGTACACTCAAACCAAAATGTTTAATGAAGAATGGGAAAAAGATTTTTTTATAGAAAACATGGATGGCGATGCACAATTCTTGATTTGTCATCGCATTGTAAGTCAAACAATATTTAATTATAGATTATGTTTATGTACATAAATATATTATTTTATTATTTAATATTATTTGTATATATTTTCTTTCGTTGTTTATTTTTTTGTACTTTGTTAAATTATTTACTATACAGAACTAGTAGTTCATTGGTTTTATTGTATTCAGTTTTTTCAATACTTTCATACTTATAATTTTATACTTTTGAAATAAACATAATTACAATAGTTAATTATTAATATTAAAATTCAATGATAAACTAATTAACAACGAATAAAAATATATACAAATAAAAAAATGTTATTAAAAAAAAAATTAAAATCAAATAAAAATACTAATATCCAAAAAATGTCTTTAATTTTGGCAACTGAAAAATTATTTGAGTATACTATTATTGTCGGTCGTTCGTTTTTTGCTGCTTTCAACCAGTGGTGGATTTACGCCTAGGCCCGTGAGGCCTGGGCCTTAGGGATCACACGCTGATTTATCATCTGTTATCCAAATGTACGGTTCTCTAGCCTCATTTCTTCAGGATATGAGAAATAAACAATTTGAAGAATTTGAAGAAAAAGCCAAAGCGCTATCTGGAGTTCAGGATTATTTACATTATGATACTCGTCGCAGAAAAACCAGAAAACTTCTGTCAGATGAATCACGGGTCAATGAAAGAGCACAATTTTCTGGACAAGAACATTTTTGTACAAATATTTACTATCCCATTTTGGTTAAGCTGAGTTTATAGTAAATGTAAATGTAAAAACGGATATGAAAAGTTTTTTGTAAACTTCAGCTTTTTTGATAATTTATATAAAATAGATACAACTGAGTTAAAGAGTCAGGCAAATAAACCCCAATTTCGGGAGGACTTTTGTATTGGGGCCAGGTGAAATAATGGTCCGATTTCCACCAGTTTCAATCCCATCGGTCCTTGTGCCGAAGAAATATCACTTACCAAATTTTATCAAAATATCTTCAAAATTGCGACCTGTGCGGTTACTCTCTATTTTTTCCATTTAAAGCTTGTGCGCAGAGTACAGGGGGGTTACTCTCTACTGCGATGCGAAAGCAAATTCGATGCGATATGCGTACAAATTGATACTCTTACGCATCGACTTTGCTTTCGCATCGCAATAGAGAGTAACCCTCCTGTACTCGGCTCACAAGCTTTACATGGACAGCCAGACGGACATCGTTAAATGGACTCAGAAAGTGATTTTGAGTCGATCGGTATACTTTAAGGTAGGTGTTGGACCAATATTTCTGGGCGTTACAAACATCAGCACAAATCCAATATACCCACCCCACGTAGGGTATAAAGTAGTAAAGAAAAATTATTTTCTTTAATTTTTATATGTATATACATACATACATACATTAGACTGGTCCTTATTTTGTGACTTCAAAATTTTTAATGTAGCACCCTCTTAAAATTTTATTTTTAGCAAAGAAATCGTTATGTAAAAGTTTCAAGTTAATATATTAATAGTAACACGTGCCGCATTAGGATTTAAAGCTACGTACATATGTAAGTCCTCCTAACACATGCATTTGACATTTGTGTGTATCAAGACTAATATTTTTGTCTTAAGGTATAAAAAATTTCTCCAAAGTATCAAAAACTCCACTAAATTTCTACCCGATTCCGAAGGAATGTGCGGAACACCTAGGAGCTGTTCTGTAGAAGGGGTTTTAATAATAACGGGCAATCGATCTTGTTTCTCCATTCCTGTCACATTTGGGAGAAGCTTTCTATCGCAATGAACAACACCAAAATCATCATTTAACTCTGTAAACTCAGATTGAAAAGTACTGTACAATGTTTTATATACACATACATATGTTTGGGGTCATTGTCCTGTTGGAACACCCATCACAGTGGCATATTTTCTTCGGCATAAGGAAGCATACAATTTTGTAGAATGTCAACATAATTTGTTGCTTTCATAATGCCCTGTATACGATACAGTGGCCCAACACCATAGTAGGAAAATGACCCCCAAACAATAATGTTACCACTGCCGTGCTTTACCCTCTTAATAGTGTATTTTGGGTTGTATTCTGTATTAATTGGTCTTCTTACAGTATAAAGACCCCTATCCGAATTAAATAAATTAATTTTTGTCTCATCCGAATATTTCTCCATTTTTCTTGAGGCCAGCATGCGTGCTCTTCAACAAATTTTAGCCTTTGTTGTACGTTATTCTTCGACAACATTGGTATGTATGTATGCAAAAATAAAATCTTTTTAATTCACATTTGGAAAAACAAATAAAACAACACAAAACAAGTAAATTATATTATTTAATAACACTCCTGTTTACATTTTTACGCTTTTTTGTGTTTGTTCTAGTGTACTCGATGCTTTCGGTGTAATTTACCGTTTTTTTTATTTCATTGTATGTTTTTGTTTTGATGTTCTACTTCATTTAAACATACAAGCACCAGTGTTGCCAATATTTTTTCGCAATTTCCCATCAAATTGGGGTTTAAAAATCGCAAGAAATCGCTAAATAATTTTTTTTACAAAACCATCAAATAAATAATTTTAAAAACTTGAATTTACGTTAAATAAAAATAGCTGGTAAAATAAAATGTAAATTAATTACACATATGTATTTTTTATTCAATTGTTTTTAATCATTTACAAAAAAAATTAGGTATTTTCAAAAATATAGTGCCAGTCTTCAGCATTTTGTGTATAAGTGGCCATTGTACCTACTTTGCTTAGAACAGATTTTGGAAATTCATAATCAAAACAACATTTATTCTCAAGTTTGAGACCGTATCTGTAATTAAAATTGAATTCGTTTAAAAAAAATACATTGCAAAAATGTATTAAATCAAAATTTAATAAATTATGTATGTATATTTCCAGTAAAAAAATTCGTGTTTTTTGAAGCACTTAAGAGAAAAAGCGTATAATCGAGCGCTCCAATAAAAGCGCTCTTTTGAAGCAGTAAATGCTTACGAATAAAATATACAAGAAATATGCTTTTTTAGTGCTAACAACGAAGGAGGTTTTAAAGCGAAAACCAAAAATGAAATTATAACTTATAGATTTACGTAT
The DNA here is from genome assembly GCA_950370525.1 of Bellardia bayeri. NCBI lineage: Eukaryota > Metazoa > Arthropoda > Insecta > Diptera > Calliphoridae > Bellardia > Bellardia bayeri. Next base: position 48,644,423 of record OX493264.1, on the reverse strand, counting down.
GACAACGACAGTCAATTACAAAACGAACATCGCGCTTCTCAGTTACTATGAATTTTTCTTAAGCAAAAACATTCAGATAGAATTAAAAAACACTTTAGGAAAGTGCTTTATTTGCATGTTTGATTAGGTTAAAAGAAGCGCTTATTGACAGCAGAAGATAGTTCCCAAACCGGGAACACCTCATACAAAAATCATGCATCCCACCAGCAGGTTTGAAGCGATTTGAGGTATGAATTCATACATAAAAGCTGCTCCTTTTGGAGCACATTTATTACTGTTTTTTTTTTTTTAATTTATTTAGCTTTTTGGGAATTCTTAAAATATTTTAATAAAAAATGTATATAAATTTAAATGTTTGCGTTAAAAGTAAATTTACCTTACTCGAAGCACATCATTGACTGTACTGGTATTAGCCTGTTTCGTAGTTTGGTTTTAACTAGGTTGAGTTACTAGTTAAGTTATACCATATAATTCAACCTTGGAAAAAAAACGCTAAAGCGCTGTAAAAAACTCCAGATTTCACGCTAACCGCTAAAAAGCATTTTTTCCCCGCAATTGGCATTGCAAAAACGTCAGATTTGACGGGAAAAACGTCAAATTGGCAACAATGACAAGCACTAACAAAACTATAGAGAGAAACTTTTCGAATTGTGCTTGTTTTGTTTCAGTGAGAGCAATGTTCTGTTATGCTTGTTTTGTTGATAAAGTTTACACTGAAATACACGGCTTGGAAGTAGTGTGCTTTAGAGTACAGAACTTTCAGTACATGTTGTGCAGCTCTTTAATATATACTTAGCTCAACTTTAAATGTGTCTGGCCAAAAAGTAATAAAGATAAAGCCTAATATTTTTGGTACATGATAACTAGATTGTTTGTTACAAACTGTAAAAAAAATTAGGTAAATCAGAAGACATAGAAAATGAATTAATGCCGCTCTTGAACCAATGTGCGGCGGTTAAAGAACTCTTCGTAGGACATCTTATTATATCAAAGTAAAAGTTGTATGTAAACCAGTGGAGGGCGTTTTTTATTAAATGCTATACACGCGTGTATAGGAACAAAATTCTGTGTGCGCTGTCTGATCTTGCTGCCTATTTTTTTGAGTACACTCAAACCAAAATGTTTAATGAAGAATGGGAAAAAGATTTTTTTATAGAAAACATGGATGGCGATGCACAATTCTTGATTTGTCATCGCATTGTAAGTCAAACAATATTTAATTATAGATTATGTTTATGTACATAAATATATTATTTTATTATTTAATATTATTTGTATATATTTTCTTTCGTTGTTTATTTTTTTGTACTTTGTTAAATTATTTACTATACAGAACTAGTAGTTCATTGGTTTTATTGTATTCAGTTTTTTCAATACTTTCATACTTATAATTTTATACTTTTGAAATAAACATAATTACAATAGTTAATTATTAATATTAAAATTCAATGATAAACTAATTAACAACGAATAAAAATATATACAAATAAAAAAATGTTATTAAAAAAAAAATTAAAATCAAATAAAAATACTAATATCCAAAAAATGTCTTTAATTTTGGCAACTGAAAAATTATTTGAGTATACTATTATTGTCGGTCGTTCGTTTTTTGCTGCTTTCAACCAGTGGTGGATTTACGCCTAGGCCCGTGAGGCCTGGGCCTTAGGGATCACACGCTGATTTATCATCTGTTATCCAAATGTACGGTTCTCTAGCCTCATTTCTTCAGGATATGAGAAATAAACAATTTGAAGAAAAAGCCAAAGCGCTATCTGGAGTTCAGGATTATTTACATTATGATACTCGTCGCAGAAAAACCAGAAAACTTCTGTCAGATGAATCACGGGTCAATGAAAGAGCACAATTTTCTGGACAAGAACATTTTTGTACAAATATTTACTATCCCATTTTGGTTAAGCTGAGTTTATAGTAAATGTAAATGTAAAAACGGATATGAAAAGTTTTTTGTAAACTTCAGCTTTTTTGATAATTTATATAAAATAGATACAACTGAGTTAAAGAGTCAGGCAAATAAACCCCAATTTCGGGAGGACTTTTGTATTGGGGCCAGGTGAAATAATGGTCCGATTTCCACCAGTTTCAATCCCATCGGTCCTTGTGCCGAAGAAATATCACCAAATTTTATCAAAATATCTTCAAAATTGCGACCTGTGCGGTTACTCTCTATTTTTTCCATTTAAAGCTTGTGCGCAGAGTACAGGGGGGTTACTCTCTACTGCGATGCGAAAGCAAATTCGATGCGATATGCGTACAAATTGATACTCTTACGCATCGACTTTGCTTTCGCATCGCAATAGAGAGTAACCCTCCTGTACTCGGCTCACAAGCTTTACATGGACAGCCAGACGGACATCGTTAAATGGACTCAGAAAGTGATTTTGAGTCGATCGGTATACTTTAAGGTAGGTGTTGGACCAATATTTCTGGGCGTTACAAACATCAGCACAAATTCAATATACCCACCCCACGTAGGGTATAAAGTAGTAAAGAAAAATTATTTTCTTTAATTTTTATATGTATATACATACATACATACATTAGACTGGTCCTTATTTTGTGACTTCAAAATTTTTAATGTAGCACCCTCTTAAAATTTTATTTTTAGCAAAGAAATCGTTATGTAAAAGTTTCAAGTTAATATTTTACTAGTAACACGTGCCGCATTAGGATTTAAAGCTACGTACATATGTAAGTCCTCCTAACACATGCATTTGACATTTGTGTGTATCAAGACTAATATTTTTGTCTTAAGGTATAAAAAATTTCTCCAAAGTATCAAAAACTCCACTAAATTTCTACCCGATTCCGAAGGAATGTGCGGAACACCTAGGAGCTGTTCTGTAGAAGGGGTTTTAATAATAACGGGCAATCGATCTTGTTTCTCCATTCCTGTCACATTTGGGAGAAGCTTTCTATCGCAATGAACAACACCAAAATCATCATTTAACTCTGTAAACTCAGATTGAAAAGTACTGTACAATGTTTTATATACACATACATATGTTTGGGGTCATTGTCCTGTTGGAACACCCATCGCAGTGGCATATTTTCTTCGGCATAAGGAAGCATACAATTTTGTAGAATGTCAACATAATTTGTTGCTTTCATAATGCCCTGTATACGATACAGTGGCCCAACACCATAGTAGGAAAATGACCCCCAAACACCCCCAAACAATAATGTTACCACTGCCGTGCTTTACCCTCTTAATAGTGTATTTTGGGTTGTATTCTGTATTAATTGGTCTTCTTACAGTATAAAGACCCCTATCCGAATTAAATAAATTAATTTTTGTCTCATCCGAATATTTCTCCATTTTTCTTGAGGCCAGCATGCGTGCTCTTCAACAAATTTTAGCCTTTGTTGTACGTTATTCTTCGACAACATTGGTATGTATGTATGCAAAAATAAAATCTTTTTAATTCACATTTGGAAAAACAAATAAAACAACACAAAACCAGTAAATTATATTATTTAATAACACTCCTGTTTACATTTTTACGCTTTTTTGTGTTTGTTCTAGTGTACTCGATGCTTTCGGTGTAATTTACCGTTTTTTTTATTTCATTGTATGTTTTTGTTTTGATGTTCTACTTCATTTAAACATACAAGCACCAGTGTTGCCAATATTTTTTCGCAATTTCCCATCAAATTGGGGTTTAAAAATCGCAAGAAATCGCTAAATAATTTTTTTTACAAAACCATCAAATAAATAATTTTAAAAACTTGAATTTACGTTAAATAAAAATAGCTGGTAAAATAAAATGTAAATTAATTACACATATGTATTTTTTATTCAATTGTTTTTAATCATTTACAAAAAAAATTAGGTATTTTCAAAAATATAGTGCCAGTCTTCAGCATTTTGTGTATAAGTGGCCATTGTACCTACTTTGCTTAGAACAGATTTTGGAAATTCATAATCAAAACAACATTTATTCTCAAGTTTGAGACCGTATCTGTAATTAAAATTGAATTCGTTTAAAAAAAATACATTGCAAAAATGTATTAAATCAAAATTTAATAAATTATGTATGTATATTTCCAGTAAAAAAAATCGTGTTTTTTGAAGCACTTAAGAGAAAAAGCGTATAATCGAGCGCTTCAATAAAAGCGCTCTTTTGAAGCAGTAAATACTTACGAATAAAATATACAAGAAATATGCTTTTTTAGTGCTAACAACGAAGGAGGTTTTAAAGCGAAAACCAAAAATGAAATTATAACTTATAGATTTACGTATGACAACGACAGTCAATTACAAAACGAACATCGCGCTTCTCAGTTACTATGAATTTTTCTTAAGCAAAAACATTCAGATAGAATTAAAAAACACTTTAGGAAAGTGCTTTATTTGCATGTTTGATTAGGTTAAAAGAAGCGCTTATTGACAGCAGAAGATAGTTCCCAAACCGGGAACACCTCATACAAAAATCATGCATCCCACCAGCAGGTTTGAAGCGATTTGAGGTATGAATTCATACATAAAAGCTGCTCCTTTTGGAGCACATTTATTACTGTTTTTTTCTTTTTAATTTATTTAGCTTTTTGGGAATTCTTAAAATATTTTAATAAAAAATGTATATAAATTTAAATGTTTGCGTTAAAAGTAAATTTACCTTACTCGAAGCACATCATTGACTGTACTGGTATTAGCCTGTTTCGTAGTTTGGTTTTAACTAGGTTGAGTTACTAGTTAAGTTATACCATATAATTCAACCTTGGAAAAAAACGCTAAAGCGCTGTAAAAAAACTCCAGATTTCACGCTAACCGCTAAAAAGCATTTTTTCCCCGCAATTGGCATTGCAAAAACGTCATATTTGACGGGAAAAACGTCAAATTGGCAACAATGACAAGCACTAACAAAACTATAGAGAGAAACTTTTCGAATTGTGCTTGTTTTGTTTCAGTGAGAGCAATGTTCTGTTATGCTTGTTTTGTTGATAAAGTTTACACTGAAATACACGGCTTGGAAGTAGTGTGCTTTAGAGTACAGAACTTTCAGTACATGTTGTGCAGCTCTTTAATATATACTTAGCTCAACTTTAAATGTGTCTGGCCAAAAAGTAATAAAGATAAAGCCTAATATTTTTGGTACATGATAACTAGATTGTTTGTTACAAACTGTAAAAAAAATTAGGTAAATCAGAAGACATAGAAAATGAATTAATGCCGCTCTTGTCCAATGTGCGGCGGTTAAAGAACTCTTCGTAGGACATCTTATTATATCAAAGTAAAAGTTGTATGTAAACCAGTGGAGGGCGTTTTTTATTGTGTGCGCTGTCTGATCTCGCTGCCTATTTTTTTGAGTACACTCAAACCAAAATGTTTAATGAAGAATGGGAAAAAGATTTTTTTATAGAAAACATGGATGGCGATGCACAATTCTTGATTTGTCATCGCATTGTAAGTCAAACAATATTTAATTATAGATTATGTTTATGTACATAAATATATTATTTTATTATTTAATATTATTTGTATATATTTTCTTTCGTTGTTTATTTTTTTGTACTTTGTTAAATTATTTACTATACAGAACTAGTAGTTCATTGGTTTTATTGTATTCAGTTTTTTCAATACTTTCATACTTATAATTTTATACTTTTGAAATAAACATAATTACAATAGTTAATTATTAATATTAAAATTCAATGATAAACTAATTAACAACGAATAAAAATATATACAAATAAAAAAATGTTATTAAAAAAAAAATTAAAATCAAATAAAAATACTAATATCCAAAAAATGTCTTTAATTTTGGCAACTGAAAAATTATTTGAGTATACTATTATTGTCGGTCGTTCGTTTTTTGCTGCTTTCAACCAGTGGTGGATTTACGCCTAGGCCCGTGAGGCCTGGGCCTTAGGGATCACACGCTGATTTATCATCTGTTATCCAAATGTACGGTTCTCTAGCCTCATTTCTTCAGGATATGAGAAATAAACAATTTGAAGAATTTGAAGAAAAAGCCAAAGCGCTATCTGGAGTTCAGGATTATTTACATTATGATACTCGTCGCAGAAAAACCAGAAAACTTCTGTCAGATGAATCACGGGTCAATGAAAGAGCACAATTTTCTGGACAAGAAAATTTTTGTACAAATATTTACTATCCCATTTTGGTTAAGCTGAGTTTATAGTAAATGTAAATGTAAAAACGGATATGAAAAGTTTTTTGTAAACTTCAGCTTTTTTGATAATTTATATAAAATAGATACAACTGAGTTAAAGAGTCAGGCAAATAAACCCCAATTTCGGGAGGACTTTTGTATTGGGGCCAGGTGAAATAATGGTCCGATTTCCACCAGTTTCAATCCCATCGGTCCTTGGGCCGAAGAAATATCACTTACCAAATTTTATCAAAATATCTTCAAAATTGCGACCTGTGCGGTTACTCTCTATTTTTTCCATTTAAAGCTTGTGCGCAGAGTACAGGGGGGTTACTCTCTACTGCGATGCGAAAGCAAATTCGATGCGATATGCGTACAAATTGATACTCTTACGCATCGACTTTGCTTTCGCATCGCAATAGAGAGTAACCCTCCTGTACTCGGCTCACAAGCTTTACATGGACAGCCAGACGGACATCGTTAAATGGACTCAGAAAGTGATTTTGAGTCGATCGGTATACTTTAAGGTAGGTGTTGGACCAATATTTCTGGGCGTTACAAACATCAGCACAAATCCAATATACCCACCCCACGTAGGGTATAAAGTAGTAAAGAAAAATTATTTTCTTTAATTTTAATATGTATATACATACATACATACATTAGACTGGTCCTTATTTTGTGACTTCAAAATTTTTAATGTAGCACCCTCTTAAAATTTTATTTTTAGCAAAGAAATCGTTATGTAAAAGTTTCAAGTTAATATTTTAATAGTAACACGTGCCGCATTAGGATTTAAAGCTACGTACATATGTAAGTCCTCCTAACACATGCATTTGACATTTGTGTGTATCAAGACTAATATTTTTGTCTTAAGGTATAAAAAATTTCTCCAAAGTATCAAAAACTCCACTAAATTTCTACCCGATTCCGAAGGAATGTGCGGAACACCTAGGAGCTGTTCTGTAGAAGGGGTTTTAATAATAACGGGCAATCGATCTTGTTTCTCCATTCCTGTCACATTTGGGAGAAGCTTTCTATCGCAATGAACAACACCAAAATCATCATTTAACTCTGTAAACTCAGATTGAAAAGTACTGTACAATGTTTTATATACACATACATATGTTTGGGGTCATTGTCCTGTTGGAACACCCATCGCAGTGGCATATTTTCTTCGGCATAAGGAAGCATACAATTTTGTAGAATGTCAACATAATCTGTTGCTTTCATAATGCCCTGTATACGATGCAGTGGCCCAACACCATAGTAGGAAAATGACCCCCAAACAATAATGTTACCACTGCCGTGCTTTACCCTCTTAATAGTGTATTTTGGGTTGTATTCTGTATTAATTGGTCTTCTTACAGTATAAAGACCCCTATCCGAATTAAATAAATTAATTTTTGTCTCATCCGAATATTTCTCCATTTTTCTTGAGGCCAGCATGCGTGCTCTTCAACAAATTTTAGCCTTTGTTGTACGTTATTCTTCGACAACATTGGTATGTATGTATGCAAAAATAAAATCTTTTTAATTCACATTTGGAAAAACAAATAAAACAACACAAAACAAGTAAATTATATTATTTAATAATACTCCTGTTTACATTTTTACGCTTTTTTGTGTTTGTTCTAGTGTACTCGATGCTTTCGGTGTAATTTACCATTTTTTTTATTTCATTGTATGTTTTTGTTTTGATGTTCTACTTCATTTAAACATACAAGCACCAGTGTTGCCAATATTTTTTCGCAATTTCCCGTCAAATTGGGGTTTAAAAATCGCCAGAAATCGCTAAATAATTTTTTTTACAAAACCATCAAATAAATAATTTTAAAAATTTGAATTTACGTTAAATAAAAATAGCTGGTAAAATAAAATGTAAATTAATTACACATATGTGAGTATGTGTGTGCCCGACACTGATGTAAACTGATAAGGCAAATGATTCTTGAACCATTTGGTGCCGTCAATATCGTTAGTGGTGGGGGGATATATAAGATGCAAAAACCAAATAGATCCAGATTTTTGTTTCTGAAAATAAAATACAGAGGTACATCAAATACAGAGTACAAATTCATAAGTATTACATAAACAAGTTAGAAAGTATAGTGGGTCAAGCCCGACTATATAACATCCTACATCCAGTATATATGTAAAACAGATTTTTAGAAATATGCATATAAATATTTGTTGTCTTACATTTTATCTTAATATATTTTTAAAAGATTTATACATGTTAAAGTGATTTTCGAAAGGGGGTCTTAAATGGCAGCTTTAACTAATTATGGACCGACCGTTATTATGCTCTTTAAAATGATTTTCAAAAGTGGTCCCTATATGTATGTGAGCTAAGACTAATTATGCACCTATCATTATAAAATTAGGCCGAATCATTTGCATATACATATATAAAACATATTTGTGTGGAATATTATTTGAATACCGATATTTTAAAGAGAGTTATGCTCTTTAAAGTGATTTTCGGATGTGAGCCTTATATGGGAGCTGTGGCCACTTACGGATCACTCTGAACAAAATTTGTAGATGTTATTAAGCTTCAGTACACTTTATTTGTGGTGAAATTTGTTTAGATAAGTGCATAAATCAAACATTTATGACAGATAAACCTCTTTTTCAGAAGGGACATTTGAATGGTTGCTACGTGAAATAATAGACCGATTTTAACCAATTTCAATCCCAATCCCATCAATTTGCTTAATTTCAATCCCATCCTTGGGCCTAAAATATATCAACTAAATTTATTTGAAATAAACAAGGGAAATCCCCTATTTCGATAGTGTTGTTTTTCGTAACAGACGATTTTTAGTGCTGCCAACTATGTGTTTAATTTAACAGCCTGGCCCACGATGTCGAAAGAAAACTTATGCTAAAGAAAGTCAGTCACTCATTTTCATTCGCAACAGTGGCCCACTATCTTACGAATTATAGTTCGCTTTGCTTTACGTTTCAAACGTAATCCAAATAAATAATTAAGGTGCCATATCTTCATTTCAGAAAAAAATCGACAATATGTAACAAAAAATTGCTTAAATATATAAATTTTACAATGAAAAATGCAACTGTGTGCTGCTTTAAGTTGACAGTAAAAAGGTAAACAAAACAAACAAAGCTTGTATAAAAACAAAAATAGTGCACAATAAAATTTATAAAATAAAAAATAATAAAAAAATATACAATTTAAATTTATATGTGTCTAGCTAACAATATAAATGGAAAGAAATAATGAGTAGATACAAATGTTTTGTCATTGTCATAAGAAAATCTTGTAAATTTCAAAACCTATGAAAATCTTGTAAATACATGCATATACAAGGTGGCGCAAAAGTAATCCTCCTATCAGAAAATGATATAAATTTTGCGATTGGTCCCTAATGTCAGTTTTGTTTTGACATTTGTGTAGTAAACACATGCGAAATACACGTTAATAAACAATGTTACGCTACACTGCTCCAGAACGCGGAATATTGCTGACTATTTATTTGACCAATAATCGGTCGGTGACTTTGGCACAACGTGAATTTCGTCGCAGATTTCCTGGCCGTCCAACGCCTACTGGTGAAACACTGCGACGTTTAGCCGCTCGCCTCGAAGAGACTGGCACAACACGAGATGCTGCCAGGCGTGGCAGACCCCGGAGTAGCCATTCTGCAGAGAATATTCCTGCTGTAGCCGAGGATGTCATGGAAGCGCCGACATCGACCAGACGACGTGCCACGCAAATGAGTATCAGTCGACGGTTTTTACAGCGAATTTTGGTACAAGATTTGAAGATGTTTCCGTACTAAGTCCAGACGGTACATCAGCTTTTAGCTGCTGACCGCCAATCGCGTCTAACATACGCTCAAGCCATCCTTAATCACCACTAAGAGGAAGATGATTTTTCATAAAAAATAATCATGAGTGATGAGGTCCATTTACATCTAGAGGGTACGTAAATAAGCAAAATTTACGCTTCTGGGGCACTGAAAATCGCGTGTAACCCACGAAGAGCCATTACACCCGCTCAAAGTCACTGTATGGTGTGCTGTTTTCGCTGGAGGAGTCATCGGACCTTTTTTCTTCGAAGACGTCGCGGGTCAAACGGTTACTGTGAATGGTGAGCGCTTGTGAGCCGCAAAACAGCTGTTTGTCGTTTGAAACGACAATGTTCGGTATCGTGGGCCAGGCTGTAAATTTCTCAAAAACCAGTATAAACAACGATTTTCTGGTAAAAATACATACATCGCGTTAAATCACATCTAGTCGCATAAAAACAGAATGAAATAATTTATTTGGAAACGCGTTAAATCAAATTCGCGTAAAAACAGAATTAGGTTTATTAATCATCATCACACATTTGAAGGAAAACACTGTATTTTGTAGTTTTAAAAATCAAAAATAGTATTGTATTTAATTCAAAAATAGTTTTCATTTATAAAATAATAAGTCTGAGCCAGTGATTAACTAGCTAGATTGCAACAACAACTGCTGCAACAAGCGTACAAGCTCTTGGCAACAATAAATTTTTCTTCGAATATATCAGCCGTTAGTCTAACGCATGCTGCTGTCGACTACGAATGTATGTAGGTTTGCTGGAGACGTTGTCGTTGCAAACACAATAATTTTGTGTGTATCTGTTTCATATAATTTGGATTAATTGATGGAAATCGTTATGAAAAGGTTGTAAGTTGACAAAATTCGTTAAATAGAGGTAAATAATTCTTTCTATTTCGTTAGTCTGCAGTGATTGAAAATTCGTTATAACGAGGCTATTGACAAATGTATTCGCAATAGAAAGGTTTATTTTGTATTAAATCTTATGGAGCGTTCTAGGGGATTTAAAAAAATTCGTTAAATCGATGAATTCGTTATAGTGAGGCTTGTTATATCGAGGTTTGACTGTATTACAAAAACTATAATTAACTCAATTAATTGACAATATCCTTGATATTTGATAAATCAACAAATCACTTAGTTGAATTTATAAAATGCGTTTTGGAATTAATGTTTAATCTTAATAATTTATTTTGTTCTCAGATATGGGTTATATTTTTTTTGTGTAAAATTCATGTAAACAAAATAGAAAGACAACTAATATTATTTCATTTCAAAGAAGAACATTCATGTGTCAATTTACACGTTTTTCTTCTCTAAAAACGTTTGGCAATTCACGAATTTACCATTATTTGGAGTTAAAGGATTTTTCATACATATGTACATACGTACATCCCAACAAGCCATATGAGTCCGAAAAGAGTCTTTTCTGACATCTTTTTCGGAGCATTCATGCTCTTTATGAGCCCAAAAAATAATCATAATTGCTCCGAAAACCTTCAGAAAGGAAGTTAATTACTTTCGCAAATGGTCCGTCAGAAAGAGCTCTTAGATAATGTCAGAAAAGAGTCTTTTATGAGGGTTTTTTTGGGCTCTTAAAGAGCTCTTAGATAATGTCAGAAAAGAGTCTTTTATGAGTTTTTTTAGGCTCTGTGTAATCTTGTTTTTATCATTCTTGTGTGGTACAGCTACATATGTTTTTTTTTTGTTCAAAGCACAAATAACAGGACAACAACGCTTTGTTACACACATAATTAGGTGGAATTTCTGAGTCATACTGCGTGCCGACTCAGGACAGTAACAAGCAAATTTTTTTTCGCTCCGAAAATGCTCTTTTGTTGGACTCTTTTCTGACTACTTTTTCGGGCCGCTCCTAGAATAGTATGCTGGGATACATATGTATGTATCTGAATTACTTCTTCACAGACTAAGGATGAATTCGATTGTTATTTACTCTTATGATATGGCTTTAATAACACGCGAATTTTTGACGAAAACGGTTTCGTATTTCTTAGAGGATACAAAATTTTTATTTGAGCCTGAAAATCTCTCTGTATTAATGTCGTGCTTTAGGTTCATTAACTAAGAAAATAAAAGTATATTAAAAAGCGGGGTTAATGAATTAATTCAGTATTTATACCCTGCACCACCATAAGTGGCGAATGAGGGTATATAGAAGTTTGTAATTCCGTGTGTAACACTGAGAAATATTCTTCTTAGACCCAACAAAGTATATATGTATATTCTTGATCCTTATAATATTCTAAGTCGATTTAGCTATGTCCGCCTGTCTGTCTGTCTCTGTAAATCAGTCTCACGACCATAAAACACAACCAAACTCAACAGAGTTTACAAAAACCCGTTTATAATTCTCCTGAGCAGTTTGGTATTGAAAATTAGCGAAATCGGTGCAGTAGAACCAGAGTTATGGACCAAATTATGAGTCAATCTCCACAAAAATTTCATATTTAAAAAAAAAAAATTTTAATTTTTTTTTAATATATATATATATATATATACAAGGTCTGATAAAAATATACAAGGTCTGATAAAAAAATAACCGTTATTTTCAAATTTCGTGAGTTACGTATGTTCGATTTTCGCATTTTTTCTGTTATGTTGGTACACATGTCTGTTATATACGAGTATGTTGGTAATATCAGCCATTTTGGTTTTTGACAGATTAAAAGGTTAGTCGTGTTTTGGTGTACTCTTCGATTGTTTACTATTTGCAAAAAATGGATCAAAGAAACTGTATTAAGTTTTCTGTAAACAATTAAATTAAATGCGCAAGGACATTTAAAATGTTGACTGTGGCGTTTAGCGAGTCTAGAATGAGCAGAACACAAGTTCAAATGTGGTATAATCGGTTTAAGGAAGACCGATGCTCGTCCTGGTCGCCCGAGCATGCCAACAACCGATGAAAACATTGAAGCAGTGAAGAAAATGATTTTAGATAATCGTCAAATCACTATCAGAGAGGTTGCTGATGATGTTGGCATGCCAAGCAATTTTTACGGATATTTTAGGCATGAAACGTGCGGCAGCGAAATTCAAATCACATCAAAATTGCTAAATTTTGAGTAAAAACAACGTCGCATGGACATCGTTCAGTAGCTGTTGAACATCATCAACGACGATCCAAATTGCCTCAAAAAGATCATAACTGGTGACGAATCATGGATGTATGGCTATGAGATTGAAAACAAAGCCCAATCATCCCAATGGAAACGTCCAGAACAAAAACAAAACCGTTATCATGCCTCAACCACCGTATTCACCGGACTTGGCCCCAGCTGACTTTTTCCTCTTCCCAAAACTGAAGACACCGATGAAAGGAAAGCGTTTTGCTACGATTGAGGAGATAAAAGAAAAATCGAAACAGAAGCTGTTGGCGATATCAAAAAGCGTTTCCGAAGTGTTTCGAGGATTGGAAAAAACGCTGGCATAAGTGTATTATATCTGAGGGGGATTACGTTGAAGGGGACAAGATAGTATTGATGAATGATGCAGATATTGCAATGAAATTTTGTACACGTTATTTTTGTGATAAGAGAAGAAAGTGTGAGCAAAATAGTAAAAATCGGTCTGTGATTTTTCATATCCCCCATACATACATATATCTTCCCAAAATATGGCTTAATGATAAATACATGCCTGTAAAATTGGAATATTAATACAAAATTCGGCGAAAATAAGTGTCATGTAAAAATAAATCGTAAAACGAAATTTTGTTTTGCTCGGTCTACATCTAAAATTCACTTAAATATGTATAAATCTGGTACAAATATAGTTACCGGGTTAAAATTCGACAAAAAAAATTCCTAAAGATATATAAATTGTTGCAATAAATAACATGGTGGTTGGTCCATAATTGGTCATAGCTCACATATAACGACCACAAAAATCATGCTAATGAAATCTGTGAAATTCGGTCCATATTTGGCCGTATCTCCCATATAAATCCCTCTTCCGAAAATCACTTCAATGCTCATAAATATCTAATAGTTAATGGTACCGATCCAAAATTTTACACGGATCATTTACATACATGCCCAAATCAAACTGCTGAATTTTGAGAATATCGGGGTATATTTGACTATATCCCCCTTATACTAATATGTATCATATATATTTCGTTATTATGTTAAAATTCGACGTGAGATATTCTCATATGCAAAAAAGTCACTGTTCCAAAAAACAATTTAACCCACAAAAATGTCTAATAAATATCGATATTGAACCAACTATTATATGGATCAGAAATTTTTATCGAGAAAATATACTAATATCGGTTATACGGCAAGCAGCTACTGGATTTTGTAGCTGTCAGTCAATAATTGGCAATAGCTCCTGAATTAAGAAACTTCCGAGCACACCAACTAACCATACAACTCTTTGAAATAACGTTATTGAGATGAAATTCAACCAAAATAAGCCTAAAATACATACACTCAAAATATTTCATGCATAAAAATACGAAATGGTTTTTCGTAAAATTATGTAAAATGTATACCAAAGTTTTGTACATAATATGAAATTTGAGTAATTTTTTTATTTCGTAAACTTACAAAGTTCGTTAATTTACAAAAATTTTTTCGTAGAATCATTTCTGTATATTGTACAAAAATTTCGTGTTTAGATGTTGTAGAAAATTTTGTAAATTTAGAAATTTTTTGAATTTTACAAATTAAATTTCGTTAATGTTTTTTTGTTTATTTTACAAAAATTTCTCGAAAAATACGAAATTTTCGTATTAAATTAGTGTAAAAAAATTAATTGTTATTTGTTTCAAATATATATAAAAATTTAATTAAATATAAAAAATCAATCTAAACATCATAAATTTAACGCTTTAACATGAATTCTTTCGCTGAAGAAAATAACAATATTTAATATCAAACAATACCAATAACAAGTAATAACATTGAAGAAAAGTATGGTGATAAAGATGAGCTACACAAACTTTTAACTGAATGGAATATGAGTGACTTATTACATGATTTTATAGGTAATTATACAGATATTAAGAAATTGTTCCTTTTTAATTCTATTTTTGTTTATTTAGAACAACAATTATATGTTGGAGCGATGCGCCATCTCGATAAAGACTTGGCAATAAGTATTATGTCTAAAAGCAATTTATCTGGGGGCGTTCAAGCACAATTTCTCTACCACTGGTCAAATTTGTTAAATGGAAAATCAAATGTTAACGTCGACAGTGTAGTAATACCCTTGTGTTCCGGATATACAAAAACCACATTAAATTCCAACCCGTATGGTCAAAGTGTTCTTCAGCATTATGGAAATGAGTCCTCTTTAAACGAAAATACACGTTATCTTTCATGAGAGTCAATTGTCCATTTTTGTATAGATAAAGGTCACCCATTGTCAGTGAAAGACTCGAAAAATTTAGCCAAGCAAATAGTCGAAACATTTCCTACTGAAGAAATGGTATGTATAGTAAGTAGACCACTTCACAGCCCCGACGTATTTATTATATATTGTATACATAGTCTTATTTATTTATTTCGTTTAGTAAGTAAAATGACATTCATTTCGTGTAATAAAAAAATATTTCTTGAGAAATTAATGAAACTTTTTCTAAAATAAACAAACATTTTTTTTTATTTTTACACAATTTTTAGTAACTTTACGAAATATTTTTAGAAAATTTTGTAAATTTAACAATTTTTAGCATAAATTTACGAAACTTTTCTTGTGTTAACGAAACTTTTCGTGTATTTAGGAAATATGTTCGTGATTTTACAAAATATATTTGGTTTTTTTTTTTTACAAAACAAAAAAGATATGAAATTTTTCATACCTACAAAATATTTTACGTAAGTTTAGAAAATTTCGTAAAGCAGGAGGCAATATTTCTAAAATTAACAAAATAATTTTGTATTTTTACGAAATTTATCATAATTTTTACGAAATATATTTCTTATTTTTATTTAATTTTGTAAACCAGACCAAATTTAAAAACTTTATTTACGAAAAATTTTCGTTAAATAACAATTTATTTTGTAATTTAACAAAATAATTGGTAAATACGCAAATATTTCGTGAAATGCAGAAAGTAAAAACTCCCAACAAGAACGAAACACATTTGTATATTATACGAAATATTTCGTTTTGTAAAAATAACGAAAAATTTAGTAAAATGAACCACGATTTTCGTTTATTTTACCTATAAAATATTTTGAGTGTATTTAGAAACTATTGTAATGTTAGGGGTGTGTGTGTGTGAGTGAAGGTGTATATTTTATCTAATTTACCGGCGCTAATTAACGCCACTGGTAAAGTTTTAATAAGGTCAATTTTATATGCCCTGTTCTATATTTATTTTTACTGGCAAATCTATATGCCAGAAATGAAAATGCCATGATTAAAGGCAGATCGATAATGATTCGTTTATTGATTTTGGTATGCTTTTTATACTAGGATAACGGTACCTTAAAAGCTATATTATATATAGTAGTTGTTGTATACAAATCTACACTTCCAATAAGTCAATAATAATAAATCAATATTTCCAATTATTTAATAATACAATAGGGTAGTGTAGATTTGTATGAGTAAAAATAAAAATAAGTAAATAATAATAACACTAATTATATTACACTACACTATCAGTCCATAATTGGTCCACTTCAACTATGTCACCTATAAATCTTTTGTAAATAATATTATTGAGATCAAATTCAAACAAAAAAGCCTCACCTTATATCTTAACCTAAGTATAGACGATATGTTGAATCAGCATATTTATGCTGAAAAATTTGTTACAAGTGCTTACATATCGTGTAAACGCAAAATTTTTTCAGCATACTTATGTTTAACAACATTTGCTAACACTTTGTTAACAATGCCAACAAACGTATGTTGGTAATTTTAGCATATCGTGTAAACAGCATATTATTAGTGTTTGACAAATTTCCTGCGTATGTTGACAGATATGTTATTTGTTGAAAAGCGTATGCAAGCTTTTTAGCATATGGCAAATTCATATGCATATGCGATAGTGTCTATGCGATCAGAGTTGTATTTTCTAATAAAGCTGATAAGAAAACAACAATGTCGGCTTCATTGATTTAAATCACAAATTATAATCTAAAGAACAGACGTTTAAAATTTGATAATTGTTTGTATAGTTTATACAATTTATTATATTCACATATATCAACACAATAATTGAACACAAATATTTATTTGATTGGCGGAAAACTGCGTTTGTTTACATTAACAAGAACATATGTTTTTGCATCTTTTTTGTGTACTAGTATGGCACCTATGACATACTTTGTTGCGATTTTTTCTTTGAGTGTGATAGAAATCGGTCAGATTTTCCAATTGTGTAGGATAGTGTATCACGACCTTTAAGACCAGCCGCCGATAGTTTTTTTTATGTAAATACACATCTTGTTCCATATGTATCTACAAACATACACACACAAGAACACAACACGCAATATAGTGGCCGGCGGCATTGTGCAAATGAATCGACACAGGTGTCTGGAAATAAACAATAAATTATTATAAATGTTTTACATGTTTTCGTGCATTATTTGCATATTTACAGTCTAATTCATAAAAACTTATCAAGGGTTTATAACAGGCTTATAAAGCAAATATCCATACAAAATGTGCTTTATAAGCCTGTTATAAACCTTTGATAAGTTTTATGAATAAGGGGGTTAGTGTATAATTTGTTGGTAAGTTCTGCAATATTTTATTTTTTGCTATTTTTTACAATAAAATATGCTCTATTTTTTATACCAATTCCTTGTATAATTTTACACAATAACTTTCTTCCTCTCGTCGTTCTACCAATTTCTTTTGCCAAACTGTGCGTCTTTTTGCTTTTAATTCCACTTCATGGTCATCCAAAATAAGAACTGTGCAAGCAATAGCTAGCCCAATTTCCTCCCACGTCATCATTTATGTTTTTTTTTTATTGATATTATTTTTATTATTTAATTTTATTTCAAAAATTACACATATAATACAGAAGTTGAATAATAATTAAAAAATGTTGTCAAACTGAATAATTTCACAAACAAATGTTTATACGACTCAGCATATGTAGCACCACATACAATTCAACATATCGTATAAACACAAAAATCTCTAACTCTTATGTTGACATTTCATTTGCTGAAATTTGCTACTTTCAACATATCGTGTAAACGTCTAACATATGACATAGGAATTTGCTGCTTATTTTAATCATATGGCTGTCAGCATATATATGCTGATTCAACATATCGTCTAAACTTAGCTTTACCCTTTTTTATAATCTGTTTCTTAACTTGTTGTGAATAGAGACAAACGTTCTTTTAATTTTATAAATAGTTAAATTACACTCAAGGTTATTATGAAATTCAGACAAACTCTGCGAATTATGACAAGAATTTGTAATAACATTAATTATAAATGGTCAAAATTAGATAACATTTCAAAGCATTTCAAATAAATTATGTTGGTCGTAAAATTGTTTTTCAAACTATATATATAATAAAATTCGCACTAAGACTGAAAATAAAACACAGAAAAGATATTCCAGTCCAGGAGCTTCAAAAATTTTTTTGGTTGTGTATTAGTGTTTACCAGAGAGCAGGGCTGCCAGATTTGGGGTTTTGACCCCAAATTTGGGGATTTTTTGTTGCTGAAGGGGACAAAAATTTTGACTTGGGGTTACTAAAAAAGATAATGAGGATATTTTGGGGAATTCAAAAAAATGTGTTTATTTAATTTTTTATAAATAATACAAAAATAAGTTCCATGCTCACATTCACAAAATTATATTATTTATTCATGTAAGTTTTTGTGTCATCAATTTATGTATTCCTAAAAGTACAAGTATTATTATTACATTTTCGTACCCTGAGATATATTAAAGCAAATTCCTACCTCTGCGTTAATACTTAACTCATCAATTTTCTGTGATTGATTTATAAGGAAGAACAAAACTAAATATATTTGAAGCAAGGCAGCTTTGCCAAATACAGGCATTAGCGCAGCTATTTATTGTTTTGATGCCATGTTTACGTTTTTTTTATATGAATTTTGACATTATTCTCGTATGATTTTACCAACAAAATACATTATGGTGTGTTTTTGGCGTTGTATTTGGTGCCTCTACCTGCTAAATCTGACAGGTTTCAAGAAAATTGCCGTTACAGAGTCGTAAAAAAAGTTTATTTTAATGTGAATAAGAATGGCTTCACAAAAAGAAAAAATATTCAATATACGGCGTTGTAACAAAGAATGGGAAAAGGAAAAGAGGACTAAAGGTAAAATTATACACATAAGTACATAAATATGCAAACACATTTACATACTCGTACATAAAACTCATTCGTTTAAAGGTTGGCTTAAACCAATTAAAGATGCCCCAAGCTGCTTCAAATTACCAACAACTTCAACAAACACCTCTTGGTGTTCCATGTGCAAAGTTTCATTAGCATCAAATAAAAAAGATTTAAAACGACACAGTGACACTAATCGCCATAAAAAAATATGGTCGTAGCTCACACAAACAATTCATCTCTATCCGATTTTGGTAGGTATTTTTTGATTTCACTTGGGTAAATATGTAAAAAAAAGTTTATTTTACTAACACAGGTATTGTCACAATTTCGAATGAGCAAAAACTATTGGACATACAAATGTCTGTGTTTATAGCAAAGCACACTTCTATTGCCTCTGTGGACCATCTTGTTGATTTATTAAAAAATGCATCTACAAAGTCAAAAATATTTGAAGATATTAAACTACATCGCACAAAATGTACTGCAATAGTAAAACATGTAGTTGGTCCGTCCATACTTAAAGAACTTGGTCAAGATATTCGACTTAAAATTTTCACTTATTGTGGATGAGTCAACAGATATTTCCCGTATTAAATGGATGTGTTTATGTATTCGGTATTACAGCCATAGTAAACAAAAAAATTATTATTGATTTTTTGTGACTATTTATTGTGGAAGGGGCCACGGCTTTAAATCTTTTCAAATCATTAAAAGAATACCTACACAATATTGGTTTAAAAATACAAAATATGTTGTCTATTGGTACAGATGGAGCCAATAATTTATGCGGAAAAATCATTCGTTTACGCACTGTTAAAAAAGGAAATTCCTGGACTTATTTTAATAAAATGTACTTGTCATTCCCTTCATCTGTGTTGCTCACATGCGTCAAAGGATGTTCCTAACAGAGCAGAATTTATTGTAAAGGAGCTGTACTTTTATTTTTGCAATAGTCCATTGCGTAGTTTAAAATATAAAAGAGCTTTCGACTTAATAAATACTGGGTTCGATAGCATCAAATATAAAAAACTTATACAAATTTCTAACACACGTTGGTTAGCATATGGCACAGCGGTAAAAAGAATTCTAGAGCAGTGGATTGAATTAAAGTATTATTTTTCAATAATTGCAACATCAGAAAATGATCACACTGCAAAGATGATTTATGTTGAGATGAAAGACGATAGCAACAGATTGTTTTTAATTTTTATTAATCCAATTATTAATGATATAAATCGCTTAAATCTGGACTTTCAGTGCGACACAATTGATGCTGGAAGTTTGTACGACAAAATGTACGTGACTATTTCAGTATTATGGTCCAAAATATTTAAACCTTCGGTAGTTAACCAAATAAAAGGTTTAAAAAGTATTTATAATATATTGGACATATTGGCGGACCAAGATTTTTTGCTCTCCTTAAATGCTGTAGATTTCGGGACAGAGTTTGAAAGTGAATTACCAACTTGTTGCTTAGGAAGTGAAGAGATATTAGTATTAAAAAAGAATTGTTTGCAGTACTTAAAAAAGCTTTTGTTTGAAATCGTAAATCGTTTACCTGAGAATCTAAAAGTTTTTAAACAATATAAATACTTTGGTATCCCAAAATGTATTAATACAATAACGCAGCCAAAATTTACTACAGTCAAAGAAATTTTGCTTGAATTCATGGATGCAACTATTTCCTTAGATGTTTATGAGACTCAGTGGAATAAATTCCCTTTTACCAACTTTAATGAATATTTTGAGAATGATGTCCCACTTAATTTAATGGAATTTTGGACAAAAGTTTACAACTTTCAAGATGCAGCTGGAACAAGACACTACAAAGAATTGGCTCAGGCTGTGCTTAATATGCTTTCGATTCCAACAAGAAATGCGTGTGTGGAGCGTGTATTTTCAGTCATGAATTTTACAAAAACTAAACTTCGCAATAGTATGCAGAATGAGCTTTTGGAGGCATTATTGGGCATACAAGTTCATCTTAATATCAATCAAATCCGCTGCAAACAATTTAAACCAACCAAAGATATGCTAAATTTATTTAATTCAAAGAATATGTATGGTGAAAACTCTTCGGATTCAAAAAGATGGTGGTTCAGAAGTTTTTGGAGTTATGGATTTTTAAAATATCTACATATTTAATGTGTATATTTAAAATATTTATTTATTTAAAATACAAAAATGATCTCTTTGTAAAACACAGTACAAAACTTTTTAAAAATTTAAAACAATTTCTGTTAAAAAATGTGTATTTTTATGAGGGTTTACTTTGGGGAATTTTCTTACACCAGAGGATCTTTTGGGGAAATATTTTTTTTAAATTTGGGGGGATGAAAAAACTACCTGGCAGCCCTGCCAGAGAGTAATAAAATTGAGAGAATGCATTTATTAAAGCCGCAGAAAAATGTTAGTAATATACATATTTTATAATTTGCTATGTATGCATTTTTGACCGCACAATATTTTTTGAGTGTCATCTGTTAACCTAAAAAAAATAACGTAGCATCCGCTAGACATGTGCACTTATCAAAGTCACATCGACGACTAAATTGAAGAGTATAAAAATATGTCTTGGTAGTGGTATGCACAATTGATGTATGAAATGGAAGCCCCTGTTCTAGTCCTAAAACCAGTGCGGTTTTTTGTATTTCTTATAACATTTAGGTGGAGGGTATTAAAGATTCGCCGAATATTGCACTCTAACTTGTTTTTTATTTATTATGAGTAAAGTGAAGTTTCTTACACCTTTTGTAAAAAAAAAACAGATTTTCGATTAACATCATTAATATTATATGACAGTTTCTTTTTTGGTGACCCAATCACTACTAAACCGCTGAACCGATCTAATTCAAATCTTCAATGTAGAAGGAACTATAGTTAATTTGTAATCATACTGTTAATCATAAACCAATTGACACAGATATTTTCTCTTCAGACTTCAGTCACTAGTTAAACAGTTTTAAATTAGTGGACTTCTAAAGGGTTAGTTATCCAGAGTAATTTATTTAAAATTCGATCCATCTAGATGAATATCATAAAAATATAAATTTTAGTTCCCTGGACAAATAATGACACATTGCAGGAAATTTGTTTTTCTCTGCCTTGAGCTGTTTTATATGAAAATTTGAAAAAATTTAATTTTTATTTTAAAAACTAGCTTCGCTCGGTATTTACTAATGATTTGTATTTCAGAAGATGTATTCACAACCTGCCTGTTCTTATTTATTTACAAATAAAATATCTAAATTTGTACAGCATAGATACTTTAGGGGGCTTTTTTTAATTAAAGTTGACTGGACTCACAAAACAAATCCGAGTTTTACCCCTTTGGAGAGTTCATATCGAATTCCGAGTTTTTTTTCTTTACAAACCATCTCCTGAAAATTTCGAATCGAATAAAAAAAAAATCAGCCGTTCTCACGTGATGCCATTACATACATGGACCATTTCATTTTTATATATGGCTATTTCCACAGAAATGTCAACCACGTGTGAAAAAATAAAAGCTGAAAACCCGTTTCTTTTTTAATGATTTATTAAAGAAAAACACTTAAAATTTATTAAACTAAAGGTGCTATCAGACGAGATGTATTTTACATATGTAGTGTCACTTTTCTTACCCATATGTAATTCCGTATGTATGTCAAAATTTCCATTTTACATAGGATTCATAATTTTTGCTATCACATCTGCTTATGTTTTTCCGTAGGGCATAACCTATAAATGTAAACAAAAGCTGACTTTTTAATGTGTATAAATTTCAAGAATTGCTTCTTTTGGCCAATTTAACTGCAATAATATTTATAAACATACAGTGCACTCGGGAAAACGTCAACGCTCGTTTACGTCAACATTCCAAAACGTCAACCCTTTTTTTACATTACCTACTCTAAAATTTTATGAAATAAATAGAGAGAAGACAAAAAACAGCAGAAAAAAATAACAGATTTTTTTAAATGCATATGATATAAAAATATTATCTTATTTAAAATGTATTCTTTTGGTTCTAGTTGTCTTCTATTGTTCTAGTCAGGCTGAATGCATTTTTTGTTTCCTTTTTGAAATTGTTTATGTTTGATTTTAGTTTATAATCATTAAAAACGTTTAAAAGCACATTATCGATATGTTGTTTATTTAAAAATTTTACATTCGTAAACGTCAACACCCGCGGTTTTAATTAGTTGACGTTTTCCCGAGTGCACTGTAATTTAAGTTATTAAAAATCGAAAAATACTTCCTTTTCCATGTTCATTATCCATTTTCTTTAATTTTTCTTCACAATATAATTTTTCAAACAATTTTGTTTCTAAACAAACCAGCTGTTTTGTTTATGTTTGTCACAGGAAAATAGAGCGTGTTCTAATCGAAAAAATTACATATGTATTTCCACATGTATTTTACACATGCAAAGTTTCATATGTATCACACGATGTGTACAACTTTTATATATGGAAAATTTGACAGTACATATGTAAAATACATCCCGTCTGATAGCACCTTAAAGAGTCCGAAACGTATTTTTATTTCCGTGGCCAATTATTTTTGGAGTTTTTAATGGTACTTTCTCTTAGATATTTACTTCCTTAAGAGTGGTGATGGGAGAATACTATTTTTAATAAACAGTTCTTACAATAATAATAAATTAACAAAACATAAAAATATCTGAATATAAAGATCAGTTAACGGTAAATTTTTAATTTGTTTTCATTAATATTTTAATGTCACACTCGTGACCACAAAACATCATAAATTGTCATTTCTTCTGAGTCAGTGGTCGCAAGTGTTTCGAAATTGCTACGTTAATCCAGTTTAATGATCTTAATTTATTGAAACATTAAGTTGGACCATATCATACACTTTTATATTTTTATAGTACTTTAAATTTCGTCACGTCCGTCAGCAGAATTTTGCATTGTGGTTGTTTTTTTTTTTTAATTATATATTTTATGTAGATGGATTTATTACGAGAGAAAACAGCTCGGCGGTATAGAGAAAAATTTAAAAAATATTGCAACCAAACCTTTGAAAAACTAAAAAACGGTTGCAAAATTACAGAAAAAAAGTTGTGGAAATACAATAACATCGTTTCCAGATAATTTTGATATTTTCCTAAAATCGGCGTATTGTAATATCGAGCAAGAAAGTTGTATGACAGACAATTGTCAAAATTGTGTGAACAACATAAAAAGCGAATTAGTTCCTTTCAAATATTTTGCAAGTATGGATGAGGTTGTTAAATTGCAATATTGTTAAATTGCGAATAGCATTAACGTTTACAACATCTCTGTGATGTGATCTCTTACACGAATTAAATGCAATGTTGCCATCATTCAAGCGCCATTTTTTTCGTAAAACGTGCCCAACAAAAATATTTTGAAACTAAGAATGATATTAGGGCGGGAAACATGATAATACAAATAGATTTTGCAGATAATTACCGCCTAATATGTCAAAATGAAATTCAGAGCGCTCACTTTTCCTACCGTCAAGTTACGATTTTTACGTGTGTTGCCTGGTTTAGTGGCGGCACAAAATCTTTTGCAATAATAATTGATAGGCTCACTCACTCACAATAAGTTTCATGTTTGCTGCTTCTTAGCAACACTTGTGCAGCAGATGAAAAGTGAAAAGAAAAGTTCGGCAGATGTCAAAAATAAAACATTTTGCATTGCAAAATGCTTTTTCGTTTTTCAAATGTGCTCGAAGTCATATTTCTGGTATTCACTTAATTTATATTTCCTCAAATACTCCTGGAATGCAAAAAAAAAAAACTTATACATATTCCCCAAAAAGTAATATTTAAATCAAAAAATCATCTACCCATTATTCACAAAGAAGACAGCAGGACACTTTTAAAAAAATTGTATGAAAAGGATCTCATTGAGTATTTTTTTCATGCAAAATTTTCTCAATTGCCTTGTTGTCTTCTTTGTGAAGTAGGACACTATTTTTTATAATTCAGAAATTTAAAAATAATTGAATTCATTTAATTTACAAAATAAACCCATCAAATAAAATTTATACCCTGTGTTCTTTCATGAATTAAAAAAAAACAAACATGTCACGTTACATCACGAACCAAACAACGGGCTGTAGGGGATAGGCAAGAAAAGTTTCGTCAATTCAAAAAATTAAAAAAAAATCACTTATAATGTTGCGAATAATGACAAAAAATATTTGCAAAACATTCCGACGAAGTTCGCAGAGTTTTGCATTTTTGCTAACAAGGAAAAAAACAACTTCTATTTTTGTCACGCCACGTCACCGCCTTTAATTGCTTATAACGGGTATTGGTATATATATATATTGGTATTACTCAATTATGTATGGAACAAAATATCGGCCAAATGGGCGCCGCGACCATGGCGGCACACCTCCATCCGATGGTCCAAATTTTCGATGACCCTGAGGCATAATGGAGGTCTATGCCGTTAATGTACCAAATTATCTCATCCTTTAGCTCTTGAATTGTTGCTGGCTTATCGACGTACACCTGTTCTTTCAAATAACCCCAAAGAAAAAAGTCTAACGGTGTCAAATCACATGATCTTGGCGGCCAATTGACATCGCCATTACGTGAGATAACACGGCCATTGAATTTGTTGCGCAAACGAGCCATTGTTTCGTTAGCTGTGTGGCAAGTGGCTCCGTCTTGCTGAAACCACATATCGTCCACATCCATATCTTCCAATTCGGGCCATAAAAAGTTCGTTATCATCTCACGATAGCGAACACCATTCACAGTAACTGCCTGACCGGCCTCATTTTGGAAAAAATACGGCCCGATGATGCCGCCAGCCCATAAACCGCACCAAACAGTCACTCTTTGTGGGTGCATTGGTTTTTCGACAATCACTCTTGGATTCTCATTCGCCCAAATGCGGCAATTCTGTTTATTGACGAATCCAATGAGGTGAAAATGTGCCGCATCACTGAAGATGATTTTCTTCGAAAATTGATCATCCACTGTTGCCATTTCTTGCCACCATTCTGCCCATTCACGACGTTTGGAATGGTCAAGAGGCTTTAGTTCTTGAGCCAATTGCACCTTGTAAGCGTGTAAATGCAAGTCTTTATGCATAATGTTCATCAACGACGAGCGTGAGAGGTGCAATTGTTGGGCACGACGACGAGTTGAGGTGGACGGCTCTTCAGCCACACTATCGCGAACAGCAGCAATATTTTCTGCAGTACGAGCATGCACTGGTGTTCTCACATCTTCTACAGACCCGGTTTGCTCGAATTTTTCCACGATTTTTGCGATTGTACGCACATTTGGACGATCAAATTGACCAAAAACATCACGAAGTGCACGATATGCATTTTGATTTGAACGCCCATTTTCATAATAAGTCTGGATAACTTTAACACGTTGTTGGATTGTGTACCTCTCCATGGTTCAAATTGAGTAAGTCTGAAATAGAAAAATGTCAAATAAAATTGGGAAAAAAGCTTGGCGTTTAGGTGTGGTTCACATTCAACATCGGCCCTTACAATTTAACCACCTTTTATTTTATGAGCTGGATGTTTAAGTATTTTTTTCTCTTTTACTAAATGGATAGATTTTCATGCTACACACAAAAACAAAAAGAAGTAAAAAAATTTTTAACGCTTTCGTTGGTTTTTGTCTCATTGAAGTGTACGACTGTCACGTATGTGACTATGGAATTACCCATATATATATATTTTCATATTATTATATGAAAATAAAGAAAATGTGATGTAATTTTCGAAAATTTTATATGGCAAATAATATATGTAGTTGAAGTCGTTTGTAGAACAAAGTATGTACAGATTCGTTGATTGTTTGAAATGTTTTTTAGCTATCATAGAAAGTTAATTATTACTACAAATATATTCTGGTATAAAGAACCATATATTGTCAGATCCATTCATGCATTCATTCACATTCGACACATTGATAAAATTCGTTATATCGAGATTTATATTTAAAAAAAGTTTGAAGCGGTGTGACATTAGGAGACGGTCTTGTGGTATTATAAACGTTTAATGAACTGCGTCGAAAGGGCTTTCGATTCTAAAAATGATTTTAGAATAGAATTATGTATTTGAATAAAGATAATTAATATGCAGCACTTACGAAACGGCGCTATTTCTCTCCAAGTGGAAGAGGGGTTTCTTCGTTTCTAATGCATTACCGCAAATTAAAAAAAAAACTATGTACATACTATGTAGGGCGTGAAAAGAATAAAAATAAAATATTATTTTAATAGAAATCAATATCTACAATGAAAATGTAGCGTGTGCCAATTATCGTAGGGACTAAAAAATTAAAAATTGTTCAGGATTTATTCAGATATAATACTATTGATGTAAGACGTTCCATAATTTAATATACTTTGACTTAACCACTCTAATATTCTCTTAATTTTAAGCTATTTACATATTCTACTAATAATATGTAATTTTGTAATAATGTACTTTTTCACTTTATTTTCTAGCATTGGCTCTTTGCGATTGGTCCCAACTGCAACAGAAGCGCAGAAATTTAGCTCGCAAACACTGTTCTCCTCGCGATGCAAGTTCATTCTATCAAAAAATGTCGGATGTTGGTTGTTATGAGATGCAAGAATTCTTAGATCGTTTAAGCTCAGCCGTGAGAAACGAAGGAGAAGAAATAGAATTGAAGCCTCTAGTTCAGCAAACTTGCGCCAACATGTTTAGTCAATATATGTGCTCCATACGTTTTGATTATGATGATAAAGAATTTCAAAATATTGTTCGTTGTTTTGACGAAATATTTTGGGAGATTAATCAAGGATATGCGGTTGATTTTCTACCATGGCTTAGTCCATTCTATGTTAATCACATGAAGAAAATTTTTCATTGGTCGGATACAATTCGAAAATTTATTTTAGAACGCATAATCTATGACCGAGAAAGAAATGTTGATGCTGAAACGCCGGAAAGAGATTTTACCGATGCTTTATTAAAAAGTCTCGCCGAAAACGAGGATGTTTCACGTGATACCATTATATATATGTTGGAAGATTTCATTGGTGGTCACTCTGCTATTGGAAACCTTGTGATGCTGGCGTTAGCTTATATAGTTAAAAATCCAGAATCTGGGAAAAAAATTCAAGCAGAGGTAGACGATGTTCTCGGCGAAAAACAAAGATTTATATCTCTTACAGACAATGATAGCATGCCATACACTGTAGCCACTATTTACGAAGTTTTGCGATACTGTTCGTCGCCAATTGTACCACATGTTGCAACTGAAGACGTTGCTATTGGGGGATATGGCGTTACCAAGGGTACCATTGTCTTCATCAACAACTATGAGCTAAATACCAACCCCAAATACTGGAACGAACCAGACAAATTTCAACCCGAACGCTTTATTGCTCCATTAAATCCACCCAAAATTGATCCACTTACAAAACGGGTGCAAAATGTACAACTTAAGAAAAATATACCACACTTTCTACCATTTAGCATCGGAAAACGAACTTGCATCGGCCAGAACCTGGTAAAGGGATTCGGCTTTATAATGCTTGCTAATATAATGCATAAATACGATATTTGCTGCACCGATTTATCACAAATTAAAACATATCCGGCTTGTGTAGCCGTGCCGCCTGATACATTTTCACTCATACTGAAAAAACGATCTTCATAAACAAAACTCAAACCAACCATCCATCTTAAGTTAGATGTATGTAGTTTTAGTTTTTAATTTAGAAAATATCATTTCAAAGATGTAAATTTTTAAGGTTTATCTTCAAATTTATTAATTTCTTTAAAAGATATTTCAATTGTTTCATATTGAAAAATAATATTATTATTATTATAGCATACATACATATACTAATTAAGTTATTAATATGTATTTAGTATTATAAGTATTTAATGTAGAAAACCACATACGTTATACAACACATGATTGAAAGAAATACAACCAAAATAAAATTATAAAATAAATGTTATTACTTTAAAAAATAAATAATTATTAAATTCACAACTGATGTTGTATGTTGTACATTGTATAATACAACTATCTCATAGTGAACACAGTTTTAAGCAAAGTCGTATGTTTATGTTGTCGAATCTTCAATAGAAGAAAAGCAATCAATATATTTTAAAAACAAATATACAAAACATAAAATATAAATATTTTACAAAATTAAAACATACCGTAGATAGTATTCACAGGAATATCAATTATTAAAATTTTTTTTTTATTAATTGTACTTTCTTGTTTTAAATTTGTCAAGCAGTTCATGATTTAAATTTGGTTATTTTTTTTTATAAAATTAATGATTCTTATGTTGAGATACATATTTTAACTTTTTGCACTTAAACTTTCATACAATATTCGAAAGATATATGTAAAAATATCGTAGGTATAGTACCAAATATGTATTTATTTAGAAATTACCAACAACATTTGTACAACTCCTACGACACTACATCACTACTGAACTGAACAATTGTCGTCTGATTTGACAACAGTTGTTAGTAGGGATTGCAAACAGGACTGAATTTTCTAACCACGGGATTCGGGATTTCATAAATGCAAATCCCGAATTGTTTCATATTAAAACAAATTGGTTTATTAATAAAAAAAAAACTATTTATTTTAAAAAAAAATAAGTGATGCTAAATGTATGTATATATGTTTGAAAACAAGCATTTTCTGTCCTCATACCTATAATCATGGTGTAACTATACAAGGTGAACGCTGACTGACTTTGTTTACAATTTACTTATGTCAAAAGTAATACTTTTTCAATTGTTTTTTACAGTACATACTACATTCACCCCTATCGTGAATAAAAATTCCACTGAAATTTCTTCCCTTTTCACATTTTTATACCCTTCACCATCATGAGAAGGGTATATATAAGTTTGTCATTTCGTTTGTAATTTCCATAATATAATTTTCCGACCCTATAAAGTATATATATTCTGGATCCTTATAGATAGCGGAGTCGATTAAGCCATGTCCGTCTGTCTGGATGTTGAAATCAATTTTTTTAAGTCCCCAGATATCTTCGGGATCCAAATCTTCAATCATTCTGTCAGACATGCTTTCGAGAAGTTTGCTATTTAAAATCAGCAAAATCCGTTCACAAATAAGGGAGATATGAGCAAAAATCCGAGGCAACCTCTTGAAATTTCATCAAAAATATAAAGTTTAATAATATTGTTACAGTTAATTTTCTCATAAACAGATGGCGCTGATCAAACAAAGTGTTTAATATGGTGTTCAGACATGCATTTTTAATTGAGTCAATTATTGGTTAATTAAAAAGTGTTCACATATGCTCAATATTGCTAATTTAATTAGTGTTTGACAGCAGCTGCCAAAAAAGAATACATTTACAGTGCACTCGGGAAAACGACAACGCTTGTTTACGTCATCATCCCAAAACCTCAACCCTTTTTTTATCATTACCTACTCTAAAATTTTATGAAATAAATAGAGAGAAGTCTCTCTTCCAAGTGTTGGAAAGAAAAAAAAACAGCTGAAAAAAATAACAGATTTTTTTTAAAACGTCAACAATTTGTTAAACGTCAACCGCGGGGGTTTTAATTAGTTGACGTTTTCCCGAGTACAGTGCACTCGGAACCAAATACTTAATTATTATAATTTTCAGCCTAAAAATATTCTTTATTAATTTAAAAGCGAAACAACTGCCATTTTGGTTATTACTAGTCACAGGGTTGTACATATTTTTAATTTTAACAATTATTAGAACAATTAACTCTTAATGAAGCAATTATCTTAATTGAAATTTTGTATGGATAATTGAATTCAATTAGGCGTTAAAATAAAAAATGTAAAAAAACACAGTGGTAAATTTTTTTTAATTGTTTTGTGTACATTTAAATAAATAAAGACTCGTTATATTTTCTTCAAAGTACTTGACGCTTTTATTTTGCATTTAAAAAGAATCCGGTTTATTTAAAGGAAATAAACCACCGTTTTAAAAATGTAAAAACGTAACAATATAATATATATGTATGTATCTATATAATATAATTATGGATGCACATCAAAGGTGAAGGGTATATAAGATTCGGCATAGCCGAATATAGCACTCTTACTTGTTCCTATTAAAACTCAATGTTAAAAAAATAAAAGGGAATAAATTTTCATGTGGAATTTTTATTCACGATAGGGGTGATTATTTTACACAAACAAAATGCCTATTGTTTCTGTATTGTGTTGTATTTGTTGCCAATTTGCACTCACCTTGTATATTTACACCATGGCTATAATTTTAAAATTGATTAAAAGTTTAAAAACCATTAATAATTTAAAAACATTACATTACATTGAAATGTTAGATGGACAAAAATAATTTTTGTGAGGTGAAGCATAGTACACCTTCGCCTCGATCTCAGAATATTGTTGATAGAGCCGCAACCATCCCTTAAAATACTCCACTTTAACCTGATATGAAAAAATTGTTAGATATAGTAAATAATACATATTATTCTAAACAGTACATACATACATATGTTTAATCATATCCTAGACCTGAAAATAAAATAATAATAAATGTATTAAATAATAAATTTTAACAATTCGAATTACGTACCTGTTTGTTTTCCTTTTATTCTGTGACATGTGTTTAGTCAATGAGACTATAGGGTGCAGTATGTTCAGTAGAGAGCTGCGAATACTAGTAAAAACACTGTGGGAAAATAATAGTAAAAAAAATTGTTCATGAACGCAAAACGTTAGTTTAGTGCAAGCAAACTATGTATTCAAAAGTTAGATTCAAATAAGAAAATTCGAAGAGGATAAATATTTGGCGATAATAATATAATTTAAAAAAGTAAAAATATAGAACATTTTATGGGATATGCTCGTACACACAAAAATAAATACAAAATTTGAGCGGCCATCTCAACCACTTTTAAAAAAATTCTGGGATACAAAGCAGTCAACAAATTTTATAGTCTAAAAAGTCTAAAGCCTAAACATAAACTAAAGTTACTCCACACGAATTATTAGATATTGTGATACAAGAAAAAGTAATAAGTGACTCGATAGAATACATTATTACTACAGTGAGTCAAAAAAACCAAAAGGTAAACCGAAGAAATGTTTAAATTCAATTCGTGGTATTAGGTTTTAAGTATTGTTATTTTATTAGAGATCTGGAGTGACGATTCTTTCATAAAAAAAGGAAGCATGCAATAAAATAGGAAACAAAGTCCTTGCGTTACGAGCAAACCAATTAACCTCCGGCTAGAGCAAGGCACAACGTAAGGTCAGGAAAATTTTTGTATTCACATATATTGAGCCAGCAGCCATTTTGGTAATTTTCGAAAACAAATTAAATAACTCCAGGTAACAACCTAGTATTTCCCATAACGGAGTAAAGAGAGTCACTACCGAATCTATAGGAAAAAAGAAGGTAAGAAAAGAAAGAACATACCAATTAAAGAAATATTTTTGAGGCTGAAATTATTTGGATATTCGGAAACAGTTTTTTTTTATTATAAACAAACTTACTTTTCCTCTGAGAAGAAACTAGTTTTAAGTATTAATACTAAATTATAAGCAGGGTTTAATATTTAGTAAAACATTTTTTGCCAACTCACTATTAACTGCGCAATAAATATGTAACACTTCCATATTTATATGTAAAAATACTAAAAATATACAAACTATTAACCAACGAAATATATGCACTAGCTTCATGGTAGAAATATTTCTAGTAGTAATTCTAAAAATATTTTGCCATACAAAATATTTCTAGTAGCAACCAGCACACAAAATGAAAATTGTTCATTTGCAATATATTTACTCTCCGTAATTCACTTTAACTTCCATAAATCTTTTAAAAGTATTTATATCGAGATAAAGTTTAACGCATATAATATTTATATTCACAGAAATCATGACACTGAATTTTGATCCAAAATAGGTGATATCTCCCATATAACGCCCATTTCTGAAAAACTGTTTTATATTTACATGTACTAGGTGTAGGGTATTATATGGTCGGGCTTGACTGACTATACTTTCTTACTTGTTTTTCATTTGCCATAGTTGTTCAGTTTGTTTTTTCGATTTCGCAGATTGCTGTCAGTTAGTGGTTTTTCAAGTTACTATTTCTTTGCATGGTTTATGGTTCGGTAGTAAACTATAAAAAGTATGCGTGTGTTCTCGTAGTAAATATATTGCAAATGAAAAATTTTCATTTTGCGTTTTGGTTGCTACTAGAAATATTGTGTATGGCAAAATATTTTTAGAATTTCTACTAGAAATATTTCTATATTTTTAGTATGTGAAAAGTTAAATATTATTTTCTTAAAATATTTTTCTAGTTTTCCTATAAAATAATGAAATATTTTGCTATTTTTTACATAATATAGTAGTAATTTTAAACTGAAATAAACTATAAACAAACCAAATTATTTACATAATTGTGTATTTTTGAAGAATTTAAATTAAATAAATAAAAAAATATGTTTTCATCATCAATATACATTGCTTTTATATTGGGTATTTCAAATTTTTTGAGCACCTGTTGAAACCAAAATACTATGGCTCTTATTCCGTTAAGTTTTATGAATTGAAAAAAACGTTGTATAGGGTTTGGATGGCTTTAGGATATGACGTGCAAAGTTTTACGTTGAAAAGTCTTCACCTTAAGAATTGGTGGTCATCCAAAATTCGAAAAATTAAAGAAACGACTTGAAGCTTGCAAGAGTTTTTTCATCCATTCAGTTTTCTTTGTCATAGTTTTTAGCTTTCAGATCCAAACCTCGCAAGGTCGCAAGATAGATACTCCCCCCTCAAGAAAATTATTGCTGGTGTCCCCAAGGCAGCATCTATATGTAATATACACAGCGGATATGCCAACAAACCTGAGCACGCATACCTCTACATTTGCAGACGACACAGCATTTATTAGCGTTAACCATGACCCAAAACTCTCATCGCAAAATCTGCAGTCCCACATCAATGAACTAGAGTCCTGGCTGGAAAAATGGAGAATAAAGGTTAACCCGGCTAAATGTGCTCACTCAACTTTCACGCTCAGAAGACAAACCTGCCCAACTGTAAAAATAAATAACATCACTGTTCCAGTAGAAAACCATGTTAAGTACTTGGGAGTTCATATAGATAGACGCTTGACCTGGTCTCGTCATATTGAAGCGAAAATAATGGCTATGAAACTTAAAGCAGCTCAACTACATTGGCTTCTCGGTCGAAACTCAAACTTATCTTTAGACAACAAAATTCTCTTATACAAGTCCATCATAAAAGCAATATGGACATATGGCATCTAATTATGGGGCACTGCATGCGCATCTAACATCCAAAAGCTTCAAAGAAGACAGTCTAGAATATTACGACAAATTTTCTGCGCCCCATGGTATATAAGTAATGATATTATCCACAAATTAAAAATATTCAATCAGCTACATCGATAAACTAATGGCCCACCCTAACTACCTTGCTCGGGGTCTGCTTCAGTTCGAAGGTCACCAGAGGCTAAAAAGAACCAATACTTTGAGCCTAACTAGAAGACATTTTTAAAATTTGAATACAGCAGTTAGTGGTTACATTGGTAACAACTAATAAACAACAATTATAATTAAGATTTGAATACATATTGTAAATTTCGATAAGAAAGATTCCATAATAAAAAAAAATATATTTAAAAAAAAAAAAAAAGATCCAAACCAATTTGATATTGCTGCTGCGTGAAAAGTTGCATGTGGTTTACAAGTGAAACGAAAATTTTCCGAATTTTGAACCTTTTGAAGATTTTACATAGGGTTTTTGCGCCGGTAAATAAATATGAGTTTTAAGCGCAGAATTTTAAAAATTTTAATTTTATTAAGTTTGAGGTATATCAAGTTGGTGTCAGCGCACCAATAACGTATCACGGAGATCACAAACTTAAAAGAAATTAGAGTAAATTTTGTAAAAATGTATCTTTTTTGCGTCTGACAATCTGAATTGTCTTTTAAGTTGGGTAGTGTATTGCGTGATGTGAGTAACTGCATAAAGGGTACCTCCGAGGCGAAAATGCACTTTAAAATTTTTAAATGCAAAAATTTTATGAACTTTTGAAAATTTTTGCAAAAAAAAAACATGGCATGGGAACTTGTTTAGGTAACTAAATAGATTCTTCGCGACGGACTAAACTGATAAAGTGCAAAAAAAAACACATTTTGCTTTGTGACAAGTAAAGCGCTGTATCAATTGCGCTGAAACGTTCATCGAATAGAAGACTTTACTGAGCTTAATACTAAAACTGAAAACGCACGACAAAATTTTAAAAATATAAAATTTTATGGAGGAAAAAAATGTTTCTAACCTCAAAAATTGTAACTTTTATATTTTTTTTAATTTTTAACTTATGTTGCGGATGCACTTTAGTGTTGGCGTGTTAAGTTCCGCCTTGATGCGGCGTCATCTTTGTTCGCGCCACACCCCGTTTCGCCTGGCGAGGTTCCCAGCTAGCTCTCTATACATCTCCTTCGGGCAGGTCCCAACCCTCTCGCCAGCTGCGCGTCCGAACAACAAAAAAATTATAAAAAAAAACCACCTAACATCCACATATCACAATACCCACACTTATGAAGACAGATGTTAGTCTCCCTAGCCCGCCCAACCATGTCGTAGTTATGTACCCTCCTCAAAGTCGCCTACGACCCATTATATGCTCGACTCCGATCACTCACTTACCTATCCATCATTGCCATATCTATATTCTTACTCTTGATTCATTATTGTTTTTAATCTCAAAAAAAATTCACATTATTTATTAAAGTTAAAAGTTTTTTTTTTCTTAAAGATAATGATACAAATCTAATATTTATTGATAATGACTATTACTACGTAAAAAGATAATTCTAGTATTTTCACTTAATTCTATCAATAGAAAAAAAAATCCAAATATTTTTCTTGTAAATACCTATATATATCTCTTGTATATCTTTCTATCAGGGCTTAAGAATTTATTTATTCCAATTCAGGACCTCGGTTCAACTAAAATACTCTAAAGGAGCTCCCTGAGATGTAATTCTTTATATCTATTACAAAAATAATTTTTCCCTTGCCTCTATCACGTTTTCTTTTCTCGAGCACTGATTTCCAGATATATATATTTATTTATTCCCCTTTTCCCCGTCAATCATAAATTTTCCTAAATTTCAATACTATTTCTGTTTCCCCTATTTATATTTCTATAGATTCATATACATACACTAAACATTCACGTTATCACACAATTTTTGCTTCACGAATAACACCACTATTAGACGTACTTATATCCGTTAATTTTGTTGCTTTTTCTTTTTCCTCAGGTACCAAAGATGCTCTTTCAGTTAACTCGGTCGGTCTTTCGTCCGAAGGATTAGACTTCCCCAATAATCACCGTTGATATATTGGTTTGATAATAAAACTCATAGACTACAAGAATAAAAAGGTTACCTGGCTAATTATGGAGCTTCTCACGGGAGGCCAGTATTCCTTACTCAGTATCTGTCTTCCAAATGAATTAGCCAGCTATAAGAAATACATTTACAGCAAATATTTTAGAATCGATCCTCCTATAATCGACCATATTAACAACACTTACGTCTCACTCCTTTTTTTTCTCTTTTCCTTTTTTTTTTCAATCTCTATACTTCCTTCTCTTCTAGGATTAGCTTTTATTGCTGCACTTCACTTTCCTTATTTTAAAATTAATATTCTTAAAAAAAAAGACGGAAATTTTTTTTTTTTGAATTTTAAAATTTTTTTTTTCTTTTACGAGAAGCTTCACCCTCCAGTTTACTAAAGCAAATGTCCTTATAACTTGCATTGTTCAATTTATATAACTTTCTGCTTCCTTTCCCCTACTTACTAATCCTAGCGGTTCCTCTTATTTATTTATTTTATTTATTTTTTTACAACATCTACATTATCATACATTCTTATGTATAGTTTTTTTTTTTCCTGACGTGACATTCTGCTTTGGGTACTTTCCTACCGTTATCCTTATGTAATATGTCCACTCGCATATAGATCACGTCATTCCATGTTGTTGTTGTTGCCCTTTCTTTTTCCTCTCTACTTCATCACCCCGTCATCCTTTTATAACCCTTACTGTTCTTCCCTGTTCTTCCCCTCTTTCGTGCGTCCCTAGATAGGTTTTTTTTTTTTTTTTTTTTTTTTTTTCCAATCATCCTTATCAATATTATCGTACCTGCGTTACCAACTACATCTCATCCCATTTCCCCCTTTTTTTTTTTTTTTTTTTTTTGTTTTTTGTATGCATCACCCGGTACAAATGTCAACACAAAAGAAAGAAAAGAATTATAATCGAAATAGTCACTTTGCTAATTACACATGAGAATAGATAAACAAAATGACTAGACGTGGTGGGCATTATACAAGGATGGATGAACTCGACCCTAACATGAGGAACACAGGTAAGTGAATACTCTGTCTATAGTTCTGATTCATTCCTTCTCCATATTTTTGCAGAATTATTCCTACTGCGAACAATTGGCCGCAACACTTAAAACCGCAGTAAAAATGATTAACGCGAACGGATTTCACATGCTCAAATATCGGTTTATACACACGCAAATCGACCTTGAGTCACACAAAAACAAATTAAAAAAATTTTTTTTGTTTATTTTCTTCGTTCTTCTTCTATGTTGATTGTTGTGGACATTTTTATTTCAAAAACATTTTCGCTGTTTTGGGTGTGATCATTTTAGTTGTTAAAAGTGTTAAAATGACTTTTGAATATAATATAAATCAATTAATAAAATGTACAAAGTTTGTGATAGAAGATTCTGACTCCAATGAAGATGAAATACATATGTAGCTTTGGGTTAGAATTAACAAGTAAGAGTGCTATATTCGGCTGTGCCGAATCTTAAATACCCTCCACCTAAACGTAATAAGAAATACAAAAACTACACTGGTTATAGGACTAGAATATTCTTATTCTGTGTGTTTCTATTCAGTCTTAGTGCAAATTTTATTAGTATTTGATATATTGTTTGAAAGACAATTTTACGACCTACATACATAATTTGTGTTAAATATTTTGAAATTTTGTCTAATTTTCAACATTTTTAATTGATTTAATTACCGATTCTTACCATAATTTACAGAGTTTGTCTGATGTTCATAATAATCTTGAGTGTAATTTAACAAACAGAGAATAAAAAAGGGGAATAATTCGGATTTAGTGACTTTGCTCAAAAAAAAAAACTTCATCAAATAGGGCTTTTAGATGAGATGCCAGCAAAAAAAATTGTTGGCGGTTACGCCTATTTTCGAGGGGGCGGGCCTGTAAAGTGTGTGTCTGATAATTTGTAATACATTAAATAAAAGATATTAAAAATACATTTCCAACGATATATGTATATCATGATTATAAAATATGGACCGAATATGGGTTAATTCTGTTTTCTATTCAGTCTTAGTGCAAATTTAATTATAATTTTATATAATGTTTGAAAGACAATTTTACGACCAACATAATTTATGTTAAATATTTTGAAATTTTGTCTAATTTTCACCATTTTTAATTGATTTAATTACCAACTGTTGCCATAATTTACAGACTTTGATGTTCATAATAATCTCGAGTGTAATTTAACAGAGTATCAAAAAGGGAAATAATTCGGTTTTAGTGACTTTGATATAGTCTCAAAGAAAAACGAGTCCCATCCCATCTACAATCTGATTTACCTTCTGCATCGTAGAATCACCGTGGAAGAACCGCATAAGCGTCAGGGACCCGTCCAGTGTCTTAATTGTCAAGAATTTGGTCACACTAAAGCGTATTGTAAATTGCCGTCAGTTTGTGTTGCGTGTGGGGAACTACATACAACTGCTCAATGTGATAAGTCGAAAACCGACTCAAAAATCAAAAAATGCAGTAACTGCGGAGGTAATCATACCGCAAATTATAGAGGTTGTCCAGTTTACACTCATTTGAAAGGCATAAGGACCAACAAGACGTCAGTATTACCTGATCATCCTCAACAGCCTAATTTTGCATCGAGTAACAATTTTCCTCAATTGTTACGGCCCACTAGTCATGAAAACGCGCCTAGTTCTAGACAAGTTTCTTACGCTAACGTGGTTAAATCTAATATGCCAGGTTTGGAGCAGGAACCTAAATCTCAATATTACGAGCCTAATATTAACACTCTAGAGACTACTTTGCAGACACTTGTCCAAACTATGAACACTTTTACGACCACTATGACATCCATGATGCAGGAAATGCTGAAAATGCAATCCACTATCTTACAAGCAATTTTAAAGAAATGATTTGTTTAAAAATTTGTTTTTGGAACGCGAACGGCCTCCGCCAACATAAAAACGAACTGGAACACTTCCTGATGGATAAGCAGATTGATGTCATGATGATTGCTGAAACTCACTTGACGGCGACAGGGTACTTCAAAATTAATGGCTACGTGTTGTATGATACTAAAGATCCCCGCGGAAGAGCATGTGGAGGTTCGGCAATTCTTATAAAGAACAGAATAAAACATTATTTAATGAACAACATATGTAAGGATTACCTACAAGCAACAAACATTTGTATTGAATTCTGTCAATACAACTTATAAAACAAATTTATTCGCCGCCTCGATTTTCAATAAAAGAACATCAATACTACAGCTTCTTCAATTCCCTTGGAGCTAGATTTTTGGTTGCTGGTGACTTTAACGCCAAACACACATTTTGGGGTTCACGTCTAGTGACCCCGAAGGGTCGTGAACTCTTCAACACCATTGCCAAAATGGGCTTAGATGTACTCTCAAGCGGGCATCCCACCTACTGGCCGACGGACCGACGGAAGATTCCCGATATTATTGACTTCGGAGTAGTGAAAAATATCCCTGTAGAATCGATACAAGTGGAGCCTTCATTAGACTTGTCTTCAGATCACTCTCCTTCTATTATTTCAATGCGTTTCCTTCAAGGGTATGGCTCTCCATTTCGGGACATGTCTAAATCCAGAGTAAGTTGGATAAAGTATAAAAAGTATTTAAGTTCCCACTGCACGGAAAATGTAGTGTTGAGAACTACCGAGGATATTGATGGGTCGATTGGCAAATTTACTGAGGACATACGAAGAGCTGTGCATCACGCTTCCACATATGACGTTGAATGCAGAAATAGGACAAACAGAACTTATTTCGCTGAACTCGAACATCTCCTGACAGAAAAAAGAAGAGTTAGAAGAGAGTGGCAAATTCACAGGTCTCCTCAACTGAAAGCTAGGCTACGGGAATGCAGAGATATACTAAGAAATTTCTTAGAAACCCAAAGAATGGCTTCATTTAAATCATACTTGGAGGGAATTGACAGTTCCCCACAATCTGACTATTCGTTATGGAAGGCGGCACGAGGT
Source organism: Bellardia bayeri (assembly GCA_950370525.1). NCBI lineage: Eukaryota > Metazoa > Arthropoda > Insecta > Diptera > Calliphoridae > Bellardia > Bellardia bayeri. Next base: position 48,603,752 of record OX493264.1, on the reverse strand, counting down.
TTAAAAAGACCAGTTAGAGGAAAGCCTCCTTTGCGAAATCCGACTGGTGACTGGGCTAGAAACGATTCCGAGAAGGGGACTTTATTTGTTAACCATTTGAGAAATGTGTTTACTATAAACAACTCAAATAATGCAACTGATTTGCCACCACTCGTTATTAGACCTGTACCTCTAAGACTTAGCTTTAATGATATTCAAAGCGCTATTGGTACTCTGAACCTTAAAAAAGCTCCAGGAATGGATAAAATCAGCAACAAAATGCTTGTGGAGTTACCTCGTGTAGCTAGAAGAATTATTCTCTTTATCTTCAATGCTATTTTACGCCTAGAATACTATCCTGCAGATTGGAAGGTATCTATGATTACCATGATTCCTAAGCCAGGGAAGGACCTCACCAAAGTAGAGTCATATAGACCAATTAGCCTACTGCCGACAATTTCAAAACTGTTTGAAAAATTGTTAATGGCTAAGTTGATTCCAATTATGAACGACACTAAATGTATTCCAAATCACCAATTCGGCTTCAGAGCTAAACACAGTACCATCGAACAAACACACAGATTAGTAAATGTGATAAGACGGTCGTTTGAAGAGAAAAAATACTGTTCCGCGCTTTGCATTGATGTTTCCCAAGCGTTCGACAAAGTCTGGCATGAAGGTTTAATGCATAAAATAAAATTAGCTCTGCCTGCTAACACCCACAAACTTATGAAAAGTTATTTATATGGTCGCAAATTTACAATCAAAGAAGGCGATTTTTTAAGCCCCGCTCAGCCAATTGAAGCAGGAGTACCCCAGGGTAGCATACTGGGTCCTACTTTATATTTGATTTATGCATCCGATATGCCGTCAGACCCCAATATACATACTTCAACTTTTGCTGACGATACAGCCTTTATTAGCGTTCATAAGGACCATCAAATAGCATCACAGAATTTGCAGAATTATATTTATAAACTAGAGAATTGGCTTGAGCTTTGGAAAATCAGGGTTAACGAACAGAAATGTATTCATATAACTTTCACATTGCGAAAAAATACCTGCTCGTCCATCAGAATAAATAACCAAATTATTCCGCAACACAATGAAGTCAAATACCTCGGAATCCACCTCGATCGTCGTTTAACCTGGAAGTCTCATATTGACGCCAAACTTATACAGATGAGATTAAAAGCAGTGCAACTTAATTGGCTAATCGGCAGAAATTCTACATTAAAGTTGGATTGTAAACTTTTGTTGTACAATGCAATTCTAAAGCCAATATGGTGTTATGGAATTCAATTATGGGGTACTGCCTCAGCATCCAACATTGAAAAAATTCAAAGAGGTCAAAATAAAATTCTACGTATAATTACTGCAGCTCCATGGTACGTTAAAAATTCTCGAATTCACAAAGATCTAGGCATTCCTTTGGTGAAAGACGAATTTACAAAATACGCCTCAAAATATGTCAGCAAACTTGAACACCATCCAAACCCACTTGCACGAGACATCCTTAACTTTAGTGGCCATGTTCGGTTGAGAAGGAGGGATACCCTTGCTTTAACTCAAACGCAAAACAGATGACTGGATCAGTGGATGTAAATTATTTTGTAGTATCATAATATTTTGTCTAGCACTGGCTGGACTTATTATTTTCTTTTAGTATTAAGATTCGAAAACTTATTGTCATTTCAATATCTGAAGATTCAATAAATAAATATAATGTATTATAAAAAAAAAAAAAGTGACTGCTCAAAAAAAAAAAAAAAACTTCATCAAATAGGGCTTTTAGAGGAGATGACAGCAAAAAAAAATTGTTGGTGGTCACGCATATTTTCGAGGGGCGGGCCCGTTGAAATATATAGGCCTATATCTCTGGAACTACTGGGTGTGTGATAATTTGTAATACTTTACATAAAAGGTATTAGAAATACCTTTCCAACGATATATATCATGATTATAAAATATGGACCGAATATGGGTTAAATCAGAAAAAAATATTTTTTGACCCGAATCTATTTGTTTTTTTTTTTTTTGGAAATTTTTATATGGCAGCTATGACAAATTATGGGCCGATCTTCTTAAATTTTGGAACATGCATATGAGGATATTTCACGTCGAATTTCAACATAATAACGGTATATTTCAGATATATATTAGTATTAACGTGGATTTCGGAAGTGGACCTCATGTGGGGGATATTGTCAAATATGGACCAATATTCTCAAAATCCAGCAGTTTGATTTAGGCATGTATGTAAATGATCCGCGTAAAATTTTAGATTGGTACCCTTATTTATAAGAGATTTATTAGTATTAAAGTGATTTTAGGAAGAGGGCTTTATATGGGGCATGCGGTTAAAAATAGACAGAAATTCACAAAATTTTGTGGGATTATTTTGGTATATATGTATATGATCTGTGCACAGTTTTGAGTTGGTACCGATATTTATACAATATATATATAGGGATAAAAGTCTTTTTCAGATGTGGCCATTGTATGGGAGCTATGACCAATTCTGGGCCGACCACCATAAAATTTAGTACAACAATTTATTTGCCTATAAAGATTATTCATGTCAAATTTTAGCCGTTTAACATTATTTATATCTGTTTTATACGTACATATTTAAGTGAATTTTGAAAGTGGACATTATATGGGGGCTATGGTCAAACTTGGACCGAACTAAAAAAATTTCGTTTTGCGATTTATTTTTGCATAAAACTTATTTTTGCTGAATGTTGTCTTGATATTCCAATTTTAAAGGCATTTATGTATAATTGAGCAATATTTCGGGAAGTTTTTTGTATGGGGGCTATGAGAAATCATGGACCGATTCATACTATTTTCGGCAAACTTTCTTCTTCTATCATTAAAACAACGTATACAAATTTTCATGGCATTATCTGCAATATATTTCAGTATTGCAATAAAATGGACAATAATATCAAATTTTTATGGAGGTTGTCTCACATATTGGTCCATAACTCTGGTTCGCGTAAACCGATTTTGCTGATTTTAAATAGCAAACTTTTTGAAAGCATGTCTGATAGAATTATTGAAGATTTGGATCCCGAAGATATCTGGGGACTTCAGAAAACTGATTTAAATTTCCAGACAGGCAGACGGACATGGCTTAATCGACTCTGCTATCTATAAGGATCTAGAATATATATACTTTATAGGAAGGTGAAGGGTATAAAAACAAGTGATGTACTATTTACAATGTATGTACTATTTACAATGATAAAAAATTGAATTCGTGAAGAAAGTTTATTACCAAACTCTTAAAATGGAGCTACATACATCAAAAAAGTTTTGTATTGTAATTTAAGAATTCAATTTTCTATGATTATCTATAACTTGATGAAGCTTAAAGAAACTACATTTGTTCCAATAATTCAAGTACATTGTACATTGTTTAATATTTGCAGCTCTTGTGAAAATTATGTGCAAGTTGGTAAATGAAGAGCAGAAAACCCCAAAAGGTTAGGGATCAAACCATGGCAAAAAAACGCGAGCAAAATGTTTTCTTTGCTTTCTTAAATAAAGAGCTTCTTCTAACGGATACCAGTTCGTATCGTAATTTTTTGAGGATGAACGAAGAACAGTTCACAAAACTTGTTAAGCTGATAACGCCGGAGTTATACAGAGCCTCTTTCCAGGAGTCCTTTCATTTGAAGGTATTAATTTTCTTATTTCCAGTTTCCAACTAGTCCTGCAGAATGGGAAGGCATTGCCAAAGAATTCGCCGACGATGTCCATCGGTCCGTCCGTCCGTCTGGCTGGCTGTCCATGTAAAGTCGCAATTTTGAAGATATTTCGATAAAATTTGGTACGTGATATTTTTTCGGCCCAAGGATGGACGGGATTGAAACTGGTGGAAATCGGTCCATTATTTCACCTAGTCCCCATACAAATGTCCTCCCGAAATTGGGGTTTACCGGTCATAAATCTTTGAATTTTGCCAGTATGCAAACAAAATTTACCACAGATGAGTAGTAAATAAAGCTAAAGCACACCTACAAATTTCGTGAAGATCGGTCCATAATTAGTCGTAGCTCCCATATAAGGACCACTTCCAAAAATCACTTAAGAGCATAACTCTCTTAAAAATGTTGGTATCCAAATAATATTGAACACAAATATATTTCGTACATATACATATAATATGGTAGAATTTTATGACGGTTGGTCCATAATTGGTCGTAGCTCCCATATAAGGACCACTGCCGAAAATCAATATAAAGTGCATAACTCTCTTAGAAATGTCGGTATCAAAATAATATTAAACAAAAAAAATGTGTTTCGTGTATATACAAATAATGTGGTACAATTTTATTAAGATCGGTCCATAATTAGTCGTAGCTCCGATATAAGGCCCACTTCCGAAAATCACTTAAAAGAGCACAACTCTTTTAAAAATGTTGGTATCCAAATAATATTAAACACACATATGTTTTGTGTATATACATATAATATGGTTGCAGTTTATGGTGATCGGTGCATAATTAGTCGTAGCTCCCATATAAGGCCCACTTCCGAAAAGCACTTAAAAGAACATAACTCTCTTAAAAATGTTGGTATCCAAATAATATTGAACACAAATATATTCCATATGTATACTAATAATACGCTACAATTTTATTGTGATCGGTCCGTAATTAGTGGTAGCTCCCATATAAGACCCACTTCCGAAAATCACTTTAAAGAACATAAATTTCTTAAAAATGTTGGTAATCAAATACAATTCGACACAAATAAGTTTCTTATATACAGAAATGATGACATTTTGTAATGGTCGGTCCATAATTAGTCGAAACTCCCATATAAGACCCTCTTCGTAATTCACTTTAACTTCCATAAATCTTTTAAAAGTATTTATATCGAGATAAAGTTTAACGCATATAATATTTATATTTACAGAAATCATGACACTGAATTTTGGTCCAAAATAGGTGATATCTTTCATATAACGCCCATTTCTGAAAAACTTTTTTATATTTAGGTGTAGGGTATTATATGGTCGGGCTTGACCGACTATACTTTCTTACTTGTTTTTATGTATTGATTTTGGAAGTAATGGTCGAAATAATGACGCGGCAGTTTTGTAGCAAAGTCATCTTAAACATATTTTAGATTCTGAAACCGGTTTACCTTAGGACTCAATTGTGGGAAAGGGGCGTAATTTATTCTATGTGTTTTTCGCGGACGATGCTTCCCCCCTGCATAAGCATATAATGAAGCGTTACCCTTACCACACAAATTGCAGAAAAAAAAGATATTCAACGTCAGAATATCACGGGTAAGGCATGTTGTGGAATATGCTTTTGGAATTCTTTTAAACAAATTCAGAATATTTCTAACAAAAATTAATCTAAAAGTAGAAACAGTCCAAAAAATAGTCTTGGCGTGCTGTGTGCTACACAACTTTCTTATAGAGAATGACACAACATACTAAAATAACCTGTCAGGTACATCATTTCCAAACTCATATAGCAGAGATAATGGGCCATGACCATAGACAAACACTAAAGTCGGTTCTTTTTAAAAACAACTTTAAACTTAAAACCTACTTTTAATTATTTTGTAACTATAGTCAAACCGACTTTAACTGGGTGCCACCTCATATGTAGAAAAATATTTCATACAAATTGTAAAGAAAAATGAGCAAGTGGCAGCTTCAAACAGCTGTAAAATAATAAAATTAAGCGGGAAAATTTAAGAAGAGTATTTGGGGAGGAAAAATGGAGAAGGTAAGATTAATATCATAATTAGGCCATTTTGGCGTTGATTTTTTGATAAATCTTTACAGGAACAAAAAAAAAACAAAGAGATAGAGGAATTGGGCTACTGCAGAATTTTTTTTTTACTTTTTTATATTTTTGTACACATCTAGTTTTTGTTCTTTGGTTGATTTTAAAGTGATGTTAAATTATTTGAAAGTAACTCTTTGTTCGTTATTAATTTTTATTATACATATGTATTTTATTTATTTCCAATATTTCGACCAACTTTGTTGAAATATGTAGACGACCTATTTTTGATCTTAAAAACGAATCAAGTTGAGAATACTTTGAAGACATTGAACTCATTTAACAGACAGATACAGTTTACATTAGAGAGAGAAATGGATAACAAATTACCATATTTAGATTACCTAGTTATCAGGGATGGTAATATAATTAAGATAAACTGATATATGTCCAAAAATATATGTAGGTACAACAAAGACAAAAATGAAAACTAGATTGTCATCACATAAATCGGATCTAAAATCAAATGGCAAACCACTTTCACAAAAAACAGCACTTGCTGCCCACTGTGCAATAACTGGACATCGACCAAACTTTGATAAAGTAAGAGTAAAGCCTCAGTTAGCCGACTGTAACGGAATGATGTGGAATGACGTAAAAATGTAAGGAAATTCTATTTCTAACAGATTCCTACATTACGGTGTTGCGTTACCTTTACATCTCCATAACCATTTGCATTACTTTATACCAGTGGTGTTCAGCCCATACCCATACTATTGTGCAAAAATTTTACAAACATTTGTTATGCTCTTTTAAAAACATTCATTCAGTCGTCATTGAGCAAGCGATGAGAACACATGGGGCGGACTATCGTCATTTTTTTCAGAAAGAAATTCTACCTTTACTGTTGCGGTTACATTCCGTTAAGGTAGAATTAGCCGAACGACCACGTCTCCCTTCTGTAATGTACCGTACTGTAAGCACGTTTGTGCGATTATAGAACATTTAAAAATGTGCCGTACGACAAACAAAAAAATATAAACAACACATGGTACAACCATATTGTATCTAATTGTTTGTTTTCTACATCAGTTTAAATTATATATTTTAAAACTCAATTAATCTTGATTATAATGGATTCGAAGGATTTATTTGCTGATTTAATGTTTTTACAATAACTAAATATGTCCAGGAAAAAAAACAAAACATACAATAAATAAACAGTCAGCTGTTCGAAACAGTGATTGTCACTGTAAAGTTTCTTTTCGTACATGCTTGCTTGAAAAAGACCAAAATGGTACTTTGATAGTTATTTCATTTAATAATTTAATTGAATAAATATTGACTAATACATACATAGTTATGTGTATGTATGCATTAAATTTGTTATATTTATAATACAGCCCAATCATGAATAAAAATTCCGCGGGAGTTTTTTCCCTTTTTTTAACATTGAATTTGAATAGGAAAAATGGGAAAAGGGAAAAAACTCCCGCGGAATTTTTATTCATACATATTCATATGTATATGCAGATGTGTATTATATAAAACGTGTTGCTCAATTTCCACAAGCATTATTATTAAAGAAAAGTACCAACAAATAGGGTGAATTTACCCCAATACAATTTAACATACAAACAACCCATCATAGCTGTACAAATGTCACGTAAGAATGTAAGGAATTTCTATTTTATACTGGTTGAGACGTTCCGTCAACGTACTATTAATATTCGGTAAGCATTTACATTGATTTCAAATAACAAAACGTTATCAGCTGTTTCGTTACAGTACAGTACGGGACGTAGACGTTCGACTATTTCTACCTTTACAGTCGACTAACTGAGGCTTAATTGTGAAATAGAATAATACTAGTAAACAATATATGCAAGAGCTGTTAGGACCGGTTTACATAACGATTTTGACGACGTCGTTGTTTATTAATTCTCTTTTGAATATGCTACGAAAATTTGTTTGCATTTACACTGCGTTGTTTTTTCGACTTCGTTTGTTTACAAATTTTATTTTTTTTTTGTAGTCAGGGTTGATTTTCTTGTTGAATCTTTTTTAGTTTATTGTTCGTATTAAAAAATTTTCTTTATTTTTTAACAAATAATTTTAAATTATGGAGACAACCCAGCATACCATTCTAGGAGCGCTCCGAAAAAGGAATCAGAGAAGAGTCCAACAAAAGAGCATTTCCTGAGCGAAAGAAAAATTTGCTTGTTACTGTCCTGAGTCGGCACGCAGTATGAGTCAGAAATTCCACTTAATTATGTGTGTACTAAAGCGTTGCTGTCCTGTTATGTATGCTTTGAACTAAAAAAACATAGCTGTACCACACAAGAATGATAAAAACAAGTTTACACACAGCCCAAAAAACCCCTCATAAAAGACTCTTTTCTGACATTATCTAAGAGCTCTTTAAGAGCCCAAAAACCCCTTATAAAAGACTCTTTTCTAACATTATCTAAGAGCTTTTTCTGACGGACCATTTTCGAACGTAATGACCCTCTTTTCTGAAGGGTTTCGGAGCAATTATGATTGTTTTTTGGGCTCATAAAGAGCGTTAACGCTCCGAAAAAGGTGTCTGAAAAGACTCTTTGGCTCATGGACTCATGCTGGGAATGTACGCACTAAAAAAATCACACATATAAATAAATAATTACAGCAATCCAAAAAATAACTATTTTTATTGTTTACACAAATATTTACCTTATTTATTTATTTTATTTTTACATGTTGAGTTTCTAAAGGAACCTTTCAACTCAAAATACAAACAAGAATAAAACGGAACAACAGAAACAGAAATGAGTGTAAAGAGAAATAGGAAAAAACAACATGAAAACAGAAATCGTGTCTTTTTTCCTACCCCGCTTGCTTCACTACATCGCTTGCCACCAAACCAGAAGCAACGTCTAAAAAACGACGTCGTTAAAATCGTAATGTAAACCGGGGCTTACATATAATTAATACTCCAATATATAAGAGAATGAACTACAAAATAGACACTGATAATTGCGCTCACATATATAGACATACAATAAACAAATACAAAAATAATAATAAACAAAAAAGCTAACAGTCAGTAAAAGTAAATTGTTTGTTAAAGGTTGCTTTACACTACGTGTTTTTGCCTATGTATTTTTAAGTTTACAACTCACGTGTTTTTCTTTATGTCTGTCAAAATTAGTTATTTTACATATGGGTTTTAATTTTTGGTCACCAATTGTATGTACAATTACACGTGACATCGCCATGATTAAAACAGCTGATACTCTTAAATATTATTTTTTTTTTACAAAATAAATCAAAAATATTGATTTAAGGTTTTTCGTTTTTTAATATACAAGATGTGGAGCTTGTATCAAAAATTTTTATATAATTTATATCATTGTTGTTAAGTTATCAAAATGGGATAAAAAAATATTTAATTTATCACTTATGTAAATTCTTCATACGGCCGGCTAATTATAGAGCAGATTTAACCGTCGACAAATCTTTTCGCCTGGCATATACATTTGAAAACATGTGTTTGAACATAAGAAAATAGAGCGTGTTCTAATTGAAAAAAACATATGTATTTCCACACGTATTTTACACAAGCAAAGTTTTTGAGGTCACCAACTACATGTTTTTACTCCCATATTTAAAATTTGACATATACAATGTAAAAAACACGTAGTGTATATGCACCTTAATATAATTTAAAGAATATTGTTACAATTATAATAATTTTTTAGATTATATTTCTTCCCTGAAGATGATCAACAAAGTTGGTCGAAATATTGGAAATAAATAAAATACATATAATAAAAATTAAAAACGAACAAAGAGTTTTTATATTTTTAATAAAAGACACCTCAAGCCGAATTAATAAAATAAAAGGATTTTCAACAATATAAAAGGTCTACATAGCACATAAAAAACAATAATTTTTTTGTGGCTGTGGTTATGGCCCAATCCATGAAAAGGACCCGTTGAAGAAATTCGCCAAGAATTTGCAGAGTATTTCAGCAGTGAAGGCAAGCTAGACTGGCAGGAGGGAAAACTGTAATTTTTTTAAAACTTGTTAAAAATAACAATTTTTACAGTCATAAAAAAATACATGTACTTCTTAAAGTTAAAAATTTTGAAAAGTTATTTTTTTTTTATTCAATTGTATTATTTTTTATTGAATTATATTATTTCAATAATAATATATTATTAACAAAAAAAGGTTAAAATAAACAAAACAAGGAACTTTCTTTAAAAACAAAATAATGTAAATATTTCATTTAATGAGACTAGTTAAAAGTGGGGGGTTTTTTTTGGTAAATTTGTACATTTGTTGGTGTAAATAGTGGTAAAAAAATAGAATGGTGCATTAGCATGTATCATCCTCATTATCGAAAAGCCCTTCAATAGAAAATTGAATTATATCATGGGGGTTGGCTGCCGAGGACGGCAAGGAGCAAGATGATAACGATGTGGATTGCTGACTTGAATTTTCAATATTGTTGTCGTCTTTCTTTTTTTTATACAGTTTCGCCAGTACTTATTGACTACACTCTCAATCTCCCATAATAATTTATAATTGGTAGAAAAGACAGATGGTACAATTCTACTTAAATGAGTGTATAAAGCGGGAATATTTTTGATTGCAACAATTGATGATCTTACTTCCAATCTAGCGGGCAAACGAATTTTCTCGCTATTACATTTGAAAAGTGGGTTTGTGCATATGGAACTGGACAAAATGAGTTCAGACTTGACAACATTTTTAACGCCTTTTGGGAGGTTCAAATTTTTACGCCTGCCTTTTGGCCTAAATTGTGCCCCCGAAATGTTTCAGCAGGAAATGATTAGAATCTTAAGAGACTTAAAAGGGGTACTAGTTTATTTTGATGATTTGGTGATCTGCGCAGAAAACATATTTGAAGAGTCTCTCTGGTCAATTTTTGTAAGTTTGTCGTGATAATAATTATTAACTGCCAGAGTTAAATTGTCATTTATTAGTTTCTTGACGAGCTTAAGTTTCGATTTAAATATATTTATTTCTGTTTGGGTTAAATTTATCTCTAGTCTATTGTATTTTTTAATTACGGTTACTAATTTACTTTATTCAGATTGGAGTTTCTTTAATATTGGATTAGTAAATTTCTCTAAAGGGCTGTGATTTTTATATTACTTTTATCTCTACAGAGATAAAAGTCTATTTCTGAGTTCATTAGATTTCTATCGTTTGGAATCTTTCTATTATCCATTAACTCCAAACAAATATTTCTTTGGAATCCCTTCCAGTTAGCTTTACAATAATTTGGTTTTACAGTATGATATTCTAGTCCTATAACCAGTGTAGTTTTTGTATTTCTTATTACGTTTAGGTGAAGGTTTTTAAGATTCGGCACAGCCGAATATTACACTCTTACTTGTTTTTATACAGCTTATCTGAAATTTCCTGTTACTAGTAATTTTGTTTTTAACAATCTCCCAAAAAATAATTCAGTCCGAGCAACCCGCATATCCGCCAAGGGAGTGTTATTACATTCTAGTATATGATATTGAAAACGGTCAGCTTCATTCATTTCAAAACAGCGTCTAATAATGTTTTTTGCTATGTATTGCTACACCCTTTTCAGCCAATCCGTTGCTTTGAGGATACACTGGACTCGAAAATTTGAACTGTTTGTTATACTCATCCGCGAATCGTTTGAAATCCCCTGAACTAAACGGACTGTTGTCACATTTAATTATCGTTGGGTAGCTTATAATATTGAACATTTCGATAATTTTATTGATGACATGACCAGAAGTCTTATGCTGTAGATTTACTGACAAGAGGAAATTTGAATAGACGTCGAATAGCGCTATATAATTTCGTCCTGCGTATTCAAAAATATCCATTCCCACAACGTGAAATGGATATTTTGGATGTTCCTCCTGCACTAAATGCTCCTTTTGCTGGTGCTTTTAATCATCCTTATACCTTATGTCCTTATTCATTCCCGGCCAATAATACATATAACTTTCTTGCCCGGTTTGTAAACAACTTTCATAAGGGGATACTTTAGAAGAAACATGAACATGCGTTGCAGACGAATGGTCACATCGTCGATATCCCGTTTAACCAGGGGTTTGTGATCACTCTCTACAATGAAGTCTCTTCCGTACAAAAAAAAAAATGAAATCTTTGACAGGAAAACACAATTCTCGATTTGTGCCCATTTCTGCTCACTCTGAGGGTTCGAAAAGCAAATACAACTGGATGCCCATTCTGAATTAGAACACAACACAACGCATCCTTAGAAGCGTCAGTTTGTATAACCACTGGCAAATTTGGGTCATAAATAGCTAAAACAGGTCTTGTTGTCACTATTCCAAGTAAATTTTCAAATTCCTTTTTATGTTTCTAAGTCCATTCGAAATCCACGGCATTTCGTGTTAGATTACGTAACCCAGCCGTTTGTCTTGATAAGTTAGGAATAAATCTAGTTAGGAATAAACCTTAACAGATCCGATTTATTAGTAGGTTTTTTTCATTCCCAAAATTGCTTCAACATATTTGAAGTCCGCTTTGATTTTCCCTTCCGATAAAATATTTCCCATAAATTTAACTTCCCTTTGACGATATTGAATTTTTTTTTATTAAACTTAATATTGTTCGCTTTAGCCCGATTCATAACTAACTCCATGATCCGATCCGACCGTAATTAAAAAATACAATAGACTAGAGATAAATTTAACCCAAACAGAAATAAATATATTTAAATCGAAACTTAAGCTCGTCAAGAAACTAATAAATGACAATTTAACTCTGGCAGTTAATAATTATTATCACGACAAACTTACAAAAATTGACCAGAGAGACTCTTCAAATATGTTTAGCGAAATTGAAAACAATTTAAAAACACACAACCCGTAAATGTAGATATAATTAGAGTTCCTCAGGAAAAGGAAATATGGATAAGAAACGCAGGATTAAACCCTGAATTGATAGAAAATGATATAAATAACGATAATTTCTTAATAAGGGATGATGATCAGAAATTAAATGTTATTGGAACCTTCTTAGAATTGGTTCACTCTCATAAAAAGATTGATGCGGATAATGACTTACATGTAGAAATTGATACTTGTTTTTCCAGATTTTTGCAAAGAAAAAAATCAGTATGAATACAATAAATCAACTATTACCACATTTGCAACATGTAAGAAGGCCAATAATTTCACTGAATCTATCACAGGCAACTATTTTATTACTAGGGATATAATTATGTATATTTTCAGAAATTTAAGAAAGAAAACTTCAGCAGATATTGACAATATTCCCAATATTGTGTTAAAGAATATTCCAGAGGAAATATTGGAGTACTGCACCCGTTTTAACAATATTCTGAATAACTCCAAACCATTGATGGGATTTGTGGTACAATTGTACCAAATTTAGTACAAACAAAACTTTATTGGTACGCTGGTACAGTTCATCCCTTTTTGGTACAATTTTTTTTTAAGGCGAACTCACTTTTCAGGTGTCGTTGAGAGCACAGCTGTTCTACTTTTTTTTCTTACTTAGAGAGCGAAATGTCAAAAGTTGCTTGTGTTTTTGACATATCGACCGACGAAAGCAACAAACAAAATTTGAAAAATGGTTTTACGTTTTCTTTCTGTTATTTTGTTTTTATTGAATAAAAAGTGTTATGAATTCTTACTATATGCTTTTTTATTTAATAGCGAAATTTACATAGGTACAATTTAAGAATAGTAAGATCCCAACAGTGATCCAATCAACTTAAGAGCAATTAGCTTACTTCCAAACAGAAGTAAAGTTTTTGAGATTTCCATTAATAATAACATACTAAAACAGTGTACAGTGTAACAGAACTTAATAAATGATAAGCAATTTGGGTTTAATTTCAAACATTCTACAATCCATGCGATACATTCGTTAGTCTCAAATATACAATGGAATTTAAATAAATCATTAGGTACCGGGGCATGTTTAGTTGATTTCGAAAAAGCCTTTGATATTATCTGGATTCCTGGATTAATTACAAAACTTTTGAATTATGGATTTCAAAAATATTTAATTATTTCAATACATAATATGTTAAACAATAAATGTTTCCAAGTTTATGATGGCAAAAACATAAGTTCTAAGAAATTTATCATTGTTAATGGTCTGCAACAGGCAACCGTTAATGCACAAATTTTATTTAATATATACGTACACGATCTTCTAAACAAAATTGAAAACATTATTGGCTTTGCTGATGATATTATTATTTATCACTCCGATAATAAAATTTAAAAAATTAACAAAAAACTACAAAAGTATTATTATATTATAGAAAAATATTCAGCTGACTGGCAAATGAAAAAATGTGAAACAATACTGTTCCGTCCCCCCGTGGGAAAATGTAACAACAATATAAAACGTAATTGGAAATCAATTGGAGTTAAATCTCTTAATAGTGTAGCTATTCCAAACAAACAAATTATTAAGTACTTAGGTATTTATTTAGATAAATTTTTATATTTTAATGAACACATCTACAACTTCTAAAAGCCCAAAAAGCCTTTTTCTTATATAGAAAAATATTTTTCTCAATTTTTATCAAATCAAGAGTAAAAATAATTATGTATCAGTCCTTAATTATCACATATGGTTGTCCAATTTGGTTCAACATATCTCCATCCTATATGGAAAGACTAAGAATGTTTGAAAGAAAATGTCTAAGGAGCTGCACCTCCCTTTGGTTAAATTGTAAGGGCCGATGTTGAATGTGAACCACACCTAAACGCCAATTTTATTTGACATTTCTCTATTTCAGACTTACTCAATTTGAACAACGGAGAGATACACAATCCAGCAACGTGTTAAAGTTATCCAGACTTATTATGAAAATGGGCGTTCAAATCAAAATGCATATCGTGCACTTCGTGATTTTTTTGGTCAATTTGATCGTCCAAATGTGCGTACAATCGCAAAAATCGTGGAAAAATTCGAGCAAACCGGGTCTGTAGAAGATGTGAGAACACCAGTGCATGCTCGTACAGCTTGTACTGCAGAAAATATTGCTGCTGTTCGCGATAGTGTGGCTGAAGAGCCGTCCACCTCAACTCAGCGTCGTGCCCAACAATTGCACCTCTCACGCTCGTCGTTGATGAACATTATGCATAAAGACTTGCATTTACACGCTTACACGCTAAAGCCTCTTGACCATTCCAAACGTCGTGAATGGGCAGAATGGTGGCAAAAAATGGCAACAGTGGATGATCAATTTTCGAAGAAAATCATCTTCAGTGATGAGGCACATTGGGCCGTATTTTCTCCAAAATGAGGCCGGTCAGGCAGTTACTGTGAATGGTGTTCGCTATCGTGAGATGATAACGAACTTTTTATGGCCCGAATTGGAAGATATGGATGTGGACGATATGTGGTTTCAGCAGGACGGTGCCACTTGCCACACAGCTAACGAAACAATGGCTCTTTTGCGCAACAAATTCAATGGCCGTGTTATCTCACGTAATGGCGATGTCAATTGGCCGCCAAGATCATGTGATTTGACACCGTTGGACTTTTTTCTTTGGGGTTATTTGAAAGAAAAGATGTACATCGATAAGCCAGCAACAATTCAAGAGCTAAAGGATGAGATAAGTCGGCACATTAACGGCATAGAACCTCCATTATGCCTCAGGGTCATCGAAAATTTGGACCATCGGATGGAGGTGTGCCGCCATGGTCGCGGCGCCCATTTGGCCGATATTTTGGTCCATACATAATTGAGTAATACCAATATATCATAATAAAATAAAATTACAATAATTTCCTAAATAGTTTGTGTTTTATTCAAAATCAACATCGGCCCTTGAAATTTAACCACCCGTTAGATCAGCAAATAGCGATTATAAAAAGTATATATCAAACAAAGTATTATATATGGAAGCCAAAGTAAGCAGGATTGATAATTTTATTATACATTTAATAAGAAACCATATTCTAAACAGTACAGAATACTTTGTAAACAATTTAATTGTGGGCCCTAATTAATTAATATAATGATGAGTATATATCTAAAACATTACAAACAGGTTACGTTCCACCGGAAGCCTTCCTCTTCCTGGATAAAAATGGATATATACAGAATGAAAACGGCCCTATTTATTTATAGAAGAGCCAATATTAAAGCCATAACCTGCAATCAACTTACAAATGAAAATATTAGATTCGGCACTAGTGTTTATCTGGCTGATAAACACATGAAACCAAACCTTAATATCAAAAAATTTTGGTGGCTTGCCAATTAATTTTTACCCTTTAATTTTAACTCTAGACCCTAATTTTTACTTTCTATTATATATAAGTGAGCTTTTTAATCAAATTTTTTCTTGCAGGTAAACTTATAAAAATATAATTGTTGTACATTAAATTATAAATATAACTAAAAATTATAATTATACTGTTTGTTTATTTATAGTACATAACTAATATGAATTTTGGAATGAAATAAACGATTAAAAAAAATCAACATGATCGACAGTCGAACCTTGCATTTTGCGTATAGTTGAAGCCTATGACAGAACTAAGGGAAACATCCGTCTTACTGCCGTTCCAAAACTCCGTTTTGCTGAAAACTGAACTGAAATCGGTCGTATCAAGATGTTTATTTAGCTTCACTTCGGAAAATCAAAACTTGTAACGGATTTTATCCTGATGAATGCCTGCAAAGTTTTATATATTTGCATTGAGTAGAAGGCAGCCAAAAAAGAATTTTACAAAAAAAATTTTGCGAAATTTGTTGGAAAGAAAAAAACAGCAGAAAAAAATAACAGATTTTTTTTAAAACGTCAACAATTTGTTAAACGTTAACACCCGCGATTTTAATAGTTGACGTTTTCCCAAATGCACTGTATTTGGTTTTCAGCCTAAAAATATTGTTTATTAATTTAAAAGCGAAACAACTGCCATTTTAGTTATTACTAGTCACAGGGTTGTATTTTTAATTTTAACAATTATTAGAACAATTAACTCTTAATGAAGCAATTATCTTAATTGAAATTTTGTATGGATAATTGAATTCAATTAGGCGTTAATTAAAAAATGTCAATTAAAAATGTATGTGTGAACACCATATAAAGCTACAAAGTAATATATTCATTACATTAAAATCAAGATCGTAAGAAAAGTTTTTGCTGGGTAGCAAACTGATTCTGTGATAGTTACAAATTTAAAAAAAAAACAAATAAGAGTTTATATTCGGCTGTGCCGAATCTTATATACCCACTATCAAATCACTTATTATGAGGTGAACTTCATAAAATACTGTACCGCCATTTATATTTTTTTAGGTTTATTTTAATTTAAAAATATCTCAATAACGATATTTATAAGAATTTTATGCATATTCCAGTTATAATAAAGAATTTACACATTGTTTATATTTTTGCAGCGTTTAACATAAATCGATTTATATTAACGCACAATAAATTATGGAAACAAATTTTTTAAACTTTTTTAAAAATCAAAATTGACACCTATGTATATATTAACCATAAAAATATTTGCTGGGTTATACCTGAGTTCTTCTACCTACATTTTTTCTATTAATTACAAATCAAATTACGTTGACCCCAAAAAATGTGCAAGCAGCAAATCAATAAAATTGTTATGGGCCAGCATTAAGAATAAATTTGGAAATAAAGTTTCATGATACATAAAACTGTTTATTAAGAAAATGCTTACCTTGTTAAAACCAAAATTCCATAATAACTAAGGCATTAACTTTTAGTTAAGGTTTAAGAATAAGTTGAATTCAATTAAGTTAAAGTTCAATTAAGTGAAATAAAAAATTCAAAAAAAAAATGTGTTAGTGTTTTAATTATTGGAATACATATATTAACTTATACTCTGTTTTTATTCGCGGAAATGGTAGGTTTGGCCAATTATTGATCAACATTCACAAAAGTCAATAGTATAACCTTTACATAATTATAACTGATGTGTGTAAAATTTCGGTTCGATATGGATGTTAATGTAGGTTAATGGGTTTTCAGGAGTAGTCATCAAAAGGTAGATATGACCTATTATGGGCCAATCATCATGAAATTCTGTACGATGATTTGCATGTATTTTTTAATTATTTGTGTTGAATTTCAACTAATAAATGATTTTTCGAAGTGAACTTTATATGGGGACTACGGTCAAATATGGATTGATTATTATGAAATTTAGTATGACGATTTATATGTATATACGGATTACTTATTTTTTCAATTAAAGTAATCACCCTTTTTCTGCGTTTTAATTACGTTCCCGTATTCAGTTACGTTGGTATTCTGAAAAAATCGTCGACTTGAAATTTCGTAAGGAGCAAGAATATATATACTTTGTTGAGTCTCAGATGAGTATTTCTCAGTGTTACTAACGGAATGAAAAACGTATACCTATATGGGCCGTAAATTTTTGAAATTGCCTGACATCAATGTCGATTTGAGGGCGTACGGTCAAAGCGCCCAAGTGCATAACGCCCAAAACCCATATTGTCATAACGCCCAAATCTTGTCGTATTGCCCACAACACGCGAATAATAATGACAAAATGCCCAAATGCTATGTTAAATCGTATAATAGGTTTCTTCTTTATTAATTAAAAACTGATGTTATTGTTTAGAGTCTAGATTAATAATTGATTCTTTATTCAAAAATTTATATGTTATATCTAAAATTTACAAACTAAAGATTGAGTGGTTTCTATATCCCACTCAATAACTTATTCTATAACTTACATTAACTACTTCATGCTCATTTACATGTTGTTTGGTACAGTGAATCAAAAGAGAAGAAAGAGCACAAATACTCTTCTACTCACTTAATGCAATCACAACACAATTGGTTGACCCAGCAAAATTAAGGCAATGTTTGTAACTTACACCAAACAGCTTGTATGGGTGGCATTTGTAATTGGGGTTTGTTGTACAATTATAAGTGCACACTACAATCGCCCAAATGACAAAGTTTGAGCGATGTGGCATTTTACGTTGTAAGCGCTACGACAATTTTTTCAAAATTTTGTATGCAGGATAGGATTTTCTCCTCCATGGTATACAGAACACCGGCTTCGCATAGTACAGATTCCCTCTATTGACAATCTTGTCATATACAGATTGTATTGACAAAATTGAGAAAATCCTTCCGCCCGGCAATACAGTGAATCTGTATTATGCGAAGTCGGTGTTCTGTATACCATGGAAGAGAAAATCCTTCCGCCCGGCCATAGGCCGGCAATACAGACGATCTATACTATGCGAAGGCGGTGTTCCGTATACCATGGAGGAGCAAACGAATATTTGATATATTTTTTTTTTTACTTTTTTTGAGCCTCATACAGTTTTTCTTTTTGGGCGTTATGGCCTAGACTATAATTTGAAAAAGATATTTCGCCCAAATTCAATGTGTTTGGGCGTTATGACAGCTTCTTTTTTGAGCGTTACGGCATAGACTATAGTTTGAAGAAGATATTTCGCCCAAATGCAATGTCGTTTAGCCCAAGTGGAAAAGCGCTAAAATGCTTGGGCGTTATGACAATATGGGGTTTGGGCGTTATGCACTTGGGCGCTTTGAACGTACGCCGATTTCCGTGTGTATAAACCGATATTTGTGCATGTGAAATCCGTTCGCGTTAATCATTTTTTGTTGTTATTAAACTATTATTTTTCCATTGTGTATTTATTTTGATGCTGCCAGATCTAATAAAATATCCCTGATGATGTTGGGAATCTCCAACGAAACGTCGGAAAAATAAATTAAGAAATAATCTTTTATTTGCATAGAATACATAAGCCCGATTTAGAATTTTCTAAACAAATCAATAATAAAATAAGGAAAAGGTCGACAAAAAACCTAAATATATATAATCATCGTAGGGCCCGCCGAATATAGGATTATTAAATCTGAGAACACCATAATGGAGAATTGTTTTACGCACATAAAACTTAAATATGACGAGGACACTTGCATATTATTAAAAAGATATTGAAATGCAGAAGTAGTGGACTCATCCCAAGTCATATATTTAATTCAACTAGAAACGCAAGGCAGTTATTCACATCAAAGGAAGTATCAAAAACACTTAGTAAAATAGAACAGAAATTTCACATAAAAGTTTTAATCTTGGAGATTAAGGAGACTAATAAAAATCTTAAGAACATTAATTGCGAAAGAAATAAAATTAGACACTCATTCAAACTGAAACTTAACGACGATGACTATGATAATTTCATTAGAAGACAAAAGACCAGATATATTGATATTATATCACTTGGTAAGCAGACACACTCGACGAAACTATTCATTTTAAAACGTCAACAGCTGGAGAAATACAATTTAAAATTTAACCCATCATGGTTTGTCAACAAGACTAATGTATTGTTTACAGATGAGAACAAATGACTACTTTCCCTTGGGTCAAAATTTGCCTTACCAGTCAGTGATAAAAACTTTTCATCAATAAACCTAATAGCTGATTTGGAACAGTGGGTTCAAACTCTGGGTGACGACAGGCAAAAGGACATAATCAGATCAAAGATTGCGAACAGAATACTCACGTTTAAAAGGAAATCTACGAACAGTCTGAAAGAAAAATACATTTTTGAAGAGACGAAACGAATTTTGAAAAAACACAAAGATGTAATCGTAATAACCAAATCGGATAAGGGTAATAAAACGGTAGTTATGTACAAGGAAGACTATAAATCAGGAATGACCAAATGACGAGCAGATCCGACACAAAAATTACAACGCACAAACAACAAAATAGTCATGGATTTGTACAAGGAGGAACACATAACAAAATACGAAAAATTGAAACTAACATCCCATTCAGCCACAGCACCCAGACTATACGGACTCCCGAAAATCCACAAGCCTGATATGCTACTCCGCCCAATCTCATCCTCGATAGAGGTTCCATGCTACAACCTGTCAAAATATATTGGACACATTTTAAAAAATATTATATTAGAGAAATATAATATAAAAAACTCATTAGAACTTAAGGAAAAATTCAAAAATATTAATATAGAAGACGTCGAAATCCTTATTTCGCTGGACGTCGTATCCCTATTTACGAACATTCCGGTACACTTGGCAATAAATAACATAATGTCACAATGGAATATTTTGAAAAATCACACCACAATACCAAGGGCTAAATTTCTTAAAATACTACAGTTCTGTCTTAACGACAACAATTATTTTATATATGACGACACCTACTATAACCAAACTTACGGAATGCCCATGGGTAATCCATTATCTCCAACAATAGCTGATATCGTTCTAGATACACTATTAGAACAAGTTACCACGGATCTTAAAAAGGAAGATGTAAATATAAAACTAATTTCAAAATATGTGGACGATTTGTTTGCGATTATTAAAAGAAAGGACGAAAAACTGATTTTAGAAACATTTAATAACTACCACTATAAAATAAAATTCACGATAGAAAAAGAAGAAGACAAATGTATACCATATCTAGATATGAAAATATTTCAGAAGGACAAAATTATAATAACGGATTGGTATTCGAAAACTATTGCCTCCGGTCATCTAATAAATTATCACTCTACACATTATTATTATAATCTTAGATTTATTAAAATATTTCTTCAAATAAAATTATAAATTATATCCTTGGAATCAAACACACAAAATCGAAGTATCGTCAGCAAATATTGAAATTATGCAGTTGGAAAATTCATGACCATCTGCTGTAAAGATATTGCAAAGGATTGGTGACAGGCATTATCCTTGAGTGCAACCAGCAGTAATATTTATTTATTTATTTAATCAATACAGTACAACAAGAACTAGTCTTATCTAATAGTACTGGGGAGATAGTGGCACAATATGATTTTTGTTGGTAAAAAATAAAATCACTTAATACTAATTTTAATGAATTAAATTTAAAATTGGAAAAGAAAAATTAAACGATATTTCAAAAATTACAAAATTATGATGTTTAAATTAAATAAGAAGAAAGCAAATAATATTGCTAACATCAAATAAATATAAGTTAACACATTAAATATGTAAGAGTTATATATAATTAGTTTTTTGTTACCCTAAACGATTAAATATTGCAATTTTGAAATGCTTTGTATTGCTAATAATTTGAATATTAGGGGGAAGTTGGCGCCAAAGATTTATAGCATTGAAGAAAAAATGTCTTTTCGATATATCTTTCGATATACGGAAGGTATTTACCCTCTTTCCACGGTCAGACCTTGAAAGGATTATTCTATTGTATAGGTATTCAGGCTGTTTAGTGTAAATTACTTTATGAAAAAATAATAATGTTCGAAGCTTTAATAGGCCATCAAATGGTATATTACATATTTGTCTAGAGTATTGTGAGATTCTGCTTCGCCTACTGCGGCCAAACACATATCTGGCAATATTATTGTACGTAACATTAAGCCTTTTCATTTTCAACTTTCATTATTCAACTTTAAATTTTCATTTCAGTGGACATATCGGCATTTCGTTTTCGGATTTCGAAGTATCACAGTTAGCGAAAAGTTCACAACCGTACAAGAGCGTAGGCAATAAATACGTTTTAGCAAGTAACATTCGAACATCAAAGGGTGTGTAATGTTGCGATATCCATACGTTTCTCAACATCGCATATGTTTTACCACATATAACATTTATGTGATTAGACCAGTCTAATTTCTTGTTAAATATTACTCCTAAATTTTTGGCAGTTTCGTCTATTGTGATTGTAGAGTCTCCGATCAGAATTGGTGGTAAAATAGTTTGCAATGATTCGGTTTTTCCAATTATCATAGCTTTTGACTTCTTGGCATTTATGGAGAGTCCATTGGCTGAAGCCCATTTTTTAACACTATCTAGGTCATTATTGATTCTGCAAATGCAATTATTAATATCAGATGGTTCACAACTTATAAAAAGTTGTACATCATCTGCGTACATATGTATTCCACAAGAACTGAGACGAGAAGGTAAATCATTAGGATATAATACATATAATAGCAGACCAAGTATGGAACCCTGTGGTACACCTCTCGGAGTTGAGCAACTATAAGACTCATCAGTCCCATGATACACAGATTGGCTTCTGTCACACAGATATGAATAAATCATCTTTACGGCAGTAGCCGAAAAATGGAACATATGCCTAAGTTTTTGACAAAGAATTAAATGGTCTACTGTATCAAATGCTTTAGAATGATCAAGCTAAATTAATAATGATACCATACTGTTGTCTATGTTTGCTCTAAGCTCCTCTGAGACTTCGATTAAGGTAGCTTGCCGGTGAGCAAAGAATTTTCATGTAAAAGTTGGCTCATTTGAGTATGGATTAAACGTTCAAAGGCTTTAGAACAAAGGGTAATATAGCTATCGGTCGATATGTGTTATCAGCTTTTGATATAGGAACAATCTTTGCGTGTTTCCACGCTGATGGAAAAGTAGATGTTGTAACAATATTGTTGAAAAAATGTGTTATATATAAAAGAGTATAATTAATTATTAACTTTACGAACTTCGGATAGATTCCATCGTATCCCACAGAATGGGATTTAATACTTAAAATAGAACCTAGAACGTCTTCTTGAGTGAAATGTGTGAAGTTAAAGCACAGTGTATTATTGGAATTATGATTACTGACATCCATGGTATTAGTAAAATTATCATAAAAGTTAGGATCCACTTCTGGCATTGGAATATTGGTAAATTCATAATCCAGTTTGTTAATATCGATCGTATTACCATTTTTGACATTACATCCAAAAAGTCAGAAAACAAATACTGCACTTAATTTGATAACAACGGCTTTAAAATTGAGCGATAACAAATTCAAATCCAAAAATATTGACAAATTAAAGGACATACTAATAAAAAACAGCTATCCGACATATTTAATAAATAATCTATTAGAAAAGGCACAAACAGGAAGGGAATTGGGGGAAAACACAATCAACACATCTGGCAACACTAAATATTACAGCCTCCCGTACATACCAAAGCTCACAGAAAACAAACAAATTCAAGAAATAATAAATGACAACGAAGTAAAATTAGCGCACAGAGCGAGCAAAAAAAATCAATACTCTATTTACACAAACAAAAACAAAAATAGAAAAAAATGAGCAAAGTAATCTTGTGTATGAGATCACATGTTTAGGTAAAACAGATGAAGAGTGTGGTAAAGTTTACGTGGGTACTACAAAGAGAAGCCTTGGTCCAAGAATATCAGAACAGACATAAAGAAAAATAAAATGACTACAGCTCTGGCTACACACTGTGTTGAAGAAAAACATCTACCCGATCTCACAAACGTTAAAATATTGGACAAGGAAAAGACAACAAATAAACGATTTACACTGAAAAGTTTGAGGATTCAGGAAAGAGCTACGAATGCCTTAAATACAAAAGACGACAAAACAACACGAATGCAATTTAGTTTGATTTTACTGCTGTGATACTTAGTTTAATAATACTGACCATCAACTACTTTCAAGTCAGGTAATTGTTCAGAACTTGTTTCTATAACGGACGCAAGTTCTAAATAATTACTTGACTTAAAAGCATCATAACTGAGATCTATTAACTTCGCTACTTCTGTACATAATTCCGACATTTCGTATCTAGATAGGGTATTGGGTACTACATTTTGCTTCCCCTGTCTATGTTCGATAGTGAAATCGTACGATTGCAAGAGCAAACTCCAGCGCGCTAAACGACCGGACAGGTCCTTATGTGACATGAGCCACTTGAGGCTGCTGTGATCCGTAATAACTGTGAAAGGCATTAATTCTATGTAGGGCCTAAACTTCTTAATCGCCAGTATAACTGCCAGACATTCTCGTTCAGTAACTGCGTAATTCTTCTGTGCAGGGGTAAGTTTATGTGACAGATAGACGATTGGATGTTCACCATCCGAATCATCTTTCTGAAACAAAACAGCCCCTATGCCCACATCAGACACATCACACTGAACGTAGAAATGTCTAGAGAAGTACGGGTGAATAAGAAGTGGACTAGTAATCAACGCTTCCTTGAGGCGATCAAACGCGAACATGGCTTCCTGCGAAAACTTGAATTGCTTCCCATTCTTTAGCGTGTCAAAGATTGGAGCAGCAATGGTTGCATAGTCTGGTATAAATTTCCTATACCAGCCTGTTGCTCCCATGAAACTCCGCACTTGCTTAGCTGTTTTGGGGTAGTCAAAACGAGAAATTTTTTCGACCTTAGCCGGGTCAGGCTTTACTTTGCCACCGCACACGATATACCTTAGATATCGTAATTCCTTATATCAGAACTTGGATTTGTCCACATTGATCTTAAGCCCTGCTTCTCGAACCATATAGCTACTTGAGACAACAATTCCAGGTGTGTCTCGAAATCTGCAGATACAATCAGAAGATCATCCAAGTAGACGAAAACTCTATCACGAAGTGCTCCAGGGATCACTTTATCCATGAGACGGTATAACCTTTGAGCTGCATTGCACAACCCAAATGGCATGACCGTAAAATGATAAAGTGGTCTCCCTGGCACCGTAAATGCAGTTTTCTCCCTACTAGGTTGGTCTAGTGGTATCTGCCAGAAAGCGTCTTTCAAATCGACACTAGTTATAAAAATCGTGTCTCCCAATCGGCTTAACAAATCTTCGATGTGAGGCAGCAGGTAGGCATCCTTGACCGTTAGTGCATTCAGCTTTCGAGCGTCCAGACACAGCCGATTCTTCTCGCCCTTACGGACCAGAGTAACCGGATGACTCCATGGACTCTCGCTAGTCTCATTGACACCAAGATCAAGCATCCTATCCAGCTCCTTAAACCGCCGGAGAGACAGGATAGTGACGATCTTTCACTGGAATGGCATCTCCCGTGTCTATACCGTGCGTTTCTAATTGTGTCTTACCTAATCCTTCTTTTTTATTACAAGGGAACATCGCTATGACCAAGTCTAACTTCTGTCATTGTTCAGGTGACAACTTGTGAATTATGACGTCTAGCGTACTCTCTGTCTCTTCACACAGATTTACATCGTTAGTCGTAAGACTATCGATGTTGGCGAACAATTTGAATGCCTTCATGAAATCGACGCCCAAGAAAAGTTCGCGATTTAGAGTAGGCACTAAATAAAATGTAACGTCTTCACTTTTGTTATTGAACCGTATTCGCGTCCGTATTCGTCCGCTGTTTTAATCGTATTATGGAAACTGTGTACTTCGAGACCCGACTTCCGCACCAGATTCATGCAATTTCGGCCTAAATATGTGACCTTGGCCCCGCTGTCTAGTAAACCTTCAATATCTATGCCATTAAAATTTATCTTGGTGTACAACCGTGAATTGTCTCCCTCAGATAAAGTCGCAGCGGAGATTTCCAACCTAAGTCTCTTGCGTATTTTGTATCGTTGACACGCCTTCTTAATCCTACTACTAACCTGACCAAAAATCCTTGACTTCGCCTGATTGTACTCTTGTATACGCACGTGTAAAGGTTTGAGTTCCCTAAGCCTTGGTTCAGGACTTGATTTAGTTACAACGCTATTTCTTTTCAAAACTTACATACTTCTAACATCGCTGGTGATTCGTCACTAACTGGGTCTAGACTTCGGTCGACCGCGCCTCCCCAGTTTGAGACGGGTTCCATGGCAGGTTTCCCCGACACTTTTGGCTTGTTGGGAAAACTCATTCAGAGAATTGATAGGTACGGCAAAAAGCAAATGTGATAGAGAGGTTTCAAATTGGCCTTCATAATTTCGATCAAATCCTTTCGGAGTAGGGTGACCTTTGCTGATTCCTCAATTTCAGCACCGAGTTATAGAAGTCCTCGAACGATTCCTGTGGCTGCTGACGACGGTCCATTATCTTCTTCTAGATTTGGAATTCGCTCTCATAACGCCTGTATTGCCTTAGAAAAGCCCCTTCCAAATCCTTCCAAGTGAGCATTGGTGTTAATTTCCGGACATTCCAATACCAATCCAAAGCTTGTCCGTCTAGTAATAAATGGAAACTCTGTAACAACTCATGGAACGAACAACCGTAGTCGCGCCGCAGCGCATCGACTCTAAAAATTAAATCTTCCGCACTCATCGACCTCATCGTACCGTCAAACTTAATCCCCCACTTCGACAAATCCACTTTATTATGGCCACCATAACCATAACCGTTATGCGAACCCGCTGGCTGAGCATAAAAATTTGGAGCTGGTGAAGACAGGTTCATAAATGATTGCTGTAGTCCTGGTGCTGACTGTGGTACTCTCTGCCAGATATCACCAGATTGGGCCATCTGAGCTGGGATCGGATTTTGTGTCGGCAAGTGTATTGACGTAGGTGGAAGATGATTGGCTCCTACAACATTGCTCGGTTCCAAGGGTCGTTGATGTTGTGCGTGGATCGAATGGATTGTTGGTGGAACAGACGGTACGTATGGAAGCTGAGCTGTCGGATCTACCTGTGGTTGTGCGTTGATCCGATGTGTTGGTGGTGGAATTGATGATGTATATGGAGGCTGAGCTATGTAACTTCCCTGTTGGCTTAGAGCTCGCGTAATTTCCTGTTGCATCGCTCGCTGCAACTCTTGCATTTGGCGGGTAAGTTCACTGCATAACCTAACCACGGGATCCGTTTCCCTATCGACGTCATTGGTTGGCAACACCGGATTGTCAGCGGCTCTATTGGCACGAAACTCCCTCTGAACACTTCTAGCCGTGATACTGCTATAGTCTGGAGAAACTATAGTACTATCCGATATCCGTGATTCATTGGATAAATAAGCGTTGTCCTGAGCCAAATTCATAAATTGTTGGACCGCCGGCGATACTGTCGACATGGTAGTGATGGTCGTCGCCGGAGCTGTCGCCACGGTTCTTACGGGTAAGGAAGTTGACACTAAGGTTGGTACTGAGGTACGTGTTGCCTCTTCCATGGTGAAAATAGTATTAATGTCTCGGCCCTCGGAAATTAGTTGATTTCGTACGGACCTAGTTAAAACCATTCCCCCTAACAACTCGAAGAAATATTGGTCTCACGACCGGCCAAAACAAACTGTATAGTGTCGATAAATGGTTTGGTTAAATTCAAAAATAAATAAAATCAAGGATTATCCGCGTACTTGTAAATCTTGTTTAAATTCTCTAAACCCTACAAATAAACCGATTAGAAGTCGATGATCCAAAAATCAACGAAAATCAAAAAGACTACGCATAAAGAGGTGAAGTACAAAGCGCAAAACGTATCAAAAACTCAAAAAAAGATTTTTAAAAATAATGAAAAAACCCAAAAAGTAAAAAAACTAACTACGAAAATAAAGATATATAAAAAACTGAAAGCAAAAAAAGTAAATTCAACAAAAAACAGTGAAAATGATAATGTAAAATAAAAACTAAAAAAATGAAAAACCAAAAAAATAAATTCAAAAAAAAAAAAAATAAAAAGGTAACTAAAAAAAAATGAAAATACGAACTAAAACTAAAAAAAATAAAACTTAAAAATGTAAACTAAAAATGCGAAGTTGCAATATAAAAAAGATAAAAAACAAAAAAAATACCAAAATAAAAACTTAAAATCAAGGATAAAAAAAATGAAATATAAAACCAATATATAAACAAAACTTAAAAATGTTTACAAAAAAAAAATAAAAACTAAAAAAAAGGAATAATGTAAACTAAAAATTAAGAGTACAAAAAAATTAAAATAAAAACTAAAAATCCGAAATAAAATGTAATAATAAAAATAAAAAAAAATATAAACATGAAAAAACTAAAAATACAAAATCGAATTATAAAAAAAATAATAAAAAAAATAAGAGATGGTGGTATGATTACTGAAGTCCATAGGATTTTCAGGTGACCGATGTTGAAAAGTAAGGAATCATTTTTTTTTTGTTAAAAGCTCTGCAAATGAAAAGAGATAAAAAGATTTTCCTAATTTTCAGGGTTTTGCGAGAGTTTGGTGTAAATGGAGAGGCAAGTACCGGTTAACACCAGAATAACTGCTGAGAACGTGTCCTTGGCGCCATAAGTTCGAAGGTCATATAACCAGGCGAACCCAGACAAACCAGGACACTCGCTTCTATTAGAGAATGAGGCATTATTCTTGTGACCGGACTACTATTGAAACTAACTACAAATGTATTGAGAGCTGAATTTTTAAGAATTTTGGGAGCAGAACAACTATATTGGTACTATACCCCTTACATTGTGACTCCAAAACCTCGAAAATTCCACTCTCGGACATCGAAATCCAATTTAACACTGTCGCAACGCGGTAGAAAAACATACTTTCTTTCCGGGACTTACAGTATTAGTATGACTTAGGATTAACTCTTTTAAATGAAATCAAAAAACTGTGGGTTCTAACTGCCGTCCATTCGGGTAACCAGTGTCGCAACGCGTCGAAGACTCTTCGATAACTCGACTGGACTTACACTAGATACATCCACTGAATCGTCAGTTCGAAAATTTTCTAACTAATCTAACTGATATGATTCACTTCGGGCCCCACGTTGGGCGCCATTTTTGTAGTGCTGCTGTCGGGGAAATGAAGAAATGCGAGTAAGCACTAAACAAACTATGGACTGCTGCTGTCGAAAGGCATAAAGGAACAAGGTAGTTGAAATGAAAATTCCTAAAACTCGCTAATTGTGGCCAGATTGTTGGCGGTGTTGGCATGCTGGCGTAAGTCCGGCTAGAGCTCGCCGTGTTGGGGTGGTTCTTGCCAACCAATCTGTCACGCTGACCAGCACACAAAAAATTCATGCCAGCCTATTGTGAAGAGAAACTCAAAAAAATCGAATCCAAAATTTACAGGGACCCTCCGTGAATCATCTCTCAACGGACACTAAACACAACTGACCAAACTCTTGCTTTTACCTCTTCCCAATTACAGATCCTGGATGATGTTGTTCCAGTCCTGGCTGCCCTCCCTAATGGAATCCCTACTGATTCCTCCATGAACGCTGCTGCCGGATTCCTACAGCGCTCCTAAATACTCACTTATTTTTCAACATCAATCACCTCCTAGGGGATTCTTAGTCTTTACCTGTAGCTAAACATCTTCAATAAAAAAAAATGTTATATTCAAATCCATATTCTTTTATTGACAATACCTTTTTGTTTAAAACTAGTTAATAAGTGGAGCTGAATAATAACAAATGTATAATTAATTATAAAAGTATATATGTTTAGTCTTAAATAGAGGTACACATCTCTTTTCAGTTTGACTCATATCTAGAGATGATGATTTTTTTTATCTAAAAGATTATATTTTTGTTTACTAGGTAGCTAATATCTTTGTTATGTTTTGATTTTAATTCTTATTATGGTTATTTATTTGTTACATTTTGTTACTTATTTATTACCTGTTGTTATTTATTCATTATATTCCTGTTATTTATTTATTATATTTCTGTTATTTATTTATTATATTTCCGTTATGTACTTATTGTATTTCTGTTATTTATTTATTATATTTCTCTTGTTAATTTATCATATTTCTATTATTCATTTTTTTATATTTTTATTGTTTATTTTTTTTTCTCATATTTTTGTTAATTATTTATTATATTGCCATTATTCATTTTATTATTTAGGTTTTCTCGTTACATATCCGGATTTAGATCCTAATTTTGATACTTGTCTGAACACTCATGAAAATAAATTATTTAAGTTATTGTTCAAATATCAAATCGGCAACGTTCACTTAAGCTTTATTCAAATTTTTACTAGAACAAGTATTTAAATTTGGATCTAAATTTCGATCTATGCATTATTTGAGTATCTATTTAATTATGTCTATTTATTTATTTGTTACGTTATCTATTTATTGAGTATATTATGTGTTTATTCATTATATTATTTATTCTATTATTTACTTTTTATTTATTATATATATATTATATATATATATTATATATATATTATATATTATATATTTATTATATATTTATTCGTTCATTTAGGTATTCGTTTATTTATTATATTATTTGTTTATTTATGTATTAGATTATTTATTTAATTTATCTCGTTTTATTATTTATTATATACTGCTAGTTATTTGTTTCATTTTATTACTAATATATTATATAATGTTATTTATTTAAATTATTGTTATTATTTATTTATTTCATTTTATGGTTTAATGGTTATGGTTACCATTACACATAGTGTTGTTGAACTGTTCGGACGTGTTATTTTTAGTGCGGCTGAATTTTCGGTGAAAAAAATCGTAATAGGTGAAAAAGTGTAATAGGTCGAAATCAAACAAAAAAGTTAAAAAATAATTCGTAATAGGTAAAAATACCTACGGTAAAAAAAAAAAATAAAAAACATTAAAAAATAAAAAACATTAAAAAAAATAATAATAAAAAACATTAAAAATCGCATAAAAACTGTATGAGTGTTCCTCTCAGATGTAATTCTGAGAAAGAGCTTAGCTCGACTAGAAAATCTTTATGGATCTCTGAGGAAGAATCCTTAAAAAAATCTGTGGAGAATCTTCTCACTACAAGAGCCGTAGAACGGCGCCGTTCCTGTTCGCCCAATATAGTGATTTCATCAGATCATAAAACATCAATATCTTCTACATCAAATAGTGCAATCAAACCTAGAAAACAAGTAGGTATGGATAAATACGTCACAGTTCTTAAGCGACAGAGGAGCCCGACATCTGCTCAAATGTCATCAAATTCAAAAGCTCCCAAAACCGTGAGTATTGACAATCCAAATGATCAAAACAGGTTTGCTCTCCTCCAGACGGATGATCCAGAACTTCCTAAAAAGACGTTTAAGCCCCCACCAATTTATCTGAGAGAGCCCACTTCCAGTAAATTGGTACAAGGAATTGTTTCGGTAATAGGTGAAAATATGTTTAGCGTAACCTCAATTAAACATGGAAATATCAGCGAAACCAAAATTCAAGTGAAAAAGGAAGATGACTTTCGAAAATTGTCCAACCAGTTGGAGAGGGAGAGTAGGGATTTCTATACCTACCAGCTGAAAAGCGCAAAAGGACTCCAAGTCGTTCTAAAGGGTATAGACCCAGATGTTGATCCTGACGAGATAAAGACTAGTTTAATGGAAAATGGCTTTAAAATTAAGAGCATAACGAATATTAGAAACCGTGAAAAGATTCCTCAGCCTATGTTCAGGGTGGAATTGGAACCCGGAGATATAGTCTTAAAGAAAAACGAGTCCCATCCCATCTACAATCTGATTTACCCTCTGCATCGTAGAATCACCGTGGAAGAACCGCATAAGCGTCAGGGACCCGTCCAGTGTCTTAATTGTCAAGAATTTGGTCACACTAAAGCGTATTGTAAATTGCCGTCAGTTTGTGTTGCGTGTGGGGAACTACATACAACTGCTCAATGTGATAAGTCGAAAACCGACTCAAAAATCAAAAAATGCAGTAACTGCGGAGGTAATCATACCGCAAATTATAGAGGTTGTCCAGTTTACACTCATTTGAAAGGCATAAGGACCAACAAGACGTCAGTATTACCTGATCATCCTCAACAGCCTAATTTTGCATCGAGTAACAATTTTCCTCAATTGTTACGGCCCACTAGTCATGAAAACGCGCCTAGTTCTAGACAAGTTTCTTACGCTAACGTGGTTAAATCTAATATGCCAGGTTTGGAGGAGGAACCTAAATCTCAATATTACGAGCCTAATATTAACACTCTAGAGACTACTTTGCAGACACTTGTCCAAACTATGAACACTTTTACGACCACTATGACATCCATGATGCAGGAAATGCTGAAAATGCAATCCACTATCTTACAAGCAATTTTAAAGAAATGATTTGTTTAAAAATTTGTTTTTGGAACGCGAACGGCCTCCGCCAACATAAAAACGAACTGGAACACTTCCTGATGGATAAGCAGATTGATGTCATGATGATTGCTGAAACTCACTTGACGGCGACAGGGTACTTCAAAATTAATGGCTACGTGTTGTATGATACTAAAGATCCCCGCGGAAGAGCATGTGGAGGTTCGGCAATTCTTATAAAGAACGGAATAAAACATTATTTAATGAACAACATATGTAAGGATTACCTACAAGCAACAAACATTTGTATTGAATTCTGTCAATACAACTTTGTTTTATCATCAATTTATTCGCCGCCTCGATTTTTAATAAAAGAACATCAATACTACAGCTTCTTCAATTCCCTTGGAGCTAGATTTTTGGTTGCTGGTGACTTTAACGCCAAACACACATTTTGGGGTTCACTTCTGGTGACCCCGAAGGGTCGTGAACTCTTCAACACCATTGCCAAAATGGGCTTAGATGTACTCTCAAGCAGGCATCCCACCTACTGGCCGACGGACCGACGGAAGATTCCCGATATTATTGACTTCGGAGTAGTGAAAAATATCCCTGTAGAATCGATACAAGTGGAGCCTTCATTAGACTTGTCTTCAGATCACTCTCCTTCTATTATTTCAATGCGTTTCCTTCAAGGGTATGGCTCTCCATTTCGGGACATGTCTAAATCCAGAGTAAGTTGGATAAAGTATAAAAAGTATTTAAGTTCCCACTGCACGGAAAATGTAGTGTTGAGAACTACCGAGGATATTGATGGGTCGATTGGCAAGTTTACTGAGGGCATACGAAGAGCTGTGCATCACGCTTCCACATATGACGTTGAATGCAGAAATAGGACAAACAGAACTTATTTCGCTGAACTCGAACATCTCCTGACAGAAAAAAGAAGAGTTAGAAGAGAGTGGCAAATTCACAGGTCTCCTCAACTGAAAGCTAGGCTACGGGAATGCAGAGATATACTAAGAAATTTCTTAGAAACCCAAAGAATGGCTTCACTTAAATCATACTTGGAGGGAATTGACAGTTCCCCACAATCTGACTATTCGTTATGGAAGGCGGCACGAGGTTTAAAAAGACCAGTTAGAGGAAAGCCTCCTTTGCGAAATCCGACTGGTGACTGGGCTAGAAACGATTCCGAGAAGGGAACTTTATTTGCTAACCATTTGAGAAATGTGTTTACTATAAACAACTCAAATAATGCAACTGATTTGCCACCACTCGTTATTAGACCTGTACCTCTAAGACTTAGCTTTAATGATATTCAAAGCGCTATTGGTACTCTGAACCTTAAAAAAGCTCCAGGTATGGATAAAATCAGCAACAAAATGCTTGTGGAGTTACCTCGTGTAGCTAGAAGAATTATTCTCTTTATCTTCAATGCTATTTTACGCCTAGAATACTATCCTGCAGATTGGAAGGTATCTATGATTACCATGATTCCTAAGCCAGGGAAGGACCTCACCAAAGTAGAGTCATATAGGCCAATTAGCCTACTGCCGACAATTTCAAAACTGTTTGAAAAATTGTTAATGGCTAAGTTGATTCCAATTCTGAACGACACTCAATGTATTCCAAATCATCAATTCGGGTTCAGAGCTAAACACAGTACTATCGAACAAACACACAGATTAGTAAATGTGATAAGACGGTCGTTTGAAGAGAAAAAATACTGTTCTGCGCTTTTCATTGATGTTTCCCAAGCGGTCGACAAAGTCTGGCATGAAGGTTTAATGCACAAAATAAAATTAGCTCTGCCTGCTAACACCCACAAACTTATGAAAAGTTATTTATATGGTCGCAAATTTACAATCAAAGAAGGCGATTTTTTAAGCCCCGCTCAGCCAATTGAAGCAGGAGTACCCCAGGGTAGCATACTGGGTCCTACTTTATATTTGATTTATGCATCCGATATGCCGTCAGACCCCAATATACATACTTCAACTTTTGCTGACGATACAGCCTTTATTAGCGTTCATAAGGACCATCAAATAGCATCACAGAATTTGCAGAATTATATTTATAAACTAGAGAATTGGCTTGAGCTTTGGAAAATCAGGGTTAACGAACAGAAATGTATTCATATAACTTTCACATTGCGAAAAGATACCTGCTCGTCCATCAGAATAAATAACCAAATTATTCCGCAACACAATGAAGTCAAATACCTCGGAATCCACCTCGATCGTCGTTTAACCTGGAAGTCTCATATTGACGCAAAACTTACACAGATGAGATTAAAAGCAGTGCAACTTAATTGGCTAATCGGCAGAAATTCTACATTGCCAAACCAACTCTCTAAATGCAACATCCATTTATACGCAGATGACGTGCAACTTACTCTAAGTAGCTCTGTTCAAAATATAGTTTCAGGAATATCATCTCTAAATGAGGATTTGAACAAAATTAACCTCTGGGCTTGTGCAAATGGACTCTGTTTGAATCCACACAAATCTAAATGCATTGTGATATGTAAAAGGAGCTTAAATCGTTACATTCCAGAAGATATTGTTTTAAATGGCGAAAAAATTAAAATTGTTAATTCAGCGAAAAATCTCGGTGTAATTTTCAATAGCAATCTGACATGGACTGATCATATAAACTCACTGGTTGGTCAAACTTATATAAAGTTACGAGCTCTCTGGTCTACACAATATTTTACACCAATAAGAATACGAACCTTACTAGCCAAGTCGTATCTGATTCCTTCTCTAATTTATGGGTGCGAGTTATTTGGAAGCTGTGATTCAAGTAGTAAAAGTAAGCTTAATATATTGTTTAACAACATTATAAGATATGTTTATGGATTGAGAAGGTTTGATCATGTTTCTGCTGTTTCCAATAAACTTTACGGAGTTTCACTTGATAGCCTATTAAAAATTCGTATTCTTGTCTTCTTGCACAAAATAATAAATACTCAAACTCCCAAATATATATTTGAAAAAATACGTTTCTTCCAATCGTCTCGAAATCGAAATATTATAATACCTCGACATCAATATCTAGTGTCTGAATGGCAGTTTTATGTACATGCCGCTCGTCTTTGGAACAATCTTCCACGAAATCAACAAATAAATAGTAATGCTAATAGTTTCAGAAATTTTTTATATAACTTTTACACGTAAGATGTTATCAATATAGGTTTTTCTGTAACTAATTTGTTCATGCTCATGATAAAATTGTTTATAACGTAATGCGTTCCTGTACTATAAATATAAGACTTAGTCTTGTCGTACAGGAAATGAAAAAATTCAATAAATAAATAAATAAAAAAGATAAAGTTGGATTGTAAACTTTTGTTGTACAATGCAATTCTAAAGCCAATATGGTGTTATGGAATTCAATTATGGGGTACTGCCTCAGCATCCAACATTGAAAAAATTCAA
Organism: Bellardia bayeri; assembly: GCA_950370525.1. Taxonomy (NCBI): domain Eukaryota; kingdom Metazoa; phylum Arthropoda; class Insecta; order Diptera; family Calliphoridae; genus Bellardia; species Bellardia bayeri. The sequence goes on along the minus strand of OX493264.1, from coordinate 48,567,776 downwards.
AGAGGTCAAAATAAAATTCTACGTATAATTACTGCAGCTCCATGGTACGTTAAAAATTCTCGAATTCACAAAGATCTAGGCATTCCTTTGGTGAAAGACGAATTTACAAAATACGCCTCAAAATATGTCAGCAAACCCACTTGCACGAGACATCCTTAACTTTAGTGGCCATGTTCGGTTGAGAAGGAGGGATACCCTTGCTTTAACTCAAACGCAAAACAGATGACTGGATCAGTGGATGTAAATTTTTTTGTAGTATCATAATATTTTGTCTAGCACTGGCTGGACTTATTATTTTCTTTTAGTATTAAGATTCGAAAACTTATTGTCATTTCAATATCTGAAGATTCAATAAATAAATATAATGTATTATAAAAAAAAAAAAATTTTATGGTTATTTATTAGATATCGTTATTTATTTATTTCCTTTTATGGTTATTTATAAGATATTATTATTTATTTATCATATTATTGTTATATATTTAAGTAGTTAGTGGTTTATTTAAAGGTTATAAATAATAAATTAATTTAGTTATTTACTTATTTATTTAAACTTTCATCCAAATATTTATTTAACTCTATGATCAAATATTCATTTAAAGACTTCTTCAAATGATTGTTAATTTATTTCTTTAAATCTTTATTTGGATCTATGTATATTCAAATGTTTATTCAAATATTCCTTTTGAACTTTATTCAAAAGTTTATTTAAATCTTAATTTGAATATCTATTTAAATAGGTATTTAAATTTTTCTTTAAGTTTTATTTAATAATTGTTTAAATCTTGATTTAAATCTCATTTAATTAGTTATTTAAATTTAAATTCTTATTTAAATGCTCGTTTAGAGCTTATTTAACTATTTATTTAAATCTTCACTTAAATTTTTTTCTTTCTTTTACTTATTTGTATAGTTAATTATATACGTACATATGTATGTAGATATATAGATATATTATTATTTATATATTCACATAGCTCATCATATCTATAATCCTAGTTTTATACTTATTTCACCTAACCTAACAAAAAACAATATTTATGTGTATACCTAAATAATGTTCTAGAAAATTATCGTTTTAGCGGCCAACGGGTTATGTTGTTACGTAGGTGCCATTTTGGTAACGGCTTTTTGGATGCTGAATCAGCACCGTTATCTGAGATGGTATAAAAAACAAATTTCTGGCGTCTAATAGGCTACTATGGGTACTTATCTGTTGTTGTACCTGTCTTGCTGTTGTTGTAGCCCATTGTGATCTTTGTTGTCGCTCCTATAGCCGGGGTTAGTATTATGGGCTGAGTTTCTGGACGCTTCCGTAGCCGTAGCCATTGTTGCAGTAGTGTTCGTTTGTGGTGTTCCGGTGGCTAATGTTCTGCTTATGGTCACCTTATTTGATTTGAGATTTTGGGGACTATAAAAAACGTACCCTTACTTCGTTACGCGCAAGGTTTGATTTGGAGAATGTTTAAGATATCCATGGGAATTAGGATTTCAAATTACCGATCCGACTGCTCGCCAATAGTGTATACTCGTTTAGCTTTTCAGGTAGCAATGCTGACGCACTGCCGAATGTTTAAATTCCTTTTTCCGCCCACGATAGATGATGGTAAGTAACACGTATATTTCTGGTGGTTTATATTCTACTGCATACTATTCTCTCATGTCAGTCTGTTGTGGAGGAGTCTTGGTATTCGGTCTGGAACCAATTCCCTGGGATAACAGGTTAGTCTTCTTGGTTTACAATATCGTGTGTACGGGACAGAGCATCCATCGTGTCTTTGCGTAGAAAAGTGACAAAAAAACAAACTCCACCGAAACGTCATAGTGTGGTACGTAAGAGAGGAAACACCAACGAGTGTCCCAAAAAAAATCTGATGTTTGAAAATTTGGAACCAGTTTATAGGAGTTGATGATCGAGAAACATTTTCCAATGAAATTAATTAATTGAAATTGCGGTAGAAACGTGGCATGTGAAAAATATACAGTGTCGTTAAAAGAAACCGACGGTGTGGCCTTATTATCCAAGTGGAAAAGAAAATAAAATGACTGTTGTAAGGAAAATGCAGGAAAACAAAAAATTAAATTATACTACCGCTCGCTGGTAAATGTAAAATGAATTAAGTATGAAGGTAAATTTGTACGTTTACGTTGTTAGATGAAAAACTTTAGGACTTGACCCACCAAGGAATTTAAAGCTATGGCTTTGAATCGTTGGCGCGAAAGACCCCTAAATAAGATTCCTTTAACCTGAGCTCTCATCGTCTCACAAAAAAACAATGTCAACTGAGTAAACAAGTTGCTTCAGGTCGCTCTGGAAATCCTTGGGACTAAGTACACCAAAGATTTTACAAACTATTGTTTCAAATCTTTGGCGTGAAATACCCCCAATGATTTCCCTTGCATATTCTCAACTACGTACAGGCTGTTTCCAACCGGCTTTACGATTCGACACTTAAGAAATTTTCTCGCCAGTTTCGCGTTGAAACCTCTTTTGAAATCGCTTTGCTGGAAGTTTCGGCGATACACTTCCTGCCTCGGGATAAATTTGACTTGTCGACAACGCGTATTGTACGATTTTTCGCCTCTTAAATATGCTCGGTGTAGGCTATCTCGCATCTGTTGTCTCACCAATTCCATTTTCGCGACTTTCGGTACAATATTCAATTCGGCTTCGTTTAGACTTTTAAGCTTCCTAGCAAGTTTATACGCGCTTCCGTGACCGATCATGTTCATGCCGAATAATGCAAAGAACGGAGTTACTCCCATTGAAGTTTGCACAGACGATCTCAATGAAAACTCTACTTCGGGCAAGTGTGTGTCCCAATGTGCCTGATCATCTTCCAAGTTCGAACGAATCGCGGTCAAAATAGATAGATTGACGCGTTCAGAGGCGTTTGCCTGCGGCGCGTGTATGGCTGTTCGCACATGTTTCACGCCGAAATTCTCGACCAGGGTGACAAATTCCCTGCTCAGGAATTGCTTGCCGTTATCCGACACGATTGTTTCGGGTGTTCCAAATTTATAAAATACTTCAGATATCAGGAAGCGTACGACATTTTTGGTACTAGCCTTGGGCATCGCTTTAAGAAGCACGAATTTTGTAAGATGGTCTAGTACAATGAAGATATAACAATTGGCATTTTTCGAACGCGGGTATGGACCAAGGAAGTCGATGAAAATTCTTTGAAACGGGCGTTTGTTACTCACCCCAGCTCCCATGGGTGGCCTTAATGTCATATTAGCCGGTTTCGTCTCTTTGCAAACGTCGCAATTTCGTACAAAATCTCGTATCTGTACAGTTTGGTTAGGCCAATAGAAATACTCGCGTACTCTGCTTAGAGTCTTGCCTATTCCACCATGGGCGGCTTGCGGCAAATTGTGCGCGTTTCCTATGATAGTTTTGGTTAGTTCGAGAGGCACCCATAACTTCCAAGCGAAATCCTCATTTAGGATCTCTCCATCGTATGGACGGACTCTCTTGTAAACAAAACCATCAACTACTTTCAAGTCAGGTAATTGTTCAGAACTTGTTTCTATAACGGACGCAAGTTCTAAATAATTACTTGACATAAAAGCATCATAATTGAGATCTATTAACTTCGCTACTTCTGTACATAATTCCGACATTTCGTATCTAGATAGGGTATTGGGTACTACATTTTGCTTCCCCTGCCTATGTTTGATAGTGAAATCGTACGATTGCAAGAGCAAACTCCAGCGCGCTAAACGACCGGACAGGTCCTTATGTGACATGAGCCACTTGAGGCTGCTGTGATCCGTAATAACTGTGAAAGGCATTAATTCTATGTAGGGCCTAAACTTCTTAATCGCCAGTACAACCGCCAGACATTCTCGTTCAGTAACTGCGTAATTCTTCTGTGCAGGGGTAAGTTTATGTGACAGATAGACGATTGGATGTTCACCATCCGAATCATCTTTCTGAAACAAAACAGCCCCTAAGCCCACATCAGACACATCTCACTGAACGTAGAAATGTCTAGAGAAGTCCGGGTGAATAAGAAGTGGACTAGTAATCAACGCTTCCTTGAGGCGATCAAACGCGAACATGGCTTCCTGCGAAAACTTGAATTGCTTCCTATTCTTTAGCTTGTCAAGGATTGGAGTAGCAATGGTTGCATAGTCTGATATAAATTTCCTATACCAGCCTGTTGCTCCCATGAAACTCCGCACTTGCTTAGCTGTTTTAGGGTAGTCAAAACGAGAAATCGTTTCGACCTTAGCCGGGTCAGGCTTTACTTTGCCACCGCACACGATATACCTTAGATATCGTAATTCCTTATATCAGAACTTGGATTTGTCCACATTGATGGTAAGCCCTGCTTCTCGAACCATATAGCTACTTGAGACAACAATTCCAGGTGTGTCTCGAAATCTGCAGATACAATCAGAAGATCATCCAAGTAGACGAAAACTCTATCACGAAGTGCTCCAGGGATCACTTTATCCATGAGACGGTATAACCTTTGAGCTGCATTGCACAACCCAAATGGCATGACCGTAAAATGATAAAGTGGTCTCCCTGGCACCGTAAATGCAGTTTTCTCCCTACTAGGTTGGTCTAGTGGTATCTGCCAGAAAGCGTCTTTCAAATCGACACTAGTTATAAAAATCGTGTCTCCCAATCGGCTTAACAAATCTTCGATGTGAGGCAGCAGGTAGGCATCCTTGACCGTTAGTGCATTCAGCTTTCGAGCGTCCAGACACAGTCGATTCTTCTCGCCCTTACGGACCAGAGTAACCGGATGACTCCATGGACTCTCGCTAGTCTCAATGACACCAAGATCAAGCATCCTATCCAGCTCCTTAAACCGCCGGAGAGACAGGATAGTGACGATCTTTCACTGGAATGGCATCTCCCGTGTCTATACCGTGCGTTTCTAATTGTGTCTTACCTAATCCTTCTTTTTTATTACAAGGGAACATCGCTATGACCAAGTCTAACTTCTGTCATTGTTCAGGTGACAACTTGTGAATTATGACGTCTAGCGTACTCTCTGTCTCTTCACACAGATTTACATCGTTAGTCGTAAGACTATCGATGTTGGCGAACAATTTGAATGCCTTCATGAAATCGACGCCCAAGAAAAGTTCGCGATTTAGAGTAGGCACTAAATAAAATGTAACGTCTTCACTTTTGTTATTGAACCGTATTCGCGTCCGTATTCGTCCGCTGTTTTAATCGTATTATGGAAACTGTGTACTTCGAGACCCGACTTCCGCACCAGATTCATGCAATTTCGGCCTAAATATGTGACCTTGGCCCCGCTGTCTAGTAAACCTTCAATATCTATGCCATTAAAATTTATCTTGGTGTACAACCGTGAATTGTCTCCCTCAGATAAAGTCGCAGCGGAGATTTCCAACCTAAGTCTCTTGCGTATTTTGTATCGTTGACACGCCTTCTTAATCCTACTACTAACCTGACCAAAAATCCTTGACTTCGCCTGATTGTACTCTTGTATACGCACGTGTAAAGGTTTGAGTTCCCTAAGCCTTGGTTCAGGACTTGATTTAGTTACAACGCTATTTCTTTTCAAAACTTACATACTTCTAACATCGCTGGTGATTCGTCACTAACTGGGTCTAGACTTCGGTCGACCGCGCCTCCCCAGTTTGAGACGGGTTCCATGGCAGGTTTCCCCGACACTTTTGGCTTGTTGGGAAAACTCATTCAGAGAATTGATAGGTACGGCAAAAAGCAAATGTGATAGAGAGGTTTCAAATTGGCCTTCATAATTTCGATCAAATCCTTTCGGAGTAGGGTGACCTTTGCTGATTCCTCAATTTCAGCACCGAGTTATAGAAGTCCTCGAACGATTCCTGTGGCTGCTGACGACGGTCCATTATCTTCTTCTAGATTTGGAATTCGCTCTCATAACGCCTGTATTGCCTTAGAAAAGCCCCTTCCAAATCCTTCCAAGTGAGCATTGGTGTTAATTTCCGGACATTCCAATACCAATCCAAAGCTTGTCCGTCTAGTAATAAATGGAAACTCTGTAACAACTCATGGAACGAACAACCGTAGTCGCGCCGCAGCGCATCGACTCTAAAAATTAAATCTTCCGCACTCATCGACCTCATCGTACCGTCAAACTTAATCCCCCACTTCGACAAATCCACTTTATTATGGCCACCATAACCATAACCGTTATGCGAACCCGCTGGCTGAGCATAAAAATTTGGAGCTGGTGAAGACAGGTTCATAAATGATTGCTGTAGTCCTGGTGCTGACTGTGGTACTCTCTGCCAGATATCACCAGATTGGGCCATCTGAGCTGGGATCGGATTTTGTGTCGGCAAGTGTATTGACGTAGGTGGAAGATGATTGGCTCCTACAACATTGCTCGGTTCCAAGGGTCGTTGATGTTGTGCGTGGATCGAATGGATTGTTCGTGGAACAGACGGTACGTATGGAAGCTGAGCTGTCGGATCTACCTGTGGTTGTGCGTTGATCCGATGTGTTGGTGGTGGAATTGATGATGTATATGGAGGCTGAGCTATGTAACTTCCCTGTTGGCTTAGAGCTCGCGTAATTTCCTGTTGCATCGCTCGCTGCAACTCTTGCATTTGGCGGGTAAGTTCACTGCATAACCTAACCACGGGATCCGTTTCCCTATCGACGTCATTGGTTGGCAACACCGGATTGTCAGCGGCTCTATTGGCACGAAACTCCCTCTGAACACTTCTAGCCGTGATACTGCTATAGTCTGGAGAAACTATAGTACTATCCGATATCCGTGATTCATTGGATAAATAAGCGTTGTCCTGAGCCAAATTCATAAATTGTTGGACCGCCGGCGATACTGTCGACATGGTAGTGATGGTCGTCGCCGGAGCTGTCGCCACGGTTCTTACGGGTAAGGAAGTTGACACTAAGGTTGGTACTGAGGTACGTGTTGCCTCTTCCATGGTGAAAATAGTATTAATGTCTCGGCCCTCGGAAATTAGTTGATTTCGTACGGACCTAGTTAAAACCATTCCCCCTAACAACTCGAAGAAATATTGGTCTCACGACCGGCCAAAACAAACTGTATAGTGTCGATAAATGGTTTGGTTAAATTCAAAAATAAATAAAATCAAGGATTATCCGCGTACTTGTAAATCTTGTTTAAATTCTCTAAACCCTACAAATAAACCGATTAGAAGTCGATGATCCAAAAATCAACGAAAATCAAAAAGACTACGCATAAAGAGGTGAAGTACAAAGCGCAAAACGTATCAAAAACTCAAAAAAAGATTTTTAAAAATAATGAAAAAACCCAAAAAGTAAAAAAACTAACTACGAAAATAAAGATATATAAAAAACTGAAAGCAAAAAAAGTAAATTCAACAAAAAACAGTGAAAATGATAATGTAAAATAAAAACTAAAAAAATGAAAAACCAAAAAAATAAATTCAAAAAAAAAAAAAATAAAAAGGTAACTAAAAAAAAATGAAAATACGAACTAAAACTAAAAAAAATAAAACTTAAAAATGTAAACTAAAAATGCGAAGTTGCAATATAAAAAAGATAAAAAACAAAAAAAATACCAAAATAAAAACTTAAAATCAAGGATAAAAAAAATTAAATATAAAACCAATATATAAACAAAACTTAAAAATGTTTACAAAAAAAAAATAAAAACTAAAAAAAAGGAATAATGTAAACTAAAAATTAAGAGTACAAAAAAATTAAAATAAAAACTAAAAATCCGAAATAAAATGTAATAATAAAAATAAAAAAAAATATAAACATGAAAAAACTAAAAATACAAAATCGAATTATAAAAAAAAATAATAAAAAAAATAAGAGATGGTGGTATGATTACTGAAGTCCATAGGATTTTCAGGTGACCGATGTTGAAAAGTAAGGAATCATTTTTTTTTTGTTAAAAGCTCTGCAAATGAAAAGAGATAAAAAGATTTTCCTAATTTTCAGGGTTTTGCGAGAGTTTGGTGTAAATGGAGAGGCAAGTACCGGTTAACACCAGAATAACTGCTGAGAACGTGTCCTTGGCGCCATAAGTTCGAAGGTCATATAACCAGGCGAACCCAGACAAACCAGGACACTCGCTTCTATTAGAGAATGAGGCATTATTCTTGTGACCGGACTACTATTGAAACTAACTACAAATGTATTGAGAGCTGAATTTTTAAGAATTTTGGGAGCAGAACAACTATATTGGTACTATACCCCTTACATTGTGACTCCAAAACCTCGAAAATTCCACTCTCGGACATCGAAATCCAATTTAACACTGTCGCAACGCGGTAGAAAAACATACTTTCTTTCCGGGACTTACAGTATTAGTATGACTTAGGATTAACTCTTTTAAATGAAATCAAAAAACTGTGGGTTCTAACTGCCGTCCATTCGGGTAACCAGTGTCGCAACGCGTCGAAGACTCTTCGATAACTCGACTGGACTTACACTAGATACATCCACTGAATCGTCAGTTCGAAAATTTTCTAACTAATCTAACTGATATGATTCACTTCGGGCCCCACGTTGGGCGCCATTTTTGTAGTGCTGCTGTCGGGGAAATGAAGAAATGCGAGTAAGCACTAAACAAACTATGGACTGCTGCTGTCGAAAGGCATAAAGGAACAAGGTAGTTGAAATGAAAATTCCTAAAACTCGCTAATTGTGGCCAGATTGTTGGCGGTGTTGGCATGCTGGCGTAAGTCCGGCTAGAGCTCGCCGTGTTGGGGTGGTTCTTGCCAACCAATCTGTCACGCTGACCAGCACACAAAAAATTCATGCCAGCCTATTGTGAAGAGAAACTCAAAAAAATCGAATCCAAAATTTACAGGGACCCTCCGTGAATCATCTCTCAACGGACACTAAACACAACTGACCAAACTCTTGCTTTTACCTCTTCCCAATTACAGATCCTGGATGATGTTGTTCCAGTCCTGGCTGCCCTCCCTAATGGAATCCCTACTGATTCCTCCATGAACGCTGCTGCCGGATTCCTACAGCGCTCCTAAATACTCACTTATTTTTCAACATCAATCACCTCCTAGGGGATTCTTAGTCTTTACCTGTAGCTAAACATCTTCAATAAAAAAAAATGTTATATTCAAATCCATATTCTTTTATTGACAATACCTTTTTGTTTAAAACTAGTTAATAAGTGGAGCTGAATAATAACAAATGTATAATTAATTATAAAAGTATATATGTTTAGTCTTAAATAGAGGTACACATCTCTTTTCAGTTTGACTCATATCTAGAGATGATGATTTTTTTTATCTAAAAGATTATATTTTTGTTTACTAGGTAGCTAATATCTTTGTTATGTTTTGATTTTAATTCTTATTATGGTTATTTATTTGTTACATTTTGTTACTTATTTATTACCTGTTGTTATTTATTCATTATATTCCTGTTATTTATTTATTATATTTCTGTTATTTATTTATTATATTTCCGTTATGTACTTATTGTATTTCTGTTATTTATTTATTATATTTCTCTTGTTAATTTATCATATTTCTATTATTCATTTTTTTATATTTTTATTGTTTATTTTTTTTTCTCATATTTTTGTTAATTATTTATTATATTGCCATTATTCATTTTATTATTTAGGTTTTCTCGTTACATATCCGGATTTAGATCCTAATTTTGATACTTGTCTGAACACTCATGAAAATAAATTATTTAAGTTATTGTTCAAATATCAAATCGGCAACGTTCACTTAAGCTTTATTCAAATTTTTACTAGAACAAGTATTTAAATTTGGATCTAAATTTCGATCTATGCATTATTTGAGTATCTATTTAATTATGTCTATTTATTTATTTGTTACGTTATCTATTTATTGAGTATATTATGTGTTTATTCATTATATTATTTATTCTATTATTTACTTTTTATTTATTATATATATATTATATATATATATTATATATATATTATATATTATATATTATATATTTATTATATATTTATTCGTTCATTTAGGTATTCGTTTATTTATTATATTATTTGTTTATTTATGTATTAGATTATTTATTTAATTTATCTCGTTTTATTATTTATTATATACTGCTAGTTATTTGTTTCATTTTATTACTAATATATTATATAATGTTATTTATTTAAATTATTGTTATTATTTATTTATTTCATTTTATGGTTTAATGGTTATGGTTACCATTACACATAGTGTTGTTGAACTGTTCGGACGTGTTATTTTTAGTGCGGCTGAATTTTCGGTGAAAAAAATCGTAATAGGTGAAAAAGTGTAATAGGTCGAAATCAAACAAAAAAGTTAAAAAATAATTCGTAATAGGTAAAAATACCTACGGTAAAAAAAAAAAATAAAAAACATTAAAAAATAAAAAACATTAAAAAAAATAATAATAAAAAACATTAAAAATCGCATAAAAACTGTATGAGTGTTCCTCTCAGATGTAATTCTGAGAAAGAGCTTAGCTCGACTAGAAAATCTTTATGGATCTCTGAGGAAGAATCCTTAAAAAAATCTGTGGAGAATCTTCTCACTACAAGAGCCGTAGAACGGCGCCGTTCCTGTTCGCCCAATATAGTGATTTCATCAGATCATAAAACATCAATATCTTCTACATCAAATAGTGCAATCAAACCTAGAAAACAAGTAGGTATGGATAAATACGTCACAGTTCTTAAGCGACAGAGGAGCCCGACATCTGCTCAAATGTCATCAAATTCAAAAGCTCCCAAAACCGTGAGTATTGACAATCCAAATGATCAAAACAGGTTTGCTCTCCTCCAGACGGATGATCCAGAACTTCCTAAAAAGACGTTTAAGCCCCCACCAATTTATCTGAGAGAGCCCACTTCCAGTAAATTGGTACAAGGAATTGTTTCGGTAATAGGTGAAAATATGTTTAGCGTAACCTCAATTAAACATGGAAATATCAGCGAAACCAAAATTCAAGTGAAAAAGGAAGATGACTTTCGAAAATTGTCCAACCAGTTGGAGAGGGAGAGTAGGGATTTCTATACCTACCAGCTGAAAAGCGCAAAAGGACTCCAAGTCGTTCTAAAGGGTATAGACCCAGATGTTGATCCTGACGAGATAAAGACTAGTTTAATGGAAAATGGCTTTAAAATTAAGAGCATAACGAATATTAGAAACCGTGAAAAGATTCCTCAGCCTATGTTCAGGGTGGAATTGGAACCCGGAGATATAGTCTTAAAGAAAAACGAGTCCCATCCCATCTACAATCTGATTTACCCTCTGCATCGTAGAATCACCGTGGAAGAACCGCATAAGCGTCAGGGACCCGTCCAGTGTCTTAATTGTCAAGAATTTGGTCACACTAAAGCGTATTGTAAATTGCCGTCAGTTTGTGTTGCGTGTGGGGAACTACATACAACTGCTCAATGTGATAAGTCGAAAACCGACTCAAAAATCAAAAAATGCAGTAACTGCGGAGGTAATCATACCGCAAATTATAGAGGTTGTCCAGTTTACACTCATTTGAAAGGCATAAGGACCAACAAGACGTCAGTATTACCTGATCATCCTCAACAGCCTAATTTTGCATCGAGTAACAATTTTCCTCAATTGTTACGGCCCACTAGTCATGAAAACGCGCCTAGTTCTAGACAAGTTTCTTACGCTAACGTGGTTAAATCTAATATGCCAGGTTTGGAGGAGGAACCTAAATCTCAATATTACGAGCCTAATATTAACACTCTAGAGACTACTTTGCAGACACTTGTCCAAACTATGAACACTTTTACGACCACTATGACATCCATGATGCAGGAAATGCTGAAAATGCAATCCACTATCTTACAAGCAATTTTAAAGAAATGATTTGTTTAAAAATTTGTTTTTGGAACGCGAACGGCCTCCGCCAACATAAAAACGAACTGGAACACTTCCTGATGGATAAGCAGATTGATGTCATGATGATTGCTGAAACTCACTTGACGGCGACAGGGTACTTCAAAATTAATGGCTACGTGTTGTATGATACTAAAGATCCCCGCGGAAGAGCATGTGGAGGTTCGGCAATTCTTATAAAGAACGGAATAAAACATTATTTAATGAACAACATATGTAAGGATTACCTACAAGCAACAAACATTTGTATTGAATTCTGTCAATACAACTTTGTTTTATCATCAATTTATTCGCCGCCTCGATTTTTAATAAAAGAACATCAATACTACAGCTTCTTCAATTCCCTTGGAGCTAGATTTTTGGTTGCTGGTGACTTTAACGCCAAACACACATTTTGGGGTTCACTTCTGGTGACCCCGAAGGGTCGTGAACTCTTCAACACCATTGCCAAAATGGGCTTAGATGTACTCTCAAGCAGGCATCCCACCTACTGGCCGACGGACCGACGGAAGATTCCCGATATTATTGACTTCGGAGTAGTGAAAAATATCCTTGTAGAATCGATACAAGTGGAGCCTTCATTAGACTTGTCTTCAGATCACTCTCCTTCTATTATTTCAATGCGTTTCCTTCAAGGGTATGGCTCTCCATTTCGGGACATGTCTAAATCCAGAGTAAGTTGGATAAAGTATAAAAAGTATTTAAGTTCCCACTGCACGGAAAATGTAGTGTTGAGAACTACCGAGGATATTGATGGGTCGATTGGCAAGTTTACTGAGGGCATACGAAGAGCTGTGCATCACGCTTCCACATATGACGTTGAATGCAGAAATAGGACAAACAGAACTTATTTCGCTGAACTCGAACATCTCCTGACAGAAAAAAGAAGAGTTAGAAGAGAGTGGCAAATTCACAGGTCTCCTCAACTGAAAGCTAGGCTACGGGAATGCAGAGATATACTAAGAAATTTCTTAGAAACCCAAAGAATGGCTTCACTTAAATCATACTTGGAGGGAATTGACATTCGTTATGGAAGGCGGCACGAGGTTTAAAAAGACCAGTTAGAGGAAAGCCTCCTTTGCGAAATCCGACTGGTGACTGGGCTAGAAACGATTCCGAGAAGGGGACTTTATTTGCTAACCATTTGAGAAATGTGTTTACTATAAACAACTCAAATAATGCAACTGATTTGCCACCACTCGTTATTAGACCTGTACCTCTAAGACTTAGCTTTAATGATATTCAAAGCGCTATTGGTACTCTGAACCTTAAAAAAGCTCCAGGTATGGATAAAATCAGCAACAAAATGCTTGTGGAGTTACCTCGTGTAGCTAGAAGAATTATTCTCTTTATCTTCAATGCTATTTTACGCCTAGAATACTATCCTGCAGATTGGAAGGTATCTATGATTACCATGATTCCTAAGCCAGGGAAGGACGTCACCAAAGTAGAGTCATATAGGCCAATTAGCCTACTGCCGACAATTTCAAAACTGTTTGAAAAATTGTTAATGGCTAAGTTGATTCCAATTCTGAACGACACTCAATGTATTCCAAATCATCAATTCGGGTTCAGAGCTAAACACAGTACCATCGAACAAACACACAGATTAGTAAATGTGATAAGACGGTCGTTTGAAGAGAAAAAATACTGTTCCGCGCTTTTCATTGATGTTTCCCAAGCGTTCGACAAAGTCTGGCATGAAGGTTTAATGCACAAAATAAAATTAGCTCTGCCTCCTAACACCCACAAACTTATGAAAAGTTATTTATATGGTCGCAAATTTACAATCAAAGAAGGCGATTTTTTAAGCCCCGCTCAGCCAATTGAAGCAGGAGTACCCCAGGGTAGCATACTGGGTCCTACTTTATATTTGATTTATGCATCCGATATGCCGTCAGACCCCAATATACATACTTCAACTTTTGCTGACGATACAGCCTTTATTAGCGTTCATAAGGACCATCAAATAGCATCACAGAATTTGCAGAATTATACTTATAAACTAGAGAATTGGCTTGAGCTTTGGAAAATCAGGGTTAACGAACAGAAATGTATTCATATAACTTTCACATTGCGAAAAGATACCTGTTCGTCCATCAGAATAAATAACCAAATTATTCCGCAACACAATGAAGTCAAATACCTCGGAATCCACCTCGATCGTCGTTTAACCTGGAAGTCTCATATTGACGCAAAACTTACACAGATGAGATTAAAAGCAGTGCAACTTAATTGGCTAATCGGCAGAAATTCTACATTAAAGTTGGATTGTAAACTTTTGTTGTACAATGCAATTCTAAAGCCAATATGGTGTTATGGAATTCAATTATGGGGTATTGCCTCAGCATCCAACATTGAAAAAATTCAAAGAGGTCAAAATAAAATTCTACGTATAATTACTGCAGCTCCATGGTACGTTAAAAATTCTCGAATTCACAAAGATCTAGGCATTCCTTTGGTGAAAGACGAATTTACAAAATACGCCTCAAAATATGTCAGCAAACTTGAACACCATCCAAACCCACTTGCACGAGACATCCTTAACTTTAGTGGCCATGTTCGGTTGAGAAGGAGGGATACCCTTGCTTTAACTCAAACGCAAAACAGATGACTGGATCAGTGGATGTAAATTTTTTTGTAGTATCATAATATTTTGTGATACTGGCTGGACTTATTATTTTCTTTTAGTATTAAGATTCGAAAACTTATTGTCATTTCAATATCTGAAGATTCAATAAATAAATATAATGTATTATAAAAAAAAAAAATTTTATGGTTATTTATTAGATATCGTTATTTATTTATTTCCTTTTATGGTTATTTATAAGATATTATTATTTATTTATCATATTATTGTTATATATTTAAGTAGTTAATGGCTTATTTAAAGGTTATAAATAATAAATTAATTTAGTTATTTACTTATTTATTTAAACTTTCATCCAAATATTTATTTAACTCTATGATCAAATATTCATTTAAAGACTTCTTCAAATGATTGTTAATTTATTTCTTTAAATCTTTATTTGGATCTATGTATATTCAAATGTTTATTCAAATATTCCTTTTGAACTTTATTCAAAAGTTTATTTAAATCTTAATTTGAATATCTATTTAAATAGGTATTTAAATTTTTCTTTAAGTTTTATTTAATAATTGTTTAAATCTTGATTTAAATCTCATTTAATTAGTTATTTAAATTTAAATTCTTATTTAAATGCTCGTTTAGAGCTTATTTAACTATTTATTTCAATCTTCACTTAAATTTTTTTCTTTCTTTTACTTATTTGTATAGTTAATTATATACGTACATATGTATGTAGATATATAGATATATTATTATTTATATATTCACATAGCTCATCATATCTATAATCCTAGTTTTATACTTATTTCACCTAACCTAACAAAAAAACAATATTTATGTGTATACCTAAATAATGTTCTAGAAAATTATCGTTTTAGCGGCCAACGGGTTATGTTGTTACGTAGGTGCCATTTTGGTAACGGCTTTTTGGATGCTGAATCAGCACCGTTATCTGAGATGGTATAAAAAACAAATTTCTGGCGTCTAATAGGCTACTATGGGTACTTATCTGTTGTTGTTGGCTTCTAAACGGTTGTTGTACCTGTCTTGCTGTTGTTGTAGCCCATTGTGATCTTTGTTGTCGCTCCTATAGCCGGGGTTAGTATTATGGGCTGAGTTTCTGGACGCTTCCGTAGCCGTTGTTGCAGTGGTGTTGGTTTGTGGTGTTCCGGTGGCTAATGTTGTGCTTATGATCACCTTATTTGATTTGAGATTTTGGGGACTATTTGTTGCTGTCGTTGCGGTGAAACGGTTGTGGCTGTGGCAACGATTGCTGCTATTGTCCCCACTCCTGTAACGACACTTCTATCCACTGTGGTTGTTGAAACAATGATGTCCTGCGGTGAATTAACTTGTAGAAACTTTTTCTTTATTTAGTTTATTTATTGTATTTATTTCACTTTCTCCCTTTTTTTTAAAACATTGAGTTGTTGATTCACTGGTCCAGGAAGACGGACTGACGTGGATCAAATTTGTAAAAAAAAACTTCACTCCCCTTTTTTTTTATACTGATTGCTAAATAAATTTGCTTTTCAATTTCTTCTACTTATTATTTTTATGGTCTATCTACTTTGCCAGTTCGTTCTAGAATGAATCTGACCCTCCATCTTTTTCAAGCGTGCTTGGCGCTGTTGCATTTTTATCTTTTTTTTTTTTTTGTGTTGCCATATCTTTGGATCTGTTCAGTTGCATTTTTTTTCTTTTTGGCGTTGCCAACTGTGGTACGGCATTATCATTGCACAGGGTGCACACAACAAGAAACTGTCGTCTGTCAGAGTAACATCTTAATGCACATTAGTGAGATTTTAATGCAAATTAACGATGTCGTCTGTCTACGCCACTGATGGCAAACATGGTACAATTGTACTTTTTTTTTGATACATATTAAACACAGTTGGTACCGTTTTACTACCACGAGTCATATGGTACAATTTCAAAATACTGTTTCATCGAAATTTGGTATTTCAGATGACACAGATAAATATCAGCCATGTCACAGAATTTAATTCCGTTCGGAAGTGGAATTATTTCCGTATTTTGCTTCTAAAGAAAAAGTAAAACGAACAATTGGTTATATTCCGAACAAATTTTTCGTTTTGCTTTTTCTATAGAAGCAAAAAATGGAATTTCACATATAAACCGCCGCTGTACTCAGTTGAGTACACCCACCACTTATAATGTTTCTTAAATTTTTTATACTTTTATGTAAATTTTATGTACAATGAATAAAAAAATTAACTTTTTAATTGTCACTTCTTGTTTTATTTTAGCGGTTAATGGGTTAATACGATATCATGTAGTTTGACTACAATTTCTGTTGTTGTTGGTGGTTAATCCCCAATGCTTGTACGACCACGTTTAAATTCAGCAACCCAATTTTTTACTGTTGCAATGGTAGACAGCGTGGGTGACCGACACAGCACTCTGCTGCCCGCCATAACCTCGACAAATGCTCCTCTTCAAGTGAATGCCAAACCGTTTTTAAATATTTAATGACACCACGAATTTCTAATTTTTTCATTGTAAAAAAATCACGGATGTTTTTTTTTTGAACACCTGCTTATATGTGCATATATGAAGGCGTTGCCAAATCGAAAAGAAATTTAACATGTGTTCATAGCACAGATGGAAGTTTCCACTCAACTTTTTTCTCTTTATACCGCGCTTTCTGTTCTACATAGCCTATGAAGTTTCCGAATCGCCCCCGTAAAGCATGTGAAGCAAAATTAAGATTATTTTACATACATACAATATGGATATAAATACATACATATGTATATGTTTGTTTATATGTGTGCAATACCATTGATACTCTGCAGTCAGACTGGGACCAAGTGTCTCTATGTCAGAGATGATCATTTCATAGTGCAATTGCTTATTGGCCCAACCCACTACTTTGTTATGCTCTTTTAATTCAGTTGTCTTTCACAAGGCAAATGGTGCACATGCTTAGCGGATGCTATAAATGTTTTTAAAATACAGTACGTAAAAAAATTATGGTACCATTACGAAAAATTTTTGTAATAAAAAATGCATTTGTTAATTCTCAATGCCTTTTGTGTTATAAAAAATTTAAAGGTCACTGGGAAACCCTTTTTTTTAAATTTTTCAGATAGGTTTAAAGATCCGTGTGGAGTTTAGTCAGTCTCCCATCGGACGCGTCCCCAGGTGGCGGATAGGGGCAGCCGACATCACGGCTGTGATACATTTTTCACACAAATGGTCACTAGTGGCGATGACAGCTGGAGCGATGTAAATAGGTTCATGATACATTCTACAAATGGTCTACATAGCTAGGTTGTAATTAGAAGATGGGAGAGCCGGTTTGCTACGCCTTTGTGACACATTGTAGACGAATGGTAGCAAAGGGGGAACAAGCTGGTGACACTGGAGCTTGTTAAGGCTAGGGACACACTAGATCAAAGTGGTCTCAAGTGTTAATAGGTTCCTTCCTTAAACCTAATTACAACCCGCGGACCAAAACTGACTCCACTTATAAGGTTAGCGTGGTTGGTAGCAGTGCCAAGAACCTGAATGGCTAGTTAGTGGTTAAAGAAGACTAGTCGGTAACAGCTCCCCTCCGACGCCAGGGCACGGGTGGGTTGTAATAAGTATTTTGCCTAGTCCATGTACGCCGTCACTGCATGGATGGTCCATCCCCTTACGTGCCTACTCGTGGGACCAAAAATTAACTCAAATAATAAAAATGATAAAATAAAAAACAACGACAACTCCCTGAAGAGCGCCGATGAACTTGGTTCCTCTTCAGAAGGCGACCTACTGGTCTCTAGCCAAGAGACCTTGGTCGCAATGGTAGACAGCGTGGGTGACCGACACAGCACTCTGCTGCCCGCCATAACCTCGACAAATGCTCCTCCTCAAGTGAATGCCAAGGCTGGCGATCAATTAAAGAAGAAAAGAAAGAGGAGGAAGAGTTAGAAAGACATCCTCAAAGCTCGCTACACAAAGGCGCTATTCCTTCTTGATAAGATTGAAAAGAATGCTGCCAGCGGTGCTCCTCATGAGCGTGACGAGGCAGATCGCGCCAAATACCAGGCTGTGGTAGATGCGAATCGAAAGCGAAATCGCTCTCAGACAGAGGGTTAGAAATCGCCTAAACGGAGAAAGGTTGCCGACAAAAAAGCCGCTCCGGGACCCACATCTACCACGACAACGTCCGCCAGACGACCCTTTAATGAGGTGGTTAAAGACCATCTTATAATGGCTCTGGCGACAGATAAAGACGGTATCATCAATCCTGTAGTAACAGAATGGGTTGCCATCGAGTCCAAATTAGCTGAGCTCGTTATGGAATACTTGATCGCTAATAGGACTGGTACGGCACCTCGCTTTGACTCTGGTGAAATTCACCAGGGATACAGGGTGATCAAATGCATGGACGAGTTCTCAAAGGACTTTCTTAGCAAATGCATCGCTAATATCAGTAGTGCATGGGAGGGTTTAAGCTTTAACCTGATCCCTGCTCAAGATATTCCGATGAGACCGCGTGCACGTATTTGGTTACCAAAGATGGCAAACGATGCACACAAGATGTTGGACTGTCTGAAGCTGCAGAACCCCAACATCCACATGGATGACTGGCCCATCATGCACATTGAGCAAGGCGAAGGCCACACATACCTTATCCTCGCCATCACCGAATCTGGCTCAGTTGAGCTTGAGAAGACGGGTTTCGGCTCAAAGGAACAGGTAGCGGTGAGGCGGATGAGGTTGAAGTTGGAAACTCTCTACTCACAGGAATGAAGCTATCGGAGCCCCCATCAAAAACCAACAATGGCGCTTAAGGTAGTGCAGATAAATCTGCAGCACTCGACATGTGCTACAGATAACCTTCAGGTACTCTTAGCGGAATAGGACCTGGACATTGGGCTGGTGTAAGAACCCTGGGTTTCAAACCTGGACGTGAAGGGTTTCCCGGCCTCAGCATATAATATTCTCTATGCAAGAAACAGTGGTAGGCCAAGATCATGTATTATTGCCAAGAAATCTATTAACATCTTTCTCTGTACGCAGCTTAGTTCAGAGGACCTTACAGCAGCAAGGGTCGAGCTACCGGGCTACCTCTTGATTGCTACTTGATTTCATTAATTCCAGCAAACTAAGTAACACTCCTACATTCATTTTTCCAAGCTCGGACAATTATAATGGATGGGAGGAAGTATTAGATATTACATTCATTAATGATAGGTCTAAGGTATCAGTAGTAGATATCCAGTGAAAGATCATTCTCTGACCATAACTGGATTCTCTTCGAAATTAGACTTCAGAACTCGACATAGAAAATACAATTTAGGAACCCAAGAAGGACTGATTGGTTCAAATTTAATGGGATCCTCAAACATAAACTTAAGAATATGCCAGTTGTAGAAGATTCGATCACTGGTCTTAAAAGATTGGAGGAAAACTTTAGTAAAACTGTAGTCAAGGCTTTTGAAGTTTCCTGTCCAGTCACTAAGGCTAAGAAAAGCTTCCCTCCATGGTGGAATTCGGAGTTATCTAAACTACGTAGGGAAACTCGTAGGGCTTTTAACATTAGCTACAATAGTAAATCATGGCAACCTTATCGTGATCTATTGAAAGCTTACAAGAAAGCTATAGTGGTCGCAAAAACGAACTCATGGAGACACTTCTGCGAATCTATAGATAACACAAAAGACTCTGCAAGACTTAGCAGAATTCTAGCCAAGGGGCAATCCAATCCTACTTATATCAGGAGGAAGTTTGACTTCTGGCCCGAATCCTCATCAGAGTCACTTGACATCCTATTGAATACGCATTTTCCAGGCTGTAGGGATATTGCTATGGATATGGATATTGAGAATGTAGGCAGGACTCTATCCAATATCAATAGTAATATCATCTCCTATGACAGGATATCATGGGCGATTGACAGTTTCGCACTATTTAAGTCACCTGGGCCGGATGGTATCTTGCCAAAGATGCTACAAAGTGCAAAAAGGCATATCATTCCCTGGCTTCATAGAATATTTACGCGCTTTCTCTCCCTCAACCATGTTCCGGTTAACTGGAGGAGAGTCAAGGTCGTTTTTATTCCCAAAATTGGCAAAAGAAGTCATGAGAAGGCGAAGGACTTCCGTCCAATTAGTCTTTCATCTTTCCAGCTTAAGACGTTGGAAAGACTCATTGACGCTCACATTAGGCAGCGCCTTGAGGGTTCAACATGGCTCACAAACAGTCAGCATGCCTACCTTAAGGGTCGCTCTACAGAGACAGCTCTGCATGAGGTTGTAAGAGTTATAGAGAGATCTCTCGAATTTAAACAGTATACAATGACAACCTTTCTGGATATAGAGGGTGCCTTCAATAATGTAACTACTCTTGCAATGCAGCAAGCTCTTACTAACCTAGACGTTGAAGAATACATCACTAACTGGTTGGCTACCATGTTGAATTCAAGAATAGTCACAGCAAATCTTGGTAGTACCGTTAAGTCCAAGAAAGTTGAGAGAGGCACTCTACAGGAAGGAGTAATCTCTCCACTACTGTGGCTTATCGTTAGTAACTCGATTCTCATTGATCTAGACAGAAGGGGGATAAAAGTTGTCGCTTATGCGGACGATGTAATGATACTCGTACCAGGTCTGTTTCCGGACGTGATCAGTGAGATTATGTCCACTGCTTTGGGGTTGCTCGACAACTGGGCCACGGTTAATGGTCTTGGGGTGAACCCAAGCAAAACGGAAGTTGTACTTTTCATGACGAAGACCAAGATTTCAAGTTTCAAACTTCCAAGGTTGAAAAACTGCGAAATCCCCCTTTCATATTATGCAAAATATCTAGGCATAATACTGGACTCTAAATAGTCATGGAAGCTAAATACTCAACACAGGGTAAAGAAGGCAACGGTGGCCTATTACACCTGTCGTAAGATGTTTGGTAGAATATGGGGACTTAGTCCCAGTATAGTTAAGTGGATGTATACGGCTATAGTACGTCCAATTCTTACTTACGGATCTCTTGTCCTGCAACTGCAACTAGAAAGAAGTATGTCGTAGATCAACTATATAAAGTCCAGAGATCAGCCTACATTGGCATAACTGGCGCACTTCGGACTAGTCCTTCAGAGGCACTGAACACTATATTGCACCTTATGCGAATTGGCCTTCACATAATGGCCACTTCTGCCTGCAGCGCAGCGAGGCTTCAATCATCCCGTTGTTGGAGATCGAGAATATATGGCCACGCGGGGATTCTTGGCCAGTTGCCTTCGAACGTTCTCTGACTATATTACTCAATACATAGATTTTGATAGGGTAGTCAATGTCTTAATTCCCTCCAGGAGTGAGTGGAATAGGGATAATTTCTTGCACAAATATGATACTAGGATATACACAGACGGTTCTAAGATGAGCTGCGGTGTTGGTTCTGGTGTCTTTTGTGACGATCCTGAGGTAGGCATCTCTTATTGTCTTCCGAATGAGTGTAGTGTTTTCCAGGCGGAAATCTTTGCAATCATGGCAGCTTGTAATGCACTACATAAACATAATATTATCGGCAATATAGGTATTTTTGTCGACAGTCAGGCGGCACTCCTCTCACTTAATGCCTACACAATTTCATCTTCACTAGTTAAGCAATGTAGGAATTCTCTGTCAAGGCTAGGTCGTCTGTCTGACATTACCTTGGTATGGGTGCTGCGCATAGGAACCACTACGGTAATGAACGGGCAGACAAACTAGCCAGAACGGGATCTGCCTTGGATATCTGCGATGGGGTCTCCGTAGCAACTCCACTAGGGACTATCAAAGGTATCATCTTCAGACATTTCCTTACAAAGGCTGAGTATAGATGGCGTAATTTGGACACATGTAGGATAGCCAAGTTGATGTGGCCATCTTTTAACGAGAAACGCACTACGCAACTGATAACCCGAAATAGGAAGGATATATCAAGGTTGCTGGCAGTATTAACGGAACCCTGGATGTTAGGTAAGCACGCACATCGCCTGGGACTCCCATTTAACGACCACTGTCGTAGTTGTAAGGATAGGGAAAAAGAGGAAACGATTTTCCACCTTCTCTGCGAATGCCCAGCCCTGAGTGTCAAAAGACATAAATTAATGGGAACCTATACATTGAACAACCTTGGTGAGGTAGCCGGGTCAAAACTCAATGCCTGTACACATATTATCTACAGTATGTTGTATACGACATTAAATCTGACGATTGGTGTGGTCTTTTAAAACGGGGTCCCTTCGACTCTACTTAAGTGTTCGCACGTAGTGAACTACCACGTAAACCAACCAACCAACCAAGGTTTAAAGATTTTGATTTTCAACATAGGTTTAAAGATTGTGATGCCCTTGAACCCTTTCTTGATCTTTTTAAAGCCCCCTTTAAAGTTGAAGTTACAAAATATGATTTAAACATACAAACGAAACTCATTAGTTTGCAAAGCGAAATAATTTTTTATTATTTTTTAAACCGAAACAATTTTTTACGTTTACTATTAAAAATCTTTCGTTTACTTTTTCGTTTTACTGTACTTTTAAATTTCTCTCATTTTCTCACTAATACATAAGCTTTTGAATTTTGATCACCTCTGCTCTATGTCAACACTCGACTCTCCAGCGACAACTGCACTAGTTAAAATGTCGCCAGCTTTCCTTTGAAGCGCGAGTAGAGATACGTTAGAGACAACTGTACTATTCATGGTGAAATTAAATACCAGGTGACAGCATTGCTACAACAATTACAACAAGGTAAGAACATCAGGCATTTTTGTTTGTGTTTGCGAACACAAATCAAATGTGAATACTACAAAAATCGACTAAAAGTCAAAAAATAAGAACATTTCAAACAACATAAACTTTTAAATCAACACATCCCTTAAAAAAAAGCGTGGGGCGCGTTGTTATGAAACAAAATGCTCAATTATTGAAAATTCGTAGCTTTAAACATGATTGGTTGTATTTCTTTCGGTCTGAAATATTAAAATGTACTCAGGCAGTCATGTTTTTTTAAGTTCAAGTCGATCGGTATACTTTAAGGTTGTTGGTGTTGGACCAATATTTCTGGGCGTTACAAACATCAGCACAAATCCAATATACCCTCCCCATAATGGTGGTGTAGAGTATAATAATTCGTCGCACAACCTTTACAAATATCTTTTTTGCTTCCGAGAAAGACAGTAACAAAAGAAGGAAAAATCTTACACAATCAGTGTGACCAGATCTCAAACATTTTTGCAGCTAAATCCAATCCAAAATAATGCTAAATGGATTTTTATATGCCAAAAAAATGCTAAATTTTTTTTTAATAATATTATGAAGAAAATTATGTTTGATTATATAAATAAAACCACATCGAACTCAAAAACAAAACAAATTATTTATTCTCTTAAAAAATTGTAAATCAAAATTATAAAACAAAAATTAAAAATATTTATTTTTCAGTCTTTATACATATATGGAAATAGATATGTCAATATATATAAATACATAAAACAATTTTGGACAAAAGCGACCATTAATTCATGTAACATTTTATGTATTTTATATGTTCTAAAATGTCATAAAACAAAACAAAACTACATATTTGCTATTTAATAGCATTTCTATTTACTTCACAAATAAATTAGTTTAAACAAAAATAACAACTTTTGACCACATATTAAATACTTCATCAAAAATGTATTCTTTACTTTCTGAGGGCTCTGTTTTAATATTATATGTATTTGTATCACATTTTTGGATTCAACGCTATTTTACGCCTAGAATACTATCCTGCAGATTGGAAGGTGTCTATGATCACTATGATTCCTAAGACAGGTAAGGACCACACCAAAGTAGAGTCATATAGGCCAATTAGCCTACTGCCGACAATTTCTAAACTGTTCGAAAAATTGTTAATAACTAAGTTGACTCCAATTCTGAATGACACTGAATGTATTCCTAATCATCAATTCGACTTCAGAGCTAAACACAGCATCGATGGACAAACTCACAGATTGGTAAATGTGATAAGAGGGTCGTTTGAAGACATTGATGTGTCCCAAGCGTTCGACAAAGTTTGGTATGACGGTTTAATGCACAAAATAAAATTAACTCTGCCTGCTAACACCCATAAACTTATGGAAAGTTATTTATACGGTCGCAAATTTAAAATCAAAGAAGGCAATTTTTTAAGCCCCGCTCAGCTAATTGAAGCAGGAGTACCCCAGGGTAGCATACTGGGTCCTACTTTATATTTGATTTATGCATCCGACATGCCGTCAGACCCCATAATACATACTTCAATTTTTGCAAACGATACAGCCTTTATTAGCGTTCATAAGGACCATCAAATAGCATCACAGAATTTGCAGAAATATGTTTATAAACTAGAGAATTGGCTTGAGCTTTGGAAAATCAGGGTTAACGAACAGAAATGTGTTTATATCACTTTCACATTGCGAAAAGAAACTTGCTCGTTCATCAAAATAAATAAATAAATAATAAAAGTTAATTTTTGCCAATGTAATTCTAAAGTTTCATCATTTGAAAAATTAATCATTTCTTCTTTGAAATTTTCATATAATTTACTTTTATTTATTTTTAAACTATTGTCAACAGCAAAATAGTTAATATATTTTAAACTTAACATATTTTTGGGTAATCTTTGCCTTAGTTGACATACTAACTCTGCTATGAAATTTCTACATATTATTCTAATTTCTTTTTCAGTTTCAGAATTTATATTTGTTCTTGTTTTCAAAAAATGTTCAAAATCATAATTAAAATATGGTGTAGGTATATTTTAATTTTAATTGTAAAAATTAAAAATAAATTGAAGCTAAAAAATGCTAAAAAAATGCCAAATGCTAAATCGAAAATTTGCAGCTAAATCAAAATAAACAGGTAAGAGTGCTATATTCGGCTGTGCCGAATCTTAAATACCCTCCACCTAAACGTAATAAGAGATAAAAAACTACACTGGTTATAGGACTAGAATATCTTAGTCTCTGTTTTCTATTCAGTCTTAATGCAAATTTTATTAGTATTTTATATATACTTACATACATATGTATGTACATATGTAGTTTGAAAGACAATTTTACGACCAACATAATTTGTGTTAAATATTTTGAAATTTTGTCTAATTTACACTATTTTTAATTGATTTAATTACCAATTCTTACCATAATTTACAGAGCTTGTCTGATGTTCATAATAATCTTAAGTGTAATTTAAGAAACAGAGTATAAAAAAGGGGATCAATTCGGTTTTAGTGACTTTGCTCAAAAAAAAAAAAAACTTCATCAAATGGGGCTTTTAGATTTTTTGACCCGAATTTATTTGTGTTTTTGGAAATTTTTATATGGCAGCTATGTCAAATTATGGGCCGATCTTCTTAAATTTTGGAACAGTGATTCTAATGCATATGAGGATATTTCATGTCGAATTTCAACGTAATAACGGTATATTTAAGATATATATTAGTATTAGCGTGGATTTCGGAAGTGGACCTTATATGGGGAACATAGTCAAATATGGACCGATATTCTCAAAATCCAGCAGTTTGATTTAGGCATGTATGTAAATGATCCGTGTAAAATTTTGGATTGGTACCCTTATTTATAAGAGATTTATAAGTATTAAAAAAGATTCTTCATATCAATTTTTACTCGTTTAACATTATTTATATCTGTTTTATACGCATTTAAGAGAATTTTGGAAGTGGACTTTATATGGAGGCTATGGTCAAACATGGACCGAACTAAAAAAAATTTCTATTAGGTTATATATATGACCAATTACAGATTTCTATTAAGTTTTGGATAATATCCAATAATATCTTCTATTATCATAAAAACAACGTATACAAAATTTCATAGCATTATCTGCAATATATTTCAAAATATTGCAATAAAATGGACAAAAATATCAAATTTTTATGGAGGTTGTCTCACATATCGGTCCATAACTCTGGTTGGCCTAAACCCATTTTGCTGATTTTAAATAGCAAACTTCTCGAAAGCATGTCTGACAGAATTGTTGAAGATTTGGATCTCGAAGATATCTGCGGACTTCAGAAAACTGATTTCAACATCCAGACAGACGGACATGGCTTAGTCGACTTCGCTATCTATAAGGATCCAGAATATATATACTTTATAGGGTCGGAAAATTATATTGTGGAAATTACAAACGGAATGACAAACTTATATATACCCTTCTCATGAAGGTGAAGGGTATAAAAACGAAAAACTTTAAATCAATATTTTTGACGCCGGCAATTTAGTGACGCTTTGTAGCGGCTTTAACGCATTTTTTAAAGAAACGACATGGAAATTTATGTGTAAAAAAAGAATAATATTTAATATTATCAGCTGTTGTAAATAATCATGGCGATGTCACGTGTAATTGTACATACAAGTTGGTGACCAAAAATTAAAACCCATATGTAAAATAACCAATTTTGGCAGACATAAAGAAAAACATGTGAGTTGTAAACTTAAAAATACCTAAGTAAAAACACCTTTACATAAACAATTTTACTTTGGATGAGATGACTAGTATTTTTTATAATAAAATATATTATTTCATGGATAAATGCACACCAAAACACTGTTCTTATAATCACACTGGTCCTCCTTGGAATTCAAAACTGTTATCTAAACTTAAGAATTTAAAGAATAAACATTATAAAAACTTTAAAAGATCTGGGTTGCTTGTGGATTATAGTAAATACTCAGTTGCTCGTGCAGAATATAATAATCTCAACAATTCCCTATATCAGTCATATTTACAAAAAATAAAAAATGATTTTAAATATAATACTAAAGCATTTTACAACTTTGTCAACTCTAAAAGAAAAGCAAATGGATATCCTTCAGTAATGAAACTCAACAATTATGAATCTTCCGACGGTATTAATATTAGTAATATGTTTGCTGATTTTTTTCCAGTACATATTCGGATAAGCAATATTGCTCCGAAAGTTATCCCAACACACTTTACACTAACCGTGCTATATCGTTTCCAAATATTGATGCTGAGAATTTATTAGAAAGTTTAAAAAACTTAAAATTTCGTATAATTATGGTCCTGATGGTGTTCCTAGCAGTATTATACACAATTGTGCTCAATCCTTGCTACATCCATTAATTATTTTATTCAACACATCCATTAAATATGTTTATTTTCCGATAATTTGGAGGTCCTCATTCATAATCCCATTATTTAAATCTGGTAATAGATCTGAGGTGACAAATTACAGAGGTATTGCTAAGCTTAGTCTAACACCTAAGATTTTTGAACACTTTATCACTGATTACATGTGTCATCAATTACCATCAATTCCGTCATCTTCTCAACATGGATTTCGTAAAGGTTGCTCTACTATATCAAATGTCCTACAACTTATTACCCACGTTAACCAAGGCTTTGTACAAGTAAAACAAACTGATGCCGTTTATACTGACTTTAGTAAAGCTTTTGAGAAAGTAAATCACAGACTTCTTCTTATTAAACTGGATGTTCTTGGTTTTACATGTCTAAACTGGATAAAATCTTATCTTCTGGATAGAACTCAATGCGTAAAATTTAATAATAAATACTCTAAAAATATTTTGGTTACTTCTGGTGTTCCTCAAGGCAGCCACCTAGGTCCAATTCTTTTCTCCTTGTTCATCAACGACCTTCCAAATGTTTTAAATTTTTGTAACATTGTAATATTGTTAAAATATTTTTGAGCTTCTCTAAATCTTTGGATCATATATATCTCCAATCCGATCTCAACAATTTCTTTTTGTGGTGCAGTCTCAACTTAATGGAATTAAACTTAAAAAAATGTAAACTTATGCGTTTTTCAAGAAGTAATTATATTCCTGCTAATTATACTTTGGATGATTACCGGCTTGAAATTGTTGAAAATTTTCTTGATCTAGGAATTTTACTAGACAACAAATTAAACTTTGTTTCGCACATTACCATGATGATAAATAAAGCTAGAGGTGTACTTGCGTTTATAAAGCGATGGGCTAAGGAATTTGATGATCCCTATGTCACAAAACAACTTCACATTTCCTTAGTAAGACCTATATTGGAATATGGCTCTATTATCTGGGATCCTTATTATAATATTCATATTCAGCGTATAGAGTCTGTACAGAAACAATTCTTACTCTTTTGTCTACGTGGGTTACCTTGGAATCCTGATATTAACCTTCCATCATACATCGATAGACTTAATTAATTGATTAAATTACCAACTCCATCTAGTAGAAGGACTATGCTTAATGTAACATTTATGATCAATATAATTAATGGTGAAGTCGGCTCCGAGTTCCTTGTAAACAATGTTACTTTTAATGTTCCTCAACGATTTTCCCGCCATTTTAAGCCACTGTATGTCAAACATGTTAGCACTAATTATGCTCAAGCTGACCCATTAAGAAGATTATTTTGTGAATTTAACAATCTATATGAAATAATTGATTTTTCTCTTTCAACAAATGTAATTAAACATAAAATAATTAGTTTATTAAATAATTAATCTTTTGTTGTTAATAGTAATTTTCAAAATACTTTTTTTTAATAGTCTGTAAGGATTTAATCCATTGACTTAATAATAATAAAATAAAAAAATACTGGGTGTAGGGTATTATACTTTTTTACTTGTTAACACAAGTATATTTAATACAAATATATTTCATATATGTATATACAATTAATACGGTACAATTTTATTATGATCGGTCCATAATTAGTTGTAGTTACCATATAAGGCCTACTACCGAAAATCACTTTAACGACCATAAATTTCTTAAAAATGTTGGTATCCAAATAAAATTCAACACAAATAAGTTTCATATATACAGAAATGATGACACCTAATTTCATAATGGTCGGTCCATAATTAGCCGAAACTCCCATATAAGACCCTCTACGTAATTCACTGTAACCTCCATAAATCTTTTAAAAGTATTTATATCGAGAAAGTATTTATATTCACAGAAATCATGGAACATGTTTTTAAAGTGCTCCGTTTTAAAACAAAATAATTGCAAAATAAACCCAACTTATAAAATTGTTTAACTGAACATTATCTTAATAACTAGTATTGTGATCAGTGAGTGCAAAATTGGGGTCCTAAATACAATAGTGACAACAAGTAAATAAATTATTGAAAATCGTAAGAAAAATAAATTGCATATCAATCAATAAATATACATGCAAACATTAAAAAGATATACATACATATATACAAAATTCTCAACAGACAGGTGTTTTGTTTATGTCCCTGGTTAACATAATCACATGTCAAAATAGTTTAATAATCAAAAGCTTATTTACATATGTACTAAAGCTTTCTGGTTGTTGTCTTCATTTAATCTGAAACTAAGAATTATAAACTGCAATTAAAACTGTTGCATACCTTAGGGAAGCAATAAAATCCAACATTAAATAAATAAAACCTTTTCGCATTTTCAATAACTCACAATATAATCATCTCGTTAAAATAAAATGGATAATATCAACAAAAAAGAAGTATCTCCTGCTCATCAAAAAACATCTCTAATAATTAACACTTCAGCACCTAAGCGTGGGCGAGCTGCTTTACATAAATCAATATATGATGACGTCTGTAAAACACCTCGTCTATCTAACATTGACTCGCCATTTCGCCTGCTTCAATTATTGGACGCTCGATTTGAAAAACAGACAGATGCTTTAACAGGTCTTATAAATACGCTTATTGCTGAAAGCGAGAACCGCGTTTTAAATAAAATAGAAGTAATAGAAAATAATATGAATGACTTGAGGAAGGATTTAATTGAGGTTACAGCCAGAGTATCAAAACTGGAAACCGTATCAGATGAAATAGCAATGTTAAAATCTGATATTAAGGAACTGAAACTGCAAAATCTTCGCCAAGAAAATTCTCAGGTAGCATGTGATTTACGCATTAACGGCAGTTATTATTGTAAAATTAATGTCACCTTATGATAAAAACTTTATACTTAAATCTATTGCTGGCTTCAGGAAAACAAATCGTAGCCTTCTAACGCTTCATCACATCGGTTTTAAATTGGAAAATACGGAGCGTTTCAGACCTGATAATCCCATCTACATCAACGAGAATTTAACGTCCAATAACTACAATATCTTTACTTCCGCACAACGTCTAAAGAATAGCAAAAACCTACAATCAGTATTCACAATTCGTGGACTAGTGTACGTAAAAAATGATAGTACAGAACAACCGTTGCGCATAGACTACATCGAGCAGTTGAATGAATTTTTTCTTCCAGCTAATAATTAACCGCACATTTTGATATTTATTTACTTATAAATTATTTATACTTAATATCTTTCTTACATTTAACCTATTAACTATATTAAATATTGATTATGTTTTATTTCTGAACATTATCTTAATAACTTTTAGAGCTGATCGTATTTCATATCGTGACTTCATTAATAATGATGAAATCTTGACTTGCTTAAAGTCTATAAAATCAAATGCAATTGGATATGATAACTTAGACCCGTGTTTGGTAAAAATATTGTTGCCAAGATTATTACTTTATTTAACCCAAATTTTTAACACAATATTTACTACTAATATCTATCCCAGTAGCTGGAAACATGCTAAGATTATCCCGGTTCCTAAAACTAACTCGGATTGCAATCCTGTCTTATCTTTCTTAAATAATGGAAAAACTTATATATATGCAAAAAAAAGAATTTATTGTTCGGCATAATTTGCTCACGACACATCAATCTGGCTTTCGAGCCAAGCATAGTTGCGTAACAGCTTTAATAAATCTGAGTGAAGATATTCGATATGATATCGATATAGGGAAAGTTACTATGTTAGTGCTCCTAGATCACACCAAAGCTTTCGATACAATTGATCATTCTTTGCTCTTCCTCAAACTCAAAAAGGTGTTCCGTATATCAGGGACATCAAATAATCTACTAAAGTCATATCTAAGTAATCGTTACCAATCAGTATGCATCAACAGTAGTTACTCATCTGCTCTCCCTGTTGCTAAAGGTGTTCCACAAGGATCAATAACATATTCAAAGTTACACCTGTATGCAGATGACGTACAAATTTACATTGGGAGTTCTGTAAAAGATATTGGAGATAACGTGATTAAATTAAATAAGGACTTGGATAGTGTTTATAGCTGGGCAACTGCTCATAGACTTCTAATAAATCCTCACAAATCCAAATGCATTATTATACACCGTAAAACGATTCGTATTAATAATAAAACATTGATATAATGCTTAATAATGAAAAAATCAAATGCGTAACTGCAGCAAAGAATCTTGGTGTTATTTTTAATAGCAATTTAGACTGGTCTACTCATATTAATAAAACTGCATGAAACATTTACTTAATGTTACGTAGACTCTGGCCTACCCAATACTTTACGCACTTAAAATAATTATCGCCAAAACATGCCACGACTTTTATATGGTTGCGAATTGGTCTCAAGCTGCGACTCTCGAAATAAAATTGTATTAGAGAAAACATATAACAATATAATCAGATACGTTTTTGGTTTATGAAAATTCGATAGAATATCCCAGTTCTCAAATAAACTTTACAGTATGACACTTAAAAACCTCTTGGATATGAAAGTATTGCAAATGCTACATAAACTAATATATACGAAGAATCCTTCATATCTGTACAACCGAATAACTTTTCATAGTTCTAACAGAGGGAATAAGATAATTCCTTTTACACACCGCAGCCTGATATCTGAATATCAATTTTTTAATCATTCTGTCCGTCTTTGGAACCTACTTCCTAATAACGTTCAAACAAACAACAATGTGAACATATTTAAAAATCTATTAGTTAATTATTTCATAAGCTAAAAACATTTATCTATGTACCATATATCTGTTTAAATATATTTGAATTTTTGTATTTTATTTTACTTTAACTTAAATTAGATTTTGTTTAATATTATTTTTTTTATTTAATTTAATTTAGTAATACTTAATTGTGATCTATTAATGTTTTAAACAAATACAATTCCTTCACTGTAATTATAAGATTTATATCTTGTTGCGTAGGATAAGCAAATTCATAAATAAATAAAAAAAATAAATAAAAATAAATTTTTGGATGATCGGTCGATAATAGGTAATATCTCTCATATAGCGCTCGTTTTTGAAAACCTGTTTTATACATATATTCGGTGTAGGGTATTATATCGTCGGTCTTGACCGACTATACTTTCTTACTTATTGACTTTTTACATAATTTAAATAATATGTATGGAAATAAACTTTAGTTTAAGTCTGCAAGTAACTTATTTTTATTATATTTAATTTTTTTTTTATTTTTTTTAGTGGATGAAGTCATTGTGTTCAAATGTTCCCCCCATACGGGGCAGCTTTGAACTAGGCTGGGGCAGCTTTGAACTGCAATTTTTTCTTGTAGCGCTTATGTCCGAAAATAACATAAACAGTTATTAGTTCGAGAATTTATATTAAAGAATACTATTGTAACGTATTGGAACAATTGGCAAATTGGAATGCATTTTCTACCCGGCATCATCAGCAATCTTCATTGTCCATTATCAATCTGTAAACATCATCTATTAAACTCACCGTTTTTTTTTTTTTTTTTGAGCAATAGAATATGAGAATTATCATATTTCTTTTTTACGTGTTTTTGTGATCAGAATTGGTTTCGTCATTTTCAGAAAATAAGAAAGAATCAACAATGTTTGGTACTTCGGTTGATAAATTAACATGTTCAAAGGTGCCCCCTTTTGGAAACCATTTCACGGAAATAATATATTTTTTTTACATAAATATCAAATAACTTCCTTAATTTTGTTTGAAATAAATTTTGGATTTCTTTCACGAAAGAAAACGATCACTGAATACTTCTTACCTCTTACAAAAAATAAAAAAAATTACAATAGCACTGCGAAAACTTGTTCACCCAACTACATTCGGCCGACGACTGAAAAAACTAGCAAAAGTTGATGACGTTGCTAGAAAACAAGGTTACCACGTGAAAAACTCGGTTAACGATCGGAAAAATGTTAAACTGAGATTTTATCAACATTGTTCAGAGGTGCCTCGTGTTCAAATGTGCTCCCCTCTCATTGATAAATCTAAAGAAAAGACATACGTATCCCATGTGCTATTGGTGATTTTTTTTTTTTGGTTATTTTCGACAATCTGAAAAAGAAGTTTTGTTCTTGACAAGCATAACTTGCTATCTCCTAAGAATTTTTAAATAGAAAGAAAATTAAATATTTTTTTTGCATATACATACATACATATGTATATCGTGATTAATATAAATAATATTTAAATCCGATATTGATAATTATAATAATACTACAAGACAACGCTATAATTATAATTGTGCATTGATGACCATTGAGAATCATGTGTGGCTTCTCCAGGAACATATGGAAGTTATTTCACAGATTAAAATGGATTCGTGATTGTTGGAGTTGTTAATTTGATTGATAAGTATAAGCATATGTATACATATAGTTATTTTGATAAATACCATCTTTTTTTGCTGCACATTTAGTCAATTAGTTTAATCATTGACGATTAAATATTATTTACCCTAAATCACTAAATGTTATTTAAAATAGAGCATTTCAAAATATATTACCGATGAATTTTTGTTTGTGTGTCCTGAAAGCGGTTATTGTTAATTTAAGATAGGATTAAAACTTTAATCACATAGTCTAGTTCTATATTTTTATAAGTTCAAAAAAAAAAAAAACATAATATATATTACATGTAAAAGTACCATCTCTGATATACAATTCATTCATTAAAATTTCTTTGCTTTAGTTAAATTATCAATTAATATTCTGCCTTTTTATTTAAAATCCAAGAAAACAAATAAAAACATAATGTAAACAAAGAATAGAAAGCGCTAAACAAAAATATAAATACTAAGAAGAAAAAAACACATTTTTTTAATTTAATTAAAAACTAATAATTATTGTCTCTTAAGCAATTCATCTACGGAGCAGAAGGCCTTCAATCCAACGACGAATATAAAACGAGCATCGATCATAGGAATATGATATAAGAGAGTATGTAAGTTTGTTTTTTATTTTTATTCTTTGTAGTTTTTTTATTTGGTTTTCTATAATTGATTGAGTTTAATCTTTTGTTTTGATTATTTAAATTTATTGTTATTTGATAAATTACATTGTTGTTTATTTGTTTCTATTATATCAATTATTCTTAATATATATTTATTTTATATAAAGGGTGGTTAAATTGTAAGGGCCGATGTTGAATGTGAACCACACCTAAACGCCAAGCTTTTTTCCGAATTTTATTTGACATTTCTCTATTTCAGACTTACTCAATTTGAACCATGGAGAGATACACAATCCAACAACGTGCTAAAGTTATCCAGATTTATTATGAAAATGGGCGTTCAAATCAAAATGCATATCGTGCACTTCGCGATTTTTTTGGTCAATTTGATCGTCCAAATGTGCGTACAATCGCAAAAATCGTGGAAAAATTGGAGCAAACCGGGTCTGTAGAAGATGTGAGAACACCAGTGCATGCTCGTACAGCTCGTACTGCAGAAAATGTTGCTGCTGTTCGCGATAGTGTGGCTGAAGAGCCGTCCACCTCAACTCGTCGTCGTGGCCAACAATTGCACCTCTCACGCTCGTCGTTGATGAACATTATGCATAAAGACTTGCATTTACACGCTTACAAGGTGCAATTGGCTCAAGAACTAAAGCCTCTTGACCATTCCAAACGTCGTGAATGGGCAGAATGGTGGCAAGAAATGGCAACAGTGGATGATCAATTTTCGAAGAAAATCATCTTCAGTGATGAGGCACATTTTCACCTCAGTGGATTCGTCAATAAACAGAATTGCCGCATTTGGGCGAATGAGAATCCAAGAGTGATTGTCGAAAAACCAATGCACCCACAAAGAGTGACTGTTTGGTGCGGTTTATGGGCTGGCGGCATCATCGGGCCGTATTTTTTCCAAAATGAGGCCGGTCAGGCAGTTACTGTGAATGGTGTTCGCTATCGTGAGATGATAACGAACTTTTTATGGCCCGAATTGGAAGATATGGATGTGGACGATATGTGGTTTCAGCAGGACGGTACCACTTGCCCCACAGCTAACGAAACAATGGCTCTTTTGCGCAACAAATTCAATGGCCGTATTATCTCACGTAATGGCGATGTCAATTGGCCGCCAAGATCATGTGATTTGACACCGTTGGACTTTTTTCTTTGGGGTTATTTGAAAGAAAAGGTGTACATCGATAAGCCAGCAACAATTCAAGAGCTAAAGGATGAGATAATTCGGCACATTAACGGCATAGAACCTCCATTATGCCTCAGGGTCATCGAAAATTTGGACCATCGGATGGAGGTGTGCCGCCGTGGTCGCGGCGCCCATTTGACCGATATTTTGTTCCATACATAATTGAGTAATACCAATATATCATAATAAAGAAAAATTACAATAATTTCCTAAACAGTTTGTGTTTTATTCAAAATCAACATCGGCCCTTGAAATTTAACCACCCGTTACATATATATTTTGTTAACTTGCA
Source organism: Bellardia bayeri (assembly GCA_950370525.1). NCBI lineage: Eukaryota > Metazoa > Arthropoda > Insecta > Diptera > Calliphoridae > Bellardia > Bellardia bayeri. The sequence continues at coordinate 48,531,760 of OX493264.1, read as the reverse complement.
TTGAAACATTCTGTTTCTTATTTTGTTTTGATTATAAATAATCTTAAGTTAAGAAAGCCTCAATGAAATAATTAATACTATGTGTTGTACACTTGACACCCTTTTAACGACCTGCTGTTAATATTTTTTTGTGCTAAAATTGCGATTGTATTTAAAAATAATGTTTATATTCTTAAATATAAAATTCCAATAGAATCAGAATATTAGCGATGAATTTGTTAATAAATTTTTGTTTGGTTGAAACTATTTGAAAAGTGGTTCTGATTTGTTTGGGGCTTTCTTATGGTAACAGTTTATAAGACATGGTTAGGGTAGGGTCCAGAGCAGACATAAAAGTAGTACTGCTAACTATGTACATAATTTCTAAATCCCCACTCAAAATCTATCTATTTCCTTAGCATTGAATTAAATCTTTATTCTAGTGTGCACTTCAATTTTTTTTGTTATATCTGGTTCAGGATTGACTGACTATAAAAACAAAACGAACCCTCGTCCACTGTTGCCATATTTGACGATTTATCGTCATTTTGACGATTTTTGGTGTCAAAAATGTTTCTTTGACGACCTTTGCCCCTATTTTGACGATTTTTCAGTATAAATGATTTGCAACACTTTTTTCTCATATAAAATTTATACATTGGTTTCGAAAAAAGAAAAGACTTTATTGGAACTTTAGAAACACATTTCGAAAATTCAAAGGAAAGATTCAAATCTCTTGTTTCCCATCCTAACCAAATATATACAAAAAAATTTAGTTTTACCTCATTCTTCGGCAAATGTCAAACGAGTATTTAGTCAGGTAAGTTTAAACAAAACAAAAATTAGGAATAGGTTAGCAACGCCTTTTATGGAAGGGATTTTATTCACTAAAGATTTTTTAAAACTAAATAATTGTTGTTGTTTTAATATGAATGTTGTACCTATAAAATTAAATGTACTAATCTTCACAATTTCCAATTATATTTTAAAAATTTTCAAATTGTATTTCAGAATCTAAACATATTTTTAACTTAACTTTTATGAAATGCCATAATAATATTCTGAAATACAACTAGAAACTACAGAAATGCAATTGAAATTTTTTGTTAAATATAAAATTAAATAGAAAATTCTGAAATATTATTGAAAAGTTCTAAAACGCATAGTGTTGTAAAAAGGAGATATTTTATATTTAGAAGTAGAATTTTTTATGTTTTACATTGTTACTATGAATAAATTGTTTTGTTTATTTTATATTACAAGTAATATATATTTTTTAAGAAACATTTTTAAAAATTTCTTAAAAAATTGATTTTAAAAACTATATTTTGAAAAGTAATTTATTACTTATTTTTGTGTTCCTTTTACATTAATTTTTGTGTTTTATTTTGTTATTTGTTACTCTTTTTTATATTCCGTTTGTAATTTCCACAATATAATTCTCTGACCCTATAAAGTATATATATTTTGGATCTTTATAGATAGCGGAGTCTATTAAGCCATGTGCGTCTGTTTGTCTTTTTCAACATCTGTCTGGATGTTGAAATCAATTTTCTGAAGTCCCCAGATATCTTCGTGATCCAAATCTTCAATAATTCTGTCAGACATGCTTTCGAGAAGTTTGCTATTTAAAAAAATAACGGAGATATGAGCAAAAATCCGAGACAACCTCTGAAAATTTCATCAAAAAAACTAAGTGCATTAATTTTATTACGAATAATTTTATCAACAGATGGCGTTGATCAAACAAAATGTATTAATATTGTTACGAACAAATTCATCAACAGATGGCGTGTTTATCGACATAATTATTTAAACCTATTTTTAAACTTTAATCGATCTACATTTCAGGTAATATGTAAATGTAATAGGTAAAACCCAAAGGAAAGAAAATTTTTTTATAATACATTATATTTATTTATTGAATCTTCAGATATTGAAATGACAATAAGTTTTCGAATCTTAATACTAAAAGAAAATAATAAGTCCAGACAGTGCTAGACAAAATATTATGATACTACAAAAAAATTTACATCCACTGATCCAGTCATCTGTTTTGCGTTTGAGTTAAAGCAAGGGTATCCCTCCTTCTCAACCGAACATGGCCACTAAAGTTAAGGATGTCTCGTGCAAGTGGGTTTGGATGGTGTTCAAGTTTGCTGACATATTTTGAGGCGTATTTTGTAAATTCGTCTTTCACCAAAGGAATGCCTAGATCTTTGTGAATTCGAGAATTTTTAACGTACCATGGAGCTGCAGTAATTATACGTAGAATTTTATTTTGACCTCTTTGAATTTTTTCAATGTTGGATGCTGAGGCAGTACCCCATAATTGAATTCCATAACACCATATTGGCTTTAGAATTGCATTGTACAACAAAAGTTTACAATCCAACTTTAATGTAGAATTTCTGCCGATTAGCCAATTAAGTTGCACTGCTTTTAATCTCATCTGTGTAAGTTTTGCGTCAATATGAGACTTCCAGGTTAAACGACGATCGAGGTGGATTCCGAGGTATTTGACTTCATTGTGTTGCGGAATAATTTGGTTATTTATTCTGATGGACGAGCAGGTATCTTTTCGCAATGTGAAAGTTATATGAATACATTTCTGTTCGTTAACCCTGATTTTCCAAAGCTCAAGCCAATTCTCTAGTTTATAAATATAATTCTGCAAATTCTGTGATGCTATTTGATGGTCCTTATGAACGCTAATAAAGGCTGTATCATCAGCAAAAGTTGAAGTATGTATATTGGGGTCTGACGGCATATCGGATGCATAAATCAAATATAAAGTAGGACCCAGTATGCTACCCTGGGGTACTCCTGCTTCAATTGGCTGAGCGGGGCTTAAAAAATCGCCTTCTTTGATTGTAAATTTGCGACCATATAAATAACTTTTCATAAGTTTGTGGGTGTTAGCAGGCAGAGCTAATTTTATTTTGTGCATTAAACCTTCATGCCAGACTTTGTCGAACGCTTGGGAAACATCAATGAAAAGCGCGGAACAGTATTTTTTCTCTTCAAACGACCGTCTTATCACATTTACTAATCTGTGTGTTTGTTCGATGGTACTGTGTTTAGCTCTGAACCCGAATTGATGATTTGGAATACATTGAGTGTCGTTCAGAATTGGAATCAACTTAGCCATTAACAATTTTTCAAACAGTTTTGAAATTGTCGGCAGTAGGCTAATTGGCCTATATGACTCTACTTTGGTGAGGTCCTTCCCTGGCTTAGGAATCATGGTAATCATAGATACCTTCCAATCTGCAGGATAGTATTCTAGGCGTAAAATAGCATTGAAGATAAAGAGAATAATTCTTCTAGCTACACGAGGTAACTCCACGAGCATTTTGTTGCTGATTTTATCCATACCTGGAGCTTTTTTAAGGTTCAGAGTACCAATAGCGCTTTGAATATCATTAAAGCTAAGTCTTAGAGGTACAGGAGGTCTAATAACGAGTGGTGGCAATTCAGTTGCATTATTTGAGTTGTTTATAGTAAACACATTTCTCAAATGGTTAACAAATAAAGTCCCTTTCTCGGAATCGTTTCTAGCCCAGTCACCAATCGGATTTCGCAAAGGAGGCTTTCCTCTAACTGGTCTTTTTAAACCTCGTGCCGCCTTCCATAACGAATAGTCAGATTGTGGGGAACTGTCAATTCCCTCCAAGTATGATTTAAGTGAAGCCATTCTTTGGGTTTCTAAGAAATTTCTTAGTATATCTCTGCATTCCCGTAGCCTAGCTTTCAGTTGAGGAGACCTGTGAATTTGCCACTCTCTTCTAACTCTTCTTTTTTCTGTCAGGAGATGTTCGAGTTCAGCGAAATAAGTTCTGTTTGTCCTATTTCTGCATTCAACGTCATATGTGGAAGCGTGATGCACAGCTCTTCGTATGTCCTCAGTAAACTTGCCAATCGACCCATCAATATCCTCGGTAGTTCTCAACACTACATTTTCCGTGCAGTGGGAACTTAAATACTTTTTATACTTTATCCAACTTACTCTGGATTTAGACATGTCCCGAAATGGAGAGCCATACCCTTGAAGGAAACGCATTGAAATAATAGAAGGAGAGTGATCTGAAGACAAGTCTAATGAAGGCTCCACTTGTATCGATTCTACAGGGATATTTTTCACTACTCCGAAGTCAATAATATCGGGAATCTTCCGTCGGTCCGTCGGCCAGTAGGTGGGATGCCCGCTTGAGAGTACATCTAAGCCCATTTTGGCAATGGTGTTGAAGAGTTCACGACCCTTCGGGGTCACTAGACGTGAACCCCAAAATGTGTGTTTGGCGTTAAAGTCACCAGCAACCAAAAATCTAGCTCCAAGGGAATTGAAGAAGCTGTAGTATTGATGTTCTTTTATTGAAAATCGAGGCGGCGAATAAATTGATGATAAAACAAAGTTGTATTGACAGAATTCAATACAAATGTTTGTTGCTTGTAGGTAATCCTCACATATGTTGTTCATTAAATAATGTTTTATTCTGTTCTTTATAAGAATTGCCGAACCTCCACATGCTCTTCCGCGGGGATCTTTAGTATCATACAACACGTATCCATTAATTTTGAAGTACCCTGTCGCCGTCAAGTGAGTTTCAGCAATCATCATGACATCAATCTGCTTATCCATCAGGAAGTGTTCCAGTTCGTTTTTATGTTGGCGGAGGCCGTTCGCGTTCCAAAAACAAATTTTTAAACAAATCATTTCTTTAAAATTGCTTGTAAGATAGTGGATTGCATTTTCAGCATTTCCTGCATCATGGATGTCATAGTGGTCGTAAAAGTGTTCATAGTTTGGACAAGTGTCTGCAAAGTAGTCTCTAGAGTGTTAATATTAGGCTCGTAATATTGAGATTTAGGTTCCTGCTCCAAACCTGGCATATTAGATTTAACCACGTTAGCGTAAGAAACTTGTCTAGAACTAGGCGCGTTTTCATGACTAGTGGGCCGTAACAATTGAGGAAAATTGTTACTCGATGCAAAATTAGGCTGTTGTGGATGAACAGGTAATACTGACGTCTTGTTGGTCCTTATGCCTTTCAAATGAGTGTAAACTGGACAACCTCTATAATTTGCGGTATGATTACCTCCGCAGTTACTGCATTTTTTGATTTTTGAGTCGGTTTTCGACTTATCACATTGAGCAGTTGTATGTAGTTCCCCACACGCAACACAAACTGACGGCAATTTACAATATGCTTTAGTGTGACCAAATTCTTGACAATTAAGACACTGGACGGGTCCCTGACGCTTATGCGGTTCTTCCACGGTGATTCTACGATGCAGAAGGTAAATCAGATTGTAGATGGGATGGGACTCGTTTTTCTTTAAGACTATATCTCCGGGTTCCAATTCCACCCTGAACATAGGCTGAGGAATCTTTTCACGGTTTCTAATATTCGTTATGTTCTTAATTTTGAAGCCATTTTCCATTAAACTAGTCTTTATCTCGGCAGGATCAACATCTGGGTCTATACCCTTTAGAACGACTTGGAGTCCTTTTGCGCTTTTCAGCTGGTAGGTATAGAAATCCCTACTCTCCCTCTCCAACTGGTTGGACAATTTTCGAAAGTCATCTTCCTTTTTCACTTGAATTTTGGTTTCGCTGATATTTCCATGTTTAATTGAGGTTACGCTAAACATATTTTCACCTATTACCGAAACAATTCCTTGTACCAATTTACTGGAAGTGGGCTCTCTCAGATAAATTGGTGGGGGCTTAAACGTTTTTTTAGGAAGTTCTGGATCATCCGTCTGGAGGAGAGCAAACCTGTTTTGATCATTTGGATTGTCAATACTCACGGTCTTGGGAGCTTTTGAATTTGATGACGTTTGAGCAGATGTCGGGCTCCTCTGTCGCTTAAGAACTGTGACGTATTTATCCATACCTACTTGTTTTCTAGGTTTGACTGCACTATTTGATGTAGAAGATATTGATGTTTTATCATCTGATGAAATCACTATATTGGGCGAACAGGAACGGCGCCGTTCTACGGCTCTTGTAGTGAGAAGATTCTCCACAGATTTTTTTAAGGATTCTTCCTCAGAGATCCATAAAGATTTTCTAGTCGAGCTAAGCTCTTTCTCAGAATTACATCTGAGAGGAACACTCATACAGTTTTTATGTGATTTTTAATGTTTTTTATTATTTTTTTTTAATGTTTTTTATTTTTTAATGTTTTTTATTTTTTTTTTTTTTTTACCGTAGGTATTTTTACCTATTACGAATTATTTTTTAACTTTTTGTTTTATTTCGACCTATTACACTTTTTCACCTATTACGATTTTTTCACCGAAAATTCAGCCGCACTAAAAATAACACGTCCGAACAGTTCAACAACACTATGTGTAATGAGGAAAGAAAATAAAAAAAAAAGAAAATAAAAAAAATTATATTTGGTGAGTATACATTAGGGGTGGAATCCTTAGTAACAAGATTAATTTTGTGTGGTTTGGCAAAAAAATGCAAGGCCAAAAAATTAGTGGGGGTGGGATGGTGATAAACTGTTTGCCATTGTCTTTAAAACGAGCACACATTGGCACTCCTGGCGCAGACATTTTTCAAAATTTAGCATCACACATTTCTTTTAATTGCAATTCATAAATGTGATGTCTACATGGCAGATAGAAAATATCTCGCTCTAGTATTTGCTCCAGCAAGAGAGACGCACCTTGAAATTGGGTAGTATTTGTGGATGTGGTATTAAATGAAATAGCTTGAACGCGTTCAGTGATTTTACATTCAAGCAAAAGCCCGTAAACAGCATCCGCAATTCGTTTGCCTTTCCCATTGGTGTATTGTACATGTGTTTGAAAACTAAAATTTAAAGAAAATCCATCATTTTTAGGTTGTACACCCACCCAAAACATAAACGAAATCACAAAAATCGTTAATCTTTGGTAAAATATTTTTTAGTTCTTGATAAATTTTAGTTAGGCTCGAGTTCATTAAATTTTTTAATCTAAAATTGTTTGTTCAAAATCGTAATTCTTGATAGTTTTTCCCTGTATTAGTACATTTACAATAATAACATCATATTATTAAAATTTAACTAGGTTAAATATTTCAAAAATATTAAATTTTTTTGCCAACAATTTTTAAACTACGTTAATTTTAAATTTCCCGTTTTCCCATGAATTTTTAAATTTCTTCCCGGGAATTCCGGACGTTTATTTTCCGGGAATTCCTGGAAATTAATCTGTTATAAATCAAAATATTTAAAACTAAACAAAAAATTAAAATTGCAATATTTTTTTGTCAAATATTGTAAAATATTATAAATAAATATTTATAAATTTTTGCTTTGCTTTTTTTTAATTTTAGTGATTTTTTATACATACATATGTATATAAACTTAAATTTTAATAAATTTTAATTTTTATGTTTTAACTTTCTTTTTTAATACAAAATTAAAACTCTATTAGAAATATAAACTTTTTAATTTTCCGATTTTTTAGCGATTTTTAAAATTCGTAATGACGATTTGTTTTAAGGGATATGAAAAATTTTTCCATATTTATCTGGCACCCCTGAACATCGATAAGACCAGATACAAAACTGCAACCAAGCGGTCAGTGGTGCTATTAAAATGTGTCAATGTGGCATCCATATATTAACCCATCGAAAATAAGGGATAGAAATTGTTTTTCCATGGCTATCTTTTTTCATTGGGAATAAATGAAGTTTTTTTGTGTACATTTATTTGTAAAAAAAATAAAGGTTTATACCAAGAAGGAAATTGCATAAAGAATTTACAATTTGTAATTTTCCGTCTAAAATGTGTATAAAATCTCTTGTGTATTTCCCACAGATAATACGTGCATATTCCCGAAGGGTGAAATTATTATTATAAATATTGTATAAGTTTATGTTTTAAATTATCTGATTTGTTCATTGTATGTATCGTTGGTTTCATGTAGAAAGGCCCTAACTCGCTATTTTTTCGAAATTAGTTTTTTTTTGCGATTCCAATGCATTTAACGCAAATACACCTCCTCACAAAAATTTATTGCAATAGTGTAAAAAATAACGCTTTTATAAGCAGTTGTACAACAAAAGCTACATGTTGAATATTACAGTTTCTATTATGTTGTCACTTTCTCCTGTAAAGTTTCAAATATGCGAGTTAGGGCCTTTCTACATGAGACCATCGGTATGTATGTATGTATGTATATGTGCGTTTGTGTTTTGTTTGTTTTACGGCTGGCCGCTTCCAAAATTTCACTGGTAGAGTTTTCAATTCTGAGTAAAATAAAAACAAAATTGTTGGCCACGCTTATTTTTTAGTGGGCGAGTCTCCAAAGATTGTAACATATCTTGAAAACTACATTTCTTTCTTCGACGATATATACATACATATATCAAACGATAGGCATTTTAACGACCTATCCAACGATGTATAATATGACATACTTATGATTTACAATTTCGGAAATTATTTTTTGATCCGATATTTTTTTTAAATATCTAAAAAATCCGTGAAAAAAATTACAAAATTTAAAAGTCAGGTAATTAAGCTTTAATTTAATGTATGTATATTATGACGGTGTAGGTGATATACCTACCTACATAGAAATCTTTACTATGCGAAGCCGATGTTCTGTATACCTGGGCAACTCTATAATACAGCGATACACAGCATGACACAAATATGCAAATGCTGGCATCTGATTAGAAACTATTTTCATCGTCAGGAGACTCCGAAGATTCAGAGGCGGGAGAGTAGAGATTTAGTTTCAAGGTATTTATACTAAATTTAAAAAAAAAAATTAAATTTAAGGAAAAATATATTTTTTTTTTAATTTTTCAGATCTTATAAATCTGTATAATACCTACAGACACATATCATACCTTAAATTAAAGCTTAATATCTTGGCTATTCATATTCATATAAACCAAAGTAAAACTTATGCACCCTTTTTTAAACTTTTTAGATATTATAAAAAAAATCGGGTCAAAAAAATATATTTCTCAGATTTAACCCAAAGTCAGTTCATATTTTATAATCATAATATATATCATTGAAAAGATATTTATAATGTCTTTTATTTAATGTGTTATAAATTATCAGACACCCAGTAGTTCCCGAGATACAGGCTTATATATTTTCAACCCCACTATATTTTTAAATCCCACTCGAAAATAGGCGTGGCCGACAAAAATTTTTTATATTACTTTTATCACCTTCAAACACCCTATTTTTTCAACAATATTTAGAAATACTTACTTTTTATCCTGCGATCAACTTCCATAAACAGTTTTATAATTATGAAAAATGAAAAATAGGTACAGGGTAGGTCCCAACCCAACCACAGAATACGGACACGAACAAATAAAAAACTAAAAAGGTACACTAACACAAAAAAAAACTATTACTGTATACAAATTCGACGCGGAAACACTTATGAGGGAGGACGAGATGAATTTTGTCCTCCCAACCTTGGACATAATTTTTCGTATTCCTAAAAATTACATTTGTGTCTCCTAAACGCTGACAGACTCAGATATACTTACCTCACATTTTTACCAAATCCGAATACGAAATACTTAACGACCAAACATATTCTTTTGTTTAAACAATTAAAATCCTTCACATATTTATTAATTAAAAAAAAAAGAAAATAAAACAAGAAACTTATTAGAATTAAATAGAAGAAGAAAAAAACAATTCAATATATAGAGATATTTAATTAGGTAAGTATAATAAAATATGTTTACATAAAAACAGCTACTTTAACATTATAAGTAACAATTTATATGGCTATAATGTTTCGCCTAAATTAAATAAACAAAATGAATCACACACTTAAACAAATGCCTTTAAAAAAACTAATTTTTATACCCATTTATTATTTTTAGAAATCTGTGTGGTTATATATTTTGATCAAATTTTCATAATTTAAAAATTTTGCTTATTTCCCTACCTAAAATAGCTTACTTAGGCAGACAATATGCCCTTATTTAAAACGAAGGACACAACAAAAAAATTATTTACCACTACTACACAAATTCCCTAGTTGAAGGATATAGACATTTTTAGGCTAATCACTCTAACAAATTAATATTCACAAACAAATTTAGGCTTAAACACTATAACCTAACATCGAAGTTTTAAACAAAACATACCTACTTAACGCTAATGATATACATATATACTAAAATCCTACATAAAACTAAAAAAAATTGCGTAAATAAACTAACCTTATCCTATATTAAAACTATTGTTTTATTCTCAAAAAAAATATCTTCTCCGCTTGTTTTACTTCTATTTATTTAATTAGTGTCGACTCTTAAAGAATCAATGTTGTAATTTACGGTCTTTTATGAAACGTTCTATCTTTTTATTTATATAGTATGGCGGTTACCTGTTTGCGTTTTTGTTGGGGTCGGTGTTTTCCTTGGATTCCTACAACTAATCCGGAACAGTCCCTTTGCGAATGGTCCTTGTATATTAGCCATTTGGGCCTCCCTCCAGTTTTCTCTTATTACCGCTTTTGTTCCTATTAAAAAATTGTTTTCTTTTTATACAAGAAATGGTTCCTTTCTATAAACAAAAGAAACAGATTTAAGTCTTACCTCCTTGCTGTTATTATTCTTATAGTTAGAATTTGAGAACAAATAGTAACATAAACCACCGCACTTTGAATTATTATAAAAGAACGTTACTATCTATGTACATAGGTATATTATTTAAAAAAAAAAACGAATTCTGTTCTGTTCGCACCCGTTCTGATTGCTTGTCCACACACAAATGGCGATTCTGGTTTAAAATTCCATATTCTGGATTTAACAGTTTTTTTGTGTATCTACACTGATCCCCATTTTTGGATTTCAATTTCCAATAGGATTCCTTTTTTGATCTAATTCAAATTTTCAGGGATTTTTTTTCCAGAGATCCCAGATCATTCTATTGCTGCATTATTGCCACTTGGGTTTTCATTCACAATAATACTATACTAATAATAATAACCTATTGGCAATACCATACATTTTCTTATTTCTTGCGCACACAACTGCGCAACGCACACATTAACCACGAAGTATAAAATTAACAAAATAAATAATTTGGGACTTCTGTGCAACTTGGTTCCTAAATATTATGATTGTGCACAGAACTGCCGCAACAAATTACAAAACTATATTCAGAATCACAGAATTTTTACTTTGTTTGTTGAAAATTTTGAGTCACAAATTCTAGTTATAGCATGTAACCCTGCCTTTACACATGCAAGTATTTGCATGCGAGTACTGTGTACGTATTATATACGAAAACTTATTCGAAAAACTCGACTAGCTCTGCAAGTGAAAAAGTGTGAGTGTATTAGTAAAAAAATGTGAGTGTATTGAGTTTTTCGAACTTGCACTTGCATGTGTAAATGCCGGGATAGTGTTCTTTAAGATTTGCATCTGCAATGTCCAGATGTTACCTCGGAAAGAATATATGTAACTTAATTTTTATTTTCAACTTAATGTTTAATCCTGATTGGAGAATGCTTCACCACTTTGAACAATCCTATGGAAGTTTTTTGTTAAGTATTCTAATTCCAGCCACACTACCTCCTGAAACCAAACAAAAATAAATTTTAAAATAATATTCTAATATGTATTTGTATTATATATGTTAATAATATAATAATATATTTTATTTTATTAAAAAAAGAAGAAAAATAAAACTTTTATCGAACAAATCTTTGTTTATTTTAATTTTTATTTGTCGTCGTAAAGTAACAGAGGTAATGTCAAGGCCAATTGATAAGGTGACTGCAGTACGTCAGCTGATTATTAATTCGCGGTGAAATAGTGTATACATCTGTCAAACTTTGTTTTGTGTTTAAAATCAAAAACTAAAGGTATGGTCACACATTGCATATATTAACACAAAAATGCGTAACCACTTCTTTTAGCACAAATTTGTTTGACGTTGTTTACTCTTACAAGAGTTTTGCAAGATCAAACAGCATCGAATAAAATAAAACTAAATATTTGTTGTGTCTAGTTCTAAATCAACAAAGTTTTTTAAATAAATAAACCAATTGAAATAAATTTTATTTACGGCTACGTCTTTTTCGACAAATATTTACTAAGTGTGACCGTACCTTAAGCAAGGAAAAATAAAATTATTTAAGTCTGAAAATGTAAAATAAATAAATGTGTACTGTTTTGGTAAAAAAAACTGTGAAAATAAACGAAACAATCGAATTATTTTGTTTATATTTCAATTTGCTGGATTTTAACATTTCACATATGTACATACATATGTACGTACATATTAACGAAAGCAGAATTCCTGTTGTTTTTTGTTTGTTCTATTTGTTGTCGTGTCGCACTTACCTTATTAATTCGCCTTGTAATGTATAGCTGTTTTCTTAAACTCATTAAAACGTCTGTCTGTATCACAGATTATACAGAGGTGACAATTTTGACGTTCCAAAAAGTGAAAATCAGTTTTCTGGAGCAGTTCTCATAGAGAGAGAAAGGTATATTTCTTTTCGTTACCTGATTTGTTGTATGGTACACGCTTCGTAAAGAAAGAGATAAATATAAAACTTGAATATCTTACGTCTCTTGACGCGCTGTATACTTTGTGTATGTATACATACATATATCTGTGGTTGTAACACAGAAATATACAGATTTGTCAAAACTGACGTTTGCGAATGTTTACTTCAATTAACCCCATTGAAAGGTAAGGATAGCAATACATATTACTAGAACATTTTCTATCCCGTACTTACGATGGGGATAAATGTGTGCTGCCACTTTGACATATTTTAATAGCACCACTGGCCATGCCGTATCTGAACTTATCTGTGGTTTATAAGACTGGCTATCGTAATATATTTATTTATTTCAAATTTTATTTGATTCCAATTTGTTTAAATCGTCCAAGCTCAAATATGTTTTTCCTGTGAGCCGTGTTCTATTTTTTCAACAATATTACACAATACTGTGGAAAACATAAACTAGTAATTAAATTAACCAGTGCGAACTTCGTTCAATATTGATTTAACTATTGTATAGTATTCTGTGAAAATGTCTCTTCTGGATGGTGGTTACATTGTAAGTTTTATTTACATTAATGCATAAATATAGTGCTTCACATTTTTAAGCATGTCATTTGATTTTTATTAAAATTTCGATTTAACTTTTATTTTAAAAGTCCTGATACATACAAATTCAGGACCAACAAAATAAAAACAACTATTGTATTTTTTTCTGTTTAAATTTATTAATAATAGACAATTTCTGTTTTATTTTATTGATTTATTTCATATATTTTAGACAAAAATACATCTTCCTTTCCTCACTCTTGATTCTTGTCGTTGCTTGGAAAAAATTTACCTTGTAATCTATTTGCAAATGTGCTTAATAATTCCTAATTTTTCATGTACGTACGTGCGTATGTATGTACATAGTACATACTCTTAGTTTTAGTAAATATTTTAGATTACATTAATGGGTTAAAATGAAGATTATAAATTTAAGTTGGAAATAAATTCATAAGAAGCAGAAATTGAGGAGAAGAATCACTCTTTGTTTTTAGTGAAACATTCAAACCGAATGAGGAACTAATTCAGCTCCCTAGTACACATAAATTCTTATATATTCTATGTTTATTCTTATAAGTATATTTAATCCACCGAGAAGAATTGGAAATATTACAAAAGTTGTATTAAGTCAAACGTTTATTTATTTAGGAGTATAAATACATTTGCTGGGTATAACCAGCAAAAAAATGTGAGGAAAAAGAAAAATTACCACTAAAACGATAACTGAGGTAGCTTAAAGTTAATAATTTTAATAAATTTTACATTTAAGTGATTTTCTTCATTTATGAAAAAATTGCACTTCATATAATCCACGATTCTGATATTTTGGCTTTATTATTAAGTAGGAAAAAGTGTTATAATTAATTCTTCTATTCGAAATGTGAGCCTTTCACAACGAGAAGTTATTTAGCACAGTGGTTTAGAAATGTTTTATTTTGGAAATAATTCGATATCTCGGGAGCTATTAAAAATACAGTAACGAAGTAACATGGTTCGAGTTGATTTACAGTTTTTTTTGGCAGCAGCGGGGCTAGTGGGTGGCTGCTCAAAGTTCGTCACCTCGAGTCTCACATTTTTTTAAAAAATCGCCAAAAATCCATTTATGATCTGAATGAACTAAAATTTGAACTATAAATTTTCCTTGAGAAGATCTACAACAATTACGCTTACATGTGTATGTTATGTTTTTTAGTTCAAGAGATATTTTGTAATTCTTTTAATTTTGCTCGATCTTTTTGGCGGGCCTACAGAGGGTCGTACAAATTTTATAAAATATCAGCTATATTTTTGATAAATTCTAAATAAAATCAAAAAACTTCCCAAATTTTTCCTATAAAAATGCATAAGCGTGTAAAATAAAATTTGACTCATTTAAGCGGATATAGCCCATAGCCTCCCCAACCGTATCCAAACTTGACCAATTTTAAAAAAAAATAGGTTTAAGTTCCATATTTGTATACTCCTATATGTTAATTAAATACATTTTTTTTTGATTTTATAAAAAATCAAGTTTTCATATTTTCCCTGTTTTAAGAATGTCAGTATTTGAACATAAAAAATTACAAAAATGTAAATGCTGTTGATTTAAGCCCATTCGGGTCTATGTATATCACTTTCCTTTAAGAAGGTATCATAACAAAATTTTAAAGTGATATAGACCGGAAAGGACTTAAATCAACGCCATTATCATTTTTGCCATTTTTTATTATCAGAAACTAAGAAAATATAGTCGGTCACTATATGCAGAAAACAGTTGCGGAACGATCATCCAAAAATTTAGTGTTTGATGTCTGTGAATATAAATATTATGTATGTTTAATTTTATTTCGATATAAATACTTTTAAAAGATTTATGGAGCTTAAATTGAATTACGGAGAGGATCTTATTGGGATTTCGACTAATTATGGACCGATCATTTAATTTTGTTGTTATAAATATATTTTATTCTGTTTGTAAAACACTTTATTGTTTTATACTTGTTTGTTTTTTATTATTTATAAATTGATATATTGATTTTTTATGTTTTTATTATTTAATTATGAAAACAAAAAAAAATTATTGGTATTGAGACATTGTAATAAACTTTTTTCCTGTGTTTTTATTTTTTAAATACTTATGTTATTAATATAAAATAAGTAATTTAATTTATAATTTTTTTATATTTTCTTTTTCTCGAACTCGAAAGAGTTTTCACTTTTTTCTCACATTCAATATGATCAGCCTGTTGTACGTGAGACTTTATGAAGTTGTCTTTAATTAGCAAGCCTTGTCTATTGTTTTCTACGAAAATATTTTCAAGGTCTTGCATGTGTTCCATAGTTTTTTGAGTCGAATATGATGAAAATTTTTCGTTTTCTGCTATGGATTTATTTTATTTTTCCGGCAACAAAAACTTATCCATTGCTTTAATAACTTTGGATCTGCCGGAAAGTTAAATAAACTGATTGTATACGGCTTTTTTCTATTATTGTTACAACAATTTTTCACTGCACACCACATTTTAGTTTTTAATTTACACGATTTTTTAACTTTAATGAATTTTTACTTTTCACAATAAACCACAATGCCCTCTGTCTACGTCACTGAGAGATCTGAGTGAGAGCAACAAAACTAACGGACCTTCGCAATGCGTAATCGTGTTTCTTACATTCATGATTCTTGATATTTTTTTTGTTTGTTTTTCTTTTTATACCCTTCACCTTCACGAGAAGGGTATATATGTATAAGTTTGTCATTCCGTTTGAAATTTCCATAATATAATTTTATAATTAATAGCGGAGTCGATTAAGCCATGTCCGAATGTCTGTCCGTCTGTCTGTCTGGATGTTGAAATCAGTTTGTTGAAGTCCCCAGATATCTTCGGGATCCAAATCTTCAATAAGTCTGTCAGATATGCTTTCGAGAAGTTTCCTATTTAAAATCAGCAAAATCGGTTTAGGCCAACCAGAGTTATGGACCGATATGTGAGACAACCTCCATAAAAATTTGATATTTTTTGTCCATTTTATTGCAATATTTTGAAGGATATTGCAGATAATACTATGAAATTTTGTATACGTTGTTTTTATGATAAAAAAAGAAAGTGCGCGCAAAATAGTATGAATCGGTCTCTGATTTCTCATAGACCCCATACAAAAATCTTCCCGAAATATTGCTCCGTTATACATAAATGCCTATAAAATTGGAATATCAAGACAAAATTCAGCAAAAATAAGTTTTATGCAAAAATAAATCGCAAAACGAAATTTTTTTTAGTTCGGTCCATGTTCGACCATACCCGCCATATAAAGTCCACTTCCAAAATGCGTATAAAACAGATATAAATAATGTTAAACGGCTAAAATTTGACATGAATTGTTGTACTAAATTTTATGGTGGTCGGCCCAGAATTGGTCATAGCTCCCATACAAGGACCACATCTGAAAAAGACATTTATCCCTATATATATTGTATAAATATCGGTACTAACTCAAAACTTTGCACAAATCATTTACATATATACAAAAATCATCCCACAAAATTGTGTGAATTTCTGACTATTTTTAACCGTATGTCCCATATAAAGCCCTCTTTCGAAAATCACTTTAATACTCATAAATCTCTTATAAATAAGGGTACCAATCCAAAATTTTACATTTACTACATGCCTAAATCAAGCTGCAGGATTTTGAGAATATCGGTCCATATTCGACTATGTCCCCCATATAAGGTGCACTTCCGAAATCCACATTAACACTAATATATATCTTAAATATATCGTCATTATGTTGAAATTCGACGTGAAATATCCTCAAATGCATTAGAATCACTGTTCCAAATTTAAGGAAATCGGCCCATAATTTGACATAGCTGCCATATAAAAATTTCCAAAAAAAATAAATTCGGGTCAAAAAATATTCTTTTGGGATTAAACCCATATTCGGTCCATATTTTATAATCATTATATATATCGTTGGAAAGGTATTTTTAATACCTTTCATTTAATGTATTACAAATTATCATACACCCAGTAGTTCCCGAGATATAGGCCTATATATTTTCAACTTTACGGGCCTGCCCCCTCGAAAATAGGCATGACCGCCAACAATTTTTTTTGCTTGCACCTCCTCTAAAAGCCCAATTTGATGAAGTTTTTTTTTTTTTGAGCAAAGTCACTAAAACCGAATTGTTCCCCTTTTTTATACTCTGTTTGTTAAATTACACTTAAGATTATTATGAACATCAGACAAGCTCTGTAAATTATGGTAAGAATTGGTAATTAAATCAATTAAAAATGGTGAAAATTAGACAAAATTTCAAAATATATAACATAAATTATGTTGGTCGTAAAATTGTCTTTCAAACAATATATAAAATAATAATTAAATTTGCACTAAGACTGAAAACACAGAATAAGGATATTGTAGTCCTATAACCAGTGTAATTTCTGTATTTCTGATTACGTTTAGGTGGAAGGTATTAAAGATTTGGCACAGCCGAATATAGCACTCTTACTTGTTTAAACAGCTTTTATTTTAGAACTCTCAGAGAGATTTCAATTGCAAGGTTGCCAACTATCACATAAAACATACATTTTTCGCAAGGAATTTAATTCTAACACATGAAACATTCTTGGTAACCCTTAGAATGGAACTTCTACGTCACATAACGGGAAATCATGCGAATGGCGTAATCTTTATTTTATCATTCTTGTTGTCAACTACAATATGATAAGCGTTGTTGCTGTTAGTGGAGCCCAAGGCATATTGATTATAAGGTAGTGTTGAAGACACAGCTGATTTTTTTTTTTGTTGTTACTTTTGTATTGTCAAACGTTGTTTATATTTACAAATTTCTAATTGTCAAAATGCTCATAAGTGTCAAAATTTGTTTATTATTATTGTTGTCGTATTCTATTTCCATCACATACCTGAATCAGTGATGGAAAATGGGATTTTGTTTTTCGTACCAACTATATAAATAAAATGTACTTTTTAGATCTCCATGGTACCATTTTTAATATTTACTAAATAATCATAAAACTTTACCACAAATTTACTTTATCGAAAATTTGATATATCTTATAGCAACATTATTGCGTTAATTGTCGCGATTATCTAAAAATATTCTTATTTATTAAGTATCGAGTCATTTGCGAAAAGTTAACCTTGGTAAATATATATAATTCTTTAAATATATAAATATATATATTTCTTTCTGACAGTTCTGGAACATATGTCAACGATTTATATATGGTGGGTGATTCCCAATTCTCAACATTACGTGTCTTTTGTTTTTTAAAATCTTCTATAAGTTTTGTTGCAATTTTTGTCGGAAAATTATTGTTATGTAACATGTCTTTTATCTTCTTTTTGTTGTCATTATGAAATTCTACGTCAAAAAGAATTGAAAGATCTCGACTACATAACGCAGAAAAGTATAGAATGGCTTATAAAACAGGTTATAATCTTGGACAATTATTTAGCAATGTCGTATATAAAATACCATGTAAAGGAAAAAATGATGAAAATTGCAATAAAGTTTACATAGCGACTACTAAAAATAAAGTTAAGACTAGAATATCAGGCCATAAATCCGATCAGCGTTTTTTAAATATTTCGTCACAAAAAACTGCACTATCAACCCATTGTGCCAGTACTAATCACTCACCAAACTTTGATGATGTACGAATATTACAACAAGAACAAAATTACAAACGACGCTATATGTTGGAGATGCTGAACATTATCAATACACCAACAACTATGAATTTTAAGAGCGGTGTGGAGAGTGGCTGTGCAAAACAGTATAGATATGTAGTTAATAAGATCAAACAATACCCAAATTCAGTACAATCATGACGATCACAGAGTACACAAAGGCGACAGAAGAGCAAAGAGAGTGTAGTTTTTTTCGTGTCTCTTTCTTTGAAACCTGCCTTTTTGTTTTCTTTGTGTTACTATTTTTCTGACGCAATAAAATAAATTTTTGGCACAGAGTATTTTTGTATTGTTTGATACAACCATAAAAAAATGCATTTATATCATCTAACGAATGCACAAACTCCACAACGCATACCACAAAGTATAACAATTATCAAAATACAATTTAGTTAGTTATTAAAAACACAAACATATAAACAAAATTTCAATTCAAATATTCTAACTCAAATTGTTTTGTTTATTTTGTTTTGTCCACACAATTCTTGTTGTATATAGTGTTTTGCTTTTTCACATTACAAATTTACTACCAGAAAATATTGTCTTTCTCTTTTTAATATACCTGCCTTTTTAGCTGATTGTAGCGATTTTAAAACTTCAAAATTGTCGCCTCTGTTATACTCTGTGTTGCTCAACGACGACTGAAGGAATGTTGTTAAATGTTTTTGTTGTAAATTTTACACCATAATACAATCAGCTGTTCAGTGAACAACTGAACGAAAAGTACGACCTAGTTCATGGTGAAATAACTATAAGGTGTGTTGAAACGCCAGCTGTTTTTTTTTTTTTTTTATTCATGTTCGGTATGTCAATTTTTGTTTTGTTTGTATATATACAGTGGCGAGCACAAATGTATGATGTTTTATAACTATGACTTAAAAACCGAATAAAACTCTCAAATTTTTAAAAATGAAAATGGTTTTTATTTTAAATGTTAAATAAATAAAACAAAAATGAAAATAAATTGAAATTCATTAATTATTTAAGCGAATGTAAAGTTTAGGGTAAATTTATGTGAAATGACAATGTCCATCCACTTTTGCTCGTTAAAGTTCATTTAATCTGGCAGCAAGAATAAATGAACAGTTGCAGCGAATTTATGTACATAAACACCGTTATTTGATATTTATAAAAATACCAACGCAACAGTAATGTAATTTTTTAAATTGTTCATATATTTTTTTTGAAAATTTTAAGCTTATCGCGTGCTTTTAATTAAAATTTAATTTAATTAATTTCACCACAAATGAGTAGAAAATGGAGCTAAATCACATCTAAAAATTTTGTGCAGATCGGTTAATAATTACTCATAGCTCCCATATAAGGCCCACTTCCGAAAATCACTTTAAATAACATAACTTTCTCAAAAATGTTGGTATCCACATAATATTGAATCTAAATATATTTCATATGTATACAAATAATATGGTAGAATTTTATTATGATCGGTCCATAATCAGTTGTAGCTCCCATATAAGGCCCACTTCCGAAAATCACTTTAGAGATCATAAATTTCTTAAAAATTTTGGTATCCAAATAATATTGAAGACAAATATATTTCATATGTATACAAATAATACGGTACAATTTTATTACGATCGGTCCATAATCAGTCGTAGCCCCACTTTCGAAATTTACTTTAACGATCATAAATTTCTAAAAAAAATTTGGTATCCAAATAAAATTTGACACAAATAAGTTTCTTATATACAGAAATAACGGCACCTAATTTTATAATAGTCGGGCCATAGTTATTCGAAACTCCCTCTCTCCGTAATTCAATTTAAGCTCTATAAATCTTTTAAAAAGTATTTAAATCGAGATAAAGTTTAACACATATAATATTTATATTCACAGACATCATGACACTAAATTTTTGGATGATCGGTCCATAATAAGTTATTTTTCCTATATAACGCCAATTTATGAAAAAGAGTTTAATACATATACTGGGTGTAGGGTATTATATGGTCGGGCTTGACCGACTATACTTTCTTACGTGTTTTTTTAATGTTTTGGTGAGAGACAACCCATTTCAATTGTGGTTGATCTTAATAACTGTTAACATTATTTCACGTTTTTTTACATACTATAGCCCAAGGATGATCAAATAAAGATTACGTCAACGCGCGTAAAATTTTAAAATGTTCTGCGCATATTGGAACTGTGACGTCACACGTTCTGTGTTTCTATTGGCTAATTTTTTCTCATTTGTGTTTTTACTGTCGTTTTGCTTGCATTTGCTCACTGCACACTTCATGTTTATATTTTTTGTTGTTTGTTTTGTTTGTTTTTCTTTTTTAAACAGCTTTTATTTACACTTTTTTACACGACAATGAACGTTTTTAATTAATTAAATATAATTTATCACCAAATGCAATGCCAAATTTATTTATTTTATCAAAACCCGATGCAATATTTTTTAGAACTCTCAAATTGATTTCAATTGCAAGGTTGCCAACTATCACATAAAACATACCTTTTTCACAAGAAACCTTAATTCTAACACATGAAACATTCTTGGTAACCCTTAGAATGGAACTACTACGTCACATAACGGGAAATCATGCGCATGGCGTAATCTTTATTTTATCATTCTTGCTATAGGCTATTTTGTTATAAATTTTTAACAAATTGTAATTTGAATATGTTGAATAAGACTAAAACAGTGCCGATATTGGGCAATAAGTAACTAAAAAGCGAATTTTATATTCAAGTTTCATTGGTTTTCATTAAATGAAATTTTGCTTTGTTCGAAAATAAAAGTTATAACTTGACCTTTACAAAAGAGGCTTAAGTCGGTTTTAGTGACTTTTTTCAAATCAGTATCAAAATTGTATCACTAATAGAATTTTAAATTCTGATATAAATAAAAAATAAAAAAAAATTGGGGCGGTCACACCTATTTTCGAGTGGGCGGGGCTCCAAAGTTTTTAATATATTTAGCTATATCTTAAAAACTACATTTTTTCTTAGACGATATAGATATTAATGATATGATATGTATACGACCTTTCCAACGGTATGTAACATGACCTATTTATATGGAACACCTATTGATAAATTTCACATAATTGTTTTCTGATCCGATTTTTTTTTAAAAATTTAAAAAATCCGGGAAAAAGGTCTATATAAGTGAGTAGATAAATTATAATATTTTTAAGCCAAGAAATTAAGCTTTAATTTAAGGTATAATATGTACTATGCGAAGACGGTGTTTTGTATACCATGGAGGAGAAAATCCTTCCGCCCGGCCATAGGCCGGCAATACAGCGAATCTGTATTATGCGAAGCCGGTGTTCTGTATACCTTGGAGAAAAAATCCTATCCTGCATACAAAATTTTGCAAAAAATAGTACCTACAGACACATATGATACCTTAAATTAAAGCTTAATGTCTTCGCTATTTATATTAATAAACTAAAATAACACTTATATAGACATTTTTTATATTTTTTTAGATATTAAAAAAAATATTCGGGTCAAAAAATATTCTTTTCGGATTTAACCCATAGTCGGTCCATATTTTATATATCGTTGGAAAGGTATTTTCAATACCTTTTATTTATCAAGCACCTAGTAGTTCCCGAGATATTGGCCTATATATTTTCAACTTTACGGGCCCTCCCCCTCGAAAATAGGTGTGACCGCCAACAAATTTTTTTTGCTGGCATCTCCTCTAAAAGCCCTATTTGATGAATTTTTTTTTGAGCAGGCACTAAAACCGAAAAAAAATATTTATAAATCATTCACATTGATTATTTCCGTTATTTTTGTATTTTCTGTTTCTCTCAATCACAAACCTAAAATGTTCTCTTATAAATCACTTTCTCAGTGATATAAAACAAAAATCTAATTTTAAATGGTAAATGTTGACAATTAACCACTAAAATTAAAGTGGACCCGTTATTTTCGGTCTTTGTTTATAAGATATTTATTCTTATTTAAGTGATTTTTAGAATGGACTTTATATGGGGGCTATAGTAAAATTTCTTAATGTATGCTAAAATGGAAAATATATTATAATATGTGTTTCTTTTTTTAAATAGGATTGTAGGCGTCAAACTGGCGGACAGAAAATTATATTTGATAGTGGTAATTTTGTATATAATATAAAAAAATTTTATGTACAACATATTCAAATATTTTTTTCTTTTAATAGTCTACAGCAAACGGAATGTTCATCATATATGGGAAGGATGGAGTTTTGTTGTACTTGGAGTGTTAATACTATTGGGATATGGTTGTCAATATAATTTGCATGACAACTTACCAAAAGCTCTTGGAAACTCCGATCTTCTATACAACGCACATTCATTTATAGCTGAAAGAGCCTGGAAAGATTTAAAAATTTTAACAAATTTTGGACCACGTGTGGTGGGAACTTACAGCAACGAAGTGTTAGCGGTCGATTTTTTGAAGCGAGAAATATCATATATCAAGCAATTAGCACATAAAAATCAACGGATTGAATTAGATGTACAGGTAAGAGATTAAAATTAATTCACAGACTCCTAAACATTAATCGAACTTTGTATAGAAAAAAAGTGAATTACTTCTGAGATAGTTTTGTAAGACGACAGGAAGCGTTTTTCTCTCGTAATTGTTTAATTATTTTTCTCTTAGCTTTTGTAACACAAATATGTATGTATCTTTACAACCGATTATATCTAACAATTGGCTTTACCCAAATTTTGAAAATTCACAAATTCAAACATTATATGGTGTTCACACCAGAGAACTGCAACAATACATAATACTTGCGAGCGCACTCGCTGTTTACTAAATCATTTTAAGTCTCGAATACTTTTAAGCACTCGCCTTTACTCATATGTTGTCTCGTTGGCTCGTTTTTCATACAAAACGAGCTTCATGCCTAAAAATATTACACAATAACTCTTTACTTGTACATGTGTTTACTACATAAAGTAGTAAGAGCCCAGAAAAAAGTATGAACAATGTCACAACCATGGTGAAATTAAATACAAGGTGACAGCATAGCGCCAGCTGATTATTTTTTGCTCTGTTCATGGTGAAATTGAAAATGTCAAAAAGTTGTTTACAAATAGTCAAAGTTTATATAAAAACGTTACAAAATTATTTCGTTTTTGAAAAATTGAGTTTTTTCGCCGTTTTATCTGCGTAAAATAGCTTAAAAGTGTTAAAAAAAACTATATTATATTAAATAGTGTGTTTGTTTTTTGAGTTGTTTTACTAAAAGTGTTAGTTTTTTTCTGTAAGATAAATGTTAAGATTCCTTTTAAAAATTATTTTTT
Source organism: Bellardia bayeri (assembly GCA_950370525.1). NCBI lineage: Eukaryota > Metazoa > Arthropoda > Insecta > Diptera > Calliphoridae > Bellardia > Bellardia bayeri. Next base: position 48,507,743 of record OX493264.1, on the reverse strand, counting down.
TTTTGTGCAGAAAAATGCGTTGTTGCATCTTTAGCCGTAAAAAAGGAGTAGCTGGAAGTGGTACTTTCCGACATTATATCTGCGGGAATTCGTTGTTTGTTAATGCCCAACGCTATGCCAACAGTGTAGCAGCAAAACAAAACAACAATGCATAGTGTTGTGCCTTTAGGGCTATCATGCCAAACAGAATTTCGAATGTCATCCGAAGTTAATCCATCAGAGAAACCTTCACATGGCTTACATTTATTTTCCATGGAATAATTTTCGAATACTGCAGCTTCAAAGTGTCATGGGCAAATTCAGAGAGAAAAAGAATCTCAAACTGAGAAGTGATTAAAATTATCAATAATTGCATTAATGTACTTATTTCTTTTTTGTGCCTTTTATATATATACATAATTAAATTATATAATAATATAATTAATTATATTAATAAATTATCTATTTTATTATTTTTTGAAGAGCTTCTAATATTGCTTTTGCTGTTTCACTTTTAGTCCTTCAATTTTTGATACAGTATCAACAAATTATCAAGAAAAAATTCGCCAATTGGAATCTGAAAATAAAGATTTAAAATGTAAGCTCCTTCAAGCAAATTTAGCGCTTGATTCTATGCGGAAAATATTTACAGAAGGTCAAATGCGAAGAAGGTCAACGTTGAACACTATTTTTACGTACCACCACATTTTCGCCCAGTGACACCTTGACCAAACTAGACGTAGGGCTTTTATAGATACATATTATTTTTGTGGAAGATATACATCTGTTTCAGTTCGACAATGCCCATATCAGGTACTAAGGGGTATGTCCAACGATTTATGATGTCATTGCTGACAATTTGATAAGTCAGCCAATTGTTCACCTTTCGAGCATACTGTTCGCGTAGCAAGAGAGAAACACAGATACGACTGTCTAGAATTTCCTCATTAATCAAAATGCCCCGAACAAAATCATCACGAGTTTCGAAATTGTTTAAGAAAATAAGATAAACAATTGTTCACTACTATTGTTTTCTGTTTTTATCCATGTTTGTATGTTTGTTTTCTCTATTTTATGCCAGATGTTTTTGACAGTAACGAAAGTATTACACAAACAAAAATGCCTGTTGTTCTTGCCTTGTTGTAATTGTTGTAGCAATGCTGTCACCTTGTATTTAATTTCACCATGGGTGTTACGACCAGCTCGTAACAACAACATGCACGGCATATTCATTTAGTATATGCTCGTGTATTTAAAATTCAACATTAAGTGAAAACGTGGCTGCCAGATTTTATGATTTGGCGTAGGTTAGACGATTTTAGGCGTTTAAATGATTTAGTGCATGTTTTTTATTTATTTTATGGATGAAAACTAGTAATGCTTTTTTAAAGTATTTTATTTATTATTATCTATAAAATTACATTTCAAGCTTTTGAAAAAAGAAACCAAATTTAATTTAAACTTATTTTTTATAAATAAACAAAAATGATTTTAGGTAGTATTTTGTGGAAAACTTTTAAAAAATGAAAGTAAATTCTGTGTCTACGTCGCACAATGAAATAACGGATTGCGCTGCGTTGCCATTGGTTAATATTTTTTAAAAATATTTATATACATATAAATAAAATTGACGTATAAAAAAAATTGTGGTTCATAAGCCTGTCGCATTTATTATATATTTTAATTAAAATTGTCCACGCAAATTTTTCTTATAACTTTTAAACTCATTTTATTTCATAATGAATTTAGCCCTACATCTTTACTTTAATATACGATCATTGAATTTTTCCTAAACCATCTGGCAACACTGCTTTAAGTATTACTCAAATGACGAATGCTGCGAGTACACACTTGTGCACTCAGGCAATTATAACTTTAGGTCAGCGAAGGAGAGATAGAGAATATTGAATAAAAGAGAGTAAATTCTTGTGTTGTTTATCAGAAGTACGAGTGCTATTGCCGAATGTTGAAAAAATATATTTACGGAACAATACAAAATAGAACTCATATAAATTTCATTGCGTTTACTAAAGGCTCGTATGTTGCAAACACAATTTCTTACGAGCTTGGCGAGCACATTCAAAAGCAATAGGCTGTATTAACTACACCGCAACTCGTTTTAAGTCGAGTATCATTAATCATAAAAACGGGTGCTCGTTGCAGTTCTCTGGTTCACACATGCATTTTTAATTGAGTCAATTATTGGTTAATTAAAAAGTGTTCACATATGCTCAATACTGCTAATTTAATTAGCGTTTGACAGCAGCTGACAAAACAGAATACATTTACAGTGCACTCGGCAAAACGTCAACGCTCGTTTAAGTCAACATCCCAAAACATTAACCCTTTTTACTTAGTTGACGTTTTCCCGAGTGCACTGTATTTGGTTCTAATATTATAATTTTCAGCCTAAAAATATTCTTTATTAATTTAAAAGCGAAACAACTACCATTTTAGTTATTACTAGTCACAGGGCTGTATTTTTAATTTTAACAATTATTAGAACAATTAACTCTTAATGAAGCAATTATCTTAATGGAAATTTTGTATGGATAATTGAATTCAATTAGGCGTTAATTAAAAAATGTCAATTAAAAATGCATGTGTGAACACCATATTAAGCTTTAGTATTTCGGGTAATGTAGATTCAATTTCTTAACACTTTCAACTTCGTATTAGGAACAGTAAAACGAAGGTGTGTGCCAATTTGTATTTCATTTCGCAGTAAAACTCTCATTTGACTGCACTATAAATATACAAAAATACCTGAAATTTAATATTTTTCATTAAAAAAGAACAAGTTAGAGTGCAATATTCGAATTTTAAACACCCTCCACCCAAACGTAATAAGAAATACAAAAACTACACTTGTTTTAGGACTAAAATATCTATGGCGTTTTCTTTTCTGGCAGAAATGTTACACGTTTTTCCCATTTCGCACCTTTTTTAATTTTTTTGTGTTCTTTTCTGAAAAAATGTCAACACTGCTAAAGTTTAGTGTGTTATTTCCTATAAATAACATATTATAAAATAAAAAATGTTGCACCTTTCACACTCTGTATTTTTAGAGGGCGAGAATCGCACGATTAAACAGCTGACATTTGTTTTGTTTATGAATGTGTATTTGTGTTAAGAAACAAAAAAAAAGTATACAAAATGGAAAATATTACTACTTTTTTATGTGCTGCAAAAATTTTGGATCACTTGTTGGATTCATCTTCATCATCTGATGATGATGAAATATTTGATATGATTATGGAAAGAAATCCACAACCGCGAGTGAAAGGCTTTGTAGAAAACGTAATTAATGAATACTCTGAAGTTGATGTATGTCAAATTTCATTGAAAAGGACAATATCTCCTATTTCTTATATATGTAATGTATGTTTATATATATATAACTTTTATAGCTTAAGAAGAATTTGCGTATTAGTCGATAAGGTGCCATTGAGAAAGCCTAAAAGTATACCCAATTGTCTTATTGACCATTTGTATGAAATATTGGAAGTGACTTTTGAATTTAAAATCGATGTTACTAAAAGGGACGGTATTTGGCGGTTGTTTTTTTTTCTTATTTGAAAGTACAGACTCTGACCTTTCAATAATTTTTTTCATAAAAAGTAAGTGCTATATTTATACTAAAAAATAAAACAAAAGCCATACTATAAACTTACACACAAAAAAAGTTCTTTATTTGGACAATAATTTTAATCTAATTTCATTGAATAAATTTCCGTTGATTTCTGTTAAGGTAGAATTTGTAGTATAAGCTATACTTGTGTGGCTAAGGGCTACCCTAATACATTTATAATGTACCGGGTATCAAGGGTACTCGTTATTTTGCAAAGCTGATGTCATGGCTTTTTCCCTTTCTTATCCTGTGCGCAACACGTTGAGGTGTAATAAAACTTAATTATAAAATAAAACCAACATTCTTTTAATTCAAAAGAACACTTGACCCTCCTGGTCAACACAACAGAATTATGCGAACGTAATGTAAGCTAATGTAACGTAACGTAAATGCTTACTGAAATAACTGTCACGTTGCCGGAACGTATCAACGACGCCGTTAAGTGACAGTCGTAAGCCAGTGCTGGCACTCATATGAATAAAATACAATTGCGGCACATTTACCCATTTTCAGTACAATAGAATTTATATCATTTTGGTTCACAAAAGTTCGAATTGTAATAAATTAAATAATAACAATTGTAATAACAAAAATAATAATAACAACAATGATAATAGTTTTAGTAACAGAAAAAAATGGTAACGATAATAACGACAAAAACAAATAATTAAAATAACAATGATAATAATGGGTTTAATAATAAAAATAAAATTAATAATTTATAATTTGTAATATATAATTTTTTTTAAATAAATATAATTATTATAATAACAATAATAATGATAAAAATTATAATAATAATTATAATAATGATAATAACAATAATAATAACAACAACACACCAACAAAAAAAAATAATAATAATAATGGAAACAAATAATAACAACAACAACCAAAAAACAACGATAATAATAATTTTAATAATTAAGAAAATAATTACAATAATTGTAATACTATGTACACAATAATAACTACTACAACAATAATAATATTGATAATGTATAAATTGCAATGTAAAGACTTTATATCCCTCGAAGCCAATTTAGTACTTTTTTCAATTTCATATGTACAAAAATAATTTAACATTGTCCATCACTATGCCAAAAACTTCCACACTGTTCTGAACAGCTGACATCAATATTGTGTTATTGTGTATGCTGCACAATGTGTTGTTTTTGTTTATTTTTTTGACGTCTGTTACGTTTGTAACTTTTCTATAACTACATACATATATGTACGTACGTTACATTACGTTGCGTTTTTCTTAACCCTGCCTTTACACATGCAAGTATTTGTATGAGAGTGCTGTGTACGTATTATATACGAAAACTTATTCGAAAAACTCGAGTAGCTCTGCAAGTGAAAAAATGTGAGTGTATTAGTAAAAAAAATGTGAGTGTATTGAGTTTTTCGAACTTGCACTTGCATGTGTAAATGCCGGGTAAAACAACGTTCGCAACACGATGCCTTTATTGTAAGTTCTTTTTAATGAAGATACAATAAATAAACAAAAGTAAAAAAATGATGCTCAGAAACTAGCTGTACCCTGCGCGCGTTGCTACGCTACCAATTAAAATAAATTTGAAAGAAAAACATTACACAAATATTCAATTCATTTTAAATAATTTTATTGATTTTGCTCATTTTGAAAAAAGTAGGCGGTCGAAAGAAGTATTCTAAGTCATGCAGGAGTCTTAGTTATATTCCGTCAAATTTTTAGTAAGATCGGTCCAGCCGTCTGGTCTTCCCGGCATGCGTTGTCCTGCAAAAGATGGGGCCTAAAAGGGGGCGTGGAGTATGAATCTTAATTTTTACTTCACCTAGAGTAACATGTGTATTCGATTTGAAGTAAATATGTTAAAATCCGAGTAGAATCAATTACACAATTTAAAAAAGTAGGAGTGGTCGAAAGAAATAAGAAGCTTTGGCACATAAAATTTTTATTTTTACCTCGCCTTCAGTAAGATGTGTATACAAATTGTTTGAAGTAAATATGTAAATCCCCATGCAGAAGTAATTAATCAATTTAAAAAAAATGGGCGGTAGAGTAGGCGTGGTCGTACCAACTCAGAAACCTTCCCGGTCTCATGCACAACAACTTTGCCGAAGATCATCACATGATCAGATGCATAGGTTAGGACATACATTCAAACATTCATTTTTATATCTATATAGTATATAGATTTTGTATATGAGCTAAATATTCACTTTGTATGGGAGCTGCCATGACTATTCATAATATAGTCAACGTGCACTAATTTCTAAGACTCTGGCTATTATAGAACTGTAGATATAAATATATACTTTGTATGGGAGCTGACACGCTGTAACGGACCGACCACTAAGGCTCCAATTATCTAAAGACTATGCTACTTGTTGTTCCGCCCGTGCTCAGGGAAATTGGGATGGTTCTTATCTTTATCTAATTGGATTTAGATTCGATACAAAATTTATTTAATTTAAAAAGGTAGCAAAAATTTCCACAACCGACAAACAGAAATAATAATAACGACTAAAAAAAAATTGATTTGGAAAACTAATAGGAAGAGAATAAGATGTTATTATCTCTTCAAAGATCTGTACCCACCCTACCATGCTATTTTATTTATCTTTTTAAATAGCCCTATTAGAAACTACTTGACCTACCGCCGTTACCGTTCATGGAATAAAATAACAAATTTATGCTAATAATTTAATTTTTAAATTTAACATCAAATAATATATATATTTAAATAAAACAAATAAAAATAACTAATAAATCATTATCTACATATTTACATTACTTATTATTATTTTCTTTTTTCTTTTCTTTTTTTTAATGTTTGTGTGGATATGTTAATTTATGTATATTTACTCAATATTCAAATTATCAAATTAAAACACTCAAATACTTTTTTATACTCAAATTCTGAATATTGAACAAATATACAAATAGGGGTTGTTTTGTATATTAAAAGAGTGGAAATTTTCATTATTTTAAGTTTTAAAACTCACCAATTTTTAATGTTCCATGATGAATTCAGGCCTGAAGTTCGAGGATGTCTTTAAAATATTATGATCGAAGATTTATATAATTTTATATATAATTTTCACTCAGTTAATTAAGTAAAAATTAGTTTTTTTGGTAGCAGTTAGTAGTAAGAATAGTTCGTTAATTTAAGAATACAATTTTTCCTTTAGTTAATAGTTAGTTTAAGAAATTTCAGATAATTGATAGACAAATTTAGTAGTTTTTATAAAAACAAATTATTATTTTTTTTTATTTAAAAAGCACTCTTATGATGGCCTTTTGTTATAGTTCGTGACCGTTTAGGCAATTTTCTTGTTGAAGAACGTACAATTATTAGTATTTATCTTGCAGAATCTTTAATATATCTTGATTTTTGACTCGTGATGTTTATCCTTTGTTCCAAACTGAAACATAGGTATTTTGGAGAACAAATTTTTGGAAATCTAAAGAAAAATTGTTTTTGTAATATGAAATTACACGAAAACTACATATTTCACTATAAATTTGATCTTACCTTAAAAATTATAAAATTCAGTTATTAAGTTAAAATGTCCTTTATAAATTCCTTGGCAGAACCTTTTTTTCTTAATCTTTTTTTCTAGTCTTCCTTTATATGTATATAATATTCTTTTTTAATATTAAATAAATTCAGTTAACTCACTTTCGAATTTAATTTTTCAAATGAAAATTTCTAACATTTTATATGCTTTTTATTTCATAGCTACTTAGACAATATTCATAAACTTTTGAGTATTTTCAAATTGAAACATAGTATATAAGTACACTCAAAGAAATAAAAATTACAAACAATGCCTCACAACGCCCACTGGTTCGATCACGCCCATTTTCACATGACTATTCACATTAACAAATAATCAACGTGCACAAATTTCTAAGACTATTGTTATTACTGTAGATATATGCTATTAAATATGTACTTTGTATGGGAGCTACCACTCCCACTGGTCCGATTCCGCCCATTTTTTTCTTCAACACCTTGGGGGAATTTATTAAAATGTATGTAATATTTAATTTTAATAAATTTAACTTCCATTTAATATCTTTTTTTCGTTTGACTCCCACACACTTTTCACGAATAGAGGTTATGTATGAGTCGGTGTCGGGATACTTAACGCCGATTAAGCACATAAGATAGGGTTATCGCGTTACGGTGCAAAAACAAAAAAAAACAAATATTGCGCCATCTGTCGGACGAACTTAAATCTACACATAAACACTACTCACGGCCCATAGAGCATGCATATAAAATTTGGTCAAAATCGGTAGAGTAACTTTTGAGTTTAGCGATCACGAACATATAGGCTTGCCAGATACCAAAAGTAAAAAAACTGGAAAATGGAAAAAAATAAACTGGATTTTGAAAAAAAACTGGAAAATTTTAAAGTGCACTTTTGGTTCAAAAAAGTAAAATTTTATTAAATACTTTTAATAAAAACGACATAAAAACAAGGAAACTTAACAATTAAAATTCATTTTTACATTATATAACATATAACAAAAAAAAAACATACCTATATCTACTTTTTTTGCCACATATATTTTGTATTTTTATTTACAGAATTTACTAATTCTTTTGCTTTATGTGAATTCAAAAATGTTTGAACATTTTTGCAACTTTCGTTAAAATTTAGTCTTACTAAAATTTCAGCCTTAAATAAGTCGAAGGACATTCTATTCCTTTCTTGTGAGTACAAGTTATTTAAAATACTAAAAGTACTTTCACAAAAAGCATTGCTAATTGGTATGGAATGAACAAATGAGATCAGTTTATATAGATTTTGTACTTTATTTTTATCGCATTTCTGAAAAAAGACGGACCATATCTTATCAATTGGAATATCTTTCGGCAACTTATCATAGGATTCTCGCAGGCAGCAGAAGTCAGTATACAACATATCATTATCAATAAAGTTTGATATTTGTTAAACTGTTACAAGATCTGATAAATAATTCCACGACAAGAGATTGTTTTAAATTTAATTCAGAAAGTTTGCTGCAAAGCGATGCGATTTCAAAGTCATATCGTTGCTCCAAATAAGTAACAGCATTTCGTAAAAACAGATTTGCTTCTAATTTGAAGATTTCAGTTTCGTGATGAGACATCTTTTTTAAAATAGATACAGCTTTGCTTCCATAAAACTCATCTTTTAATCGACTGTTCAGACTATTCAATAGATTACCCATTATAGTGTGCAGTTCTATAATAGAACATGAATCACTTTCTAGGGCTAATACTGCTGATTGAAATTCATGTAATACGTTATGCAGAAAATACAAATATGCTTCTGATAAACCTTCGGACATCTATTCTTCATCATCATTATTAACCGCATCGTAATCATGCGTTTTTGCCTTTTTGCAAAAAATACCTTTTATATTATAATATAAATATATTAGCCGATCAATTGCTGGCAAGAGAGAAAGCCATCGTGTTGGGACATGGCGGAGGAGATTTTTATATTCATGATTGGCAAATTCGAAACAATCTCTTAATTTTTCATTTCTTAGAGCCGTAGAACTAAATTCATTAAATGTTTTAATCACGATATTTTCCACATCAACTGACAAAGCATTTTTAATAGAGTTGTTAATTACATGACAGTTACAATTTGCTTTGATAATTTTGTAATTTTTTTTTTTAGTTTTTGAAACACAGAATTATTAACACCATAGTTAACTGCTGCATTATCAGCGCAATATGCTGTAATTTGTTCAAATTTCAGATTATTTTCATTTGAAATTCTAACGTTGTTACCGAAAATATCTTTTGAAGCTTCATTTGGATCTTCATAAAAATCTAAAACCTGCTTACATATTCCTGTATCAGCATTAAAATAGTGCACAGCATATGGAAAGGTTTTAACGTTTCCAATATATGATGCGTCGCTGTTTAATGAAAAAAATAGCTTTCCTTTAAGGCACTAGAAACGTTTTCTTGGGAATACGGAGCCAACACATTTCTTGTTATGGCTGCTGCTTTAGTGCGTCCACAACTAATTTTTGAAGCAATTTTACTATCACAAAAAATGTTTGAGCTCAATTTGATTTGGCAATCTAAACTATTATAACTCAACCCATGAGAAACATTGTGATAAAAGAACATTAGTTCAGCCTTTGAGACTAGAGTTTCATCTGTAGATTCAGCTGCAGTAACAAAATTTGAAATGCTGTGTGACAATTTTTGTGAGAGTGCCAGTTTTAAATGTCGTTTTGTTTTGCCATGTTTATTTAACGATAGACTCCCTTCGTATTTAATGGAAATTTCTGACTGGCATAATTTACAATAGGCAGTATATTCGTCTTTCTTTTTTATCCATTTAGATATTTAGGAGCCTCAATCCACCTCTCGCAAAAGGTTGTAAATTTTTTTTTCTTGGTCGGTCCAGTTTCTTCCCCGCTTTCCATATTTCCATGTTTAATGCTGTCAAATTACTAGTGATGGACTAACCAGTCAATTGGCAAAAAATTATATTGTTGGTACTTTTTAAAGATTTTGTTGTTCATAAATTATCAGTGATGTACAAAATAACGGTACAGGTCAGTGTTACGAAAACCTGCAACTTATATATTTGCAAGGACAATTGCATAAGCATATAAAAAAGATTTTTTTGTACAAAATATTAACTGAATTAATTAAAAATATATATTATAAATACAACCAATATTTCACTAAAAAAACTGGAAAATTTATATTTTACCTGGAAACTGGACACGAAATAAAAAACTGGAAAATCCAGGCCATCTGGCAAGCCTACGAACATACACGTAATTTTTATACATATGGGCAATTTCATGTCAAGTGACCCAATTTTAAAATCGATGTCTTCCGATTTGGATGAAATTTGCACCAAGGTTAGTACTATTGGATAGTATGCCAGACCCAAATTTTCAGCTCTCATTTTTAAAATGAGTGTAACTTTTCACCTATTGATCCGAGCAAAAATTTTCCAAAGGACTTTAGGTAGATATTTCTTCAATCATTCCAAAAATATTTTTTTTAATTTTTAAAAAAATGTTTTTTTTAATTTTTTTCCAATTTGGGCCCTTTTTTCTTCAAAAGAAAGCTTATAGAATTTACTTGTAGTCGCTTAATGGGATGCGAGTGGGATATCTATCAAAAAAAAATATTTTTTAACTCAATTTGTTATTTTTTTTCAAAATGGTGTGTTTTTATTTTTCCTCAAAAGAAACTTTAGACCATTTCCTAAGAGCTTTGCGGTCACTTAATGGGATGCAAGTGGGGTATCTATAAAAAATTTCCAACTCAAAGAAGAAATTGTTTAAATTTTTACCTATTTATGTGTAAGTTTTATTAAAATGATAAAAATAAAACAGCCTAGAAACGCACGTGAAATGGTGCTGTGTGAGACCACTCGCTATTAATTTCTACCTGCAGTTTTCTAAGTCACATATCTTTTCATTGAGGCTTTTTTGTCAATTCTATAGGTAGTTTAGAGCGCACGTAATATTGAATGAAATTTTTATTATCAAAGTAACAGGTACCCCTGAGACCCTTTTTGAATCAAGTGGAAAACCATTTTCTGAAATTTTATGACACTTGACTTTAAAATGTGGGTGGAGAGGTAGAAGTTAACAGATCCTTTATTATAATGCTACCTGTTCATGAGATATGCGATATATTTCCGACAACTTATTGAAAAAATTCCCAATGCTGTCAAAACGTTTGCTAATTTGTGGATCGTGCAGGAAAATGATGTGAAAGTTGGACACATTACCGGTTATTCCAGATGAAAACAAAATCAATTCTGAAAATGATAACAGTTCTGCAGGAGATGATGGTTGTTTTAACTTTTCAGACAAACTTATAAGACCTAATAATAAATGCCATAATCGACATTATAAGGATGCAGTAGAAGTTTTTGAAAAATAAAAAGAAGTACAAATAGTCACAGAGTACATCTGAAAGAATTCTACTTCTTACTCTTGCCCCATCGTCATGGAGTTGTTCAAAAATAATGAACGAGTTTGGAACGTCTTAACGAAAAGCAAGAATTGTTAAAAACTTGGTTGCTGAGCATATGATTCACACACTTCCAAACTAGAAGAAGGGTAAAACTTTAGCGTGCGAAACTGAAGCTTTAGTAACTCAATTTTATCAGCCAGATGATATGAGTCGAATGATGCCAGGAATGAAAGACTGTGTCTGTTCGAATCGATGGCCAGAAAGTCCAAATGCAGAAGAGGATGGTTCTCTGTAACCTGAACCAGTTATATGCAACGTCAAAATTGGATTTAGAAAATTTACCCAACTGAGGCCAAAGCATTGCGTTTTGGCAGTAAGCAGCGGAACACACACAGTATGTGTTTGCATTTACCATGAATATGTTAAACTTATGTTAAAGGAAATCAATTTAAAGTATTTGACAGATGATTTCTCAGAAGATTTGCACAATTGCCGTGATTGCCTTAAATTGACTATGTGTCCTTATGTAACAACTTCTAGCCACTTAGACGAATGTTCAAATTGCCCGGATACCACATTCATTAAGGAGAATTTAATGAACTCTTTTGATCGAGCATGTATTGATGAGATAAAATTTTAATCTTGGCTTCAGACTGAAAGATGTACCTTAAAAACAGTAATTTTAAATGTGGATGATTTTGTGGAAGAAATATGCAAAGGTTTGCTAAATTTGAGAACTAATGAATTTTTAGTGAAACATCAATGGTAATTTTTGAATGATTTGAAGGCACATTTGAAGTCTGGTGTATTCGTGATTTCATATGATTTCGCAGAGAACTATAAATATGTTATTCAGGATGCCATACAAGGATTCCACTTCAATAATGACCAAGCAACTATGTATATTCACAGTTGTTATTTACTACATAGAAGATGAAACACTGGAACACAAAAGTATGGCAATCATATCCTATGATTTAAAACATGATACCGCATGATAGTTTATAAATACCAGAAAATAATTCTAAATAATCTAAAATCTAAATTTATAGTGGAGAAGGCATACTACGATGGATCGAGCTTGTCAACATTTTAAAAACAAAAATAGCTTCGCAAATCTTATAGCTCACGAAAAAGATTTTGGAATTCCAGCTGAATGGCATTTTCATCCAACTGTGGCGGCATTGGAGCAAATGTCAAAAGAAATGCAGCGAAGTATACCCTGCAGTGCTCTCATCAAGATCGCATCTTGGATGCGAACGATTTATTCCGATGGGCAAAGAACCATTGTAAAGAAACTGAAGTTGTTTTTAGTAGCAAAGCTGATCATGAGGAAACATTAAAAATATTGAAAAGTAGGTTCGACTCTGCTGTAACAATTGATGGCACATCTCAATACCATGCTTTTATATGGAAGACTCCAGTTGAAAAAGTTTTCTGCATCTACTCAATGCGATTTCTTTCCAAAGCCAAAAAAGACAGCATCAGCTAAAAATAAAGGCAATAAATAAGAAGGAAGAAAGACTGATAATTTCAAAATTTATATACTAATTTTATTAAATTATTTATTATTATTATTGTTATTTAGTATTATAAGTAATAAATAGGAAAAAAATGAAAATAGTGCATATGGTAAAAATTTAAACAATTTCTTCTTTGAGTTGCAAATTTTTTTCGAGACATCGATTTTAAAATTATTTCTGCCGAAATTTGTTGTGATATCTATATTAAACATGTATGATCGATAAAGTCATATATCAGGGGAACATTTATATGGGAGCTAGGTAAAATAATGGACCGATTTTCACCAATTTCAATACCAACCGTCCTTGGACTTGAAAAAATATTATGCACCAAATTTAATTAAAATAGCTTCAAAATTGCGAGTTGTATTTTTCGCACTGTACATGGACACTCCGACGGACGGACATCGTTAAATCAACTCAGAAAGTGATTCTGCGTCGATCGATTTAATTTAAGGTTGGTGTCGGACTATAATTTGGGCTTTACAAACATCAGTACAAATCCAATATACCTTCTCCACTACGGTGGTGTAGGTGGTAACGGGGTCATTTCGACTCTACTTAAGTGTTCGCACGTAGTGAACTACCACGTAAACCAACCAATTGATGGTTTCAATGTCAAAAACGAACAAAATAGGTTGAATTATTAAAAAGTACACTCACAATATTATTACAGTAATGGAATGTAGTTTATTCAGGAAGTATTCCGTGCAGTTGTTTTAAACTAAGAATATTTAAAATTCTAAGAAAATTTATTTTTAACCGAATCTAAAATTTATTCAAAAAACTAAGTGCACATTAATACGGATTTTCAGTTGCATTTGATATTGACAGTTGTTTACGTTAAAGTATTTTGTATGTAAAATTAAATGAAACTGTAATTTAAAATACCTGAAAATTTACTTAAAAACCGATCTACTTATTTTTCATCAATAATGAGTTTGCACACTGAAAAAAAAACATGGTTTAGTTAAGTTTTAAGCCATTAAATTGTCATTTATTAGTAAAAATTATATTTTTTTTGTATATACATAAATTTATAGATATATTTAAAGATCATGGTGGAAAAAAAATTTGGAATCAGTTCGAAAAAACAAAAAAGTACAACAAAAACAAATTTATACTTCATTTTATACTGTCAATAAACTCTTTGCACAACAAAGTTTTATTTGTTTCGCTGTTAATAAACTCTTTGCTTTTTTAATCTCTCTTTAAATTAGCGGTGCCTTACCGTTATAAAATGAAAATATTTTATGTAACAATGACTGTTTAAGTTAGTTTATGAAAATTATTGTCACATACGAGTCGTAAAGAAGAATAATTAAAAGTATTTAAAATGCCAGGAAAAAGATTATCAAACAATCTTATACAATTGATTTATTTTAATCGCCAATTAGGAAAAAGTGCAGAGGAGTTGTCGTATGTATGTACGTACATACATACGAGGTCTGATCAAAAAATAACCGTTATTTTAAATTTTTTAGTATTTATTTATTCATTAATAACTATATTGTCCCCTTCATAGTTATCCCCCTCAGATATATTACACTTATGCCAGCGTTTTTTTTTTGTAATCCTCAAAACACTTCTGAAACGCGCTTTTTGTTCTCGCCAACGGCTCCTGTTTCGATTTTTTCTTTTACTTCCTCAATCGTAGCAAAACGCTTTCCTTTCATCGGTGTCTTCAGTTTTGGGAAGAGGAAAAAGTCAGCTGGGGCCAAGTTCGGTGAATACGGTGGTTGAGGCATGATAACGGTTTTGTTTTTGGCCAAAAACTCACGCACAAGCATCGATGTGTGAGCTCGTGCGTTATCATGGCGCAAAATCCATGATTGGTTTTTCCACAATTCTGTGCGTTTCTGACCAATTGCTTCGCGCAAACAGCGCATAACTTCAAGGTAGTATTCCTTATTGACGGTACGACCTTATGGCAAGAATTCATGATTCACCACGGCATTGTAGTCGAAGAAAACAGTGAGCAAAACCTTCTCATTTGACCGAACTTGACGTGCTTTTTTCGGTCTTGGCTCTCCTGGACGTTTCCATTGGGATGATTGGGGTTTGGTTTCAACGTCATAGCTTAGCATACACCCATGATTCGTCAACAGTTATGATCTTTTTGAGGAAATCTGGATCGTCGTTGATTATGTTACTGAACGATGTCCATGCGACGTTGTTTTCGCTCAAAATTTAGCAATTTTGATGTGATTTGAATTTCGCTGCCGCACGTTTCATGCCTAAAACATCCGTTAAAATTGCTTGGCATGAGCCGAACGATATGCCAACATCATCAGCAACCTCTCTGAAAGTGATTTGACGACTATCTAAAATCATTTTCAAGGTTATACCACAATTGAACTTGTGTTCTGCTCATTGTAGACTCGCTAAACGCCAGAGTAAACATTTCAAATGTCCTTGCGCATTTAATTTAATTTTTTACACAAAACATAATACAGTTTGATCCATTTTTTCAAATAGTAAACAATCGAAGAGTACACTAAAACACGACTAACCTTTTTATCTGTCAAAAACAAACTGACAATGCAAAATGGCTGATATTACCAACATATATAACAGACATTTGTATCAACATAACAAAAAAAAAAAATGCGAAATACTAACATACGTAACACACAAAATTTGAAAATAGCGGTTATTTTTTGATCAGACCTCGTATGTAGGTAGATAAGATTTCTTCAATAAAACATTTACAAATTCTAAATTAGGATTCAAAATTGTTGCGATAGGTTCTGAATTAATGAAATTTTTCTTTAATTCACTAAAATTATTTATTAAAATATTAAATGTTTTCTGCGAATCTGGGGCCAAATTACCGCATTCGATATCGAGTAAAATTGATCGTAATTTTTTTATTTGAGATTATGGCATTCGATATCCAGCAAGAAATTTAGTACATTTTATCATAATTTCGATATCGAAATCAGTTTTCGATACGATAGCTCATTCGATCACGAATACGGTAATTTGGCCCCTGTTTAACTAATTTTAATTTGCGATACAATATTGTACGTTTATCTTTGTAAATCGATCTATACATACATACGTGCCTATTATTTTTATTTTAAGGTGGTTAGTGGCACATATTGGACCGGCTTTAAGCCGTATGGAATGACGACTATGTATCGTAATGTTCAGAATATTGTAGTAAAATTGCATGGAGAATATAAATCGAACGAGCGACTTAAAAGCGATAAATCAAATGATAAAGCTTTGCTACTAAATTGTCATTTTGATACGGTACCTGGCAGTCCTGGAGCAAGTGACGATGCTGCAAGTTGTGTTGTAATGCTGGAGATATTAAGAGTTTTGTCACGCAGCGACAAACGTCTAAAAAATTCCATAGTTTTTTTATTTAATGGAGCAGAAGAGACTGGCCTTCAGGCATCCCATGGTTTCATAACAAAGCACAAGTGGGCATCGGAAATAAAAGGTAATACTGATTATATTTTTTATTTTACGATAATATTTATATACATTTGTTCTTTTTTATTTAAAAGCTTTTATTAATTTGGAATCTGTGGGTTCCGGAGGAAAAGAACTTCTTTTTCAAAACAATCAAAATAATTCATGGCTTATACAGGTATTAACTAATAAATTATATTTTAAATTCATTCCAATTTTAGCAAAGGTGTTCTCCGTATATCCGAAATATTAAAACTGAATTTAAAAAATATAGTAGTTGTAAAAAGTCAGCACCAATTATAGGTTTCTCAATATTAGCGATGATAAAAACGAATGGAAACACGCGACGTAATCCGAAATTTACATTCAACATTTTCTTACCGTAAGTTGATATGTTTGAACCATTAGCTGCCGTTAGTATAATGTCAGAAACTGTCTTTTTGGTTTATTTTATTACGACGATAAGTCAAAATTCCCATTATCTGTCGCTCCGATAGTGGGACTTATTAGTTTGTTGAATCATTTTTTTGTTTGAAATAAGAACAAGATTGTTCGCACTTTCTTGCTTCGCTTCCGTATCTATAATGAAATCTACAAACCCAGTCTTTGTTATTAGATCTAGAATAAGATCGACTTCTACTTCTACTAAAACGTTTATTTGACTGTCTATAACGTTGTTCATCTAACATTTTCTTAATTGGGGCGATATCTAATGAAAGATTATTGAAGCTATTACAAATATTGGTAGCAGCTTGTAACAGATTCTCAACTACTTTTCATTTACAGTTTACACAGACCACAAACCACTAGCTTTTGCTTTAAATTCGAAAACAGAAAGAAGTCAAAGACAACCCAGACACTTGGAATATATTTCACAATTTACAAATGACATTAAACATATAAAAGTAGAATATAATTTAGTAGCAGATACATTATCCAGAGCTTTTGAGTTGGATGCATTTTAACATTCCGATATAAATTTTAAACTTTTACATAGCGAACAACAGAAAGATGCTGAACTTAAGGGGATTTTGGAAGACAATGACAAACATCTTAAATTGAAGCTTGTGAAAATTTCATTATTTAATTCAAATTTCAGGAGAGACCTAGACCTTTCTTCCCTAATAATCTACGAGCAATAATTTTTGAGAAATTACATTAAATTGCTCATCCAGGCAGTAAAGCTACTCGTAGACTGATTTCACATCGTTATTTTTGACCCAATATGAATAAAGATATCAATCTGCGGTCTAAACAATGTGTCAGTTGTCAAAAATCTAAGGTACATAGATATACCAAATCACTTACTATGAGAATAAACATTCCTAAAGGCATATTCGAACATATTCACCTTGATATAGTTGGTCCATTACCTCCATCCCGTAATCATCGATACATTTTGACAATTATTGATCGTTTTACACGTTGGCCTGAAGCTTATCCTCTTAAAAATATCACTGCACTAACAATAGCACAAATATTTTTTACAAATTATATAAGCCGTTTCGGAATACCATTTAAGATAACTAGTGATCAAGGTACTCAGTTTACTTCGAGAATATTTACAGAACTAACGAAATTATTAGGAAGTCATAAAATCGCCACTACACCTTATCACCCACAATCGAACGGTATAGTAGAAAGATTTCATAGACAGTTAAAGACAACAATTATGGCTAATAAAAATTCTGAGAATTGGTATGATATTCTTCCGTCGGTTTTGCTCGGTCTTAGATCAGTTTTCAAAGAGGATTTAAAAGCAACTTCCGCAGAAATGGTGTACGGTCAAAACATAAGATTATCTGGAGAAGTTGTAGTTTCAAAGATGGAAGAAACATCATTTAACCCTCTACGGCGCCATGTTATGGCTGTTATATAAAAGAATACATTCTGAAAATGGTAGTACTAGTAAAGTCCTTAACTCTGCAGAGTTCAGACTCAATATAGCTGAGACCTTATGTGATGTTGAATGCCTAATTCAAAACAAAAAGAAGAAAGGTCCCGCTCAACACGTACCTTCAAGAAATGTGAGGGTTGAACTAATTAGGGCACTGGCCAGCATGGACTGAAAAGCGGATGAGATGCAAATTTCCGGAATGTAAGGATTATACGCAAACATTATGCAAAAAATGCGGCATTGCTTTATGTTACAATAAGCAAAAAAAATGTTTTAACATTTTTCATTTAGCATAAGTTCAACATCAATAAATAAGAGCTATTGATGTAATGTTGCATTTCTGCAACAAAAATATTTTGTCGAAAATCATTATTTAATTTTTAATGAAAATTTTTTTGACAATTTTTCCTCTATTTATGTTTTATTTTCTATCTAATACAAGAAAACAGAAAAAAATTAGTGTTCTTGTGCCGAAAAGGGTTAAGTTTTTAAATAATTTAAAAGAATATTTTAGAAATGTTCGTTCTAATTTATCACATCACAAAAACAATAATTCAGATGTTTATATCCCGAAAGATCTCTTAACTTGCAAATATTTGAAGGATATGGACGGAAAAATCAGAACGATATCTATCGATAAATTGAAACCTGCTTACATTGAAACAGAACAGACTCGAAATAGAACTAAAAATATAGTAACATTCAATTTATTAACCATTAATCTTTCCGAAGGGGGAGTATTGTAGTAGATCTTTATATATACATATGTATGTATTTCCTATGCATTTGTTAATGGCTTACTCCAAACTTTATTGGATCATAATAATGCATCACAAAAAATAGAAGATATCTGTGATTCATAACGGCTTTTAGTACAGTTCCCAATATCATTTTCTAATTCCGTGACTATCACCTGTCTAGTTGTATGTGTATTGTTTCTAATCGTTTCAAAGTATGTATTTCGTTATCATTTCTCCGTGTTGGCTTCTTTGGCCTGCCTTTTGGCGCATTTAAATTGAGTCTTCATTTTTTTCAGTACCATTATGATATTTCAGATTATTCTCCTCGTCTATTAAAACATTTCGGACAATTTTTATGGCAATGAAGTATACCAATTGGACGCGATTATAATTATTTCGTTTATCTAGTGTATTGCACAATAGGATTTTCTTAAAATTAAAATTATATTTAACACAAGCTTTATGTTGTTTTTATTATAAGATTTTTAATTAAGTTAGCAAAACAGTTATTAGACACTAACTATTTCAAATGAAAATATAAAAGAAAATGTATAGAAGAAATTTATTTGGATTAAATTTTATTTGAATACCAAAATTGTTAAGATATTTATGTTTGTTAAAGTGATTTGACAATTATTGACCGATTAAATTTTGTTTAATTTATGTATTCTATAAATTTTTTAAATAATAAATATACATACATATATGTACATATGTATGTATATATATATAATAGGTATAAGTTTTTCAGTTTATACTATTTAGCAGTCAAATTTTATGTTTCCAAAACTCCATAAAAAGAAAACTAACCGGAACTTAAAAAAGAAATGAGTGTCATTTAAAAGAAAAAAAATGTTATAGCCTAACAAACAAAAAACATTTATTGCAAAAATGTACATTTAAATATATTAAAACTAAAATATGCTCGTTTTTTCATATAACAGCTTATTTTATGCAGTCAATTTCTACTGTATCGATAGCTTAAAGCAGCGTTTCTGACTGTTTTGTTTTTCTTTTTTTCTATTTTTGTTAATATTTTCTGTTGAATTGTGAGTCCGATTTTGTAACGTCGAGTGTAAATTTAAAATAGGTCAAATGAGTCCGCGTACAACGATAGAACAACGAGAATTGGATTTAAACTATTTCCAAAATGGCCACTCACAACGAAAATTAGCAGAAATGGTTATCATTGAAGCTTCCACAGTCCAAAATCCGATTCAATCTATAACAAAAAAAATAAAGCAAATCCAAGGATATCAGCTTCACAACTAGCCTCCGAAGTTTAAGCTGACCTGGGACAAACAATATTGAGTTGAAACACTTCGCCATGTCTTGTGTCAACATGATTTTAATAGCAAAGTTGCTCGCAAGGAACCGTTTATTAACACAAAAAACACTGTGCAGGCTGTTTGCAAGGAATATGCATTTTGGAATTCGGCAAGTCGCCGTATGTTTGGCGGCAACCAAATACAGAAGTCGACAAAGAATATCTAAAAGCAACAGTGAATAGAGCTGTGTCGTTCATGAACGAACGGGTTAAAATGAACGGATCACTTCATTGAACGGAATGAGCCGGTCATTTAACTGAACGATTTTCGTTCAATAGTGTACGGATCAATTTCGTTCAGCTGCTGTTTATCAAAAGACAAGAAGAACAAATAGATAGATAACAATTATAATTCAATCGAGAACTTGTATAATATCATAGTTTAACTTACAAATTAAGGTGCAATACAAACACTTTTCAACAATTTAATTTTAAAAAACTGGACTACACGACACCGAATTAAATAATTAATAAATTAAATACTACACAAACACTGAATAATAAGTCAAACTTAATTCTAACATCACAGAACCATAACTAATTCTAA